>CM029521.1:24397172-25709049 GCA_017140615.1 Eucalyptus cladocalyx | reverse complement strand
GTTAGTTATTTAATTTAACTTCCCAACTTTTAGTTGATGGAAAAGTCTAGGCTGGCATTTTTATTATTTATTTCTTCTACAAGGGCGACATTTGTGTTCATCATTTACGTTTTATAAAATTATTTATTATTAAAGAAAAGAGTGATTTTTTTTTTTTTTTTTTTTTTTTTTTTTTTTTTGGAGCTTGTGAGATTAAAAAGGAGGGCGGCAATGTGTTGTGCCCTCTATAGCCAACCTCCTTGTCGGGGTTGAGGTACGGGTGATTGGCCCTCGCTTGGCCGTAACCACAAGCTACGATTCTTGCCACCTTCAGGCAAGGGCTGCTGTGACCATGAAGCAAGGGCCCTTGCCTATGAATCAAGATAAACGTCAAGTGGTGTCTTTATCGAATATCGCTCTGGTGCTGGGGTCGTTGCAATTTCGGAGGACAAATTTGTTCGCCATCAAATAGAGACGTCCAACTAGTAGCCAGTGACCATTGTCGGAAATCAGAAATTTTAGCACTTCGAAAAAGGCAACCACTGGATAGATAGTATGTATCACGAGACCACTGGTTTTCTCAATGATGTGACATCTCTATGGCTAATCAAACAATCCAAATTGGATTAGTTAAATACTAAATACGAATAATGTAACAAAAGGAGATTCATTTCATGGGTCAGTGATGTGAAATTAATGGAATCACAAATTTTGATGTAAACCGCATGAAATGATTTACTAAATTTGTAAATTAGATAAGACGTGAAACAAAATCATTATAATTAGCTCAAATATGGAAGACTGGTTGCACGTTTTGATGGCACAAAAAATCAAAATTAATTTGCGCACTTTATTCACCCGCTAGCACACATGGATAAATCAAACCTAGTTACTAATCTACTCCCATGGGTTAAGTGAGAGCACCTCATCTCCAATTCCACAACATTTCCAAAGTTGGCTACAACAACGCTGCTCCAATTTTCATTGGATAATGACAATGAAAATTCTTACACGATGTCAATCCGTCACATTTACTTTTCAAATTCTTTTTCTCGATTATTTAAATATTAAAATCTGTTGCTATCCTTCAAGTTAGTTATTTCATTAACTTCCCAACTTTTAGTTGATGAAAAAAGTCTAGGCTGCATTTTTTATTTTTTTTCTTCTACAAGAGCGACATTTTGTGTTCAACTATTTACGTTTTATAAAATTATTTATTGAAGAAAAATGGACTTTTTTTTTTTGGGAGCTTGTGAGATTAAAAGGAAAGGGAGCGGCAATGTGTTGTGCCCTCTATAGCCAACCTACCTTGTCACGGTTGAGGTAAGGGTGATTGGCCCTCACTTGGCCGTAACCGCAAGTTAGGATTCTTGCCACCACCAGGTAAGGGCTGCTGCAACCATGAAGCAAGGCCCTTGCCTATGAATCAAGATAAACGTCAAGCGGTGTCTTTATCAAATATCACTCTGGTGCCGGGGATGTCAATTGCAATTTCGGGGAGGACAAATTGTTCGCCATCGAATAGAGACGTCCAACTAGTAGCCAATGACCATTGTCAAAAAGCAGAAATTTTAGCACTTCGAAAAAGGCAACAATTGAATAAATAGTATGTATCACGAGACCACCAGTTTTCTCAATGATGTGATATCTCTATGGCTAATCAAACAATCCAAATTGGATTAGTCAAATACGAATAAAGTAACAAAAGCAGATTCATTTCATGGGTCAGTGATGTGAGATTAATGGAATCACAAACTTTGATGTAAACTGCATGAAATGAATTACTAAATTTGTAAATTAGATAAGACGTGAAACAAAATGATTATAATTAGCTCAAATATGGAAGGCGGGTTGCACAGTTTGTGATGGCACAAAGAAATCAAAATTAATTTGTGCACTTTATTCACCCGCTAGCACACATGCGTAAATCAAAACTAGTTACTAATCTACTCCCATGGGTTAAGTGAGAGCACCTCATCTTCAATTCCACAACATTTCCGAAGTTGGATACGAGAACGCTACTCCAATTTTCATTGGATATTGGCAATGAAAATTCTTACACTCGTGTTAGTCCATATCATTTACTTTTTAAATTCTTTTTCTCAATTATTTAAATATTAAAATCTATCGCCATCCTTCAAGTTAGTTATTTCATTAACTTCCCAACTTTTAGTTGATGGAAAAGTCTAGGCTGGCATTTTTATTATTTATTTCCGCTACAAGGCGACATTTTGTGTTCATTCATTTACGTTTTAGAAAATTATTTATTAAAGAAAAATGGACTTTTTTTTTTTTTTTGGAGCTTGTGAGATTAAAAGGAAAGGGGCGGGTAATGTGTTGTGCCCTCTTAGCCAACCTCCCTTGTCAGGGTTGAGGTAAGGGTGATTGGCCCTCACTTGGCCGTAACCGCAAGCTACGATTCTTGCCACCACCAGGTGGGGCTGCTGCGACCATGAAGCAAGGCCCTTGCCTATGAATCAAGATAAACGTCAAGTGGTGCCTTTATCAAATATCGCTCTGGTGCCGGGATGTCAGTTGCAATTTCGGGGAGGACAAATTGTTTGCCATCGAATAGGGGTATCAACTAGTAGCCAATGACCATTGTCGAAAAGCAGAAATTTTAGCACTTCGAAAAAAACTAAACCACTGCATAGATAGTATAATACGAGACCACTAGTTTTCTCAATGATGTGATATCTCTATGGCTAATCAAACAATCCAAATTGGATTAGTCAAATATGAATATTGTAACAAAAAGGAGATTCATTTCATGGGTCAGTGATGTGAAATTAATGTAATCACGAATTTTGATGTAAACCGCATGAAATGATTTACTAAATTTGTAAATTAGATAAGACGTGAAACAAAATCATTATAATTAGCTCAAATATGGAAGACTGTTTGCACAGTTTGTGATGGCACAAAGAAATCAAAATTAATTTCCACCTTTGTTCACCCGCTAGCACCCATGCATAAATCAAACCTAGTTACTAATCTACTCCCATGGGTTAAGTGAGAGAACCTCATCTCCAGTTCCACAACATTTCAGTTGGCTACGACAACGTTAACCCGATTTTTAGATTGGATAATGACGGTAATTCTCTTACTTTCGTGTCAGTCCGTCACATTTACTTTCAAATTCTTTTTTCTCGATTTTTTTAAATGTTAAAATCCATAAATCAAATCCTTCAAGTTAATTAAATTCGAATTTAAGCTTGACTTTTACTTGATGGAAAAGTCTAGGCTGGCATTTTGTTATCTATTTCCTCTCGAGACGACATTTTGTGTTCATCCATTTATGTTTTATAAAAAAATTTATCAAAGAAAACTGAACTTGTTTTTTTTTTTAATTTTTAATTTTTGAGACTTGTAACTTTAAAGGAAAGGGGACGGCAATGTGTTGTGCCCTCTATAGCCGACCTTCCTTGTCGGGGTCGAGGTAAGGGTGGTTGGCCCTCACTTGGCCATAAGCGCAGGCTACGATTCTTGCCACCACTAGGCAGGGGCTGCTGCAACCATGAAGCAAGGGCCCTTGCCTGTGAATCAAGATAAACGTCAAGTGTTGCCTTAATCAAATATGGTTCATATTATTGTAACTCAATGGACCAAAAATGAAACTCAATGAAACCAAAAAAAGTTCTTGGTAGACCTTGGAATCAGATTAAAAAATATGACACGTTCTAAAGGTTAATTCTAGGACAAATAAAGTAGGTTAGAAGTTTCAAAAACTGATAATTAGTTTTACCATAGCACGTTCTAAATTTCCTGTTGTAGGTTTAGAATAGGATCACCCCTAAAATTCGTTATTGATTGTACATCAGAATATAATATAGCGTAATACAATAATTATGGGCAAAGAAATGAGAGTTCGTTAATAAAGTAAGTGCTAAAATTACAACATCAGATGCCTAAAAGATTTATTTACGATTGAGATTAGATAGATGCTCTTGAGGGTGTCCTTCAGAGAAATGCATAAGGACAGTGATTTGAACCCTAGGAGCATGTACGGATCGCTTGGTGATTTGTTTTATATGCCAGTTCACTTTATAAGTAAAGCCAACGACTACTGGAAAAAATATCTCAGTACAGGCCAAGCCTCAACCTGTTCCTTGAACACCATGAGAAACTCGTCATTTCTCCTTGCGCTTGTTCTCTCAATCCTTCACTTGTCTTCTCAACCTTACTCTGCGACTCGCACTACTTTGAGAAGAGGCGACTCTCTCCGTTGATAACCCAGGATGACATCCTCATCTCAAAGTCCTGGTGTCTTCTCCACCGGTTTTACCCCCGTCGGCAAGAACGCTTACTGCTTTGCCATCTGGTTCAGCCATCCACCATGCAGCGGCCAGTATTGCACCGTAGTTTGGATGGCAAACCGCAATGAACCTGTCAACAGGAGGTACTCTACGCTTTCTATTAAAAAGAACGGTGATCTCGTGCTTACAACTGATGCCAGGCACGCTGTTGTTTGGACCATAGATACAGCCTCACTCTTGTGGTCGAAAACACCGGTTCATCAGTTACGACTCCTAGACTCTGGTAATCTTGTTCTTCATGACAGAGAAGGTAATGTCCCACTCTGGCAAAAGCTTCAACTACCCGACCGACGTGCTCCTCCCTGGACAGAACCTCACCTGGAACACACCACTCGTTTCCTCTCGGAGCAACAGCAGCTTCTCTTCTGGCTATTACAAGTTATACTTCGACAACGACAACGTCCTTCATCTCCTCTTCGATGGACCTTTGATCTCAAGCATATACTGGCCAGACCCGGCCTATGTGAGTTGGGAAGTTGGAAGAACAACCAACAACTATAGTAGAGTTGCAGTGCTCGATTCCATGTAGAATTTCACTTCATCTGACGATCTGACGTTCCTGACGTCGGTTTTGGCAAGAAAACACAACGTATGTTAAAGGTGGATCATGATGGTAATGTAAGGGTCTATAGTAGAGAAAAAGATGAAAAGTGGGTTGTAACATGGCAAGGCATCTGAGTCATGTGCTGTTCATGGGATTTGTGGACCGAATAGCGTTTGCAGATACAGCCCGAGGGAGGAGGAGTTGCTCTTGCCCTCCGGGATATGTGTGGAATAATGACACTGATTGGACTCAGGGATGTGCGCCCAAATTCGAGCTTCTGCAACCCGGGTTCCTGATGCTCATGTCGATTTCCTGCGTTTGCCTCACCATGATTTCTATGGATATGATAAGGACTATACTCCAAACACTACCCTGGAGTCGTGCAAGAAAATGTGCGCAGATCTTTGCAATTGTAAAGGCTTTCAATACAAATTCAACGGGAAAAAGGGATCTTCGACTGTTACCCCAAGATACTGCTGTTAAATGGATATATTTCGTTCTCATTATTGGGAGCACCTATTTGAAACTACCAAAGCTAATATCTCTTCTTATCAAATACCCACCAAAGGATTCGACCCTGCCTGTCCCCCAAAAGCTCAAGAAGTTGTCACTTATCTGAAGGCCACCGAATTCGGCCTTGAGATCTTTCATTTTTGCAACAGCTGGCTGGAGTGGAAATTGTTGTAGTCTTCCTCACATGGTCCTTTTTGGTCAGGACTGATCCTGACAAACGTGGAGGTTATGCGAAGGGATATCGTCTTGCGGGGACAGGATTTTACAAGGTTCACATATGCCGAGCTAAAAGAAAGCGACCAGGAACTTTAACAAAGGGTGGAAGAGGAAGTGGGGGGATTGTGTACAAGGGTGTCCTGCCAGATCATGGGGAAGCAGCGGTCAAGCTGCTAAACGAGAAAATCAAGGAGAAGATGAGTTCCTGGCTGAAGTGAGAACGGTGGGAATCTCAATCACATGAACCTGATTGCGATGTGGGGTTACTGCGTGGAGGAAGGCACAGGCTCTTGGTTTATGAGTTCATGAATCACGGTTCCTTGGCAGAAAACCTTTCTTCCGATCAACTCGACTGGAAGAAGAGGTATGAGATCGTGGTGGGATCAGCCAAGGGCTTGCTTATCTTCCGCGAGGAGTGCTTGGAATGGGTTCTCCATTGCGATGGCGTGAAGCCAGCAGAACATACTCCTCGATTCTGATTACCAACCAAAGGTGGCCGATTTGCCAGGCTCTCCAAGTTACTTAACGAGAGAGGGCCTTACGAGAGTTTTCTCAAAAATCAGAGAACGAGGGTTACATGGCACCGAATGGGTTTACAATATCTCAATCACCTCCAGAGTGGATGTGTACAGCTATGGAATGCGTTCTATTGGAGATGCTGACAGAGGAACGCAGTCGCAGGCCATGCCATCCGTGGAGAAGTAAGGTGAGAACAAAACGTTGACTTCTTGGGTGAGAGAAGATGAAACCAGGAGTGCCCATGGAGACATGGATAAGGAAATTGTCGATCCAACCGTAAAGGGACCTTACGATATCAAGAAGATGGAAGTTTTGGTTGCGGTGGCACTTCAATGTGGAGGAGGACAGAGATGTGAGACCCACCATTAGCCAGGTGGTTGAGATCTTCTGCGCCATGAAAGTGAGGATCTGTAATTGGATACGAGCATAACTGCTTGAGTTCCAACTCTAAATAACTGGACAGTGGCAAAGGTAATAGTCTTTGGATGTACAAACCTAGGAAATGTAAGTAAGTGTTTAGGAATAAAGTCTCTGTTATCTCTGTTTTATCTTCTTGGAAATCTAGGAAAGATCATTTAGCATGATAGTTCCCTGTAAGAGACATCATTCAGCAACAAGGACGCTATTGCTCTTTTGTGGAATGTTCACCTTTACATATGCTTATGATCCAGTCTTATGAATCCTCGGTTGATCGACATGGTTTAAATCGGTATACGTAGAGGTGCCTTAGGCTCATGAGATGGTACACTTCTTAATAACAAATCATTGACTCGATAAAATAGTTACAATTTTATAATCTCCTTTTCAGACATCAACTTTTAAACATAACTATCACCATACACTTCTCATTCTTTTCGGCCGTGCTTTGCTATGAGCTAGTCTAATACCTAAACCGAAGCAGTTCACTTGGGCTAGGGAACTTGACATTAATCTTGAGAGGTCAAGCCATCAAAAAATAGTTTTGAAATTGTTGACACCCAAAGTTGATTTGGTCATTGATACGCACGTGCTTGGCAGTTGGCATGAGAATGAAAATATGTGGCATATGAGCAGGGATAAGCAGCAATCACGTGTAACAAATGGGATAACTTTCGTCCCTTGAGTACTTTGAGTTATGCTCTTTAAAGGCTGCGTTATTATGTGGAAATAAAGTGATAACTATAACGATATAAAAAATGAATAAGCCGTCAACTCAGTTTAAATAAATTATTTGAGTTTCTATTGCTGTTTACTTGAATTAAATTTTCCACTTCTTCCGTGCATGGCACGGGCCAGATTACTGTACATACAGGGTAATCCTAACATATCATTTTGAGAATAAACACACTACATATTGTACTTGCAAGGCACTGAGGAAAAATCAAACGGAGAGAAAGTTCACGAGCCTCATGGGTAGGAGGAAAAGAACAACACACTCCGATGCTACAGACAAAAGCGTATAGGAGTGGTTTATTTTGAAAAATGACTTTGTATTCTATCATTCCTCATATAAACATCTCAGTACAAGCCAGTCCTCAACTGGAACGCCATGAGAAACTTGTCATTCTCTCCTCGCGCTTGTTCTCCTCAATCATTCACTTTCTCAACATTCCTCTGCAACTCGCGCCACTTTGCGCATTGGCAACTCTCTCTCCGTTGCCAATCCAGACAACATCATCTCAAAGTCAACATACATCCCGTGGCAAGAGCATGCTAACTTGCCATATGGTACAGCAATGCATTGGCTGGGTTATTTCACATGTGGAGAGTACGATGAAGGTCTGTACAAAGAGCAGCGTATAATAGATTATATGAGGAAATAGGGTTTTTACCATTATCATATAAAAGGAGGTAACGACGAGAAAGGAAATAGTAACAAGAGAAAAAGAGAAATAAGAAAATTTGGGGTTTGGGGCAATATCGATTTACATCAATGGCGTCGGAGGTCGATTCGTAGTCCGATTGAGCTGAAATTTACACATTGCCATTAAATAGCGCAATTTTATCGAATTTGAGCGGTTTGATTTTCGTTTGAAGCTCCTACATCAGGTTTTTCGTGGATTGATCAAAACTTGAGTTTTTGGTCGAGATTTATCGTGTCCTCTTATGAAGTTCATGTGTGTGCCAAGAATTATGTTCTTGAGGTGTTTGCTTTGCTATGTACCTCTACTATTTGCTAGAGAAGAACAATTTTATTGATAGTGAAGATTTTTCAGGTGGACTCCGGTCCCGTGGTTTTTTTATCTCCTCACATCGAGGAGGTTTTCCACGTAAAAAATCATCTTGTGTTCGCGTGCTTGGTATTTATTTTACTCTACTATATCGATTCCTATTAGGTTTACACAAGAGGAGATTATTTTATTCCTTGCGTTGATTCGATATTGTTCGAATTATTACCGTTCTCCCATCGAGTGGTATCGGAGCATCGGGTTATTGCTTGATTTTTCTGCCTTGTGTTGAACAATGGAAACGAATATGAGTAGAATGGTTACCTTTGAATGGTTCGAATTATCATATTTGGAAAGGGAAGATGGAAGATCTTTTATATGTGAAAGATTTTTATTTGTGTTGTATTTGCCGCGAGGAGAAACGAGAGAATAAACCGATGTTGAATGGTCTATATTTCATCGTCAAGTGTGTGGTTATATCGGGCGGTGGGTAGATGATAATGTTTTGAACCATATTATTGAGGAAACACATGCACGCAGTTTATGGGATAAGCTCGAACAGTTATATGCTCGAAAGACCGGGGAATAATAAGTTATTTTTGATAAAACAGATGATGGCTCTGAGATATCATGATGGTACTCGTTTAACTGCTCATTTAAATTCTTTTCAAGGAATTATAAATTAGTTGGTTGTGATGAGAATCGAGTTTGATGATGAGATACAAGCACTATAGTTGCTTGGTACTTTGCCGGACTCCTGGGAGACGTTCTGAACATCTTTGTCTAATTCTGCCCCAGATGGTACAATTACCATGGATTTAGCCAAGAGTAGTATTTTGAATGAAGAGATGAGAAGGAAGACACATGGATCATCCTCTTCACATTCTGATGCCTTGGTTGTTGAGAAAAGGGGGAGAAGTGAGTCTCGAGGTCCGAGAAATAGAGATAAAAGTCGAGACAAAAGCAGAGGTAAGTATAATAAATTTGCTAATGTTGAGTGCCATTATTGTCATCAGAAGGGACATATTCGGAGGTTTTGTCGCCAATTAAAAAGGGACAAACAAAAGGAGAAAGGTAAAGAGAAGAAAAGTGATGATGACAGAGTGATGACAATCGTGTCGCTGCACTTAAGGAAGACTTTCTCACTATTTTTGATGGTGATGTGGTAAATTTTGTTTCTCATGAGACCGGTTGGGTAATTGATAGTGGTGCATCCGTTCATGCTACGTCTCGTAGGGATTTCTTTACATCATACAGGTCAGTGACTTTGGATCTCGTGAAGATGGGAAACAATGGACTAGCTCAAGCTATAGGCATCGGTGATGTGTGCCTAGAAACCAGCAATGGCACAAGGTTAGTATTGAATAATGTTAAACATATACACGATATCCGCTTGAATTTGATTTCTACGGGCAAGTTGGATGATGAGGGGTATTGCAGCACTTTCGTAATGGTCATTGGAAACTTACCAAAGGTTCTCTTGTTGTGGCTAGAGGTGAAAAATATTCTTCGTTATACATTATGCGGCAAAGGGTGCCTACAGACAAAATTAATGCGGTAGATAGCGAATGCGGCGAGTTGTAATAAGGCTCGATTGTAAGCGAAAGGTTTATCAATATTGGCCAAGAAGAAGCTCCTTTAGAGTTGAAAAGAAGTTTAGCACTAAAGAAGTGTGCTGTTGTTTAGCGAGGGAAAACATAACGAGTTGCATTTAAAAGCTCCCCTCCTTCAAAAAGTCGGGTATACTAGATTTAGTGCATTCGATGTTTGCGGTCCTATGAAAACAAAAATCACTTGGTGGCTCTCTTTATTTTGTTACCTTCATAGAGGAGGAAGTGATTTTTCAAGGAAAATTTGGGTTGCTACCTTGAAAACTAAAAATCCAAGTGTTAGATGCTTTTAAGCAATTTCGAGGCTTCGGTTGAAGGCGGTGGAAGAAAATTGAAATGCATTAGAACTAATAACAAAGAGGAGAGTATATTGGACCTTTTTTAGTGAATATTGCAGACAACAAGGTATTCGACATCAAAAGACACCTCCCAAGACGACTCAGTTAAATGGCTTAGGCAGAGAGAATGAACAGAACATTGGTTGAAAAGGTAAGATGCTTACTTTCTGATCAAAGCTATCTGGATCTTTTGGGGTGAGCACAAATGCAGAGTTATTGCATATATTAAATCTTACTCCATCGTTCCTTTAGAGTTGATGTTCTAATAGAGTTTGGACAGGCAAAGAAGTTTCTTATGATTATTTGCGTGTATTAGGTGCAAAGCATTTGTACATATTAAAGATGAGAGAGGTCTAAACTTGATGTGAAAAACAAACAGTGCATATTTATTGGTTATGGGCGGGATATGCTTGATTTGATTACATGATCCGCTTGAAAAGAAAATTGGCAAGCAGAACGTTGTGTTTATGGAAGATCAAACAATGAGGATGTTGAAGAAATGAATGGTTTAACCTGCAGTTAGTAAATGTCTGGTTGATTTAGATCCAGTTCCTCTTACAAATATTCCTACGATGTGTTGATGAAGAGCGCATGAAGTCAATGTTCCAAACCAACAAACATGTTCCTGAACACGTTGAGATAGATACTATTCTCAAACAGACTCAATTAGATGTTCCATCAATGTTGAATCGGGAGATCCGTTAGAGACCAACGACCTTCCACCGGTGTATTCTGAAGATGAGTATGTATTATTGACTGATGCGGCAAAGCAATCCGAGTGTTATGCGTTAAGCAATAGAAGATGAGTACAAAAGCAATTGGTTCGATGCTATGCGAGATGAGATGCGATCACTTTTATGATAATCATACTTTTGAATTGGTGAAGTTACCTAAAGGTAAACGAGCTTTGAAGAACAAGTGGGTATATAGGTTGAAGCAAGATGAAACATACTTTACAACCACGGTACAAAGCTAGATTGGTTGTTAAGTGATTCGGTCAGAAAAATGGTATTGATTTTGATGATATATTTTCTCCGGTAGTAAAAATGTCTTCTATCCATGTGGTACTAGGCTTGGCGTGCCTAGCCCAGATTTAGAAATTGAGCAAATGGATGTTAAACAGCCTTCTACATGGTGACTTGGAGGAAGAGATATACATGGAACAACTGAGGGTTTCAAAGGGAAAGAGGATTATGTGTGGAAATTGAAGAAAAGTCTCTATGGCCTAAAACAAGCACCTAGACAATTAGTATAAGAAATTTGCGCAGTTATGATAGGTAATGGCTATAAGACTTCCTCGGATAACCGTGTTTGTCCAAAAATTTTCTGATGGTGACTTTATTATTCTCTTGCTTTATGTTGATGATATGCCGATTGTTGGCGGGGAATGCTTTAAGAATTGAGTTATTGAAGAAGCGTATTGAGCAAGTCTTTTGCCATGAAAGACTTGGGCTCGGCGAAAGCGAGATTCTTGGCATTAGAATTACCCGAGACAGAGATGCTAAGAAGTTATTTTTATCGCAAGAGAAATATATCGAGAAGATCCTTCAGAAATTTTACATGGACAAGGCTAAAGTGGTTAGTACTCCTCTTGCTGCCCACTTTAAGTTAATATGATGCAAAGTCCTACAATTCTCGATAAAGAGAAGAAAGATATGGAAAATGTTCCATATGCTTCAGCTTGTAGGAAGTTTAATGTATGCGATGGTTTGTACACGCCCGGACTTGGCGCGCAAGAACGCTTACTGCCATTTGTCAAATGGTAGAGAGCACCGGAATGCGGTGAAGTGGATTATGAGGTATCTTCGGGAACTTCAAATTTGAAACTCAGTTTCGGGACGGAAACTTGAGTTAGTTGGATACATGTGATTCCGACTTGTGAGATATTGATACTCGTAAATCTACTTCTGGTTATTTGATTTCTTTTGCTGGTGGAGCTGTGTCATGGAAGTCAAGATTGAGCAAAAGTGTGTTGCACTTTCTACAACCGAAGCTGAATTATATTGCAAAGTGATGAAGCTAGTAAAGAGATGCTATGGATGAAGAAGTTCTTAGAAGAACTTGGGTTCAAGCAAAAGAGGTATGTGCTATTTTGTGATAATCAAAGCGCAATTCATCTTGGTAAGAATTCATCTTTTCATTCTAGATCAAAACATATTGATGTTAGATATCATTGGATAAGGGATGTTCTAGATGAAAAGTTGTTGGAACTCGAGAAAATTCATACGGATCATAATGGCTCCGATATGATGACGAAGACTCTACCAAGAGAGAAGCTTGAACATTGCCGTTTGATAGCAGGGATGGTGAATCCTCCACATTGTCATGAGGGGAGATTTGTTAGCTGGGTTCGCTCCTATGTGGAGGAAGCCGTGAGCTGGGTAAGCCTACAAAAGAGTATTTGAGCCCATATAATAAGTTATATGAGGAAATAGGATTTCTACTATCTATATAAAAGGAGGTAGCAGCAGAAAAGGAAATAGTAATAAGAGAAAAAGAGAAATAAGAAAATCTGGGGTTTGGGGCGAATATCGATTTACATCAAGCGGCGTCGGAGGTCGATCTCGTAGTCCGATTGAGCTGAAATTTTGTCAGCATGTTCGTGGCGCAATTTTATCGAATCTGAACGGTTTGATTTTCGTTTGAAGCTCCCTACATCAGGTTTTTCGTGGATTGATCAAAACCTGAGTTTTTGGTCAGATTTATCCTTGATCTCTTGTGAAGTTCATGTGTATTGCCAAGAATTATGTTCTTGAGGTGTTTGCTGCTATGTACCTCTACTATTTGCTAGAGAAGAACAATTTTATTGATAGTGAAGATTTTTCGGTGGACTCCGGTCCCGTGGTTTTTTATCTCCTCACATTGAGGAGGTTTTCCACGTAAAAAATCGTCTTGTGTTCGCGTGCTTGGTATTTATTTTACTCTACTATATCGATTCCTATTAGGTTTATACAAGAGGAGATTATTTTATTCCGCTGCGTTGATTCGATATTGTTCGAATTATTACCGTTCTCCCATCACAATCCACCGTGCAGTGGCCAGAATTGCACCGTAGTTTGGATGGCAAATTGCGATGAACCTATCAATGGGAGATACTCTTAAGCTTTTGGTTTAAAAGAATGGCGATCTTGTGCTAACCGACGCCAAGCACGCTATTGTTTGGGCAGCAGATCGTAGGAGGAGGAGAAAATTGCGATGAACCTATCAATGGGAGATACTCTTAAGCTTTTGGTTTGGAGGAGAAGGAGATTGGAGGTGAGGTACAGCTAGCCGGATCAAACCTCGTGGCATGATATTATGGCAGCAAATGCTGCGAGCCTTCGTGCTAAAACAATCTATGGTGGTACGATATGGCTAGGACTGTTTTTCAAAACAATACAAGCCAATGGTGTGTAGTCCAATTTTTGGAGAGATGGTTCAATAGGCTTTGCTAGGTTTGATGGTTCAATAAACTTCGCCGATTCTTGGCGATCAACAACCACCCATCTGTATGCTGTCATATGTATTTATCCCTCATGTCCTCCAATTTTCCAGATTTTGCAAAAATGACCCCAAATTATGTGAAATTACAAAAATGCCTCTAATTAGGCCTTAATCACAAATTTGATCCGAATTGATGATTTCGGCATATCTTCACCATCCGAATAATCACATGTCTGATTTTCAAGATTGCTTAACCCATAAGCAAATTAGTTAGGCTTTGAGATCAAATCTTAACCGTCATATCGTACCGGCGGCTAGGATTCGATCTTGGGGATGGTATATATATCATTACCCCTCCAAAACTTAAAGGGCTCATTTTTTTTTTTTTTTTTTTTTTTTTTTTTTTTTTTTTTTTTTCTGAAAATACAAATCTGAAGGCAGAAAAACCTCTCAAAACCCCTCTCTCCCTCTCATTCCCGCTCACTCTCCCCCGGCTCCCCCTCGTCGCCAATTGCCACACACCAGCGGTTTTCCAATGCCGTGCCTAGTCCCCCAGCGTCCCCCAGCTCTTTCTCGACCTGTTGGTGGTCGAAGCCCCCTCCGGCAGCCACTCAATTCCCCCCATCCGACGCCTCCTCTTTCGTGGCGTCAAAGACCAGGATGAACGCCTGTGATTGCAACCGCGAGAACCGCGACTAATTCTGGTTACCAGCGACGGTTCCTTAGCATTCCAATCACCTCAATAAAATCCCCTGGTGTGTCCACGACGTCTTGGTGGTCGGAGGTTGATCAAACAACCACTGATCCACCAGCAAATGACCGATCCTCCTCCACGATTCAAACCCGACCTGATCCGTGCCCAGTGCCCAAACCGGAGTCCTCCGGCACCAATCCAACCCCCTCTGGTGACCACAACCTCTCTCGGACCTTCCTCAAAGTCTCTAGTTGCTGTTACAACTTGGTGATTGTTCGCGGAAGTTTAAATTGTGAAATAAATTGCACAAAAGTAACTCTTTAAGTCTTGAGATCAAGCGAGGTCTCACTAAGAGACAGGGGTAGAGCTTGCCCTAGGGTTTCTATTTCTGCAAATCACAGCATGTTTAGAATGTTAGAAAGGCTTTATGATAGTCTTGAATGATTTTGAATGGCTTGATTGTGCTTGATTGATTGAATGAGCCTATTCCGCAATTTTCGGACGTTTGGATGACCGATCTGAGAAACTACTTGATATCAGCTTGTAAACATGCTTTTTTGTGTTCAATGTCCTCACGAAAGTCGAAAATTATTTGAATATCTTTCCAGCAAGCCATAGAATGCCCTGAATAAACCTCATTTTTTTTATTCTGTTGGGTTGCGGTCTACACTGTTTGTCTTTTTTTTTTTTCTGAATTTTATGCTCAGATTTTGAGGTTGATACCTCATGAAAGTTGCTTGAAATTTTTTTGGTCATGACATATATTTTTCCAATTTTTGTGGTGTAGATTTAACTAGGGAAATCCCCAAAAAATCGTCCTCTGTTTGCTCTTATCTGACCAACCCCTGCCCTTTCCATGATTTCTGGAAAATTATGTGTTGCAAATTGGGAATGCATCCTTCATGAAGTTTACTCAAGACATCTAGGTTATGACATATGAACTTTCCAAAAAAAATAGGGACATCTGATAGGGTAAATTGCTCAAAGAACGTGATACATCGGTTCTGTGCCCTTATGACTTGCATTATTTTTTCAATTTCCTCCTGATTTTTGTGAACCTTATTAGACTAAAGTTCCTTCATGAGAAACAATCCATGAGTTTTTTTTTCTGTATGCATGAATTTTCCTGGGATTTTTTTATGACATTAGGATAGTGATAACCATTCACGATTCAGAAAATGCAGCGTGTTTTGGACTGGTGCATATCTCTTTATAATTATCTTCAATTGAGCTCCTTAAGGGCAAAATTAGGTGAGAATCTTTCTAGACATATTTAGAAAACTTCATAAGCTTCGTAATGATATATTATTCATTCCAATCAATGATCGTTTGACCCATGAATGCACATTGCGAATTTTCTGCCATTCTTAGTCTATTTTTAACATGCTTGCATTAGATGGTATTAGTCTACCTATTGACGTTCATAAATTTGTATGATTCTTTGTGCATTGATTTATGGTTTAGTATCTTAATCACTCTCATCCATTGCACTCAGCCCTACATCGTGATAAAATATCGTAGTTTTCGAGTATCATTTAGATGGTTTAGCAAGCCTATTTCCATTCATCATGTCGTGCCATGCTTCTTGTTGACTCGTGCACTTTTGTAAATGCTATCATTTGAGCATGTAGTTGACATTAATTGAACTCGATCTCTCTTAGAAAGTCTTAGGGCATATCTTGAGCTTTCCAATGACACCAATTTTGTTTCATTTGCATGCCGTTTGACCCATTTTTCATTTTTGTGAATTTACCTTGAAATATGCCGTGTGATAAATTCGGAATGTTTCTTCTACCCTTACGGAACCGGACCTTTTGTCATTTTTATATGGATTTTTCCTTAAGGATTTTGAGGTCAAGTCCTTCACGGAATTTGTTTTCCATTTAAAGACTATGTTATGGTAAATTTTGGGAATTTTTAGACAGCGTTTGTTAGGAAAATTGCTATTAACATACATGAACGTCCCGCTGCCCTACATTGTTCCTGATGCGTTGTTCTGTGTTCTTGGATTTTTAGAAATTCACGTGTAACTTATCTTAAGAAATTTCCTTCATGGAAGTAATTCTTATTGAGTGCTTGATGTACCGTATTTTTGTAGGACCAATTATTCATAGGTAATACTTCAATTGCTCGAATCCTTTATGCCACGTTCTGACATGCTTTTCAAACCCCTCAAATGTTGCAAAAAAATCTGGAATTTCATATTTTGATTTATTCAAATCCAATTTTCATTCATGCGATGCCTATATTTCTTTGCATTTCAATTTGACATGACTTTATTGAATCCTTAATTCATGTTTAAGACGTTTGTGATGCTTTATTAGTTGTGCCCTTGATGCACCCGAGCTCACCTTAATGATTAGACATGATTTTTGGTTCAATAAAATCATGTCCCTATCTAACATTTTCCTTTAAAATCTCGATTTGACATAAAATTTGTCAAAGTTTGGATTATATTTAGAATGTCTACAACGCTTGATCAATTGTGCCCTTCGATGCACCCAAGCTAGCTTTGATGGCTAAATGTGCTACATGGCATTGACGAAATTATGTCCTTTTTGTAGAATCCTCTCGAAATAATGCATCTTATTGCCAATTGTTCATGAAATCTTTTTAGGCATCACATGATCCATATATTGATATTTTCAGTTGCTATGAAATGCATGTGGCTGTGTTTGGCACATGATAGTTGAATGAGTGATCCGATGCTAGCTTATTGATTTGTTTGATTGATTGAGAACCAAGGTCCAATAGCCTACATGCATGCTTACGTTTAAACTATCCATGTGAGTTTAGATTTATGCATAGATGCGATGCATGTACCCATGGGGTACTTTAGTTGACACTTAGAACCCAAATTAGAGATTTGTTAGTATCAATCACTGTTTGTAAACACAAGTGATGGCTAATTACTGCAAACCATTAAAATAATTGGGTAGGGGTCTTCTAAATACCACGGACACGCGACACGATACGACACGACACACCGACATGTCATTTCTCAAAAATAGAGAATTCGACATGTTGAGACACGTTATATATTAAATAAATATTTTTATTTTAATTAATTAGATTCAAATTCACAAATAAATAAATAATAAAAAAGAGCTTACAATGAATTTGTACTAATAATATTAATAAATGTATTCATAGGAAATTTGAAACACATATTAATAGTTAATGCGTATTCATATTTGAGAACATATTTCTAACTTTAATGAAACAAAAAAATTATAGATGAAAGTAAGGACTAAAAAAAATTATAATTAACTTATTTAAAAAAAAAATCTATGATCTTCTATAATAATTAAAATTTATCATTATTTTACTTTTAGTATTTTCATTATTGAAAATTATTTTTAGCTAATTTATTTATTTATTTAACAAATATAACATTGTCGCCCAAAAAATTATTTTCCTCTCTTTTTTTCCCACACCCTCGTTCCCCAAAATGTATTTCCCTCCCTTGTTCCTCTCTACCCCCGAAGGAGCACATCGGAATGGCAGCCAGCCCTCTTTCCTTTCATGTGCAATTTTGTCGTTTTGCGACGGATGGTGAGAGAGGGATGATGAAAGACAAGTTGAGAGAGAGGCTTCATGTTGTTTATTGAATTCAAGATAGAATTTAAGAAGGCGGTGGACTCACTTCAGTGAGAGGAAGGAGAAAGAGATTCTCTCTCGGAGCGCATTGAGAACTTCCCAATCCTGGCCTCCATACCTGTTCTCGATAAAAAGAAAACAAAGAGGTTTTCACTCTCGTCTCTTGCAGTGCACTGGGATAGAGGGTGCGTTGAGAACACGCCCCGCTTTTGCAATGCATTGAGCTTTTCAGGTTGCCGTGCTATCATTTCCCTAGATTTTCTTTCCCACCTCACGCCATTCCTCTGATTTTTTCCCCTCATTCCCTCCCCTCCCCCACCTATCATCATTTATCTCTTCCACCCTTCCCCTCACGCACCCCCCTCATCAGTCACCTCACCTATTGTTTCTCTCTCCCCCCCCCCCCACCCCAACGCCACCCCAACCCCAAGCCCCCTCGGCTCGTTTCTTCCCCTTTCTTCCACCTCTCCATCACCCATTGTTTCTCCTCCCTCCCCCCTCCCTCCTCTCCACCTCCGATTCTTTCCCTTTCTTCCCCCTCCCCCCATCACCTACTAACCACGACCTCCTCCTCCTCCTTCTCCTACGATCCTCTCTACTCTCTTTCAGTCGCCTCACTGCCTCTCCTTTGACCCTTCCTCCTTCGTAGCCACAGCCTCAGCCTCATCGCCAGCTCTCCATCACAATAGGCCCTCCTTCACCGTCATGGTGTTGCCTCAGTTCCTTCGCCCTCGTATCTCGTCTCCACCCTCCATCATCTTCTTCTACGATCTTTTCTCAGACACACGTGTCGGAACGTGTCGAAAAAAAGTGGACCCCGTGTCGAAAAGTTTGAAACGTAGTCAACGCGTGTTCAAGCGTATCAGACACGTCAACACATGTCGTACACGACACGAAAGCTCAAAGCGCGTGTCCGTGCTTTATAGAGGGTCTTAGTGTGGCTTGTTACATGGACAATCAAAGGCTGACTTCGAGGTCATCCTTAATTGTTTGATTACTTTTCCTTGGATGTTTGACGTGAAATGATATGCTCCCTAATTGCCATGAATTACCTGTTTGATTGCCATGAGTGACTTTGAGGTCATTTTTAATTGATACTTTAGATTAGTCATAGGATAGAAATAGAATAGGCTCATGGAGAAGGTTGTTCGAAAGATGATGAATGGTCGATGTCCAATCCTACCCTATCTTTGTATCATTTATTCCTCGATATATGTTTTGGGCTGTTTTGGCATTGTATAAATGCCCGACAAGTTACAAGCTTTTCTTTGCTTTGCTTTCTTTACTTCTATTTTAGGATTGCATGCTAAAATTACTGCTTTTCTTAAACTGTCTTGAGTGTTTACTTACCGCACTGTCTTTTAAATTTCAATTGTTTGCTTTATTTCCCTTCTTTTAAGTAGAAGTAGAATGGCATGAAAATGACCATCCATGCATGATCACTTTGTTAACTTCATATTACACAAAAAGTAAAAGACATACATGGAGATGTTAGGTAATATGACAACTATTAGGTACAAAAAGGGCATTAATAGAAATATTAAAGTAACACAAGTCCTCAAACTTTAGAATCTCTGGTTGTGCGGATATCAAGGGATCACTCCTGACCCTCGATTAGGTTTTCTAGCAAATCCCAAAAAACGAGGTTAGTGGTGAATCCTAGAATTATATGTTAGGTTGTCTAATACAACTAATAATAAAATGAACCCGTCATGTGAGGTATGGGTCTCATGGAGACTCATGTGGTTTAGTAGACTCAATGTGGTAGGAGTCCAAAAGGATGAAGTGATGCCATCATTTTGAGCCAAAGTACCTTCGAGAGGGCCACCATGGTAAGAGTACCCCTAAATTCGCCTTTCACACTCTATCTCCTTTTCTAAAGTGTACCATATGTGTGGAAGCGAATCACGATACTTTCTTGCTATCACACGGGATATGGGTTTGAGAGTACCCGCATTCGTGTGGACCTCAAATTCAATGGGCCAAAACCGAAAGCAAGGTGATGAAGTCTTTGGTGGACATGACCCCAACGTTCGCGAGCAAATACCCCTAATCTTCATTAGGGGTGAGCATGGTCCGAGTTAGACCAGTCCACCCATTAACCCTAGGACTAACCCGTACAATGTCAGTCCTCAATTTTGGGAATGAGGACCGACCCTATTGAGCTTGGGACCGAGGATTGAACCAAACCAATGGGTTCGATCTAGTTTCAAGGTCAACCCAGGACCAACTAATAATTTGTTATTTCATTTTTTGTACTCCTTGAAAAAACGATTAAGAACCGAACTGACCCAATGGGTTCGGTCATGTTTCAATGTCAACTTGGGACCAACCAATAATTTTATATTTCACTTTTTATACTCCTTGAAAAAGCAACCGAGGATCAGATTAACCCAATGAGTTCAATGACGAGTGAGGTCAGCTAAGAAAGGCAAGTGGTGAGGGTCTAATGGGGTGAGCGTCGAATAGAGTGAACATCGAGTGTTGAGCGGGGAGCAACAAGCCAAGCAAGCATCAAGTGGCAAGCAACACGAGTGACCCAAAGTGAGCAAGGCGAGTGTTAAGTGGCGAGCGGAAAAGTTGTTTCTTTTGATTTTAGCAAATTGAAGACTAAGAGGACAAAAAAGACAGAAGAAAATGAGTACTAGAGGAGGATATCGTAGGGAGCTGTTTATGCCCTTTTGGACGCCATGAGGACTCCTCACAAAAACATTTTCCTCCATCATAAATTATGACTATTGACGCCATAAAAAATATTAAAAATCTAAGTTATTAAAGAATAATGTAAAATTACTTGAACTCCTTACTAAAGAGTTTTTAATGTTGTTGACACCATTTATTTTAAGATTTTCTCTATATAAAAAAATTATAAATAATATATTAGATATAATATATATATAGTCAAGGTTGGTTTGGATTGGACCGACCCTGAACTCCTAGGATCGAGGACCAACCCGCTCAGTGCTAGTCCAAGAGTCCTAGAACCATGACCAACCTAGTCTCCCTAGGAACCAAACTAGGACCAACAGGGTTAGGCCAGTCCAAGATCGGTCCAGGGTTAACCCCGAATCGATGCTCATCCCTAATCTTCATCCGTCCCCAACAAAGCCTGTGGAGGACGTGTCACAACAGGAGGCACAAGGACTTGCTATGCTGAAACTATATCCTTAATTGTTTGGTGATTTCCCTATATAATGCTTATTATAACATTGAAAGTGCTAAATAGTTATGGGAGTCTTTAGAAAAGAAATACAAAAGTGAGGACACGGGCACCAAGAAATTTGTGGTTGCCAAATTTTTGGAATTCAAGATGATGGATTCTAAATTTGTCATCAATTAATTTCAAGAAGTACAAATAATTCTAAACGGCATATTTGCTAAAGGAGTGATACTTAGTGAATCATTCCAAGTGGCAGTTATTATTAAGAAGCTGCCTCCGGGCTAGTCAGACTTCAAAAATCATTTGAAGCACAAACAAAAAATATGAGCCTTGAAAATCTCATTCTTCACCTCATAATCAAGGAGGATAATAGAAGGAATGTAAACCCTCCTATGGAACCGAAGCCCAACACTGTGGAGCTTTCCAAACAAAAGCAAGGGTAGTAGTGCAGCCAAGTAGCTAAATCTAATAGAGCAAAAAGATGCTAAGAGACTTATTGCTATGGTGATGTCCGAGGTATCTTTGGTGGTGAACAATACCGGCTTGTGGTTGGACGTGGATGCCATAAATCACATATGTGTGGATAAAAAACATGTTCTCGTCTTACGAGAAGGTTGAGGAAGAAGAGAAGCTCTATGAAGCTAACTCTATAATAGCAAATATTGCTAGGAGAGGAAATGTGTCACGCCCTGATCCTCAGGCACGCACACATCCCTTACCTTGGTCGATTAATAGCGACGCCCTAGGACGCATCGCCGACCCTTTCATTTCTTTAAGCACATGCGGACGCATATAAATTATCCCCAGACAATAAAACATTGGGATAACATAGTAGGATTAAATGTCAAACCTTTAAAACGTTCACTCATATATACATTGCAAACCAGTGCACCTATATATACAAAGTGAACTATTAAGTCAAATTCAACTTAAGTCAGTGTATAAATAAGGTCTACAAACAAGAGTGGGGTTCTACAAACTACGGGTCCCTGTCCTCCTCTCCATCATCCTCTACACTTCAACTGGAGCCTTCGCAGACTGCACCTTGGACTTTCGAGATCTTCAAAATCCAAGTCTGCTGCATCCAAGGACCCGAAATGGTTATTCAATAACCAATGAGATCACGTCTCAAAAAAGCTCTACCCCCCTAATACCCGATTAGTAAACCAATACACCGTCTAGGTTGCCTATGCACAGCACAAGTCAGAGAACTTACCTTGGCCTCAGTCCCAACCTGCAATTTAAGTTTAAACACATATATTCAAACAATTCACGACATACGATCAAGCATTGATCAATCGACTTAGTCGATTACATGTCAATCAGACCATCTCTAGGTCATTCCCACTCATACCATAATTTCCCATTGGTGTACTCATTCACCAAATCACATGTGTTTCTCGGGTGTCGTTTTCGCCAATGACATACCGATCACCGACACCATGCGTTCTTTAAGGCACCGTTTTCACCAGTGATATCCTCGATCACCGAACCACGTGTCCTTTCTAGGGCGCCATTTTCGCCAAGGTGACATCGGCAATAGACAACATCGTGAGTTCTTTAAGGCGTCGTTTTCACCAAGTGATATTTCCTTAATCACCGAACCACGTTTAAGGTTCTATAAGTCATTTACAATAATATCGTTCTTTAAGTTCTTTAGGCGTTTTCGCCAAGTGATACTTCCAATCACCGAACCACGTATGTCCAATAATATCGTGTCTGATTGGTCTCAGCCAATAACATTCTCGTTAGCTCTCATCATTCTCTCTACTATATAGCCCATCAACGTATTGACGCTATATATCCATGTTCGCCATTACCAATCAAATACTCAATAACAAACAATTTAGGACAATTCCTCAAATTTCACAATTTAAATCAATTCCATAAAAATTGAAGCTCAATTAAATAAACGGACTGCACCACGACAATTAGCACGAAATTCGATCACCGACTATCCCTTGAATTTCCGGAAAAATAATTAATTAAATAATTAATTTCGAAAATTAAATAAATAAATAATAAAAATCCAATTTAGGCCCGTATTGCCTGATTGGAGCTCGAAACGGGTCGAGAAAAATCCCGAGATACATTCAATAAATAGTCAAACCTTTCTACTTGCTAATAACTAGATCTAACCACCTAACATACATCATTAAGTCACTAAATTAATTGTTCTAACCTAATCTAACCACCTAATTGCATTTAATTAAATCTAATCAACCCTTAGGCATAATTAGCAAACTAAGAAAACATTAGTGAGTAAAACTCACTTGATTAAAGATTTGATCGGATCAAATCAACGAGCACGCGACAAGGGTCAATCCTCTCCAAAGCGGGTCCGCCAACCGGGGTCAAACCGGGGCCGAAATCGGCCTACAAGCTCGCTGCTCAAGCTGGGCTGAGTCCACTGATTCGGTGGGCCTGACTTCGCGGGCTTGGGCCTCAAAATTGCGGGCTTCTAATTCTGCTGGGCTTCTAAAAGACGTGGGCTTGCTGCTGGGCCAAGACTTGGGCTGCTGGACTTATTTAATGGGCTGAGGACTACTGACTTCTTGGGCCGAAATTGGGCTGAACAAGAAAGCCCAATGGAGCTGCTGAAGTTTTGAGCTGAATCTGAGTTGGGCTTCAATTTGCTGAGCCCACGATCAATGGAAGGCAGTCAGTGCTGTTGCTGGGCCGAGACACACTCAAACGAAGATGGACTGGAGTGCGTGGGCTTGTTGAAGAATCGGTGGACTGGCGCTCGTAGGGGCTTCGCTGGCGTGGCTGAGGAAGACCAAGGAAATACTGACCAAGGCGATGAAGACTACTACCTCGATGATGCTACGAAGACACTGGGCTTCTCTGGACGTCGTGGCTGGAGACGCACGAAGCAGCGAAGATGAAGCTGCTCGCGGACGTTGGGCCAGGTGGCGTCGTGGACCATCAATCGTGGAACTTGCGGTCAACAATCCGACTGAGAAGCTGCAGCGTGAGACGGCAAGGGGGAGAGAACGAAGATGGAGCAGCTTCGGACGGATGCTGCTTCAAACGGATGCTGCTTCGATGGGGTTTTGCAGGCGTGGAGTAGAGGCGCGGGTCAACGAAGCCAAAGCCGGGAGGGATTTCGGTGGGGTGTTGACCGAGTGAAGTGGAGGCGCGGCCATGTGGCGTGGGGTAGAGCTTCGGAGGAAACTCCAAATGAAAGGAACAACACCAGAAGACGTGGGGGCAGCTCGCATGGGTGAAGGTGTAGTGAAGAGAGAGAGAGAGATCGATCGGTGGGTCGCTGGTCCTTCTACCGAACTGAAGAAAACAAAAAGCAGAAAAGAAACAAATAAAAGAGGGAAGGGATAAGGGAAGAAGGGAGTGTCGGCAGGTGGTGGGCCAAGGAGGGAACGTGCGAAATGGATTGAGAGAGAGAGCCGTGAAAGAGGATAAGAACAGACCGGTCAAAGAAGAAAGGAAAATTGAAGACCAAGCAGAGAGTTGTCGGGTGAGGGAAAGCACGCGCGAGGGAGAGTGGGAGAGAGGGGAAGACCGAAGGAAATGGGGAAAAATTAACAGGATTTCAATATTAATCCAATCTTGGTCCCGCGACTTCCATTCAATCCAATTTGATCCCCAAAAATTCCCAAGATGAAACACGTGATCCTCACTTGCTTTCTTGCACCATAATTCCCTCAAATAACAAGTCTTTGACAACAAAAAACGGCTATTTTCCCTCAATTCCGAATTATACTTTATTTTTCTCAGCATTCGATTTTCTGAACAAACAAATCCGGTTGATGTCCAATTTGAATTCAGAAAAAGCCCAAATAACTTTCATCCACCGATTCACTTACACCAGATGTCAAAAGTCTCTTCAAAGTAGCCAATCCGAATTTCCACTCATTTTCCGCATTGTCCGATCCGGTTTTCCGTAAAAATCCCGAACTCACCGGAATTTCTTCAAAAGGTGACTCGACATTCCTAGAATGACTCATGACACGACAAGACTTCCAATTTCTAAAATTGAATTCAAATTCGCGGTTATTTTCCGTCAAATGCGCTTTTAGTGTGACCTTACCTACTGGGTAGCTTCTAGGAATTTTTTGGTGCAATTGACCCGTAGTTGATTTTCTTCGAACCACAATGAACCCATCCGACACATTGGCGACTCTCGATAATTGTAAAAATCTCAAGGTTTCAATTACGGGCACAGGGTACCCAAAACGACAGAAAATCGGTTTAGTGTCGATCGATGAGAATTTTGCAATCAGGTGGAATCACCCACACTTTGATCACCATCTCAGTCGAATTGGCCTATCTCCGATCTCTAATCGATTTTTAATTGTGTTGTAATGACTCTTGCAGACTAGCACGGTCGAACAGTCAATTCCTGGTCGAATTCTCAAGTCTATTGCATTAAAATCCCTTAACGACTTCACCTGATAAGTCAGTTATCTCATGAGTGGCAATCTTAGAGAAAAACATTATAGCTACATTGATGAAAGGCCCGACTTATTTGATTGAAATCAGAACCTGAAAATCATGATGTCACAAAATGTGATCTTGAAAATCACCTCTAGGGAGGAAATCACATTGCTCAATATGCTACATATACCAGAGATCCAAAGGAATCTCATTTCTATGCCCATACTTGTCAAGGAGGTTAATCTGACAAGTTTGTACTTTCTAAAAGGAGAATGTATATAGGGAAATGTTACTTGTATAATGACTTATCCGAAGTTAATGTGGCTATCATTGGTGTAAACTCAAAATTCTTATACTCAAAGGCCAGTAATAAAGAAAAACCTTCAGTTTACAATATTGCGTCTCTTTATCTATGGCATGGTAGATTAGGACATGTAAATTATAATATAATGAAGAAGTTAGCAAGCTTGAGACTAATTCCAAAGTTTAAGTTGAATGTCTATTATAAGTGTAAGACTTGTGTTAAGACTAAGTTTATTAAGAAATTTTCAGAACCAATGAGAGAACAAGTGAACCTCTACAATTAATGCATAGTGATCTATGTTACTTAAAGTGTGTAGAAAGTAGAGGTAGAAAGAAGTACTTCATCACTTTATATATTATTGTACTTGATTTTGCTATGTTTATTTGTTAACTAGCCTATATGCATGTTTATCAAGTATAAAAATGAGATTGATAACCAACTTGATGGACAAATCAAAGTGCTTAGGTTTGACAAAAGATGAGAATATAGTTCTTCCAACTTAAAGGAGTTATATGCTAGTTTGGGAATAATTCTCCAAATAACTACACCTTACATTATGTGGTAAAATGGAGTTATTGAACAGAAAAACATAACTCTAAAGGAGATGACCGATGCCATGCTCTTAAGTTCGAGTTTACCTCAAAACTTGTGGGGGGGTAGTTTTAATTGCGAGCTTTATTTTTAATAAAGTGCCCCATAAGAAAAAAAAAAGTAAGACTCCATATGAGTTATGGAATTGAAGGTTATTCATCCTACAAATTTTGAAAGTGTGGGGGTGCCTAGCCAAAGTGGCGATTCCTCCTCCAAAACAAACTCGATTGGCACCCAAAATGGTGGATTGCATATTCATTGGTTATGCTTAGAATAGTAGCGCATACAAATTTTTGGTTCATAAATCTGAAATTGTGGATTCCATGCCAAGACTATTCTAGAATCAAGGGATGCTGAATTCTTTGAGGATATATATCCCGCAAAAAGAATTTAAGGTGAAACTTCTTAGAAGAGATCTAGAGAATCTGAATATGAGAATGATGAGTTTAGGCTAAAGAAACCGAACTTTGAAGGAGCAAGAAATCACGGATTGAAAAAAATTTTGAACCTAGTTTTCTAATGTACATGTTAGAAGGTGAGCCTCAAACGTTTCAAGAGGCAATATCAACTCCAAATGCTCCTTATTGGAAAGAAGCTGTTGACAATGAGATGGATTATATCCTAAGTAATCATACTTGGGAATTGGTTGATATTCTATCAGGAAATAAATCAATTGGATGTAAATGGATCTTCAAAAGGAAGCATAAAACTGATGGATCGATAGATAAGTATAAAGCAGGACATGTTGCGAAAGGGTTTAGACGAAAAGAAGGTCTAGACTACTTTAATACTTATTCACTTGTAACAAAAATAACATCAGTTAGGATGTTAATTGCTATAGCTTCACTATACAATTTGTAGGTATATCAAATGAATGTGAAAACTGCATTCTTGAATGCTGATTTCGACAAGGAGATTTATATGGAACAACTAGAATGATTCAAAGTCTAAGGACAATAATACAAAGTGTGTAAATTTGTCAAATCATTGTATAAACTTTTAAAAAAAAAATCCTAAATAATGACATGAAAAGTTTGATCGTGTGATGATACAAAATTTGAACAAATGAATGTGATAAATGTGTGTACACTAAATGCATGTCGGTTAGATATGTACTTATTTATCTATATGTCAATGACTTATTGATTTTTGTAAATAACACTTAAGGTATCAAAATTGACGAAAGTGTTCTCATGAAAAACCTCGAGATGAAAGACTTAGGTGTTGCAAATGTTGTACTCAGTATCACAAATCTAAGGAATTCCGATAGTCTAGGTTTAACACAATTTCATTACATTAAAAAGGTAATTGAGAGATTTAAAGGGTTTGGCATCAAAGATGTGAGTAATCATTTTCTTCAACACCTAACTTTAAGAAAGATTGTTGGAAACAGTATCAGGTAGTTGGAGTACTCTCAAGTAATTGGCAGAATCATGTACATCATGAACTGTACTAGATTGGATATTGCGCACTCAGTAGAGAAACTAAGCCACTATACAAGTAATCCCGGTCATGAGCATTGAAATGCGATTTTGAGAGTGTTTGGCTATTTGCAAAGAACTTAAGACTATGTTTTACAATATGGAAAATATTTAACTGTTGGAAGCCTATTGTGATGCAAACTGGATTTCGGATTCGGATGAATTGAAATCAACTAATGGATATGTCTTCATGCTAAGAGGTGCTACAATAGTGTGGAAATCCTTAAAGCAAACTCTGATAGTGCACTCCACAATGGAATCAAAGTTTGTTGCTTTAGATAAAATTGTTGAAGAAGCAAAGTGGTTTCGACCAATTTTAAAAGATGTTTCATTGTGATTGAGATTCCCAATTGTTCTCACTTTAGCCAGGAACTCTTCTTCTTCTTGATTCACCTCATTTAACCGCTTGATCGCAACTTTCCCATGATCAGGCAAGACACCGTTGTACACAATCCTCAACTTCCTCTTCCGATCTCTTTGCTAAAAATTCCCCGTAGCTTTCTTTAGCTCAGCATATGCGAACCTTGGTGTCACATTAGCCTTTGATACGACATGAACACTAGATAAAACTTGATGAAGGAACGAGCTGCTGGTAATAGGTAGCAACTGCGGCTAATCCAAGTCGAATATTCCACGGGCTTCTCTGTTGCATTAACAAGTTTTCCTTCTTTATTCTTGCATCATGTTTATTCTTACTCCATGTATCAACCCTTGAATTCATTGGTATTCCCTAAAACAATTGAAACCGTATCCATTTATGACAGCTTAAGACAATCTTTTCTTTTAAAACTTTTTGAACTTAAACACATCCTTTATTTTCTCACTATCCTTGCAGAAAAACATGGTTATAAATCGAAGACGCCTCTTTGATCATTTTGCTAAGCAAAAGCAAAATCTTAAATTCAGCTCAATGAATCCATCTGAAAGAAGCTACATAATGTATCTCAATGATCACGTTAATCTGATTTTCTTGCACATTGTCTCTTAATAATAAATTATTGGCAAACTAAAACAATTTTAATTTGCTTTTCCACATTGACTTTTGAACATCACTATAATACACTTCTTAATTGGCGCATTGTTCGTTAATGATTAATTGTTCACTAGATAAGATAGTTGAAAATTTTGTAATTTCCTTTTTGACATTGACTTTTGGACATACTACCCAAATAAACTTCTTAATTCTTTATGGAGACGATTTTTTTAACGTCAGGCCATCAAAAAAATAAGTTTGAATTATGATTCAGAGTAAAAATCGATCGGGTTTCCAATTTCATATTTCTAGAAACTTGTACCGTGTGGTTCGATTCCCAATTCCCAAGAGAACTGAACGGGAAACCTAAATGGCCAAAACACATTTTAAAGTCAAGCTTCACTAGCTTTTTCGGTTATGGAGTTTAGGGGGAGACATGTAAAAAATTATCAAAAGTACTTGGTGTCCCTAATATGATCAGAGAATCAAAACCGTGAGTTGTCTGGACTAGAACTCGCACCTCAAGAAACGCTGGACCAAGGAGAGGGGATTGATTCCTCATGAACTATGCATCTACATGGGACGACTTGGCTACGATGCAGACTAGCGAAGGGTCTGAAATCCGACTTGCACTCAATCAAAATCGCCACAGATTTTGAAAATCCCTTTAAGCTTTCATATCAAAGGCCACTTAGAAGTGTAATCTCTGGAAATTTTTAATGCGAAAACAGATGAGAGAAAGAGCGATACGCTTTAGATTTCATGTGCATATTATTTTTCGTTTTGTCTACATGAAAGTAATGGTTGAAGATTTCAACAGGCCGATAAGGGGCAATTCACTCCCTGTTCCTTATTTCCACTTTCTCGTACACAATTCTCTCTGGACACTTTACCCAAACTCACACGTTCTCTTCTGTCCCCCTAAACTTTTTGTTGTTTATTTTATTTTACATATTCCCCTTTCATGAATTGTTACTATTGATAAGTGAGAAACGTTCATTTCTGTTATTATGTTCATTTTCATTTGCTTAACTAAAAATGAAACAAACAAAAAATGGCCGGTCCCCTAGAACCAACCTTGAAACCTAAGATGGGGTAGGTTCCCAATCCTAAGGTATGCATGATAGGTTTCAAGTTCTAAAAAATGAGGAACTCATCCTAAAGGATAGAGTTTAGATTCCAGGTGAAATCTAGACAGAATTTGGAATGCTCATGTTGTGACCCACCCTCTGGCAAGGCTCATTGAGGAGGGGCGGCATTTAAGGGTATTCGGCAATGAGTTCGCACTCGGGGTCATGTTTACCAAAGACATCATCACCTCATATTCAGTTTCGGCCCATTGAATTTGAAGTCTACACGAACACTAGTCCTCCCAAACCATACCCTATGCGACAGCGAAAACGTGTCGTGATTTGCCTCCATACATAGGATTCACCTTGAAAAAGGAGATCGGGTGCGAAAGGCGAATTTAGGGATATTCTTACCATAGATGTCATCACTATAGATGTCATCACTTCGCCATTTGGCTTAGACCCGTCAAGTATGCTAAACCACGGTGAGTCTCTAGAAGACCCATACCCCACATGACATTGTCGTTTTATTATTAGTTTTATTTAACAACCTAAAACATGATTCTAGGAGTCTCCACTAACCTCATTTTTTTGGGGTTGGTTGGAAAACCCAATTGAGGGTCGGGGCAGTCCCTCGATATCCACGCAACTAGATATTCTAAAGTTCAAGGACTCGGGTTACGTTAATATTTCTATAAAAGCTCCTTCCGTACCTAATAGTTTGTCATATTTCCTATGGTGTCCATCATGTCTTTGTACTTTTTCATTCGAATGAGGAATTAACCAGGTGATCATGCATAAATGGTCAATTTCATGCCGTTCTATTTCTATTGAAGAAGAAAAGGAAAGTAAACAATCAATTGAAATTTAAAGACGGTACAATAAATAAACACCCAAAACAGTTTAAGGAAAGCGGTAAATCTAATATGCACGCATGAAACAGAAAGTAAAGCGAAGGAAAGGAACCAGCAACTCGTTGGGCATTTGTACAACACAAGACAACCCAAAACATATATCGGGGAATGAATGGTACAAAATAGGATCAAATTGGACATCGACCATTTGTTGTCTTTATGTCTTCGGGATCGCCACTTCCATGGGCTTATTCTAATTCTAATTCTAATCTAATACTAAGACTAAAATGTTTACAATAGGAAAAAAATGTACATTTAGCAAGATAGACACAAACAATCACAAACAAAAACAATCACAATCACAAATAGACAAAAACAAACAAAAACAATCACAATTAGGAAATCAAGTCAATGTGTTTAATGGAAGATAACAACCGTCACCACTTGAGGCGGCAACAATGTGATAGGGCTAATAAGGACACCTAGAGGGGGGTGAATAGATGTTCAAGCAAGTTTTCGCTAGACTTTCAACAAGTTTATTCATCTTTCAAGAATAACAAATTGAATATGTAGAAGACTATAAGCAGTTAAATAAAGCTACGAATTAAAGCAAGGAGTATAAGGAAAGAGAATTGAAACACAAAGTTTATAGTGGTTCGGCTTAGACTAAGCCTACGTCCACTCTCCCACACAAACAGCCCACCGGTTGGATTTCACTATGAACCAAATGAGATTTTTACAGTCTCACATCCTTGATTCCACAATGTAGAAACTCTACTACACTTTCTCAAGGTCTCACAAGTATTTAATCTCTCTTTTGAGTACAACTTAAGCTCAGCGATTGAGAAAGCAAAGAACTAAGAGCTTCAAACTTTGGAATTTTTCTTTCACGCGCACACTTGACAACTTGAGCGTTTTCCTTATATACTCTTTCATGCTTCTCTATCTGTTGGCACTTTCCAAATGAGTTCTTCCAATCTACTCGTTGGACAGAATCAATTAGGGAAATCTCGAGTCGTTTAAGAAATGTGATGATAGCCCACCAATCCTGCTCGTCCATACAATCAGGATCTAGGTTTCCATAAGTAGAACATTCCAAGTATACTTCACCTTTCAAAAGATCTTGATTATCCGAATTGATTCCAATAAGAATAATTGATCACAAGGTGTTATCTCCAGCCGTAAGATCTTCTTTAAACCATACGAACCAAATCCTTAAAGATAAACTCGCATCTGGATAAGTCTTCTTTTCGTTGGTCAAGAAACTATGAATGAGGGTAGACTTTAAGTCTTGAGTCTTGCAGTCTTCAGACTTTGATGACAGAGTCTAGAGTTCATCAGACTTTAATAATTGAGTCTTGAAGTCTTCAGACTAGACTGATGGAAACGTTTTGTCAACTTCAAAATAAGAGAGTTTTCTCCAACAATCTCCCCATTTTTTATGGTGACAAAACTTTCCTACAGATTTAAATGCTTTTGACCTACAAAACAAAACTTAAGCAAAACAAGATATCTCATAACAGGTGAGTAGATTAGGACAAGGATAGCAACAATTCTACAACCATAGAAAACTTGTTAGTCCTGCAAAATAACTATCCTTCCATAATCATTGTCACAGCCTAAGTTACTGAAGCATCAAAAGATCAATTCAAATAGTCAAAAAGTCCAATCCATAGCCAAACAAAAGATAAATCCAAAAGTCAAAGCCAATAGTCAAATCTACAACAAATTTCTCCCCATTTTTGTCAATAGCAAAAAGTGGAGAACATAAAAAGAGTTTGGATAAAATCAAGGTTGTTTGCGAATGGGAACGAGCTAGAAATCCCCCATAGACTTGACAGTCTCCTCCAACTTCCTCAGATCCTCCTTCAGTTATTCTAGATCTTTACCCTTTACATTTGCTTGAACTTGAACAAAGAAACTGAAGTTACTCTATGAGCATTCTACATGGTCTGAAATTCACATCCCAACCCATAAACCTGAGCTTTAATGTCCAAAAGAAGCTCAAGCAATCTTTTAAAGTGTGTTGTATTGTCAATTTGAGTACTTGCTTTAGCATGATCAGACTATGGAGTATTAACTGATGATGGAACTTTATCATGTACATTCAAATTTGGAGATGAAGCCTCATTACGATCTTCAGGAAATTGAGAGGCATACATATCTTCTAGATGAGTAGAAGAACGACTAACATCATCACTAGTAAAAGCAAGTGAAAAAGTACATCTTTTATCAGCAGCTCCCCATGTTTCAGTACCTTTAGGTGAAGAAAAGTACTCTTCTTGCTCTTGCTCTTCTTCAATATCACAAAGATCTTGTCCTTTGTCCTCTGCATAAGAATCACCATGATCCTCTTCTTCTTCTTGTTCTTTTCCTCTCTCTTCCTCTTTTGATCTTCCTTCTTCTTCTTCTTCTTCTTCTTCTTCTTCTTCTTCTTCCCTGATCGCTTCTTTCTCTACATCTCGCTGCTCTGTCTCTTCTCTGTCTCGGTTCTCTCGATCCTTTGTCTCAGTAACAACACTCTGTAAGTTTTTTAAGACAAGAGTAGAGATAGCGATGTCATCCTCATCTTCTTCATCCTCCAAGATAAGTGCTCTCCTCTTCTTGGATGGTGTTGTCATGGGCTCTTTGCCTTTCCTTTTTCCAGCCACAGAATCTTGTCATGCCTTGACAGGGGTCTTCTCCTTAAAGCACTCCAAAGCCTTGTTTAGCTCATTAAAATGCATCTTGGAAACCATCTTCAGTCCCACTACCATTGGATTAATGGTTTGAACGCACAGAATTTTGGGAGGCTGAATGTTAAGATGTTTGAACAAACGAGTGATAAGAGTAGAATAAGGGAATTGTTCCTTGTCCTTTGCCATTGTCCTATACATGTGCATAAGGATAGTGTGAGGCAGAGAGAACTTAAAACCAATGTGAATGGCGTACATCAGCTTTGCTTCAGAGTTTGAGACATCAATCTTTGATGTGGATTTGGGTCTAAGACAATTAATGACAATCTTGTGAAGATATTGAAAGCATTCATCCTGTTGTAAGAAATCATGCCTTTAGCAATTCTATCTCGAACAAGCACCAAGGAAGCATGACCAATAGACACATTGATTGGTTGGAAACTCCCTCTTTTCACCCCAATCAAATCAGCCAAAGTGTCCACATCCATCACAAAATCCTGGTCTCTAACACTAAAGGAAAATCTATTCTCATCTAAAAAGGATAGATTGGAATAGAAATAAGCGGTAAGTTCCGGATGAGCAACAGTTGTTTCAGAGCAAAACTGTTCAAGTCGAAGCAATGAAAACTTCTCCCATAACTTCACGTTTAATGAATCGAGAAAATCAAAATCTATACTCCTAGGGTTCATCACCCCTCTCTTCAGCAATTTAGAATAAACTTGCTTATGCTCCTTAAAATGAAAAAGATCCGTTTTTGTACCATGAATGTTTGCAATGACACCCATCCTGGGCTTAAAATGTGTAAAAATCCTCTCATCATCATCATCTTTTCCTTCAGGTTAATTAAATGATCCAAACTGTGGATCACTTGGGAAATTTGCAAAAGCCCTTTCTGCCGAACTAGCAGTAGAAATGCCCAAACTCTCCATCATCCTTAAAAAATGAGTTTCATTTATGTACCCTTTTTCGCTCAAAAACTCATCAATAAAGGTCATGGGAGAACCACCTTCCTTCAAAGTGGTGTAGAGTTTGAAAAGAAATGCGGGCTTAAGAGTCCTTACAGGTTCTACATTCTCGTTGATTCCTTCCTCTGCTTGTTGTTGCGAAGGCACTTGAGTTCTAGCCTGAGAAGAATGGCGCGGTTGAGAATGTTGTTGTTGGCTTTGCTAATGCCTTGGAGAATCTTCTTCCTCGGTAAGATCAAAGTGCATAGAACAACGCATATGCTATGGTCCCCTGCTTGCGATCCCAGAGGACTTTCTTTGGGAAGATATTGTCACAGTCTTTGAGAGATTTCTTGAACTCAATTCGTGAAAAATATGAGAACTTAATGAATTAAACTAGTGAGAAAAAGTAAGAAAGTGAGGTTCTGTGTTCTAGGGTTTGTGAGTGAAAACGAAGAAGAAAAACAACAGTATATAAAGCAAACAAACTGGGGTAAACGAATCGTTATAAAGGAATAAATAAAATTGCCTTTTTGAAAATGAATAACTGCCTTTTTGAAAAAGAAAAACTGCCATAAATTCAAAGACTTGGAAAAGATAATTTCTAAAAATATAACAATCAAGTAGCAATTAAAACTAACCGTACCCGTTTAAAGATTTAAAATACTGAAATCGAAATAACTTACAGTCGTAACTCTTGGTAAACTGAGTCTGAACACTATCATATTTTACCTCTGAGTCTAAGCACCTTCAAACTTTACTGGATAAAAGTTGTGATATTCAGTATGGTGTGAATAGACTCAAATAGGCTTTTCTCCAGAGGCTTTGTAAAAATGTCTACCAATTGATTCTTTCAATCGATGAACTATATCATAACTTCTCCATTCTAAACATGATCTCTAATAAAATGATGTCGAATCTCTATCCGTTAGCACTTACCAAATGAATTATTCCAATCTACTCGTTGGATAGAATCAATTAGGAAGATTTCGAGCTATTTAAGGAATATGACAATAGCCTACCAATCTTGTCGCCCATACAATCAGGATCTAGGTTTCCATAAGTAGAACCTTCCAAGTATACTTCGCCAATCAACGGATCCAAAATCCCTGAATCAATCTTAATCTGAATAATGGATTCCGTCATGCTATATCCAGCCAAGAGATCTTTTCCAGTCGATAGAATCAAATCCTTAACGAAACATTCAGTTCTAGACAAGCCTTCTTTGACGGTCTAGAAATTGTCAATGAGGATAAACTTTGGGTCTTGAGTCTGGCAATCCGGAGGTCTTCAAACTTTGATGGAAGAGTCTACAAGTCTTCAGATTAGACTGATGGAAACATTTTGTCAACTTCAAAACACTCGAGGAAGTTTTCTCCAACAATCTCCCACTTTTTGATGGTGACAAAACTTTCCTGCTGATTTGGATAACTTTGACCTACAAAACAATACTCAAGCAAACATGGATATCTCATAAAAGATAATTGACTTAGTTAAGATAACATTAAAATCTGCATTCACAAAAAATAGGTTAGTCCTACAGATGAGCTTAAGATAAACAAACGTTTGCCATGAAATACCAGTAGTGCTTAAGATAAACAAACGTTTAAACAGTCAAAAATCCAAATCCAGTCCAAATCCAAACAGCCAAACACAGCCAAACACAAAAGTAAAGCCAATCAAACACAAATGTCAAGAATTCAAGAGTTTAAATCTCAATCAAGAGTTTAAATCTCAAACCTGCACATATCTCTCCCCATTTTTGTCAGCATTAAAAAGGTAGAGATGAAAAAAGAATGGAATTATGATTGCTTGAGAACACGAACAAGCTGGAAATCTCCCATTGACTAGACAATCCCTTCCATCTTTTTCAAATCCTCCTTCAGTTGAGCCACATCTTCACCCTTAGCATTGGCTTGAACTTGAAGAGCAAGGGTATGGAGTTGATCATGCAAAGAAACTGAAGAGGTTTGACATGCATTTTGCAAGTTCTCGCATCTCCAAGAGAACATCAAGCACTCTGCAAAAGTCCGCTGAATTATCAGTCTGAGTACTGGCTTCTGCTCGATCAGATGGTGTATTGGCAGATGATGGCAAATCAACATGATCACGTAGATTGGGCGATGAAACATCATGTCCCTCCTTAGGAAATTGAGAGGTTGAGATATCCTCTGGATCTGTTGGAGAACGACTTACTCCTTCACTGGTGGAAGCAAATGAGGACGTACCTCTTTTCTCAGGATCTCCCCTTGTTTCAATGTCTTCAGGTGGAGAAAAATATTCCTCATGCTTTGCTTCTGCTTGTTCTCCTCTGCCCTCTTCTTCTTCTTCCTCAATCCTTTCCTCATCTACTTCTTTCTCCAATTCTTCTCTATCTCCAGTCCTCTGTTCCATCTCATCCTTGTCTTGTTCCTTTCTTTCCTCCGTCTCTAGAATAGAACAACTCAAGTTCTTCAATGTAAGCACAGAAATAGTGATATCATCCTCATCCTCATCCTCTTTATCTTCCAAGATGAGTGCTCTTCTTTTCATCGATGGAGCAACCATAGGCTCCTTCCCTTTTCGTTTTGTAGCCAAAGAGACTAGATGAGTCTTGACTGGGATTTCCACCTTGAATTTCTCCAAAGCCTTGTTAAGTTCCTTCAAATGCATTTTAAAGACCATCTTCAGTCCCACCACCATTTGATCGCATGTTCAAACACAAAGAATACGGGGAGGCTGAATGTTCAAATGTCTGAATAACTTGGTCACAAGTACTAAGTAGGGAAGTTGACCCTTATCCTTTATCATTGTTCTTTACATGTGGAACATAATGGTGTGTGGAAGAGAGAACTTCTTGCCAGCGTTAATGGCATACATCAGCTTTGCCTCCGAATTTGAAACATTAGTCTTCGAAGTTGATTTTGGTCTGAAGCAATTCATCACTATCTTGTGAAGCAAAATATTGGATGCATTCATCCTTGAATAGGAAATCTTTCCTTTCGTTGTTCTATCCTAAACAAGCTCTATCGTTGCTCAACCAATAGACACACTGATTGTTTGATATCTCCCTCTTTCAACCCCAATCACATCAGCCAATGTATTCATGTCAACCAAGAAACTAAGATTCGAATAGAAGTAAGCAGTAAGTTCAGCATAAGCCTCTGTCGATTCACAACAAAACCGTTCGAGTTGAAGAAGATTGAATTTCTCTCACAGATTAACATTCAGAGAATCAAGAAAATCAAAGTCCACACTCCTAAGGTTAATCACACCACGCTTTAGCAACTTAGAGTACAGTTGAGTATGTTCCTCTGAGCGAAACAAATCTATCCTTTTGCTTCGGATTTTTGCCACAACACCCATTTAGGCTTAAACTGACTGTACATCTTATCATCATCATTCCCATCAGGTTGACTCAGCCCTCCAACACGTGGATTGCTTGGGATATTTGCCAATGCTTCTTCCGCAAACTCAGCAAGGGCAATTCACAATCGTTCCATTGTGCGTAAAAAGAAATTTTCATTTCTATACCCTTTGTCTTTCAGAAATTCATCAATATAGTTCAACAGAGTACCACTCCTCTTCAAAGCACGATAAAACTTATAGGTAAAAGCGGGCTTATGAGTTCTTATGTGTTCTGCATCTTCGATGATTTCTTCCTCTTCTTGATGTGCAACATTCGGAGGTCTAGATGGAGAAGATGGACACTGCTGAAAATGTTGTGGGCTCTATTGCTGTCTAGGAGATTCTTCTTCCTCGGTGAGATCAAAGTGCGTAGGTCCCTCACGCATTTGCTGTGGTCCCCTGTTCGCAATCCTCAAAGACTTTCTTTGAGACGACATCTTTTACAGTCTTTGAAAGATTCCAAGCTTGTTTCCCAAGAAAGATTAAAACTTTTTCGAGGATTAAATAAGAAAAGAAGACAGAAGTATAAGATATATGCTCTCTTAGGGTTTTTGTGAGTAAAACGAAGAAGAACCAATAGTATATAAGGCAGTCGAAGTGAGGCATACGGAACGTCGTAAAAGGGAAATGTAAAAATGCCTTTTAAAAATAACTGTCTTTTCAAAAATTAGATAACTGTCATTTCGGATTGCAATAATCACGGAAAATTGAAAATAACACCAATCAATTTCGGATGGATAATCGTACCTTTTCGAGATTTGATCTGAGAGATAATTCTCTAAAATAAAAGTAACTTACAGTCGTAAATCATGATTGTCTGAGTCTAAGTGTCTTTAGACTTTCAGTCCTCAGTCTAAACTTCCTCAGACTTTAAGATGTTTAGTCTGGAACGAATAACTTCAAATTGATTTTTCTCCAAAGGCTTTGTAAATATATCCGTCAGCTGATTCTTTGAATCAATAAATTGAATCAAAACTTCTCCATTTTGGACATGATCTATAATGAAATGATGTCGAATCTCTATATGTTTTACTCTTGAGTGAAGAATCGGATTATTGGTAAGATTGATTACGCTGGTGTTGTCACATTTGATCTCAATGCATGAATCTTCAATTCCAAAGTCTCTTAACTGTTGTTTTATCCACAGAATTTGTGAACAACAACTTCCAAGAGCTATATATTCTATTTATGCCGTTGAAAGAGCTACGGTATTTTGCTTCCTTGAAAACCAAGACACTGTCATATTTCCAAGTAGTTGACAAGTGCCCGAGGTGCTCTTTCTATCAACTCTACATCTAGTTAAGTTTGCGTCTGAGTATCCAAGAAGAGTGAAGTCTCCCTCTTTAGGATACCAAAGACCAAAATTTGAAGTTGAGGCAATGTATTTGATAACACGTTTTGTAGCACGTAGATGAGATTCTTTAGGATCTGATTGAAATCTAGCACAAATACAAACACTAAACAAAATGTCAGGTCTAGAAGCAGTTAGATAAAGAAATGAACCAATGATACTCCTATATAGCTTCTGGTCAACTTTCTTTCCTTCTTCATCTTTATCCAGTTTCAAAGAACTTAACATTGGTATATCATTTTTTTGCAATTCTCCAGTCCAAACTTTTTGACAAGTTCTTTAGCATATTTTTCTTGATGAATAAAGGTTTCCTCTTTCGATTGTTTCACTTGAAGCCCGAGAAAGAAGGTTAGTTCACCCATCATGCTCATTTCAAATTCATCTTGCATAGGCTTAGAGAATTTCTTGCACAGATTTTCATTAGAAGATCTAAAAATAATATCATCAACATAAATTTGAACAAGTAGAAAACTTTTGCTTTCTCTTTTGATAAACAATGTAGTATCTACTTTACCTTTGACAAAGCCATTTTGAATTAAAAACTTACTTAGTATGTCGTACCAAGCTCGAGGTGCTTGCTTTAAACCATATAGAGCCTTTTTCAGTTTGAATACAGAGTCTGGTTTCCTTAGGTCTTCAAAACCGGGTGGTTATTCTACATAGACTTCCTCTTTGATAAATCCATTTAGGAAAGCACTTTTGACGTCCATTTAGAATAACCTGAAATTCTTATGACAAGCAAAAGCAAGTAATAATCTAATTGCTTCTAATCGTGCTACCGACGCGTAAGTCTCATCGTAGTCTATCATTTCTTCTTACGTATATCCCTTGGCCATGAGTCTTGCTTCTTATGACTTTTCCTTTCTCGTTCATCTTGTTCCTTTAGCTCAAATGATGATTTTTCCCTTTGGTTTAGGAGTCAATTCACAAACATCATTGATATTGAATTGTCTGAGTTCTTCTTGCATAGCTTCAATCCAGCTTTCATCAAATAAAGCTTCCTCTATGCTTTCGGGTTCTATTTCAGAAATAAGAGCCACAGCACTAGACTATTCACGCATTTTAGATCTTGTGTGAATTACTTCTGGAAATTTTAGGATGACTAGACTTATGCTTCTAGTTGTTGGTTGATTTGTCAAACTGTTGATCTTTTTCCTCATTTGAATCCCCGTTGATCATTTGTTGCTTGTCTTCTAAAGTTTGAGTTGCTTCTGGAAATCTAGACTTTGTAGAGTCTGAAGCACGTTCATATTCTTCAAGATGAGTGTGAATCGATTGATTTTGTATAAAGTCTTGAAATTTGACATTCATCGATTCCTCCACAGATTGAGTCTTTTTGTTGTAAACTCTGTAAGCTTTGCTTGTGATAGAATATCCAAGGAAAATACATTCATCTGATTTTTCTTTAAACTTACCAACTCGATTATTTACATTTTTCAATATAAAACATTTACATCCAAACACAAGAAAAATCCGAAACAATTGGCTTTTTTCCTTTGAATAACTCATAGGGGGTTTTCTCCAGAATAGGCCTTAGAAAGACTCTATTAATAATATAGCACACTGTAGAAATTGCTTCAGCCTAGAAACGAGAAGAGATGTTACTTTCAATTAAAAGAGTTCTAGCCATTTCCTGAAGTAGTCTATTCTTTCTTTACACGACTCCATTTTGCTATGGAGTATATGGTGAAGAGAACACATGCTAAAAACCAGATTCATCACAAAATTTTGTAACATCTTGGTTTTCAAATTCACCTCCATGGTCTGTCCGTATAAGAAAAGGTTTCAAACTTACTTGCCAGAAAATAAACCCAAGTGAATCGAGAGTAGTCATCCATAATTACTAGGCAGTATTTCTTACCTTAATGCTCTGAGTTCTGGTTGATTCAAAGAGATCCATGTGCAGGAGCTGTAGTACACGATTAGTGAATACTTGATTTATTGGTTTGAATGAGTTTCTTACCTGTTTTCTCAACACACATGGTGTTCATAGATTAGACTTTTGATATGTCAGATTGGCTAGTCCATGAACAAATTTCTTTGCTGAGATTTTGGCTATTTGCTTCATGTTTGTGTGCCTAAGTTTTCTGTGCCATAAGTTTGCTTCCTCTTGAATTGAGATTAGACATTGGGTTTCATCTGGTTTTATATCCAAGAGGTAGATATTCCCATGTCTTCGCCCTGTGAAAGACTAAGAGGAATCTTTACCAGTTCCTGAATATATTCTTTTTGAAAGTTGATTTTGAAACCAGTGTCACACAGTTGACTGATGCTCAGCAAGTTGTAGTTGAGTCTTTCTACTAAGGAAACATTACTAATCATGAGACTTTCAATCTTTACAATTCCGCATCCCACAATTCTTCATTTGCTATTTCCTCCAAAAGAAACTTTTCCACCATTAACTTGTACAGCTTTATGAAACAATTTGAATCTCCTATCATATGTCTTGAGAATCCACTATCCAGGTACCATTTAACATTTTTCTTGATAGTGACCTGCATTTAGAAAAGAAACTCAAGCTTTCTTTGGTACCTATATTTTTTAGGTCCATTGGTGTTAGTGTAATATACGGTCTTTATCCATACCTTCTTAATAGGTTTCCAAACCATAGGACATCCTTTCTCAAAATGATCTGAGCTATTGCACTTAGAACATTTAAGAGCACTGTGGCCTACTGGTTTTACAAAAACTTTTTGGAAATGATTTTTCTAAGAATCTCTTGTAGGTCTTTGCTTAATTCTTTCCTTTACTTTAGGAAAATCAATTAGAGGAATGGTTTTAGCAGTCATTCCTAAACCTAATTTGTTGAAGTAAGGTCTTTGTGCTAAAAGAATTTTTTCAAGTTTCTCAGATCCTATAGAAAATCTTTTAGAAATACTTGAGATATCATTTTTCAAAAATGCATTTTCTTTTGAAAGATTGTCTGCATTTTCTTTCAAAGTAGTAACACTTTTGTCTAAACTTTTGACATTTTTTTTCCAAACATTTTCCTATTTTTTTAGTGCAGAATTTTCTCTTTTAAGTTCGGAAATCTTTTTTAGAGAAGTTTTGAGACTAAAACACAATTCATCAATGTATCTAGAGACTTTAGTAGGGATTTTCAAATTACTTACCTCGATTTCAATGTCAGAATCTAAGTCTATCTCAGAGTTTGAATATGAGTCTGATTGTGCCATGAGACAAATATTGGCATAATCATCATCACTTTCCTCACATATGTATCACTCCAAGTTTCTATTTTAAGTGCATTTCGATATTTCTCGGCTTTTCCTTTCTTTTTCCTCAGAATGGGATAGTTGGGTCCGATGTTTCCATTTTTCTTGCATTCAAAGCAGACTACATCTTTATTGGATTCATCATCCTCAACTGACTTAATATGTTGCTTTTGAAAAAATTGTTTCTTTAGATTGAATATTCTCCCCTTTCTGTTTAGTTTTCTTAATCTTCTTATCATGAGAACAAGCTCTTCATCATCCATATCGTCTTTAGAATCTGTGACATCATAATCATCATTAGATTTTAATACAATGGATTTCTTACCTTTAGGATCTTCATCTTCGTTGATTTGCTCCATTTCATAAAACTGAAGAGTCACAACCAATTCGTCAACAAAGAGTGGCATGATTCTTTGTGTCTCCTTTATTAAGGTCTTTATGTGATATCAATCATTGGAGAATCCACACAGTAGCTTGTTTACCGTCATGGGTCTAGAAATTGATTGACCTTGATATTCAAGACCATTTACGATTTCTGTAAAACAACTAAACATGTTAGTGATAGATTCTCTTGATTTCATTTTGAATGCTTTATATTGACCGAGCAAAATGTTGATTCTGGTTTCTTTCACTTGATCAATTCCTTCATAGGTGATGTGTAATCTATCCCAGACTTCTTTAGTTGTTTCACAAAAAGATATTATGTTATATTCAGTAGGAGATAATGCACAATATAAAGAATAAATTGCTTTTGCATCAAGAACTTGTCTCTAGTTATCTCTTCTTGAGTCATTTCGCTAGACTCAACGGCTCATTTTCCTCTTTCTGAGACTGGTGCAGCTTTAGGAATGATTCCTTTGTCTACCACATCCCATTCCAAATGATCCTTTGATTTTAGGAATGCCTTCATCTTGTTTTTCCATATGTTGTATTCATTTCCATCAAAATAAGGCGGTCTGGTATTACTTTGTCCTTCAACCAGTCTTGGAGATGACATACTAGCCATGGATCTTTAACTCTGAAGTAAAACACTTCAACTTAAGTGAGTACACATGCTCTGATACCAATTGTGAAAGCTAGTACCAGCATCTATAGGGGGTGAATAGGTGTAAAAAAACAAATTTCCGAGATAAGTGTTCAACTCTAATCAATAATAGATGATAAAAAGGAAGTTAAGCTCTTGCAGAAAAAATGAATTACGATCAAAGTAAAAGAGCGTAGAGAAGAGAATAAGAACACAGAGATTATAGTGGTTCAGCTTAATCAAGCCTACGTCCACTCTTCCGCACTGACAGCCCACTAGCTGGATTTCACTATGAATCAAAAGAGTTCTTACGGTAAAGCTCTTCCTTGATTCCATAGTGTAGAGACTCTACTACACTTCCTCAAGGTCTCACAAGAATATAGACTCTCTTTTGAATACAAGATTTCACTCAGCAAATTAATTAACTAAGAACAAGGAGCTTCAAACTTTGGAATTATTCAATCACGCACACACTCGAACAACTTGAACGTCTTCCTTATATACTCATTCATGCCATCACACCCGTTGGCACTTACCAAATGAATTATTCCAATCTACCCGTTGGACAGAATCAATTAGGAAGATTTCGAGCTATTTAAGGAATATGACGATAGCCTACCAATCATGCTCGCCTATACAATCAGGATCTAGGTTTCCATAAGTAGAACCTTCCAAGTATACTTCGCCAATCAACGGATCCAAAATCCTTAACGAAACATTCAGTTCTAGACAAGCCTTCTTCGATGGTCTAGAAACATTGTTCTAGACAAGGATAGACTTTCGGTCTTGAGTCCGCGATCCCGAGGTCTTCAGACTTTGATGGAAGAGTCTGCAAGTCTTCAGACTAGACTGATGGAAACGTTTTGTCAACTTCAAAACACTCAAGGAAGTTTTCTCCAACAGTATCTAATTTACCTTTAACAAAACCCTTCTGAATTAGAAACTTACTTAACCTATCATACCAAGCTCGAGGTGCTTGTTTTAATCCATATTGAGCCTTCTTCAGTTTGAATACTGAGTCTGGTCTCTTTGAATCTTCAAATCTAGGAGATTGTTCCACAAAGACTTCTTATTGGATAAATCCATTTAGAAATGTGTTTTTGACGTCCATTTGGAATAACCTGAAATTTTTATAGCAAGTAAAGCGAGTAATAATCTAAATGCTTCTAATATTGCTACTGGGGCGTAGGTCTTATCATAGTCTATCCCTTCTTTTTGCGTATATCCTTTGGCCACGAGTCTTGCTTTGTTTCTAACCACTTTTCCTTTTTTATCCATCTTGTTCCTGAAAACCCATTTAGCTCCAATAATGGATTTACCTTTCGGTTTAGGAGTTAATTCCCAGACATCGTTGATGCTAAACTATCTGAGTTCTTACATAGCTTCAATCCAGCTTTCATCAGCTAAGACCTCTTCTATGCTTTTGGGCTCTATTTCAAAAATAAGTGCCAAAGCACTAGACTCTTCTCATCTTTTGGATCTGATGCAATCCCTTCATCAATGTTGCTGATAATGAGTTCCTCGGGATGACTAAACTTATGCTTCTAGTTACTGGTTGGTCTGACAGTTTGCTAATCTTAATTCAGTTGGTCCTTCCATTTGTTGCTGATCTTTAGAAGTCTGAGCTACTTCATGGGAGGTAGACTTTGTAAAGTCTAAAGCAGGTTCAGATTCTTCAGGTTGAGTCTGGATCAATTGATTCTGCAAGAGTCTTGAAATTTGACATTCATAGATTCTTTCATAAACTGAATCTTCTTGTTGAATACTCTGTAGGCTTTGCTTAAGGTTGAGTAGCCTGGGAAAAATCCTTCGTCTAATTTCTTTTTAAACTTAACAATTCGATTATTTGCATTTTTCAAAATAAAACATTTGCAACAAAACACATGAAAATAAGAAAAATTTGGCTTATTTCCTTTGAATAACTCATAGGGAGTTTTCTTTATAATAGGCCTTAAGAATACTCTGTTAATAATATAACAAGCTGTAGAAACTGCTTCAGCCCAAAAAACGAGAAGAAATATTACTTTCAATTAAAATTGTTCTTGTCATTTCTTGTAGAGATCTATTTTTTCTTTCCACAACTCCATTTTGTTCTGGAGTGTATGGAGAAGAGAAAGCATGCTGAAAACCAGATTCATCACAGAATTTGACAAAGTCTTGATTTTCAAACTCACCTCCATGGTCTGTCTGTATGCTTGAAATTGCATATCATTTCTCATTCTGAACTTTCTTTGCAAACTTTGAAAACTAAGAAAATGTTTCAAACTTACTTGCAAGAAAGTAAACCCAAGTAAATCGTGAATAATCATCCACAATTACTAGGCAATATCTCTTTCCACCAATACTTTGAGTTATAGTTAGTCCAAAGAGATCTATATGCAGAAGCTGCAAAACACGATTAGTAGAAATCTAATTTATTGGTTTAAAAGAGCTTCTAACATGTTTTCCCAACACACATTGTGTGCATAAGTTAGACTTTTGATACTTCAGGTTGGGCAGTCCACGAACAAGATTCTTGGATGTGATCTTGGCAATTTGCTTTATGTTAACATGGCCAAGCTTGCGATGCCAAAGATTTGCTTCATCTTGAATTGATATTAGACATTGGGATATTTCTGGTTTTATATCAAGAAGATAAATGTTCCCATGTCTTCATCCAGTAAAAGATTGAGAAAGATCTTTACTAGTTCTTGAACATATTCATTCTTGGAAGTTGATTTTGAATCCAGTGTCGCACAATTGGCTAATGTTGAGCAAAGTGTAATTTAGTCCTTCCACCAAGGAGACATTATTGATTGTGAGACTTCCAATTTTTACAGTTCCACACCCAACAACTCTTCATTTGTTATTTCCACCAAATGAGACTTTTCCACCATTTATTTGCACAAGTTTTATAAAACAACTTGAATCTCCAGTCATGCATCTCGAACGGCCACTATCTAAATACCATTTAATATTTTTCTTGATAATGATCTGCAATTACAAAAAGAACTCAAGTTTTCTTTGGTACCCAAATCTTTTTGGGTCTAGAGGAGTTAGTTTTAAACACAGTCTCTCCCCAATCCTTCTTAACAAGTCTCCAAACCATAGGACAATCTTTCTCAAAATGTTTTGAGCTATGCACTTTGAACATTTGAGAGCACTTCGACCAATAGATTTTACAAAGACTTTTTGAAAATGATTTCTGTAAAAAGTTTATGTAGGTCTTTGTTTGATTCTTTCTTTTACCTTTGGAAAATCAATTAAAGAAATGGTTTCTAGAGTCATTCTCAATCCTGACTTGTTGAAATAAGGTCTTTGTACTAAAAGAATCTTTTCCAACTTCTCATATCCTATTAAAAATCTTTTTGAAATATTTGAAATGTCTTGTTTCAAAAATGTATTTTCTTTTGAAAGAGAGTCTGTATTTTCTTTTAAAATCACAAAGCTTTTGTCTAGATTTTCAATTTTTTATTTTCAAGAAATTTCATGTTGCTTAAGTGTAAAATTCTCCCTTTTTAGCTCAAAAATCATCTTAAGAGAGGTTTTGAGACTGAGACAAAGTTCATCAATGTATTTCAAGACTTTAGTAGGAATTTTTAAATTACTTACCTCGATTTCACTGTATGAGTCTAAGTCTGATTCTATATGAGAGTCTAAGTCTGAACTTGATTTTGCCATTAGACATATATTGACATAATCTTCGTCACTTTCTTCACATTTAGTATCACTCCATGTCTATGCTTTGAAAGCTTTTCTGTATTTCTCAATTTTTCCCTTCTTTTTCTTCAACAGAGAATAGTTGAGTCTGATGTATCCCTTTTTCTTACATTCAAAACAAATTACGTCTTTGTTTACTTCATCATCCTCAGTTGATTTGTTTTGAAACTTTTGAATGCTTTGTTTCTTCCAATTGAATCTTCTTCCATTTTTGTTCAATTTCCTGAACCTCCTTATCATAAGTGCTAACTTTTCATCGTCCATATCATCTTCAGAGTCTGTAACATCAGAGTCATCGTTAGATTTTAAAGCAATTGACTTCTTACCCTTGGGATCTTCTTTCTCGTTGATTTGCTCCACTTCATAGGACTGAAGTGTGCCAACCAGCTCGTCTACAAAAAGCGGCATGATCCTTTGAGTTTCCCTTATTGAGGTCTTCATGTGATTCCAATCTTTGGAAAGTCCACGCAATACTTTGTTAACCTTCATTGGTCTAAGATTGGCTATCCCTGATACTCCAGACCATTTACAATATCTATAAAATGACTAAACATGTTAATGATAGATTCTCTGGCTTGATACTATCCGAGTAAAATATTGATTCTTGTTTCTTTCACTTGATCAATGCTTTCATAGGTAATGTGCAGCCTATCCCAGACTTCTTTGGCTGTTTCACTAGAAGAAATTCTATTATACTCAGTAGGAGATAAAGCACAATATAAAGAGTAAATTGCTTTAGCATCAAGAACTTGTCTCTTGGTTATTTCTTCTTGTGTCATCTTGCTAGCATCTACAACTTTTTTTCCTCTTTTTGAAATTGATACAGCTTTAGAAATTATTCATTTTTCTACCACATCCCATTCCGGAGAATCTTTCGATCTTAGGAATGCCTTCATCTTATTTTTCCATATTTGTATTCATTTCCATCAAAGTAAGGAGGTTTAGTGTTTCTTTGGCCTTCAACAAAACCTAAAGCCAACATACTAACCATAGATCTTTAACTCAGAACTAAAAACACTTCAATTAAATAAGTACACAAGCTCTGATACCAATTGATAGGGCTAATAAGGACACCTAAAGAGGGGTGAATAAGTGTTCTAGCAAGTTTTCACTAGACTTTCAACAAGTTAATTTGTCTTTCAAGAATAATAAATTGAATATGTAGAAGACTATAAGTAGTTAGATAAAGCTACGAATTAAAGCGATGAGTATAGAAAAAGAGAATTGAAACACAAAATTTATAGTGGTTCGGATTAGACCAAGCCTACGTCCACTCTCCCGCACTAACAACCCACCAACTGAATTTCACTATGAACCAAAAGAGATTTTTACAGTCTCATGTCCTTGATTCCACAATGTAGAGACTCTACTACACTTCCTCAAGGTCTCACAAGTATTTAATCTATCTTTTGAGTACAACTTAAGCTTAGCGATTGAGAAAGCAAAGAACTAAGAGCTTCATATTTTTGAATTTTTCTTTCACGCACACACTCGAACAACTTGAGCGTCTTCATAAACTCCTTCATGCCTCTATATCCGTTGGCACTTTTCAAATGAGTTCTTCCAATCTACCCATTAGACAAAATCAATCAGGGAGATCTCGAGTCGTTTAAAGAATGTGATGATAGCCCACCAATCATGCTCGCCCATACAATCAAGATCTAGGTTTCCCATAAGTAAAACCTTCCAAGTATACTTCACCTTTCAAAAGATCTTGATTATCCGAATTGATTCCAATAAGAATAATTGATCACAAGATGCTATATCCAGCCGTAAGATCTTTTTTAAACCATACGAACCAAATCCTTAAAGATAAACTCGCATCTGGATAAGTCTTATCTTCATTGGTCAAGAAACTGCCAGTGAGGGTAGACTTTAAGTCTTGAGTCTTGCAATCTTCAAACTTTGACGACAGAGTCTAAAGTTCATCGACTTTAATAATTGAGTCTTGAAGTCTTCAGACTAGAATGATAGAAACGTTTTGTCAACTTCAAAATAAGAGAGCTTGCTCCAACACAATGCACCTATGCTAACAAGATGCCCCCACACCAATTGAATGCCTGGGTTTAAGCCTGGAAGCATTGGGAAGCTAGTCCTGAGAAGCCTCAATCGAGCTAAGATACCCTAATTGAGCCAGGAATCCCAACATAAAGTTGGAAGCCTTGGTCGAGTCGAGAGAGCTAGGTCAAGCCAATATGAAGTTAAATGAATCGTGTATGCACATCGATGTATGTATAGGTATGATTGTGTATGATGTCTTCAATGAAAAGCTAAAGTTTGAAAGTACGTCAAATTGGACACATGTATGTAGTTGAGATATAGCAATGAATTTACTATTAATCTGCCATCGACATTGTATCGCAAGTGCCGTGCCTGCTAAATTTTAATGATGAGATGTCCTCCTAGTAGAGAATTAGGGAGTTTTACTTACTGAGTTTCCAACTCACTCCCTTATCTTTCAGACTTGTAGGCATGAAAATCTCACAGCAATTTTGGAAACTACAATCACGCAAGAAAATATAGGAATTCCCCTAGCCTATAGGATACTTGTAGTGTGATGTAAAGAGGAAAAATGGCCCATAGAGTAAGGCTTGTAAATGTATTGTTATAACTCAAAGTAGTGTGCTTCATACGTTGTGTTATCCCTAATTTCCAACTGTTGTTTGTTTGGGAGAATACTTGTACATATTTGCACATGTGCATATTAACAAGATAAAAGAAGTAAGATGTTGACGAGCATGGGACATTGCAATGATAACCCTCGCGACCTCAGAGCGAGGTCGGGTCGTTACATCGAGGCTCTGGAGGTGGATTCCATGAGACTCACATTATCATGTAACACTTAGTGCTTGAGTACTTAAGGACTTAAAGATCACTCCCACAAGATTCACACCACTGTGTAGTACTTAGCCCTTGACCAATGCATATCAATAATAAAGGCTCTGGAGGTGGCTCCCACAAAATTATATTATCGTGTAACATTTAGTTCTTGACCAACGTATATTAATAGTACAAGACCTTAGAGGTTTCATCGACATGACTCAAGTCATCGTGTAACACTTAGCCCTTAGCTACAAGGCCCTAAAAGTAACTCCTATGAAGTTATGTTATCGTGTAACATTTAGTCTCCAATGTATATCAATAGTTTAAAGCCCTAGAGGTTGCTCCCACATAACTCAAGTTGCCGTGTTACACTTAGCTCTTGATTACAAAACCTGAGAAGTAGCTCCCACAAAGTCACATTATCATGTAGTGCTTAGTCCTTTACCAGTTCATATCACAATTGATTTCACAAATCAAAACATAGCCTTTCACAAATCAACTTTTTCCACAAAATCAATCCATAATCCTTATCATAAATCGGGTTTACATACAAAATCAAATCACACTTCATAAATCATACTCAAGGTCAACGTAATTATTTTACAAAAAGATTTCACGGTCCAATATATATCATTTTTCCCAACTCTATTTATCAAACAAAATGCATATATTTCACCAAATATTTCTCACACCATTTCTAAATTCATTTCATAAACCGATAACATTTTGAAACGTCTTTCATTTAACATTTCCTAAATCATTTCAGAACTCATTCCATAGATCAAGTTGCAATGTAAATAAATTTTCACAACACCTTCCATAACACGTTTCTCAAATAATCAAAGAGCAATAAATGCCCGATCCAGATTTTGATGCAATAAAAATGTTATTTTATAACTCATAATATATGATTTTCAAACATCAGGTCACACACTTGAAGAAATGATAGCACCACTCACCTCAGAATGCCTACGATCAAATAACAAAGATTACTTGAACCATCAAACTCACAATCCTATCAAATAAGTGAGAAACTATATTAAAATAAAACAAAATGCTACCTTAACTCTAACTCGACTAAACTAAGCTTAAGCACTAACTAAACAACTCAAACATGCCCACAAATCACTTGTCTAAAATGATTAAGCCACCGATCGTGTGTTGTTTACACGAGGTCAATTTTAAAATTTTTGTTTCGAGCAAACAGTAAGTCCAAATTGATTTCTAAACTATCATTTGTGTGTGTGTGTGTGTGTGTGTGTGTCTAAAATGATTAAGCCACCGGTCGTGTAACGGTAAGTCCAAATTGGTGTCTAAAATGATTAAGCCACCGGTCGTGTAACGGTAAGTCCAAATTGATTTCTAAACTATCATTTGTGTGTGTGTGTGTGTTGTGTGTGTGTGTGTGTGTGTGTGTGTGTTGTCTAAAATGATTAAGCCACCGGTCGTGTGTTGTTTACACGAGGTCAATTTTAAAATTTTGTTTCGAGCAAACGGTAAGTCCAAATTGATTTCTAAACTATCATTTGTGTGTGTGTGTTTTAAAATTTTGTTTCGAGCAAACGGTAAGTCCAAATTGATTTCTAAACTATCATTTGTGTGTGTGTGCGCGCGTGTGCGTGCGCGTGCGTGTGCGTGTGTGTGTTTTATATATACCTTGAATTTGTGCCATAATTTTGAATATTAATTTGATTAGACGAACGAAGGGCACGATCACTTACCAAGTATTATAATACGTAATTAAATCGACTTGGCAAAGGCATCCATGGAGAGTACTTGCAAGACCCTCTCTTTTCCCTTTTCTTTCTTCCCGTTTCTTTACCCCTTTCCTTTCTTTTCTCTGTCTTATCTGTCTTAACCGAGGTCCCCCTTCTCTCTTTGTTGACCAAGTTAATTTTCATTTTTCTTAAATGGGGCTTGTGAGAGTTGACCAAGTCGAAAAAAAAAAAAACAAAAAAACAACTCTTACAAACAAACATGGAGTGACGGTTGGAACGCAAACCAATCCAAAGGGCTAAAATGATTAAAAAGCCATAGAAAGAGGTGAGCACCGTCATTTTTGGCTTAAACCTCAACCCTCATAATACAGGATACATAGTAATAGTGAGCAAAAGCTATTAGCAGGCGTGGAGAAGTTATTGGCAATGTCGGTCCAGCTTAGTTACTAGACATGCTAAATGTTGGTGTTACGACCTAACCTCAGGTGCATCACCTAGGGTTTGGCTAATAAATTACTAAGCCTAAACTTAGCTCGGGCTCTCTCAAGCCCATATCAATTCGCAACTTAAGTTCAAGTTCTTAGCATGCCAATGATTTTTCAATTAGGAGTCGCCACCAGTCTATTTTCGACGGATCGATTAGAAATCTAAGTAAAGTAATGGGAGATTTACTTTACTCTTGCGAATCAGAGATTGTGAATTCGAGGACTTGATTACACTAGATTTCTCTAACGCCCTTTTGGTACCTTTCTCTTTTATTTCGAAAAAATGTTTTGCAGGCAGCTTGAATTGATTTTAATTTACTTTCCCTAACATGTGAAATGATCATACGAGTGCACAATCCACCAATTTAACACCCAAATAAAATAATAAATCAATTATGGGACTTACCTCATAGCAACGAAAGCATATGCAATGTTATATCAGAATTCACATTAACACATCTAGTGATTGAAAAGATTAATGCAACTATTCTAACATTTACACATCTAGATGACGTGCATGACACGTGCATGATAATTTTTATGTTTTCTTTTATTTTTAATTAAATTTCGAAATTAATTTTACTCAATAATTACACATGCAATGGAAAAACTAACATCCTAAATTAAGGGTTTTTGGGATTTTTATTTTAAAAATTCGAAATAAATAAATTTCCTATTCTAAACATGCAAAATGAAATATTCTAACATGATTCTAATCAAACTCAAATATATTTTTTTGGGTTTTCTTTTACGAAAATAAAATCGATTCAAACAAACCAACAACAAATCAAGCAAGATATGATTAATATTTGTCTAATAAATTGACGAATCGTATCTCACGCATGAGATCGGATTGGCCAATTTTTAACAAAATTGCGAATCATATCTCGAGCATGAGATCGGATTAGCAATTTTTCCTTGCGATCGCGAGTCGTATTTTGGGCATGAAATCGAACTGTCAATCGTATGCATGTTATGAAATTAGGAAGAATTCCTAATTTATAAGGCTACTTGAGATTACGAATATGATAGCATATCGGGAATTTTAATTATGTGCATCAACGAACATTTCAAATAAGAAAACAAAATTTTCAGAAATCAAAATAGATAATATTTTCACATAATTTCGAATATTGGCTTCCGAATTCCGATCCTTGAACAGCTACTCACAACATAATGTGGTGAGGCTCGTGGTGGTGCTTACGATCAATGAATCTACAAAGCAGAAACTTCACGGGATGACTTGGTTTGGGTACGAGCTTGACAAGACAGGAGCTTGTCTCGGCGTGGGGCCAAAGAATGACTTGGAGCAACTCGCGTCAAGGCTTTGCGGCTCAGCATGGCTGGGCAACACGAGTCACGGACAGAATGACAAGGGAGTCGAGAGTGGCATGAGAGATCGCCTGGATCTGCTGGACTATCTCTAGAAGCTCAATTACATCAATTGTGAAAGGGCTGGTACGAGCACCTTAAGGGGGGTGAATAGGTGATCAAAGAAGTTTTTGCAAATCTTATCAAAACAAATTAACTTCTAAGAATAATAAACTAAAGTTGTGAAGAACTATAAATAGTCATATAGAGCTACGATTTATAGTAAAGAGTTTAGGGATAGAGAATCAAAACACAAGGTTTATAGTGGTTCGGCTTAAACCAATCCTACGTCCACTCTCTTGCACTAACAGTCCACTAGCTAAATTCCACTAAGAATCAAAAGAGATTTTACAGTCTCACGTCATTGATTCCATAGTGTAGAGACTCTGCTACACTTCCTCAAGGTCTCATAAGTATCTAATCTCTCTTTTGAGTACAAAATTAAGCTCAACAATTGAAACAACAAAGAACAAGAAGCTTTAGACTTTGGAATTTTCTATCATTCACACATTCGAATAACTAAAGCATCTTCCTTATATACTCCTCCATGCCTTTATAACCGTTGGCACCTTCCAAAGGAGTTCTTCCAATCAACTCGTTGGATAGAATCAATTATGGAAATATCGAGTTATTTAAGGAATATGATGATAGCCCGCCAATCATGCTCACCCATACAATCAGGATCTAAGTTTCCATAAGTAGAACCTTCCAAGTATACTTCTCCAATCAACGGATCTAAAATACTCAAATTAATTTTAATACGAATAATAGATCTCGATGTGCTATCTCCAGCCATGAGATCTTCTTCAACCACACGAATCAAATCCTTAAAGATATACTCGCATCTAGATAAGTCTTCTTCAACAGATAATACTTTTCTTCGTCGGTCTGGAAACTGTCAATGAGGGCAGACTTTAAATCTTGAGTCTGGAGGTCTTCAGACTTTGACGATAGAGTCTTCAAGTCTTCAAACTAGACTAATGGAAACGTTTTGTCAACTTCAAAACAAATAAAGAAGTTTTCTCCAACAATCTCCCCATATTTTTGTGGTGACAAAACTTTCCTACAGATTTGGATACTTTTGACCTACAAGACATCACTTAAGCAAACAAAAATATCTCATAAAAGATAAGTAGATTAGGATAAAGATAGTAACAATTCTGCATCCACAAAAAACAAGTTAGTCCTGTAAAATCAACTATCTTTACCAAAATCATTAACCTAGCTTAAGATACTGCAAGCATTAAAAAGGTCAAACCAGTCCAAACCAATCACAGTCCAAACAAAAGATAAAAATAATCAAAGCCAAATCAAAATCAAAGTGTCAAATCTGCACTGACTTCTCCCCCTTTTTTTCAATAGCAAAAAGTAGAGAATATAAAGAGAATTGGATAAAATTAAGAATGTTTGGGAATGCGAATGAGTTGAAAATTTCCCATTGACTTTACAGTCTCCTCCAGCGTTTTCAGATCCTCCTTTAGTTGCACTAAATCCTCACCCTTTGCGATAGCTTGAACTTGAAGATTAAGGGCTTGAACTTGGTCGTGCAAAGAAACTGAGGTGGCTTGATGAGCATTCTGCATGCTCTAAAATTAAAATCCCAATGCATAAATCTGACCTTTGATTTCCAGAAGAAGCTCAAGCAATCTTTCAAAGTCTGCTGAGTTGTCAGTTTGAGTGCTTACTTCAGCATGATTAGTTTGTGGAGTGTTGTCGGATGATGGAACTTCAGCATGAACATCTAGACTTGGAGATGAAGCATCATTACCTTCTTCAGGAAAGGGAGAGGCATACACTTCCTTTGGATCAGCAGGAGAACGACTAACATCATCATTGGTAAAAGTAAGTGAAAGAGTACCTCTTTTATCAGTAGCTCCCCCGTTTCAATGCCTTCAGGTGGAGAGAAGTACTCTTCTTGCTCTGGCTCTTCTTCAATGTCATGATGATCTTGTCCTTCTTCCTCTGCCGGAGAATCACCATGACTTTCTCCTTTTATTTGTTCTCTTCTTCGCTCTTCTTCTTATGTTCTTCCTTCTTCTTCTTCTTTCCTCATCGTTTCCCTCTCTTCACTCCTCTGCTCTATCTCCTCTTTGTCTTGGTTTTCTCGAGTCTCTATCTCAGGAACAAGACGCCATAAGTTCTTTAAGGTAAGAGTTGAGATAGTGATGTCATTCTCATCTCTTCATCATGCAAGATGAGTGCTCTCATCTTTTTAGATGGAGCTGTCATGGGCTCCTCGCCTTTCCTTTTTGCAGCCATAGGGTCTTGTCGAGTCTTGACAAGTGTCTTCTCCTTAAATCTCTCTAAAGCCTTGTTTAGCTCCTTCAGACGCATCTTTGAAATCATCTTCAGTCCTACCACCATTAGATCAATGGTTCGAACACATAGAAATCTGGGAGGCTAAATGTTAAGATGTCTGAATAGATGAGTAACAAGAGCAAAATAAGGAAGTTGTCCCTTGTCCTTTACCATTGACCAATACATGTGAAACATTATGGTATGAGGCAGAGAGAACTCGTAACCAATATTGATGGCATACATTAGCTTCGCTTTAGAATTGGAGACATCAGTCTTTGATGTGAATTTGGGTCTGAGACAATTAATCACAATCTTATGGAGCAAGACATTAGAGGCACTCATCCTCAAATACAAAACCCGGCCTTTTACAATTCTATCTCGAACAAGCTCCATAGTGGCATGACCAATAAACACACTGATTGTTTGGAAAATACCTCTCTCCACTCCAATCACATCAGCTAGAGTGTTCATATCTACCACATAATCCCGATCTCTAACACTGAAGGAAAATCTATCCACATCTAAAAAGCTTAGATTGGAATAAAAATATGCGATAAGTTCCGGATGAGCTATAGTTGTCTCAGAGCAGAATCATTCAATTTGAAGTAAAGCAAACTTCTCCCGTAACTTTACGTTCAATGAATCGAGAAAGTCAAAATCTACACTCCTTGAGTTCATCACCCCTTGCTTCAGCAGTTTAGCATAAACTCGCTTGTGTTCCTCATAATGAAATAGATCCGCTCTTCTTCCTTGAATATTCGAAGCAACACCCATCCTAGGCTTAAAATAAGTGAACATCTTTTCATTGTCATCTTTACCCTCAGGTTGATTAACTCCTCCAAAACGTGAATCACTTGGGAAATTTGCAAAAGCCCTTTCTGCCAAACCAACAGGAGCGATTCCCAAACGTTCCATTGTTTTTAGAAAATCGGTTTTATTTTGGTGCCCCTTTTCTTTCAAAAATTCATCAATAAAGGTCATTGCAGAATCACCTTCCTTTAGGGTGGTGTAGAGTTTGAAAGTAAATGCAGGCTTAAGAGTCCTTATAGGTTCGACATCCTCAATAATTTCTTCCTCTGCTTGTTATTGCTAAGGCTCTTGAGGTCTAGCCTAAGAAGAATGGTGCGGTTGAGAATGTTGTTATTGACATTGCTGCTGCATTGAAGAGTCTTCTTCCTCAGTCAGATCGAATTGCGTAAGACCCTCACGCATATGTTGTGGTCCCCTGCTTGCAATCCTTGAGGGCTTTTTTTTTGGAAGACATTGTCCCAGTCTTTGAGAGAATTTTCAAACTCGATTCGTGAGAAAGATGAAAACTTTAAGGATTAAAATAGAGAGAAAAAGTAAGAAAGTGAAGTTCTATGCTCTAGGGTTTGTGAGTAAAAATGAAGAAGAAAGACTGTATATAAAGCAATCGAAATGAGGTATACGGATTGTCAGAAAAGGAAAATTAAAAATGCATTTTCAAAAATGAATAAGTGCCATTTTGAAAATAGATAACTATCTTTTCAAAAATGATAACTTCCTTTTCAAACAAGAATAATTGCTACAACTTCAAAAACTTTGAAAGATAACATCAATCAATTGGCAATTAATAAGCAATCGTACCTTTTTCGAGTTTTTATCCGAAAGTTAAATTGCTAGAACCGAAATAACTTACAGTTGTAACTCTTGGTCTTCTGAGTCTGAGCATCTTTAGACTTTAACCCTGAGTCTGAGCTTTTTCAAACTTTAAGAGATAAGATGTTAAGCCTGGAGCGAATAGACTCAAACAAGCTTTTCTCTAGGGTTTTGTGAATATGTCCGCCAACTAATTATTTGAGTCAATGAATTGGATCAAGACTTCTCCATTTTGAACATGATCTCTAATAAAATGCTATTGAATCTCTATATGCTTTGCTCTTGAATAAAGAATTGGATTTTTTGTGAGATTCATCGCGCTGGTGTTGTCACATTTAATATTAGTGCATGAGTCTTCGATTTCAAAGTCTCTTAGTTGTTGTTTTATCCATAAGATTTGAGAACAACAACTTCCAAGAGTCACATACTATGTTCTACTGTTGAAAGAGTTACAGTACTTTGCTTCCTTGAAAACCAAAATATTGTTCTGTTACCAAACAATTGACAAGTGCCTGAAGTGTTCTTCCTATTAACTCTGCAACATGCTAGATCTGTGTTTGAATATCCAAGGAAAGTAAAATCTCCTTCTTTGGGATACCACAGACCTAAGTTTAAAGTAGTTGAAATATATTTGATGGTGCATTTTACGGCACTTAAATGAGAGTCTTTTGGATCAAATTGAAATCTAGCACGAATGCAAATACTAAACAAAAAGTTAGGTCTAAAAGCAGTAAAATAAAAAAGTGAACCAATGATACTCCTATACAGCTTCTGGTCAACTTTCTTTCCTCCTTCGTCTTTGTCCAACTTCAAAGAACTTGACATTGGTATATCAGTCTTTTTGCAATTCTCCAATCCAAACTTTTTAACAAGTTCTTTAGCATATTTTTCTTGATGAATGAAAATTCCTTCTTTCAATTGTTTTACTTGTAGTCCAAGAAAGAATGATAGTTCACCCATCATGCTCATCTCGAATTCATTCTGCATAGACTTAGGGAACTTCTTGCACAGGTTTTCATTAGGTGAACCAAATATAATATCATCAACATAAATTTAAGAAAGTAAAAAGTTTTTACCTTCCTTTTTAATAAACATAGTGTCTACTTTTCCTTTAACAAAGCCATTTTGAATTAAAAACTTACTTAACATGTTGTACCAAGCTCGAGGTACTTGCTTTAATCTATATAGAGTACATAGTCTAGTTTTCTTGGGTCTTCAAATTCGAGAGGTTGTTCCATATAGACTTCTTCTTGAATAAATTCATTTAGGAATGCACTTTTGACGTCCATTTAGAATAACCTGAAATTCTTATAACAAGTAAAAGCAAGTAATAATCTAATTGCTTCTAACATTGTTATAGGAGCGTAGGTCTCATCATAGTCTATCCATTCTTCTTGCGTATATCCTTTGGCCACGAGTCTTGCTTTGTTCTTTACCACTTTTCTTTTTTCGTCCATCTTATTCCTGAAAACCCATTTAACTCCAATAATAGACTTACCTTTTAGTTTATGAGTTAATTCCCAAACATCATCAATGCTGAACTGTCTGAGTTCTTCTTGCATTGCTTCAATACAACTTTCGTCAGTTAAAGCTTCTTCTATGCTTTTAGGTTCTATCTTAGAAATAAGTGCAACAGCGCGAGAATCTTCTTGCCTTTTTGGATCTAGTACGCTTCATTAATATCACCAATAATGAGTTCTTTGGGATGACTTGACTTATGCTTCAAGTTGCTGGTCAATCTGATAGATTGTTAGCCTTATTCTTCAGTTGATTCTTCAATTTCTATTCATTGTTTTTCTTCTAGAGTCTGAGCTACTTTAGGGGAGGTAGACTTTGTAGAGTCTGGAACAGGTTCAGATTCTTCAATTTGAGTCTAAATCAATCGATCTTGCAGAGAGTCTTGAAATTTGACATTCACCGATTCCTTCGTATGATTTTTCTTCAAACTTACCAATTCGATCATTTGCATTTTTCAAGATAAAACATTTGCAACCAAACACATAAAAATAAGAAACAATTGACTTCTTTCCTTTGAATAACTCATAGGGATTTTTCTCCAGAATAGGCCTTAAGAATACTCTATTAATAATATAACATGTTATAGAAACTATTTCAGCCCAAAAACGAGAAGAAATATTGCTTTCAATTAAAAGAGTCATTGTCATTTCTTGTAAAGATCTATTATTCCTTTCCACAACTCCATTTTGTTCAAGAGTTTATGGAGAAGAAAACTTTGAAAAATGAGAGAAACATGCAAGTAAATTGCTGATTGAACATGTCCCTTCCTAGAAATTGATTTTGAACCCAGTGTCGCACAGTTGACTTATGCTGAGTAGATTGTAATTTAGTCCTTCCACCAAGGAGACATTATTGATTGTGAGACCTCCAATCTTTACTGTTCCGCATCCAATAATTCTTCCACCAAAAGAGACTTTTCCTCCATTGGTTTGAACAAGCTTTGTAAAACAACTTGAATCTCCAGTCATATGTCTTGAACAGCCACTATCCAAATACCATTTAATTTTCTTCTTGATAGTGACCTGCAATTAAAAAAAAAAAAAAAAACTCAAGTTTTCTTTGGTACCCACATTTTCTTGGGTCTAGTGGAGTTAGTGCAATATAGAGTCTTTGATCAATTCTTCTTAACAAGTCTCCAAACCATAGCACATTCTTTCTCAAAGTGTTATGAGCTGTAACACTTAGAACATTTGAGAGCACTTCAACCAACAGGTTTTACAAAGACTTTTTGAAAATGATTTCTATAAAAGGCTTTTGTAGGTCTCTGTTTGATTCTTTCTTTTACTTTCGGAAAATCAATTAGAGGAATGGTTTCGGAAGTCATTCCCAACCCTGATTTGTTACAGTAAGGTCTTTGTATTGAAAGAATCTTTTCTAACTTCTCAGATCCTATTGAAAACCTTATTGAAATATTTAAAATATCATTTTTCAAACATGTATTTTCTTTTTAAAAAGAGTCTGCATTTTCTTTCAAAATGACAAAATTTTTGTCTAAATTATCAAACTTTTCTTTCCAAGAGACTTCATGTTGCTTCAATGTAGAATTCTCTCTTTTTAGCTCGGAAATCCTCTTAAGAGAAGTTTTGAAAATAAGACAAAGTTCATCAATAAATTTCGAGACTTTAGTAGGAATTTTTAAATTGCTTACCTCAATTTCACTATCTGAGTCTGAGTCTGTATCTGTCTCAAAGTCTAAGTCTAATTCTGATTTTGCCATTAAAAATATTGGCATAATCACCATCACTTTCTTCGCATTAAGTATCACTCTATGTTTCTACTTTGAGAGCATTTATATATTTCTCAGCTTTTCCTTTCTTTTTCTTCAACAAAGGACAGTTGGGTCTGATGTATCCATTTTTTTTGCGTTCAAAGCAAATCACATCTTTATTTGATTCATCATCCTCAGTTGATTTGTTCTAAAACATTTGAGTGTTTTGTTTCTTCCAATTGAATCTTCTTCCATTTTTGTTCAGTTTTCTGAACCTTCTTATCATAAATGCTAGCTCTTCATCATCTAAATCTTCTTCAGAGTCTGTAACATTAGAATCATCGTTAAATTTTAAAGCAATAGAACTCTTACCTTTGGGATTTTTTTGATCATTGATTTGTTTCACTTCATAGGACTGAAGTGTGCCAACTAGTTCATCTACGGAAAGCGGCATGATCCTTTGTGTTTCCCTTATTGAAGTCTTTACGTGATTCAATCTTTGGAGAGTCCACGCAGCAATTTGTTAACCTTCATGAGTCCTGAGATTGGTTGTCCCTAATACTCTATATCATTACAATTTCAGTGAAGTGACTAAACATATCAGTGATAGATTCTCCTGACTTCATCTTGAAAGCTTCATACTATCCAAGTAGAATATTGATCATTGTTTCTTTCACTCGATCAGTTTCTTTATAGGTAATGTGCAGCATATCCCAGACTTCTTTGGCTGTTTCACAAGAATATATTCTATTATATTCAGTGGGAGATAACGCACAATATAAATAGTAAATCGCTTTTGCATCAAGAGTTTGTTTCTTTGTTATCTCTTCTTGAGTCATCTCGCCAGCTTTTGCAACTTCTTTTCCCCTCTCTGAGACTGATGTAGCTTTAAGAATGATTCATTTTTCTACCACATCCCATTCTAGAGAATCTTTCGATCTTAGAAATGATTTCATCTTGTTTTTCCATATGTTGTATTCATTTCTATTGAAGTAAGGAGATCTGGTGTTGCTTTGGCCTTCAACCAAACCTGGAGCCAACATACTAGCCATAGATCTTTAACTCAAAAGTAAAAACACTTCAATTTAATGAGTACATAGGCTCTGATACCAATTGAAAGGGCTAGTACAAGCACCTAAAGGGAGGTGAATAAGTGATCAAAGAAGTTTTTGCAAATCTTATCAAAACAAATTAACTTCTAAGAATAATAAACTAAAGTTGTGAAGAACTATAAATAGTCATATAGAGCTGCGATTTAAAGTAAAGAGTTTAGGGATAGAGAATCAAAACACAAGGTTTATAGTAGTTCGGCTTAGACCAAGCTTACGTCCACTCTCCCGCACTGACACCCACTGGCTAAATTCCACTAAGAATCAAAAGAGATTTTACAATCTCATGTCCTTGATTCCATAGTGTAGAGACTCCGCTACACTTCCTCAAGGTCTCACAAGTATCTAATCTCTCTTTTGAGTACAAATTTAAGCTTGACAATTGAAACAGCAAAGAACAATAAGCTTCAGATTTTGGAATTTTTCTATCATTCACACACTCGAATAACTAGAGCGTCTTCCTTATATACTCATACATGCCTTCATAACCGTTGGCACCTTCTAAAGAAGTTCTTCCAATCAACCCGTTGGACAGAATCAATTAAGGAGATCTCGAGTTATTTAAGGAATATGATGATAGCCCACCAATCCTGCTCACCCATACAATCAGAATCTAGGTTTCCATAAGTAAAACCTTACAAATATATTTCGCCAATCAACAGATCTAAAATACTCAAATTAATTTCAATACGAATAATAGATCTCGAGGTGCCATCTCCAGTCGTGAGATCTTCTTCAACCGCACAAATCAAATCCTTAAAGATATACTCACATCTTGATAAGTCTTCTTCAATAGATAATACTTTTATCCATCGGTCTAGAAACTATAAATGAGGGCAGACTTTAAATCTTAATTCTTGAGGTCTTAAGACTTTGACGATAGAGTTTTCAAATTTTCAGACTAGACTGATGGAAATGTTTTGTCAACTTCAAAACAAATAAGGAAGTTTTCTCCAACAAATTGATCAGGGTTTGACTTCGCAATCCTAGAACACGATGGAATGAGTTAATGGGAGGTGCGACATGGAGCAAGATAGGACAGAATCAGCCGCTGTTGGTGGCGCTCTAGCTGTCTTGGAACCAAGACTGATGATGGAATGTCAAACAAAGACTAAAGCAACATGGAAGCAAGGTCCAGCAACTACAATTTGGGAGATATGGGCGTGCTTCTTCACGTTCCCCCTGGCACCATCTCTTGCCACGCCGCAAGTTTGTCTCGATTGAATCCCTTTACGATTCCTCTCTATTCTCTCTCGTGTGTTTCTATCAATGGCCGTGTATTCTATTAGCGTGGCCTCCCCTTTATTCTTGACCAAGCGGTATTTTATAGGTGAATGGTATGATCTCATCAAGGAAAGAAAATTTCCGCACTAAATCTCTAATGATCATGCTCTCTCTCATTTTGAGGCAAATATATATATCGTTCAATATATCCTCCAAGTGCAATATTTTTTTTATTATTTTGATATTTCCTCCGAAATCTTCCAACTTGCTGCAAAATATATCATTCAATGTATATATCGCATAAATATGTGAAATAGTTTACGAATCTTTTCTAGAAATATCAAATCGCCATTCCTCATAAGTCATTTGTCGGTCATCAAAGAACAACAGGCTTGGGCAAATTCCCTCTCGCCGCAGGCTTAATCCAACTCATTAAATTTAAGCTCAGAACCATCAAATCGAACCCATCCGTCACCTGTCCAATGCAAATATAAAAAAAATGCTCCTAAAACTATATGTTATGCAATTTCATTTAATATTTTTGTTTACGGGTTAAAAATTAATTCCTAATTTTTTAATGCGGTAAACAATTAATCAGGTTGTCAAAATTTAGAAGTGAACTGTTGGAAAGAATCATTGGAACATGAGACACTTTCAGAACATGGGAAACAACTAGAACGTGAAAAGGTGGGATCCTAGAGGTTGGGAGAGAAGAAAGGCACCCACACGCCGGAAAAATGCAGATGTAAAGATTCAACATGTAATCTGCGTCTCCTAGCCACTTATGTACTGAATTCCAGCATTTCTAAGTTTGATCTTGTGCCTCTTGTTGTCAAACCAACTTTAGTCTCGCTTTGCATTTAACCCCAACCGAGTTTTTGTTCTTTTCTCGATTGTAACCATCTCATTATCAACAAAAGGACTATCGTGTAATTCAGAAATTGTCGATCAAAACTGACATTCAAATGACACGATATTGTTGAGTCTTTGGCAGTTGAAACCTTTTTTGAGAAGAAACAAACATAAGTATTCATATGTAGATTTGCTTATAATGTTATTCATTGTTTTTTCTAGACTTTCAAGATATTCCGTTTAATGGGATGGACGTACCCAAACCATAGTTTCACTAAAAATAAAATAGGTATATGTCAGAGTGGAAAGAATTCCACTCATGTTTTATAAGTCAAAACTAACCGTTGGGTGATAGGACGGCCGATTAAAACATCAAATTAACTCAAAAACGACCTTTTATAGTTTGGATCTTTCGGAGTTGAAGGGTCTCAATTTGCTATTGTCCACAAGGTTGAACAATCTTCGAAGTTTCTCCCCTTCCCTTTACAGCTCAGCTCTAATAGATAATTCGACACCAAACGTGAAAATCATTTGCTTTTTTTCAAAGGTCATGATTTTGTTAGACGTTTATTATTAAAGAAAGACCAGTGATGTCAAGTTGGTCATATACCAAGCACCCACTTTAACGCGAGAGAGAGAGAGAGAGAGAGAGAGAGGCGCAATATTCTCTCCCTTTTGCGACGCTTCGTCGCAAGGTATCAAGCCAGCAACAATGCTTCTCTTCTCCTTGCTCTTCCTCGCCGCCGCCGCTGCCACCAACTCCCTTTTTGTCCATCCAGAACCACTCACTCCGAGCCCAAGTCCAAGTCCACGCCCCAAAAGCATCTTCCTCCTCGCCGGACAGAGCAACATGGCGGGCCGGGGCGGCGTGGTCAACGACACATCCACCAGCTGGATCGCCAAGTGGGACGGCATCGTCCCTCCCGAGTGCAGCCCCAACCCGTCGATACTCCGGCTCTCGGCAAACCTCACGTGGGTCGAGGCCCGGGAGCCGCTCCACGCGGACATTGACGTGAACAAGACGAACGGGATCGGCCCGGGTATGGCATTCGCCAACACCGTCCTGGGCCGGGATCGGAATCTGGGCTTGGTGGGTTTGGTGCCGTGCGCAATCGGCGGGACGAGGATAAGCGAGTGGGAAAGAGGGACGTTTTTGTACGACCAATTGATGAGGCGGGCGCGAGCCGGGACGAAAGACGGGGGGACAATCAAAGCGCTCTTGTGGTACCAAGGAGAGAGCGACACGGTGGAGGAAAGCGACGCCGTGCAGTACAAAGGGAGGCTGGAGAAGTTTTTTACGGATGTGAGGACTGACCTGCAGTCGCCCGAGCTCCCAATTTTCCAGGTGATTGAATTTCTCCTTTACGCTTCATTTCGGAATCAATTGCATCTTTCACTTTAGATTGTTCGAACAAATTATGATAAATTTCAAAATGAAAGTCGTTATTTAAATTAAGCAAACGGCGATCATCTCGATGTGGTACTTTCTTAGTCTATTTTTATTCCAGACTAGACAAATAATAGTTACATATAGTAATGGCTCGCAAAAGGTTCCGTGGGAATCCATGTGATGTGTTTCTTTTCTGCAGCTTTTTAAATAAAAAATAGAAAATAACAGGAAACGACGCATCAACGGCAGAAACCTAGTTCACCTCAGGTCCACGAGCGGCTTTCCTCTAAAAAATGTTCAAAATAATCAAAACTCGACCACCCACCTCATTAGATTAATGAACCGGCCATCAAGAAATAATGATATTCACACTAACCTCTTGAAAAATTTACATTTTGGTTCTATTTTTTTTTAATTCGCTTAAATGGATTACAATTTATTGCTTAATTGCATGTTTGCTCTGTGAATGGGGGCAGGTGGCTCTCGCATCAGGACAGGGACCTTTCACCGACGCGGTGAGAAAGGTCCAGCTCGGGCTTGACTTTCCGAACGTGAGAACCGTCGACGCCAAGGGGCTGCCTCTCGGACCCGACCGGCTCCATCTAACCACCCCGGCCCAGGTCCGGCTTGGCCAGATGCTGGCCGACGCCTTCCTTCAGTCCATGGCTCGCTCCGCGTCGCTCGTGAGTGAAGCTTCCACGAGTGGTCCAAATTTGGTAATTCACGTTTTGGCGTTCTTCATGTGGAAACTTATTAGAGCAGTTTTGACGAGCAGAGGTGATTAACGATTTTCTGGATTGGAAGGTGATTAACGATTGATTGTTTTGGACTTGACCGAAAATTGCGAAAGAGCGTAGAGAAACGTGAGATGCAACTGTTGTTTAGATTAAAAATTTGACGGGGATATACATGAAAAATGAGAAATTTGCTATTTCAGTCCTAAATTTATCATACAAATTTCAATTTAATTCTAAGTCCTATTCTTCTTATGTTGTCTTGAGACTTTGCATGAAATTATAATTTAGTGTTTCCAGCTCTTCTCTGAAAATACTAACACGGCGGTCTAATCATCCCTGGCCATCCTTGCAAGTCGACAAATAATATCAAGTCAGCTTTTTTGATGAGTCAATAAACAGAGATTTCTTAAATTATATGATGATTGAGAGTAATGCTAGCTATATCTATGGTGTCACTAAATGTCCGTAGAACGAGACATCGTCATTTTTTTTATAAGCAATAAATTAGGAAATCGCCATTGAGATTGTCATATTCGTTTGGGGACTAGTATGTTGCACCTAGCGCAGACACTCGAATTTACCAAAAAAGGATGAGGTATATGCATTATACAAAAGAATAGTGACTGAGAATTACCAAGACCGGCACTAGTTTGTGGTTACTTGTCCGGGATGATAGCCGTGGTGGCAGTTGTTCTGGAGGTGATGGCCATCTTTCTTGAAGCGCCAATTACTGCGGGATGGCGAACCAAAAAAAAGAGAGAAAGTACGCTTAGGGTGTTATGTTATTTTTTTTAAGGAAAATGATATAAATGGTCCATGAATTTTAACACAGTGTGCAATATGGTCTAGGGGTGATCGGGTCCAAGGTGGGTAGGGTCTAGACCTAGACCCTATATCCGATCCTGTTATAACCGGTTATCTTTTTTTGGATCTTGTACCCGACCCTGTTTGCATTGGACCATGTTCCCAACCCACCCTATTTTTCTGGTCCACAAAGTTAACCCTATTTATATTGGAACATGTTTTGCATAAAAATTGATGTACAGCACTCATATGTAAGATAAAGCGTTTACAATCTCGATCAGCATAAGCACATCCACCATTGTAGCAAACAGTTAAAGGTGCTTGTTTACTATATGAAACAGAAATTTATATACACCGGATTTTTGAAATAGTTCATGAAACTGTAATACTATGCCGCCACATTTTTAATCCCCACGTGAGCCACTGGAACTAGCAGAAAATTTCTTACCGCCGTATTTCTGCAAATAAATAGGATCGTAGCCATTACTTGAAAGGCGATTATACTAGTAGTAAAAGTTGCAGAAACCAGAACAAACTAGTGGGCAAATTGATTTGCATAGCAATATAAAGGCTTGGTATTTAAACAAATGGACCATATCAAAGCATCCAAATGAGTTTTTGCCACAAACCTCTGTAAACCATTTGTAAACTATCTCTATCGCATAGTTCATAAGAATAATACATATACCAGCACCACAAAGAGACCTCACCTGCTTCCCAATGTTGAATGGTATATACTTGTACTTGATCATGTGTGCAATTTGACGTCTCATTGTCATGATGAAAAGCACAAGCCAGTAAAAGAGCAATATGGGCCAAAAGACGGGAACATCAAACGTGGAGAAGAAGGTCATGAGGAATGCTATTAAAAATGCAATTGTTATGGAGTGCTTGTAAAACATAAAGAAACCAGTCAAGTAGTAACTCAACTCAGTGCACACATAATGACCAGGAAAGCACTTTCCAATTGGAGAAAAGCTTAATAGCTGGAGAAAAGGTTCATATCTGCGAATTAACCAAGCAACTCTCTCTTTGATGTTAAACGGTCTTAAAACACCATACTTCCGGAAGTAGCAGCTCAGACAAACTTATGACCGTCAAGAGCTACTTAAACTATTATGACTATCAAGTCTACTTATATCAACCTTGTCCTTGATGTGCTCGATCTTCTTCTCTTTCTTCGGCCTCGCGTTCCACGTGATACAAAATCTCTGACAAAAACCTAAAATTCATATATAAAGAAAAATCAACAAGAAATCACACTCTAGAGACATGCAAAAGTTATGATTTAATAAAGTCTATTTACTTACCACAAAATCAAAGTTTCCACAAAATGAAGTTTATTTTCCAATGATAATGTCCTTGGTAAGACAATCCAAATCTATTAAAAAATGAAGAAGAAGAAGAAGAAGAAGAATATTAAATAAGGCATTCACTTAATAGATAGTTATGCGAATAAATTACAAGATAAAAAGATATATATATAACTTATCCGCCTCAAACTTTTTCCGCATTTTCGATACACTCTTCAACATTAATTAACACGCGAACAGCTCTCAATGTTGAGTACAAATTAAACCTTCAACCACTCTAGGAGTCAAAGAACTTCGAAAGCCATCAAGTACACGTCCGATGTACTAAAAGCCGACTCTGAAACAACGGTAGTCATAGGAATAGACAAAACATCTCAAGCCATCAAAGATAAGATTTTATACTTTGACTCAATACTCTTCCACCACATCAAAAGATCAATATTAAGGATATCTTCATTTTCAGCTTCAGGATATCGATCAAGCTCAGATTTGTTTTCATCCAACACTCTTTTCTTCGCGTGGAGAAAGCTTTTGTGCCAAGCATGGATTTCACAATCGTTGTCATCAATATCAACATTGGAAGCACTACTACTGTTACTCACACTTGAATCACCAAATTTTTCTTTACTAGAAGAGCCAACAAAAGATCGCTCATAAGATTTATACAAATTCTCCAATGCAATCTTCACTTTATCATGCATCTCATCAATTTTTGATTCATCATCATAGATTTCTTCAAAATGGAACTTTACATAATTCAACTTCTTTGTAGGATCCAATGCAACCACAATCAATGACATTATATTAACTTTATCCAAACTCTCATAATACTTGTCAAATTTCTCTTTCATTTTTAAACCCATAGCTTGAAGCTTTGGGTCTAAAGAATTCGATGCATTATTTAAATACTTATACAACATAGCTATCCCCTCAAAATAATCATTTGAAGTAACATATGAACTACCCGACATCCTTTTGGTTATATCATAAAACCGTCTTAAAAATTTAGAAAGAATGATGGCATTTTCCCAATCTTCATCTTCAAGAGAATCATTGTCAATTTCCCTTAAGAAAAATAAATCTTCATCTTCCATTCTTTTAAAAGCTTTCTTGAATTTTATGGCAGTATCTAACATCATGTAAGTGGAGTTCCATCTAGTGGCAATATCAAGATAAACCGAACCCTTGTATGCAATCCTCTCACTCTCAATGCAAGCTTTGAATGTCTTGGATCTCGCCGGAGAACTCCTCACATACCTAACTATGTTTCAGATGCATACAATAGAATCACACACCTCATTCAATCCGTCTCTTACTATCAAATTAAGTATATGAGCAGTGCATCTCATATGTAAAGCATCGCCATTCAAAATCAAAAATCCTTCTTCTGAAAATTTTTCTTTCAAATAACTAACGGCCACATCATTTGAACTTGTATTATCTACTATTATTGTGGATACCTTCTTTTCTATTCCACAATCATAAATGCATTTCTGCACCATTTTCCCAATCTCCTTACCCTTGTGACTATGTATCATCACAAAATTGATTATTCTTTTTTGCAACCGCCAATTTTCATCAATATAATGTGCAGTAAGACACAAATAGTTCAAGTTTTGAATGGAACTCCACATATCCGTTGTGAGTGCAATCTTAGATTTAAGCTTACCAAAGTAAGCTTTCAAACAAGTCCTTTCACTTAGATATAACTTTATACAATCTCTTGCCATTGTAAATTGTGAAAGATGATGAAAAAGAGGTTACAATTCAGTAACAAAATCACAAATACCAACATGCTCAACTATGGAAAATGGCTATTCATCAATAATAATCATTCGAGCAAACATATGCCCACAACATTCTTGATCAAACTTTCATGTTGTTAAGACACTACTACCACTAGTAGTATTTTCCCCTACCTCACCAACCACATTTTTGTCACGTGATGCAAACAACATTTGCTTTTTATCTACACGAGGATACTTTTTGCACTTTCTCAAGTGCTTCCACATAGTAGAGGTTCCATGATCAACATTATATGCATAATCCATCCCGCAATGAATGCACTTCACCTTAACTGTTTTCTGTGTTTTCTCATCTATAACTCTCAAAAAATGATCCTAACAATCTGATTGATTAGCTCGCTTTTTACCCGAAGGAGGATGAGAGTTAGGTACCCTCACCTTGTTTGTCGTGCCCATGGTCGCAGATTCCACTTCATGGGCTCCATGGAATGGCAATTCCATGAGTGAACTCATACACTTCCATTGATATGTATTTGTCTTGATCCATTGACTAAAAACTGAAAAAAAAAAAAATTATATAACATTAGGATTCTACAAAAACATATTAGTTTTCATAGTAAATCAAATCTCTCAACATAAATTTGGAGACAGAGAGTAATTCATTCATCCCAAGAAGTCACTTGCTGAAGCTGTACATTTAATTTAAACAAATTGCTTGCTCCAACTAGCACAAGTTCTGCCTATAGAGCATTAAAAAAGCTCCAAATGAGCAACTATAGAAGCTATAGTCTTTTTCATGTGAAGACATCTTTTCTAGGCATTGAAGCCCTTCATTACTTTCTATACAACAAGCCTGCAACAACATGTTCTGAGAGACACCTTAAGAATTTAGTATGTGGTTGTATTTCTTGATAGTTTTACCAAATACACAAGAAAGAGCATAATCAATAGGAGTTGGACAATAGAATAGTGGGGATTAGAGAGGAGCAAAGGCGCTGGTGGGACAGGTCAAAGATTGGTCTAGCGGCGTCACATTCCAATCATTGTCCAACAACTACACATATTCATGCTCTGATCAGACGCTTAACAATCAATCCCATTTCATCTCATTAGGTGTAGAAATTAGTTTAGCATTCATTAGCATAAATGGAGGGAACTACCCACAATAGAAATCTGTCATGCTCAATGATTTGCACTAATCTAACTGCAAATATGCTGGAGATGATACAAATCATGTTACATTAAGTTTCCCGTACAAAAGCGGCAGAGCGCATGCTGTGATGAGTAAATATCGTGCTCTCAAGTCACAGCGATGAATTTTTCATCTTGACAAAGTAGATAGTATCAAAGATTTAGTTGACAGGTAAAAAATCAAGTTAGTACAATGTAAGAAATGCAATGCATAGAGATGCTTCCACAAACTTTTTGATGCCCATCTTTTCATGTACCCTGACCCGACAATGATTAACCGCACATCACACCCAAAAGGGAAACGTTTAAAAGTGCATCATTCGATCTGAATTTTCTTTGCTTTGTCAAATTGTGCATCTACGGTCAATATGGTAGATTTGTGTTTTAGGTTTAACTTTACAAAGGAGTCAATCGTTCTGCATGTTAGGTGAAGCTCTATGTTGTCATTTGTCATCATTGCAAGTGCAAAACGAAGTCAAAGCAAAATGATCACTAGCGACAAGAAAATCCAACATGCAAGAATCATGGCTTTTGAAATAACCAGTCAATAGTTAGGGAAAGTCCCAACACAGTTCCTATGTTGGATTTCTTGTTGTCTTTCAATCACTTCATACACAGTTCCTATGTTGGATTGCCCCACCCATTAACAATGAGTTCCCATATGAACAAAAAAACGCAAACTTTTCCACCAATCTGAAAAGAAATCCAGCTCAAGAAAGCACCCCCAAAGAAAACGAGAAGAACCTAGCTTCAATCCGAAAGAAAATTTTAGAAAAACCGACGAAATTTGAGCTTACAAATGAGGAGCCAGCAATGGATGAAATAGAGCAACGGGAGCTAGCGATGGCGCGACAAACGATGGCGCGACAAGGAGCTGGCGATGGCACGATGAGGAAGCAGATGAACACATATGAGGAAGCAACATGACGGGGAGCTAGATCTGGCGGCGGAGCTTGGGAGGGGAGCTCGGAGCAAGGCTGGCGAGCAGCCAGGAACAGAGTTGACAGAGGCGGCGTCGCGATTTTGGGAGGCGCAAAGCAGGGAGAGGCAGAGTGGCGACATCGAGATCTCACGGGCTGCGAGTGTTGCGGGAGGAAGGCGACGGTGGGCGAGCGGAAGTAGCCTCAGCGCTCGAATGGAACCAGGATCGGCGGAGGTCACAAGCTCGGGGAAGTTTGCAAGTGTGAGAGCATGAGAGGTAAAGATAGAAACAAATTAGGGTTTTGGTCTTTTTGGGTTAGCTTACAAACCGGTTCCCAAACCGGTCCGGTCGATCGGTTCCCGGGTGGGTAGTCCCTTAGAACCAGTTCCTAGACCGATTCAAACCGGTTCTGAATTTTGAAAACTGGTTCCCGACCTTGTTTTCCGGTGGGCCGATCTGGGAACCGGGTTGACCCAGTCCGATTGCACACCCCTAATATGGTCTCTAAACTTTTAATTGTTTAATGCGGTCCCTAAACTTTAGCTCCATGTGTAATGTTGTCCTTGAAATTTTATATTATTCAATGTGGTCCCTAAACTTTTGGCACATATTCAAATTAATAATTGGACTACATCAAAATGATCAATGTTGTTCTTGAACTTATATCAATTAAAGGATAACATTGGATATTTGCATATAGCTTAAGGAATAATCTAAACATTCACGATTCTAGCCAAAAAAAAAGTTTAAACATTTGCCAAAAATATAAGAACCGCATTGAAGATCAACATTGTACGTTAGGTTAAAATTCATGGAACATATTAAAGAAATCGGAAGTTTAAAGATGACATTGCATATTAAACCAAAATTTAAGAACCATTTGTATCATTATCTCTTTTTCTTACTATGACATGATTAAATAAAGAAACAAGTCAAAAGAGATGTGCTATGAAGAAGAAATAAGTGATTTAGTACTCTCAACGCCGGCTCAAAAGATTGATCATGTAGTGAAGTCAAAGAAAATGAAAGAAGAATAAGATTCAAATGCAAAAAAAAAAAAAAGATCATTTTGATTCAATTGATGTTGGCAGCAAGTTTCGATTCAGGCAAACGCCTCCTTAAAATTGTGTTGACTAACCATGGTACACTTCATAAGTAAGGAATAAGTGCACTGGAATTCCTAAAATTTCTTGCAAATGTATAATTGAGTTATAAAATTTTAAAAATGGAAATCAAGTTTTAAAACTTGTCAAGTTAATTCAATCAAGTATTTATGTTAACTCTATCCAACTAGGTTAACAAAAACTGCTAATGGGTCTTATTTTATTACTTTCTTAAGACATGAGGTGACAATGTGTCATCCACCAAGCGCCATGTTAGAAAAATATTAGAAATTTTAAAAACATATATAAAAAATAAATTCGATAAAAAAAAACGAAAGAGAAAAAATTCTGAAAAAAAGCACAAAACTTCAGACCTTACCGGTGGCGATCACTACCGTCCATCATCAAAAAGAGTCGACGGAGCTCGCCTAGGCCTCGTAATGGCCAGCAACCCTCAATGGTCTCTAGCAAGGCCTCGACAGCCCATAACTGGGGGAGGCCACAACCCTCGCCCTATATTTGAACAGGGGTTTGGCCCTTCTAGGTAGCCAAGCCCTCATTGGGGGCCATTAAGGCCTTGCCCAAGGCTAGCGAGGGTTTGTTCTCCTTTTTGTGTGCTTGGTTTTTAAATAAATTATCCTTTTTTGACTAATTGAAGTAATTTGAAAAATGAAATAATAAAAAACAAATACCATGTAGGAGAGAGCGTAATAAATAAAAAGCCACATTAACATTTTTTTTTTGTCAGTCTAGTTTAACAAAGTTAACACAATGATTTAATCAAACCAACTTAACAAATTTTAAATTTTGATTGTACTTTTTAAAATTTTTAGAACTCAATTGTACTTTGATGATAGGTTTTATGACTTCTGGTGTACTTATCCCCATAAATAAAAATTTCATAACTATCTTTAAATATCAAAAAAAAAAAAAAAACAATCCACTTGCATTGCCCATACAATTGAATGTCATGGGCAAGTGTTGACCCTTATATTAGATAAGATATTACCTTTATAATGATAATAATTTATTGAATTGTCAATCAAGTTGAGAATGGTATGAATTCGACTCATGATGAGAATTGGCATGTGCTACTTGACTCTTGGGATATGGTGATCATGACCAAAAACTTGGGATAAACATTTGACAAATATGGAGCAACCGTGGGAATGCATGCTAATACGAAAGGCTATAATGATTAAAGCCACATTAAAAGGTGAACACAATTACTTTTAGTTTAAATCTCAACCCTCAAAATATAGGATTGGCAAAGATCATGGCCAAAAGCATGGCAAAAGTTGTTAGCAGACGTGGAGAAGTTACCAGCAATGTGTCACGGCCGATCGATTGGGATTGTGATCATGCGGCAACTCAGGCACTTTTGGATCACGTAAGCCAAGCCTTGCTCGATCAATCGCACACTCGTTTGCTTTACCCGGATCGTAGAGAGAGAAAATTTAGAGAGAGGAGCTCTAGAAAGAAATGAGCTTTGATATTACTGAAATGATTGGATGGTTACAAATGAAGGGATGGGTACCCCTTCTTATACTGGAAGCCCTCAAATTACATCCGTTGATTGAGTTTTTATCCGGCGGACGAGATCTCACCGCCATATCTACCGACACTAATGACAGCTACCAACTACCGACATTAACGGTTAGAGATTTCTAGAATGTGGCTCAATTACCGTATTGCCTGCCCTTGGAAAGTTCCAGAATGAGTCTTGTCGAGAATCCAAGCGATCGCAAGAGGCTCTCTGCAGCAAGGTATGGCCCTTTAGCTCCGGAAACCTCTTGGCCGTGACATTCTCCCCCACTCATTTGAGCGACACCCTCATCGCTCACAGCTCAATGGGCGGCCTTCTTAGCACGAGTACGGGCTTTCCTCCTTTGGTTTTGCTTGGTTCGGACGCTCACGAACGATGGACCACACCCTTCCATCTTCAACTTAGGCTTGGGCATGGCACGTGACAAGTACTCAACCTCGGGAAGAGCACTTGGATCGGCATGTCGCGAGTTGGTTACCTTCGGCTTCTCCATGGGGGGCGGCTTGTGCATGCGTTTCTTGGCCTTCAAGCTCTTGTCAAGGCGTCAGATCGCGGCGATGGTCTTGGTGTCGACCACCACTTTCATCATGGGGATCATCGCCGAGCATTTTGGATTGAGGATCATGATGCACTTGGTCCTCATGTTGATCATAGATCTCACGCTATGGAAGAATTGCATGCCCAAAATGAGATCATAATCATCAAGAGGAATTACCTCGAATGCCAACTTGCCCTTCCATCCGCCGATTTGGACATCCACATCAAGAGTTGATCCAACGCCATAGAGGCCATCCGAGTTGATGGGTTTGAACGTCTTCCCAATTGGCTCCATGAAGTCCCAAGGCTTTCGCCACCTCGGTTGACATGAACATGTTTGAGGCTCCAATGTCAACCAAGGCATAAGGCACTCGGCCACACACTTCGGCCTCCACGAAGAACATGTCCATGTTCGGTGTAGCTTCTTCTTCTTTGGACGGTGATTGAGCTTGGACAGTGTTGACAACCTTCACAACTCCAAGCCGGATTTGCCGCTTCTCTTCTTTGGGCTCCTCCTCCACCTCTTCGATGGCCAGGAGGGCGTTGATCTTGTCCTTCTTTGGGCACTTTTCGGTCTAATGTGGACCTTTGCAAATGAAGCAAGGAGAAGACGGGGGTTGATCAAACTTACTTGTCGTACAGTTCGTTGGTCGATCCTTTTGGAAGGACGGCTTGGAAGTTCCTTCCCCCCATGTTTTGACTCGACTGCCATGATCATGCGTGCCTCGAGGAGTGCTTCTTCCTTCGTCCTCAGAGGATCGATCCAGACCTCCAATCTCTTGCTCGATTCTTTGGTTCGGCTTTGTTGGAGAAATCTTTCCAGAATATGTTGAAGCTGACAAAACGTTTCTATCAGTCTAGTCTGCGGATATTCGCGAGACCTTCTCGTTTAGAGTCGAAGACTTTTCGATCACCGAGACTCAAGACTCAAGACTCAAGACTTAAGACTATTCTCATTGATGAGTCTTTCTAATCCGGTGACAAAGGAAATCAGAGTCGAAGTATATGGTTGAGGATTTAATCCTATCCTCTGGAGAAGATCTCTTGGCTAGATAAATATAACGGATTCTTTTATTCGTATCTAGATCGATTGAAGATCCGATGGTTGACGAAATATTCTTGGAAGGTTATATTCTTGGAAACCAAGATCCTGATTGTATGGGCGAACCGGATTGATGGGCTATTGTCAGGTTCCTTTAATAGCTCGAATGATCTTCTTAATTGATTTCGTCCAACGGGTAGATTGGAGGAATTCCTTTGGTAAGTGCCAACGGGTATGATGGCATAAAGGAGTATAAAAAGGAAGATATTCTAGTTGTTTGAGTGTGTGATCGATAGAGAAATTCCAGAGTCTGAAACACCTTGATTATTAGTCGATACATTTTGAGCGAAATTGTATACACAGAGAGTGTCTATACTTGGTGATACCTTGAGCGAGTGTGGTAGATCATCTACACCTAGAAATCAAGGAAGATCAACGCTGTAACATCTCTTTGTTCATAGTGGAATCCAGCCAATTGGGCATCGGTGTTAAGAGTGGACGTAGGCTTGAATCAAGCCGAACCATTATAAACCGCGTGTTCAATTCTCTCTTTCCTTTACTATGTCTTACGTTGATTATTATTTGTTGCAAATCCTTCAACTGTCTAGTATTGTGCAATTATCAAGAAAAATCTTTTATATACCTATTCACCCCCCTCTAGGTACTCGTACTAGCTATATCAATTGGTATCAAAGCTCGTGTTCTTACTTTATTTGAAGTGTTTTACTTCAGAGTAAAAGATCCATGGCTAGTATGCTAGCACCAGGGCTGATGGAAGGGCAAAGCAATACCAGAGCACCCTACTTTGATGGAAAGGATCACAACATCTGGAAGAACAAGATGAAAGCTTTCCTACGATCAAAGGATCCTCTAGAATGGGATGTTGTAGAAAAAGGAATTGCTCCTACAGCTGCATCAGTCTCTGAAAGAGGGAAAGAAACGGTTGAGACAAGCGGAATGACTCAGGAAGAGATAATCAAGAGACAAGCACTCGATGCAAAAGCAATTTACTCTTTATATTGTGCTTTGTCACCAACTGAATATAACAGAATATCTTCTTGTGTTACAGCAAAAGAAGTTTGGGACAGATTACATATCACCTATGAAGGAATAGATTGAGTGAAGGAGACCAGAATTAACATTCTCCTCAGTCAATATGAAGCATTCAAAATGAAATAAGGAGAATCTATAACTGACATGTTTAGTCGTTTTACAGATATTGTCAATGGTCTTGAGAATCAAGGACAGAAAATTTCTGATCCTATGAAGGTAAACAAGCTATTGCGTGGACTCTCCAAGGATTAGAATCACATAAAGACTTCAATAAGAGAGATGCAAAGAATTATGCCACTATCGTCGACGATTTAGCTGATTGGAACTCTTCAGTCTTATGAAGTGGAACGAATTAATGAAGACGAAGATCCAAGAGGTAAGAAATCCATTGCGTTAAAATCAAATGATGATTCTGATGATACAGATTCTGGAGATGATCTGGACGATGAGGAGCTTGCTCTTATGATAAGAAGATTCAGAAAGCTGAATAGAAAAGGAAGAAGGTTCAACTCAAAGAAACAGAGTTTCCAAAGACAGCGAGACCAAGTCTCGTAGATGATGAGGAACCAAACAAAGATGTAGTTTGCTTCGAATGTAAGAAAAAGGGACACATCGAGACCTAAGTTTGTCCTCTTCTAAAGAAGAAGAAAGGAAAAGCTGAAAAGTTTCGTAAAGCTCTTAAAGTCAAAACATGGAGTGATATAGAGTGTGAAGAAAGTGATGAAGAATATGCAAACTTGTGTCTGATGGCACAATCAGACTCAGACTCAGACTCTGGATCAGACTCGGACGGTGAATTTGAGGCAAGTAATTTTAAAATTCTGTCAAAGTTTCTACATACATTGATGAAGCGTGTTTTAGCCTTAAGACTTCTCTCAAAAGAATTTCCGAACTTAAAAAGGAAAACTCAGCTCTAAAACAAAATGAAAAAGTCTTAGAAGAAAGAATTAAAAATTTAGATTTGAATGTTTCCACTCTTAAAGAAAAGGAAGATAATCTTTTGAAAGAAAATGCTCTTTTGAAAACTAACTTATCAAATATTTCAAAGAAATTTTCAATAGGATCCGAAAAACTTGAAAAGATTCTTTCAGCTCAAAGACCTTATTTCAATAAGTCCGGTCTAGGTATGACAGCAGAAACAATTCCCTTGATTGATTTTCCTAAAGTAAAAGAAAGAATTAAGAAAAAACCGTCGAGAGAGGCTTACAAAAATCATTTCAAGAAAGTTTTTGTAAAGTACGTAGGTCGAAATGCTCTCGGGTGTTCAAAGTGTAATCGGGATCACTTTGAAAAAGAGTGTCCTATGGTTTGGAAACCTATTAAGAAAGTATGGCCTAATAATGTTTATCCTACTAACACCAAAGGACCCAAGAAAATTTGGGTACCAAAGAAAGCTTGAGACTCTCTTTTAAATGCAGGTCTCCGTCAAGAAAAATGTAAAATGGTATCTTGACGGCGGATGTTCAAGACACATGACAGGAGACTCAAATTGCTTCATAAAGCTTATTCAAGTAAATGGTGGAAAAGTTTCATTTGGAGGAAATGGCAAAAGAAGTATTGTGGGATTTGGAACTGTGAAAATTGAAAATCTCACAATAAGCAATGTTTCTCTAGTGGAAGAACTCAACTATAATCTTCTCAGCATTAGCCAATTGTGTGATACTGGTTTCAAGATCTCCTTTCAAGAAGGAATATGCTCTGGAATCAGTAAAGACTCTACTCAGTCCTTCATGGGTCGAAGACATGGAAATATCTATCTCTTAGACATGAAACCAAATGAATCACAATGCCTAATCTCAATTCAAGATGAAGCAAGCTTATGGCACAGAAATCTTGGTCATGTCAACATGAAGCAATTAGCCAAAATCTCATCAAAGCAGCTTGTTCGAGGTCTACCCAAATTACCATACCAAAAGTCCGATCCATGCACACCATGTATTCTAGGAAAGCAGGTAAGAAATTCATTCAAGTCAATAAATCATGTCTCTACTAATCATGTTCTACAGTTGCTGCATATGGATCTCTTCAGACCAACCAGAACCTAGAGCATTGGAGGTAAGAAGTATTGTCTAGTAATTGTGGATGATTACTCCCGCTTTACTTGGGTATATTTCCTTGCAAGTAAGTCTGAAACCTTCTCGTGTTTTGAAAGATTTGCTAAAAAGGTCCAAAATGAAAAAAGGTTGTGTTATCTCAAGTAAAAGAACAGATCATGGAGGTGAATTTGAAAATCAAGATTTTACAAAATTTTACGATGAATCTGGCTTTAAGCATATGTTTTCTTCTTCATATACTCCAGAGCAAAATGGAGTTGTAGAAAGAAAGAATAGATATCTTCAAGAAATGGCTAGAACTCTTTTAATTGAAAGTAAGATTTCTTCACAATTTTGGGCTGAAGCTGTTTCAACAGCGTGCTATATCATCAATAGATTCTTCCTAAGACCTATTCTAGAGAAATGGTTTGGGAAATACATTGTGACATATAAAATGATTTTTGAATTTGTTTAATGGATTGTAGAGAATATTATTGCGGATCGATATTGATGCTTAATATAGTTAAATTATAAATTCATATACATTATACGAAATCACAAGAATCTTATCAATTACTAAACCTATCAAAATGGATCATAAACCTATTTTTCATCCTTATTTGATGGGTGGGTTGTTATGGGTGTTAGTTATATTCATTAAATGTGTAATGTACATTAATAATGTGATTTGATTGGCTTGAACTTACTAATGTATTTGTGAAAGTATGCACTTTTGAGACTTTTCCACAACTTGAAATGTTGATAGATTGTCCCATTGAAATTGGAATTTTGAGAAGAAAAAATGCTCTTCTATTGGTTGTTTTATTTATTTTTAAAAAAAAATAAATTATTTGGAAAATATTTCCTAAAAACAATGGCTTGTATCTTTTGAAATATTTAATCAATGAAAAAATTTTCATTATCGACAACAATTTATATCTAAATATTTTTTGAACGATATAATATTTTTCATTTATTCATTTTTGTTAGTAAAGTAAGCAATCATTTTTAGGAAAAATACATTTTAAATTATTCATTTTTCCCAAAACAATTAAGACCTTAATTCTCATTGCCCTTCATATCATTTCTTTGGCTTATTATTCATGAACACTAATCTCCATCTTCATTAGAATGGCGATTTAACTCCTACAAATTTTCGTCAGAAACGTTCTACAGTCATCTCCATCTTAACTAGTATGCACTTCTGAGAACCGAAAGTTGAAAAATCAAAGCCGAGAACTGACTGGGGTAGGTCTACAACCGGCCTGGGAAGTTCCCGACTTGACTCAAGAACCTGCCGTCCTTATCTCTTTATTCCATTAAAAAGCACGAAAATACATGGGACTTGATTTCCTTTGGCAATTGAGGTCGAGAAGTACAGTGACCAAATTGAATATACTTTTGTCAGATGTAACAAGTAATGGCTAGGAAGTTCACAAAGAAACAAGAGCAGGGACAGCAAGCTACTCCATCTAATTTATCCCCGCCCCCGCCCACCCTCCCTCTTTCCCCGAAATTTCGATTCTTACCAACTTCGGGCCTTTAGTACTAAAATTCACGAATCACAATGAAGATTCCGTCGAGTTTAGTACTGGCCATGTCGTTAAATGCTATGTTTTCTTGGCGCATGAGAAGTTTCGTGCATCCAGCAGCGCAACCACCACAATTTTTAAAGCTATGTTGACCTTGACCGCTGACCAACCTTTTGTTAGCTCTTTTCATTTCAATATGAGAGAACCAATTTATAATTTTCCAAAATAATCGTCCATCGTAAATCAATTACATGCATCAAATGTAAAATTATATATAATACAGTATACTTGATAGTTAAAAATAGGAAAGGTATAAACTTTGAGTTTTTTTTTTTTTTGTCGATAAAACTTTGATCTTTGAACTCGAGCAATATCATCATTTTGCCTCCAAAAAACAACTTATTTCATGTGACACCATTAGAACAAAAAGATGTATACGCTCTTAAACGGATAATAAATCTTCTAATTTTGATACAAAATAACATCCTCTTGATGTCCTGAGGTTTTCGCTTATATTTCTCCTTTCTGACGCAAAATTTACCTTTTGAGTGAGAAAATCGGTATCATTTTTCCTATTTTGCCCGTGCCATCCTCATGCAATGGCAAATCATATGTGAAGAATCACAATTGCCCAGTTTAGGTTTTTTTTTTTTTTTCACCTTTATAAATCTTCATAAACTACTCATATAGAAGGAAAATTAATTCCCATTTTGGTCAAAATTATTTTCCTTACGTGAAAAGGCATAGAAAGATTTTTTTTTTTTTTGCTTAGAAAAGCCATATATTAAGGAAAGGCGTAGAAAGATTGTGGAATGCATCTTTTTATAGATTTCAAAATAATTGTTAGGTTCACCATCAATACATTACACAATTACTATCGAGAATATTTATATTTTTTATATCGAGAATGGACTTATCAAAAAACCTAGAAATAAAATCGCATAATTTCTATTGATGGTTTAAATTTATTTGTTTATTTATTTTGATCAAATATACATAGTTTACATCAAAAAAAAAAAAAGAAAATGGAAAATGATATTAAAAATGTCAAAAGTTATGTATACGACATTCACGTTAATGTCAAAAAATTTTCGGTTCACTTAAGTACCAAATTTGAAATGATCACTTAAATGCATCCGACAAGAAATTTATTAGAAAAATTATGTAACTTTTATAATTAAAAATTTTATTTAAGATGCCATTTTTTAGTAGTGATCATGTTTTCCATTGATATTGGCACCGAAATGATCGATTGTTAACAACGACAAGTACAGAAGTGATCATGTTTTAATTACAATCGACACTACACGATATCGTTTAAGGGTTATATATTGATTAGACATTCAACAAGGTACATAGAATTGAGAAGTTAATAAAGTATGATCACATTAAATTTCCGACAACTAAACTATAATTAGCACTTAAGTGATTCTTTTTTTAAATGGCACTTCAACTAATCCGAAAAACACTTTTAGTATTAGAGCCAGCGCTATACATTAAATTTGGACTTTCTCTAGTGTTCTTTTGCCGAAAGAAAGAAGGATGGGGATACACTGGAATCAAATGGTCAACGCAAAACCATCGTCAACAACTACCCCTGAGTAGAAAAAGAGTCAAAGAAAAAAAGTTACAGACAAAATCCCCCCATTGCTTCGCCAATCCCAGACAACTGGAAGAGAGAGCAAAAGTACACTTCGCAAAATGGCGGCTGTATCTTCATGGAATCTCGTGTTCACCCGACCCTCCAAGCACCGCTCTCTCTCCTCCTCATCCTCCTCATCCTCCTCCCTCTCGTGGGCTCGCTCTCTCCCGTCCTTCCCCTCCAAATCCCATCTCCGCTTCGCCCCCGGGGCCAGCCGTGCCGCGTCCCCGACGGTCCTCTCGCTCCTGAACGGGAAGCCCACCGTCCTCGTCACCGAGAAGCTCGGCGAGCCGGGCCTCGACCTCCTCAAGACCTTCGCCAACGTCGACTGCTCCTACAACCTGAGCCCCGAGGAGCTGTGCACCAAGATCTCGCTCTGCGACGCCCTCATCGTCAGGAGCGGCACCAGGGTCACCCGCGAGGTCTTCGAGTCGTCCGGCGGCCGGCTCAAGGTCGTGGGCCACGCTGGAGTGGGGATAGATAACATCGACGTCTTGGCCGCCACGGAGCATGGGTGCCTCGTGGTCAATGCGCCCACGGCAAACACCATTGCCGTCGCGGAGCACGGGATTGCCTTGCTCGCTTCCATGGCGCGGAACATCGCCCAGGCAGATGCTTCGGTGAAAGCAGGTGCGTGTTCTTTTGGTGCTTTATGGGTAGTGTTAAGCTCGCGAGGCCTTGGATTCATTACGGAGGTGTGCCATTTCTAAGTCTCATTCAAAGTGGGGATCACCATTTCACCTCAGAAAAATATGAAATTTAAGTATCTTTTAAATCAAGATGTTTAAAACAACTTTCATAAAGAAATTTTCTTTAAATTCGCACCACAAAAATCTATGTAAAATTGGCAAGTAGCGCAAGTCCAATAAATTCAAAAATCAAAGGTCGCACAACCTTAATTGGGAAAAGGAGGCGTCCTACTTGGTCAAGAAGTATTAATTGTCGGGCATCCTTATCTCCCAAGTTTACAATTAAGCTCTAGGTTAGCTTGGACACTTCATCTTGGCATTAAATAATTAGAAACCAAATGTATCTAATGTGCAATTAGCTTGTCCAAGAAGATTTGACTTACTTGCTCTTTCTTCCAATGGATGTGTAGTCCATTTCTTGACCTCCAAGATCTACTTAGTTTAGGGTTATAACTAGGCTAGGCTATAGGACACATAAGCCTTTACATTCATCATCCTCATGTAATGCTTTTTAAACTTATTCACACTTATTTTCTAGGAGGATTTGACTAGTCCAATGCCTATCTAGCTTAGCCTCCTAGTTGGGACCAAAATAAGGATCGAAATCAAGGATGTTACACTAGCCCTTGTTTAAGTTATATTTTCGTATGCTTATTGAAGTTTAATTAGAGATTATATACATGTATGCAACACCAACCGGAGAATGGCCAAACAGAATTTCCTATTTATTAGAGATTGAGGAAAAAGAGCACTAAATTTAAATTCCGTATTTTTAACTGATTTGAATAGGTAGTATTTTTACTTGCATTTTGCCCTACCATTGACAGCAAGTTGCAAATGTATGAGAATCGGTCTAACACTTTGATGTGCCGTGTTTCACAAGCGGAAAGAATTTTCTTTAAATTACATCATTCAACTTCACCAAAAAAAAAAAAAAAAAAACCTTCTTGACAGTTTAGCCAATATGGCTCCAAACATCAAGGAGTTATCCACGATAAAGAAACATCTAGAAAAGTACTTTGTTGATGCATTTCTAGAATTTCATCAAAGAATAATGCTTTTTTTCCAGGTGTTGACACCTAATTTAAATTCATTTTTAGAAATAAAATATAATCTTGATTATAGAAGGAAATTTTGAGAAAAAATAACTTTGAATTCAAAAATGCAACAGCCGTGTGATTTTGGAGTCGCATTTTTGTTGAAGAAGTTGAGTGAATATGGGAAATCTTCAACAACTTTGAGAGCTTTCACTATAAAATGCGAGGCTTTAGAATCGAGCATGGAGGGTGGCTTCTCTTTGTCTTCGTCGAAGGAGATAAGAATACACGAGTGAGAAGGAAAAAGAAAAGTAACGAGAGTTTCTCTTGGTAAAAAAGAAAGGAAAAAGTCTTCTGAGAGGAGAAAAGTGAGAGGACAGCAAATGGGGGTTGCAATAAAAGAGTCAGAGAGAAAGTGAAGTGAGAGAGATGTGAGAGCAGCGAGAAAAAAAAAAAAAAAAAAAAAGGGGCTACAGTCCGTCTTCTCCGAAGCCGCCGGTGCCCGCTGTTGCCCACCACGCCTGCGCCACCCACGCCGCCGCGCTGCAGACCTGCACACGACAGCCGAGTTCAACACTGGAGCCCTGACGGATAGCCCTCTCCTCACGACAACCCGAACCCCACGCGTACACGAGCTCCTCCACCGCAGCCTCTGCTCTGTTCCGGGTCCCCTCGCCTCACCTGCAACCCGCGAGACCGGCGAAGCCGCGGCTGCCCCTACTCTGTTCCGGGCTCCCTTGTTGTTCGATCTCAGCTGCCGCTGGTCACTGCGCCTCTCTGGAGCTCCAAACCCGTGAGCCCCTTTGCTGGCCACCTCCATCACCACATGCCACAGAAGCTAGTCCCGCTTGCCCTTGCTGCTCTGCCCCGACACCTGCAACACCTCCGATTAGCGACCCGACGCCAGCTCACCGTTCCGCCAGACACTGGGCTCCCTGCTGTCGACTTCTCTGCTCACCGGCAGCTGCCACCCTTCGACCCAGCAACAAAGCGACGCCAACAGGTCCTTAACCGGCGTCGCGCCTTCCTTGGCCATTGACGCCAGCAGCCGCTCCGTCTCTGCCCAAACACCAGCACCCGTGAGCTTGCTACCGACGCCACCGCGCCTACATGAGCACCACTCACCACCACTGGAGCACTCCGCCTGCAATGCCTTGTCCGCGAAGCCACTGCCGATTCAACTCCAACCGTGACAACCCTATTTCGCCGGTTGTCCCTGCTGCCCGGGTGCCACCCCGTTCATGCCGGTCCGCCTTCATCGGAGTTCCCTTTGCCAGACCAACGATCAGTCCCCTCGGTGACCAGCCGCACGAGTTGCTGAGCTTCTCTTTTGGAAGCAAAGGGGAAAAAAAAAAAAACAAAAGAAAAAGAGAAAAGCAAATTAGGTAGTTTGTTTTTCTTTATTTTATTATTTATTTCTTTTAAATTTTGTTATTATTGTTTAAGTTAGAATATGGTTTGTCAATGTTAATATTTGTGCATTTTGTAGGCATTATCCGTAAGGATTTTGTTCGAAATTATTGTAATTATTAATTTGATCCGAGAGACATCGGATCAAATTTTTAATTATATTAATTTTCAGGCTTTTTGGTGGTATTTTGGATTGTTAAATCAATGTAATTATTCATTTGATCCGTAAGACTTCGGATTAGATTTTTAATTATTTTGAACTCTTTGTCGTGATAATTAGGTTTAGAATAATCGTTAATTTGACCTGTGAGACAACGAGTTATTTTTTCAGTTATTTTAATCATTTATTTATTGAATATCTTGATTTTTTAGATTTAATGTTTAGTTGATAATTACTTGTCTTGGAAAAACACTAAAACACTAAAAAAAATCAAAAATCAAAAATCAAAATCTTGCATCAAAGCATGTAGGTTTAATAAATCAGACATGTAGGATTAGGTTTATGAAATTTTCATCATCTAGTAATTATTGCTAAGTTCATTTAGTTAGAAATTGCTCGTCATTAGAATTAGGTCATTTAATTAATTTAGATTGCATATTTAATTGTTGCATTTCTTTAATTTTGAATTTCATGGAAAGTACAAAAAAATTAGAATAAATTCATTTCATGCTTTAGGATAGATTGCATGCTTATTCATGTTATATATTTTAGGTCATATAAATCACACCACATGTTGCACTCTAGTTAGTGGGTCATAGATTAATGTTTTGATATTCCCATCATGTAGTTTTTTTTTTTTTTAAGCCAAAGATTAGTATTCCATCATTATGTTATTATTAAGTCATATTAAAAAAAAAAAACACAAAAGTCATTTATTTGGTTAGTTAATAAATTAGTTTATAATTAATCTCATTTCGTGTCATCATTGTTAGTGTAGGTTGCATATGTGTAATAAAAAAGAATCATAAAGAAAATCATAAAAGAGCATGCATGTAGAAATACCATGTAATTCATCCCATATCACGTAGCACATGCATATTTAGGATTATATAAATTAGATTACATACATATAGTGATAAGTTTAAGTCATACCATATGAATTGCATCTCACATATTATTAAAGTAAAATCCATGCATATTAAATTTAGATTAAGATTGCATATAATTAACATTTTTTTAAAAGAAAAAGAAAAATTAGGTGTCTTGTCATTTAGAAATCATGTTTAGGGCATGCATTTTTATTAGCATTTTTTTATTGAATGTTATTTTATTGATTGTGCACCCGCATGATCACCATTTGCATGTTAGTAGCTTAGGTTAAAATTGATCAACATTGCCTGCAAAATATTTTTGAAATTAAAATAAAAGGTATCGAAATTACGTTAGACTAATCTAGCGTAACCATGTCCACGGATTTATTGAATTTCTGGTTCACGAAAATAAAGTATTCTCCCATACTTTATTTGGGTTTCTAATCAACCCTAATTGATTAGTGACGGCTCCAAATTGAATATAATTGCATGTTTAAATAGATTAATTTCTTAACATCAAGTCGTGATTGGTAGGACTTGGGAGGGTCCGTGCCAAGTCTTCGGACTTAGTAATCCATTAGCCTTCTTTAGATAATTTACCCTCAAAAATTAGGTCGCGACACCAGGCAAAGTAGTTACGTTATTTTAGTTTCTCCGCTTTGTTGACCATTATTACATCGCAATCTATTTCTCCATAATGATCAATAAGTCTTTGCAAAATAATAAAACAAGTAGTGATGTGAGTTGTATGGACCAGAGAGTATATTATTCTTAGTGAAACATTGTTAATCGATAAGTCCATTTGCATATTCAAAGCGAGAGGGTCGGTAGACTGAATCATTTGAGGAAGACTTGATAAAACAACTCCATATATCCACTCGTCACCTTTCAATTCCCACTTGAAAGTCCAATTGTCTGGCTCCCAATCCCACAACCATGATAATAATATAAAATAATAATATAAATTTAAAATATTCCCACGTTAGGTCGAGATAATTGATAAGCAAGAGGTGGGAGTGTTATTTCATATATCACCTAACATGGCTTCTTGACGTCCTATCCAAAAGGAAATTGTCCAATTAATCTTAAACCTATTTCACGGATACCAATTCCATCCTAAACTTTTTAATTTTACTAATTTAATCCTCAACATTTACACAAAATTTCAATATAGTCATTTCGATTAATTTTTTCTGAAAATCATTGATGTGATGGTGTGTCACATAGAATAACCATCAAATTAAACTATCACTTTAGTGATTTCTGGCAAAAATTGATAGGAATAATTACATTGGAATTTCATACAAAGAATTTATGATTATATTGACAAATTGAGAAGTTTAGAATCATATTATCATCCAAACAATAAATTTAAGACAAATTGGATAATTTTATCTGACATAGGGCACTGGACAACCCTTTTACAGATGAATTGAATACTCAGGGAAGGAATATCCCCAATATTATTGACATGGTTCTTTACTCCATGGTCTCGAATTTTTTTCTCTATAAGTACGTCTCGTTTGTTCTTGGTCCATTCAAACATGTAAGAGCCTAAAAGCAAAGAAAAGCCGACCCTGAATAACCTAAGCAAGTTGTCATGGCCTCCTTTCCAAAACAATCCTCAAATCAAATTTTTGTTTCTTTCCTGAGAGTTTAATCTACCTAAACCTAAATTAAACCTGAACTACATGCATGCTATCTAAAAGAAACTAAACTGAATCGAGTACTAAGATCTAACACCTAAGTAAGACCTATTTTTCTAACTATTTCCTAATTTTTGTTTTTATTTTTATTATATATATATATAAAAGAGGGCACGGGCCAGGGCCCTTGGACCCGGTCCAAATATTGATCGTACTTGGACATCGCGGGTTCTAGGCCGTGGAAACAGTTGGGCTCTTATATCTGGCCCTCTCAATTTAACTAAATCCAACCCACTCAAAAACAGACTGAGCCCAAACATTTATAAACTAAGTCAAACCCAAACTGTTTCTGAACTAAATCAAGCCTAAACTCACTAAAACCAAAGCAAACCCAAATTTACTAAAATTCAACTTAAGCCCATTTATTATTTTCTTTTTTCTCTATTTTTGTGTTATTTTTATTCTCGTTTCTCTCTGTTTTCGCCCTTTTTTTTCCCTTCACAGATCTATATTATGTCAAGCTTAAGAAACAAAACACTAAAATTACTGACAAATCTCCACCCAAATCAAAACCGTTAGTCGGGTGGGTTTAACATTAGGGCCCACATAATCAATAGTCTAAATGATGCTTAGCAAACCATGTAGTGTAAGCCCGATGACATCAAGAAGGGAATCAAGTCGAGTTATTGTGTACTACTCTAATGGAAAGTCTGATCAATTAAACAGTTTAGGCTTTTCTGGTGTGCATAGGAATATCCTCTAGGTATGCTCTGGACTTCTACATTCAATAGTGGGCAAAGAACACCGCAAGTGTCACAACTTGGCATGGGGGACATATAAGTGTCAAAACTTCCAAAAGGTATATTTATATATCACCTTTTTTGAAAATTGGGCACTCATGTGCCAACTCCGATGAGGCTTGCCAAAAGTCCAATGTGCCGTCTACGTGGCTCGCCATTGGCAGTTAAGTGTACATTTTGAAAGTTTTGGCACTTATATGTCCCCCGTGCCAAATTGTGGCACTTAGGGTGTTCTCCTACCCCAAATTAGCAGAGTGCACAGGTCCCGTGTGTAGTTATATTTGTACAAATTTATCCCACAATTCGGAATTTGTATATTCCAATAATGTTAGCCATGTGTTTGATTAAATTTAGATTAACATGAAAACAAGGAATCTAGAGACTCAAAACAAATGTTGATGTCAAACCACCCAAAAGTCCAAAAGAAAGTTTAAAAAACTGATCAAAACAAGCTCGACCCATTGCCGTTTGCATACATAAGATTAATGATCACTGTCAGGTCCGTGAGCCTTTAATTTTCATCCATGCGTGTTATCAAGTGGAATCTTATATATTCATTATTGGTCCGCTTCCAAAAATATTAACTGACCCGACATCTCACAGTATAGAATTAGACCCTCCTTATTTCATCTCTTACTCTTTCTATTTTGCTCGTTCCTCTTACAGGTTATTAGACGTCGGGCATGGTCCTGTCTATGCATCTCACATTTCACATGCAACGTCTTGCTTAGATGTGAGATGAAGTATAATCCAGTTCCGGAGTCAAGCCCCAAATGATATATCTAAAGTAACCGGACTAAATGACGACTATTTATAGTCGTGGGTATCAATTCTTCTACATCGTGTTTTGCGGAGTGGAGGAGTCTTCTCCAAAAACACCATCAATTCAAGTGGATGTGAACTCTTGGGTCGCTCTCTCTTTCATCACATTGGATCTCGTACGAACTTTGAGGGATAATTTCCATAATCAATGTTAATTTTTCAACGTTGTTGACTTGCATCCCAGTCCTTACTCTAAAGAAGACTGACGAGTCTTCGCAAATAGAGGGCGACGCATAACAAATGTTCAGTGTTACAACTTGTGATGTGAAAAAAATTCACAAGAAGTATCTTTCTTTGTTGATAATTATTGGTATTTACTAGTCAAGTCCCATCTACATCTCGCATTGCACATGTCACACCTTACTTAGACAAGAGATGGCTTATGATCTAGCTCAATTCACGTGGCTCAAGCCCCAAATGAAATATCTGAAGTAGCTGGACAAAAGGATGACTATTTATAGTCATGGGTATTAATTCTTCTACACCGTGTTTTGCGGAGTGGAGGAATCTTCTCCAAAACCGCCATTGATTCAAGTGGATGTGAACTCTTGGATTGCTCTCTCTTCCAGCACATCGGATGTCCTACGAACTTTGAGGGGAACTTTCCATAACCAATGTTAAGTTGTCAGTATTGTTGACTTGCATCCTAGTCCTTACTCTAAAGAAGACTAATGAGTCTTCGAAAAAGAGGGCCATGCATATCAGATGTTCGGTGTTACAACTTGTGATGTGAGACGTGTGGATCACAATTCACAAGAAGTATCTTTCATTGTTGATGATCATTGGTTTACTAGTCAAGTCCCATCTACATCTTGCAAATCACATGTAACACCTTACTTAGACGAGAGATGGATTATGATCTAGCTTAGTCCACATGGCTCAAGCCCCAAATGAAATATCTAAAGTCACCAGACAAAATCATGACTATTTATAGTCATGGATTAATTCTTCTACCCCATGTTTTGCGGAGTAGAGGAACCTTCTCCAAAACTGCCGTCCATTCAAGTGGGATGTGAACTCTTGGGTTGCTTTGGCAAGAAGTACTATGGGAGGAAGGAGAAGCTTACCTAAGTTGCTTTCATAGTATTTTAAAGTGTGAATTATTTTTGTTATTAAATGTTGATCTACATGTGGTAGTCTAATTATTGCCGATGGCTGTATGTCATGACAAGTAGCTAGTTCATGACATGTCATGTCAAACTACCCTTACTGGCCAATAAGCTTTCGACCTTATTTGTTCTAGTATTGTCTCTTTCAATGGAATAGCTTTTACATGGCGTGCATCCTTTTGTAGGATTTACCCAACTCTACTTAACATCTCCATATCGTCTCGCCTTAGCCATATTTGTCAGGAAGCACACATGATCAATAGTCCAAACGAGCTTGGTATACCATGGAATGCATCTAGAAGAGAATGAAGTCAAGCCATTATGGAATGCTCCATAAGATGGAGGAATCAATTAAAGCAATAAGGACTTTTCTTGTGCCTGCAGGTGCAAGGAAAGTCCTTTAGTAATGAACACTCTCGACTTCCAAGTCACGACTCAATTTGCAGAATACCCAAGTCCGAATACTGAACTTTCTATCCAGTGTGAACTTAATTCATACAAATCTATCGAGCAATTTCGAATTCATGAATTTACAATAATGTCGTCCTTGTATCGAGCAAGTCATTATGGAATGGTCCACAAGAAGATGGGATCAATTAAAGCAACTGGGACCTTTCTTGCGTGCGCAGGCGTAAGAAAAGTCCTTTAGCGATGGATGCTCTTGACTTCCACATCCCACAGCTCGATTTGTCAAATATGTGGGTCCCAATGCTGAACTCTCCATCGAGTGTGAACTTATATTCATACTAATCTATTGAGCAATTTCGAATTCATAGATTTACAATAATGTTGTCCTTGTATGTAATAAAGCTATGTTACTGGGAATCGATAAATGAAAACAAGGGATAAGAGACGCAAGACATATGTGGATCCTAAAAAGCCCAAAAGTCGTAAAAAGAAAAAAAAGAAAAAGCTAAACTAATTAAAACAAAGCTCTCGATGCTTACTTGATACCATATGGGTGATAGAAGCCATTGCAGTTCGCATAAATGTTCGATCATTATCGTGTCCATCCGGCTTTAATGTTTCTCCATGCTACATATTCATATCGGTCCAATTCCAAGCAGTTTTGTGTCTTTGAGAAAAGATAATTTGTCTAACCCGATATCCCAACAAAGGTCACCATTATAGATTTGAAACTCCTTACTTTAGCTCTTTCTATTTCTATTTCGCTTGTTTTCTTTCCGTCGATATTTATTTGACACGGTTACGTAACACGCTACTCACGTGAGAGACCAAGGAAAATGGAGTAGATGGTTAATTCCTCCATTGACGTCGTCGGTCCATGCTTGGGAATTAGTCCAGTCTTCTTCAATACCGCTTTTCTTTTCTTTTGGTCCGAAATGCGCTCTCAGTGCGTGGAGGATACTCCTCCAAAATCACCATTACTACTGGTGGGATGTGAACTTTTTTGTCACTTTCTATTACATCACATCTTTCATTGCCGACAGAAATTTTCTTGACCATGCTAATTACATTTTTCAAACAAAAACATGTAATGTTGATCATCTTATGATCAGTTAAGATTTACCCAGTTGAGCCTATAACACACCACGCCAAAATATATTTTTCTTGATGATGTCTGATAACGATCTCTACACGAAAACAAAGAGAAAATATAGCTCAAAACACTCATTATTATTTCTGGAAAAGAAAAAGAAAACCGAAAATAAGACTTCATTGAATTAACCATTCAAAATCAATATTTAATAACCATAGGAAAACAGTTCAATAGGATAGAATTAACCATTCAAAATCCTACCCAACAAATTAAACCACAAGTAGAAACATTCAATATATATATACACACACACATATATATTTCACCGAATATTTCTCACACCATTTCAAAATTCATTTCATAAATCGATAACATTTCAAAACATCTTTCATTTAACATTTCCTAAATTATTTTAGAACTTGTTCCATAGATCAAGTCACAACATGATACATATAGATAAATTTTGACAATACTTTCTATAACATGTTTCTCAAATCATTCTCAAATAATCAAAAAGCAATAAATGCATGATCATGATTTTTATGCAATAAAAATGTTGTTTTATAACTCATAATATATCATTTTCAAACATGAGGTCACAAACTTGAAGAAATGATAGCACCACTCACCTCAGAATGCCTACGATCAAATAACGAATATACTCGAACCATCGAACTCATAATCCTATCAAGTAGGTGAAAAATAACGTTAAAATTAAGTAAAACACTACCTTAACTACAACTTGACTAAACTAAACTTAAGCACTAACTAAATGATTCAAACGTGCCCACAAATCATTTGTCCAAAATGATTAAGCCACCAGTCGTGTACTGTTCATACAAGGCCAACTTTAAAATTTTGTTTAAGGTAAATCAGAGATCCAAATCGATTTCTAAACTATCATATATATATATATGTATGTATGTATGTATGTATGTATGTATTTTATATATACCTCAAATTTGCACCATAATTTTGAACATTAATTTGATTAGACAAACGAAGGGCACGATCGCTTACAAAGTATTGCGATACATATTTAAATCGACTTAACAAGGCATCCATGGCGAGTACTCACAAAACCCTCTCTTTTCCCTTTTCTTTCTTTCTGTTTCTTTACCCTTTTCCTTTCTTGTCTCAGTCTTCTCTGTCTTACCCGAGGTCCCCCTTCTCTCTCTATAGACCAAGTTAATTTTCTTTTTCTCTTTTTAAATGGGGCTCACACGAGTTGACCAGGTCAAAAAAAGAAACTCTTACAGACAAACATGGAGTGACGGTTGGAATGCAGACCAATTCAAAAGGCCAAAATGATTAAAAAGCCATAGAAAGCGTTGAGCACGGTCATTTTTAGCTTAAACCTCAACTCTCGGAATACAGGATTGGTAGTAATCGTGAGCAGAAGCTGCTAGCAGGCGTGGAGAAGTTATTGGCCATGTAAGTCCAGCTTAGTTACAGGAACATGCTAAATGTTGGAAACAATCATTGGAACATGAGAGACACGTTCAGAACATGGGAAACAACTAGAACGTGAAAATGTGGGATTCTAGAGGTTATGGACTACAAAAGAACCTGTCGGAAGAGAAGAAAGGCACCCACACGCAGGAAAAATGCAGATAAATCTGTGTCTCCTAGCCACTCATACACTGATTTCCAGCATTTCTAAGTTTGATCTTTTGCTTCTTGTTGTCAAACCAACTTTTAGTCTCGCTTTGTATTTAACCCTAATGGAGTTTTTGTTCTTTTCTTGATTGTCACCATCTCATTATTAACACAAGGACTGTCGTGTAATTCAGAAATTGTCGATCAAAACTGTTATTCAAATGACAGAATATTGTTGAGTCTTTGGCAGTCGAAACCTTTTTCGAGAAGAAACAAACATAAGTATTCATATGTAGATTCGTTTATAATGTTATTTATTATTTTTTCTAGACTTTCAAAACATTCGTTTAATGGGACGGATGTACCCAAATCATAGTTTCACTAAAAGTAAAATAAGTATATGCCAGAGTGGAAAGAACTCCATTCATGTTTTATAAATCAAACCTAACCATTGGATGCTAGGACGGCCGAACTAAAACATCAAATTAACTCAAATACAACCTTTTAATGTTTGGATCTTTCCAAGTTTTTTTTTTTTTTTGTCGGTTCTATTATATTCCTACTCTAACACTCACTCTTAGACTTTTGTCATGTCTCTTTGTAGAGCGTAGGAGTCGAAACTCACTCCTAAAACTAAATCGTCCCCACCCCAACCCCCTGAGAATGTGAGGATTCAAACCCCCCACCTCCCCCTTCCAAGTTGGAATGATGGCCACTAGAGCAAACCCTTTCCGAGTTAAAGGGTCTCAATTTGCTATCGACCACAAAGTTGAACAATCTTCAAAGTTTCTCCCCTTCCCTTTACAACTCAAGCTCTAATAGATAATTCAACACCAAACGTGAAAATCATTTGCTTTTTTTTCAAAGGTCATGATTTTGTTTGACGTTTATTATTAAAGAAAGACCATGATGCCAAGTTGCTCATGTTGGGAAAATATGGTTTAGAATTTGGTAAAACAATAAAGTCGGATCTTTATAGTAATCAAGTCGAACTTTGAGGCGTGATATCACTTTATTTAAGGATTTATTTGCCCCCACAAAGTTGCTAATGATCACCGGCAAATTTCCTCCAAGATATAACAAAGTCTAAAATGAGAATATTAAATAGTAATTCTAGTATTTCTCCATAGTCTCTCATAGGAAACAATTAGAAACAATGGTTGTAGTTTCTTTTGAAAAAAAACGAAAAAAAATGGAAGAAGATGTGTGTTTGATCACAAAAAAATGTATTTATCTTTTTCTTTCGAATAAAGGCAACCCTTCAAAAGGTTGCAAAAAGAACGAAGGTAACCTTTCGAGAAATGTTGCAAAATGAACAAGTACGTCTAAAAGATTACGTTAAAAAGACATAAAAAAATTCAAAAATAAATAATAATAAATAATCGTAACTTTTCGTCAACAGTCGTACTGTTTTGACAAGATTTATAATTAATTTTTTATATAAATCAATCCGAATTTTCAATAAATAAAAATAATGATCGTCGATTAGTGTCAAATCTTGTCCATGTGCGCACTCACATCTTTTCGATGTGGGCCAGGCACCTCTTCATTTGTTTTATAAATAAACTGCCAACAATCCCCCACTTTTGTTTGTAAAACAAAATAGGAAATAAAACGTTAGAAATATACGGCCAAAATTTTCGTGAGATTAATATACATACATAAAAGGTCTCTTTCGAGTTAAACTTTTACTTAGTGCAAATATCTCAAAGCTCTATCAAAATAACAAGTAGCTCTACATTAAACTTGTAATTTTATACAATAGAACCGGACATACCGTACACATATTAACCTCTTGTTTCAGTAAGAAATTCTATATTACTACGCACTATTATGACCTTGTCCTTGATCATATTTCATGAGCTTTCTAGAAAGCAACCCTAACTTTCATTAAAAAAAAACGTAACAGAAGATACTAACTTCTCATATCAGAGCTACGTCAGTATCAAACAACCACATTCAGTAACTTGTTTTTACCCATTAAACCTTGTAACTAGTGATATTCTAGAAAAAGGTCGGGTTACCATTACTAGTGATTTTAATTAAAGGGTTTCAGCCCCATTTCTTATTAGGTCATTATTACCATGTCTCTTGGTAAAGCCTTTGTCAAGGAATTGACTAGATTATTACTTGACCTCACATAAATAATTATTATGGTACCATCTTTAATCAATTGTTTCACATAGTCATGTCTTAGACTAATATGTGTAGACTTACCATTATAGGTGCTACTTTAGGCTCTTGCCAAAGTAGCTTGACTATCACAGTGAATAGAAATAGGAGGTATAGGATTATGTTATAATTTGATATTCAACAACAAATTCCTAATCCATTTGGCCTTGTTCCCGATTGCCGCTAAAGCAATGAATTTAGATTCTATCATCAAGTAAGTTATGTACATTTGTTTCTTGCTCGTCCAAGAAACAACACATTCACGTAATGTGAAAATCCATCCAGAAGCTTCATCTCCCATACTTGTAATCCAACTAACATCGGTGTATAATTCCAATACAACTGAATAATTATTATAGAACAATCACAAATTTATAGTCTTCTTAAGATAACCCAACGTTCTATACTAAGATTACTAATATACTTACTCATCTTGCACAATATCAGGTCTAATATAATGCATCGCATACATTAAAGACCTTATAGCACTAACATATTTAAATTATGCTATTGTTCTACTAGTATTATAATTTAATTTAATACTGAATCAAATGGAGTACACATCTCTTTGAAGCCAAGATGTTTAAATTTATTTAACATCTTTTCCATGTCATCACTTTGGCTTAAAGAATAACCCCCACTAATTTTTTTTTTTTTAATTTTAACATCCAATAAGGTATTTACTTCACTCAAATCTTTCATTTTAAAAATGAAAGTTAGATACTTTTTTGTCTTAATGACTCCAGTCACATTGGCTCCATAGTCCCCTTTAGATACCCCCACTTCAAGAATATTTCAAGAGGCAATTAATCGAAATTATGCATCATCAAATTTTCATCCTCGATGAAATACATACATCAAAATAGAAAACCAATGCAATTCTACTCTCTTGGCTCATTTACACTATTCCTTAGAATCAAATCTATGAGGGCACGGACAGCAAAGAGAACACATTACAACCAAACAAGGGACACCCAATAAACCCATTCGGTATCTCCAGATTGCCTCCATAAATAGAGCAATACATAACAGCTCATGCATGTAACAACATTCTCTAACAATTTAGTAAATGTGAGCGAATCGAGTATTGAGGTATCAAAAGTACATAAACCGGAATTAAGAGAGACAAAAAGAAGATACCGGCAATTCTAGGAATGGAATCAACAACATCATATAATCCGAAACCTTCTAAAAGGTATGATCAAAGCCATACCTCATTTCTTCATGATATTAAATTTCTGGAAGCTCTCATATCATCCTTCTCCGGACCCCATTGATAGTACCATTGTGTTTACAAATGCAACCAGAACAACTCTGAGTTGAGCACCGTCAAGTGGCTAACTTTGGCTAATACCCCTGGGACTGACCGATAACATTATCTTTCTCTTCTAGATTTTGAAATATTCCCAAAGCATCGTCCAGGAATCCCAGTTTTGAGTAAGAATCAACCACAGCTCCACCTGTATCATGGATCAGCCTTTCGATGGCTTCTTATACGAGAATCCCAGCAAGAAGCCATATCATTTGAATAGACACAAGAGCACCAAGAATCTCAATCCTGTAGAAACCATAGGATTGACAAGGTGTTGCCTCCCATCCTGAAGCCCACAGAGAGAATAAGGATATAGCAAATGCAGCAACGTCTGACAATAGATGAGCTGCATCTGTTATAATTGCTAGACTGTTCGCTTTGATTTCTCCAACAACCTCTACGGCCATGAATACTATGCAGAGGACAACTGCCACCAAAAGTTTCCTCATAGATGCTGACCGCTCTTTTTCATCTTGAGAACTGGCACTAGAATCTTTAGATCCACAGGGTGCCTCACCACAAATTTTCATCCTGCCTGCGCCTGTTTCTGCTGGCACTTCCCCACAAACTTCAATTATATGTCCACTTTCACCACTCCGAGCTTCCAGCTTGGCGATATCAGGCGGCTCCGCAACAGAAGCCAGCGAGCAACTGCCGTCTCCTCTTTTGCTCATGTGGGTCTCACATTCGGTTCACGAAAATCATGGACTCCTCTCGAGAGAAGCGTTTCTGCGGCGTGTATTAACAGACAGTCTCGATGAACGATCTCACCCGTTGAAATATTTAGTCGCGAGAATTCGAAAACAAAACCATCATGATGGTTGGTGAGCGACTAGAGCGGCACCAGCGAAACTGGACTAAAAAGGACAAGGCACCGAAGGCCTTGTCGGAAGTCGCCGAGTCCGTGAACTGACCTTGTTAATAGATTGGCAATTGGATTGATGACAAATGCTTCAATTATCATTGACGATCGGAGTCATGGCCAACGGAAAGGTCTCGATCGAGATCCAGTAAGCTTTTACGTGTTGGTGTCGTATACTACTGTTCCAAATTGCTTCTCGCGACCTCCAGCGGCCTTTCTTGCACCTTCTGCTCCCTCAAGAGCCTCCAACAGATTTCATTTTTTGCCTGCATTTGTCTATATATGGTGTTCCCACAATAGTAATGATATCTAAATGCCGGTCATACGAAGGAAGAGCCTTCAGAGCAGGATTAGAAGCATCGTCCAGAGGATGGTGGTCATCGGAGGAAGACAGCATTGCAGGGTCTGTGATTTCGACAATGTCCACTTGCTCCGGTGGAGGACGTAAAGAATTATTATGCAGCCTTGCTTTGTTGAATATGAACACCTCTAACTCGTTATGTGCGCTTCATCCACTTACTCTATTGTTGCAAAATAAATCCTTACAATTGTTGGGAAAATATGGTTTCGAATTAGGTAGAACAATGAAGTCAGATCTTTAGAGTAATCAAGTTGGATGGAATTTGAAGTGTGATATCACTTTTTTTAAAGTTTTATTTGCGCCATAAAGTTGCTAATGATCACTGGCAAATTTCCTCCATGATACAAAGTCTCAAATGAGAATACTAGATAACAATTATGGTATTTCTCCAGAATCTCTCATAAGAAACAATTAGAAAAATGGCTGTAGTTTCTTTTGAAAGAAAACGAAAAAAAAAAAATGGAAGAAGATGTGTTTGATCTCAAAACAAATGTACTTATCTTTTTTTTTTCGAATAGAGACAACCCTTTGAAAGATTGCAAAAAGAACAAAGGCAACATTTTCGAAAAGGTTGCAAAATGAACAAGTACATCTCAAAAATTACGTTGAAAAAACATTAAAAAATTCAGAATTAAATAATAATAAATAATTGTAACATTTTCGTCAACAGTCACACTATTTTAACAATATTTATAATTAATTTTTTATAGAAATAAATCTGAATTTTGATCATCGGCTAGTAGCAAATTTCATCAATGTGCGTACTCACATCTTTTCAATGTGGAACAAGACACATCTTCATTTCTTTTATAAACAAACTACCAACAGCTCATATATAACAAGCCAAGCACCCTCTTTAACACGAGAGAGAGAGAGAGAGAGAGAGAGAGAGAGGCGCAATAATCTCTACCCTTTCGCGACGCTCCGTCACAAGGTACCAAGCCAGCAACAATGTTTCTCTTATTCTTGCTCTTCCTCGCCGCCACCGCTGCCACGAACTCCCTCTTTGTCCATCCAGAACCACTCACTCCGAGCCACTCACTCCGAGCCCAAGTCCAAGTCAACGCCCCAAAAGCATCTTCCTCCTCGCCGGGCAGAGTAACATGGCGGGCCGAGGCGGCGTGGTCAACGACACATCCACCGGCTGGATCGACAAGTGGGACGGCGTCGTCCCTCCCGACTGCAGCCCCAACCCGTTGATAATCCGGCTCGCGGCGAACCTCACGTGGGTCGAGGCCCGGGAGCCGCTCCACGCGGACATCGACGTGAACAAGACGAACGGGATTGGCCCGGGTATGGCATTCGCCAACACCGTCCTGGGCCAGGATCGGGGTCTGGGCTTGGTGGGGTTGGTGCCGTGCGCAATCGGCGGGACGAGGATAAGCGAGTGGGAAAGAGGGACGTTTTTGTACGACCAATTGATGAGGCGGGCGCGAGCCGGGACGAAAGACGGGGGGACAATCAAAGCGCTCTTGTGGTACCAAGGAGAGAGCGACACGGTGGAGGAAAGCGACGCCGTGCAGTATAAAGGGAGGCTGGAGAAAATCTTTACGGATGTGAGGACTGACCTGCAGTCGCCCGAGCTCCCAATTTTCCAGGTGATTGAATTTCTCCTTTACTCTTCATTTCGGAATCAATTGCATCTTTCACTTTAGATTGTTCGAACAAATTATGATAAATTTCTAAATGAAAGTCGTTATTTAAATTAAGCAAACGGCGATCATCTCGATGTGGTACTTTCTTAGTCTTTTTTTATTCAAAACCAGACAAATAATAGTTACATGTAGTAATGGCTCGCAAAAGGGTCCGTAGGAATCCATGTGGTGTGTTTCTTTTCTGCAGCTTTTTAGATAAAAATTAGATAATAACAAGAAACGACTCATCAACGGTAGAAACCTAGGATTATCTACGGGGTTGGGGCATTCACCTCAGGTCCACGAGCGGCTTTTCCTCTAATATATGTTCAAGATAATCAAAATTCTACCACCTATATCATTAGATTAATGAACCGGACATCAAGAAATAGTGATATTCACACTAACCTCTCTAAAAAACTGTACATTTTGGTTCCATTATTTTTAATTCGCTTAAATGGATAACAATTTATTGCTTAATTGCATGTTTGCTCTGTGAATGGGGGCAGGTGGCTATCGCATCAGGACTGGGACCTTTCACCGACACGGTGAGAAAGGTCCAGCTCGGGCTTGACCTTCCGAACGTGCGAACCGTCGACGCCAAGGGGCTACCTCTCGGACCCGACCAGCTCCATCTAGCCACCCCGGCCCAGGTCCGGCTTGGCCAGATGCTGGCCGACGCTTTCCTTCAGTCCATGGCTCGCTCCCCGTCGCCCGTGACTGAAGCTCTCTCCCCGTCGCTCGTGAGTGAAGCTTCCACGAGTGGTCCAAATTTGGTAATTCACGTTTTGGCGTTCTTCATGTGGAAACTTATTAGAGCAGTTTTGATGAGCAGAGGTGATTAACGATTTTCTGGATTGGAAGGTGATTAACGATTGATTGTTTTGGACTAGACCGAAAATTGCGAAAGAGCGTAGAGAAACGTGAGATGCAACTGTTGTTTAGATTAAAAATTTGACGGGGATATACATGAAAAATGAGAAATTTGCTATTTCAGTCCTAAATTTATCATACAAATTTCAATTTACTTCTAAGTCCTTCTATTGTTCTTATGTTGTCTTGAGACTTTGCATGAAATTATAATTTAGTGTTTCCAGCCAATCTTCTCTGAAAATACTAACACGGTGGTCTAATCATCCCTGGCCATCCTTGCATGTTGACAAATAATATCAAGTCGGCTTTTTTGATGAGCCAATAAACAGAGATTTCTTAAATTATATGATGATTGAGAGTAATGCTAGCTATATCTATGGTGTCACTAAATGTCTGTAGAACGAGACATCGTCATTTTTTTTATAAGCAATAAATTAGGAAATCGCCATTGAGATTGTCATATTCGTTTGGGGACTAGTATGTTGCACCTAGCGCAGACACTCGAATTACCAAAGAAGGATGAGGTATATGAATTATACAAAAGAATAGTGACTGGGAATTACCAAGAACGGCATTAGTTTGTGGTTACTTGTCCGGGATGATAGCCGTGGTGGCAGTTGTTCCGGAGGTGATGGCCATCTTTCTTGAAGCGCCAATTACTGCGGGATGGCAAACCAAAAAAAGAGAGAGAAAGCACACTTAAGCTACGTTTGGTCATCCGGCTTTCTAATCGGATACAACTGGATAGGATAAAATATGAAATTCTTGAATTTTTTTATATCATATCCATTATTTGGTGAATCGCAATATTAAAGTCAGATATGTTCACATCATCTCATATACATTTTTTTGATATAAACGACATATGATTATAAATGAACTTAAATTCATAAACGGAGATGGTGAAAATCTCTCGTAACACTATTCCTTAATTTATTTTTATTTTATTTTTCCTCTTTTTTATATTGTTTTCTTTATTATTTCTTTTTTCCCCTTTCATCATTCTTTAATAAATTTTTATCAAATAGTAAACTGTACTAACATACCTAAAATACAAAAATACCTAAAATAATAAATATAAATATTTAACTTATAGATTGAATGTTTGTTATAAGATAGAATTAAAGTTGAATATTTAAATTAAAATAGGATTAATAAAAAATTATTTTTAATTTTTAATTTATTAAATTAGAATTCAAATATTATTTATATTGAAATATAATTTCAATTTTGTTAATTTAATAATTTTGTTATTCGAGAAAAATAACTTTCCTATCATGAACATTAGACATCATATCCATCTTTATCCCACCTCCCCCGTAGGATAATTTTATCCTATCTATATCCCCTTATATCCGACTTTATCTTGTCCTAAGTGAGCACCAAATGTAGGATAAAATAAATTATATCCTATCCCGAATTTTATCCCGACTGTCAAACGCAGCTTTAGAGTTTTATGTTATTTTTCTTAAGGAAAATGATATAAATGGTCCATGAATTTTGACACATTGTGCAATGTGATTTTATATTTTTTAATTGTTTGATGCGGTCCCTAAACTTTGGCTCCATGTGTAATGTTGTTCTTGAACTTTTATATTATTCAATGTGGTCTCTAAACTTTTGATATATATCCAAATTAATCATTGGACTACATCAAAATGATCAATGTTGTTCTTGAACTTAAATTAATTAAAGGATAACATTGGATATTTTCATATAGCCTAACGATTAGTTTAAACATTCACGATTCTAGCCAAAAAAAAATTAAACATTTACCAAAAATATAAGAACCGCATTGAAGATCAACACTATACGTTAGGTTAAAATTCATGGATCATATTAAAGAAATCAAAAGTTCAAATATCACATTGCAAATTAAGAAAAAGTTGAAGAACCATTTGTATTATTATCTCTTTTTCTTACGATCACATGATTAAATGAAGAAACAAGTCAAAAGAGATGTGCTACGAAGAAGAAATAAGTGATTTAGTATTCTCAATGCTGGCTCAAAAGATCGTTCATGTAGTGAAGTCAAAGAAAATGAAAGAAGAATAAGATGCAAATGCAAAAACAAAAAAGATCATTTTGATTCAATTGATGTTGGCGGCAAGTTTCAATTAAGGCAAATGCCTCCTTATAACTGTGTTGACTAACCATGTACACTTCATAAGTAAGGAATAAGTGCACTGGAATTCCTAAAATTTCTCACAAATTGGTAATTGAGTTATAAAAGTTTAAAAATTGCAACCAAGTCCTAAAATTTATTGAATTAATTCAATCAAGTATTTATGTTAACTCTATCCAACTAGGTTAATGAAAACTACCAATGGGTCTTATTTTATTACTTTCTTAAGACAGGAGGTGACAATGTGTCATCCACCAAGCGCCATGTTAGAAAAATATTAGAAATTTTTTAAAAAAATATAAAATAAATCCGATTAAAAAATGAAAGAGAAAAAATTCTGGAAAAAAAAAAAACCACAAAACTTGAGACCTTACCAGTGGTGATCACCGCCATCCATCATCAAAAAGAGTTAGTAGAGCTCACCTAGGCCTCGCCAATGGCCAGCAACCCTCAATGGTCTCCAGCGAGGTCTTGGCAGCCCATAACTAGGGGAGGGCACAACCCTCACCCTATATCTGAACAGGGGTTTGGCCCTCCACTAGATCTAGGTAGCCAAGCCCTCATTGGGGGCCATTGAGGCCTTGTCCAAGGCCGGAGATGGCTTGTTCTCCTTTTTGTGTGCTTGGTTTTTAAATAAATTATCATTTTCTGATTTATTTAATCTAACTTAAGTACTTTGAAATATAAAATAATGAAAAAATGCCATGTAGGAGAGAATATAATAAATAAAAAGTCACATCAACATTTTTTTTGTCAATCTAGTTGAACAGAGTTAACGAAATAATTTAATTGAACCGATTTAATAAATTTTAGGATTTGATTGCACTTTTTGAAATTTTTAGGAGTCAATTGTACTTTTATAACAAGTTTTATGAATTCTAGTGCACTTATCCCCATAAATAAAAATTTCATAGCTATCTTTTCAGTATCAAAAAAAAAAAAAAAAAATCCACTTGCATTGCCCATGCAATTGAATGTCATGGGCAAGTGTTGACCCTTCTTTTAGATAAGAAATTACCTTTATAATGATAATAATTTACTGAATATGTCAATCAAGTTGAGAATGGTATGAATTCGACTCATAATGAGAATTGGCATGTGCTACTTTGACTCCTGGGATATGGTGATCATGACCAGAAACTTGGGATAAGCATTTGACAAATATGTAGCAACGGTGGGAATGCATGCCAAAGAAAAGGCTATAATGATTAAAGCCATATTAAAAGGTGAGCATGGTTACTTTTAGTTTAAATCACAACCCTCAAAATATAGGATTGGCAAAGATTGTTGCGAAAGCAAGCGATCAAACAATAATATAGATAAAAGAAAAAAATAAATTGGATACCGGATTTACGTGATTCGGTCATAAAGACCTACGTCCATAAGAAGAGCATCGACGAATTTCACTATAGATAAAGCAATACAAGAAGATTACACAGTCGAGTCACTCAAACACTCTCTCGGTGTTTCCCAAGCCCCAATTACACCCAATAACGCATGCAATGTTTAGCTCCGAAATTTCTCAAGAAATAATCTCTCAATCTCACGAAAGAATTACACGCAAATCTTACCACAAGATTTAATCGACTTCAACACTAAACTTTTTGGATGTAATCCACGAGTAAGCTTCGCAGCACGAACAACACGAAGACCCAATGCCAAGCACCCAACACCTATGGACGTCTCTCACAAACAGAACACCCACGGCACTCAGAGTAAAACGGCACTTCAATATGTGTGCTTTGCTAAAGAGAGTCCCACGAGCGTAAAATTATTTATATTGCACCAAGAGAAGATAGACCGATTTCTATTCGGAAAGAAATTCGCATGATTCGGTCAAACCCTACAAATTTGACTCTTTCCTCTGTTTTTATCTCGCTAACTTCAGCCTGAAATATATTTCTGTATATTTTAAGTAAATCCAAGTCCAAGTCAATGTTTGGACTTTCCTATTTCAGGCCAAACTCCCTAATACAGATTCGGAATTTTGGGAAGATGATTTTCGGATTTTCTTTACTCAATTCAAACGTCCGTAAAATATCCAATTCAGAATATTTAGAATTTCGTATTTGGCTCAAATTTAAGACATATTTTAACAAAGATCATGCCCAAAAGCATGGCAGAAGCTGTTAGCAGATGTGGAGAAGTTACCGGTAATGCCTGCAATACTTGGAATTTTGACCGGGTGAAAAAGGTGGTGGGACCCACCTAAAAAAGGAAAAGACAAAAAAGATAATTTTTTTATTTCTTTTATTTTTTCTATTTTTTTTTTTTTTTCCTTTTTTTTTTTTTTCTTTTTCATTTTTTTTTTTTTTTTTTTTTTCGGGAAGGCAACAAAAATAGGTGAAGTGTACGGTTAGCTTAAGAGAGAGAGAGACCAAGAGCCCGTGGGGGAGAGGAAAAGAAGAGAGGGGAAGAAAGAAGGGAAGAATAAGAAATATAAGGAAAAGAGAAAGTGCTTTGCGCAGACACACCTCGAGGACCTCGCGAAGCCTATTCAACTCCAATTCGCAACATTTAGTAAGTGATCACGTCCTCCATTCATCTATTCAGAGTAGAGTTCGGAATTAGGGCAAAATTGAGTTGCAAAGTTTAATTTTTGAGTTGTAGAGTTTCGAGATTTCATGAAAATGGTGATTTATGTTGTCATTGAGCAAGGGTTTGTCAAGAGATGTTTTTGAGCAACGGTTGTGTAGGAATGAGATTTTAGGGTTTCACATTAGAGTTTAATGTTGCATTTAGGTTTGATAATAGCTTCAGGTGAGCAATTTATTATCGCGTAGGAGTCGTTTTATTAGCGTTTAAGCGTAAGTTGGCTGATTCGTAATTGCCATAGTATGTTATTTGGTTTTAATATCAATTCTTGTTTAATTGTTAGGATTACAATATCATTGGCTCGTTCAGTTATACATTGTTTGGTTTAGGAATTCCCAAGTGAGTGTTACTATCTCTTCTTTGAATATGTAAATTTATGTCTTGAAAATTATAGAGATTTGATACATTATAAATTATTAAAATCATGTTTTTGTTGCATAAAATCAAGATCGAACATTTACTATGATTTGATATTTGTGAATGGTTTGTCGAATATTTTTGGAAAGATGTCGCGAACAGGTTATGTCACGCCTAGATCCTCGAGTGCATTCCTTAAGTGCATGCCCATCCCTCTCTGGTTAATAAAATTTTGTGACTTCCCAAGACGAGTCACCAACTCTTTCTTTTTATTGCACATGCGAAAGTGAATAATAAATCCCCTGACGGTAACCATCTCAGGATAGAAAAGTAGGACAACAAATTCACAAACAAACATATCATTATAAATATACTAAGTCATGTACAAAGTCTATGGCCAAAAGACTACAAAAGACTGGTTCTCCAAAAATGAAGATATTGTCCTACGACATACTAGTTGGATACAAACGTCAATCCTTCTGACTCCACCTCCATAAACTCTGGGGCTTTGGTCCTCCACGACCACCTTTTAAGGATCTGAAAATAGTTATACAATAACTAGTTAGACAATATCTCAGCAAGTCTATACTCTAAACCCCGATTAGGAGGGAAATACGCCTAGAGGCGTCCTAACCACTCAATCACATAATCATAAAAACTTACCTCGCCTCAGGTCCACCCTATAGGTCAGTAAATTTAAATACTTGACCAAACAATTCAATCAAATCAAAATGAGTCATCGATCAATCGATCTAATCGACTCCATACCACCAAGACCATCTATTGGTCAATCTATTTAACCATCAGTCAGTCAAATTATTCGACTCCACACAATCGATACCATTCATGAACTTTATCAATTCGAACATTACTCACCTAAGCTGAAATAGATATAATCATATATCATTGCTCCCCAAAGCTGATGTCTAAAATTTTGCTCACCAAAGCTGCTAATAACATTTGCTCACCGAAGCTGCTAGATAACTATAATGCTCGCCGAAGCTGATATCTATAGTGCTCACCAAAGTTGCTAAAATATTATTGATCACCGAAGCTACTAAAATATTATTGATCACCGAAGTTACTAGAGATCTATAATGGCTTTAATGCTCCTTGAAGCTAAACTACGATACATTACTCTTGGCCAAGGATCTTGTGCTTTACACATTGATTCCTCAATCACATATCCAACTTGGCCTAATTCCATTATATTAAAGTGTACCCGATAAAAATAATCGTATGTGGGTACACAATTAGCCTAAGCCAAAAATATAATATCTTTACTTTAGAAAATCCTACTATTTATACAAAGTCTAGAAACATTTTTGGAGTTGTAAACCGACGCCCCGGTAATTTATAAGTAATTATTGAAATTATACAATTTTGGGATAATTACCCAAAATCACAACTTAAATTCAAATTGCACAATATAGCACTCAATTAAATAAATCAATCACACCATTGCAATTAGCACAAAATTCCGGTCACTGGCTATCCCGATCTAATTTCCGAAAAAAATAATTAATAATTAGTTAATTTCTAAAATTAATTAATTAATTCAATTTAAATTCTAAAAATACCAACCTAGGCCAAAATCACTAAATTAAGTACCGATACAAGCCCGGAAAATTCCCGAACCCTTCTAGATAAATAATACAATTTCTCTAGGCCTCACTTAATCTAATCTAAACACCTAACATGCATAATTGCATAATAAAAGTACTAATTTAATCTAACTAACCACCTAATTTCTAATTAAATTAAACTAAACACCCCTTAGACATCATTAGCCTACTTAGAAAAGTTTATTACATAAACTCACCGGTTTATTGCGGAAACCGGTTCACTGCGACGACGGCGCGACGACAGCCAAAATCCAAATTTCCGACAGCGTCGACAAACACTCGAATCGGGCCAAGAAACCTTGCAAGCCCACAGCAAAAGCTGGACTTGACTTCAGGCTAGGGCTTGGCCGCGGGCTGGGCCTGCTTCACAAGCCCAAGATGGGCTGAACGGCTGAAGACACAGGCTTCAAGATGCGAGCTGCTGGGCTTCGCTCGGGCTGAGGAAATTCACGACCAAAGCTGAGCTGGGCTTGGGCCGAATTTCACGAAATTGCTGGGCTGCTGCAGGTTTGGGCCGAAGACGCGTTGCTGGAGAAGACCACGCGTGGAGACGGTTTCGCTGGAGACGTGAAGAAGTTGCTGCAGGGGGGGGGGGGGGGGGGTGGGTTTGTCTTCGATCGTTGCTGGACGTGGCCGCGTGGAGAGGAGAAGGTGCGGGCACGGCAGCAAGCTGACGATACAAAGAAGATGGAAATTGGCTCGGTTTATTGCTGGCAGGTGGAGTCAACTATGGGGAAAAGGATTCCTTCGGTTGACCAAGTGAAGACGTGGCCTGCAGAGGAGAGTTCAGAGGGGGTGTGGGAAGGAGATTTCGGTGGAGATGGCCTGCTCAATGAAGATGGAGAGAAAGCAGCCGTCGGTAGGGGAAAGAGATAGCACCAAAAAGACACGTTGTTGTTGTGTAGAACTTGTTTTGTTAGCGTTTAAGCGTAGATTAACCAATTCATAGTTGTTGTAGTATTTTATTTGGTTTTAACATAGATTCTCGTTTAATTGTTAGGATTACAAGATTCTTGGCTTGTTTGGCCAAGCGTTGTTTGGTTTGGGTATTCCTCGGTGAGTGGTATTACCTTCTTTGAATTTGTAAAAACATGTCTTGAAAGTTATAAAGATTTGATATACTATATTTTATTAATGTTTTTGTTGCACAAAATCTAGATCGGGCATTTACTACGATTTGATATTTAGAAACGGTTAGTCAAATGTTTTTGGAAAATTATCACTAAAAGTTATATATATATGTTGATTCGTGAACCAAGTTTATGAAATGATTTGGGAAATACATTGTGACATATAAAATGATTTTTGAATTTGGCTTTGTGGATTGTAGAGAATATTATTGTGGATCGGTATTGATGTTTAATATAGTTAAACTATAAATTCATATACATTATATGAAATCACAAGAATCTTATCAATTATTAGACCTGTCAAAATGTGTCATAAACCTATTTTTCATCCTTAGTTGATGGGTGGGTTGTTATAGGTGTTAGTTATATTCATTAAATATGTAATGTACATTAATAATGTGATTAGATTGGCTTGAACTTACTAATGTATTTGTGAAAGTATGCACTTTTGAGACTTTTCCACAACTTGATATGTTGATAGATTGTCCCATTGAAATTGAAATTTTGAGAAGAAAAATGCTCTCTATTGGTAGTTTTATTTATTTTCTTTTAAAAATAAATTATTTGGAAAATATTTCCTAAAAACAATGGCTTGTATCTTTTGAAATATTTAATCAATGAAAAAAATTCATTATCGACAACAATTTATATCTAAATATTTTTACGAACGATATAATATTTTTCATTTATTCATTTTTGTTAGTAACATAAGCAATCATTTTTAGGAAAAATACATTTTAAATTATTCATTTTCCCAAAACAATTAAAACCTTAATTCTCATTGCCCTTCCTATCATTTCTTTGGCTTATTATTCATGAACACTAATCTCCATCTTCATTAGAATGGCGATTTAACTCCTACAAAATTTCGTCAGAAACGTTCTACAATCATCTCCATCTTAATTAGTATGCACTTCTGAGAACCGAAAATTGAAAAATCAAAGCCGAGAACTGACTGGGGTAGGTCTACAACCGGCCTGGGAAGTTCCCGACTTGACTCAAGAACCTGCCGTCCTTATCTCTTTATTCCATTAAAAAGCACGAAAATACATGGGACTTGATTTCCTTTGGCCATTGAGCTCAAGAAGTACAGTGACCAAATTGAATATACTTTTGTCAGATGTAACAAGTAATGGCTAGGAAGTTCACAAAGAAGCAAGAGCAGAGACAGCAAGCTACTCCATCTAATTTATCCCCGCCCCTCCCTCCCTCTTTCCCCGAAATTTCGATTCTTACCAACTTCGGGCCTTTAGTACTAAAATTCACGAATCACAATGAAGATTCCGTCGAGTTTAGTACTGGCCATGTCGGTAAATGCTATGATTTCTTGGCGCATGAGAAGTTTCGTGCATCCAGCAGCGCAACCACCACAATTTTTAAAGCTATGTTGACCTTGACCGCTGACCAACCTTTTGTTAGCTCTTTCCATTGCAATATGAGAGAACCAATTTACAATTCTCCCAAATAATCGTCCATCGTAAATCAATTACATGCATCAATTTTAAAGATTATATATAATGTAGTATACACGATAGTTAAAAATAGGAAAGGTATAAACTTTGAGTTTTTTTTTTTTTGCCGATAAAACTTTGATCTTTGAACTCAAGCAATATCATCATTTTGCCTCCAAAAAACAAACTTTAGATGTCATGTGACACCATTAGAACAAAAAGATATATACGCTCTTAAACAGACAATAAATCTTCTAATTATGATACGAAATAACATCCTCTTGATGTCCTACATATGTCATATCCCTACATGAGGTTTTCGCTTATATTTCTCCTTTCATATGCAGAATTTACCTTTTGAGTGAGAAAATCGGTATCATTTTTCCTAATTTGCCCGTGCCATCCTCATGCAAGGGCAAATCATATGTGAAGAATCACAATTGCTCAGTTTAGGTTTTTTTTTTTTCACCTTATAAATTTTCATAAACTACTCATATACAAGGAAAATTAATTCCCATTTTGGTCAAAATTATTTTCCTTACGTGAAAAGGAAAGGCATAGAAAGATTTTTTTTTTTTTTTGGTCGGAAACAGCCATATATTAAGGAAAGGCGTAGAAAGATTGTGGAGTGCATCTTTTTATAGATTTCAAAATAATTGTTAGGTTCACCATCAAGACATTACACATTTACTATTGAGAATATTTATATTTTTTATAACGAGAATAGACTTATCAAAAAACCTAGAAATAAAATCGCATAATTTCTATGGATGGTTTAAATTTATTTGTTTATTTATTTTGATCAAATATACATAGTTTACATCCAAAAAAAAAAAGGAAAAATAACATTAAAAGTGTCAAAAGTTATGTACGACATTCACGTTAATGTCAAAAAATTTCGTCGGTTCACTTAAGTACCAAATGCTTCTGACAAGAAATTCCGATTAGAAAAATTATGTAACTTTTATAATTAAAAATTTTATTTAAGATGGCATTTTTTAGTAGTGATCACTTTTTCATTGATATTGGCACTGAAATGATCAATTGTTAACAATGACGGGTACAGAAGTGATCATGTTTTAATTACGACTGGCACTACACAATATCGTTTAGGGGTTATATATTGATTGGACATTTCAACAAGATACATAGAATTGAGAAATTAATAAAATATGATCACATTAAATTTTAAACGACTCAAACTGTAATTAGCACTTAAGTGATTTTTTTTTTAAATGACACTTTTACTAATCCGAAAAATGCTTTTAGTATTAAATTGAGCACCATACATTAAATTTGACTTTCGCTGGTGTTCTTCTGCCCAAAGAAAGAAAGACGGGGATACACTGGAATCAAATGGTCAACGCAATACCATCGTCAACAACTACCCCTGAGTAGAAAAAAGTCAAAATAAAGAAAATGTTACAGACAAAATCCCCCCACTGCTTTGCCAATCCCAGACAACTGGAAGAGATAGCAGAAGTACACTTCGCAAAATGGCGGCTGTATCTTCATGGAATCTCGTGTTCACCCGACCCTCCAAGCACCGCTCTCTCTCCTCCTCATCCTCCTCATCCTCCTCCTCCCTCTCGTGGGCTCGCTCTCTCCCGTCCTTCCCCTCCAAATCCCATCTCCGCTTCGCCCCCGGGGCCAGCCGTACCGCTTCCCCGACGGTCCTCTCGCTCCTGGACGCGAAGCCCACCGTCCTCGTCACCGAGAAGCTCGGCGAGGCGGGCCTCGACCTCCTCAAGGCCTTCGCCAACGTCGACTGCTCCTACAACCTGAGCCCCGAGGAGCTGTGCACCAAGATCTCGCTCTGCGACGCCCTCATCGTCAGGAGCGGCACCAGGGTCACCCGCGAGGTCTTCGAGTCGTCCGGCGGCCGCCTCAAGGTCGTGGGCCGCGCCGGCGTGGGGATCGACAACGTCGACGTCTCGGCCGCCACGGAGCATGGCTGCCTCGTGGTCAATGCGCCCGCGGCGAACACCATCGCCGCCGCCGAGCACGGGATTGCCTTGCTCGCTTCCATGGCGCGGAACATCGCCCAGGCGGACGCTTCGGTGAAAGCAGGTGCGTGTTCTTTTGGTGCTTTCTGGGTAGTGTTAATTTTTCACGGGGTCTCGTTGTGGCATTTCTTCGAGCAGCCTGGGTGCGATGTGGGCGATTTTGAAGCGTTTGAAATTGTTGGCTGCGCAGGCCGTTTGTTTCTGTTTGTTAAATCGTCGATGGTATGGTCGGTCGTGTCTCTTAGCGATTTGGTGATAGGCAGTGTTGAATTGGGCTGAGGCTTGTTGAAACTTTTCGCTCAGTTACAGAGATTACATAGCGTATATTGGAGGTTCGCGAACGGAAGACAAATCTTTGAAATGCTTGAACGGAGCCTATTTTGTTTTGCAAGCTGTAAGCTTTCAGTATCATATCGAATGTTTATTATGGACATGTGAGCCTATAACATGGTAATTGGATTCTCATGCCGTGAATGCCGTATGCTGTTTCTTATTTAAATGTCTGTCCTCTCACTGTCTGGGTCACTTTCTTTTCTAAGGAAAGTGGCAGAGGAACAAGTATGTCGGTGTTTCGCTGGTGGCGAAGACCCTTGCAATTATGGGGTTTGGGAAGGTTGGATCAGAGGTTGCTAGGCGGGCCAAGGGTCTCGGCATGCATGTGATTGTACACGATCCGTATGCTCCTGCTGATCGCGCGCGTGCAATCGGAGTGGAAATGGTGAGCTTCGATGAAGCAATCTCGACTGCAGATTTCATCTCCCTGCACATGCCTCTTACCCCTGCTACATCCAAGGTGTTAAATGACGACGTTTTTGCTAAGATGAAGAAGGGTGTCCGAATTGTCAATGTTGCTCGAGGTGGTGTGATCGATGAAGAAGCTCTTCTAAGGGCTCTAGATTCTGGAATTGTTGCTCAGGTTCTGATCTTCTTCGTTCTGTTTGCATCATTTTTTATGATCAATTCATACAATTGGTGAAGGAACAATAGTTCTCGTTTTTGTGCAGGCTGCACTTGATGTTTTCACGGAAGAGCCTCCTCCCCAAGACAGTAAGCTAGTGCGGCATGAGAATGTGACTGTCACACCTCATCTCGGTGCTAGTACAACTGAGGCCCAGGTAAGCTTGGCTGACATACTGTTGGTAAGTTCTGTTCTTTCCAGGCTGGGTTAGTTTTCCAACCGTGAGTTTCTTTGTGGATGTAATCAGGAAGGTGTGGCCATTGAAATTGCAGATGCAGTTATTAGGGCCTTGAAGGGTGAGCTTGCGGCTACTGCTGTTAATGCACCCATGGTGCCTGCCGAGGTTGGATATCAAATTCTATTTTCACACTTTTGTTGTGCTGCATTTTGCAATGACCTTTAGTTATTTTGCTCCAATGACTCCTTCCTCATATAGTACAGGATAACTTCATCATCCTCAACTGCTTGGTTTCACAATTGTTTTAATCAACTGACTGGATTGACCAGTTTCAGAGCATGATGTTCACTTTTGTGCTGTCTCTGAATTCATGAACAATTTACAAGCATAACCATGTGTTTGGTGCATGCTGCAGGAATTTAACTGAGTTCGAATTGCTCTTTCATTAAATTGTTGCCATACTATTCATCTCATAGTTACTTATTTTCAATGAGAATTGTCAAACCTGACATGTTACAGAGAAGTGCCTCTTAGTGAGAACAATACAAAAACCGCACTCGAAACTAAAGAGACGTTTTCATTTCCCAGGGTCTCACTATGTCTATTAGCTAGACTCATTATTAGGTCTGTTCATTCCATTTGTTCCAGACACAGGCATCAGTTGTTCTAGCGCTACGTTATGTAACCCACTCACATGCTTTGATCAGAGCGAAGCTCAAGCTCACTCATGTTGCTCGCAGGTTATATCGGAGCTCACTCCTTATGTTGATCTAGCGGAAAAGCTTGGAAGACTAGCCACACAACTCGTTGCAGGTGGAAGTGGCATAAAATCAGTAAAGGTGGGATTTGCTTCAGCCAGAGGTCCAGATGATCTTGACACCAGGCTGCTCCGTGCTATGGTCACCAAGGGTCTAATTGAGCCTATATCCAGTGTCTTTGTAAATTTGGTCAATGCTGACTTCACCGCCAAACAAAGAGGACTCCGGATCACAGAGGAGAGAATTGTGTTGGACGGATCACCTGAGAACCCCCTTGAATACATCCAGGTCCAGATTGCCAATGTCGAGTCAAAATTCGCCAGCGCTATGTCAGAGTCTGGAGAGATCAGCGTGGAAGGGAAGGTGAAGGATGGGAAACCGCATCTCACCAAGGTTGGGTCATCCGGCGTAGACGTGAGCTTGGAAGGGAGTTTGATTCTGTGCAGGCAGATCGATCAGCCTGGCATGATTGGGAAGGTGGGTGGTATATTGGGTGAGGAGAATGTCAACGTGAATTATATGAGTGTTGGGAGGACGGCTCCAGGGAAGCAGGCCATTATGACAATCGGTGTGGATGAGGAGCCAAGCAGGGAAACCCTAATGGCTATTGGAGAAATTCCCGCCATCGAAGAGTTTGTTTTCTTGAAATTGTAGGAGATAGAAAATCGAGATGTTTGTCTTTGCTGCTAAATTCTTGAAGATATGGTTTTTGTGTGATAAGTGTTATAAATGTCAATGTAGTTCATTATTGGCTGTTGCAATTGACATAGATTTATATGGCATCGATGATAGTTTTGATTAAACTGTCATCTGGTATGTGTTTAGGTACTATACAGTATGCCGGTATATATACATCTTCAGGTGAAAATATGTTTCATTTTTCAGTTTCATAGTTGTGCTTCCTGTTTATATAAATGTCCATGCTGCAACTGTGGAATACGCGGTTGCTGCATACAGAATTCTCATGCCAAATCCTTCTTTTTCGTGATAATATGTCTTCACTCGTGTAGTTTACCTGGGCGTGTAAAAAGGATCACTTCAGGAATCTTCACGAGTCTGCTTTTTGTAGAATTTCGCTAATGCAAAACCCAATTTGCCTCCATTTTGTATGAACTGGTCAGTCACTGAGAAGAAGTTCGATGAGAATCGGTTTGCCACATCGTGGAAACGACATTACACAAGAAGAGCCTTGGCATGGTCATGCCCTGCAATTTTCTTAACACGCTTTACATTTTTCTGTAGCTACTAGGCGTTCGATCCTATGCTACAGTCTCATACGCCATGTCTTCACGGAAAGTGCGCAAGTAACACAGGAGAGAGCTTGAAAGCTGAGACCGCACATGCCGAGAGACTCTTAATTTTTGGGAGCTTCTTCGAGTCGAGGATAGAAGCATTCAAACATCCATTACTGTCGACCAACACTGAAATAACAACCCTTAAAAAAAGGAAACAGTTGCATCACCAACACATCGGTCCCTAACAACAGAGCCGGAGAGATCACAACAAAAGAGCTCCACCGCCCAGATCTCACTACCAAATCCCGACCTCCACAAATCCGTCTTCGGTCGCAAATCCCCTGAACATCCCGTTCGTGTTGAAGCCGCAGGCCACTTCCCCATTCCGGGACACGGCTATCATCCCTGCCTTCCCCTCATCAAGCCTCTCCTTCACCACGAAGTCGACTGCTGCCTGGAGGCCCAGGCCCTTGTACTCCATCACGGCCGCCACATCGCGGGCCAGGGTCCCGCGTATGATGGCCTCCCCCTCACCGGTGCACGAGACCCCACAGAGGCCGCACGCGTAGGTCCCGGCCCCTATCAGGGGCGAGTCCCCGATGCGGCCGCACATCTTATTCATGAGGCCGCCAGTGGAGGTGGCCGCCGCGCACCTCCCCTGCGCGTCCACCACGACGCATCCGACCGTCTCCGGTGCGTAGACGCTGATAGGGAGGCCATTCATCTGCAGGGGATTCTCCACGCTGGCGCCGCACGTGTCCGAGAGGACAGTTGGGATTCTGTAGTCAAACTGTTTGGATCCAGCCAAAAACGAAAAAAAACATAGGCACCCGTGATTAGTCTATTGCCCAGAGTGAGACGCAGCACAACTGGGGCTAAAAAATCATCAAAATTCAAAGGAGATTGAGAATGAAACTTCACCATGATTGTGTTTGCTTCTTTGGCTAATTTCAACATTCCCTTGTTGTCTTCAGTGATGAAATAGTCATTGTCCACCACCTCAGCACCCTGTACGTATCAAGAATCGAAGAATCTCAAAAAAGGGTAGGCGTAGCAGTAATTATCTCACGATTCTCGTGCAAATTAGCAACCGTGGCGCACTCTCTGCACAACAATCGAGACTCTTCGACAAAAACCAAGCACCGCACCAATCTTGACAAGGACCGCAACAACCGACAAAATCAAAACATAATCAACTTGAAAAGGACGACTGAAAAACCATCTAAGGTAAAGCCTCGTAAAAAAACCCTAATAACAAGAGGGCGAGAACCCGGTTCAACCGAGGCAGGCACGCTGGGGAAAAAGACACGGCCCGCCGGGTCAGAGGCTGTTCATGCACCAGTTAAAGCACGTGGATGGCTAAAGGTCGAAAGAGCCACGCCATTGACGTCCTTTCGTCTCTCGTGGCTGGCGTTGGGTCCCAACCGCCGACCATGCCAACACGTTTCATTCACCATCCGTTCGAGAAAAGATGGTTTTGTTTTCGAATTCTCGCGACTAAATATTGCAACGGGTGAGATCGTTCATCGAGACCGTCCGTTAATACGTGCCGCAGAAACGCTTCTCTCGAGAGGAGTTCATGATTTTCGTGAACCGAAAGCGAGACCCACACGAGCAAAAAAGGAGAAGCAGAAAGTCTATGGGAGTAGGCAGAAAGTACAGACGTGGAGGCGGGCGAACTCCTCGGCGCCTGCGAAGGCGAGATAGGAGTGGGGGGACTTGTCCATGACGAGCCTGGCCAGGGAGATCGGGTTCTTCACCGTCGTCACCCCAGAAACCGCGCCGCACCTCCTCCCCACCCCGTCCATTATGCTCGCCTCCATCTCCGCCGTGCCCTTGTCCGTCAGGGCCGACCCCCGCCCCGAGTTGAACACCGGATCGGTCTCCAGTTCCCTCACCTACTCAAATCCAAAGAGAAAAAGGGAAACGGATGAGTCTCTGTATCAAGTAATCCACGACGACAAGGTCTCGAGTAAACACATCAGAAACGCTCGTCCGTCGTTCGGTTTCCCCCGAACCGGCGTTGCATGTCGAAAAGAAGCAGAGACGAGGAGAGAGGGAGAGTGCGTGTGTGGGCGTGGGCGTGGGCGTGGGCGTGGGCGTGGGCGTGGGCGTGCATGTTAGTACGTACGACGAGTTCGACGACGTCGACGGCGGGGAGAGAGGAGCGGAGGGCGGAGATGCCCATGTTGAGACAGCGGGCGAGGACCTGCTTGGCCTCCTCCTGGCGGTGGTGGGGGAGATTCGGGTCCACACCCGCGCCGCCGTGCACGGCGATTGCCCACCCAACCATCCCTCGCTCGCCCTCGCACTCTCTCTCTCTCTCTCTGTGACTACGGTTTCTGTTGCGCGCAACTGGCGGACGTCTAGGAAGTGAAGAGGAAGCTGCGGTTGTGGGAATTTATAAGGGGGTGGAGTTTCAAGGAAAAAATAAATAACTTCCTTTTTAACATGTCCGAATCGGATTTGTTTAAAATCCTTTGTATTTGGAAATTTATTAAATTTCTTTTGTCTCTTTCTTATTAATTATTATTTCCTTTTTAGGTTCCGAGACGGATTTGGATTTGGATCTGGATTCGTATTTAATTTGGAGTTTGTTCACTGAATTGGGGTGTTAATGAGGAAATTGCCGAGAAGGAGAGCCGTTTGGTACCGTGACACCACGGGGCGCCTCCATCCGATGCTTGATATACCGAGATATTCCTAGCCTAGGGTTTTGCTTGTAACTAAAATGCAGCACGTGTTCAATGTAGTATATTTATTGATGTGATCCCTAAATTTTTAATAAAGTTCAAAGATCATTTATGTCGTTTTTTCTAAATCTTTTACGTAGAATCATATTCTCAAGTCTTTCTTTCTTTTTCTTTTTTCTTTTTTCTTTTTAATCAAGGGCTTAATCGATAGAACAAAAGAGATCTTCCCTTTCTTAGAGTAATTATATACACTAACCTGAAAATAAAGAGGAATTGGTTTTCACCAATTCTCTCATATATTTGATTGTTTCTGGGCATTGAGAAAAATTGCCAAATAAGTTAAGAGCGATTCCGACATATTTTATGGACTTCTCAATGAGATCATCCTAGAGTTTTTATGAAAATATTTCTCAAAGTAATATGCAATATTATTCAATGTAATTGGGAATTGAAAATACACAATGCATGATGAAATTGTACATATGTAATTTACGTCGTCTCGTATATTTTATAATGAAATCTTCTGTTGCTTTATCAACAAAAAGTTAGCTCACATCGTCCAATCATAAAATCTCGTCCTTGATTGTTCATAAGTTGTTATTTATCGATTGTTATATATCGTCTAATTTTTCATGTGCTGGGAAAGAAACTCCAAGGGCGAATAGTCTTTTATTGCTAATTTCTAGGAGGACTGGACTTATAGAATCTAGGGTTATGTAGATGTCGGTGTAGATCAAAGGAAAGACCTCGAAGCCTTCGAAGCATGGGAGGAGTAAAATATTTTTTTCAAAGTCGTCATCATCATACCTATCTTCTTCTCTGATGCTGCATAGCAATCTTCATGCGTATTCAAAGATTGAGTCGTCGCTAATTTTCAATTCAAGATCTTGTTAGACACCAAAGTCATTCCCGAATTAGCTATTACTAAGATACGCATATTTCGAATTTTTTAATAACAATTCACATATGTGGAGTCTGTACGATGGGGAAGAGTTTTACAAAAACTATAATTATATTAAAGAAGTAAACACGTGAGAGAATTATAATTCGCGTGTCACTCCTACAATCGTAAGAATACATATTTCATGATAAGGGTTCTGTTTGCAACGCTGGCCTTATCTTTTTCAGTTGCTATAGTATTTAGCAATTAATATTTAAATTTGATTAAATGTCAGGCGCCATGAGTGATAATTATAAAGCTTTGTATAAATCAGAACCTGAACATTAAGATTACTTAAAAATCATTGAAAAACTTTCGAATACACTGTAAAGCTGAACGGAATTATATATATCATGATAGAAAAGTTAACATATATTAATTAATAAATATATAATAAGTAAATCGGTCCCCAAGAACGAGAACTGTATTGCCGCCGACAAATTTCCAAGAAAACAGTGCGATGGGACATTGTACTACGGCTGTGATTGAAAGTAGGGGCTAATTAAAATACGATAAGTGTATGTCTTTTTACCATGCAAATGTTGAGAAGATGAGCAGCCATCGCGGTCAGTCCAACCAGATTTTCTGTCTATCTAATCTTTCTCGGATTTCCAAGTAACGTCAGTACATACGTATATAAAAAGTAACATATCTTTAATTGAGTTACTACCACAAAAAATCTTTAATTTTATTTGAATTTATTTTAAATAAAATTTTTAATCACCAAAAATTCCAAATGGTACAATCATGATAAATTTACCCTCCGTTAATTTTCATTTAATTTTACCGTCAAATTACTTAGTTGAATAATATATAGCAGTTAGCATGTGTAGGTTTTAACCTCAAATTATCACATATGTACTAGGTTGCAAAATGATACTAATATAATTTAATGAAATTAACGGAGGGTAAATTTGTCACAAATGTATTATTTTTTGGTTTTTTGTGGATAAAAAATAGTTTTTGATAAATTTGCCACAAATATATCAATTAAATTTTTTTATGGCATTAATCCTTTTTAATTTGGAGTAAATTTGCAATCGTCCAATTATACCTAGTCCAATTCATTAACAAAACTCTCAATCTTAAGTTCGATCTCAATTTTGTTCTATTTTTTTTTTTTTTAATCTCTAAAAAATCATCGATTTCACTTTAGTCCAAAATTTGCCCTCATTAACCTTTTGGCCAAAAATCGCAATTGATTTTCTTCAAAATTATCAACTTCAAGACATTGTTGACGTTCCCATACAAAGGGGATAGTCAATCATTGATCCAATTTGAGTACCTCTATAAGATAGACCTCAATGGAAAATTGAAAAGTAACGACAGCAAGTTATTGAGTTCAATAGTTCTTCATATAAAATTATTCGCTTTAGAGATATAGCATATGAAGAAGACAAAATTGCTTCAAGCATCGATAAAACCATAAGAGCCGTGTTTCAAAGAAATGAGGAAGTGTTATTCTCATTTTATTTGATGGTCAGAGGCGAATTGAAGGCTAAGCAATGATAGTTTGAAAGATTCCCCGCAAGAAAAATAGAGATGTCTCCTACATCATCCATAATATGTGGAAGTATCAATGTAATTTCATAGTCATTTGATCTAAATGCTACATGAAAAACATAAGCTGGGTTAGGATATTGAACTTTTAAGTAGCTTTGACATTGATAATTTTGAAGAAATTAATGGTGATTTTTCGACATGTGAATAGTTGGGATTAGCATGAAAGTCGGGGAGTTTTTTTGGGAAAAAAAATTTAGGGCGGAATTATGATAAGATTTAAAATTTGGGGCTTTTTTTTTTTTTTTTTTTTAGGAATTTAGGCCAACTATACAAATAGATCTAGTAAATGTGAGCCATCTTATTATATGAATCTCATCAAATTTAACGATTCACGTGTACTGAATTCACGAGAAAAGCGTAAATGAATGTTAAAAGTTGAATTAGATTCCATCACTTGTGTAAGAAATTTTCAGGGTATTACATTCCGAGCATAGAACAAGCCAATCTCTGGACTATCTTCTTTACATTTCAATGCCTGATTATCATCATGACTTTTTGACAATAGGTTACAATTTGTATCTCTCATCCTCACGTTATTTTTCAAATTGCAATTTTATTTCCTAAAGTACCCACACACACACACACAAAAAAAAAATGATTGCATAAATTTTTTTAATCTATTGTAAAAATAACATTCTATTATAGATCTTACCAAAAAATACGCGATGCCTGCTCGATGAAATCATACGTATGTAATTTATGTCGTGTCGCATATTTTATAATGAAATCTTCTGTTGCTTTATCAACAAAAAGTAGCTCACATCGTCCAATCATAAAATCTCGTCCTTGATTGTTCGTAAGTTGTTATATATCGGTTGTTATATATCGTCTAATTTTTCATGTGCTGGGAAAGAAACTCCAAGGGCGAGTTGTCTTTTATTGCTAATTTCTAGGAGGACTGGACTTATAGAATCTAGGGTTATGTAGTTGTCGGTGTAGATCAAAGGAAAGACCTCAAAGCCTTCGAAGCAAGGGGGGAGTACAATATCGTTTTCGAAGTCATCATCATACCTATCTTCTTCTCTGATGCTGCATAGCAATCTTCATGCGTATTCAAAGATTGAACCGTCGATAATTTTCAATTCGAGATGTTGTTAGATGCCAAACTCATTCTCAAAGATTGAGTCGTCGCCAATTTTCAATTCAAGATGTTGTTAGACACCAAACTCATTCCCAAATTAGCTACTACTAAGATATGCTTATTTCGAATTTTTTAATAACAATTCACATATATCGAGTTTGTATGATGGGGAAGAGTTTTGCAAGAACTATAATTATATTAAAGAAGTAAACACGTGAGAGAACTTATAATTAACTTTTAAATTTGCATGTCACTCCTACAATTGTAAGGATATAAGGGCTCCGTTTGTAGCGCTGCCCTTTTCTCTTTCAGTTGCTATAGTATTTAGTAATTAATATTTAAATTCGACTAAATGTTAGGCGTCGTGAATGATAATTATAAAGCTTTGTATATATCGGAACCTGAACATTAAGATTACTTAAAAATCATTGAAAAACTTTCGATTACATTGTAGAGCTGAACTGAATTCTATATATATATATATAATAAGTAAATCGGTCCCTAAGAACGAGAACCGTATTGCCGCAGTAAACTTCCAAGAAAACAGTGCGATGGGACATTGTACTACAGCTGTGATTGAAAGTAGGGGCTAATTAAAATACCATAAGTGTATGTCTTATTACCATGCAAATGTTGGGAAGATGAGCAGCCATCGCGGTCAGTCCAACCAGATTTTCTGTTTATCTAATCTTTCTCGGGATTTTCAGCGCAACATCAGTACAACTAACATATCTTTAATTGAGCTACTACCATAAAAAATCTTAAATTAGTTACATATAATGAATTTATTCCAAACAAATTTTTTAATCATCAAAAATTCTAAACGGTATATATATGACAAATTTATCCTTCATTAATTTTTATTAAATTTTACCGTAAATCTACTGAGTTAGATGATATATAACAATTAGTGCGTATAAGTTTTAACATTCAGTTGTCATATGTGTACCAATTTGCAATTTTTCATAATACTACTAACGGAGAGTAAATTTGTCACAAATATACTAATTTGTGACTTTTTTGGACAAAAATTAATTTTTGATAGATTTGTCACAGGTATATTGGTTAAAGTTTTTTGTGATATTAAGGCTCCATTCGTTTCGCAAAAAAAAAAAAAAAAAAAAAATGGCATTTCTAGAAAATATTTTCCATGAAGTTATTTTTAAAGAAAATGTAATTATTTTCCGGTATTCGGATGAAACCTAAAAATGAAGTGAAAAATATTTTTCGTTATTCGGTATGGAAAATATTTTCATTCATATACTCTTTTTCATTTATTTTATTTTTAAAATGGATTTTTCACATTTTTTAAAAATTGATTTTTAAATATTTTTAATTTTTAAAATCTATTATTAATTTCTTTCATTTTTATTTATCTTTTTTTTTTTTCTTTTTTTTCCATCTTCTTCTTTCTTGGCCAATTGCTAGCCACGGCAATGGCCCGCGACCGGCCACCGACGAGCCTCGAGCTCGCCGACGAGCATGAGGCTCGCCGCTCCCCAATTGGCAAGCGCGAGCGTCGAGCTCGAGGTTCACCTAGCGAAAGCCAACAACTAGCCAAAAAAGAAGAAGATGGGAAACAAAGAAAAGAAAAATAAAAAATAAATAAATAAATAGAAAAGAAAAAGAAATTAAAAATAATTCGAATTAAAAAAGAAAAGAAGAAGAAGAAGGAGAGGAGGAAGTGAGGATTTGTAGATGTGTGAAATAAGAGAGATCAAGTGAGGAAAATGTTTTCCCCTTTTCAACAATGGAAAATATTTTCCCCTAATTTAGAAGATTTTTTTCCTTTCATAGAAAACATTTTTCCCGATGAATTCATTTTTCATGAAACGAATGCCGGAAAATTTGGAAAATGTTTTCTCGGAAATTATTTTCCGCGAAACGAACAAAGCCTAACCTTTTTTAATTTTGAGTAAATTTGCAATTGTCCAATTATACCTGATCCAATTCATTAACAAAACTCTCAATTTTAGGTCCAATCTCAATTTTATTCTAAAATTTTTTTGTTAATCTCTGAAAAATCATTGACTTCCACTTTAGTCCAAAATTCGCCCCTATTAACCTTTTGGCCAAAAATCGCAATTGGTTTACTTCAAAATTATCAACTTCAAGACATTGTTGTCGTTCCATACAAAGGTGATAGTGTTGATGAATACAAATAAATCATTGATCCAATTTGAGTACCTCTGCACGATGGACCTCAACGAAAAACTAAAAGGTAACGGCAATAAGTGATTGAATTCAATAGTTCCTCATATAAAATTATTGGCTTTAGAGATATAGTAATATGGAGATAATAAAATTGTTCAAAGTGTTAATAAACCAAAAGACCTGTGTTTCAAAGAGAGGAGGACGGGTTATTCATATTAAATTTGATAGTCAGAGGCGAATTGAAAGCTAAGCTGTGATGATTCAAAAGATTCACCGCAAGAAAAATAGAGATGCCTCATACATTAACCGTAATATGTGGAAGTATCGATGTAATTTTGTAGAGTCATTCGGTTTAAATGCTATATGAAAAACATAAGCCGGGTTAGGATATTGAACTTCTAAGTAGCTCAAACATTGATAATTTTGAAGAAATTAATGGCAATTTTTCGACACGTGAATAGTTGGGATTAGAGTGAAAGTTGGTGAGTTTTTCTGGGAAGAAAATTTTCAGGGCAGAATTACGATTGGATTTAAAATTTGGGTTTTTTTTTTTAGGGATTTAGGCCAACTATACACATAGATCTAGTAAATGTGAGCCATCTTATTATATGAATCTCATCACAATTAACGATTCACATGTACTGAATTCACGAGAATAGAGTAAATGTAATGTTAAGAGTTTAATTAGATTCCATCACTAGTATAAGAAATTTTCAGGGTGTTACATTCCGAGCATAGAACAAGCCAATCTGTGGACTATCCTCTTTACATCTCAACGCCTGATTATCATCATGACTTTTTAACAATAGGTTACAATTTGTATCTCTCATCCTGACGTAATTTTTCAAATTGCAATTTTATTTCCTAAAGTAACCACACATAAAATAAAATAAAAAATGATTGCGTGAAAATTGTTAATCTACCGTGAAAATAACAATTTATTCTAGATCACAAAAAATTAAATAATAAATAATTACAAATTTTTGCGGAATTCATTTATTTGAGAATTTGTGACTTATAATAAACTGTTATTTTCACAATACCCCAAAAATTATTATGCTAGCAAAGTAAAAAAAAAAAAAAAAGAAAAAACCCAATGCCCACCCACATTTCTCTCCCCGCCTGAGATATTTGTGCAGTCCAACATATCCACCGCCGCGTCTCCCTCTCTCTACTACCCACGCCGGTGTTGTTCCTTAGAAGGACAATGTCAAGACCTCGAAACTGTGTCCGACAACAATCGCAACACCAGTTAAAGCCTAGATCGACCTCGACCTAGCGTCCATGGCCAAGCTCTACTACAAAGCTTGTGCTCGCCAGCTTGTCTCAAATGCTCACAGCCGACCATAGCCCTTGCAAGCTTAAGGCCGACCTCACAAGGCTCACATAGCCTCGGGGATCGGGCGAGATCACATGCCCTTGCCCTCATGAGCCACAAACAATCTCGCCACAAATAGAGATAGGGATGCAAGCGGCAAGCAAGGGCGGGCGGGGGTATGGTCATCAACTTTGAGTCAAGTAATGGCGTTGAGGCGCCACTTAACATTACGAGGGTGACTCCAGATTGTTTTTGGTGTTTTAGTGTTGTGAGTAACGGAAATAGATGAAGAAAGTGAGAGAGGGGCTTGGGTGTAGATTTTGGGTTTGCATGAGAACAAATGTGTCTTCAGTTTGGGGGATTGCAAAATGTAGGCTTTGAAATGTGAGAATGGTGTTTATTATGGAAGCAAAATTGAGAACGGTTTTTACAATTATGCCTTAGATCTTTGAAGGCTTTCAACTGAGGGTTATATTTTACTCAAATCCCTAATTGAATGAAACTTCTTCCCGCCATGTTTCCAACTAGGGAATTACAAGTTATATAACCTACCATTTGGAAAATTGATTCCTCTAACTAAAAATGAAGGAAAACATACCCCGGCCAAAAGCCTTTTTTGTTTAGTGTAAACTCCTTGCATGTTGGATTTGTGTGCTTGCTCCACTTTTTTGCCCTCATATCTATGAGATTTCATAACATGTCCACGATATCTATTCAAAATTAAGGTCTCTAAACATAGGGACTTTGTTCCAAGTAGTCGAAGTGTGCAAATAGAAGCAACATATAACTCGAAGACATTTTCCTAGGAGGTAACTCATCCAACTAATGCTCTAACCTGAGCACACTTAATTTTGGAGTATCAAAATAAAACTTCTTGTTACATAAAAAAGAGCCTTTGGGAATTAATTTCAATTTATATATATATATTATTTATCCCCCTTGTTTGGTAGGCAATTTGTTTCATTCTAACCGCATTTACCATCTTAAAAGCCTGTTACAAATGGCTCCTTGTTCGAACCTTCTAGTCCTCACAATCACTCCCCGTCCTTGTTGGACCAAGTCATTATAGGCCACTAGCTTCAGCGTGGTTTGTTTCCGAACCACATACCTACTAAATGGGGTCTCGCTCTAATACTATATTGTGATGTCATTGGATTAACCCACTTGAGGCACTCTTTGCTTTAACCAATCTCATACCAAACCTTACAATTTTTTCCTTTAGTGTACAGGCAAGCACCCCAAGAAATCACACATTTCGGTAGTGTTCTAACGTGAGCATACTTAACTTTAGAGTTCCAAAATAAAACTTGTCGTTACATCAAAAAGCGCATTCATAAGTTAATTCTAGTTTTATATATATATAAGAGGCATACTCTTCCCTTGTTCGGTGTGTTACGTGGTTCATTCTAACCCCATTCACCTTTTTAGAAACCTACTAGGAGTCACTGATTGTCCAAGCCATTTGGCCTTAACGACCACTCTCACACCCTCGTCAAAACAGGTTGTTACAGCACATGATCAACAAGTAGAAAAATTGAATTAATTCCTCTTTTCTTTTTTCTTTTTTTGTATATCGATACAAAGGGTGAGAGGGGCGACCAACATCGACAACCCCTCCTTGAACATTAATAGGAGTTCCACAGATGCGATGGAACGTTCAATTTGAATAATAAATATTATCCATTTTGATTGAGCGAGCGTGTTACCGCAACCTCACTACCCAACTAATTGGGGGAGGAACTATTTGGAATTAAGCCCTACGCTATTAGGCTAGCCACCACAGCGATCGAATTTAATTTCCGCTAGATTCGCATCTCATGAACAAGATAACATCGCACGTATCTGAACAGACATCAGCCACTCGCCCAAGCAACCCGGCAAAGCGCAAACACTACAAATGTCCACATGACAACATACATGTTGGATCTGGTGTGCCATCTCTTTTCCGTCTCGTGATTGGCTTCGATCTCGCCATGGTTATTTTAATCTCTTCCTCTTCTTGGCCCCTGTCCCTTTGGATAAATTAATAAATGGGGAAAAGCAAGCTTGTCGCTGAGTCATCAGCCTCGCCTAATCCAGCCAATCAGCGTTCTTATCGCTTCCTTAATTGCGATTTTTAAATCGTTTCCTCTCGCTGGGAGAACCCATTTCCAAGATTCCAGCAACTGTGGGGCCGGGTCCCTTTTACCTTTTCCGCTTTTGTTGCGAAATTCGACAAAAAATTCTTCTCTTTTTTTTTAAAGTTCAAATCAGTAGGTCCTGGTCGTACAGGATTTCCAAGATTTTTAAATACAATGAATAGGACAAGACAAAAGGCTTAAAAATAAATGATTAATATTTTGAAAAACATCAAATTATTATACACATGATAAATTTATTCTAAATTAAATTTTTGACCACCGAAAATTTCAAATTAGTACATCTAAGAAAAATTTATCACAAACTAATTTCTTATATTAGTCCATACAAAACCCCAATCGATAATCTGTAATTAATTTTCTAAATTGGTAAAACTTTGACCAATTTGCCTTTTATTAACTTCTATCAAATTTAACTATTAAACTTGCTGACGTGGATAACACATTGAGATATGTTATGGTGACATGGCAAGTCCACATGAAAATTTATAAAGTTAATATTACGAAAAATCCTAAAATTGTCACAAGGTGTACCTTAAAATTATCATAGAAAAACCATTAAATTTTTCACGAGTGTACTAATTTAAAATTTTCATTATTTTTATCATATGGATTTCCATGTGGACTTGCCACATCACCATACTACATTACTATGTGTCATCTAGGTCAGTAAATCTAACCTCTAAATTAGACAAAAGCTAAAGGAGAGCAAATTTGTCATAAAAATATCAGTTTTTGGTCTTTTGTTGTCAAAAAAATTAGTTTAGAATAAATTTATCGCAAGTGTATTATTTTAGAGTTTTTTATGGTCAAAATATTATTTTTTGATAAATTTAACACAAGTGTTCCAATTTATGATTTTTTTTTGTCAAAAAAGTATAAGAGGAGATCAAGGGACGGAATAGCAAGGAGAGATCCTGAATAAAAATTTCAAAGTTCAAGAGAACTTCAATCTTGCATTCTTATCTTTTATGAGCTACAAATTGTAATCATTGAGAGGCATCGACAAAGTGATTTGTATGATATAATGAGACTTATCACAAACTTGAGTAATATCGCTTACTTTTGTAACCCTTAATTGATTGAATAACGAAATCCAGCTAGTAAGTTGTCAACATGGGAGAGTGGATATAGACTTACTCTAAATCAAACCACTATAATTATGTGTGCAATTTCTCATACCTCTCAACTATTGTTCATTATTTTTAATAAAATTTTGCACAATGATGAACATGATCATATCACTATTAATATTCAAACTCTACCTTCACCGGAGTATGAGAATAATCGACTATTTTACTTCCGCATTAAATTGTCAACTGTTGCTAAAATTAATTATATACCCCTCTTCCCCTCTAAGTGATATTACTAACTACAACAATGTTTATTTGCACATATAAAAAGGGATTGAGTTAATTGGGCAGAAGAACACCTCAAGCACCACAAGTTGGGACGGGGGTATATAAGTGCCAAAACTTTAAAAATGTACACTTAATTGCTAAAATCAAAGAAGAAATAAATAGTTAAGTGCCAATGGTGAGAATTTTCTACCAACTAGCGACGTGACTTTTTCCAATGAGAATTTTAAAAGATGTGGCATTTCTTTAAAGAAATTTATCTAGGTAAACAAGGCGAATAATGTTGCGTCATCCATGTAGACTACACAAGACGACATTAAACAACGTCATTTTGGCATTTAAGTAATCACTTTCTACAAAACTTAACACTTAAGTGTTCACTTTTAATCACAAATGATATTTAAGTGATCACTTGCACCATAACTTAACACTAAGTGATCCTTTTTCAACTATGACTAGCACTTAAGCGAAATGGAGGATAATGTTGTTTTAGACAAGGATTGCTGAGTGGATATTTTGGCAAGACACATGGACCAGTTTTATAATAAATAACGCCACGTCAAATTTCCAACCAGCTCGTCAGAGTTGGAATTAGGTGTCCAATTTTTTTTAAAAAAAAAATGATATTAACGTGTACCTTTTGGCATTTTTGACACTTATGTGTTCCTTGGTGCCAAATTGCAGCACTTGAGGTGTTCTTTGCCCATTTTAATTGGCTTATTTATGGTATTGCAAGTGTTTTATGAGTTTCAAGATAGTTGAATGTCTATGCTCATACCTATGGATTATAAGATAACACAACAGAATCCGAAAAAAGAACCCAAGAAAAGAAGTCTTAATCGAACCTGAGACTGCTCTCCAAGCAAAAGCGTCACTCCAACAAAGGCGATATGTTATAAAAATTTTATTTGCCTCTAAAAGACTTTTAAGCAGATAAAATAATTGCCAAATTAGCTTTAACACTGAAGCATTCAAGAAAAAAAATTACCATAGGTGTCATAACTTTTTTTCAATCAGTTGAGTGCTATAATTTATGTATGTCACTTGCTTGAGTGTTATAACTTTTTTTTTTTATAATCACTTGAGTATCATGTAATTTTTCAATCACTCACTTACTATAATTTTTTAAAAACGTCCCCCATAAATGTCATCTCACATTGGAGTTTCAACACTTGGGCAAACACTTTTAATAGTTATGACACTTAGATAATCAATTAAAAATGATTACACTCAAGTGAATAATTATTAGAAGTTATGGTACTCAAGTGGTCGAAAAAAGAGTTATAGTGCTCAAGAATTGTCATTTGAAAGTTATAACACTTGTGGTATCCTTATCCACAATGTTCATTATAATCATATGAATTCCACAAGAGTTATGCATTGTGATTAGTTTTATCTATGAAATTCCAGCAAAATATGCATGAATTACTCATAGAAGATTATCTATTAATTTGTCTCTGATTTGATTTCCCTGAAATTGCTAGGTGAGTGTGGCAAATTCTCTAACACACAATTCACTCACCAAAAATATTAGAGTATGGAATGGCAAAAAAATATTTATTTAAATAAATATTTATTTATTTTTGTCGATGGGTAATGTGGCAAATAAATAGTTCATCCCTTGTAATTTGGTTAAATTTGAGGGGAAAAAACGTCCGAACCTGAGCATAATCACAAAGTTGAAAACCATTAATAGGATCTCCATCTACAGAGATCAACAACGAACTCAACATGGAAAATTAGCTACGATTAGCGGAGTAAGGAAATTGATATCTACGTAATTTTCATTTATTTAGAGAATGTTGGTATATTCCTTTGATTTCAAATAAGCAAATGTAGTTATCCTTGACAATGGACGGAATATAGCAAAAAATAAAATAAATAAAAAATACAATCCTTTCGAACTAATAATTTGCACAATTGATTCATTGAATAATATTCCAATCATATTACTATATCTCCAATCCCAGTAAATTGAAGCTAAGATGTTTGTCAATGCAGGCCTGAAGTACGACTTCAGAAAATTCGATGTCACAGAGGAAAATCAATTCTAGCCGACTAATCAATAGAGCAACTCTAATTTATTAGAATTGGCGATAAAGGAAATTAATTTAAAAAATAAGAATAAAAAAGATTTAGAATTTCACAGACTTGATCGGACCATATGTTGAAGAAGCAATGATAAGTGCAGACCATGTCAAAACATGGCGAGGAAATGTAAATAAAAGTTCAGTAATACGAGAGAACTAAAGGGAATATCCTAACTTTGCTTGCACATCACTATCATGTGCTAAACTTTAAAGGGGCGTGTAAACGCTTGATGAAAAGATATGTCCACACCACTCTTTTCCCACCCCACTCAACAAGCAATTGTTTATAAAACTTTTTGAATAACTTTAGCATTATTAGTGAATTTAAATGTATAATCTTGAAAACGGGAATATTATCCAATCAGTTGTAAACCTTATTGTACGTGCACCAATTCAATCCCATCACGTTGGTAACTTTAGGTAAAAATTATTCAAAATGATTATATTGAAATCTCACACAAATGTATAAATTAAAAATGAAAATTTTGAAAAGTTCAGTACTAAATTAGTATCGGCATAAAAGGTTTTAAATTGATTGGACGATTTTTCTATGTCCCAAAAGATTTTGATTGATATAGCGAGGTAAGTTGCGTGAATGGAGGATTATAGGGATCGCATTCGAGCCCCCTTTTTGTCTTTTATAGGAATTTAAATGTGCAACATTCACGCGAGTCCAAAAGGGAGCGCAAAATGCCAATGGGAATTGGTACGCGTCACATCCACGATGCACCAAAGGAATCTTCACGATTCCACTATGATTCTCCTACTCTTCCCCCATTACAAGGACAGCCCTTTGTGCGCTCCAAAAGGATTCCCATCACATGTCTGTACGTTGTTGTCCAGCAGGATCTATTCATTTCGGACAAACCATCTTAACCATGGTTGTCCTGTCCTTTAAAAGTCTTTCATTTCATGGAAATCCATCTCACCTCACTTTCATTCAAACGAAAAAAAAAAATTCTTATGACCAGATTTTTCCCAAAAGACAAAAGAGTTATATCCTAAAATATCCCAAGAAAAATTGTCTGAAAAGTCCTAAACTGATGACATTTTGGCTAATTCAATTCTAAACTTTTTAATTTTACCAATTGAGTACTATACATTTTCACGTTTTACTAATTAAATTCATCCAATCAATTTTAATTAAAAATCGCTAATATGAACGCCGACTATTATTATACGTAGCATAGCGCTGTGTTGACATAAACAATTTTTATAATTTTTTAGAATTTTTTATTAATAATTTCTTCTTTTTTTGTTTTTTCGAAGCCCGACAAAGGTCACTACCAACCCTCAACCAAACCTAGCGAGGGCAATAAAGCCCTTGCCTATAATTGGTGAGGGCTTTGTAGCCCTCGCCTAATGGCCAACATGGGTTGCCAACCCTCGCCTGACTTGGTAGAAAAGAATTATAAAAAAATCAATTATATAAATTATATAAAAAAAAAAAAATTGGTCCATGTTAGTGTCAGCTATCTTACATAATATTACCGGCGTCCATGTCAGCGATTTCGGTTGCACAGGCTCAATTAACAAAACGTAAAAAAGGTTTATGACTCAATTAATAAAATTGAAAAGTTTATAACTGAATTAATTAAAATGCCATAACTTTAGGATTTTTTGGACAATTTTTCCTAAGATATTACTTAGATATAACTCTTTCGTTTTTCGTTTTTTTTTTTTTGGAAAAAATATGGTCATAAGAGAAAGTTTTTGGCTAAGACCTTCTGCACAAATTTCCCAAATATCCTGATACGCATAACAGTCTGAGCCATGAAATGCGCATTTCGCAAGCAGTATAGTAATGGATGTCCTTGTCTTTATAAATCTTCCTCATGAAGATAGGATGAGAAAATTCCATTAGGCATCGCCAGACGCTTTGCATTTTGCCACGTGAATCACGGAACAAATTCGAGTGGCTCATCAACTTCTTCGATACTTCGCACTTTGGGCCCGTCTCCGTCGTCCCTTCACAGATGCTTTAGAGCTAAAAAGAGGAGAGGACAAGCAAAACGCTAACAGGGTGATTTGGGCCGGAGGACAAATGCTTGTACCAAGAATTTTTCTCTCTTTTGTCGGTGAGAGAAAAGTAGATTGGGGCGACCTGCTCAGCTGTCTCCTCTGGACTTTGTATAGAAGCCCATCACCACAATACCATTACCACCGGCATGCTAGGAAATCTCTCCACATAAGTCAATGCCCAAGGAATGAGCTGGCCTGAAATTTGCTCACGACGCGATTCAAACTTGTGCAGGGGATGAAGTGAAGGGTCAAATAAAAATAAGAAGCAAGCCTTGAGGGAGTAAAGAGCCACCCTTAGGTGGTTCTGCGCCAAGTGTGATCAATTGTCCTTCCTTTATAGATTGAACTACCGTAACTCCACTCAACCAACAAAGTCAATTCCATACTCAAAGTTGAGTTAGCATACAAACTCAACCTCATATGAAAATTCATTAGGATGTTAATAGCAATCAACTGATATATCTATGGGTTCTAACTTTGTACTGAAAAGCAAACTCAAACGTATTCGAAAGCTTCATCTTAAAATGTTCTTAGAAACTTCAAGAAAACCCATGATCTACTGTAAATTGCAAAAGGCTTATTGGGAAAATAATGGACAAATGAACATCTAAAACTAAAAGGATCGAAAATGACTATGGTCGTGTCCCATAAATATCTAGTCGAAAATACACTCTTTTATTTTTCTCATTTCTTTCTAAACTTCTCTATCTTCCACACACGCTATGCAAGCGCCTTTTTTGTGAATGCATTTGAAGTCTCCCTGGAGCAAACAACACCTGATTAAGCTTAGAAGATCCGTGAATCAATTTCCGGTATTGTCATGTCATCTCCGTTTGATATTTTTCGATTATCTCTTGCACGGCGGATATTCCGAACTCTTGACAATCAATGCATGTTTTTGTCTTTTCTTGACGGAACGCATCGTTTTTCAATTTCCAAAAAGTCTTTGAGTTTGGGTTCTTCAACATAATCCGTAACGTCAGGTCAAATTTCAATTTCTCGTGTCTCATTTAAGATTTCGTTTCTACGTGGGTTGGTTCTTCGTCTTGTTCTCTATTCTACACTTGTTATTGCCTTCCTAAAAATGTCTTTAAGTTTTTCGGGCTTCAATTGCTTCAATAATTTAACAAAAAGAAAGGGTCAAATTTTGAGGGCCAATCTGAGGGCCCATCCAGGTCCAAAAAACCCAAATAAAAGGAAGCAATATGTTTAGGCTTCTTTTGTCACCGTGCATCTCAAGATGATTGGGCCTAATCGATCAGGAATTCAAGACCGCCGCACATTAGCAAGACTGACAGATTAAGATCTCCTTCCATTTCTTATTTCATCGTAGAGATAAGAGGGTTAATGCCAAGAATGAAAATCTAAACGAAGACCATATTGGTATCCTCGTATTGAAATTTTTCTACACTAAATTATAGATATTTTTTTTAAATTATTACATGCATGATGTATAACATTCACTAGCAATGCAATCTTCACTTTTGTCCAAGTTGTCATCCCATCAAATTTGGCTAGCTTCTTTTATAGAAATGGTCCAGTCATTTATAAGGATTAAAAGTTGACTTGTTTCGCATTGAAATGCCCCAAAAAAAATTTTAAAATTTTGCCCAATGTCCTTTTTTTTTCCCAGGTGGGTCAAGAAACTTTTTTGCCCAATCTTAGTAAAATCTAATAAATAAAGGACCATAAAATCTCTCAGCCAAACTTTCCAGAAGAACGATGCTTAGTGTAGACTAGACTCTGGACTCTACTAATGTTCCAAGTATGTCCATTGCAACTTGCAATCCTTGGAAACAACCTGCGCTGGTTTTTAGACAGTCTATGCTGGCAGATGAAGCTCTTTAACAAGAAATAATTCAGGAATCACAGTAAATTAGAAACAAAATCAGGAAGAATGGGCTTTGCCAGCCCTGGATGTCCCCCAAAATAGGGTGACGTCCCCCTTCTTTCTGCCCTCAATTAGGGACCCTTGAGACCTGAAACAGAGTTGCATACCTATCAGCTATAACTCCCACTTACCGAAACTCATATAATATACATATAGAATAAAATAAATAAAAGAGGGAGAGGGAGAGCGAGAGCTATAACTCCATGCGGTGCGAACTGAAGGACCACACAGAATACTCTATAACACAATCAACATATCCTACCAATTCTAAATGCCCCTAAGTTCTCTCTCTCTCTCTCTCTCTCTTGGTGATGTTCCTGAGAATATTGGTGCCAATGGACTCTGACCATATTAAATGACAAGAAATTAATTTTCCCTGCATTTCATCAATGCCTGATAGAGTACTATGGTGACAAGACTCCAGCAGTATCTGTTCACAGATCCATGTTTTATGGGTGCTTTTCCCTAATGTCTCCTGATATAATTTTTGCTTAGAGGGGCTACAAAATATAATCGCATGCAAATTATTAACATAACCTTCCTGGCCCTAGTCAAAAAGTAAAAACCATGAGGTTGGCTATGACCAACATCTTCTCCCCTCGAATGGGCTGGCCCATCACTGCCCATTTTGAAAGCTGGAGAGAATTTTTACTGGGTTGTGACAAAACATGGGTTTTTTCTTTCTGTCATTTTTAATTTCGGAGCTGCATTTCATTTAAGAAGCCCAACCATTCTTGAAGATTGGGACCACAGTTGCACAATCCTATCACTGAATTTCTCTCAGGCTCATGGAACCACAGAGAGAGACAGAGCGAGAGCGAGAGAGAGAGAGAGAGAGAGATGGATGGGTTGGTTGGGCATCAAAATATGTTATTTTGGTTACCTCCTCCAATAGGTGCAGATGGGAAACTAAATGCAAGGCTTGTCTTTTATCTGTCAGGGGGGAGGCCTGCACGGCGAACACTTCCTTTGGCATTTACCTGAGAAAGTGACAATAATTGAATGCATCGGCAGAGCAGGTCAAAAAAGCCCAGCCATCCCCGGCCCATTGGATGCTCATCCTGTGGACCCTTCTCACCACTTTGGTCTACAGCACCAAACATCTCAACAAGTTAAGCGACAAGGCATAGCTGTTTTACTTTTCTTCTTTTGCCCGGTTCTCATCGGATCTCATCTCACGGTTAATACCATCGAAAATCCCCATTTTCTGCTCCATCACACATTTACGCAAAATTAGTTTCCGCCCATCTTCCCTCCCGTTAGCAGCTCCGGATCTAATGTGAATAGTAGATTCGGGTCAGAGTACCAATTTAAAATTTTCATCAGTCGAAAATTCGTTCAAAATAAATGTATTACGAAAGTATCAGCTAGAGACAAAAGCCGATGACAAATATATGTATCGTAGGGTCCCAACCGAGGACTCTTACTAGTATTTACTCTTGAGTTTACGAGAGCTATCATGGATGAATGCCAGCGATGCGAACGAATCTCGTGTATTTTCCGAGAATAGTCGATGTCCAATTGAATTTTGTACGGACTGCGTATGAAATGAATGTCATGGAGAGATAGTGATGAGAACTGCGATAACAAGAACAGATGATAGACACAAATATTTGAAGGATCTTTTGCAATAAATAATGCTCACGCACGAAGCGTGCAAATCCCCTGGCAAGTAGCGAGTGGTGGACTGAATGGATTATTCATATTTTTCGTTCATATAATAATTGGATCCAAAGTGGCCCCATGGCTTCATTAAATTCGAGACCAAGCTTCCTCTCTTTTATTTTCGATTGGAATAAGTTATAAATTTTCCTCTCTTTTTTTTTTTTTTTTTTTTTTTTTGCAGTATAGTTATTTCAAAAGAAAACTCAAACACTCAAATAAATTAAGGCACATTTCATTTCGTGAAGAATGAATAATTTGGAAAGTATTCTTCTAAAAATGATCATTTTTATTGCTTACAAAAATGAGTTGATAAAAAATATTTTCATCATTTACAAAAATATTTAAATATTAATTATTATCGATAATGAAAATATTTATTATTGATCAATTATTTCAAGTGTTAATTTTTAGAAAAATATCTTTCGAAACGTTCATTTTCCGACATGCATTTGAGTGAAAGAATTCTCTGCATATCAGTTTCCCAAACTCTCATGCGTTTGGCTTGCTATTATTGGTCAATTGAAAATCATATATAGCTAAAAAGAATATGCACACTTAAGTTAGGAAATTTTTAAAAAAAAAATTATCTAAAAAGCAGGAAAACTTTTTCCCTCACAATGAAGTTTTCCTTGAAATAAACACATCCAAATAGTTGTTATCATTCAGCCTCTATTCATTTCTCTCTCTCTCTCTCTCTATCTATGAACCAAATCTAAGTCATTATTCAAAATAATCACTCGAGAGATTTGATGAGAGATTATTCGCAAAATAAATCAAGTATTTATATTATCAATTAGTTATTTATCATATCTCCTTTTGAGGATGAATCAAAAGGGTCCAGTGAATTAAGTGGATATGATAAATACAAAGGGCAAATTCAATGATATGGGCAAAAATTCCTAAGCAAAATTATTGATTGCGGGGATGAATGTTTTGATAAAATTATGGAGCCGACACCTTATGGAGGACGCTCAACAACTTCTGAAGCATGAGCCGTAAATCTACAGATTTGGTAGTCTCTTTGTCTATTATTTTTAGGGCTTTTATTTATTTTCCATCTTTTTTCGTGATATGATTTTGGCCATTTGTGGTTATTTTTTCTTTCGACACTTGGGTTGAAAGTATAATCATGCAGAGTTAAGGGGGGGTCCACTGCGATCGTGATCCCCTAGGGTTTTGTTATTTTATTGACTCTTATGGGTCAATTACACATTCCTATTTTTATTTACTTATTGTGTTATCTTATTCCTTTTATTTTGGATTAAGAACTGAAATTGGCAATGACTTAGCCGAAAATACTGGTTTAGCATTGACTTGACTCCACCCGAGGACATTAAGAGGACTTTTTTTTTTTTTTTTGATAATATACCGTGATAGTTCACGGCCTACTTGTTCATGATAAAATCAGTACTTGCCAAATTCATAGACATAAGGATGGTCATTAGTCAAAATTTCGAAATTTCGAATAAGGGTATTGAAGTACTTTAACCTAGAACCGGTGCGCTTAATTGGAACATCAATGAATTTTAAGTTCAGAAATTGAATGTCACATGTTTAAAACTCATTGATTGCATGCAAACTGCTTTGGATTAGCCTCATTCCCAAGTCTCTAGATTTTTTTCTATAAGAAAAAGCCTTCCTCTTCAGACAAAAAACACTAAAAGGGTACATCTTTCGACAATTGACTCAAACTATGCATGATTCTGAATTTAGAATGGATTTTCAACATGAGAGATTGAGAGATCTAAAACTTGAAACCAAACGCCATTCTTATGACAATGGAGTCTTAATCCAAACAGAATCATGATATAAAGGTGTGAAAAGGTGCACAAATGCGATGCGTTTTACTTAGAGAAGAGACAAAAATTACACTAATCATTTGGAAAACCATCTATTATACACGAAAATGAACATGCCAATGATTAATTAAAAAGGAAAAAACAACCGGAATAAATAACGTGAAACATGATGACTTTTACCCTGTAAATATGGCTTCCAAGAATTATTATTTATTTTCCCAAAAAAAGCTTCAATTCAATTAATTTCAATAAACATTTAGACTTCAATGCTCCCAAGGTCAAAAGGGAGACCTCAGAGGAGCCTAAAAGAGAGTACTGTCCAGAGATGTTCACTCGGACCAATTACTCTCCTCTCCCTAAATTATTTTCTTCAATTTTTTTTTAAAATTTTTCAATCCTTTTTCTTTTTCTTTTTCTTTTCTCTTTTTCCACACTGTGCCAAGCTAATATCAAAAGTGCTAACAAATCAAAGAAGCCCCGAAAAAAAAAAAAAAAAAAAGGCGACATGAAAAAGCTAGTGTCCCCCAATTTCATCATCCTTATTTTAATAATATATTTCACTTTTTCCCTTGAGTGTTGTTTTTGGTGTATCCATTTGTCTCTTTTGGATCTTCTCTTGAGAGCTCACTTTATGAGGCTAACTGCTGCTTAGTCTTCTCGTGTCTACTTTCTTTTTTGAGTCGCCTTTCTTATATTCTTCTTTTTCTTTTTTCTTTCTTTATTTTTTTGGGTTTAGGTGAACACCTTTCCTATATTCTTCAATCCATCTTTTATTGTCCAAGACAAAAAGTGGGCATATTATCTTGTATTTCCAATGAAAAAAGGGGGAAAATGAAAGAGGTTTTGGTCTTCTTTGTCCCATTTGAGTTGAGGAGTTGGATGAGTCCTCTCATCCAGCTTGAGGGTCAACCGGAAAAAGTTTTGGAATACATATAATTCTGTATGGATACATAGTTGTTAATTTTAATAGGTTGCAAGTATTAAAGTAAAAGTGAGAGTCGGTCAACAGGATTGACAATTCGTCTCAAATGTCTTGTCATGTCATGTCATACTTATATTTTCTATCTATAATGCATCTTTCGTCTCATATTGTGCTTGTGCCGTGGTACTCTTATTCAAATTGTCAACTTGATTAGATACATAATTCGTTTGGATAGTAAATAGAAAAAAAAAGCCTGCATAGCATATCATTCGAATTTTAACATTCAAATAAAAAAGGCATAGCATATCTCAAATTTGGTTCTTATTTAGTTTAAGTTCTCAGGAGTTTGGGTCCTGAAACAAATTATCAATTCTTCATTGATTTCTCTATCTGATGTGAATGGCCTACTTTCAATCGGACTAAGAAGAAAGACTTTGTCCCGTCGCAAAAATTAATTCGAGAAATTATTCTTCTGAAAACCGCAAATAAATAAATTCTTCAAAGCACAAATGCATTTTTCTATGTTTCACTTCCATTACAAGATCTGTTCATAAATCACAAACTTATTTTTGAAAAAAAAAAAAGAGAGAGAAAGCAAGAAAGAAACTGGCCATATTCCCACTTGATCAGAGCAGGAGCGACCAACCCAATGAAAGTGGATTTGACATCGATTGGAATTTGTCAATTCATATGGCTCCGACATTCACGGCGCTATGTATGAAGGACCAAAAAAATGAATTTGGATTAGAGACTATTTTGTGAGTGAGGCAAGTGAAATCTTATTTTTTAAATATTTTTTTTTCATCTACTTGGGATTATAATATAAAGTCCAGATTGAGAGAATAAAGCCAAGTCATGATTCCAAAAACTTTAATTCAAAGAGGTGGGGGGGTGGAAAGCACATGCAAGCCCCCTTGTGCATGTCTTTTTCTGTACTCCCAACAACTCCCCCTCAGTAAAAAAAAAAAAAATCAAATTATATTCTCATTTTATTCATTTATTTATTTTCTCTCTCTTTTTTAAATTGTCGTTCAGAGAAATTTTAATTCCTGCTTCTTGTCATAAGGCACTTGTAGTGAAGTACTCCTCTGTTCTGAGAATCTCTCACCGCGTGCACAGGGTTTTATTGCACGTTTGATTGTAGTTCTATTGATAATCTATCATGGATCACTCGATCTGCTCATTAAATAGCTAGTGCATAGCCCTTCATGTGACATTTAAGTTTTGGTGGGAATTTTTTTTGAAAAATACATCCAGTTAGGTCAATTTTTTGATAGCCTAAAGAGTAGAAATACTAGACCTATAGTCCGTTTCCTCTACCAAAGCCGAGGTCGAATTTCAACTTTTGAGCAACGTCTCTTCTTTTTCCTCTCTCACGTCCTTATATGCTTATAAAGTGTTAAATTATCATGCATAGATCATATACGGGTTTTATATGATCTTTATATACACAAATCTACTCAAATTTAAAAGTTTATAGTAATTTCACGTGTAAGTTCCCAATCCTTCACGTGCGGTTTCCCTCTTTTAGATTGGACGGTGGCATAAACCGAATTGGGTTCTGGGCTAGACAACTAAAGTATTTGAGGGCGGGATACTTTGTGCTGAATTCTTAAATTTTTACATCTGAAAACCTAAGAAAACTACCCCAAGTGTTGTTACCAACATAAGTTAAAACAGATCAGACAAACAAGTTGATGAGGCTTGGGAGGATCTCACGGCTGATTTCGCCTACACAAAGAATCGACCCAAATACAAAACATCAATTTATTGCACAGTTGGAAATGTGCATAACGAGATTTGTTCTTCGAACTCCCAGCAATTTGCGTTCAAACATGCAAATCGGCTTCCATCTAAAGGAATATTCATTAATACCGCCCATTAATGCAACTTCCCTTTCGCATGTGCTTCTCTCCTTGGACTTCTCCTCCCTCGGATTGAATTCAAAACCGGTATATTTATCAGACTCCCATTTTATTTTTATTTATTTTTCATGTCAATTTATGATAAAGATGGGTGTGGATTCGACTTAAATAAATGGTGCATGATTAGCAGCATTGGCTTTAAGGGCCGTTCTCGAGCTCTGTTCTGCTTGGAACGATGAGAAGCACGTAAATGGCATAAATGATGGGATACGCACACACACACACTCATATATATTTATATATTCATATATATATATAGATATAAACATATGGATTTTATGTTATGTGTTTTCTTAATTCTTAATAGTCTCTTATGGGCTCCAGCTGGGCACACCTAGTTGATGAAGCCTGATTATGAATTTTAGATTTTTTTATATTGGAAATTTTTAAAATTCTCTCCCTTGCGAGGGCAAAGTAAGTAAAGATAATTCGAAATTTCATCGGCATAGTAATTATTATCACATCGAGCAATTAGTATCAGAAGTTCTACAGCTTTGACCATCATGTGCTATGCCTCTCCCATCTACGATATAGAAAAAGTGTGTAAATAAGAGTGTACGAGATAGGATGAGTATATATAGTCATTGTTGTGAATAGTATGATTGAAAAGGTAGGTACGATAAGTGCATTTCCATCAAGAAATGGTCGAGTACTCAATTTCATACATGAATAAATTTGTGAAACGATTGAATGTTATTACTTCTTGCTATCTATTAAGAAAATTGAAGCTAAAATTTTTATGTGAATGTAATATGATACCATTTCATAATTTGTGTAGGTGAAAATTTGGCATGCTAAATAACATGACTAAAATGCTCTTAATCAAATGCAAGCCTCTGTAGTTTATCAGTTAATAAAGAATTTGATTGCTAAAAGAAGGAATTTCCTCACATAATTCTAAGAATAAAAATAAAAGTATCATCAAATATCACATGCGTATTATACAATATGTAAAACCACCGACTGTTTTATCATAAAACTATTTTATCACAAGTGGCTTCCACTAGATCTACTCCAGTCTTTGGTCAATTAGGTGTATTTTGAGCTCTTCTAACGAGGTCAAACGGAGATAATAGTTCGAAAATAATTTCTTAAAGATACGTGAGTGGCCGACCACATGTTCCTCTTTTCACATGCCAAAAACAACAGGAAAGAAATACCCGGTTGTATTTATTTGGTGGAAAACCGATAATTTGAAAATTGCATTTTTAAAAAAATAATCTTTTGCGTTAGCTATTGAAAACGAATAAATAACAAAATTCATAAAATTTGGACATAAATTTTTATTTATAATAAAATAATTTTCATGAATAATTTTTTAAGTTATAGAAGCAATTAATTTTAGATGAATAATTTTGAAATCATTGATATATTTTCTAGATGACAATAGGAAACATGAACTTTGGTCATTTTTCATACCAATTTAATGAGAAAATAATTCTTCCGAAATCATGGCCTTTTCCATTATATATTGTCAAAAAGTGGTACCGGATGATCTTTCACAATGTTCGAAGGATTTGACTTTTCTTTCCAAAAGATAAAGGTCTCCCCGGAAACGAAAAACTAAGAACACTGGCCATGTTTTGGAGCTTGTACTTTTTAAAGGTAGCAGCTCACAGGAGAGAAGTCAAAAAAATAGGGTGAGATCGAAAAGTAAAAAATGACCACTTTCCAAACTAAAATCTATTGAACGACTAAAATCCCGTTGCATTTTGATCTACCGGTGAAATATTATAAAATCACTCGGCTTCATGCGGACTGTAAAAATTCACGCCGAAAGATATCCTACCAAAGAAATAAAAAGAAAATATTCCAAAGAGTTTGATGAATTTGTCCAAAGGCTCTAACTTTATTTTCTTTCACTTCCAGGCTTTTTTATATTATTAGTCAAGGACCCAATAAGCCAAAACCCAAAAGAAAAAGGAAAACATCAGAAACAAAAATGCTTACCCTTCATGATGAACTCTTTTATTTCAAAGTACTACCTATAGCTGAACTGCTGCAGAAGTGCTTTGATACAGAAAATAGGGAAAGAAGAAGGGGGGGACCGTACAGGGAAAAAAAGGAACAACAGGAACAGCAGAATCCTTCCCAACGATTTCTTCTCTTCATTTTGTTCATAATCCCTAAAGTTATAATCCGGATAAAATGCCAACCATCTCCATTCCAAATCTCAAAAGCCTAGGAACCCAGCAATCCCAGTCGAGAACGGTTCTTGCAACCTTCCGATCTGGTGTGTTTTCAATGGTTCTGGGGAATTAGGCTGGAACCGAGAGATGGTTGGCAATTTAACTTGCGCATTACATGAAACATATGAACTGTTATTCCCCAACATATATAAGAGTATGATAACCAGGACCCGGATGAAGTGCCCGCTAGTGAGGGAAGCTGAAGATATCCGCGCTCGCGGGGTCGTCTTCCTCGCCCTCGAGCCCCCGCAGGAGCCGGTCTTCGGCTTCCTCGCCGGCTCTGCTCTTCTTGGAGCGAGGCTCCGGGGAGGACGATACCGAGGCCGCCACGGCCCAAGAGTCGTTGGAGCCATCGGAGCTGAAGCACAATTCCATTACTCCTCTGGGGCTCCCGGGGACCGATCCAAACTTGCGCTTGCTGTGGGAATATCTCTGGCTTCTCAATGCGTGGTCGTCGATGAGCTTATAGCAAGGATCGATCTTGTCCTGTTCAGAGAGTGATGTTGAAGCTCAGTTTTAGGATTTATCTTGGTAATGCCCTGTTTTGAACAAATCAATGAAGGTAGAGAAAGACCAACCGTGCCCATTGCTAGGATTCCCAAGAGCTGGGTTTGGTCTTCGACATCGAGACGAGGCTTTAGGCCATTGATTACGTGCAGCATTGTTGAAGCAGCTATCACTGAAGGGAGAAAACACGTGAATCTGCAATCTGTCGAATGAAGAAACGCACGGTGAGTCAGAAACAAAAACCCGCGACTCTCCCAAAAGACTTATACACCATTTGTATCAGCTAAGCAATGGAGCTGGGCATTTTGGAAATGACCTACCTGAGATTACAGAGAGGAGGACGTTCTCGCACCTTCTAAGAAACTCCCAGCACAGATGGCCCGTCAGCCCTAGTCTCCTTGTCATGTAATCAAGAAACGATAGCGGGGTCACTGGATTCATCTTCCATTCGAGCGACGAGAGCACCAGGAGCTCCATTCTCTGTATGTTCTTCGCCTCAAAGACGGGGCTACTGTCCTCGACCTGAAGAAAAAAAAAAATTACATAAAACGACCGAACCCACATACTCAATTAACGAGCAAATCAAGCAGACGCTTTTTCTCAAGAGGCGTTTTATCAAATAGGGGGGAGGACGGACGCTTTCCGGCAACGTACTTGGAAATCAATGAGAAGAGGCACTTGGGTCTCCTCCACTTTGGCGGCGAGGGAGAGGCAAGCGACGGCGGAGAGCTGAGTCATCCACGGCTTGTCTTCCTGCAAGGCGAAGCTGCACGTGAACCTATCCCAGTAGTTCACCGCGAGCAGAGCCGTGAGAGCGGAGAACGCGTAGTGCGCGTGGACTCTCATTATCCACTCCACGGCCTCGCGGCGAGCATCGGCCAAAGACGGGTCGTTCTCCAGATTCAAGCGCATGCCGCCCGGCTCCTCTTTGGAGAAGAGGGAGGCCAGCTCCTCGTCTTCCCAGAGCAGGTCCTGATCGAGCAAGGCTCGCGGGCTCAGCAATCTGTGATCTCTCTCTTCCGGCAAGAGCCCATCGCTCGCCAATCCCTCTTCTTCGTCTTCTTCTCCCCAGTGTTCCTCCGAGCAGTAAAGGGCGTCGAAAAGGACTTGCTCTTCTTGCTGAGAGCTCGATGGGTCGTGTTGACGAAGATGACCATGGTGGTGGGGTTGATAACTCGCCTCCATCTCCTCCTCCTCCTCCTCCTCCTCCTCCTGCTTCTGCTCCTACTTCTGCTTCTTCTTAGAAGAAGAAGGGTCGATGAACGACAAGATCATTACTCCATGAGAGGGGCAATGGAGATGGTGTAGATAAAGTAGAAAGAGAGGTCCAGGAATGGCCCTGCTCTCGGAGCCATATCTCTCTCTCTCTCTCTCTCTCTGAGCAGCACTGGGTTTGATGGAGTAGACGGGAGGGGGTAGGGGGGAACTGATGAGTTCCTCAAAAGGGATCTGTTTTATTTGTGGTCTTCGAGCTGCGTTTCTCTTTATTGCAGTGTGTCTTTTTCTGCGCAGAGAGAGAGAGAGAGAGAGAGAGAGAGAGAGAATTTTCATATGATGCTGAAGGCTTATTTAAATCATTTGACGAAAGCGCTTATTATTTGGAAAAAAAGTTATCTAAAACTCATCCCTATTATCGTTAATAAAGAGTAGTTATAATTTAGAAAATCGATCAAATTTTCAAATGAATATTATTGGATGTGAGTGGTGTAGAAGGAAGGATTACTATTATAAAAAACCCTGCAATTGATGTACACGTGACAAATTTACTTCGGATTAATTTTTTGACCATCAAAAATCCAAAATTAGCACATTTGCAACAAATTTACCTCCATTAATTTCTGTTAAGTTAGATTAATATCACAAAAACCACAAACTACTACGCTAGTGATAAACAAAGAGTGAAACCCTAAATTATTACATCCGTTAACCGTCACGTCTCATCAGACTTAGTAATTTGATTTTAAATTTAACAAAAACTAATAAAGGTAAATTTGTCACAGTATACCAATAATTTGAGATAAATTTTTTAATGGTGTAACGATTTGAGTTTTTTATGGTATTAACTTTAGAAGAAAAAATTATACAAACTACATAGTGTATTCACGTAAACAAACACACGTAACTTTGGAAGAGATGAAATGACGAGTTATGTGTATGATAACATCACTTGTTTTACTCAGGAGTATAAATTTTTTCCATGAAATAAACCATGACTCGATATTATCAAGTTTGATTATCTTATATAATATTAAGCGGTATTCTTCTTGCCCATCAGTGAATACCCAACTCTCGAAAGTCATCATTCGAGCATAATAGTTTATTTTGAAAACATAAATAATTAAAAATTATGAGTACTATTTTTTCAAAAATTTCCAATTTGGTTACTGCCTTGGCAAAGCCCAAAAAAATTAAAGTAAAATTTCTTAATAAATGCAGCATTCTCAACAAAATAAACACCATCTGAGAAGTACGTGGGTCCCTTAGTAAACCAATCTAATATAAGAGCGATTGCGAAGACCAAGGAGGCTATATTTAGCCAATAGCATAAGAGCAATCAGTGAGCGGTATAGACGTTAAAAAGAAAAAAAGAAAAGCTACGTTAGAACCATGGCCATGTGCCATTTTAGGAAGATAGCATAAATGGCTCTTAAGTTTTGGTCAAATATGTAACTTGGTCCGTGAATTTTTAGTTCATTTGATTTGTTCTTGAATTTTAGTTTACTGTGCAATACAGTCCTCGAATTTTTAAATTGTTTAATATTGTCCCGATTTAATCACTAAACTATATGAACTCGTTCAACTTTGCTCCTGAATTTGAATAAATAAAATGATAGTATTCAATAGTCTCATATACTTTTTTGGACTAAATTAAACTATTATAAGAAGTTCACGAACTACATTAAACATATTAAAAATTCATGGATCACATTAAAAATTGGGCGAAAGTTTATCAACGACATTGAATAAATTAAAGTTTATGAACCATATTGTACATTAAATCACAATTCAATGACCGTTTGTGTCATTATTCCTGCAATTTTAACTTGACTCCACTCAACTCCATTTGCAACCCGTTGCTTCAAATCATTTGCTGCATGAAGCCAATCTTGAAAAATTGGATTTTTTTAGCCGTGGAGAATTTGAGAATTAAAATTTTCCTTTTTTTTTCCTCTTTTTCTCTCCTCTTTTTTATTAGCAAAGGGAGCAAACGTGCAATCGGTGCCTGCGGACCTCTTCTGAACATCATCACAAGGGTCCCGTACTCGTTTGCCACATGAACTAAACTTTTGATCTCATCAAAGACAAATTATACTTTTACCATGGACCAATCACCTTGGCGGTAAGGCATGTATTAAGTAAACTAATTAAATTCGTGAAAATAAAAAAGTAGGGAATGTCCCTGAGTCCATCCTGAGATTATCACCATTAAATGGTTGGGTTTTTCTTTTTGGCTTGAAAAGTTTTCTAGACGCTAACACGGTCAAGCATAGATTAAGTTTGATTAAGTACAAGACTAACGTGAAAATGTTTTTCGCATGAAAATTATGGAATATGATATGCCAACATTATAATGGTCATTATTACATGGTATCAGAAAGATATATTATGTGGGATGATATAAATGTTACATGATTGATTTTCTGCGAAGTCGAAACCGTGATTACATGCAATGTTACGGGGCACATTAGTAAGTTGCGGCCGGTCATAAGGACACTAAATAATTTTAATTTTTAAAAAAAAAAAAGTCCGAAATTTAGTGGGCTGAAATAAAGTTCAAACCCGAATATGGCGTTGATGGGCCGAGAGTCTCCCTTAGACTTGATGGGATTGTGAAATATCGATATTGCCCCTAAGTTTTAAGAAAAATGAAATTTACTATTAGAAAAATCTTTGTTGGGTCTACATAGTGCTTAAGTATCTTAATTATCTAGTAATATTTCCGATTAAGTAATTGTTTAAATTTTTCATGCAAAATCGAAGTATAGGAAAATTCGAAGTAGTTATAAATTAAATTAAGTAATGCAAAATTGGCATAACTTTAATTAAGAAAATTCCCGATTTCCCCTTCTTTTTTTCCCTCGATTATGTATATAAAAAGTCGAAATTCATTAGATTACTCATCAATGGCTGTTAACGTATTTATTAGATTACTATGATAAAACAAATAAATACGGACGAAATTCATCTTAGCTGTTTTGTTTGGACGTAAATATAGGCAAAATGCACTCTTCTCACCAAAGTTTTTAAAATATTATTCCGATTTCATAAAATCATGCAAAAAATCATATGTAAATCTAGTTGTCAACATTTATTGCGAAAATTTCAAGTAGTTTATGATAAAGTCAAAGTACATCAATTGTGATTAGAGTGCATTTGTTTGGGAGAGAATGTCATGATAAAGGATCTAGGAAATTATTTTTCTAAAAATGGATAATTTTCCTTTGTTTGATGATTTGTAATAAAAAATGTTTTTAAATGTTTAGATCTCATTTGGAATATGAATTCAATTTCCTAACTTTATTTCAAGCTAAAAAAACTTTGAATTTTTTTTCATTTTCATTTATATATATTTTCTTTTCCATTTCCTTTTTCTTTTTCCTTCCACCTCCATGACGGTTGGCAACAAGCCACAAGTGGGGCTTGACCTTGCAGACCCGCGTTTGTGGCTAGTCATTGGTTGTTGCTAGGCCTAGCAATCAACGGAGGGGGAAGGAAAAAAAAAAAAGAGGAAATTTTAAAAATTTTAAAAAATCGATAGGAGCAATTATGAAAAGTGTTTTCATCTCTTTATATTTAGGAATTTGCTTTCCTAATTTTAATGCATTGATAATTTTGAAAAAAATAATTGAACATGTTCTCAAAATCATATTTTGGGTTAATACTCTAAAAAAACCCCAAATTTGTACACTTATGACAAATTTATCTCAAACTATTTTTTTACCACAGAAAACCTTAAACTCGCTATACCTTTGACAAATTTACCATAAAACTGGTACACTTACGACAAATTTATCATATGTTAGTTTTTGTTAAATTTTGCTGTCAAGTTATTTAGTTAAATGACACGTGACGGTTGGTGATATACCAATTTGGGATTTTACGCTCCGTTTATCACAATTTACAACTTTTGTGATTTTTTTGTGGTGTTAATCCAATTTAGCGGAGGGTATATTTATCACAAATTTATCATTTTTGGGTTTTTTGCGGTTGAATAAATTAGTTTTGGGTAAATTTGTCATAAATGTACTAGTTTAGAGTTTTTTATGGTTAATCGGGGTAAATTTGTCACATATTTGCCGGTTTGGGATTTTTCATAGTCAAAAAAATAGTTATGGGTAGATTTGTCGCAAGTGTATTAGTTTGGAGTTTTTCAGGGTATTAACCCTAATTTTTTTGCAAAACAAACAAAGTATATAAATTATATTGCCAAAATAAAGTAATTGACTATACTCCCGTTATCTTTTCACATGTCTAGCTTTACTCGTGAATTGTTTGAAAGGGTAGGATTGGGAATTTGAGAACTAGATCAGTAGGAATTGTTTTGGTTCTAGGTTCAAGAATATGCATGGTAGGTTGTTGGTTCAAAAAATCGGGAAACCCGTTTCAACAGACAACCTGTAACTTGGAACGAGTCTTTGTGTTTTTCCTTTTTTATGTATTTATGTGATGTCCAATGATAAGTGTGAATATAAAATCACTAGTCTAAGCTTCAATTTCCAGTGATATCCATGACCGGGATTTTTACTCTGTTAATATTTAATAATTTTCATGTGTTTAAATACTAGTTGTGATCAGTTGATTGTAACAAATAGTGATAATTAGAGGTAATCATTTATTACAATCATTTAATTAAGAGTATAGGTAGAACCCAGGTAAACTCTAAAACTGACCCTGAAACCCTTGATAGGATGGATGCTAGATTATTGAATATCCTGGGTAAGTTATAACTTTCAAAAATTAAGGACTATGTTCTAATACGTGGGTTTTAGGTTTCAAAGTAGAACTTAAATCCACTCATCCCTAGTTCGAACTTAATCGTAGGTCTCCCAAATTTGACTCAATTTGTTTTGAGCATGAATTATGCTCAAGCCACGAAATTGACTTGAGTCCATGTAATCTTTTTTCACCTGGCCCCAAAAGAAAAAATTTCCTCTAACGTTGAAACGAAAACTCCACAAGTTCAACGAGTATCTTTTCGTGAGTCATGTTCTCTTATACAGGCGTCTCGATCCATTATATGCATGCACATGAAATGTGTATTTAAAGTAATAGGTTAAGACAGCCATAGAACTCCCGGGGGGGCGGGGGGATCCACGTTCCTCTGCACAATCTAATTAGGTTTTATATGGTCTGATGGCAAATTTACCATCCTCTACAAAAAGCAACTAAGATGCTAGAAATTTTAAGTGTGTTTGTTTTAATAAAAATTTTATAAAAAAAAAAACAGAGAGAGAGAGAGAGAGAGGGGGGTGTGGGAGTGGGGTTGCTGAATCAGCTTTTGAAGGCAGGTCGCACGAACCTTCCTTTTTATTGGTAAGAAAGTGTCATTGCCATTTGCCAACAAGTAGCCCGACTGATGCAGATCCAAAGTACGTACTTCTCCCCTCCATCCCCTCCATTCTTTTGCCTATTCCCACCCACAGAGAGAGAGGGAGAGAGTACGTAACGCACTGTGAATACTGCTCAGACTCTCTTCAGGCCCTTCGCTTTGCTTGAGGGGGGCAGAACTGAAACGTTGCTTTCCCTCCCTCTCCCCCCTCCTCTCAACCTTTCCCTTTCTTTTTCTCACCACTTCTTTATGGGCTCGCTCTCCAAGAAATGCATGCACCAACTGTGTGTGTGTGTCTGTGTGTGTGAGTGAGAGAGAGAGAGAGAGAGAAAGGGCGTTATGAAATGACAGAGAAAAAGTGCAATCGGTGGTGAAAGCAGCGCAGCAGGATCCATTGGATTTAGAGGGAGAGAGACAGAGAGACAGGGAGTGGTGATGGAAGGTGAGGGGGATAATGGAGAGAGATCGTGTTTGCGGGTGATTGATGGTTTCGAGTTTCGACACCCCCGCCTCCTCGCCTCCTCTCCCCCGCCAAGGACCGGAAAAACAGGGATAAAGAAGCTTACCGAGTTCTCGCCATAACTGTGTTTCACAGTTCCGGCATTACTTGTACAGTAACCCTAGGTCTAGTAAATATCTCTTGCTACATTTTATGCTCGGATCTTGCAGGAATGTGCCGTAGACCCGCTGACATTTTGTAATGACGTTTTCAAATTTTGTAACATTTAGAACGAGGGTTTATTCCCTCTTTATCAAGAAGAAGATTGTAATTTTTTCTTATGGAACATACTTTATAAGTGCTCTGAGATCCATTTTGTATTTTTAGTGATGTGATAAAAACGAGTTAAATATTCCACCGTGTGAGATCCGATCATGTACAAACTTGTCTGCATTCATTCAATATGTCAAATTGCACGATCCAAAAGTTCGACTAAAGTAAATTTTAATATGTTTAGCATCTCTTGATTGTAGTAATATTTAGGATACCATTACAAAGTGAATATAACGAATGATAAAATTGAATTTTTTTTTTTTTTGTTCTAAAGGGAAGTGTGTCCACCTAAAAGACCAAAGTTTATCTACTGTTATGTAAGGAGGGAAACAAATTCCTTAAAGAATCATACGATAAAACAACACCAAGAAAGTCAAGAACAACAGTGACAAAAATAATGTCATTGGTCTGATCCTTTTATCGACAATCGTACAATCAAAATCCGCAACATAACTAGGGTCAATAGCATATAAAAGTGTCCAGTATGGACCTATAAAAAATTGCCGCATGGTGGGCAAGAGTTTTTTTTTTGGCCAGAATAGTTGGCAGGAGTTTAGCTCGAAGGCAAATATTTGTTTGATAAAGCTGAATAATAAATAGAATTTTAAATGCTGAAAATAAAATTATAGAATCGTTCGATAATAACTGTTGCTCGTGAGTTATAATTAATTTCTTATCGAACGTTGGATTCGTAATGATAGGTTTAGCAATATAATTGATAAGATTTATATCATCAAATGCTAAATTCTTAATTTTTAGTTCTTACTTGGGTTTATCAAACGGGCTTGTTCATTCTTACTTAATCTATGTATCGCAAACATTAATCACAACGCCATCATGTACAATAAAATATTTAATGCATCGACTGCATGGCTGGTGTTGCGTGACTATTCAAGCTTTACATTATGATGTGAATCCCGATTTACTTAGTACTAGAATTTAAAAAAATAATAATAATTATATACTTACTAGATTGCTTCCCCACTTCTCATCTCATGCCCTATACAAATCCTTGAGATAATTGTTTTGGTAAGTGGTCTTATTTTTCATTTGCACGGCATATATTACATGTGCATGTCCCTAAGACAAATTCTTAAACTGGAGAACACAAGCCCTTTATATATAAATCCATAACCTTTCAAGCTCACTCATCTCTATCATTCTCTCCCAATGCACACACAGTTTCTGGCTTCTGGGATTATCTTCCTCTTTGCTTTTTTACCAAATCTCAGACAGAGAAAGGCCTAAAAAAAGAATGAGCAGTTTTATTATCATCAATAGGGTTAAAGATCAGAGGAGGCCATTCTCTGCCAGAAGTAAAAGAGACAGTCGTGTTTTGATGTAAATCCATGTCCAATGGCAGCCATCAGAGAAAAAGGCACGATCTCTTTTTCTCATTGGGACTCATCGAACTCCCCTCTCCCCGCCGTCCACGTTCCCCACGCTCCTACTTCTCTCAGACCGTACCTGCTTCACATTCACCTCATCTTGACCCAGTCTGTCAATATCTTTCTACACCCACAATTTTCTTTGGCTAATTCCCAAAAAAAATTCCCAGACTTTAAGTTCAATTTCGAATCTGACCTAAACTTTTCTTTTATCTTAGAAAAAATATTAAAATTTAGGTTTACCGTCAAATTTATCCTGAATTTTATTTTATTCTAAAAAAATCATCAATTTTTAATTTATTCTCAAGTTTACCGAGTGATGTAGTCCCAACTTAACATAAAATTTCTACATCGATAATAAATACACATCGACAGGGTGATATGAAAAATTATCTTCAAAATAAAACCATTGTAGGATATAAAAATTAGGGAAGACTAACCAAGACTTTGGATAGAGGGCCAGTGGGGGGCAAATTAATGATTAGAGTAAAACTTGATAATTTTCTTTTGGACAAAAAAAATGTGAGATAGATTTTTGATTGACCTAAAGTTTGAGGTCTTTTTCTAAGAATAAAAAGAAAAGTTAGGGATAGATTTGAGACTAATTTAAAGTTTGGCATTTTTTCTAAGATAAAAAAAATTTAGACTAGATTTGGAACTAGACCTAAAGTTTGAATTTTTTTCTAAATTAAAAAGTTCAAAGCGAAACTAGACCTAAAGTTCGAGGCTTCTTTTAAGGAAATTAGCCCCAATTTTCTTTGAAGGAAGGTTAATAATACCAAAACTAATTTACAAAACTAATTTATTAAATGATACGGTAAATTGTAAATGGTCGATCCAACAAATCTACTTTCGAATTTTGTAAACAGTTCTTACTAAGCACGATATTTCTCTTTTTCTTTGTTCAAATATGTCGAAGATTTTATGGTGGGGGCTTAATATTTTCTTTTTCTTTTTTCTTTTTCTTTTTTGGGGGGTTGGGGGCTGGAGGGGTTAAGATTCAGTGGGACATTTTTTGGAAAGGGGAGACAATGATGTTTTATTTAACAACTATTACCAAATTGTCGAGACCCCACTAATGAGAAACTCATGATGCCTGCAGTGCGAAGGTGCGAGGACCCCAACTGGATATCTTGCAGCTTCCAGCTGTCCCGGAGACATGGTGGTCTTGGTGTATCTAATGATGGTGCTTCTCCCCGTAATTGTAGGAGAGAGCTTTGCTTGCATGGGAGTCTCTTTCTTTCCTTTTTTTTTTTTAATTTGATGGACTTTCATATTCTATGGTACAATCATCGCCCTTGAAATCCTACATTGATACCGTGTTTGTCACTGCTTCATGCATACTCTAAAAATCTTACTTTGATCATGTGAAATTATATAAAACATTTGTTAATTACTTTAAAAGTGTAGACTAAATGGACGTCATATGTATATAAAGACTATAGATTTCATAGTTCAATGATGTAGAATATTTTAATATTCAAATACTCTACCACTTCCTTCAACACATAAACTAGATTTTACTCTAAGACTATAGGGTGGAAATATATAATAGAGAGGCAAATTAAGGGCTTGGAAAGTTCAACCTCGATACTTTGTACTCTAATATCATTTGAGATTTTGTAGAACTACTCTAATTTTTCAAAAGTTTAAGTTTTTTTTTTGGTCAATAAGTGGAAGAGCATTACATGTATATAAAAAGGATATTAGCCCCATAGTCAAACGATGCGAGATATTTTAACGCCCTCTCTTATATGCAAATCAAATTAGGAGTGACACATAGAATAATGAGATGGATGCACATGTCAAATAAATTAAGGCAGAATCTAACTTTGATACCATACTGTTCTACAAGTTTAAGATGATTGATGAATACATGATTTGATACTCAAATATTATAACCTAGAAGAATTAACCAAAGGAGAATTTTTCTACAGTTAACGAAAATTCACTCTTAAATATTTTAATCAATTCATTAAGCGGCACAAATAATTATCCCAAAACAAGAACGTTTTCCAAATCGATTCATTTGCAAAAGAAACCCACCTTTATATATATATAAAGATGAGGTTATGAGCTAGGGTAGGACTTGGGTTGCATCCTTTAACATAATGATTAAAAGGGTTGACCTATTGCGACGTATCATCAACATCACGTTCACTCCTCGGAGATTTTATGATTATCATCCATGGAAATTTGCCCAATTCGATATTTTAATAAAAGCTGTGCGCGTGACTTAGCTCATCAGAGATCAGAAAACTAGAAGAGGGAAACACTAAGCTTGCCAAGTGCCGACAGACACCCAAAAAAAAAAAAAAAAAAAAGAGAGAGAGAGAGAGAGAGAGAGAGCACGGAGAGGCATGGTAGCTCAACTAATTAGAATCGCTTTTGACGAAATCTACAGTGCAAATGCCAAATGATATGTAGTCCAGGAGCGGCCAGACAAATTTTGGAGCAGAAGAGGGGCAAAAATGGAATGATATAGAAGGAAATGTGACATAAAGTTGTGGCATAAGGATTTCTAAGCATCGCACTATGTACCTTCTAACGACGTTATTTTTTCTTTTTTTATAATCAAACCTTCAGTGATAAGAACCATTCTTTTGTACAAGGACCATTTGTTTGACAAGAACTACTACGGCGGCATTATTCATTTAGCTACTCGCAATATGAGATTCCATGTTTGTAATTAGTGATGATCCTGTAAACTATACTATGATAACTACAATCCCGTGAGCAGTGCATGCGTGTTACAAGATAAAAATGCAATAGAACTTGCGAGGAGTACATCACCCACAAAGAATGCACCATTCTTTTGTTCAAGGATAGAGAATGTTGATTAGCCTTCAAACCATTAAAAAAGATTTATAATTTCACGAAAACAAACTTTGGCCCATGACACTATCAATTCTCTCTCTCTAACAAAATTTTTTGCCGAACACAAAATGTGACAATTAAAAGAAATTAAGTTGGAAAGTTTAACCTTAATACTTTCTACTCCGATACTATTTGAGATTTTGTAGGACAATTACTAATTATTCTAAAAGCTAGTTAATAGGCCGGGGTCCCCACATTTGTATAAAGAGCATATCAACCCATAGTCAAAAGATATAAGATATTTCTACACCATCTCTTACATTGCAAGTCGAATTAAGAATTAGGAATAATGGAGTGGACGCGCACACCAATTATATTGAGACAAAACTTGATTCCGATACTCTGTGAAATTTTATGAGATCACTGAGAAATGTTCTATAAATTTAAGTTGATCGATGAATGCGTTATATAATATTCAAATACTATATGATGGAAGAAGTAGCCAAAGGAGAATTTTGCTACTATCAACAAAAATCTACACTCAAACAATTTCGCCACTTCATTTTTTCCAAGCTGAACAAATAATCATTCCAAAACAAGTACGTTTTCCAAATCGACCGGTTCTTTAGCAAAAGGCATCCACCTTTGAATGTATAATGATGTGGTCATGAGCTTGGGTGGGAATTGGGGTTGAATCTTGCAACATAATGATTAAAAGGGTTGACCTATTGCTACATATCATCAACATCACGTTCGCTCCTTGGAGATTTTATGATTATCATCATCCATGGAAATTGCCCATTTGATATCTTAATTGAGCTGTAAGAGTGACTTGGCTAATCAGAGATCAGAAAACTAGAAGAGAGAAACACTAGCTTGCCAAGAAACTTGACTAATTAGAATCGCCTTTTACGAAATCTACAGTGCAAAAACCATATAATTTGTAGTCCAAAAGCGAGAAAACGAATTTGGAACAAAAGAGGGGGGCAAAAATGGAATGATCTGGAAGGAAATGTAACATAAAATATGGTTGTGGCATAAGGATTTCTAAGCATCACACTATGTACCATCTAACGATGTTATTGTTTCTTTTTTTTTAAATCAGAACTTTACTGACGACAAATACTACAACAGTGTTGTACATTAGGCACTTGCAATATGAGTTTCCATCTGTAATTAGAGACAACCCTGTAGACCCTACTATGATAACTACAATCTCGCGACGCACATGTTACAAAATAAGAATGCAATAGAACTTGCGAGGAGTACATCACCCACAAAGAATGCCCTATTCTTTTATTCGAGGATAGAGAATGTCAGTAAGCCTCTGAACCATTAAGAAAAATTGATAATTTCGAGAAATCAATCTTTAGCCCATGACATTGTCTGTTCTCTCCCTTGAATAAATTTCTTTTACTGGACACAAAACACAAAACCCTATAGTTAAAAGAAATTAAGTTTGTAAATTATTCAAGCATCATCATATCACGGACTTTCTAGCGTGCACACGAAACTCAGAGTAACACTAGACATATAAAAATCACCACTGAATGATCAGATTAAGAACATGATAGAGGCAAACTACAAATAGGCCGCAATCGACCATCCATACGAGTCTGTCGCATTATTCAGTGAATCAATTTAATCTACTGGTAATAATATACTTAACATTAGATAAATCGAAATTTTTGGGGTTCTTTCACCCAATCGAAATGATTCATCACATTGACCGCACCATGGTTGAACTGGCAGTCCTCAATCCTTATTAGAAGATATGGTAGTTCACCCCTCACTTTCAGCAAAGCAGATTTTCTTTGTCTAGGCGGAGATTAGTGCGACCAATCATCATTTTGAAGATCAAATCATGAAAGTGGCGTTTACTAACCTCTGCGAAAAGAAAATTCCCAGTGCCCAAGAACTAAAATCACCATCCCCAAAGAGATTTTTTCGTTTTCATGACCAGTGTACAAAACCACTGTCCAAGAAAAGTTCATCAATTGTACACTAGAAGATGGAGATTTCAATTCCTAGATCACTATGACATGTATGGAATGGGGTCATTCAAAAGGATGAGCATCAAATGCCAATTTTGACCCTGCTATCATGTATAAGAAAAGCATTTAATGCACTTAATTTATAAAAAAAGACGTGATCCTTATGTTCAAGAGATGAAATGGAACTTCCTTCCCATGAGAAAATAGGCAATGCCAAACCAAACTTTAGAGTAAGAAAATAGGAGCCGTGCCCTTAAAGCAGCAGTTCATGATGCTCTGATGTCTTGGGAGTAAAAATTGCACAATCACTTGGCAATGGAGGACAGAGAAAGGACAAAAAATTCAAGCAGGGTTTGTCCAAACATGTATCGAATCGCCTATGTGCCGAAAACACAGAAGAAAAGGAGATATGGGTGTCCTCCAACCCCAGAACATTATTTGCAGTCTTTTCAGAGCCGGACAATAATGGATTCCCTCCATTGACTTTTTCAAAATGAAGAGTAGAAAGACCAAAACTGAACAGCGACTCCTTTTTGAGTTTGACCCGGTTCCTGACTCATTCACTCCAATTTCTCTTCCTGGACCACCACAGGAACTTCTGAAGTCGGGCTAGGACCGTCCATAATAGCTCATTCATAAAGAACAATCACCTAATCAAGCATCAACCTTGAACCATCATTGATTAAGGTAGTTCTACATCATCTGTTCATATAAGTCAACAGCATTTGACCCTGTGCTCACTCATGATTGTCCCTTTACAGACAAAAGAATCCATATAGCTGGAGAGAGAGAGAGAGACAGAGAGAGACTATCCATATAGCTGGAGAGAGAGAGAGAGAGAGACAGAGAGAGACTAACTACCAATTTCCTACCGAACACAAGTCCTAAAGACAACCAAAAAGAAAAAGTGGAGTTCACCTTCAATCATGTTCTTGTCCCCACATGTGAACCAACAGTTGAACTTGAAGTGCCGGTCAAAGCAGCATCTGCTCCATTGACTAATGACATAATCTAAAGTGCATGAGCATTTCTTTAGCCTCACAGCCAATTCGGAATATTTTATACGACCCAACAACCTCTAGTGATTCCAAAACTGTTGTCGAACTTACAGTATGAAGCACGAGTCTTCGACATGCATTAACCACTGCCGCGTTTAAAATGTTCCCGGATGAATCTTTCGGCATAAGATGGGTACTTCGACCGGATGTACGCTCGGAGACACTTCTGGTACGAGAAATCTATCCATACACCATCGGTTCTTACAACAAACAAACACCTTGAAATTCTAAACTGGGGATGTCGCTCCACCTTCATTGAGAGGAAAAGGCACGTTAGATCATTCCTTAAATGTTTCGATCATGTCATGACATGTTCTGGCAAGATAGTATTTCCCATGTTTACCTCAATGACAAGCAATGAACTTTGCCATAAAAGCATAAATTACTATGAGCAATTGGAACTACTGTGTTGACATATTTCTGCTCAAATAAGAACTAGTAATGTTGGCTCTATCTTGAGTGCTAACTACAAATCTGCGGTACAAAAAGCAATGGGGTGGAAAACAATGGTCATAATCTCTCACCTCAAATTCAAAAGCCACCTTTAGGGGTCATGCACTTAATGGATTGCCAGGTAAAAGGGGCATGTGACGGTAAACCCGAGAAAGGAATATATCAAATAATGACTCCTACAGGCACTCAAGTTGACAGAGAAAGAAGAAAGAGAACTTTACCGAGATAAATAAAGGACAGCTCTATCTGAAAAATTCCTAAAGAAAAAAAGAAAAAAGAAAAAAAGAGGAAGCAAGCCATAAGTCAACTTAACGATAATTTGATATGTCCAGTCTGTTACTTACAGCGTGGGATGTTGGGGCAATTGCAGCATCATTGCAACTGAATTATTTTACCATGACATGAAACCTCGATCTCCACTACTCTGTGGAATAGTTACTGTCAATATGATGAGTTCTCTCACCTAGTTTCCTCAGTGCTTGTAGTCTCCTATTGAATTCATTTTTCCTCTGTGATCTAAGTATCACCGGTACATGTATGATACCCATCTATGCATGCCACTTTGTCACTGTTAGTTTTCTTAGGATTAATAATTTCTTTCTCCTTATGCATGTATTTCGTATTAAACTAGATTCATTTAACTCAAACAGCAAGGCACTAGATCCTCAAGAAGCACAAGGAGTTCCTTATATTAACCAGGCATAATATGCTAGTAGCATAAACTCATTCTCTCATTACTGAGTAAACTCATTATTTTTTTTAAAGGACATGATAGGCCTATTAAGACTGGTTTATAAAATTTATCTACTTATGCATCAGATTTTAATCAAGTGTTGAACATGTGAGTTATGTTTACAAGCCCACTTGCTGTCTACATGTGAAAATTATTACAAGAACAAGCATCGTTGGATATAGCAAGTGTACTGCACTTCAAAATTCTACTAAGACAACCCACAAAGTTGAACTATAGAAACATTAGCATTTGCAATTGGGAGCACTTTTGGCCATTAAAAGAAAAGGGTAACCATGTGTGATATCATAAGAAAGGAATATGAGATGCCAGCATAGGCTAGATATGCAGAACCAGGAACAGTTGATGGTCATTAACTCAGTGATGTAAGTGGATCCAACAAATATACAATCATAGTTCATGGCTTGCAGCTGAAAAATGCAATAAGAGCAGAAAAATGAATCAAAATTTTGCAATAGATGCCAAATGCATGCCATACAACTTGGTTGCTTGATTTTGTGGTGTGGAGAAAAACTAAATATCCATCAATAACATCACAATCCTAACAACTTGTTTGAGATCGATCTTCAACTTGGCTGCTAAGTTATCTTTTCTTTTGTTGTCTCTCTGAGGAGGGGAGGTAAAGGGAATAGGTGGTTATAACTTTAAATTTTAATTAGCAGTGTAAGTGCTTTAAAAATAATTGTCTGTAACATGAATGTCTCTTTTAGCTTTTTTTCCTCTGGGAAAAGGCCACAAAAAACTTCAAACTATGCCCAATGTGACACATTTATTTTACATTGTTTTATTTTGCACCAAAAACCCCAAATTTGTACTCGTGTGACATATTTACCCTCTATTATGTTTCCATTAGAAAGCATCGTTAGAAGTCCTAAATGTGGCTAGCATGGGCAACAGAATGCAAATGGCGTCGATGCCACACCCATCTGGATTAAGTGGACATTAACAAAACAGTGCCATGCTCTTCATCTCTCTCATTGCTCTTTGTCTCTCTCGTTTTGGACATTAGGATTCTTCCTGGAGCTTGGTTTTGGGAGGTCGGGTTCTTCCTGGGGTTAGTGATTATAAAAAGGGAGGGTTTGCGCAATAAAATAAAATAAAATAAAATAAAAGAAGAAAAAAAGAAAAGAAAAGACCATGTAGACCTAGAAGAGGTGTGAAACAGCATGGAGAGAGCCAGGATAAGGAATGCGAAAGATCTGAGACAAAATCAGAGCTAATACAATGCTAATAATTAATATTTCAGCATGTTTCAAGGCATTCACTCAGATGCTACATGGAATGGAGGGGAAGACCAGATGGTACTGCCTCCTAAGGTGAAAGCGGTGGAGGAGTCGGATTCGAGTGTTTTGTGTATCAGTGATTAAAATGAAGATTAATGGGTGGAACCAAACCAGACCAGACCAGGCTATCGAAGCAATTCAAAAACCAGAAAAGGGGGCAAAACCTAGAATCAGAAAAACACCAGACGGTATAGACAACCATATTTTTGGAACAATTTGAACTCATAATCACTTGCCTAAGTTGAAATGAAGCTGGATTTGGATAAATCTTGGTCAAACAATCACAGATTTGACGAGAAACTGAGAGAGAGATAAACACAGAAAAATCCTAAAATTTGCACAAATTGCCTTCAACAACTGAGAGAAGAGAGCAAATGGCACTGTTGTGATCCACATAAGCCATTAAAAGGACGTCATTTTAATCACTTAATTGACGTAAACGCCAAACGCTTCATTTACATTCTGTTGTCCACATCAGTGGCCATGTAGGACTTCAAATGGTACTTTCTGACGGAATCATAACAGAGGGTAAATGAGTTACATGAGTACAAGTTTGGGTTTTCTGCTGTCACCAAAAAAGGTATAGCATAAATGTGTCACAAAGGCTATAGTTTGGGGTTCTTTTGTGGCTTTTTTCCATTTTCTTCTCAAAGCAAATATAATTGCAGAAGAGCTTACCATTATGTAATCAAGTCCACAACCAATTTTGTCTTCAGCATGTGGATGATATATGAGAAGCTTCTCTACAACAGTTTTCTCATCTTCAGCTGCCAGTCGTTCCCCATCCAAGTACCTGGTAACCAAAAAAAAAAAAAAAAAAAACAATAGCAAAATAAGGAACTGAGAGCACTCTCAATTCACCAACTGCTGCACATGACTTTGATGGGTAGGCACAGTTCACATTTAGTGTGATGCAAATGTTTTCATCAGTTAACTTCTAAGATTTATCTGAAATCAAATAATTCTGAGCTAAATCATGACTCTGTAACTTGTAAGCCTCGTATGAAGATCCCACTCATAGTCCACCAAAAGGACAATTCGATAACTATCAAACAAGACAAATAATCCTCTTCACCTATAATCACCATTAGCTTGTTACAAGTATCACAAGTTGTATAGGAGAAACAGCTTTTGTGAATGTAACTAACTAAACTATGATCATCATGGTATGCAGCTAACCACCAAATAACTGATGCCAGCCAATTTTAAATCAAAAGCCTTTTGCAGCATCTTGTATGAACAACACCATTCTAGATTTCTCATTAATCCTATGAAAGAATATTTTTTGATGCAACTTCTGACACATTATTTCCTGAACTCTAGGATTAGAAATGTAGAAGTGAGAAATCTGATGAAAAAAGTACAACAAAAACTGAAACAAATAGTCATGAAGTGCAGGCAAGATTCAAGCATACAATAGCGAATGGCATCATAATACCAGAAAACGGACTAGAGTGTATTGGGAGAGCTTGACATGAATTACAAACTCCACCAAGTTCCTGGCCATTAAGAACAGAATATGGACAAATATTGCCAGTGATTGAAATGAATTTAAGAGTGCAATGGAAGAGGAGGAGGATCTTAGTGAGCAGGGATATCAAGCAGCAGATTAAGCACATTTATTAAGCTTAAAATTGCTGGAGGAATGTCAAGTGTTGATGGCCACTGTTAAATGGTAAATGCTGTTTGTCATAAGGACAGGTGCCATCCTTTGAGCAATGAGAAAATGTCAGGGAGATAGGAGTTCTTCCTAATAATCTTAAGTCTAAAACAACCTACATGTAGAAAACAAATGACCTGCAATCGTGCGTAACAAACTAAGAATATCCGTAGGCTATATTTGAAAGACTCTAGGAGAGGAAACTACATGAAGAAAATTCTCATAATTCTAAAATTTCCATCCTTTTTCTTCTCACAGAAATTTTAAATTTTTCATTGTTTTCCACTCCAATTTTCATTTTCCCCATTTTCCCCCATTTCGTAAACATAGCATTAGTGTCACAACAAGTACATAAAAAGTGACTCCATTTGCACCAATGAAAATGTAAGTACCATATACATCTATGTAAATATGTTATTACAGAGCTTGTAGGTTGCCAGATTGGGCCTCTCCTCAGTGCATTAATTCTATGTCATATAGTTATTTTATGAATTTAATACTATCACTTGGATGTCTGAGATGGACATTTAGTGTCGCCAACATCAATTCTGGGATATAAAAAATTGTTCATTCTCTCCTCTTGCACTTGATAGACGAGCAGATAGTTCCTACTGTTTTGCTTCTCTTCCAATGTCCAAGCTTTCCATTCCATTAAGTTTTGTTATTACACCATTATTTGTCTTACCATTTTTATTTCTACCCCACCTTTGAATGATCCAAAACTTAATTTTTTATCCACTACTTTTGTTTCGAATTGATAATTACTTTGAATGTTTTTTTTTTTTTTTGTGACCCAGGAAACCCCCGCATGGCCAGCAGCCGGAGAGTAAACCCTGGGGTGACACGTAAGCGGGAGGACCCACCACCCCGGCGTCACACTTAAGTCCCCAAGCGACCGTGAGGGGATTTGAACTCCTCCCCTTGCGTTAGGGGGAGAGAGCCCAAACCATCGCGGCCACCAAGGCGGTGGTTAACTACTTTGAATGTTTTCCCCTATGATCTCCAAGAAAATATTTCTTTTTCAGCAATCCGATTAGCATCTTTCCATGATTTTGTTACAATTATCTAAGCATTGTTGGGAAGGTAGGACGAATGAAATCTCAACTTGTTTTTTTTTTTCAAGTCAATTTCGCCATTTAGTTATTTACTAATCTGATTAGGTTTACTGACAAAACCAAAACAAACATGTCAATACTATATTATAGAGACATGAAAATTAGTTTTCTTTCGCAGTTGAAAATATTGTCAATTTTATCTTACAATGTGGAAAGAGGATGAAGATGTACACTAACATAGTTCCAATGGGCATCACAGCTCATCTAATTCCAGCAATTATCAGTTCAAAGTTTTGCCATGTATTGGTTTCATCCTCTTTTATACTAGAGTTTGAATATCGATCCCATCTTCCTTTTACATATTTACATTTCCAGAAAGACCACCTATGAGTAAATAACTTAATTTTTTTCATTGACTTTGATTCTATGGATCCTTTATTTATCTGTTTTTTCTTCTTAATTTTCCGAGTAAACTTATAATCCCACACAATGCGCAGGTAAACATTTACTATAAGGATAGAATAGAACCACAGCCATAACAATTATACTATATAATATAATCTACACTCAAAAGAGGGGATATAAAATTTTTCATCAAACGATATAGCCACGCATAGTTATCTTCAAACAGCATCGAGCTTGAGGACAAGTATCTGTCTTTTATACCTTTAAAACGAATAACATAGTAGTTGGATGAAGTGCTGAAATATTACCTAAGAGGATATAGCATACTACAAACATCACAGGCATGTAAAATATTCTTCAGTTACTGTTTTGGTTAAGAATATAATTAGGCACCACATATGAATGAAAAGGTCCAATATAATTAATAAAATCAACTTTAGGCATCTGCACCCTTCTACAATGAAACTTATTAGCTAGCTACTAGACCATTTTCTTAAAGTTATTGCATTTCAAATGAGTTGGTACCCATGTCATATAACAACTATGAAAGCTGGGAAAGGAATACTCCTAAGTTTCTTTCTAGTTCTAAAGCTAACAATTTCTGCTCTGCAATCATGGTTACATGGCACATCTTCTGCTATCCAAGGTTGGCTTGATCTCCTGCAATGCCCATAAACCTTCCCTTTTCATTTCTTCTTATTCCTATTTGTATCCTCAGTCACTGTTCAATTTGAAGTTAATGGTATAGAGGAAGGTTCCCGTAAATAAACAAACGTGATTATTGACTCTCCCAAATTCTGGCAAACAGCATCATCAAATGCACATCAGTGAACTTCTTGAATTTCACGATATATTAGATCAATTTGACAGAAAAAGTTCACAAGACAGGAGATGTCACTCCTTGCCTACTTGTTGATTAGGCAACATGAGAAGGCATCACCAAAGACTACTATGACAATCCCCGGCCAATTAATTATTTTCTTTCTGGTTTGACTTATATGCTTCTATGTGTAGACATTGGTAGCAGTTAAAGAATTCTATGTAGCCTAGAAGTCAAAGGCGATGCTTCACATTCATTGCTCTGTGCAACTGGCACAAAAGCAGAAACCAGGAGTTAGATATATTTTTCCCCAAGTGGAACCAAGAGTTAGAGTTGTCCAGTCAGACTACAGACTAAGACACGGTGTTCATGCAATGTTCATCAATGTCAAAAACCATTCTTTGAAAGATGTGGCTAGGAAAACATAATATGTGACCCCTCCCCCCTTTTTCTAGTGTATGGAGAGGGAGCAACCGAAGAGCCTTTGAAGGAATTAAGTCTGCATCAGTACATTTCAAGCCATCCAATCGGAGAATGAAATTGGATGAGGAAATGGACACAATTCCAGGTAATTGGATCCCCCTGCATAGAATTCTTATTCGCTGTTTGGTTACTTTGTTACAGTGTCGAGAGAGAGAGAGAGAGAGAGAGAGAGAGAGAGAGAGAGAGAGAGAGAGGAATTTTCCATCTTTTGTGAGGACATGTGCAATAATGGAGACTGGAAAGAGCTCATTGAGGGAGGCAGAACAAGTACAATAGATGAATCTATGGGAAGAGATTTTGATTACCTCCATCAGCTAGTATATGTAGTTTCTCAGAAATGGGATTCCATTTCCATAGAAAACCAAACAAGGCCACAAGAACAAATGCAAATTTCTCATTTTTGGCATTAAAAGAAGTCACAAGTTGATGCTTGCTGTCATCAAATGTGCTTGTATCCTTGAGCTACTTTTTGAGCTTTTCATAAATGGCTTCCCCTCAAGCCTTTGAAAACTAATTGGCATGACTCTGGTGCCTTCCCATTGAGATCATCTTATCTCTACTTTTCAGAATAAGAGAGGAAGAACAATGGGGAAGAAAATTAGAACAACAGAAGAACTCACCACTTGTTTGATAATATTGAAAATGAGTATTGAAAATTTAATTATTGAACTTTAAGTGTTGACCTAAGTGCTTAAAATGAAAAGAAAAAGTTGTTTGATGATAGCAAAATTTCAAGTCTGAGTATAATTCATTTCTTACCTAAAATGAAATTGTGGATGGTATATGTAGGTTTTAGCAAACTGATTTGCAATCTATTGAGTTAGTAAACCATTAAGTAATTTCGCGAACTTTTTACTTAATTGGAAAGTCAACTAATAAACATTATCAAACATGCTTCATCTTATTAAATGCTGAATCTTTTCACTTCAACCTCTTAGTTTGCAAGTCCATTTCTCCCTCTCTAGTGAACTTACATGCAGAAGAATTCTCACAGATCTCTAGTCATCCTCAAAATTTTATAATCAATACCCTAAAGCCAAATATAATTAGATGATGATTACCCGCACCAATAGAAGATAACTTCAAATTTTTTAATAGCTGTCTTAGGGCCTGATTCCTACAAAGACTGAAAACTTTAGCTGATTTTCAATTATGCTGACTCAGCCCCAGCAGTTGACCTAAGGAGTGGCCCAACAGGGGACTCATTTCCATGTATCTTTACTTGATCACTGTCGATGTCCAGCGAAATTGCTAAATGAAAACAAGAGACTGACAGGTCCTGATATGGTCAAATATATGCTTTGTAAAAAAACACGAAAGAACATTAAGAATGATCACTTTATATGTGAAAATAAAATCTAATTTCTACTGCCCATGACAGCTTCAAAGATAACTATAAGAATATGTGCAGATTAGGACATGCAGGGCAAATCATTCTGATTATTGACCATCTTTTCACTTTCACTTTTTTGAAGGCCATTTTTTAACTTAATAACTAATCTTATCACCACACCAGCCCTATGCTGAGCCATATCAGCAGTTCATCATGTCACTAGTGGAATACTGCTGGCTGGCTGACATGTACCTTCACGGTAGAGTTGGAAAATCAGAAATTCAAGGTAGAACTGAAGGTTCTGCATTATTATTATTACTATTAATAATGTAATTAGACCTTTTTCTATACATAGTGAAAAGCTAACATCCATTGCTAGCATCAGAGTGAGTAAAAGAGTAATGGAGGAGAAGAAGAAAAGAGAAGATAAGGAAAGCAGAGAGAAATGGCAGATTGGAAATTATCCATCTTCATTTTTTACCAAGACAAATCAATTGCCTCTATGGAAAGCAGTTAAATGTTCAGGCTTGGAATGATAAGAACATCATATGAAGATAGTACAAGGCGTCTGGAGATTTCTAAGCAGTCAGTCATGGTTTATCTTAAGAGAAAAGGCATGCAATACAAGAGCGGTCCACTGTTCTGAAATGGTACTCAAGAGTACCAAGATCCTGAGATAGACATTATAAACTGAAGGAAAGAGGATGGTAAATAATTCACCACAAGAACCGTCCATAGAACCACTTTTATCAATTAGTAGAACACAGAAATAGTTGGATGAGAGAAGTGCCGATAAAACTAATAGGAAAGCACAAAACATATGCACGCGTGCGTGCACAGAGAGGGAGTGGGGGAGAGGGAGAGAGAGAGAGAGAGAGAGCTGCTGTCTACCAAGGGTAAGCAACTCATTTGTCTGAGTGAGATGTATAAAAATGCTGTGACTTTATTTTCTGGCTCTTCATTCAATGAGAGATCCCAACAGGTTTTCAAGCCAAAAAAGAAACAAAAAAGAGAAATCCCAAGAGTTGTGTGTTTTCATGTTCGCTTACAATTCTTCACCTAAGATGCTTGGTGCCAAAGAAGGATGCTTTCATAAATTCATAGCCATTATCAAGTTCCCATGTAATTAATCACAACCGACTTTCACCTTCCAAGCTATGTAGGTTCTTTATCGAGGAGTTCACCATCCTGAAGCAAGCTAGCGAATTGATATAACCCTCTTCTACATAAAGAAAAAAAATTTCAACATCGTTTGCTGCAAGGCAAAACTCACGTAAGCTGGGTGCACGCAAGCTATGTTCCCGATGTAAACGCATAACAAACTGTAAATCGAAACACGCCTAACATGCACTCTTCAGGCATCAAGTGAATTAGCATCCTGATTGAATCAATTCCTTTCCTGTGGCACAATCTTCCACCAATAAGTTCATGCTCTTGCACGAAAGACCGACGACACGAAATATGCAAAGTTCAGTCAATAAAACTAAAGAAGGGCTCGATATTATATTCACAAATTCTACTTGAACTCTAATTGCTCTAACCAAATCCCGAACGCAGTTCATTAGTGCGCAACACCGAATGACCAGAACTCAGTGCGAAATGAACTTCGCGCTACACAAGAATGATCGAATCATCGTCGGCACAGAACATCCAGTCCAAGTAATCATTGCGAGAGAGAGAGAGAGAGAGAGAGAGAGAGAGAGAGAGAGAGAGAGAGACCTATCGGAGTGGAGAATCTCCTTGGCGAGCGAGACGGTGGGCTCGATGTCCCTCAAAATCTCGTCCTCCTTATCCTTCCACTTCCGGAAGTCAGGATCGTCCCACCTCTGGTACCTCGGCGGCTCTTTGGTGCTCAACAACACCGCCGCGCCCCACTTCTTGTCCTCGGGGGACGCCTTCTCCCCCGGCGAAGTCGGCTCGGTCGAGGCGTCCGCCGCCGCCGCCCCCGCCGCCGCGCACAGCGGACGCAAGCCTCCGGCGAAGGGGCGGTGGTGGAGCCGGAGGTGGAGGTGGAGCCGGAGGCGGAGGACCGGCGCGCTCCTCAGGAGCAGAGGAGGAGCTGCCATGACCGAAGCTTCTACTCTGCTCCGGCAGCGCTTCTACGAAGCGAGGATGACGACGGCGGTGCGGGTCGTGCTCGTGGCGTCGATCCTTCGCGAGGGAGAGATCACGTCCGGCGCCGGGCCCACTGCATTTGGGCTCCGCTTGTTCTTTTGAGAAACAAAGCTTTCATCGATTTTTGCTTTTTAACGAAAAGATCTCTCCTTTGAAAGTGATTTATATTTATTTCGCACATAATAAATAATATAAAATATATATTTAAAAATAATCATTTATATGCTTTGTAATGGATAATATTTCTATTATCAATAATAATTCGTGTCTAATTATCTTGGTAGAAAATAAATATATTTTTTACATATTTATTTTTTATAAGTATATAAACGATCATTCTTATGAAAATATTTTTCATCAAATTATTAATTTTCGTGAAACATACATTGTCTTGATTGACATTTAAATCGCATTTTGATATTTCAATAAAATGGTTTATCACATGGTCATCCCTAATTTTGTCACATTGTTTTTGCAACCTAATTCTTGGAAAAATAACACCAAAAACTTCCTCGCCTTCTTGGCCACTTAGCACACCTCTACTTTGGAAAATACCAAGCACAAATGCAAATTTAATTTATGGAGACCATTTAGCGTCTTCATATAAATTATTGTCATTGCATATTTACAAAAGAATAAAAAAAGTGTTGATTTACTTTTTCTCCATAAATGCTCATTCCCTTATCTCGAATTCTCACACCCACTCCAAATGCTCGAATCCAACTAAAAGCCACGCTTACCCAAAACCTAAGCAAAGAAGGCATTGAAATGAGTTCGCAAAGAGGGGTAGTTTGATATTTGAGATAAGAAAATATTATGTGCACCTTGTGACTTCCTCCTTGAAAGAAACCCAAATATTAACCCAAATCTTAAATTGAGCGAGCGAATTTTCTTTTTAAAAAACGATCTTTCTCTTTGTGCTCACCTCTCTCTAGGTTCCTCTTTCCCTGATTAACGAATCACTGTGTCGGCCCTCCGGCTCCGGCTCATTCAACGCCTCCGTTGTCGCTAAATCGTTGGCCCCTATCGACTATGCCTTCTCTCTCTCTCTCCCCTTCCAAGTCACGACCGAGCACTTGTCCAACGAACCATTACATGGCCTTCGCCTCCACCGTCGCCGGATCACGATAAATCTAGAGGGTTTCCACCGACGACGCTGTCCTATTGCCTCGACCTTAGGGAAGAGTGTTCTCCCAAGAAGAAGGCCGGCTCGCTGAGTTCAGAATTTGGTGGGGTGTTTGGGTCCCACACGTGACACGTGTCGCGTTCTCAAAGGGTCTTCATTTTTTTTTTTTTGAGCCGGTCATGCAACGTGCGCGCAATATTTTCTCTCCACAGGAGCGTCGAGACTCGCGGCATGTGCGTGCATTCGGGATCATGGAAAGGGGGATACGCATGAAATGAAGAGAGGGACATCCTCGTCAGCCACGGGATGGGCCGAATCCCGAACGTCGAAGTCCGGCCCAATGTCCCCTCGATGGGCCGAATCTCGAGGGTCGACGCTCGGCCCAATATCCCCCCGCCATGGGCCCGATCCGTGCGCGCTTTTTGACTCTCAAACGCAACAGTCCCTTTCCTTCCCCAGAGTGACATTTCTCGCCCTCGATTTTCCAAGACCAAAAAAAACACAGTGAGTCCTCCTCCGTGCGCACCCGAAGAACCAAAGGATAAGATAAGCCGCCTGAATCTTCCCTCCTCCTCCCCCCTTCGACCGCCCACCTCCCTCGCCTCCGCCGGCGATGGGCCAGTCGCCGTCCTCGACGGCCCCCGCGCTCGGCGGCCGCGGCGCCGACCCCGACCCCGACCCCGACGACGGCCACTCGGCGGCCAAGTCGAAGGCCGCGATCTTGCCGGTGCTCGGGGAGGCCGCCGCCGACGAGTGCGCCGCCCCTGATCTCTCCATCTCCATCTCCGATCTCCCCGACGAGTGCCTGGCCTGCGTCTTCCAGTACCTAGGCTCCGGCGACCGGGCCCGGTGCTCCCTCGTGTGCCACCGCTGGCTCGCGATCGAAGGCCAGAGCCGCCAGAGGCTCGCCCTCCACGCCCAGTCGGAGCTGCTGGAAGCGGTCCCGGCGCTGTTCGCGCGGTTCGACTCGGTCACGAAGCTCGCGCTCAAGTGCGACCGCAAGTCCTTGAGCATCGGCGACGACGCGCTCGTGCTGATCTCGCTCAAGTGCAGGAACCTCACGCGCCTCAAGCTGCGGGGCTGCCGCGCGCTCACGGACACGGGGATCGCGGTCTTCACGAGCAATTGCCGGGGGCTGAGGAAGCTCTCCTGCGGATCTTGCGCGTTCGGAGCCAAAGGCTTGAACGCCGTGATTGATCACTGCGCCTCCCTCGAAGAGTTATCTGTGAAGCGGCTCCGGAGTCCCACTGAAGGTGTTACGGCGGAGCCGATTGGGCCTGGTGCGGCTGCCGCCTCCCTCAAAACGATTTGCTTGAAGGAGCTTTACAACGGACAGTGCTTCGGTCCGCTGATCATCGGCTCGAAGAATTTGAGGACGTTGAAGCTGGTGAAATGTTACGGAGATTGGGACACGGTGCTCCAAGTTATGGTGGAGAGGGTCGCAAAATTAGTGGAGATCCATCTGGAGAGGATCCAGGTAAGCGATTTTGGCATTGCCTCGCTATCTAATTGCTCGGATCTCGAGATACTGCATCTGTTAAAGACACCGCACTGCACGAACTTAGGGCTCATATCGGTTGCCGAACGTTGTACGTTGTTGAGGAAGCTCCATATTGATGGATTGAAGCTGAACCGCATTGGCGACGATGGTTTGATTGCTGTCGCAAAGCGTTGCCCTAATTTGCGAGAACTTGTTCTTATCGGCGTCAATCCTACGGAGTTGAGCTTGGATTTGCTAGGATCTAACTGCGGCACGTTGGAGAGACTGGCGTTTTGCGGTAGCGATACGGTTGGAGACGCTGAGATTATGTGCATCGCGGCTAGGTGTATGGCGCTCAAGAAGCTTTGCATCAAGAATTGCCCAGTTTCGGACGAAGGAATGAAGGCATTAGCCTCTGGTTGCCCTAACTTGGTGAAACTGAAGGTTAAGAAGTGCGGTGGAGTGACTTCTGAGGGTGCAGCTTGGTTAAGAATGAGAAGGGTATCGCTTGCGTTGAATTTGGACTCCAGTGACCAAGAACAGATAGACGCATTCGCCAGTGATGGTGGAGGAGAAGAAAATCATGTGGAGTTTCCTCCCGTACCTAGCCAAACGGCCGGCACTAATATTGCATCATCGAGCGGCACCAGTCGGTCATCTTCCTTTAAATCGAGGTTGGGCAGTTTGAGCGGAAAGAGTTTGATGGCATGCACATTCAGAAGATGGTCAAGTGGCAGTAAAGATTCCTAAAAGCCAAGATCTTAGGGGAATCTCTGAACAGCCAGGGTAAACCAATGACTGTCCCTCGGTGCATCAAATTTGAATTGTTGACTTTATGGGTCTGAAGGTTTCGAACTTTGATCTTCAGATGATCAGCTTCGTGCCATCACCGATTGTTGTCCTAACATGCACAAACCTGTTCTAATTGGTGTCGGTCCTAAAAAAAATCGTGCTTGAGTTTGCTGGAATTAAATTGCCTGAGTTTAGAGTGGTTTTTAGCAATCAATGGTTAGTGATACTATTCACTTCGCTAAATGTACAGCTCTAGAGAAACTGTGTACGGAGAATTTCCCCATTTCGATTAGGTGTAGAAGCACTAGTCGGCTGTTGCCCGAACTTGCTGATGGCGTTGCTCAAAAGGTATGTACTGTTTGTGGAGTGACTAGTGAGATGCAGTTTGTGAGGAATGCTCGTGTTTGAAATTGATGCTCTAAATTGAAGAGAATTGTTTTGATTTATTGCCAGTTTTGCTGGCCCACTGGTATACATTCTTGAGTGGCTCGCATTATCCTCTTGCTACTCGAGATTCATTCAGTCCAGTGGCTTGCGAGTTGGAGATGATCAAGAGATATTATCTTTTGCTCCCTTTCTCCAGTGGTCGATGATTCTCATCGACTCATCCTGTTTGATTCAGGTGTGGTGCTTGGTCAGGATCTATTCCTTGAATGGGCAATTGACAAAGGAAAGAGGTATTAGCTGTTTTCTCTTGATAAAATCTCTGTGGTTACTTCATGGTTCGAGTAAAAGCTTATATAGTATGCCATTTGCGAAGACACTTTGCGTCCCGGAGCTGCACATGGAGCTATATAAAGGTGTAGTCAAAATGTATGAATCTTGTGTCAAGGTTCTGAACCAGTAAGTCTGAAAAAGCTGTGCAGCAATGTTTACTATTGAACGGGCTTCTGTATATTTTTCGATTCCTTGCATAAGTGAGGCTCCGGCGGTGTCACCGATGAGAGCATCACCTTTGATTGTGGGTTGGATTTTGGAAGGAGTCGATTGCCTGTTTGGTCACCGGTAAGTTCGCCTGGTGATTACTCTAGTTGAATTTCGGATATGTTGCTAATTATTGCCGAGAGGATTAGGGGCAAAATTTTTATGCAATCTCTGAGGACCACGCGGCCTTCTGCCTAACTAATCACGGGGCACTGAGAATGACGACCCTTTTTTTAGTTTCCTTAAAATAAAAGGTACTTAGACAATCCCGAATGATGATTTCCAGCGGTTCCTTGGTCAAAAAAAAAAAAAGAAGAAGCACTTAGACAAGTTATTGTGAGCTCCGTGATCCGTTGAGCAGACGGTCCCAAGGTCTCTTGGGGAGCGCCCTAGGGGCAAAATTTTTATGCAATCTCTGAGGACCACGCGACCTTCTGCCTAACTAATCACGGGGCACTGAGAATTACAACCCTTGTTTCAGTTTCCTTAAAATAAAAGGCGCTTAGACAAGTTATTGTGAGCTCCGTGATCCGTTGAGTAGACGGTCCCGGGGTCTCTCGGGAAGCACCTTTTGACTTCCACGAGCAAATTGCTGACGAGTCTCGAGGCGTGCATGTTGCTTGCCAGCGGAGGCTGATGCAGGCCTCGTGGGACGACCATCATCGAGAGATCCAATAGATTTTCATCGCGTCGCGGCATGACTACTATTGTGACATGGACTTCGCGTGCCGATTGGTTAGGCGATTGCTGTTTCGAGCATGCTAAATCGGATGGTGAGTGAGTCAGCTGTCAGGTTCTGTGAGGAAAGTGATCTGGACCTCACACCACTGACCTTTGCTTCGAAGAAAATCGAATCTCGTTTTTCACGTAAAGATGCGAGCCGGCAGTCAAAATTGGGAGTCGCTTCTAAATCCCACCTGTGCAAGTACGAGGCAATTCACATGCCGAAAGTGAACGTGGAAAGCTTGATGTGCGCCTTTGATCCGAATAATTCTTCGTAATACTCACGCATCTTCACCTGGGTCGTCCTCCTTTTTCTGGCTCTCGTTCGTTCTTTGCTTTACCTCATTTTTGTGGTCTAAAGTCGGGTTGGAAAAGGGACAGATAGAAAATAGGAGAAAAAAAGGTGCGATGAAGCGAGCATATTCTTAATCAAACAAGAACTCATTCTCTCGGAATAATTATACATATCCAATCGGTCATGAATCTATTGCACGGATGTCAATTTTATTCAAATTTTTTCAATTTTATCAGTTTGATCATAAATCTTCATGGCAAAATTCAATGTAGCCCTTTTAATGCGTTCCTTGAATGGCGGTCAATTTCCCCATTTTCTCTTCCAACTTGTGATCAGCGTCGCTCAAGTTGGTGATGTGATGACAATGTATTGGTCGCAAGACACGTCTTGGAAAAGGGATTTACCTAATTTTCGGTTCATGCTTCCGTGTACATCTCAAAGCCATCCGAACGACTAGTGTCTTTGTCCAAACTTCCAAGGATCAAAAGGCTTTTAAAACCATCCCCGTCCTTATTCTCAACCAAAATCGACGCATGCACGGAATTCTTCTTACATCTACGTAAGCGATGACGCAATAAGCTAGATGCTAAAGCGCGAGCAAGCTAGATAATCTGACTCAACCTGAGGTCTAGAACTTCTACTGTTGTGGCAAAAAAAAAAAAAAGTATAAGCTAAGTATCTATTCAGTTGTTTACTATAGTTTCAGTTTTGAGGATACGTTGCATCCCGTCTCGACAAATTATACAAAAAGCGTTGTCGTTCTGTTCTCTTCCATCATCTTTCGTTCTCCTCATTTTGCTCACTGGAGTATTAGATAAGTTTCAACTTGTTAGCTTTCTCTTAGTATGCAAACTAAGAAAAGATCCAAGTTCGGGCGTTGTCTCTACAGAGAAGACTTTCAAATTAGCCAACCGCATGTTAAACGACGAATCCGTTCGAGACAGTATTGTTCTTAAAATTGTATCGTTGATATGTCTGACCCTATTTTTCCTTTCTTAACTTTTTCTCTTTTTCGTTACTTCTCTTCGAGTTCCCCCGACACCTACCAACCTTAAATTTAATGACGACTTTGGTTGATTTGAAGAGGCTTCCCTAGGAAGTGGAGTGGTTGAGCCTTTTCCATCATGATTTCAGGCCTTTGTTCTTGAGAATATATCGTTGAAATGTAATAGAGAGAGACCCCAGGTTTAGTCCAAAGACTTCTAACGTCGTGGATACGTTCCATCCCAACCACCTAAAATAAAAGAACTTGAAAAGAAAAAGAATAGAAAATGACTTCAATAATATCTATATTCTGGCTGAGTATGCAATGTTATCATTGACCTTTTAATTTCTCCAATCCAATCCTTAGACTATTTTCAAACGTTCAATGCAGTGATTTTATTTGATCAAACAAAAGAGAGAATCACGAGCCCCTACATTATTGCAAAATATGCAATCTAATCCTAAAGATTCCGATTTTTCAATCTAATTCATTAGCTTTCCATAATTTCATAATCACATTATTATCTAGATTCTAGAATATCTTTTTATTTCAATCCATATCCTAAATCAATTAAAATATTATGTCTTTCTATTACTTTTTTTATTATAACTTTTCTGCTCTTTATAAATATTACAATGATTTCATTTTTAGCTTACTAATAAAATGATGAAATATCTTTATGCGTACAAAGAGATAACCCATAACGGAAGATGGAGCGCAAAAATAGAGACTTGAGCTTCTTCTAATAACAAGGCAGAATCTTACATTTTTTTTTTTTTTTTTTTTTTGGGAGGGGGCTTGTTATCATCAAAGCTCTCTCTCTTCCTTTTTTTTTTTTTTTTTTTTTTTCTTTTAACTTGAAATTGAGCCGACACACTACTTACTTTTGATATATAACCTAGAGATGATTGGTCTCCAAGTGGGTCGATTCCCACCCTAGAATTAGGAGCTAAGTTGAGCAACGTCAATTTTCAATTTGTGGAATTGGAAATAAGCCCACCCAATCTTAGAATCGGACAAAGATGGTCAGAGGTTAGTCTTGAAACCGGTGATTCCTTTTTCCCCCCTCTATTCTCTACAAGTGGGAGTTTCTTAACATTAAAAAAAAAATAATTATTTTTATTTTATTCATTAAATGAATATTTATATGATCCAAGTTAGGCGCTAATTGACAACCTACTAGTTTTCTATTGGATTTTATAGTCAATACTGCATTACATGGCATCGTATTAGCTAGGACTGATTAGTTCCCGATTTCTAGATTCCGAGACTAGGAAAGGAACCAGACTGACTAACCGATCTGTCCTATCCGATTTGGTGGAATCAATAAATTTGCTGTTTTGGGCTAAAAATAAAAATGAAAAACGAGAGAATCTAGGAGAAATTAGGGAGGAATTAAAAGGGTTTATATATATAATATAATATAATATAATATAATATAATATAATATAACTAATCCAGTTCAGTTCCCACCTTGGAACGGACCAACTGGCCACCAGTTCCAAAAGTGGGAACCAATGACTAGACCACCCTATTTGGGAATCGGCCAAAATCAGCCGATTTGGTCTTATTCGGGCAATTCCCAGTTTGAGCGGTTCCCATTACACACCGCTAATATTAGCAAGTGTTAAAATATATATATCCATACATATATATGGAAGTCGTTACTCTATTTTGGTACATATTGAAACATAATTTACTAATTTGGGGTTTGTTTCACAATGAGAAATTAAAAAAAAAAAAAAATTAAGTAATATGGGCTAGTTTGTCTGGTCTGGTTTCTTACGTGGAAACAAGAATTCCATATTTTTAGAATGAGGAATTGCACCAATTCCTCCCAAAATCACCCAGAATCAGTTGGTTTGGTCCGATCCAATTCCTGGGTTCGTTCGGACTGATACATACCCCTAGTACAACCTGCGAACTAAAGCATCCCACACCAAAGGACCTATTTGGCACCCAGGTCAAGGTTCACTCAACCGATGTTCAACTACTGGGCAGAATGGTTTCCCAGTGGACATACAATTACTTTAGTGGTTTGGCCACAATTACGATACAATAAGATCTACGTGCTACTCTCAATCAGCATTACTTCGTCGAAAGCTATAAAAAGCTGAATTCTACAGACTAAAGAGTGGAATGGCATACCACTTTCGGTGCACGTAGAATACTTCTCCATGCTCATCAAGACCGCCGACCACGCCTATTCGTCCTTCGGTCCAAGAAAGAAGGCTTAATATCTAAGATACACTTCCGGGGATGACGTTTCATCTCTCCGCTCTATTGATCAAACTGGAACAAACAAAAGAAGTCCGTGCTTGAACTGCAGGTTGCTGAAGCACGGTCGCTACTCAACTTTCTTCTCTCTCTCTTCGCGCGGCTTGCGGTATATGATTATCTGGCTCAGGATGGTGCCGTTCGTCACCACAGTTCGCATTGTGCCCAAAACAACTACAGTAGAAATGAGGACAGACATGTTGACAGGATCCGTGCGAAACAAGAAAATAGCTGAACAGGCTGTGGCAGATGCAAATATAGAAAAAAAGGGTGCTTTGTGAAACGGTGTGCTGATTTTAACATTGACCACATCAAATCGGTAGAAGACTATTTTAGAATGTCCGTCACTTTGGCTCCATTGACAACGGCGGTTCGTGTTTGTCTGCACCGAGTGCATTGTTAAGCCCCTCAGGTGGACAGATAGAGAAAAGAAAGGATCGAAATTCTGATCTCCTGAAGGGAAAACAAAGTAATTCGACTGTATAGAAGCAAACTAACGTTAAGTCAACTTCAAGGCCATTGCTTCCGCAGTGATTTTGGTACAGAAGCAAAAGCAAATCATGAATATTTTAAGAAAATGTTGGACACAAAGATTAGCAGAACCTCTCGAGTCCCAGGGTAGCCTGACTTATGATTAAATTTTTGTATTTTTGGTGGATCTTGAGAAGCAAAAGTTCTTGAAATGAGAAAGCATAAGGAATAAAAGAAAGGTTACCGCTCATTGGGGCTTTTTCTTGTATGCCGGTGAACACTCTCGCTGCCATAAAAGAGGAAATTGAAGATATCCCTTTAGATTCAAAAACTAAAATCATGTCATATGGTGTAGAGCTATTCAACAAGCAGTTCGAACTCACCAACAGAACCTCCAAAATTCATGGAAGCTGTCAAGAAGCTAAGTTGCCCTGTACTCTTGGTCTGCTCAGCAAGAAGTTGCTATTAGTATCACAACAAACACCGCAAAATATTCTTATGGAAAGAGGATGGCAAGATTAAAAGTGCAAGATATCATAATGGGGCAGCTTAATGAATCACAGAAAATCCATTAACCCCTTCAAAATATTATGACTGAAAAAAGATGCACCCAGTTTATCGAATGCTTGTTACTGAAAGGACCAAAATTCTAAGTAGAAGAGGGACCTAGCAGGAAAATCCTTGAGAGCTCACATGTCTAGTTAATTAACTCCCAATCAAATGCAACCAAAAAGAGAAACAGGGATCTACTGATTTGAGGGATCAATCAATATAAAAATATCGATTAACTAAGGAAAAGAGAGCTGAACTTGTATGCAAGTTTCCAACCATCATGGTTATTTTAATTAAAATGATAATCAAATTCTAAATCTCCATTATCTCAAGACAAAGAGATGCCCTTTAAAACACACTATAGTAATCCAAACAGAAGAAGCACCACAGTTTCCTTGACCCAGGATAAACTAGTATTTTTCAACTTGTAGTGAAGTTTCAGCCAAAAGAGAACTTACAGTGAAATTTTTCCATATTTGTGGAACTCTGGCACAGAAGAATATTGCATGCTGGCATGCCTGTGTTTGAGGATTCCAGTCTCATGTTATGTTAAAATCATATAGGTGTAAACTCAGAAGGAGAATATCTTGAAAAGTACATATACATGACGAAAGTATAAGGAGAACAATGGGAAAAGGAAATAAACACAATCAGACAGTAGAAGAAGACTGCAGAATGATAAAAGAATTTGATACTCACATATAAAGCTTCAAAAAGAACAGGATCAACTTTACCAGATAAAATTGTTGGTGCCAAGGCAAAGTACCTGGATGACTACATGTTAAGGAAAAAATTTTGAAAAATCTAATCATCAGGGAACATCAAAGTCATGGCTATTCAGGAAAAGACACTTCTGCTGGCAAAGGAAGGAGGATACAGGAGCGTCTTGGTCCAAGTCTTGGCTCCCAGAGGTTGTGAGTAATAATTTATTACAGCAACCAAAATTATAGCTGTGAATTGTGGACATCAAATTAACTTGTAGCATCATCATGCAACAGGGCATTTAGTTCTAGGAAAGAAAATAAAATAACAATCATTCCATTAAAATAACTAGAGCTGTCGATGGAAACACATCCATTTGGAGAGCAGAATACATCACTCATTAAAACCAGGTCCAACTCCTACAGTCGATGCACAGCATTATGAATACAGGAAGCAATTTTTAGTAAATATGAGCAGTAAAATAGTTTGTGCTCCTGGAAAAGTTGATCCTATAAGAGTTGTTGTTGGACATAGTTGCCACTCTGATTAAGTACACAGTCAAAAACCAATAGTGGAAGATACTAAGTTACCAACAGAGCTACCTAACTCTTCATTTACTTAAGTTGCCGTTTAATCTGCTTGAACTTATGATCTCAAGACAGAAAAACTGAAGAGGTGCTGAAGATGGCAAGGAAGCCACACTTCCAATAATTATCTCATAATCAGTCGTCTACGTTCACACAGGCTAACTGTGAGAAAAACCAATTGTTTGTTTGGCTTAAGAAAACTGTCTAATGCCTGTAGCAAAAAGTGTTAGTCAGCTTTTTTTCCCAGTTTTCTGGAAATGAAATGAAGTTAATTAGAAACCTAAAGACAAAAAAGAACTGTTTTCTGAATCTCCAAACCAAAATAAGAAGAAAATTAGTGTTCTATGATTATGAATGACAGTCTCATGCAAGGCAGATTCTCCATGAAAATGAGAGCAAACATAATTCGATCCGGTGGAAAGCGAACTCAATGCACTAACTGGAACTCCCAGAAAAATTTGGAAAGGTTGTCCAGAACCAAACAATCTCTAAGCTTCCTCCAATGGCTCGAGATAGTAACATACATTGGATCAGAAGAAACACCAGCTCGCCATAAGCAGAGAAGTGAAGCCCTTTGTGGAGGCAATACGCCAAAGCGATTGTGTAGCCGACCACGTCGAGCTCGAAGGATAATATACTGAGCCCTCTGGCACTCCTATTCTTCAAAATCTTCAATATCTGCGGTTACCAAAGCAAAGATTCCACGACCAAAATCACTCCAAGAGTCGCACCATCACTCCCCGACAAAGCGAGCAACAGAGACAGCATTCGATTATCACCCTTCAAGCAAACCAAATTCTAAAATCCAAACGATCATGTTGGCAAGTGTCAAAGTCAAATCATTCTCAAAAGGGTCCGTCCTTTCACCCTTTACCGGTCCACGAGGAACGAGACGCGACGTGGGTTCGTATCCATTGCAACAAGAAAGACAGCGATTGGCGAGACGTACCTGAGGGAGCTTGACGGTGGTCGAAGCAGCGATGAGGCAGTACCCGACGAGCTTCGACAGCAGCGACAGGACGCAGTCCCGGTCCGGGACTCCGCCGTCGCGCAGGGACTCGAGGGCGCAGGCGAAATCGATCCCGAGAAGCGCCATTCCTTGCGCTCGTGGTAGCTGAAAAGTGGTGATTTTCGGGATATTTTACAACTCCTTTTCCTTTTCCTCTTACAAGGAAAGGGCTAATGAGTGGACAACACGTGTGAAATTTTTCGCGAATGCCGAGGAACACGATGGTAAAATTTAAAGCGAGAAATTGATTTCTCAATCGATTTCTATTGACAGGACGAGTTTTTTAAAACCCGTTTGATAACGATTTAAAAATTTCTATTTCTGAAGCAATAGTTTGATATGAGAAAAAATTTCATTTACAGGAATAGAAATTGATTAGATAACATGTAGGAAATTCTCAAATATAAAATAATAGCCAAAATAATACTAAAATAATATAGAAAATCCTCAAATACAAAAAATAATCGAAATAATACTAATATATTAGAAAAGTTGAAAATACAATTTCATGGAATTTATATTACATGTCTTTACACGTTTCCTATTACGTAATATTTTCTTTCGAAAAATAAACAACGTGGCAAAAAAATTGAAATTCAATTGTAGTGAATATGTCGTTGTGTTTTTGCGAAATTGATTTCACATTAATCAAATAAGTCTAATGATAGCCATGATTATAATAGTCTAATCTCCTAAAAAAATCTTAACTTCAAGTCTAATTCCAATTTCTTTCCAAATTTTGTTAAAAATATCCTCACCGTGTTCAAAAATCGTCACCAATTTTTTTCAAAATTATCAACACTAGGATTATTTAAAAATTTATTATCAAAATCTATATTTTCATCAACACTCTTACAAGAACAACATATTTCTTATTAGATCTATTTTCCTTATAAAAGAAAAATCGGATGAAACCCTAATGATTTGACCCATTTTTACCGCCTTAATATGAAGTTTATGATTAAAAAAATAGTTAGCCAAATAGAGTCGTTGGTTGGCATACGCGGAAGAGTAGGTGAATAAAGACTCATTAGATATGAATATGACCAATTGACTATTACCGTGCATAAAATCTCTTACGTGCAACAAATGAAGCCTTGTTCATTCAATTCTCACCATCTAGCCCAATGGTTAAGATTTTCAATAAATATTGATTAGAATGATTATATTAAAAAATCATTAAAATATTTTGGACTAAATTAACTATTTATATTTCTATTTCAATATTATTGATCTAAAATATTTTGGACTAAATTGAAAAGTTGAGAAAAAAATTTTCTATTTCTATTTCTATTTGTAAACCGAGGAAGCTAAAAATTTGAACGATTTCTTCGATTTCTCTATTTCGGAATAGAAATCTGTTTGAGAAATAGAGAAATCAAATGCGTTCTACAAATGGATTTTTCCAAGCGCATTCCGGGGAAGGAGAGAAATGAAGAAATTGAGAAACGAAATTTTATCATGCGCGCCCTAAAACTAGCGCCAGCAATTTCCGACCCGACTTGCTTGTATGGAGCATCCTTTGAACTACCGTACCACGTAAAGTCCGCCGTTTCAAATTTACATTTTTGCGTGCATTTCTCGCTCGAATCGTTTTGATCTTATTTGGGCTCCGATTTTTGTACAGTTAGGGGTTATTTGGCATCGTGCCAAATAATAATCGATTCTGATTTTTTGTTTTCGAAAGTAGTTTTCCAACAGAATTACGTTTGAAAAATTTAGTTAATTCTTATTCTAGGAACAAATTTGAGAATCAAAATAAACTCTTTTTCTTCTATTTTCTTCTTCTTTATCGATTGTCATCCGCGACCGTCATTCACCACCACCCGCCACCGCCATCCGTACATTCGCCGGTCGCTACCGTTTGTCGCCACCGGTCGCTGGCAACCGGTCCGGCAAGCTCGCCGGAAGTTCGTCAGGCCAGGGCGAGGTCCGGCGAGCTCACTGGAGGCAAGCCTAGCCACCGGCGAGGCTCAGTATCGCCAAATCTGGCAAGGTCGAGCCTCATCAGTGGCCAGGCGAGCCTCGCCGAGGCTGGGCGAGGCCCACTTGTCCACCGGCAAGCTCAGCCGATGAGGGCCGGTTTCGCCGAGAGCCGGCGACGCTCGGTAAGGTAAAATAAAAAAAAAAAAAAAAAGAAAAGAAAAAAAGGAAAAAAGAAAAAAATTATTTAAAAATTAAAAGAAATTGATTTGGAATAGAATCAATGAGCATGATACCAAACACAATTCTATTCCAGAATCAGAAATTTTGGACAATTATCAAACGGTTTAAAATGCTTATAATCTGTTTCCGGAAACTTGATAAAAAATAATCATTTCTAATCAGAATTTATCCCGGGAACAGAATCGTTACCAAATGTGCCCTTAAAGAATTGATTTTCTCGGTCCATCTCACACATCTAAGTATCTGACCATTTTGAAGTTCGTTCCACTACAGCGAATTGACATTGAGATTTTGAGACCAACAAAAGATGCAGAAAAGAACGTACTACTGCTTGGCCCAAGGAAGCAGATTGAATTATCACGTAACAAAAGTTCAAATTAATTGACAAAACAGAAGGGAAAGAAAGTAGAAGAATTTTACCAAAAAAAAAAAAGAAGGTAGAAGAAATGCAGATCGTTCATATTCTTCCAAGCATCTGATACAGTTTGTTGTTGCGCGATAGCAAGGCCGTAGTTGAGCTGAGTTGACCAGTTGCTGAACAGTACGGCGGAGGCGGGTAAATTCCAGCTGTTGGACCTGCGCCGTCATGGTGAAGTCCGTTAAGCTTCAATTCGATATATGTATGAGAGAGAAACCATTAGGTTTCCGTTCGTAGATGGACGTAATTCTCGACATCCTCCGATTAAGAGAGCAAAACAATCTGAAGGCGTGACAATTTGCAGGTACGCAGTACTCATCCTAGGCAAAAAGACACCAAAAAATAGGGAAGATATAGATTTACCTGGAGGGTAATAGGTCGAAGCTGGAGGAGGATACTGTGGAGGATAACCTGCCGGAGCACAAGGGGGATAACCAGCCGGCGGAGGAGGGTAGGCAGGAGGCGGTGGGTACGCGCTCGAAGTAGGAGGATATGCCGAGTAAGTAGGTGGGGGAGGATATGCACCTGGTGGGCATGTGCTTGATGCAGGAGGATATGGGGGCGCTGCGGTGTATGGCGATGGGGTCGGATAAAGAGATGTGGTTGTTTGGGTGTGAGGCAGGATGCCGGGCATGGTCAGGTTCGGGATTCCACATTGCAGGGCCAATGGTTTGGATTTCAGGTTCGATTGCTGGTCAACAATCACAAGAATGTTGAGAACTTGCCCGTTACATGCTAACGAATGAGAAAAACGAGTTTCTTGACTCCTTTCCTTTTCATCTACCAAACAAATCCTTACTGTCAAGTTCTGTTGCTCAACTCCATTATATGCAGATTTACTCTAGACTTACTTCAGATTGATTAGTGTCAAAAAAACACAAACGGTGGAATGAACACTTCCAACAGAAGCACGAAGCTTCAATCTTTGGATCAGGATGGTTTCTCGGTTATAAGAGTGCATTTGTGTCCTAAGTAAAGTTCATCGTTTTCAGGTTTCTGCACGTGCATCACGTGAGCAAGCGTGCCCACGCCTGCGCACGAGAGAGAGAGAGAGAGAGAGAGAGAGGTTACATTAGTAGCCGAATGGTACAGTATGAGCCTCACTTCGCCGGAATACCTGGAATTAAGAAAGCAATGCATACATGTAAACTATGAAGGGTAACAGGGCATTGAAGGGGTTTAGAAAAAGCTCATTACCTGCCACTTCGATCCTGAATTGGCCATGCAGTGTCATCGTAGCCTTGAGACAGAACCTTGTACAGTTGAATCCTGGCAAAAGGTCCCAAAAGAAAACCACTCACTTGAGGACTAGGTGCAAGGATAAGGTTATGCTCGTTTCTTTTTCTCAGTCTGGTCAATATAATAGTAAGTACATGCCCATCACCAACTACCTTCCACTGCCAATGAAGTCATCAGCAGAGAGAGTGTTACTATTCCAAACCATGACATTCAATTCCTGCAGGCCTTCGATGAGGGTGAACAAAAAGATGGGATTCTTGCCACGTCGACACATATCAGAAGCAAGTTCAATCTTCATGGACGAGAAGAAACTACAGGAGCACGAAGTAAAACCGTGAAAACACATAAGAAAAGGTACACTTGTTGCGTTACCTGTACATGTTTTGGTTCGGAACTTGGAGCTAGCGTATTCGAGGCAGACGTAAGGGTCTTGCCTGGAGATCCATTCCGTATCTTTCAAATTGACGCATCCGACCACTAGTGCATGAAACAGAAAAGAAGAACAAGTCGAGTCAAAGGCATTCGATAAGCCACAATGCTGAAAGCAGAGGGATGGCGGTAACAGAGAATCGGACTCTACCAGTGACCTCCAGAGGCACCCCTTGGATTCCTGAGAGCGACATGATATCTCTTTGCGTAAACGAAGCAGACCAATCGGATTTTTGAAGGCCAGCATTTTATAATAGCAAGACGTGATCTCTTGAAAAGAGTTGACTAATTTTCACCAGCTACAATGGGTCCTGATATGATCACAGCTTGGTCAAGTCAATCATCTACAAAAATCAACGGTATGGTTCTCGTTCATTTTGAGCAATTAACCATTGCAAATTGCCTGTTCAGAAGCTGGAAGAGGCATGCAGGAATGAGCAATTGAAGCTGATAAAGAGGCCTCTCTAAAAGTAAAATATATGATATTCAGATGTATCAATGATTATTTTTAAAAGGAAAAATAAAAGTGCATGAACATGTGCACATTGCACAGATCATACGCATTATATTTTATGAAACTTGTTTTTAGTAAAATAGATAAGAGGTCTATAGATATTAATTATTAGGGAAAAAGGCACCGAAAAATTGAATGATGAGATGGAAATGGTATGTCCGGCCGATGCGATGGAGCTCATCCGAACTGGTTTTTTTTTTTAAACCATTGACCAGCCGAGTGTTTTGAACAGAATTTGTCGATATCGCATGAAAGAAAATGGATGAATCTTCATAATCGAAATGCCAACGAAGATGAGCTGCAAGCTCTCTCCGTGTTGACTTCACAATTCATTGACTACGATTATGCTTATTCTTTTTGGAAAATTATCAATTAGTATTAAAATTATTGTGCAAATGTTAATTCAATTTGGCTAATTTAGTCCTAAATATTTTGATAAGTTGTCGATGTAATTTTTTCTGAGAATTACTGATGTGGAAGTTCGCTCGTTGGGCAAAGGGATGAATTATGAATCGAATCATTTGTTGTAAGACATGCAAAATATAGTATGTGTTCCATTACTGGCCTTTTCTCATTTTGTTGTCAAGTTTCACTTCTTTATGCATCTTTTTCCCGTTTTTTTCCATTGGTTAGAAACCAAACCAGTGGTGCATTTGGGGACTCCCCTTTCGAAATTATTGACTAGTCACTCGTCCTATATGACATAGCTAACGTTAGAAAAAAAGAAGAAGAAGAAAATATACGAAAAATTTATTAAAAAAATCAGAAAAATAAAAAAATGCAAAAAAAAATTGTCCATGATAGAGTCGGTCATGCCATGTAAAATAGCCAGTATCCATGTTAAAGATTTTCGGTCAAAATTGGCTTGAAGAACTACATTAGCAAATTCTCAAAAATAAATATGACTAATTTGGTCAAATTAAAAAATTTAGGATTGAATTGGTATCCGTACAATAGGTTTTGATTTTTTTTGTAATTATCTTCTCATTTCCTTAAATCGTTCATCCTACTAAGAGTAGTCCGCCCATGAAAAGAAATTAGAAAGACGAAAAGAATGAAATTTGCTGGTTAGTACTAAAAAGAAAATGAAAAAGATAATTTTTTATTTGACATTATGGACGAAAATGCTAATGTCACCGTTAAATTACTATTAAAATATAAATGTGGTTGTCAGCATATAAACTCCCCTACATTTCTATTAACTGTACGGCACCTCAATTGATACTAACGTGCATAAGCATAGGCCAGTGCTTACGAAATGTATTATCAGACATGGATATACTAGTAAAATTAGTAAATATAGAGGGTTTCTTAAGAATATTTAGTCCAAGAAGCACCATAAAGCGACGACATATTGGTGAAAGACTGAACGTGACAACTGAAAAAAGGGGAAAATTACCAAAAAATCATAAACCTATTATATTCGTACAAATTCACTACTAAATCTTTTAACTACCAATTGAGTCCTAAGTATTTTTACATTTTACCAATTGAGTTCATCTAACTAATTTTGGCAAGAAATCGCTAACATGAACTTTAACCATCTTACATGGCACAACCCATGCCGACATGGACCATTTTAATTTTTTTTTTTGAATTCATCATTATTTTTTTTTCTTTACTTCTTTTTTGAACTTAAGGTTGATGAGGGCCCGGACACCTTCGCCTAGGTGAGGGCATTTTGGCTAGAGGTGATTGATTCCTAGTTCAATCCAATCACAACTTGGAACTGGAAACTAGATTGGAAAAACTACTTCCCATTTTTCGAACTGGGGATCGAATATCAAACCAAACCAAATAGACCGGTTCCCGAGCGATCTAGTGGAAGTGGTCATGGGGCAAAAGGGAGAGACCGAAAGAGAAGAGGGGGTGTGCATGAGACATTTAAAAAATAAAAATAAATGGATAATAAACAATTAGTCTAGGTGGTCCGATTTGGTCTAGTTCCAAGAGGGAATCGGGAACTAGATTGCCTAGACACGGTTCCACTTTTAGGAATTAAGAATTGGATCAGCACTTCTGGGAATTGACCCGAACTAGATGATTCAGTATGGTTGAGGTGGTTCTCGGTTTGATTTGTCTTGCTCACCCCTAAGGTGAGGGTTGGAAACCACTCGGATTGGACCTAAGTTCAAAAAAGAAAAAAAGAAAAAAAATTAAATATAAAATTAAAATATCTAAATCAATGCTGGTTGTACTATGTAGGGTGATTGACATATGCATCAACGATTTTTAGTTAAAATTGATTAAATTGACTTAATTGGCAAAAAATGAAAAAAATTTATAACTCAATTGGCACAATTAAAATATTTAAAACTAAATTGACACAAGTATAATAGATAGAAGACTCATTTTGATAATTTTCACAATGAAAAAGCGTAAGTTCCAAAGGAATGATAATGCACTTTTTTGTAGCTCTGGTTGTTCTAGCAAAATATGGAGTCATTAAACACTCGCATGCTAGAAAATTTCTTGAAGTCCCTGTAAAGTTGCACTGGCCCGAGAGGAAAAACGAAACCTGGGACTCGAATGTTGGAAGATTTCTGACATAGCACCGAAGTCCAAGACAGATTGCTGGGCTGTGTACTTGACTCGATCCCAATTAACCAATCAACCCAAGGCCGTTTCCGGCTCAGCCCATTCAGGTATAATTGTGTAGAATACTTTGCTGGTTGTCGAAATGCCAATCAGTCTTGCTTTGCTTGCGCAGTACGGGCTGTGTACATAACTGGGCGTATTAGTATTTTCTATAGCGAGAGAGAGAGAGAGAGAGAGAGAGAGAGAGAGAGAGAGAGAGAGAGAATCAAAAGGCAATGTTGGATTACTAAATTGAGGGTAGGCACTTCCCCAACCCAACAGGAAGCAAACAGTTTCCCGAACAATCGACACCGCAGCAAAATTCTAACTTCATTAGACTTTGTCGGCACAGCGCACCTGAAAAAACAGAAAGAGGTCCATGGCTCTTTGGCATCGAGTCGTTGACTCAGGGCGCATATAGTGCATGGATTCATGTAACCTACTTCTAAATCATCAAGTCATAAATATAACAGAGCAAGAAAGCACATCAAAAGCTTTATTGCATTCGATATTTATTTCCTGTATGTCAGTAATGCAGGTATGGCCTGTGGTTGTCATAATCTCCAACACAACTCCCAGGGACAAAATGCACACTTTCTTGTTAAGTGCATGATCTGTGTCAATCTATGAAGTGGACAACACCAGATCATCTAAGCGGATCACGAAAAGACTACCGTTAGATAGCCTTTTCTTTCAAATGAAAAGGAGGCTTTAATTTGCTTGCACAATTCCCGTTTTCGAGATAGATGCGGACGCTCCAGATTGCATTTGAGACAAAGCCTAGAACCACCTTAATCACTTAAATACTTGTTGAGACTGGCTCCATGAACTTTTTAGCTACTCCTCCGAAGAGAGAGGATTATCGTTTTCGCTTGATGTCACAAGGGTGTCCAAATTAAAGTTCTGGCTAACTCCACCGAATCTTAGGCATGAACTTTGAAACGATACGTAATTTTTCCCTCGACACAACCAAATATGTCATATTAACTTGCCATCTGAGGTTCAAGATTTGCCATCTTTAGAGATATCCATCGTCGGCAAGGACTTCATTAGAATAATGTGACTATGAGGGACACTTTCCACGATGCGATAAAGAGGCTCTGTTTTCTTTCCTAGGTAGGGCTCTCTCCCAAGTAGGCCAAGCTAAAGAATAGACAATGAATGTGGGTAGGATGCGTTCATGATGATATGTGTGAATGAATGTGGTTCTTGCATGAACCCACCAATAGGAGTCTGAGGAGGTCCGAATCTTCTATCTGAAGGGATAAGGGAGAAAGGCGAAACGGAGAGGGCCATGCCAATGGCAATTGGAGGTGATGCTGTTTCAGAAAAGAAGAGTAAGGAGGGGTGCATGATGGGCTTTGCTCTTCTATCTTGTAGCTGTCAATCAGTTTTCATTTGTGGTGGCTTCATAAAAAAGGTCTGAACCCGGACAACAAAGTCCTCCGAGTCCGCACAATGCAAGGTTCATCTTCTGTGTCCTCTTATGCATTATGTATCTATGATCAGTTGCTGCTGAACATTCAATCTGGCTTTGGGTTTAGCTCCTTGCTAAGATTAGGAGAACTAGGACAGTTAAGTATGACGTGAGAGACTTTAATGGTTTTTAAAAAAAATTTCAATTCGAAAACATATATTCGAAAAATTGGATTATTTAATTGCGAAACATTAAGTTTGGCCCACTTTTCTTCTCCTTTTTGGTTCTTACTAGTTTGCAAAAATCCCTGAGTCTTGAGTCATAATTAAGTTATTTGTCGGCCAGAAGTCATAATGAAATAATAAGATCTAACCAAGCAAAGCTTCACAGCCAAAGAGCCTCAAGAGTTTATTATTCCAGGAAATGAGATAAACTCTCGCTTTCATTAGGGTTTGAGAGAAGTTGAGGAATGGAGGAGGGTATTCCCCTCTTGTCTGTCAAACAAAAAGAGGTATGGTTAAGACTTACACATGGTCTGGGAGTAGGTGCAAAGTTGGGATAAATATTGTATAGACTCGTTTTATAAATAACCCAACTAGCATAAACATGATCAATTAGTGTACAAGTAAGTATATATCTTAATATTTTATGGGTGGTGATTTTTATTAGGTAATGTTCTTCTTAATTCCACTTATTTGGAAGAGGCATTTATAATGGAAAAAAAGAAATTCGAATAATTATGAAAGAAAAATAATAAAGAAACGAAATGGATAAATTAGGTGGTAGTGTTATTTGGACGTAGACTAGACAAAGGAAATAGAAAATGGATAAGTGTACCAGAAGTTTTAAAATATGTCATAAAAGTGCAATTGCATTCTAAAATTTAAAAAAATATAATCAAATCATTCTATTAATTCCGTCTAATTTGGTTAACAAAAGATGCTAATGTGACCATTTTATATTTCTTTCTCCTATACGGCGATGACGTGGCTAAAACATGAAAATAAGGCTAAAACAATGTCGATTTAGTCCAAATCTAATTTTTTTAATGCAAATTTTATTTAAATTAAATTAAAATATAGCTACTTTTCTTTTCTTTTCTTTTTTTAATAAAAAAAGAGTTGGAAACCAAGCGGCCAGGGCTTTGTAGCTCTACACGCATGGTTTCTAATTCTCCTTTTTTAAAAAAAGATTTTGCTTATTTTTATTTAATTTAAATAAAATTATTATAAAAAAAAAAAAAAATTTGGACCAAAACAATATTGTTTTAATTACGCCATCGCCACAGAGAGAGAAAATAATTTTAAAAAGTCACTTAAGCATTTTCCATTAATGAAGTTCGATAGAGTTAACGAAATGATTTGATTACACAAATTTGACAAATTTTATGACTTAATTGTACTTTGTGAAATGTTTTACAAATTATAGTGAACGGAGTTAACAAAATGATTTGATTGTACAAATTCAACAAGTTTATGGCTTTGTTGTCCTTCCATGTACTTATAAATTAAATGGGTTGATACCATCAAAAGTTCCTAATTTATAACCTTTGTGACACCAATATTGCAATTTTCTTTTTTAATCACATAAAACCTCAAAATATGTTCGCAACACAATTATCCCAAATTTTTTTTTTTTGTGTGTGTTAACAAAGCCTCATAAACTATATCAACCGAGACACCAATGTCCTTAATTTTTATTTTTTTTGCACCAAATTCTTCATACTTGTGCTACTGTGATAAAAACACCCTATGTTGCTAGCACAAGTTTGGGGTTGGTCACACGAAAAAAAAAAAATTGGGATATTGGTATTGTAGTGGGCAAAGTTTAGAGTTTTTAATAGTAGAAGGAGGACATTTTTTGTCAAATTGATACAAGTTTAGATATCGGTGACAAGAAAAAATGTTTATGGTGTTGGTATGACAATGAACAAAATTTAGGGTTTTTAGTGATGGATGGAGGGTATTTTGTCACAAATTTTGATTTTTATTAATATAGAAAAAAAGTGTGTTACTGGAGTCACAATAAGTATAATTTAGAATTTCATGTGATATTTTTCCCAATAAAAATACCATAAAAGTTTAGCGATGCTATTTCCACCCCCTCTTTTACTTGATACATCATTTTCTCAATCGACCAAAATAACTTTCTATGTTATGAAACAAGATTAATCGCTCATTCACCCTACTTTTATCTCTCCCATTACTATTTTTCACCTTCTATTTTTAAAGCTAACCGACTCTACTATTGTTCTATTTTGAAAAATCATCAATTATTAATTAAGCATACTTTTTTTGTGTGTAAAATGTAAGTATTAGTTATCACATGAAGTGCAAAAGTATGGAGGCATCCCCAGCATTACAAATAGAACTAATGATGCAAGAAGATGGAGAAAGGAAGTTTCCACATAGTAGTAGTTTGGGAAGGTCTAATTTTTTATAGAGTGAAGAGCTTTACTTCTAATGACTTTATGCACCTTAGACAAAATAATTTGGATATCATTAAACTTGTTTTAAAAGTATCTTTAGTTGTGCTACATCCAAATGCAATATATTATTTTTAAGAATGACACCTTGAGGAGCCTTATTGCCAAGTATTTGCACCTCATAGCACTAATCATCCATTGAAATTCATCATTCCATCCTCTTACAAAATGCCGAATCCCATGTTGTGCTAAGACACTACGCCATATACTTCTAGTCCAATTGCACTTCAAAAATAAATGTATTCAGTCTTCTAAATAGTCATACAAAAATTGCACTTGATGTCGACTAAAGGCATCCATCATGATACAACTTTTGCTATCGGAAGTTTGTCTTTGCAAAGGAGCCATCTGGTAAAATTATGTTTGTTGATACCATTGGTCCAAATCGGGTTATGTCACTCCACAATCAATCCCACTCGTTTGAGTTTGTCATATAACTCTTTACAACCGTACCTAGACCTAAAATATGACCAAAGTTAGATCAGGTCTCAAATTAAGGAGCCCTTGCCAACTCTAGGTCATACTACCCTTGATGTTGAGTTGCACAATTGGAGTATCTCTACATTTAGTATCATGAACCTAGTTGCTCTATAGGGAAGAGAATTAAAAATTGATGAGGTTCTTAAACATGCGGCCTAGCAATTCTTTGTTCCATAGTTTCAAATTGAGCAAACCTAGTCCTCCTTATCTTTTGGGTAAGCAAACTACTTGCCAAACGACTTTGTGGGATCTATGTGCTTCTGTATTACTTGCCCATAAGAATTGTTTGATCTTCTATTCAACCTAGTTTGCTTTGGAAATAGAAACATTTGGATCCAATAAGTGCAGATGGAGATTAGGATCGATTTGGCCAACTAAAGACATCATGCATAGCTTTTTATACCCCATCATTTTATCCTCTTAAAGATTTTTCCAATCAGACTCTTGCAATGAGAGTGCACAAGCCTTCTAGTAACAAGGGGAATGCCAAGGTTCTAATAAAAGGGTAGCTATGGAGAAAGGTGTATGATTCAATATGAGGAGCATTATTTTTCATCCTCGAGAAAAAAAAACACATATAAATATAAATAAAATATATATATATATATTTGACATTTGTTTGGGTTAAAGTGCAATCCTGTGAAAAATGCAAAATCATCCCATACATCAACAAGGCAAAGGATGGAGTGTATATCCCCATTAGCAAAGAGGAACAAATCATTTGCGAAGCATAAATGAGTAATTATTCTATAATGGAACTTGGAGGAAGAAGCATCAATTTTTGCATTGATAATTTTTTTAGGAATTTACATAAACTGGACAAAGAGATAAGGAGAGAGTAGACAATTTTGTCATAGTCCATTAGTGCTAATAAAATAGCCAACTTGTTTGCCGTTGAAGTCAACTAAGAACCTTGATGTAGTGATGCATTGATTTATTAGATCAACTAGGAAATCAAGTGTATTTAAAGTTTTAAGAACCCGACTACCTCAAGTTTTGCTTTCTATTTTACCATGTCAAAAGCTTTCATGAGAACAAGTTTTATTGCAAGCTTGGTGTAGTAATGCATTGATTTTACCTTTACGCCCTTGCAGTAGTTGTGTAAGAGTTTTGGCACGGTAGTATATCCTCTAAAATCTGTCATCTCAAGATGAAAGTGATTTGGTTGAGGCTAGCAATTGAGGGAGAACACAACCAATTAGTTCTACTAGTAGCTTGGGTATGATCCTATATAGAACATTGCAGTACAAAATGGGTCTAAAATCCTTGAAGTGGCATGGATTAGGAGCCTCCGGTACAAGAGAGTCAATGTAGAATGTATGGATTTCAACATTCTCTTTGATGCGAAGAATTCCATGACAGCATCCTCAATGTCATCCTTGATGGGCCAAGCCCCTTTGTAGAAGAAATCTTTATATATGTAGGACCTGGAGCTTTGAAGTCATTGAAACCCTTGATAACTCTAAGTATATGTGTTCTTTGAAAGGCTGGTAAGTTCATTAGAGCATTAACATCTTTATGGAATAAAGATGCATACCTCTTGTATGGGACACAAATGTGACTAGAGTTGCCTAGAATATGTTGATAGTAAGATATTATTGTATCATTGAGAACTCTCTCGTTAGTAATAACAATGTCATTGTCAAGTAAGAGATGATTTATCCTGTTATGTGCACTTCTATGCATCATGAAGGTGAAGAAAATCTTACTATTGTTATCACCTACCTTGAGTTATAGATTTTTGGATTTTTGCGTGAGCAAGTCTTATTGGTGCTTACTAAGAGCAAAAAATTCTTCTAGTTGTGCCTTTTCTTCAGCTGAGTGATGGGGTTATAAAGGTCTTGAGCAAGCTCATGTTGAATTTGTTGTAGGTTGTCCCTAGTCGTCTTGACCTTCAAGTGTAGGTCACCAAATTGAGATTTATTCAAGTGCTTAAGTTATTTCAGCATTTTGAGCTTTTTCATCACCGTAAACATTTTGGATCCTCTAGATTTCTATTGCCAACAAGTAGAGACCGTAAACAATAAATCCAGGCTATTGGTTTAGAAATAGAAGAATATAAAAGTAGTCTTTCTTGTTAATTGTTGTCGTAAATTGTGATGTGGAAATCAACAAATTGCCCACGTTAGCATGCCACTTAAGATTTTTAGTGATGACTAGACATCACGTCATCGATTTTCGATGTCAATTGACGAGAAAGACTATATTGAAATATCATCCAAAATTTTATGACTTTATTGAAAAAATTAAAAAGTATGGCTGATTAAGTGGAATAATTAGTTGTTGACAAGAAAATTATGACAATTTTAATTGCATTATAAGACAATCCAATCAAACCATTGGAAAATGCATTAGAATTTCAAAAAAAAAAAAAAGAGAAGAAAAAATGTAAGATATAATCTTAAATCTAGGACCTGCAAGAGATAATAAGGTCAATTTAAGGTGATAAGAGGCGTTGGAAGTCAAAAAATAGATGAAAAAAACACAGTGTATATGTGTTTTTCCTTTTCACATAATTGCTCATTTAAATGTTAAACCTAACTTACTTATTTATATTTGAATTGATACGAGTAAAATAAGGAGAGAGTATGATGGGTATTTAGAGTCAAGGGCCGTATGGTGGTTGGAAAAAAGGCGGGGCAAATTAGGTAATTTATAATTAATAACTTATGTATTATTAGTACATAATAATTTTTTTGATGATATTTTAATTTTGATCTTTATTGAAAATTAAATTTAAAATATTTTGGATTTTATATGCAATGGGCCTCATTAATGAGAAGTACCTAGTTTTATATATATGGTACTCACTTCTATTAATTTGTCATATAAAGAATTAATTACTACAATGCATTTGTTTACAGGAGACCATCATGATAAAGTCTAGAGGAAAAACTGCATTAATTGACCCTCACCAACCTTTTCACTTATAAATAAAAAATCACAATACTAACTTCCTCTAAATTTTGCCAAGTTATTCAACACAAATCATAATACTAACTTAACGCTCCTTCCCATACGTGAGTCGGGCGACAATAAGATTGCAAAGTCAATCTTTATATAGGCGAGCTTTGTGGAAGCTTATGAAAGAACAAAAACACTGTAAACAAGTGACAGTTAATTATGAAATTGCACGGGAGATTTTAGCATTGATATTGTCCAGAAAATCAACAGCTGATCTTTGGTCAATAAAGCTCATTGCACTATACACTTTCACTATAATCTACAATGTCTAACATCAACATAATAATAGACCGACCAAAAAAAAAAAAAAAACATCAACATAATATGTTGGGTCCAGCCTCAAGATATGCAATACATGGTACACACACCCACTACCGGGTGGACATGTCGACCGGTGCTATGGACCAAAGTCTTTTATGGCGTTCTCTCGATTGCCGAAAGGATCATCGATAAGGACCACGTCTTCTTCTTTGTCAGAATGGGGGAAGAAGCCCCACGCCTGGTACACATTTCAATGATCTTTTGGTGTTTGTTTACTGGTTTCGATACAAGATCGTTGTACTTTCTCCCTTCTCTGTTCAAGAACAACTTATTCATTAAAATTAAAAACATGTTGGGTGAATATCGTTGCCATGTTTGGTGCACCCAATAATGCCACAACACGAAATGTACGCAACCAGCTTTGTGGGTGAGGTCGTAATTGTTTTTTTTTGGGAGGGGGAGGTTGGGGAGGGGGAGGATTAAACAATTAGTCCTAAATTTATTGTAAGGATGTCATTTCAATTATAATTTTTTTGATTTTACTAATTTAATCATAAACTATTGCTCAAAATTCCAAGGTAGTTATTTTGGCCAATTTTCGTCGCTAATTGACCGAAAGAGTTATATTTGAATTTCACGTAGAGATTTATAATTAAATTGGTAAAACTAAAAAGTTGTTGACTTAATTAGACAATTTCCCTAAGAGAGAGGCTCTTGGGGATCAAGTAACCAGTCTTAGACTTATTGTATAGATGCTAGTTTAGTTTAAACTTTTTGATTTTTTAATTTACTCCTAAACTTTTATGTGAAATTTCAATATAATAATTCCGATCAATTTTTATTGCGTTAGTGAGTTTTTGCCAAAATTGACTGGAAGAATCATGTTAGAATTTTGTGTAGAGGTTTATGATTAAATTGGCAAAATTGAAAAGTTACATTAGAAAAAATTTAAGACTAACTTGACAATTTCCCCCAAAGAGAGGTTCTCAAGGAATAACCAATTGGTCCTACATTTATTATATGTATGTCAATTTAGTCATAAACTTTTCCATTTTGCTAATTTAGTTCTAAATTTTGCGAGAAATTCCAATGTATTCATTCTGGTCAATTTTCATCGCCTTGGCAATTTCCCATCAAAATCAACCGGAAGAATTATATTGGAATTTCACGCAAAGCTCCAAGACCGAATTGGCAAAACTAAAAAGTTTTGGACTTAATTGGCATTAAAATAAGTTTAAGACTAACTGGACAAGAGAGAAGGGTGGGGGGGGGGACTCATTCACTCTAGTAATTAGTTTATAGACAAGGCAAAAATAATGAGATCATTGAAGTAATTTAGTCAATTAATCATGCGATAAAAATTTGGTCCAACCACAAAGAGCAATTAACTAGCTAGTTACTACGCACCAAACTCTCTTTGCTTTGTCATACCCCAAAAACAAAAGAGAGTCCTTCCTTAGTGACACTTCATTGGATACATGAAGCGCAATCATATGTCGACTTTGTTTAAGTTTCAAGGCAGATATTAATGTCCGGAACCATTGCAGGACGAGCGAGGGACCACGATCAAAAGACAAGATTTTAAGTGCTGTTGTAAAGCATACGGCAAAAACCAAATAGCAATTCCACATCGAGGACCACTGAGTAATAAGAATTAAGTATGGGTTCCTTTCCTATCGTATGGAGCGTCATCATCTGCGATGATATCATTGTTCATGCCCTACATTTTCCAAGGGCGTCTAAGTAGAATGAATGTGTCAATCAAGAATTCAACTGCACATTAACAGACCAAAAGGAAAAAAAAAAAAAAAAAAAGAGAGAGGGAAATTTCCTTTTTTATCCACGTACTTTTACTATTTTTTGATTGAATCCTTATAATTTTAATTTTTCTTTAATCAAACCATTCTACTTATGTAAAATATCTAATTGAGTATGTTTGGCACCAGATCTAGCCAAATCCAGTCGACGTGGCCGTCAGAGTATGAATGGGCTGATTTTCTTTATATAGTTTTCATTCTACCGCTCATTCACTATACACATCGGGTGTCCACATAGGCAAATATCTAATCCACTTTAACACTTTGATGTCCTGCAATGGTGGTGTTCGCTGGATTTGACCGAATATTGTGTTTGAGGGATTTGATTAGGCATTCTATTTAAGGTAGAATGACTTGATTAGAAAAATCAAAAGTACACAACCTTGAAAAAAAAGTAATGGAAGTACTGGGATAAGCGAAACAAAAAAAAAAAGCATAAATTATTATCAACAATAATGAAAATAATTATCATCAACTAATTATTTCAAGTAATATAAATTATTATTTTTATAAATATATATTTTTAAATTATTCATGTTTTTCGAAAAGCAAACGTACGTGATACAATTGAACTTCAGAATTGACGGAGATAGAAAGGAGATAATCACTTGGGCAAGCAAAGCACTCCTCTTGTAGGATGGTTTAGAATTTATAATATTCTAGAATGTTGCCCGCAAGTTGCCGCTGTCAATAAAAATATATATCGACTGATAATAATGTTGTCATAACTATTGATGAATGAGAAATATATACTTGAATTTCAAATATTTGAATGAACCCACGTAGTCGATCAGTGATTGGGGGACAAACTTTGAGTGTGCTTTGAACACAGGACCCATTTTTCATATCGCAATACTATCGAGTGTCGTAGGTCACCAACGGCGACGAATTTACACTATGCGCCCCCATCCAATTCTTTGTAGTTGTGAAGAGAAATATTTTGTCTTTAAGGTCTTCTGAGTGATTTCACACTGTTTTGACCTTTAAATTGAGTTTAGCCTCCATTTAATTTAAAATAAATAAATAAATAAATGTGGATATTTTATAACGAGGGCAAACTGCACTCACAAATCGATAACAGTTAATAAACAATCTTAGCATGCAACAATCATAGATATACATAACATTAATTTTTATCGTATTTTTTGGGTGCAAGAACATTCCTTTTACGTCTAAAGCAAATGTATCTAATTTTCTTTTTTAGCAATTATGGATCTTATTAGCACCCCATAAGAAAAAAAAATATTGATTAGTGTTTGACAATCGATTTGAGGTCCAGATGATTTCTTACTAGTCCATGAAATTAGTAGGGAATTTCATAGGTTGAGGTTTATCTTTTGAGGATAGGCTTCTTGTCATGAAAAGAAAAATCTATTGATTTATGTCAACGAGGGACTCGATAGCTAGTAAGGGGCTACCTCTAGAGCTGGACATATTTCATTAGTCCACCTCTCCGAGATTATGTTATTGCAAATTTTAATCTCATTCACATCATTATCATCTACCAATTTTCAACAAATGTCTGCTTTTTGACATCGCGAGTTCATGAACTTAATGATGTTGCATATCATGTAGTCGTCTTTGAATTTTCAAACATCTGCAGCGTTCTTTGCAAATGTCAATTAAATCGGTTAAGTATTTCTTTAAGAAAAATACATATGCTTATTGAGATAGCTTTCCAAAGACTCACTTGCTAAGATATTTGATCTTGAATTAGTAACATGCGCAAATTAATTCTTCACATATCAAAACTTTAAGGGTGAATGTTCTTATAAAATAAGAGTATTTCGAACTATTTAAGATGGTTTCAATCCTATAGAGAAAACATCATATGGTGATTGCACGTTACTTGATCACTCAATTGCATCATGTTGAATGATGTATGAGATCCTTTCTTGAGATATCATAAAAACATAATTCGGTATCACCAACATATGCCTAATAGTCGGATAGAGTTGAGACATAGTCAACTAATTAAAAAATTCACCCCCAATAGTTGGCGTAGTCTTACAAATTGCTCGACTACTCCAAATTAGAGTCACTTGCTCAAGCCAAATTCTTGGACTTCACCGGTTTATGCGAGGCTTGCTCGTGTTCCTTAAATTTTTAAGTAGTCATGTCTCTGGGCTCGTTCCTCCCGATTAAAGAAAAAGTAGGAAATAGGGTTAGCTCACATTAGATCGGCTCCATTATATGCGGCAATGCTATGTTGTTGTTGGTTGTGGCTGTGCTTGATATAGCGATGTACGGCTTGCTACAGCTACATCACTATGTAGGCACACAGGACGAGAGAGTAAATGAGCCGAACGTGGTGGATGAGACACATTGCCGAAGCTGGGGCGATTAATAATTGTGCGAATTGACCTTTCTCAAACAAGACATTTCTTCCTTTGCCGTGTCTCCAGCTTTGCATTGGCCGGAAACGGAAGCCCCCATCATCAGCATGTCAATGCTCCTCTCTTCTTGAATTTCACCGCGCATTACGCTCGATCCCCCGGACCAGAGGGCAATCGTTTCGCTTTAGTCTGGCTCCATGCGGAATGAATTGGTCCACATATTATACTCCCCGAGACAACGACGTGGAAAATTGAATGTGACATCCCAATCATTTTGCAGTACGCTGTCGAGTATGATATACTTAAGTCAAGTGAACTGTTTGAATACTGATTTTGTGATGGAAAACACAGCGGACTGAAGGGATTGTGACGTATCGTAGTTTCATGTGTTCATAGCAGTATGCAGTAACATGCACAGATTAGAAAAACGTAAGTTTGACAGACATGTGAGATGATCTTATGAACCACCTGCTATCAATCGGCGCCGGGAAAAGTGGGTGTACAAATCTCCATGGCGACATCACAAATTCACACCACATCCCGATTCCTGGTTTCAACAAAATCAGGTCGACACAAACCGACACGTACGAAGAAATGCCGAAGCTTCTTCCGATGTCGTTCTCAGGAAATGGTCTTTGATCTAGATCAGACAGATAGGAAACAGAGGGTTTGGGTTGTCAATTAAGCGATGTGCTTTTTTGAACCCTAAACACCCCTTTGATTGAAAAAGGAGGTACTGGGGTCACTGATAATCGAGGTTTGTTGAAGTTCAGAGTGTGATTCCAAACACCCACTTTCAAGTGCATGAGAGCACAAGATTTGGACAAAGAATATCAAATCAGCTAATTCATTTTGATTCGCCAGATAAAATCAATTGTACTAGGAATTTTATATCCTAAAATAAGATAAATTTAGTGTCGCTGGTATTTGCCGAGAAAAGAAAAACACTTAACGTAATAAATATAGGTTTCATTTTGAATTATTGTGTGACATGTCTTGAATTAAAAATTTCACAGCAAGATGATAGGATTTTATGTTTTTTTGGTAAAGCGATACAGTGTCTTTTTTAACATATTCACAAGCCTGTGTAATTTTCATTTTAAGGGGGCAATGAGCCAGAGTACAATGTGAGCTCTCCAATTCTACCTCCTCTCTCTCTTTCTCCTTTTCTCTCTCTCTCTCTCTCTCTCTCTCACACCCACACACGCAGAGTGAGAATGGACGGTGGACTTCCAATGCTGAACTGTCTGCTGCAGCATACATTGAGGAGCTTATGTTCGTATTCATCAGATCATTCTAATTCCTCGAAGTGGGTTTATGCTGTTTTTTGGAGAATCTTGCCTCGGAACTACCCTCCACCAAGGTAGAGATGCATTCATGAATCATCAGTTTCTGTCGCGTAAAGTTTCGTACATTTCGCTGTTTCTTGATCGATGTTGCTCTGCTGCAGGTGGGAATTTGGAGGGGGTGCCATTGACAGAGCCAAAGGGAACAAAAGAAACTGGTAACCGTTATGTGATCTTGAGTGACTTAAAAAAGAACTGAGAGACCCTCTTCTAATCTGCCGTCAATTTTTGAGCTTTGTCATCTGGTTTCTGAATCAGGATTCTTGTTTGGGAAGATGGGTTCTGTGATTTCTGCGAGTGTGAGAAGGTGGGAGGTGGGCACACGAAGGGAAGGTTTGGACCAGAGGTCTTCTTCAAAATGTCTCATGAGGTCTACAGTTACGGTGAAGGGTCGGACTTTAATCGAACTCCCCTCGCATTGCCATCTTTTCGTGTCTCTTTCCGGGGCAAGAAAGAGTGATTTCTTCCAACTCCTGTTGCAGATTGGTCGGGAAAGTGGCAGCAGACAGCAGTCACAAGTGGGTGTCGAGAGATACCGGGAGCGAAAGCGATCCGAACTTCGTCTCCTCGTGGAACATGTCGATTGAGCCGGTAAGACAAGTAACGCAATTTCACTGTTTGAGTAACCGCAGCAGATGCAAGTCTCAGTTTCTATAGTTCTCCTTCAATCTTCATTTGCATGAAAGTTTACTTCCTACATTGCAGCAACCGAGGGCATGGGAGGTTCAATTCGATACCGGCATTCAGGTCGGTGTTTTCCCGGACTTAAAAAGCAAAACAAACCCAGTTTTTCTTTTTCCTTTACAAATGCACCTGCAGCTAAATTGTTTGAATTGCAGACAATTGCCATTATTTCGGTACGAGAAGGCATAGTTCAGCTTGGATCATTGGATAAGGTCTTCTTCTCTCTTCCTTCTCTTTTCTTCTTTGCCTTCCCTCCTGATCGTTGTCCATTATGGTCATTTGGTTTCTCCAGATAGCGGAAGATCTTAATTTGGTGATCGGCATACAGAGAAAATTCAGCTATCTCCAAAGCATTCCCGGTGTTTTCTCGATACAGAGACCATATCTACCTCTCCAGAATCCCTACCTCCGGAAATCCCATATCTCCATCACTGAACACCACGAGACATTTTACTTGGAGGATGAGAAACGCCAATACATTCGCGCCAAAAGGTTGTTCGAGGAAGCACCGGACAGCTGCCCGGTCAAGTCCATCAATCTTGGTTGGAACACCCCGCAATACGGTGTCCAGGGCCCATCCATGTGGCCGATCCCACCTCTTCTGTCGAAGCTACCTCCCGTGATCCCGCCTTATAACCCCATCGAACCTCCCAATCCAGCTGTCCAAGACAGGAACAGCATCAGCAATGGGTGCCAGAGAGCAAAAGCGAATGAAAACCAAGTTCAGATTGGCGATGTGAAAGTGGAGCCTTCATGTCACCTGGATGCTATTAGCGAAGAAAAGCCAACGCCCCCGAACTGTGAATTTGACGTGAAAGATCAGGTACTTGCTGGACTAGGATTTGAGCATGTTAGAGATGGAGAATAGTCGCCAAATCTTAATTAATTAGGATAGCCGAAACGCCACATAATTATGAAGTAGACATATAGACAGAGCACTTTCAGGCTCCGAGCAGTCAGTCGGTAGTACATTAGTAGTTCTGCAACCGTTGTCCATCTGTTTATAAAAAATGAAAGTACAGTTTTATATGATAAGCTCAGGCGTTATGTACGTATGCAGAGTCTGTTTCTGTGAAGCCAAATTATGCTCCTCGTACGTACTGAATGCTCTGCATATAGTATGACAAACTTTGGAGCCTTAGCTCGATTTAGCACCGCCTTGTTCTGGATCACGATCAGCTAATCTCATGGCTGATCGTACGACATCCACCGGCCAGGGTTGAGCCGAACAACTGGGTTGGCCCAATTCCCTTTTGTTCCATCCCTATCGTTGTGGGATACATGACCTCCACCATTATGTGATGGTCCCCCTGAACATGCCGATAGGAAAAGGACATGGCAAATTATCAATAGGATGAAGTTGTGCGCAACGATTGAGAACTTGCCTGGGACACGCTGATTGGTCCCCATTCTCAAACCACTTGATTTTTTTTCCCTGCTGAATGAATTCGAGAGAGAGAGAGAGAGAACTGCGATTCATGTTTTGAGACAGATGCAGAGTGACAGGTTGGAAAACAACGTTGTCTGAACTGGTGTCGAGTTCTGTAATCAGGCTGATTTTCATAAAGGCTAGTAAGTACCTTTCTCATACGTGCTACATAATCAGACCAAGTTACTTCACTCCCCTTCGCGACATGATCTTCACAGGACCCCATCACATTGATCTTATGTATGAATGGGGCCAAAAGTCTGCACAGCGGATAGGCTTTCTAAGTGGAATGTCTCAGAACCATCAATACATACAGGGAATAATAATACCGTAGCAGCAAATTTTGCTTGAATCTCTGTAAGGACTTGGAAAGCAGTAATCAACTTAAAAGAACGTGCATATTTTGCTCGAGAATGTAGGTGGATCCCGAGACTGGCACCCCGACTGTTAGTAATATATGCTTGCTCTCTCTTCAAACACTTAATTTTGAATCATCAGCAATTCGCAATGATGTCCGTTCTCAGAGAAAGAATGCTTGATCTCTCTTAAGAGTTGTTTCAATAAAGGGTTGCGATCCGTTCAAGACAGACCAGAGAGATTAAACAGAGTAAAGCTGCTTTCCCATCATAAAAAGAAATTAACCCACCAGAGAACAGAATAATCAGAGGCGTGGACTGAAACAAAGCATTCAAATTCCATTAAAAGAAGGGAACTATTCGAGAACCCCTTGCTGAATGAAGCCTAGATTTACAGAGGATGCTTCAGAAACTTGCAGCAGCAAAGTCTGTGTATCTCATGCCGCATAAAATAATTAAGTCTATTTACAGAACCAGTTCCTAGACATACTTTACGAACGATTTAAGAAAGGGGCTCTGTGGATCTGCAGTTTAATGAGAATGAGGAGAAGATGAGTCGCTGTGATTTTCTTGACTCTCCTTAAGAATCTCCATCCACAGCATACAATCCCCAAGTTTTTTTTTATGCACTGCTCTTCTGTCCACTTCCAAAAGCCCAGTGAAATTTAGCTGGAGTGCGCTTCAATGCCTTGACTCCTAGTGGATTGTCTTTGCTCTGTCGCACAAAAACAAATTAGAAAGAACACAAAGGATTGTTAATGAAGGAGGCACTTTGAATTGACTTTTATATGTTCAGGTCAAGTCAGATGCATCCCCAAATTCAGGAAGCAATTCATGATGAAATTGAATTGACTTGGTTGTGCTTACCAACTGGCAGGTCCCAGCGTTTACATTGCAGACCGGGAAGTCTTGAGGGCAGCAACTATAGTGGTCTTCACAACAGGTGGCTGCCTCGAGAGGGCAGCATCCCCAGGCAAAGCAGTAGTTTGCATACTCATAGACACAGCAGCAGGTGTTGCTCTCGGGACAAGAGTAGTAATTGTCGCAGACAGTTGGGGGCTTCACTGGAGATGGAGGAGATGGGCCGGGATTAGGAGGATTTTCGCCTTTCTTGATGGGGTAGGAGGCCTCCATTGCTATACCACATTTGCCAGTGGGGTTATTGGCCACATTTCGTGCCATTTTGATGTACCCTTGCTCTCCCCAGCTACCACCCCATGAGTTCTTCACTATCCAGTAATCAACTCCGTTTTCTGTGCCATATCCGACTGCAGTAACCCCATGATCCAGAGCTGTCCCACATTTGCCAGTAAATACACCCTGTAAAAGCCAGAGGGCACGGTTAGGGCCATAAGCCTTTTGAAAATCATCTGCGCTTGCTCCAAGAAATTTGTGTTCGACAGTAACTTTCCAAATTAGCTCTCACAATTTGAAAAGTAAACATTATTATGACTATCATGCCATAGCAGTCACAAAAAAAGGGCCTAGTAGACCTATTTTTTCGAAAAATCTAGTTCATATGACCATCGAAAAAAATGCTTTGTTAGCTAGCATGGTTGGTCTCATGCGAGGGCATTCACAAAAAAGGGCCCAGTAGACCTGTCTTTTTTAAAATCTAGTTCATATGACCATCAAAAAGGACTATATCAGCCAGAATTTCATTAATCCACAGAAGCTCATCAATTCCTCTACGTGATAATTTTTCAGGTAACTAGCGTAGTTGACACTCAAGCTGCAGATGAATAGTTGAATTTTAGAGAGAAATTGCAAGCAACACTACTCCATGATGATTACGCCAAAGCTAAAGCTTCTTATGATTGAGCATGCAATATTTTTAGGTTGATGGACCAACTAAGGAAATAAGACCGTAAAGTAAGGATATTACCGAATCATAAAACTGGAATTCCCGGCCTCCTGCTTCAATGGCCACGCTGACTGGTTGATTAGCAACTGCCTTTTGCAATGCTTTCTCATCATTTTCTGGAACATCTTCATAATCGTCGATCGTCACAACCTTTGCGTTCTTCTGCAAAAAGATGGCATAGAGGGAATGACATGTTATTACCTTCATGATCATTATTATGCCCATTAGACTATTAGATGATTAATCGTTACACAAACCCTGTATTGGTCACAAGTGCTATCTACAGCTCTATAGGGATAATCTTCCTCGGTATCAATGCCTCCGTTGTTGATAATGAATTCGAAGGCATAATCCATGAGCCCGCCATTACATCCTTCATTGTAGGATGTATCGCAGTCCACAAGTTCCTGCTCGGACAGAGAGATCAAATCACCAGTCACAATCTTGTTTATCCCCTCCACAGCAGCAATTGTAGAGAACGCCCAGCAACTCCCTTCAGTCAAAAATAAACACCCAATCAAGCAGGTATAGATAGAAGAATCTCAAGCCCATATTTTCTCTGAGTTCCCTGTTATATTCATCAATAAGACAGCACATCATCAATGCCTCCACGGACATGTCTCATACTCATTATATTCATCTCTTTAGCAAATTACTTTGATATATAAAGGCATACCAATTTTATAACTCATGGAGATCAATAAGAAATAAAAATATAGAGTGAGCTTACAGTGTTTCCTCTGGTTCTATTGGGAAAAAAAAAAATTCAAGTTTTCACATAATTATAAGATGTTTTTCCCTTTCCAGACTGCTAGTAACATGAATTTCTTCACGAAATATTTAAGGAATTTAGCTTTGCCTCCACATGATTACTAAATAAGGGACACCCTTAATTTTTTGCATTTGGATGTCAAGTGTGAGTAGTTGTTTCTCAGCCCTTGCACTCACGTTTGCTGGATAAGCTGCAAACTTGAAGCTACACCTTCCCTCCACACTTCATTTTCATTGTCCAAAGAAACAGATATGAAGAAGAATTAAAAGGACATCAACTTGCTGCCAATTGATCTTCTTAAAGATAATCATGTCTCAATAAATAGATAAAACACAATCACCCCTTGCAAACTGGCGCTTCAAAGTTTGTCTTCAATCGTTCGCTCATAAGCTTTTCATCCATGGGATTTCTAACAATCCTAATGACCTTATGCACATGTATGTGTATCCACCACCGCCTAAATCGATTTTGACTATTTTTTCTTCCCAAAATCCTTTTGCACTAGCAGCTACAATTGCGTCAAAACAAATAAAATAAAATAAAAAATTACACCAATTGGCTTTCTCTTTTTCCAAGTAAGGTACCATTTCACTTCAAATCCATCAACAGTGACTTCAGAGAAGCTTGTGCACGAATGGCATTTTATTTTGGGCCAAATTGGGGTATCTCAATTGCTTGATCCTCCTTATTTAACTTAAAATTCAGCGCATGTAGCGACTGCCCATGAAAGCTCCCTCAAGCTGTGAACTTTGTAGGCACAAAAATGACTTAGCAAAAATAGGAAAATTCAAATAAGAGCAAAAAGATTTGCACCCATTACTATAACTTCATATGCTTTCTAAATTTCTAGGAAAAAATAGAACAAAAAGATTTTTTCCTTCCCGTTTATATCCTCTCTTAGCAATTCATGCTACAGTCGAAAATAGAGTATACTGATTCTACACGATCGATACAAAGCAAGTTCAAATATATGAATAACAGCCGATAGATCTTCATGAATGAACCCTATCGAAGCCCATAAAAGGATGTAAAGCAGGCGATCGAAGCCCATAATACGGAACGCAACCATGGAAATCGGTACAAAACGATGGAAGCTACCATCAGACAACCAAAGGCACGAAACTTCCTAACGAGCAAAAAGGGCTAATATTTAACGCAAAAATGAAAATTCTTTTTTCCTCCCATAGAGTAAAATAGCAAATTACCAGTAACCGCATCCTTGACCACAACATCAAAATTTCCGCCTCTTTTTTTTTTTTTTTTTTTTTTTTTGTTTAATATCATCACGGATGCGTTACACAAACGTATCGCATCGAAAATATCAAAAAGAAAATCATTAAAAGTATCCGAAGCGTTACGAAAATCAAATCAAGCGAATAGATATGCGATATTAAACGAAGAACTCACCGCAGCTTCCCTGGTCCTTGACGTCGACAACGGCGCCTTTCGTCCTCCAATCGACGGACGCCGGCAGCTCCTCCCCGGCGGCCACGGCGTACCGATCGCTGCGGGCCCTCCCGAGCCGCCGCCCCGACCGATCCATCCTGGCGCCCAGGTACATGGACCGGTACTCCTCGTTGGTGAGGTCGGCGAACCGGTTGAGGCCGACCGTGTAGGTCCGGTCCCCGCCGGCGTTGTGTTCGTCGATGAACCGGAGGTTGTCCTTGAAGACCTGGAAGCGCTTCTCCTTCTCGCCCAGGGCGTTGTAGGCCTTGCCGTGCTTGGCGAGCCAGCTCTCGTAGACGGCCATCACCTCGTCGTCTGACCTCCAGGAGGAGGACCGGTCGCCGTGGGCCCGATCGTAGCTGACGATGGACATGTCGAGGGCGGAGGCGATCGTCGTCAGGGCCAGCGCGAGGGCGAGGACGGCCATGGCGGCCGCCGCCGGCGGCGACTTGAGATCCATCTTCTTGCCTTCGGTGTATCCGATCGGAGAATCAGAGGAGAGAGAGAGAGAACATAGAGAGAGAAAATGGGAATGGAGGAGCGAGAAGGGCGAGGAATCGCGGTCTTATAGAAGGCGATGTAGAGAGAGAATCGGAGAGATGGAGAGAGAATATAGGGGAAATTGTAAATTTGTGGGAAAGGGAGCGGACGAAGGAGACTATTACAGGGCCCCCAGCAAGGAATCGCAGAGGCGAGACGTGATTGGCTGGAGGCGGGGAGAGAGAGTGGGCCCCACGGGAAACGGGAGTGGGAATGGTTGCACTGGATATTTTCTTCTCTTTCCATTCGCGGTGATCTATGAATGATTTTCCCCCCTTTTATTAAATAATAATAGCTGTTCGAATTCGATTTGAATACTGCTCGATTCTTTTCCACTTCGAGTCGACCTCGTGCTCGGCAGATATGACAATCCAGTACCTTTGCTAGTTACGCAATTGCATGGTGACGTGTTCCAATCGCATAATTTACGATCATTCATATCAATAACACTTTATTTCTTGAATAAAATCTTTATGGTTAAGTTTGAATTCGATCGAGATGCAAAAAAAGTACGTTTGTTTCACTGAAAATTTCATAATTTTAAAGGAAGATAGTCAAGTTTTCATTTATTTTGTGGTTTAATAAGAGTAATTTCCTTCTTAATTTGAGGGGAAGTTGTGTACCCTCCAATCTAAATTTGTTGATTTTCAGTTTATGAAAAACATTTTCTAAACAATGATCAGTTTTATATTGTTCAAACACCAAAAAGTTGGAAAATTATTTTCCAAAAATAGTTTTTCTTCTAACAAATGGACCCCAAGCTTAAGTTATGATGTCTTAATTCATCAATTCACCTAATATGTTCTCCCAATTTTTTATGGAAATTGATTTGGGGGATATCGAAAGGGGCAAAGTCCAAATGTTACGCTAGGAGTTGCCTAACAAAACTAGATCCGATATACTCATCACTTATTAATAAATAAATCAAACCCTCCGATAAGACGTCATGAGTTTTTTTTTTTATTATCAAAGTTGTGCAGAAGTCCGACGTGTTGAAATTACAAAAAGTTTCAGGAAGTTGTTGCGCCGTACGCGGTCGTGATAAACGTTGTATTGAGAAGAGATAAAAAAAAAAAAAAAAAAAAAAACACAAGTAGCATGGGAAACTCCGATGTAAGAATGGGCGACTCCAGCACGCACGATGAGTTGCTTTCGTGCGTGCTGGACTCAATTATTTCGTGGCCGATTGCTGTCCGAAAGTGGGGGCCGAAGGAACCGGGGGGCCCTCCCCCTCTTTCGTCCGTTTCTCAGTAATTCCTAATTTGGTCGGCTTCTCTCCTCCTACCTCCTACCATGATGCGAATCCTCCCAAATTAATCAAATGAGCTTGCACCATCTCGATCCTCTGTCCCTAAAAATGGCGATCGGGTAAATTAATCGACTAACCACCATCTTTTGTCCCCCCCCCCCCCTAAAAAAATACCATCTAGGTCGTTGGACCTAGGGGTATCAAGACCCAAACCGGAAACCGAACCAAACCGAAAATTTTGATTTTTTTGGTTCGGTTCGGTTTTTATCAAAAACCGAAAAATTTTATCGGTTCGGTTTTTATCGGTTAACCGAACCGAAAACCGAACCACAAAGGCACGCACCAATAAAATCAATCTAATTCGGTTCTCTCCAGCCTTGGACCCACAAAAAATAAAAAAGCCTTGACCCACAAAAAATTGAAAAAGAAAAGTTTGTGGATCGGAGCAGATGATGTATGTATCTTTTCTATTCGACAAAAAATATGACATTTCAAGTGAAGAGGAGTAATGATAACCACTGTTTAAAATAAATCTCAGCAACCAAATGTCCTCGGTAAACAAATCAAGCCCTCCAAAAGTCCCAAAGTTTCCTATCCCAAAAATTGACTTACAATTTATCGAGCATGACTTTTTATCTCGCCTAATGTGATTGAGAATTCTCAACTTGGCAAAGCGTTGGAGCCCTCCATTTAACCCTTAAGTTGAATTTTGGCTTACGGTGAAAGTGTGAAAATACATTATATATAATGGGGAGGCCAATAGAGGAGAAAAATTTGAAATTTTGGATCCACTGCTTTGATACAATGTAAGATATATGAGAATATTGCAAATCATTATGAAGATTTAAAATGATAGATAGATGCATGGTTTAATATAGATACTCTTAACGTATTGGAGTGTAATCATCACTTGAATAATAGTTCTTAGGCATCTCTAAACCGCAATCACATTTGTGAACATTGCAAAGGTTAGCCATATAATCCATAAAGGGTGAAAAATATAGTGCAAAAGCAATCAAAAACCCTAAACTATATCTTTTGCAGTACATTTATCCTCAATTTTTTTAGAAGACGTCAAAAGTCTCGAATTTATAATTACATGGGATATTAAGAAGCAAATATTATTGATATGGATGCCAAAAAGCAAATGTTGTCAGCATAACGTGGCTCGAATAAAATAAAAACAATGACTGTTTTGATTGAAAAAGTATTCAAAAGAATCTCGATGGAAGATAAATATTAGTTTTGATTTTTTGATGTGATGAAAAAAACTCAGAGTAAATGTGTTATGATGGGTATAACTTGAAAAAATTTCTGGTTTTTCCCTGAAAATATAAGAAAGGAAAAGTAGGGTCAGAAATAACGCAAAGACGAATTAATACGAGAGCAAAAGGCACCGATTGGGGCAATGGACGCTCCACAGGAATTATAGCCTTTGGTGGTGAGTGGGGCCCACACCACGGATTCCCGATGAATCTTTTGGGCATTTACGAAGAAATTGTCTTTAGTAATTATCATTGATGGAGAAGGGGACAATTCCAGGATGGCCACTTGACCCATGACCCTGTCTTAATTATTATTATTACTTTTTAATTTTTAATCACGGGTTCCTCTCAATTGCAACATCACATCGACGTTACCCCCACGCTAATCACACCTTACTTTGTCCCGATTACCCATAACCAAAAAGATAAAATAAAAATAAAATGCTTTTACCCTTTTGGCAATAAGCTGGAAAAAAAAAATACATGGCCAGGAGAAAAATAATCTGGAAAATGTAAATCGTCCAAGACTCCAAGTGGGTTCGAGAAAAAAAATAATAATAAAGATTTTGGTTTCCCAAACTACCCCCGATAACGTGGGCGCCTCTTTGTAATGTACCTTTTTCAGGGCAATATTAACTTTTCGTTTTCAACCAAAATTTAAAACAGTATTCGAATATTAGAAATTATATGAAAAACCGTATTAGGGTTTGCATGTTGAGTGATTAAAGTCTTTGACAAAGTCAAAATGCATCCACTGCGAGATTTAAAGTAAGCGAATAGTTATAAGGAAAAGTTCATTTAGAAAAATCTGTATTTTCATTTTTTTTCTTTTTATATAAGAAAGGTGAAAGACAATGCAAAATTAGATAGGAGGCTGTGCATTGCTATTATAGAAATAAGTCTTTATCCAATTTTTTACTTGTGGAGAAGTGTCTCAATATCAAATGATATTATATTTGGTACTTTTATTCCCCTCGTTTGTTAAGGCAACAAATTACATAAAATGCTTCTCTTGTTCATTTGGAAAATGCTCCAAATGAAATTATGAAAATGATTACACACCTCTATAAATTCATGGGTGTGATTACACATTAGTGTATCCTCTCTCACTCTATGCCCTCAAACTGTGTTTTGTAGCAATGATAAAAATGGGATATAATGTCAAAAAATAAAGAGGAAACGAGAAGGATATCGAGAATGAGAGAGAGAATGTATTATGTGCACTTCATTGATTGTTTCAATGTACAAAGATAATTAAATATTACAAAGGATGTTCAATGAATAAGGAAGTATATTGTATCTAATCCTAGTATATTAGATTTAATCCTAGATTGATACAAAATAATCAATTACAATCTCAAAGATATATCCAGCGTAATCTGGTGGATCTTTGGCATATCTTCCAACACTCCACCTCAAGCCGGTGGCTTGTATATGTCTAAGACGCCTAACTTGCTTAGAAGATATATATGTTGCCATTGACATAAGGGCTTGGTGAATATATCTACAGGATGTTCCGTAGTCTCGATTTATGTTGTTTTGAGTGGCAATCGACCTCTATGTGTTTTGTTCTTTCATGTACTATTGGATTTGCTGCAAGTTTGCGGAATCATTATCACAGAACAGTAAGGTTGGTCCCTTGACTTGTACTCCGAGATCCTTAAGTAAGCCTCATAACCAAACTACTTCACACACGGTCTTGGTCATGGATCGATACTTAGATTTAGCTGATGAAAGAGAGACAGTGGATTGTTTCTTTGTCTTCCATGAAAGTAAAGATTCCCTAAGTTTGATGCAGAAACCAGTAATAGATCTTCGACTCATGGGACAAGTCGCATAATCAACATCACAATAGGCTGTCATTTCCATGTTGCAATCATGAGAAAGGAGAATCCCAAGTCCTGGGCATTTCTTCAAATATCTCACAACTTTCAATGCAGCATTCATATGGGACTGTTTTGGATTATGCATGAACTGACTCAGTGTATGGACCGCATAACATATATCTGGTCTGGTTATAGTGAGATAGATAAGTTTCCTGACTAGTTTCTGATAGCCTGATGGATTTTTGAGTAACGAGTCATTATCTGTAGATTCTAGACTCACATCATAATCGGCAGTGGTCAACTTGATATTCTGCTCAATAGGAATAACTGCTGGTTTACATCATGATAGACCTGCCTCCGATATAATTTCTAAGACAAATTTCCGTTAGCTAAGAGAAATCCCTTGCTTTGAACGAGCTATCTCAATTCCAAGAAAATATTTGGGCGGTCCCAAATCTTTAATATGGAAAGTGGAATGTAAATACTTCTTGAGACTTGTCATTGCAGATTCATTATTTCCCATAATAAGTATGTCATCAACATATATTATCAAGTAGATAAACGACATACCTTTTGTCCATGTAAATAAGGCATAATCATGTATGGATTGTTTGAATCCTGCTCCTATAAGTGCATCTGTAAACTTCGCATACCACTGTCGAGAAACCTGCTTGAGACCATATAAGGATTTGTGGAGACGACATACTCTAGACTCCCCCTTGTCTCCGTAATCCCGATGGAATGCCATATAAATTTCCTTATCCAAATCACCATGAAGGAAAGCATTGTGGACATCCATTTGGTGCAATGACCAATCACGAAATGCAGCAATTGCCAAGAAGGTGCGAACTGTAACATCTTTCACTACCGGAGAGAAAGTTTCATGGTAATCGAAACCTTCTCGTTGAGTGAACCCTTTGGCTACCAACCAAGCCTTATATTGTTCTACGGACCCGTTGGCTTTATATTTAATATTGTGAACCCATTTGCAGCCAATCGGTTTTTGATGAGGCGGTAAAGGGACAATGTCCATTGTATGATTCTCCATTAATGCATGCAATTCTGTTTCCATGGCTTTTTGCCATCGTGGATCATTCACTACCTCATTAGAATGGGATGGCTCTATTTCTTTAGACACACAACTAATGCAGCACATATAATCTGACGAAATTGATGAAAAAAGACATATGAGGAGATAGGGTAACAAGTACCTGAGGATTTGTAGCCACACAAACATAGTCCTTTGTCCATGTGGGTGGATGCTTAGCACGCTCAGATCGCCGTGGTTGGTTATTCTGTGGAGGTACTGAAGAAACTTGTGATTCTTTAGTTGATGCTAGAGATGCTTTTATTGGTGAAGAAGTATCCCCCTCCTCATTCAGTGTATCGAAAGTATCCACGGCTACTGTTGGAGAGGAAATTGTACCTTGTGGAAAATATGATGGAGGTGCAATGATATAGGATTGTCAAAAGATAGATCTTCTTCAGATAAAAAACGATGAGTATCTATGCCCCTATTAGTCCCATCGTGCAAAGATAAATCTTCAGCAAAATGAAATATATTCTCATGGAAAATTACATCCCTACTGACAAAGAAATCCCCATTTGACGGATCGAAAACCCAATATCCTTTTGTGAGACTTGGATATCCCATAAAGATGCATCGTCTAGCTCATGGACTTAATTTATCTCGTGGCCCCACTGTAGTCACATAGCATAAACAACCAAAAAATCTCAAGTGTTGAAGTTCTGGTTTCTTTCCATACAACATTTCAAAAGGTGTCTTCTTGTCGAGAACACGACTTGGCATTCGATTGATTAGGTAAGTTGCAGTGACCACACAATCCCCCAAAAAGTCTCGGGAATGGAAGCTTTGAATTTAAGAGCACGGGCTACTTGTAATAGGTGACGGTGTTTACGCTTGACAATTCCATTTTGCTGTGGGATATAGATGCAAGAATTCTCATGCAAAATTCTGTTTGAAGATAGAAATAATGCACATTCATTATTGAAGAATTCCCTTCCATTGTTAGTACGAATACGTTGAATTGATTTCCCAAATTGATTTTTGGAGAGGGAGAGAAAATTTCGAGATGAGAAAGAACTTGACTCTTTGATTGCATCAGAAATACCCATGTGGCACAAGAAAAGTCATCCACAATTGTTAGGAAGAAACAAGAACCATCACGATTTGGTGTGTGATAGGGCCCCCAAACATCAGCATGGGTTAGGGAAAAAATGACTTTTTGCACGAGATTTGCTATTTTCAAAAGGTACATGAGCTTGCTTTGCCAAAGGACAAATTGAACATTGGGGGTAAGGAAAAGCAACAAAACGACCAAAATGACCCAATCTTCGATGACTAAGAAAAAACTTATCATTGGTAGTAATGTTACACAATGATTGTTTATTCAATTAAGTACAAGATGAATTGAAATTATTGGAAAAACTGGTCCAAAAATACAACATTTGCCAATTTCTACCCAAGCCCATATGTTTGCCAGTTGAAAGAGCCTAAAATAAACAATAATTAGGATTGAATAGGACACAACATGAATTTTCTTCACAAGCCCGATAAATTGATATGAGATTGAAACGGAATTCTGGGACATAAAACACGTTCTGGGGGTGTGATAAGAGAATTAAGAATTATTGTGCCAATCATTGTGACAAGGGTAGCATTCCCATTTGGAAGTTGGACTGAAATAGGAAAGTCTAATTTTTTTTATTTCGAAAAAAGACTTTCATTACAGATAATGTAGTCACTAGCACCCGAATTAATTATCCAATCAGCCTTCGAAATTGAATTCATCAAATAATAAGAAGTACCTGTAAAATTTCCAGTGCTATCAAAGACATCCAACTTCCTAAGAGCCTTCATAATCTCTTGATACTGATCATGGGTGATTGGCTGATTTGATCTATCAATATGTTGCCCTGTCATCTGTAAAGCTGTTAGAAAATCTCTCTTCCCTTTCTCTCCATGTTTACCATGAAGTTTCCAGCAAGTATCAATTGTATGATGTGGACGCTTGCAATAATCACAGTATAACTTACCTTTTCCTTTAAAATTTTGCCCATTATGCTTTGATGACGTGGCAAAATGTGGTATGTTGGATGGTTTAAAAAAAGAAGCCATTGCGGCCTCATTTGAGCCATTAGATCCATGCGCAGAAAAGGAGCGCTGTGGGCCGTCCGATCTTGCTAGAGAGATAAAACGTGGGCCGTCGGATCTAGCAGACGGGTTAAGCCCTCGTGGACCCTCAGATCGGATCATTTGATCTTGGCCGTCCATTCATTCCTTTCTTGAAGGTTTTAGGCTTGCTCCTGCAAACTAGACTTGCGGCGCCCATTTTCCTTTGTGCTCTCTAGTCGCGGCTCCTCCGTGACTCGCATGAGCTACGACCGCCATCCCTTCCTCGAATCTGTGCAAATCGGAGCCAACAAGATGCTAGCTTTCTTCCTGGACCGCGAGCTGATAAATCCGGCCAAGTGATGGCATGGGTTCCATTGCCAAAATTTGAGATCAAAAATTTTGGTAAGATTTGTTCAATATCAACATAAATCTTGTGACCCTTTCCCTCTCTCTTATGGCGTGGTACTGCTGCAAGATAAGATTTAGGCCTTCTAATTTCTCCTCGATTGCCTCTAATTCGTTCCATAAAGCTGGTAATTTGTTGTAGACAACAGCGATGCTCATGTTTCCCTGTTTTAGATCCGAGAGTTGTTGGGTCAAAGAAATTTTTTTAACCCCATCTTATTTTCCATACATTTCTTTGATATTCTCCCACATTTTTCTCAAATCTTCGTTAGTGGAAGTCCGGCTGCGACTTCGGTGGTAATACAATTGTTGATCCATGTTCAGACTAATTGATTGCATTTCCTCCATAATCGCGCCATTCGTTCATCCGACGAAATCGATAATGTGCCATCGATAAAAACCTCTTTATCTTTTGTGACCAACGCTCGTTGGAACTCCACTAACTAGCTGGAATAATTGTTAGGCCCTAATAGTCGTTGAGTGATGAGCCGCGACTCCGGCCCGTCGCTCGTCCCCGTGTAGAGCAAATCATTGGGCTCCGGTCGATTGCTGGCGGTGAGAAACGGATACGGCAAGAAACCGTGTAGGGATTTGGCCCTAGACTCGGAATACCCAATTCGGATGAATAACCCGCATTCGTTGGATTTGGCCCAATGGTTGGGCTTGCCCCAAGAACGGTTGGTGGGCCTCCACTAGGCTGAGCTGGTTCTCCAAGGCCTTGGCCCATCGACCATGGGTTTGTTTGTGTGGGCCCATAAATCCATGGGCCGGGTGCCATCTGAACAGGCAACCACTAGATGGATTGCCTTGAAACGTGTTGGGTCGTGATCGGTTGTCCCGAAATGGCCTGGCCCGCGATGGGCTATCCCTGGTTTGGCTGGGCCTTGGTTCTTGGCTCCTGCTCCATGATGTGTTCTTGCTACACACTTGATTCCTCTGGGGTGGTTTTTCCTCCAGAAATCAATGAATCTTCCTTAACCATGGTGTCGGTAAGAAAGAGAACGGTAAGAAGATTTTTTTTTTTTTGATCTTTGAAGTGCTTAGATATTGATTCCTACACTGGAGTGCTAACCTTGTTTTGCAGGTTTAGTGTACCCACAACAACAAAGGGAAGAAATGTCCGGGCGGCAATCAAAGGATGCGGAAGTCAGAAGAAAAGAAATGCTCGCTCTGATACCATGTTAGAAAATAAAGAGGAAACGAGAAGGATATCGAGAATGAGAGAGAGAATGTATTTTGTGCACTTCATTGATTGTTTCAATGTACAAAGAGAATTAAATAATATAGAGGATGCTCAATGAATAAGGAAGTATATCGTATCTAATCCTAGTATATCAGATCTAATCCTAGATTGATACAAAATAAGATTGATAACTAGTGGAAAATAATCAATTACAATCTCAAAGATATATCCAGCGTAATCTAGTGGATCTTTGGCATATCTTCCAACAATAATAAAATTGATCATATATTGTGTTTGATTCTTGCCCAAAATATGATAAAGTCAAACAATAGGTGGATATAATCTAGATAAAAGTATCTCATAAGGAGGTGGATGAAGGTGGACATGATTTTTTATGTTCATACTATAATACTTTTCTTGAATAATAACTTCTTAAATTAATAAAAATTAATAACAATTCTATTCTAATATAAAAAATTTAAAAATAACATTAATTTTTGTTTTAATTTATTCATTTTTTTTTTTAATTTTTCTACTCTATCAATATTTATTATATATTTTAGGTATATTAGTATATTTTTATTATTTTTTAATAAATTTTTATTTAATAAATTTTTTTCCAAGGAACGATGGAAGGGAATTAAAAGAAATAAAAATAGATGGAAAAATAGTAAAAGTATAATTTAATAAAGATGAAGTAGGATGGCCAAGATTTTAAATGAAAAAATTCAAATTCGAAAGGGATCTTTCTAATTCTCCAAGGATGAGAGGCAATGAGATTTCTAAAAAAAAAAAAAAATCAGTCTTATTCTCCTTGGTATTTCTAGTTCATGTTGAAGTTTCACGATTCCTTTGTAATTCTCTAATTTATGTTAAAACTCAAAATGATGAGAAAATAGAAACTCCTTTTCCTCAATAACTCTCTAATTCACGTCACAACTCCACAAAAGAAGTAAGAAAGTCAGAATTTCTCCTCCCTAGCTTTGCAGTTTATGAGTTTCATGAAAGTGACAAAAGAGTCAAAGCACTATACTTTTCCCCCAAAAAAAGAAGGTGAGTGATCATGTTTTCTCTCTTTTTCTAGATTTAGCATTTGTTGGCTAATCTACCTCATTAGTGTTGTTGTAGCTTGTTTACATCTCTTATTATAGTCGAACCCGTGGCACTAGAATGCTTCAATTAGCTCCTTTGCTATTTAAAATGTAAATCATACGATAATCATGGATAGGTTGTTTCGGATTACTTTTGTTTGTATGGATTTATAATTTTTGTAGCAGTGAATTGTGGAAGATTCTTACAAATACCATTTGTGCATTTTTAGATTCATTTGCATTGATATATCATTCATACCAAATAATTGACATGATAGAATATGAAATAGTTCGATTTTAATATTGCGATTCACCAAACGGTGGATATGATATTTGGATATGATATTAAAAAATTAATGAATTTTATATCATATCTATTTAGTCATATTCTGACTAAAAATCAAAGTAATCAAACACAACATCAATGCTTGCACTGATTTACATATCAAAGGATTCTTGATGAACGAAATTCGAAAGACTTATTTTCTTCACAATATACAGATTGGACAAGTCTAGGCCTATTGTAGCCTAACAATGTGCATTGACAAATTCATTTAGCCTAGCAAGTCAATAAATCAACTCAATCCGATGTGATTGTTGAACCTAACCTTGCGTAACAAAGAAAGAATATGTAATTTATCATGTGAAAAACCAGATGCAAAGAGTTTGCTCCTAGACAAACGTATTGATTATAGAAAGTCAAAGGTCTAGTAGCTTGTAGCAAAAGAGTTGGAATGTCGCACGTCTTGTACAGTCAATAATAATATATTATGGAAGCAGCAAGCCGTTCTTATCATATGTCGCTTGGCTTACTCAAGGACGAAAGGAACGACTGGCCACGTTCGATGTCTCCAGAGTTTTTGTCCTCTTTCGATTAGGAAAATTATTTTGTCTTGTCCCTTAAAAGTCACAAGTGTGATTTTTGGATATTTCACACGATATTTCTATTCATCATGCGTCTAATGGGTTCTCGTTTTACTAAGAAATTAAACAATTTCACAATACTTTGCGCTTGGAGATTTATTTGAATAAATGGAAAATCCGTGTTTGGGAACGCATAGAAAGGTTGCATCACGAGGAGGAATCAATGGATGGACTTGCATTTCAAGTAATCTCGCTCCTTAGATGACATTCCTTTTCAATTATTAGGAATTGTAAAAGGCCTCGGCCTTCTAAGAAAGAACAAATTTCACTGCTGATTAAAAACGGCCATCAACAGGCGATGGTCTTGGCGATTGTGATAGAGTTAGGAATTTTTTTAATTGTTTAGTGATGTTAATTGAAATCTCAACATTAAGTATTGCTGGTACACCCAATTCCGCTTTTTGGGGAACCCTATGCCATGTGGAATCCAATTTCACATTCTGATTTCTCTGGGGACATGAAAAATGTAGATAGTTAAATCTCAATGCTTAAGAACTCCAATTCTGTATCGAACAAAACAACGTCAAGATTATTTTATTATCGGGCTGTCAAAATAGGGCAAAATTCAGGGCTAAATTAAGCCGATGACACTAACTTATTAATGGTTTTATCATATATTTGCGTACTCAATCACACAACAGTAATTCTGCATCAAGCCTCACTCTCTCTAATTTTAGATTTGATGAGCCTCTATTTCATTTAAATTTTGGGGCCGAGCAGCTAATTCGAGCCCATCAACACGAGTCGGAAAGGTAATTTAACATGCGTTTAGTAAATGGAAAACGTGTACGGATCTGCTAACTACTTGGGCTTTTTTCACGAGGCCGATGTACATAGCAGTAGTTTTCTCGTGCATCCTCCTGCGGAACTTTCGCCATCGTTGTTGTCTTGTCACTTGTCAGGTAGTCAGGATTGATTGACCTCGCTGTACCAAGAAGAGTCGTCCTGTAACTCGCTGGCGATAACGTGCGGGCCTAAACGAGCCTTAGAAATTTGATGACTGGGAGTGATTGGTTAGCAGAAGCGGCGTTGATCACGGACGACGTCCTCCCTCTCCGCCTGTCTCCATCTCCATCTCCACCTGAACCTTCAACCTCTTCCTCCAGGGCCAGGGCCAATTTCAAATCCTCCATTACTTTCTTTAGTTAGTTCTCTTCTGTGCCGGTAGTGCTGGACTGTATAGAACGTGCAATTTCTTCTCGTCCTTCGTGTGTGCATTTACATGTATTTAAAAAGCATAATGATATCGAGGTTAATCTAATATGACTTGCATCTCCGAGCGGGGAGAGAGAGGGGCTGCGTTTTATGTATTTTGGCTCTTCGAGGGGGCGTTTTTGTCAATCACATTCACATCAATAGGATGCCGGAGAAAAGTTAGGGACCCATCCCGTCTTTGTCCCGAATCGAAAAGTCACAACAGCTATCTTCTCTATAAATCCCAGTGTCAAGTGCTGATTTCTTGCAATCGGAGACGTCCAATAAAATTGGAATGAAACAGAAGATTATCTAGACCTCTACGTAACGATAACACGCACCAATCAAAAAATGATCCAATTATTATTTATTATTATTATTTATTTATTTTTTATTTTGTTTCGCTACAAGTTTCATAGCAAGTGCTAACATGAAAATTTAAGTTATTCAGATTCATTATGCTGGAAATTTAGTATGAGTTAAGAACTTTTTCTTTTGTTAAATATTAAAGAAAGATTGTACAGGAAATGAAGTTTCCTCGATAAATTATTCTGGAAATTTAGTACGAGTTAAGAACTTTGTTTTTTTTTTTGGTTAAATATTAAAGAAAGATTACACAGGAAAATGAAGTTTCCTCTAACATGGGCTGTGAACAATAACGAAATTTACTTCATCACTTTCATGCATTTATTGGTGCAGTAATGTTCAAAATCTGGGATAATTACTAAGAAAGTCCTAAACCTATTATATAATTGCTAATTTAGTTTTAAATTTTCAATTTAGCTAAAATTTTGATGATTTGTTAATATAATCCTTCTAGTTAAAATTGGAATTATTATTATTATTATTATTATTATTATTTTTTAAATTTTGTTTCGCTACAAGTTTCATAGCAAGTGCTAACATGAAAATTTAAAGTTATTCAGATTCATTATGCTGGAAATTTAGTATGAGTTAAGAACTTTTTTTTTTTTTGGTTAAAGAAAGATTGTACAGGAAATGAAGTTTCCTCGATAAATTATTCTGGAAATTTAGTACGAGTTAAGAACTTTGTTTTTTTTTTTTTTGGTTAAATATTAAAGAAAGATTACACAGGAAAATGAAGTTTCCTCTAACATGGGCTGTGAACAATAACGAAATTTACTTCATCACTTTCATGCATTTATTGGTGCAGTAATGTTCAAAACTGGGATAATTACTAAGAAAGTCCTAAACCTATTATATAATTGCTAATTTAGTTTTAAATTTTCAATTTAGCTAAAATTTTGATGATTTGTTAATATAATCCTTCTAGTTAAAATTGGAATTATTATTATTATTATTATTATTATTTTTTTTTTTTTTTTAAATTTTGTTTCGCTACAAGTTTCATAGCAAGTGCTAACATGAAAATTTAAAGTTATTCAGATTCATTATGCTGGAAATTTAGTATGAGTTAAGAACTTTTTTTTTTTTGGTTAAAGAAAGATTGTACAGGAAATGAAGTTTCCTCGATAAATTATTCTGGAAATTTAGTACGAGTTAAGAACTTTGTTTTTTTTTTTTTTTTTTGGTTAAATATTAAAGAAAGATTACACAGGAAAATGAAGTTTCCTCTAACATGGGCTGTGAACAATAACGAAATTTACTTCATCACTTTCATGCATTTATTGGTGCAAAGTAATGTTCAAAACGGGATAATTACTAAGAAAGTCCTAAACCTATTATATAATTGCTAATTTAGTTTTAAATTTTCAATTTAGCTAAAATTTTGATGATTTGTTAATATAATCCTTCTAGTTAAAATTGGAATTATTATTATTATTATTATTTTTTTTTTTTTTAAATTTTGTTTCGCTACAAGTTTCATAGCAAGTGCTAACATGAAAATTTAAAGTCATTCAGATTCATTATGCTGGAAATTTAGTATGAGTTAAGAACTTTTTTTTTTTTTTTTTTGGTTAAAGAAAGATTGTACAGGAAATGAAGTTTCCTCGATAAATTATTCTGGAAATTTAGTATGAGTTAAGAACTTTGTTTTTTTTTTTTTTTTTGGTTAAATATTAAAGAAAGATTACACAGGAAAATGAAGTTTCCTCTAACATGGGCTGTGAACAATAACGAAATTTACTTCATCACTTTCATGCATTTATTGGTGCAAAAGTAATGTTCAAAATGGGATAATTACTAAGAAAGTCCTAAACCTATTATATAATTGCTAATTTAGTTTTAAATTTTCAATTTAGCTAAAATTTTGATGATTTGTTAATATAATCCTTCTAGTTAAAATTGGAATTATTATTATTATTATTATTATTTTTTTTAAATTTTGTTTCGCTACAAGTTTCATAGCAAGTGCTAACATGAAAATTTAAAGTTATTTAGATTCATTATGCTGGAAATTTAGTATGAGTTAAGAACTTTTTTTTTTTTTTTGGTTAAAGAAAGATTGTACAGAAATGAAGTTTCCTCGATAAATTATTCTGGAAATTTAGTACGAGTTAAGAACTTTGTTTTTTTTTTTGGTTAAATATTAAAGAAAGATTACACAGGAAAATGAAGTTTCCTCTAACATGGGCTGTGAACAATAACGAAATTTACTTCATCACTTTCATGCATTTATTGGTGCAAAAAGTAATGTTCAAAATCTGGGATAATTACTAAGAAAGTCCTAAACCTATTATATAATTGCTAATTTAGTTTTAAATTTTCAATTTAGCTAAAATTTTGATGATTTGTTAATATAATCCTTCTAGTTAAAATTGGAATTATTATTATTATTATTATTATTATTATTATTTTTTTTTTTTTTTTTTTTAAATTTTGTTTCGCTACAAGTTTCATAGCAAGTGCTAACATGAAAATTTAAAGTTATTCAGATTCATTATGCTGGAAATTTAGTATGAGTTAAGAACTTTTTTTTTTTTTTTGGTTAAAGAAAGATTGTACAGGAAATGAAGTTTCCTCGATAAATTATTCTGGAAATTTAGTACGAGTTAAGAACTTTGTTTTTTTTTTTTGGTTAAATATTAAAGAAAGATTACACAGGAAAATAAAGTTTCCTCTAACATGGGCTGTGAACAATAACGAAATTTACTTCATCACTTTCATGCATTTATTGGTGCAGTAATGTTCAAAATCTGGGATAATTACTAAGAAAGTCCTAAACCTATTATATAATTGCTAATTTAGTTTTAAATTTTCAATTTAGCTAAAATTTTGATGATTTGTTAATATAATCCTTCTAGTTAAAATTGGAATTATTATTATTATTATTATTATTATTTTTTTTTTAAATTTTGTTTCGCTACAAGTTTCATAGCAAGTGCTAACATGAAAATTTAAAGTTATTGATTCATTATGCTGGAAATTTAGTATGAGTTAAGAACTTTTTTTTTTTTTTTGGTTAAAGAAAGATTGTACAGGAAATGAAGTTTCCTCGATAAATTATTCTGGAAATTTAGTATGAGTTAAGAACTTTTTGTTTTTTTTTTTTTTTTTTGGTTAAATATTAAAGAAAGATTACACAGGAAAATGAAGTTTCCTCTAACATGGGCTGTGAACAATAACGAAATTTACTTCATCACTTTCATGCATTTATTGGTGCAAAAGTAATGTTCAAAATCTGGGATAATTACTAAGAAAGTCCTAAACCTATTATATAATTGCTAATTTAGTTTTAAATTTTCAATTTAGCTAAAATTTTGATGATTTGTTAATATAATCCTTCTAGTTAAAATTGGCTAAAAATCACTAACATAGATGCCGAGTATGCTACGCAGTATGGTTGGTATCGACATAGACATTTTTAATTTTTTTTTTAATTTCTCCTTTCTTTTTTTTTTTTTTCCTTTGTTTCCCCTCATTTCCCTCCATTGATCACTGGGCCTTGGCGATGGCTGGCGGAGGTCTCTAGCCATAGGCAAAGGCTCCAACGCCCTCATCGGATTTGGTTAGGGGAGCCCTTGTTGGTCGAGGGGGCGAGCCGATCCCCACATCAACCTCTAATAAGGCTCACCTTCATTGACAAGGTTGGGCGGCAACTCTTGCCAGCCCTACATCCAAAAACCCAAAAAAAGTTAAAAAAGAAAAAGAAAAGCCATAAAAAATCAAAATATTATTAAGATATTATTTTAAAAGTGCCACATTAATGTCGACAATTCATATCAGTAATTTATGGATAAAATTGGTCAAATGGACTCAATTGGGAAGAAGTGGAAATGTTTATGACTCAATTGGCAAAATTAAAAGATTTAGGACTTTTTAGATAATTTTTCCTAATGAACTAATGTGGCTTTAGACTTATATCATGTGGAATTAACCATAATCTTTCTCTATCAGGAAAATTGTCCAAAAAGTCATAAACCTATTGTACTTTTATCAATTTAATCATAAACATTTTAACTTTACCATTTCAGTCCTAAACCTTTTTACTTTTTGCCAAATGAGTCTATCCAACTAAAAAATGTTGATGTGGACGTTGGTAGTGTCACATAGGATTGCCGGCGCTAATTAAGATAATTTTAAATAATATTTTATTTTTAAATTTAAATTTAAATTTAAATTTTTGGCTTTCTTCTTTTCCTTTTTTGGTGGTCGATCAGCTAGCCTAGCCTAGTTGGGCCTTGCCCACCATAGGTGAGGCTCGACTCAATGAGGGCAAGCCCTGGCAAGGGTTAGCCTTGCTTGGGCGAGCCCCATCGAGGGCTCCCCTTGCCTAGCGTTGCCATTACCTGGCCGACGACTTGCAAAGCTGCCCTCACCTGGCTTGCGAAAGGCCTAGCCTCGCCGGGCCTTGGTTGGGTGAGGGCTCACTCGGCCGGGCTCACCCTCACTCAGCCGAGCCTCACTTGTGGTAGGCTGGCCACCAGAAAAGTAAAAGAAGAAGGCCAAAAAGAAAAAAAAAAGAAGAGAAAAAAAAGAAAAAAAAATTCAAAATTCAAAAAAATTAAAATATTATTAAAAATTATATACATCAGTGCTGGTAGTCCTATGTGGCACCACTAGTGTCCATGTGAGTATTTTTCGACCAAAATTGATCGTATGAATTTAATTGGCAAGAAGTGAAAACGTTTAAAATTGAATTGATAAAGTTAAAAGGTTTAAGACTAAATTGATAAAATTGCAATAGATTTATGACTTTTTGGATAATTTTCCTTTCTCTATCTCTCTATCTTCTCATGGTTCATAGATACAATTTTTGGTAAATTAACCATGACATTCCCTCCATTTAGTCCCAATTTAGCACATTAATCGCATATACCATCTATAGATTTTGTCCGATTTGGCACGGTGCCATTATTTGCCCAATTTTTAATTAGTTTTCGTTTTACTCACACTCTCCAAGCTATGACATTGAAATAGAGACTGAGTGCATTGCGAAGAGGACGCGCGATAAGACGTCGAATTGCGAGAAAGACTCAACGGAAACAGAAGGATGGAACCTACTTTCCACGTTAATGTGACAAGATCAGAGATGGAGAGAGGGAGAAATAGAAGGTGTGAGCTCACCAAGCATGGGAGATGGATAGAGTGGGGTTTGTTTAGTAATATTTCTGTTTTGTGAAATAATTTCTTTTCAGAAATAGTCTTTTTCTATTTTTATTTTTTGGAATAATTTCTGAATAAAAGAACATGTTTGATAACTATGCAAAATTTCTATTCTTGGAATAAAAAAAATGTTTGGTATGATTCACAATTTTTTTTTGTAATGTACAATTTCTTTTAATTTTTTAATAATTTTTTTTAGAATTTTCTTTTTCCCCTCTCTTCTTCTTCTTGCTCCTCCTCTAGCTGGCAGTGGCAGCGAATAGCAAGTGGTGGTGGTGTTCGACAAACGGTGGCGACCCGTGGCGACAGATGGCAGGTTGCAAGTGGCGAGGAAGAAGAAGAAAAGAAAAAAGAAAAGAAAGAAAATGACTTATTTCTAGAAATTATTTCCGGGAATAAGAAATCACTTTGTTCTATCTTTTGTTTTTGTTTCAAATATATTCATCGACTACTTTTTTATTCCAAGGAATAGTAAAATTAGTTGACATTACCAAATGAATTTCTTTTTTATTTATTTATTTCGAGAAACAAAATAACAGAAATTAGGAGAAATAAGAAAATTACCAAATGGAGCTTGAGTGCTTTGCAAACGATTAAGGAAAACTGGAAAGTCTACTCGCTTTCCCTTCTAGTGGTGGAAGATCACCACCAACAGGAACGCTACGGAGTGATTTCGTGTATCTTTAATCATTGGCTTTTGTCTAGATAGCAATTTTTAGACTTGATGTTTAGGCTCTTTCAGTCCACAAATTAATCGAAGCTACCTTGGATGAATTAATCTAATTAGTCCTTTTTGATCAATGCGGGTATGTGGCACGCACATACATTGAGGTCGAGTTACACTCGTGTCTCCTTCAACAAAGTTTTTCATAATTGCTCGACATGATTTTTACTTGAGATAATTACTAAAAAATTTTTTAACCTATTGTATGGATATAGATTCAATCTTAAACTTAGTCTTTCTAAATAATTTAAGCCGAAAATCACTAAAATGGATGGCACAGCCGGTATTGCAAGGATAATTTTTGTCATTGGAAAAAAAATAATAATATATATATATATTTTATTTTCATTTTTTTTTCTTTTTTGCATTTTTTCTTTTTCTTTATAAAAATGAAAAATTTGTTCATGTTCATATCAGCCATGTCGCGAAGGATAACTGGTGGTCGCGTCAACAATTTCCGGACAAAATTGGATGGAAAGACTACATTGAAAAATCATCAAAAGATTTATAATTAAATTGGCCAAATTAAAAATTTTCAAACTGAATTAGTTTTCACACGATAGGTTTAATACTTTTTTTTTTTTTTCATAATTTCTCTATATTAGGTCCTATTAGATGGAAAAATGAGTTAATTTTTTCCTTTTAAATTAGTTGTCAAGAGCAGCATGACATAACATAAAAAGCCCCAAAAAAATAAAATGAAAGGGCCCTACATGTACATGCATCGAATGATTTGTGTCCCAGTCCTCGTCATGTTTAACTATAATTGACAATGATGAGTTGATGACCAATTGGTCGAGCACAATGCTGTGGCTGTGGCAATGCAATCGATGCCGAAAGATAAGCAGTTCCACTCTCCCACTTATAAAGTCGAATCTAGTGCTAGTGCTAGATTATCCGGTACGTGCAATTTTCTTCTTTGCCATCTTCTAATTTTATTTTAAAAAAAAGAGAATGTGTTTCACGTCATTTGACTTTTCAAATGGGTGATTATGTCAGTCGCATTTGTGGAACGGAAGGTAATCCCTGCAAGGAAAAAATAGAGCAAGTAATGTCATACTTTATCCCATATTAAAAACTCACGACAGCTTCCTTCTTGTTATAAATGAAGCCAAATATTTGTTTTTAGGGACTTTTTTTATTTTTTCTATAAAATTTGCTTTTAGGTCAAAAAGTGATACATTTATATTAGCGATGGTAAGACCCTAGCCGTTAAGATGTTAAAAAAGGAAATAGAGAGGCAAGAAAAAGAGAAAAGAAAAAAAAATGAGATTTTTTCTTGATAGGAGTTCTCAATCTCTTTATGTCATGATCTTAAAAGAAGATTATCGTTATATTCCAACTTTTTTCGAAATTTAGTGGATTTGCAGAGTGCCTCTGCGCGGAAACGTAGTCCAGGTTTGGGTGAACTTCGATAACAAATTTTCTGGCGTGTTCTTCTGATTCTATTCTTTTATTACTATATTCTGTCTGGTGAATTATTTGCAAGCGTTATTTTTTCTTGAACCAACGTGCGATTTCGTAACACTTCTATATAAAAACAAACGTGTTAGGTGATAAGGTTGTCTCTACAAAAACGTTATATAAAATTGGAACGATCTATAGAGAAGATTAATATTGCCCCTGCACAAGAATGATGTGCACAAATCGAGAAATGGTCCAACCTAAGATAACTTAATGATATATTTACCTTCATCTTAATTTTCATACATCAACACTAGATGAGTAAAATCAAAACTTAGCATCCAATCGCCAAAGCAAATTGCTATAAAAGGAAAAAAAAAAAAAAAAATAAAACACTGTCAAATGCCCTCTCAGTCTATACATACATTATCATATGAGGATTTATTGAAAAGATCCATAACTGGACATAAGTTTTGAATCTTTCACCTATAAAAATCAAAGTTAGGGCAAAATCATTTAAGTTCAATGACCGCAGATTGCATCCGATAGCAAACATAGATCCACCATGTCACTTACTATACTGATAACTGATAAGCAGTGCAGATGGAGACCCCAAGCTCCATGGTAAACCTGTTGAGGCAGCCTGAAATCTTCCCTTTCTGTCATTAGGTTCCTAGTTTTTGAATTCGTCGATCTTCATAAACAAGAAAATGCAATGGTGTTTGCTCATGCCTGCTTATTTGATTACTATCATCGAGGGTGGACCATGTGCGCATCTAGAAGGCACTGCACTAGGCGCATGGACCTCACGCGCCACGGTGAACATTAGTATCTCTTCTCTTCTCTCACTCTATGCTCTCAATACTTGCACTGATTTACATATGGAAGGATTCTTGGTGGATGAAAGCCAAAAGACTTATTTTCTTTACAATATATAGATTGGATGAGTCCGGGTCAATTACAGTCGAGACAATGTGTATCGATAATTTTATTTCAGCTTATCAAGTCAAGAAATTAACTCGAACCGACCGTGATTTTGAGCTTAACAAAGAAATAATATGTTATCTTCTCACGCGAAAACCAAATGCAAGAACTTGCTCTTAGACAAATATGTTGACACATTAGAAAATCAAAAGTCTTGTAGCTTGTACTACGGCAAAAGAGTTGGAATCTCGCACGTCTTGTATAGTAAATAATATCTCATGGAAGCATCAAGCCGTCCTGGTCAAACGTAAATTGGGTCACGGAAGGACGAATCGTCAGGTAAGTGGCCAATTGCCAGCATTTCTATGTGTCCGAAATTTTTGTCAGATTTCGTTAGGAAAACTATTTTGTCTTGTCCCTTAAAATGACGTGTAATTTTCGGCGCCTCCCACACACTTTTATTTATTTTTCTTTGATTACGTGATATTTTTAGATACAACATATGGGATAATATCACAAATAGTCTTTAAACTTTGGTGTGAGAGATAATATGACCTTGAACTTTCAATTTATTTAATATGATCTCTGAACTTTAATTCGATGTGGATGTTGTTCTTGGATTTTCTATATATACAATGTAATTTTTGAATTAAATGATAATGTTCAATATTATCATTCCATTAATTAAAGATCAGGGACAACAATGAAATTTTTTTATGTAGTTTGAGAGTTAAAATGAACATGTACAAAAATTCAAAAATCACATTGAACAAATTAAAAATTCAGTAGATCATATTGCACATTGGTTTGAAATTTAGAGACCTTTTATGTCATTTTCTAATGTTATTGGAAATCTATTTCATGTGTCTAAAGGGTCTCGTTTTAGTAAGGAATTAAAAAAATCACAGCATATTGGGCGTGGTCATTTATTTAAAATAAATGGGAAATTCGTGTTTGGGAACGTCTAGAAAGGTTGCCTCATGAACTTTCCCTTCTCTCTCTCTTTCTCTCTCTAAAGCCGGAGTTACTTATGTCGCATTTGCAGTCTCACATTAAATGGTTGCTGAAGCCTCGTTTTTCCATGACGAGTGTCGCGACCTAATTTTTCGGGGATGAACCACCTAAAACTAGGTTAATGGATTACTAAGTTTTGCTTAGCTCGCTCTCCCAAGCCTATACCAATTCACGACTTATGTTTGAATTTTAACATGCAAATGATTTTTAATCGGAGTTCGCCACTAATCTGTTTTTGGTGGGTCAATTAGAAACCCAAGTAACGGGAGATTTACTTTACTCCTACGAACCTGAGATTGTGAGTTCGGAGACTTAGTTACACCAGATTATCCTAGTGCCCTTTCGGTACCTTTTTATTTCATTTTCAAAAAAAATGTTTGGCAATTGAATTGATTTTAATTTAACTTCCTAACATGTGAGGTGATCATACGTGTGCGCATACCACTAATTTAACATTCAAGAAAGCAATTAAATAATTCAATACTTATCTCAAAGTAACGAAAGCAAGCATTGTTAAATCGGGAATTCACATCAAGAACCCTAGATATGATTTCTAATTAACACGCAATTTCAATTTTCGTTTTCACTTTATTTAATGAAAATCATGATTTATGCAATGCATGTAATCTAATATGACATGGCAGCATGACCTAAATTATATGACATGAAGCAATGCAATCTAAATGACATACCAAATTATTTAAACTAAGATAACATGTAGCATACAATTTAGTACGCGAGTTATATGTCATGCGACATTTATTAAATGACTTAGTCTAATGATGAGGAAGTTCTAATTAAATGAACCTAATAAAAACTAAATGACGTGCATTTGATATTTCTATTTTTAAAAGTGCAAAAATGATCTAGCAAGATTAAAATTCTATCTAATATGCAAGGACGCGTGCGGGCATGCCCTAATTCTACATGACATATGCATAATACTTTTTTATTAAAAATTCGAAATTTAAAATTGCCATGTAATTAAGCATGCAACTTAAATTAAACAGAAACTAAAATCCTAAATGAATGCATTTTTTGGTTTTTTTCGAACTGAAATCCCTATCCTAGATATGCAAGATAACAAGAAATATTCCAAAACAAACTGAATCCTTATTCAAATATTTTTTAGATTTTTTAATGGTTTTTCAAAACAAAGCAATTACCAACTAAACATTAAATCTAAACCAATCAAGGCATCCAATCAAGTAAAGAACTACAATGATCGAAAAAATAACCGTCATCTCACAAGTCAAATTAACGACATTATAATCTTGAATGTCACGACAAGAAGATCAAAATAACTAAAAATCTGATCCGAATTCTTACGGATCAAATTAATAGTTATATTGATTCAACAATTAATGTGCTTATCGATAAAATGCCCAAAAATTAATATAATTAAAAAAATGATCCGATCGCCTTACGGATCAAATTAATAATTATATAGTTTTGGGCAAAACTATAAGGATAATGCCTAAACTATACAAATAATTAAAATTGACATCCCATGCTCTAACTTAAGCAAAAATGACAGCACTTAAAATAACTAGATAAAAAAAAAATAATGATAAAAGGATGAAAAGTAAATCACCTAAAAAGGAAATTAAAAAAAAGGCAACAATGGTGGACGGCGCCGGGCGGAAGATGGCCGGCGTCAGAGCTCCGGCGAGGACACAGCAGGTTTGGGCAGATTTGGTTCGGGTCCGGCCGTGGCAGAGCTTTGGCGGGCCGGAGGGTGCGGTCGAGGTGGGTCGCGGACCACCGGCGTTGCAAGGAGAGGGACTTTGTTGTTGCTTCGCTTCGGGTGGAGCGACGGGCGGTGATGGCACGGTGCGGTGAACGGCGGTACTCCGGCGTTCCGACGGACGGGCCTTGCTTCGCGGGTTGCTGGTGTCACAGTGGGCAAGCGAGGCGGACTTCGGCTACGGGGACGCCGAGGTGGAGGCGCAAGCAGGGACCGACGGTGGGCGCGACGATGGCCGGTGGAGACCTCACGGATTGAAGTTGCAGAGGTGGAGCAGCGGATTTGGGAAGATGATGAACAGTAGGGGTCAAATCACCCTACCTTTTTCCTTTTCGCTTCTCCTCTGTCTCTTTATTTTTTCCAACGAAGAGAACCCCCCGAGTGAACTCCGTACATATCCTTTTATAGGCGAAACAAAACGTGATCTTTTTTTGTTAATATCTTCATCTCACGAATATTGCTTATAACCTCTTGATCACAAAAAATCTTATTCTCCTTATCGCCAAAATATTTTCTACTGATTTTTAAAGATAAGATAATAACCCCGATTTTCTTAAATTCGAAAATCCTCATTTCAAATCTCAATTTTAGAAAATGGGCGCCAATTTTACTTCCACGCTATCCGACCGCTTAATTTAAAACTCAACAACACCAATTCGACCCATCCGCCACCGGTCCAGTAAATAAAATGCAAAATATGCAAACTAAATGTAGCTATGCAATTAATATTTTTTCAGGGATAAAATTAATCCCTAATTTTTTTATGCAATAAATGACTAAATGGATCGCCAAAATTTAGGTGTCAACAACGAGAAATCGACGGATGGACTCGCAATTCAAGTAATCTTGTTCCTTGGATGACATTCCTTTTCAATTATTTGAATTGTAAAAAGTCCCGGCCTTCTAAGAAAGAAGACTTTTCACCGGTGATAGTAGGCGGCTAGCGGCCGGTGACTAGCAGTGGTCTCGATAGATTTTTGATAGTTTGGTGATGTTAGGCAGGCAAAATTACCAAAAAAGTAATAAATTTTAAAAAATCAATTCGGTGCTAAATTTTCAAGTTTTCTAATTTAGTCGTAAATTTTTTGATATATTGTCAATTTATGCATTTTCAAATTAATTTTAATCGAAAATCACCGACATACAACCAACACTAAAGTGAACATTTATTATAATTTTTCTATTATTTATTTATTTATTTATTTTTCATTATGACGGGTGAGGAATGTGACCACATTGCCCATATCTAGTGAGGGCTTGCAGGCTCTTGTTCATCTTAGTTGGCCACAATGAAAAAAGAAAGAAAAAAAAATCAAAATTTGAAAAATAATAATAATTATTTACATCAACACCAATTGTTCTATTTGGTATGACACTAGCTTGTACATAAGCTATTTCTGGACAAAATTAGCTAGAATAACAAAATTATTAAATTGTCAAATGATGTAGGACTAAATGGCCAAATTTAAAGGTTTATAACTAAATCTGTGTATGTACAATTCGTTTATGATTTTTTTGGTAATTTTCCCATGGTAGCGATGTGGGATTGGAATCTCACTACTAAGTGTTTGCTAGAACACCCGATTTCGCTTCTTGTGGAATCCTTGTACAATATGAAATTCAATTTCACACTTTGATTTCTCTACAGACATGAAAAATGTAGAAATTATAATTTAACTACTTAAGAAATCCAATTCTGTATCGTACTAAAACAAGGTTGAGATTTTTTTTTTCCTGGTTGTCAAAATAGCGCTCAGTTTAGGGCTAAATTAAACTGTTGCTCGCTAGAGGACTCACTTATTTTTTATTTTATAATATATTTGTGCACCCACTTAGACAACATAATTTTGCTAAACCCCCACTCCCTTCTTCGTTGTACGAGCTGGCCCCTCCCCAGTCCCTCTCTCTCTTTCCACGTGAGGATGCTGCTCCCTTCCTTCTTTTTTTTTGGGCCAGCCGCTAATCTGAACCCATCAAAATAAGTCCAAAAAGAAAGTCATACCACACCTAACACACTTGAGAATTCGTCGTTGATGAAAACGAAATCCTACGTAATCCAATTACTTGCTCCGCAATCCCGGAACATCGGATGCCGCATTTCATAATGGAAAAATAGAAATCGATCAAAAGTCTTGTCATGGAGATGGCACCACTCAGAAGATTCAGCATATGACCAAAGGTCTTTCCCGTTGTAGGACGGTAATATACGTTTAGTGAAGGAAATATTTTGTACGGATTGGCTAGCGTCATTGAGCTTTTCACAAGGCCAATGCTCATGGTGACGATTTTGTTATGCATCGTCTTGTCGGAACTTTCGTCATTATTGTATCCAGCGACAGTAATCTTGTAATCTCGTATAGTGTACCCCTCCAGTTCTTCCCTCTCTTTAACCATTTTCATTTTCATCGCTAGAGCTGGCAAAATGGATTATATATGAGTCAAGTGAAAGTTAAATATGGATTAGAAATAGGTCAAGTGAAAGTTAAATATGAGTCATAAATGAATCAAGTGAAAGTTAAATAGAGGTCATAAATGAGTTAAGTGAAAATTAAATATGAGTCAGAAATGGATTTGAGAAAGTAAAACATAAAAAGAAATGAATCACCGCCACCCTCCCCTCCTCCTATGCTCTTCTTGCACGTCTCCCTCACCGTCGTTACCTCCTCTTGTCCCTTCCTTGCCCCTCATCTCCAATTTCTCCTCCTCCTCCACCCTCCCGTCCCTCTCTATTTGCGGCACAAGTCACGGTCTTTCCGAACCGTGACCTTCATCTCTGGCTCGCCTGTCACCATCTCATCGCCGCTGCCGGACCCTTCAACCTCTTCCTTAAGGCCTGGGCCCAAAAATCACATCCTCCATTGTGCTAGTGCTAGATTGTCTGTTACATGCAATTTCTCCTTCGCCTTATTGTCTATATGAAAGACGAAATTGAGGCTACTCTAATATGACCGACATCTTCCAGTGGACCGATAGAGAGGCTGCGTTTTATATGTCTAATGGTTTTCCGAGTGGGTGTATATGTACATCACATCAGCTGGACGGAAAGTAATACTTGGAGGAGGAAAGCAGGGCAAGTCATCCCATCTCTGTCCCTCGTCGGATCCTCACGACAACTTTCTTCTCTATAAACGCCAACAAGCCAACGTGGTCGGTCATCGTATTGTCTGTTTGGAAGCATCCAATAAAATTGGGACGATAGGAAGAAAATTAGCATGGCCCCGCCGCACAAGGATGACATGCACAAATCGAGAAATGATCCAATTTTTATTATTTTATTTTTATACTTAGCAACATTACTTTCTTTCGTTAGTTCTCTTCTAAGCGAATTAATTAGACCAGTTACTTTTTTTGTTTCACTTCACGGTTATTAGCAAATGCTAACATGAAAATTTAAGTCATTAGGATATTAATATTTTCAATAATTTTCCAGTCAAAATCTTAATATGAATTCAAAAAAAAATTATCTGCATGTTCTCATGAAAAAACGAATTTACTTCCTTATACCGTAGCGAAAGAGCTACCTCGACAAAACTCCTATAATACCCATCTTTTGCCGTGCATTACATCGTATGGTCATACGGATTCCTACAAAAACAATGAACTAATGGTCCATTGATACAATTTTTGATAAATTACCTCCTGAGCTCAGTAGACACGAGATTGAAACTCAAACCGAGTCCATTGCGAAGAGCAACCATGATCCAATGTCGAACTGCGAAGCAGAAAGACCAAAAAAATAACCCCACCGATGACATCGTTTCCCCGTCAATGCGATACGATGGGAGATGGAGAGAGACAGAGAAATAGAAGGTGTGGCGAGCTCACCGAGTTTGATGGAGAGAACCCATGGCGAGAGTGATCGAAAAGGAAGCGCGAGATTGCGATGCTCAAGCGTCGATGGAAATGGTAAGAGCGGGTGCTCCGGAAACAGAGACTAGGAAATCTGGCAAGCGTACTCGCTTTCGCTTCTGCTGGTGGAATATCACCTACAACAGCACTACTGGTCCGTTCGTTTCGCGGAGAATAGACCATTTTCGGAAAATATTTTCCCAGAAGTCATTTTTCAGGAAAATAACAATATTTTCTAATGTTCGGCTAAAACCTGAGAATGTTTCGGAAAATATTTTTCGGTATTCGGTAAAGAAAATATTTTCCGCTACAGATTGGCAAGCGCAAGCGTCAAGCTCGAGGCTCGCAAGATCGATAAACATGAGTTTGAGATCAAAAAAGAAGAAGATGGGAAACAAAGAAAAGAAAACGAAAAAAAGGAAAAAGGAAAAAGGTAATTAAAAATAATTTGAATTAAAAAATTAAAAAGAAAATTAAAAAATAATTCGAATAAAAAAAGAAAAGAAGAAGAAGAAACGGGAGGAAGAAGTGAAGATTTGTAGAGGTATGAGATAAGAGAGATCAAGTGAAGAAAATGTTTTTCACTTTCCTCTACTTTAGAAGACTTTTTTCTTTTGATGAAAAACATTTTCCTCAAGAAATTCATTTTTTGTGAAACGAACACTGGAAAATCCGGAAAACGTTTTCCCATAAATTATTTTCCGTGAAATGAACGGAATGAGTGATTTTGCGTGTCTTCAATCATAGGCCTATGTAAGCTCTTCAGAACAAGTTATCCATGTTGTAAGGAGCCTTGCTCTCTTGTTCTCTCTTTTATCTCTCCATCGTCTTCTACAACTGTTTATAGCACCCATGACAAAATTTCTATTTTTCTATTTCTTGAAACAAGCTTAGGACATAAATCCGTTTAGTAATACAATTTTATTTTTCCATTTTTGGAATAGTTTTTTATTCCATAAATAAATTTGGAATAGAAATAAGAAGTTAAAATTTTTAACTTTTCTATTTCTCGGAATAAAAGTGAAAAATTAAAACTATTTTCATATTTACTTTCGTCACCGCCTGCTGGCCATTGGCCATTGGACACCAGACGCTGATGCTCACCACTGGTCGTCAGTCGCCAGACGCCGAATGCCCACCACCGATCGTCGTGACGTCAGATGCTAGCCACTTACTGCTAAACGGAGGCCGTTGCTCCCCTATTTCTATTTGAAACAAAAATCTTGAGTTATTATCAAACACGTTTTTTTGTTGAGAAACTCATTTAAGGAATATAAATTAAGAAATCAATTTTTGATAAAAAAATTGATTTATATTTCAAAAATTTTATCATGCACGCTCGTTCTCTCCGTGTTGTCATCACAATGTTGTGGTTGTGGCAATGCCATCGATGCTTAAAGATAAGTAGTTTCGCTCTCCCCCATATTGGTTGAATCTCGTGCCAGCTAAATGTCAGATCGTCCGGTAAATGCACTTTTCTTCTTTGCTTTCTTATAGTTTTATGTTTTTTTTATTTTGATTTTTCGAGTGGGTGTTTTTGTCAATCACATCAATTAATTATCCAACTTAAAGAAAAGCTGAATAAGTTATCTCATCATTATCTCATATTGGAAAGTCATGACAGCTTTGTTTTCTATAAAAACCAACGTGTTTGGTGATAACATTGTCTCTTCAGGACGTCCAATAGAATTGGAACAATACTGAGAAAATTAACACGATCCATGTGTAAGGATGACATGCACAAATCGAAAAATGGTCTAAATTTAATTTTCCCATTTATCCATCATTAAGGGAGCGCTTTTTCGCATCCGTTCTCTGCTTTTTTGCCAACCCAAGATAACTTAATGATATATTTACCTTCATCTTAATTTTCATACATCGACACAAGATAATTAAAATAAAAAATTAGCATCCAGACGTTAAAACAAAAGGCTACAAAATAGTTAAATAAAAAAAAAATGCCCGACGCCCTCTTAGCCTATACAGACATTATCATATGATGGATTTAGTGAAAAGATCCAAAACTGGACATAAATTTTGAATCTTTTACCTATAAAATCAAGGTTGCTGCAAAATCATTTAAGTTTTTTTTTTTTTTGGTCAGACAAAATCATTTAAGTTCAATGACCACGGATTGGGGAAAATTGTCTAAAAAGTTCTTAACCTATTACACTATTATCAATTTCTTTTTTGGGGGTCAATACACTATTATCAATTTATTCATAACCTTTTTGCTTATTGTTGATTAAGTCTATCCAACAAATTTTGGCTGGAAACTGTTGACATGGACTGCCGGCATTGACATGTAATTTTAATCATATTTTGATTTTTTTTTTATTTTTTTCTCTTTCTTTTTTTTTTTTAACTTTTTTTTTTTTTATTTTGGAGCTAGGGTTGGCCAGGGTTTTCAGCCAGCCCTCATTAGCCACAAATGAGGGCTAGCTGACCCTCACCAGCCCGGGTGAGGGTCGCAACGCCCTCACAAGATCTAGCTAGGTGAGGGCCTCGAGCGAGGTCACTCCCCTCACTTGGGGCCGGCTAGGGCCGCTGAGCCCTTGCCTGGCTAGATCTGGCAAGGGCATCGCAACCCTCATCAAATTATAGGTGAGGGCTCGCATGCCCTCACTTTGGCCGGCAAGGGCATTGCGACCCTCGCCTATGGCCGATGAGGGTGGCTAGCAAAACTCCAAACCCCTCGAAAAAAAAAAACAAAGAAAAGTAAGATGATGATGAAGAAGAAAAACCATAAAAATTTCAAAAAATTATTAAAAAATCATTAAAATATTATTAAAAATGTACCACATAAGCGCTGGCTATCCACGTCAGAAATTCTGGTCAAAATTGATAGGATTGATTCAATTAGCAAAAAGTGAAAATGTTTATAACTAATTGTAAAATTGAAAGATTTATGAATGAATTGACAAAAGTGTAATAGGATTAAGACTTCTTAGATAATTTTCTCTCATGGATTGCATTCGATAGCAATCATACATCCACCATGTCACTTATTATACTGATAACCAGTGCAGATGCAGTATAACTCCATGAACGTGTGAAACAAGCGAGACAATGGTAAACCTGTTGAAGCATCTTGAAATCCTTTCTTCCATTAGGTGCCTAGTTTTTTGAGTTCATCGTCTTCGAAACGAGAACACGCAATGGTGTTCATGTCCGGAAGGCGCTACTGCAGAAGGGGTGTGGACCTCATGCACCACCTGTAATCACGCGTGGAGCTAATAATTTTCATCACACATCTCATCAAAAATCCTTTTTGCTCCACTTAATCCTATCCTTTTCTAAAGGGTATTTTTGTGATAAATTCTATAATAACTGAATGATCCTATTTAGTCAAATACCTAGTGACAAATTCCCTTGTTCCTTTCATTAAAGTATTTTTATTTATTGATGATATCGATATTAAGGATAGTGACAATCCAACTTTAAGGTGATCTTTACACGGATAAAAAGATTATTTAGCGCACTATAACTTTAAAGTAGATTCGTTTTGAAAGAATTATTACCGGTAGACCAATCCGAGCTTCAAGTCGGCAGGTTGCTTCTCCGAGTTCCTACCACGCAGCTCTGGCTTCAGTGCTTGTTTTCTCCATAGCCGTTGAAACAAAAATGCGCGTAGTCAGCGGTGTTGGAACCAGACATTGTGGCATATCAAACCTATTTAACAGCAGCGGTTCGCCATAAAAGTGGCAGCTCTCCAGCGAAGTAGTACTCCATCAAGTAAATGCTTACCAAAGACGAAACCGAATTCATGCTGTCGAATGGCTACTTAACTCTTCAACATGTTTCTGGAGTCGACTAGCGCCTATTAAAGAATGGGAGAATTACCATAAAAATTCTGAACTTATTGTAATTATACCAATTCAGTCTTAATTTTTTTTTTTGTCCAATTCAATCCTAAACATTTTGCATTTATACTAGTTCAGTTCATTCGAATAATTTTGGTAGGTCGATCCTGATGTAGGGTTACCGCCGTTGACGTGGCATTTTAAAAAAATTATATTTTAATATTTTTTGAATTTTTTAATAAGTATTTTTTTTTTTTTTTTTGAATTTTTCCCCTTCCCTTACCCTTAGTGCCTATAAAGGCTGCACTGCCCTTGCTTGCCCAAATCGGACGAGGCCATCACATCCTCGCCCAGACTAGGTGAGGGCCACGACATCCTCACTTGGCCAGATCTGGCGAGGGCGTCGGGGCCCTCACCATATTTGGGTGAGTAAGGTCGTCGCGGGCCTTGCCCACTCGCTTGGGCGAGGGTTGGTTGGCAAGCCATGTTGGCACTAGGGGTAAGGGAAGGGGAAGGGGAAAAAAAGATAAAAAATAAAAAGAGAAAGATAAAAAATTATAAAAAATTAAAAAAAATTCCAAAAATATCAAAATATCATTTAAAAAATGCAACATCAGAGTTGAGAGTATCACGTTAGCGCGACCGTCCAAAATTAGCCGGATGGACTTAACTGGCACATATGCAAAATGTTTATGATTGAATTAGCAAAAAAAAAAAAAAGAACAGTTTAAAATTGAATTGGCCAAAAAAAAAAAAGTTTAAGATTGAATTGGTACAATTGCAATAGGTTTAATACTTTTTTTTGGAATTTCCCCATTAAAGAACTATGAGCTCCATTCTCTTTCTCCTCTCGTCTGATTTTCTCTGTTTTTCTTGCGCTTTCTGTTTTCTCGGTCTTTTCTTGGTTGTTCCCGGCAAGCATGTTTGCTGCCATGCTTAAAGGAAGGGTATTAAACCCGACCCCAATGACAACTTTCCATATCTCTTATGAAGAAACGAACAACAATCCAAACTCAAGAAGCAATAACACTCAATTGCGTACATAACGGTTGGGGTGGGATTTCATTGACTTTGATCATAGAAAGTGCAAAACAACATACGCCAAAACATTCCCTAACGTAAGAAAATTATATGTGATCAAGCTTGTCTTTTTTTTTCTTCTTTTTTTTTGGTTGAAAATTTTGACTATTGACATTAATGAATTAGTATTTTTGGCTTTTGTTCTATTCTTCTGCCACTATTATTTTCATACATTCTAGCCATTCCATTTATGATTTACACAGATGCTTAAAGAAAGTGGCCATCATTGAACCAAATATGGACCAAACCAAATCGTTCAAGTAAGTTTGACTTGATTCATTGGAATAAGTGTATTAAAAGTTTTAAAATTTGTAACAAAAATATAATCGAGTTTTGTAAATTTAGAGAACGCAATTAAATCATAAAACTTGTTAAGCTAATGAAGATGATAGCCTGCAAACCCTTACCTACTCGCCGACCCTCACTAACAGCCCAGCGAGGATTGCCGATCCTTGCCAACAAAGCATAACAGCCCCAAGGTCTTGGCTTTTTCTATTTCTTCTGTTATTTATTTATTGAGCTTTACTTCTTTTTTTTCCTTTTTTTCCTTTATCTTTTTCGAAAATTTTATCCTTTTTTCTTTTTAAATTCTCAATTATTATCTGATGCAACATTTGGTGGCACAACATGGGCCTCGCACGACTTAAGAAAGTAATAAAAAAATGACGCCAATATTTTTTTATATCAAATTGGATGTATTTCAATAAGAGACTTCATTATATCAATTAGACAAATTTTAGAACTTGATTGCAATTTTAAAACTCATTTACCCACCGTGACAAGTTTTAGGACTTTTAATACAAATATTCAAAAAAGAAAAGACTTCAATGGAAGAACAAAATAATTAAATGAATAAGAAAGTTCAAAACTTCATCAATGGCGGAAAAGTCTAACGAACATGACGACCAAGAGAACATATGAGGATTTGACCTTGGGAAGCAATTCGAACCTTATGTGTGCGACAATTGAGGTGCCTAACTATCCAGGTCAAGGTAATTGAAGGTTTGTTTGGTAATTGATATGTTTTTCTATTATTTTGTTTCTCAAAATAAAGAAAGAACATAAATTTATTTGTATATATGTCAGTTAATTTTTCTGTCACTCGGAATAGATCAGTGGTTAGGGAATGAATTTGAAACATAAACAAAAAAAGTAAAAAAAAAAAAAAACTTTTCTATCTCAAAAACAAAAAGATAAATAATGTCATTTTAGAGAAACGAGCTTAGCGTAATCTGGTGATTCTCTTTACACATCAATACAAACTGAGAGAAGATGTCTCTTCACAAAGAGAGCATGGGCTGACTAAGATCAACACTCTTCTCCACCACCATCATTGAATCAAGCTTCAGTCGCATGGGCATGACTTTGGGGTGAGTGAAATTGCAGATAAAATCTAGGAGGGTCGCCCTCGCCAATCTGGCCGAAGGGTGCTCTCGTTGGCCTCAAGTGAGGGTTAACCCCGCCGATCTGCATAATAAGGGGATGATTTGATTGAACTCACTTCCTTGCTTTGGCGAATCTTTGATCCGGATTTTCATGTTCATTTTCTTATAGAAAAATTTGAGTTAATGTCTACTGACGTTAGATCTATTGATCCGGTAAAGTCGTGCTTGATACTTTGTTACATTCTATCGTGACGAAGAATAAACATGCTTGCTGCTGGCTAGATAAAATGAAAAAATTGGGAATATAAATTTTTAGGATTGTACTTAATGCGTTTATGTTTGTTTTTTCTATTTCAGGAATAGTTTTTAAAACTCGTCCATTTTTTTTTTTTTAGGATCATACTTAATGTGTTTATGACTTTTTTTTGCTATTGGGAGTTAAAACCCATAGAAACTTTTTTAAAACCCTCACCTCCCCCTTGTCCATTGAAGAAAGAACGAGACAAGAAAAACTGAAACATTATTCTCGATAACTGAAAAAAATATATATATTTGGATAGAAATTATTCTCGATAACTGAAAACATTACCAAATGCACCGTAAATCCAACGTACCAAAAATATAAATAGCACCCCTTCATTCTTGCAGAGTGGAAAATTCCTTTCTTACAATCACAATCTAAGTCGAGCGTTGGGTTCCTCGAAAACACCGTGCCCCGGGGACTTTCATACCTATATTTTGCCAGAATTGAGAGGAAACATCTACCGCAGCCTCTTTTTTTTTTTTTTTTAATTACAATTTGCAAAATTAACTCATCTCAATTATTCAGGCGAAAATGTTTTTGTGCTTGTGGTTTTTTTTTTTTCTTAAATCATAGGCAAAGATCATATCTGAACTTTCATTTTTAGTAGGCAATATGTGTACTGCCTACTTATGTACAAATTGCAGGATTTAACTAATCTCAACTCTTAATTTTATTTTCTTGGTGGTTTTCCTTTAATGTGCACAAAGATTGGGCCTAAAGTCCCACCTTTTGTTGGCCACCATGTGTAAAGTTTCTAGAACATAATGGGTTGTTCAACCACGTCAATTTTCTTGTCGATTTTCGTTTGAAGGGTCTATATTCTAAAACAGCGTGGTCTATACATTGAATTTGGAACGGCCTCGTGCTTTGAAGAATTGTCTCATGCAATACTTTTTATATGCGCCATTTAAAAAAATGGTTTTTTACCTAAAATTTATCAGCGTACTTTTTCTAATGCATATTGACTTGGGCTTAAGACGATCAGTTTTTCTGAAATTAAACGTACACGACCGATAAATGCAATTATCCGATCGCCACATTTGAAATTGCGGTGCAAAGCGTCCCGGAAGACGTATCGGCCCTTCCTGCTGGAAACGGAAGGGTCAAAAGAAATGATGAGTTTTTAAATTCAACCAACAAAATCAACATCCGTTCGGCCAGATTCAGCCACAGGCACCGTTCAATTGCGTCCAAGTTGGTCCATTTTGGGTATTGGTTTCAAAGATGTTGACTAGCTTCTTTGATTTATCGCTTACTGCTGACGAACGACGAGGATTTAGAGTCGGTAAGACCAAGAAATAGTGAACAGAAGCTGAGTTTCCGTTGCTTATCCTATGACCTATCCTGTTGAACATGGAGCTCTAATGCCTGACCAAGAGCTTGGGCGTGCACTCACTATTCATCAAACGTTACGGAATGCACTCCGTATTGCGTTAACGTTCGAGTTCACATTATCCAGGCCATGATGGTTTGTGTCGTGCGCAAGAAACTTTACGCGCTTGGAACAGTTACTTGCTTAGACTGACTTTCAAGGGGACAAATGACTCGCGCGTGAGGAGAAAAATGGCCCGCACCGTCCCATACGAAGCACGAGCGCTTTGTGCTTGGTACTGTGATAATTTTTGTTTACCACTACGTTCATGCTTCCAGAGAGCTGGACTAGAAGATAACGAGATGGAGATTGTCATTTTGCTGAATTTTTTCCCATCTCCAGTGTCCCACTCATGACAGGCCTGCAAATCGACAGGGACCAGTGGTGGAGGAAAGTGGAAAGTGATGATTGGTCGGACAGAAAGTTGGAGCTTCTATTGAAGAATCGTCCTGGCTGTTCACATTCTGCACGCTTGGGAGTCAAGGAAACGAATTCGTAGACAATGATATTAAAGATGACAAAATTCATGTAACGGAGTTTCTCTTGACAGAACGAGCAGCCACTAATTTTGCTTTATTTAAGTAGACTAAGTGGGTTTGATCAAGCGTTCACTATTGGGGTTGGGTTGGTGAGGAGTTATCAGTTTCCCTCTCAGTGGGAGTCCCAGGCTAAAAGCGAGTAGTGGACATTGCAGGTACAAGAACACATTCTAGCAGTTTCTAAGGTCGTTTCTTCCTTAAAGGACCCAACTCAGTTGCCTGCCTCCACATCTTCTCTACTGTCAAAACCTCCATTCGCATCTGAAATTAGAAGACAGAACATATAATGATCGCCAAGATCTCTTTTGTTGCAATCCTCTCGCTCCTCCATATCCTCCCAACTTCTCTCGTTTTGTATGTCGAGGCAACTTCCCGCGGTAGAGACACACTAGAGCTCTCCATTGGCAGCGGCGGCTCAAGCAAAGATTGTGGCGATGAACTTCTCGGGAACGCAGACCAATCTCAATGTTCTCAGTCGAAAATTCCATTGTTAGGACCGATAATACAAGCACCCCTTTTAGCACCAGTAGTACAAGCACCAATTGTGCAAGGTCTTCTCAATTTTATTGACCAGAGGCTTGCACTGGTATACCCAGTGATCCAGTTGTTCAAGTCCACAATCACATCAGATCCTCTTGGCATCACCAATTCGTGGGTTGGCGGTGACATTTGCAAGTACAAAGGCTTTTACTGTGATAGCCCACCTGACAATAAATCAGCCACTGCTTTAGCTTCTATAGACTTCAATGGCTTCGGATTAAGTGCTCCGAGTCTAGATGGCTTCCTCGATCAGCTCCCGGACATTGCGCTCTTCCACGCCAATTCCAACAACTTCGCGGGGACCATTTCCCCCAACATTGCAAAGCTTCGGTACCTCTATGAGCTCGACCTTAGTAACAACAAGCTCTCGGGGCCGTTTCCCATGGCGGTCCTTGGCATGACCGACCTCGTATTCCTAGATCTAAGGTTTAATTCCTTCTCTGGGGCTGTACCTGCTCAGATATTTACTCAGGATCTATACGTGCTATTCCTCAACAACAACGCCTTTGATCAGACGCTGCCAGACAATCTAGGGAACACCCACGTGCTCTACCTCACCTTAGCCAACAACAAATTCACTGGTTCGATCCCCAGAAGCATCGCGGGAGCCCCGTCCACCTTGACTGAGGTCCTGTTCTTGAACAACCGGTTTAGTGGTTGTTTGCCCTATGAGATTGGTCTGCTGGACGAGACTGTGGTCTTGGATGCGGGTAACAATCAGTTGACAGGCCCGCTTCCGCTCTCGTTGTTCTGCTTGGAGAAGGTAGAGCAACTGAACCTCGGGGGGAATTTGTTCTACGGGATGGTGCCAGAGCCAATCTGCTGGCTAGGATTGAATCGGAACTTGGTGAACTTATCTCTGTCAGACAATTATTTTCAGCATGTCGGGCCTTCGTGCAGAGCGTTGATTGAGAAGGGAATACTCAATGTGAGAAATAATTGCATTCCGGATCTTCCATTCCAAAGGCCAATGGCCGACTGTGCACATTTCTTTGCACAGCCAAGGCCATGTCCGCGGATGTGGTCGTATTCCTATGTACCATGTAGGAATGCTCATCTGGATCCATTGGTTCCCGGCATTGCTCCTTCACCTTGAGAATCTTGCTGGCTCATCTCTTTTCTCTTCAAGTGCTGAGATTTGTAATTTAGAAACTGGAACAAAGTACTGTATGTCTGATTTAACTAAGAATCAATCCTTTTTTTTTTTTTTTTAAAGTTAGGTGCTGATGTTTCTGCGTTTTGATCAGCCTTTGTTCGTGTAACCCTTCCTTTTCATTTTGCTAAACAAGGAACTTGCCTAATGTTAAAGGCAATGGTCTCAACAGTTCAATGAAACAAGTATCTCGTCATAGAACCTCGCTATATCGCATCTCGATATCTGTCAGGCATACCGACCAAAAAAAATCTGTGTCAGGCAAAGAGTTTTATGTCGTCATTAACGACTCATTGTGACGCCGGCTACTCCTGATATAGCAAAGGGTGACGTACATCAGTGGCCTTGCCTCTTGAAATTCGAGTGACTTTATTCTGATGTATGTGTACAGATTGAACACGTTTCTACATATATCGTGTTGCAGGAATGCAAATCCTTTTAGATGTCAGGTTTCCTTTGATTACTAAAACCAGAACTCCAAACTCCAAATCGGTACCATGTAAGCCCAAGACTGTTCACCAATAACAGAAATTATAACTCATGCTTCGTATCATCTTTTTCGTTTTTCTCCCACTTGATTGATGTCCAAGGTTTCAGCTCCATCCCTCCTTAAAAGTCCATAAAGCCAAAAGAAGACAAAGAACTTGCAAATGATTCTGCTGTGCAAGAGCATAAAGGTTGGATCCAAAAGTCTCAAGTAGTGCCGGGGAAAGTGCGAATTCCCATTAACTAAAAGGTCCAGAGTTTTGTCCCCACATAGACATGAGAAAGAGGAGATAAATTGCAGAGGGGAAAAAAAATGCTTGATGCTGAAGTCAAGAACTTGGTGGGGTTGTGCTCTTTACTTTTTAGGACAGTACTGCTTCCTCATCCTCACAACTCTGGTGTAATATTTTTCTTTTTCCTGTTCTAATTGTTACCCAGAATGCATTAGAGTGAAAGAAAATGTGGACCATCACCAAACTCTTCCCACTAGAATTTCTGGCAGCAACATTGCGGTCCACCTAAATAAAAGTGGTTCATCCATCATCCCCTTGGATTCTAAAATTCCGGTGTATGTCCTACTCACATCCTTGTCACCGGCTACCTTTCTAGTTTTAATTGAATTTTTTAGTTGTCTCCGTCCAAGTGCGAAATATCTGCTTTTCGGTCGTCATGCCATTCAACACAGGCGTCTGATTTGCACAGTGTGCAACCGATGCATATAAGCCGAAGAATCGCGAGAGCCGTCTATTATAATCACAGCCGACAAGCTTGAACTTAATCATTCGATCTCGATCTCGAGTCCTCGACTGATCTTTTTATATCTCCGTGTGTTTATCTCCTTGCTCACGCCTGTCCCCATTTTCTAGTTATACCCATTATTTTATTGTTCATCACGATCAAAAGGGCGGGAAGTTTAGTATTTTCCCATGGATGAATTCTGACTTGTTTGTCCCTCACTTTTGAGTCATCACACCACACATTTCTTCATTAATCTACATTTGTGCGCTGCTTGTTTGTCTGCAACAGTAAATTCTCGGGTAAATGGTTAATGAAGCCCGTCAAAAAATGAGAACCTGAATTGCAAGGCGATAAAAGCGTAGCTACTGCAACTGTACTGTGCACCATGAATAGAAGGGATCAAAGAGAGTAAAGTGAAGAACGAATCCATTAACATACTGTTTTGTGCGCTCTTTAAATCTCAAGATCCGTAGGAGATATCATAAACTTGTGTCTTCTGATAAATCGGATCATTAAGTAGAGAACTGAGGTTTATGCTAGATGTAAACACCCTCGAATGAAACCTGGAGATTCTACGGACTGGTGCCCTTTGCCCCCAAGTAGAGATGTTTTTTGGAGCCAAATCCGGCAGGAACTGACTGCATATTGTGAATCTTTGTGCTTAACATACGAAAATTGACTAGGAAAGGTGCCAACCGGCAAGCACTATCATATAGACTCATTCATATCTCTTTTTATGCTAAATTAAGTGGTCTTTACACGACACTTAAAGTGAAAACATGATAGATTATTAACTCACTCGAGATATTGTCCATTTTAGCCATCCTGTACCAAATCTCACGGTTTTGTTCTATGGCATAGAGACAGGCACTTCCCCAGAAGTCATTTATCTTAGTAATACTCTTAACATGGTTTTACTTAACTTTAAAGTTCCAAAACAAATTTTGTCATTACGTCAAAAGTGCTTCCGTGAGTTGATTCCAATTTTTCACATATATATTGCCAAATTGCTCCCCTACTGTTTGGTGTATAATTCGGTTCATTTCTACCTCATTTGTCATCCTAAAAGCCTGTCAAGACGTACTCCTTGTCTAGGTCCTATGGCCTTGATGACCACTCTCCACCTTTATTGGATTGGTTGTTACAAACCCACTAGTTTTCGTCTAGTTCTTTGCTGAACCACACACCTACCGGAGGGTTTCTCACTTTGATACCATATCGTGACATCCATCTATTAACTCACTTGAGGTATTGTCTGCTTTAGCTTATTCCGTATTGAGCCTCACGGTTTTGTCTTGTGGCGTATATGCAAGCACTTTTCCAAGAGGTCACCCATTTTAATAGTGCTCTAGCCTAGTCTCGCTTAATTTTCGAATAATAAAGCAAATCTTGCCATTACCTCCCATGAGTTAATTTCAGTTTTTTACATATAAATCTAAGAAATGCTCTCTTCTGTTTGGTGCATAGTTCAATTTATTCCTGCCTCTTTTGCCATCTTAGAGACATGATAGGGGTCACTCCTTGTTTAGTCCCTTCAGCCTCGGCGACTACTCCCTACTTTTGTTAGATCGGGTTGTTACAAAATATGTTTGTGCAATGAATGGGCATGAAACTAGCTCGTGTTATAGAGATGAGCTCTGAAGTGCAAGTTCATGATGCACAAACGGGAGAATTAATTCTCGTCTTGGAAGAAGTAGAAGATAGGAGGGCAACGTGTCCACGGCGTCAGCAGATTCTAACTCAAACTTCTACATACTACAAAGAAAATTTGATTCATTTATAGAAAGAAAGGATCGAAACAGATCAAATCAGTGCCAATCTCAAGCTAAATTGAGCTCGTACCGCATCAAACTCGTTTAGGCAATCCAAGGTAGTAACGTTATTGTCCATCCAAAACAAAATCCGACATGCTTAACTTTTATTTATATTTCGCACGCAATGATTGATTTGGATGGATGGAAGGAGAATTCTTATTAAAGTTTATCTGAATGGGCCAGAACTAAAGCCCGTTCGCTCTGATATCTTACCATGAAAGCCCAAAGCCTCCATCAGTCTTCACCCATTATGAGCATGAAGAAGAGAAAGGGGAGTCCAGACCCAGACGAGGGGAACGAGACGGAGAGCGAAACGAAAGTGCTCATTGGGGACGACATGAAAGGTCTTGCCAGACCCAGAATCGTCTAAAACAGAGCTGCTTTCTACACTTCCCCAGAATCTTCATCAGAAGTTGACAGCCAAAAGGGAAGGAAATTTTTTTTTTTTTTTTTTTTTGAAAAAAAGAAGAAGAAGAAGAAGAGGAAAACCCACCTTGTCCTGCATAGCATCGACATAGTTGAAGCTGAAGAAATTGAGCGGAAACAAGGGAGAGACAGAGAGAGGAGTGGGGAGGGTGAGGTGGGATGGCAGGAGATCCAATGGAGGGAGACAGGGAGATGAGGGAGAGCGAGGGCGAGACGCAAGGGAGAGATGTTGGGTGGGAGCTGCTGTCCATGGCCCGCCATCTCATTGATCAGGGCAAGCCCTCTCAGGCCCTCCAAGCGGTGATTTTTTCCTTCTCTTTTCAGCTTTTTAGTTCATGGGTTTTTCTTCTTTTTTGGGGAACTGCGGATTTGAATTAGTTTGTTGGGTTTCGAATTGTTAAATCCATTGTTCAAGCTGTCCTTGTGAGCATGCTTAGGGGTGTTGTTTCGTGATTGTTGGCTCGTACGGTAGCTGACATTGTGGTTAACTGTTGGGTATGAAGTGCATTGATGGGGTTAGAGTGGATCTTGATTGTGATTGGTGGCTGGTGCACCTCGTTACGTGGGCTGTCAACTCCCCAATTTTCGCCTTCTTGGCCGGTGCACCTCATTGACTGGCGCATAAGTTCGAATTGGACAGTTGAGTCGTGCATTTTGACGCTGCGAACCTTTTGTGGTCACGCTGGTCCATGGGATCATCTATGGTGAGTCCAATAGTGTCGAGTTCAATGACTGTCGGTCAACTGCTGCTCGTTGAGGCATTTCTGAGGAGAACCAGCTAGCTTTGGGTTCGAATGATGTCACCCCAATGTACAGTAGTCTTAGGATATGAGGGGAAAAAAAAAGGCATAAGAAACCTGAACAACCTGTGTAATGTGTCTGTTTGTTTATGAAGGTGTGGAGAGAATTTTGGTCGCCGCTTTGTTTAGTATTCAGCAGCCTCTCTTCAATGAAAGGGTGAATCTTGTTATTTGACACTGCATAGGAGCTTTGATGTTGCATGATGATTTTTTATTTTTTTTAATGATGACACTGTTTATGAAGCTAAATAGGACGCTTCCTTTGAACACAGGGCACCACCTCTTCTGTTTCCTTGGAACGATTAGGGAACAACATAACATGTCACTTCCATATTGAGATGTCAGATTGTCCTTTACAAGCTTAGCGATGAAGGCTGGGGATGGGTTTTGGATATTAGAATACCGTGTTCCAGAGGAAGTTCAGTGGAATACGTTCATAGAAAAGTGAGACCAAGTAGTAAGTTTAGCAGGCAAATAGGTGCCTTTTCTTCGCCATAATCGATTCAACTCTCAGTTATGCCTTAAATGACCTGCATGTGGACAAGGAAAATATACCTTGAGAAGCAGATTTTGGAAAATACTTCTTAATAGAGTGTAGTGGGTTTTGACTTGGCTGAGCTGTTGCCCTCGAATTGCAGAAGATGGAGCTAAAGGAACTGACTCAATACACTTTATCATGAATTGAAGCGGTTCATGTGAGCTGGTAGATATGATTCAGCTTGAGAAGGATATTGACTGTATTACTCTCGTCATTGAACCATCATCTATCCTCCAAATTTATGACAACAGATGCACCAACACAATAATAAATGCAGTGTTGATTGCTTCTCTTCCATCTGTACTCTGGTCCTTTATGTAGTTTGTGCAGAATGCTTTATGATGGCACAAGATTATTTTCATGGTGATGTCCCTTGTCATGCTTAACAGGGAGAAGTTTCACATCCTTAGTTATGCTTGATTGTCATTATTATTTTATGATTTTACTGTCTGTCTGTCTTCTCTATAGCAACATCTATGTCTCTTCTCTGCCATCAATTGATACTTGTGTTCAGTGCAAGTAATATATTACAATTTGAGCTATAAAGAGATACTTAGTTTTTCAAAACCAAGGCTTTAAAAGATTAAGAGACGGAAATTACACTTCATTGGTTGGAGCTAATTTGGTGCTTCAAACAGGTAGTGATGGCAACAAGGGCTAACGGAGGGGACCAGGCTGTGTTGGAATTCTTGCAGCGTGCCCGTGAGCTATACAGAAGCAAACTCCAATCAACTTCTGCGGTGGAACAGTTGGCTTCATTGTTCGCCGAGTGTGCGATTGCTGAAGCACAACCTTTAGGGGCCAACCCCCGATCAGATACTGCAAGTGGCCCATCAATCGAGCCAGATGCTCATGGAAATTCCATACTGGCAGAAACTGGAAGGAATCAGATTGTACTGGATGCATTTGCCGACGGGAGCAGTTTCATCTGCTTGCAATGTGGTGGTCTTGTTAGTAACCAGCGTAGAGATGAGCACTATGCCTATTGGTGTGGTTGATCGGTTGCTTGAGCACATGCACTGTCTTGGTTGAAGTTGCCTGAGCCTTTAATGGATTTGCTCGTTTGGCTACATACTTCTACCCGATGCCAAAAATTTTGACTAAATGGCAACTTGTGAAAAAACCATTTGGTGCCTTGTGTGCGATAGGGTGCGCTCGTAATCTGGATCAGCTCAAAGCTCATACAACTTGTTCCAATGAAGTACTAGGCAAGATTATTCTCCTGCATTACAATAGCAGCAGTTTGTGATAGAATTAAGAGGGGACAGTTTCTTCCTCAATGCAGAGTTTGTATTTGTCGGATCTGTTATACAGCGAGATCGTCTCTTGCTTGCATGGCTTTCAGATGGGCGCAGCGTAATTTGGTTAGGCTGTACTCCATAGTATGCAGCACATTGAAAAATGTTGATTATTTACCATATTGGGAGTACTGTTACCATCTGGTTTTGCATGAGTTCTAATCCTATGGTGACCGGAAGCAGTCATTTTCAGCTTTTGCCAAAGGATTTTGTAACAGGCTCTGCCGTGTCCACATCTTGGCAACCCAATTATGATGATTCCATGTGGCCACAAAAGAAAGATTGTGATGATCCAGTGAGGAAAAAAGTAAAATGTATACGTTCGCATGGCCAATTCAGGAAATTCTGGGATGGCCCGTGCCTTTAGCCAACGTAACAACAAGACCCTCTTGGTTATACTCAAAAAATGCATAAAGCAACCAAACGAAGTTACGACTATTTTAGGGTGTGTTTTACGTATGAATTGTTTAAAAAGTGACATATGAGACTTAAGGGTGTTACATCTACATAATATTCTATTTCATTTCCATGTGCAATGCAGCAAGCATGGTGCGAACTTGGCAGCACAATATGTGAGCGTAGACGGGAAAAGTCATCAAAAAAGTCTAAACCCTCGTATTTGACGTTGCATTCCAAACCCGATCCTAAACTTTTCAATCGACCAATTCGTCCCTAAACCTTTTAATATTGGTATCAATTCAGTCCATCCGGCCAATTTTGGCCGGCCGGGACGACGTGGACGTCGGCCGGACGCCGACGTGGCAATTTTTATAATTTTTTCGAATTTTTTTATGATTTTTATGATTTTTTATTAATTTTTTTTCCTTTTTTCTTTTCTTTTTCCTTTTCTTTTCTGCTTTCTTCTTTGTGGTTGCCGGCGAGGGCCTCGACCCTCGCCCGGCCTCTCCCAGAGCCGCCGGCGAGACGGCTTAGCCGGATCCGGGCGAGGCCGGCCGCGCCGCGGGCCGGCGAGGGCCGCGAAGCCCTCCACGGCCCACCGGCGAGGGTCGGTGAGGGTCGCGACCCTCGCTCGGCCTCGCCCGGCCTTGCCGCCGAGTCCCCGGCGCCTCCTCCGCCGTCGACCCGGAGCTTCTCGACCTCGTCATCGCCGCCCTCACCTCCACGAGATTCGAATTCAAGGCCCCGGTCCCCACCTCCCGCGACTCACACCGCCGCTCCTCCGCCCAATCTTCGCCTCCGAAACCCTAGCCCGCCGCCCCAACACCCTCCTCTCCTTCTTCCGAGGCCGGCCTTGCTCGCGGCCCGGGCGAGGCCGAGCGAGGGTCGCGACCCTCGGCGGCCGGCGAGGGCTTCGCGGCCCTCGCTCCGCCCGGCGATGGCCGCCATGGCCTCGCCAACTGCGGCGAGACCGGCCTCGCCCGGATCCGGCGAAGCCGCCTCGCCGGCGGCTCGGGAGAGGCGGGCGAGGGCCGCGACCCTCGCCGGCGGCGGTGAGGGCCGCGGCCCTCGCCTAGTGGCCGGCGAGCCTCACCGGAGGCTTGCCGGCAACCGCGAAGAAGAAAGCAGAGAAAAAAGGAAAAAAAAATTAATAAAAATTAATAAAAAAATTCGAAAAAATCATAAAAAAATCATAAAAATTGCCACGTCAGCGTCGTCCGGCCACCGCCCACGTCCACGTCAGCGCCGGCCAGCCAAAATTGGCCGGATGGACTGAATTGGTACCAATATTAAAAGGTTTAGGACTGAATTAGTCCAATTGAAAAGTTTAGGATTGAATTGGTACCAATGCAAGAGGTTTAGGACTTTTTTGGTACTTTTCCCGAGCGTAGACTATTGAATACAGAACACAAATGAACTGAGAATCTCGCATATTGAAGACAAACTGGTTAACAGAGTATTCATAACTTTCTGGACAATAAAAGGTTTACAAGATGGTTCACTCACCCCACACACAGATATCAAAAGAGAACAGCAAGAAAAACGTATGAAAGAATATCGGTATTGTGGCAATGGCTGAAGGAGGCTACAATCTACAATCAATACAACAACAGACACAAACAAACGACAAACCATATGAACAGGCTTGGCCAAAACACTACAAAACGATGCCTAATTTAGACCTCCAATATACATCTTTCTTACTCCAAAGCTATTCCCTCAACTTCTGTTATTGACTGGGAAAGGAGCGCCAAAATTAGGTGTCACCCTCCCATTGGCGATGTTATGTTCAGCTACTTTGTACTTGCATCTTTACCTCGTAAACATAGAAACTGTTCAGCAGCATCACACCGTCTGTACAAGATGCTCCTGATGAAGATATAGCAAAACTTTCAAGCTTCCAAAACCAGCTTGTACAACTTCCACTTGTTTGAGATAGTCATAAGCAAGAGATCCTCAAAAACCAGCATCAACTGCAAAAGTAGAGGAACGCATTAGGTGGTTTGTGGCAATTGGCATGTGGCTAAACTGCGACCATGCTAACTGCAATTGATAAACCAAGTAACTAAGTTTGTAATTTCTCTGAATTTTGACAAGAAACGATCTAGCAGTTCGAAAGGAAATTGCTGTCAAAGAACACGCTTCTCATGTAATTCCATTTAGAAGCTCCCTCCAGGTGAAGCTTTGGCCGAAACAAAAGCTGGGTGTTAAACTAGCACGTCTCATGGGTTCAGGATGTCTATGCCTTCAGCCAAACTAACTATTTTGCCGAGGTACTCCGCTTAAGCTTATCAAACTCATGCAAAATTACCTCCCGCTACGTGTCGCTATGCAACATTCTGCATGCTGCAAGTTCCAAGGAAAAAAGATCAGGCAATAGCTGGTGACTGCGAGCGGATCACATCATATCTTGTAGAGCTTGTGGGCGAGGTCTTGTTCTCATGATAGTTTCATCACTGTGCCTAATCCATTCAGAAAGTTTCCATGGCTTCTGCCACTTCCACTTGAATTGCAAGAGCCACTGGTGATGACTCCTCTTCCATCTCCATAACTTCCCAGCTTGTCCAACAACCGCCAATTTTCTCATTGACACTTGCCCCATTGGAACCATCTGCAGCAGTAGGAACATTAAACTGTTAAGTTGGGATAGGAATATCAAACTGTTTAAGTTGCTATAAGAACATCAAATTGTTAAGTAAGTAATAAGGCAGATGACAGAAAAACCAGAAGATATTGACCTTTCGTGTCTGATCTATAAATGCCACTGATTCCCGTATTGAGCCATTCACAATCCCTGGGGTATATTTGAGCTGCTTCTGTGCAGGTAGAGAGATCGGAGATAGAGGACCACTCGCCTCATCGGAGAAGTCTTTCAGTGAATTAGGAGAGTTTGCCTGTCAATGCCAAGTGCAAAGAGTTTTAAACAAATCGGCACCAGAAAAAAAGATATCAAGCCACAGCTCCACACTGGAACTTGAACAAGGCTAACTGGAAACTATATAGCACATGTAAAAGTAAAATCATTGTTCCAATTCGATGTATGCCAGGACCAAATTGAACAAATTTCTCATTAATAGTTGTACACTGAAAGTGTGAAACTGATTCTGCAGTTTTTCATGAATTAAGGCAGAGATTGTTTCCAATATCATCATCTCAATTACATAAAGACAAGAAAGTTTGACATTGGATGAAAACTTACCGAAGCTGATGTAGCCAATGCAACTGCAACAGCTTGCTCTCTCGATTTTAATTCCTTTTCAACTTCTTTTCTTCGTAACTCGCTCTGCCGCAGTATACCTACGAGTTCTTTTAGTTGGTCTTTCATTTCGTTGATCTCCATCTCCCTATCCCACAATTGGCACCTGAAGACAAAAAGAAAAGGCAGAGGTGCCATTTTGAGAATGTTAATTTCAATGGTTGGAATTAATTATGGAAACTGACTAATTTACCGGTATCACAACGCATTATTGAAAATTTATATTAATAGGACCAGCAGTCAATTTCACTGTTCTTTAGGGACTATTGGAATTGAGAGTGGTACGGTGTTGCCATCTTAGTCTGCTAACAATCACACTCACTACTCTTTGGGCCACATACACATGAAAAGATATGTAAGACATCGGTCCACCGATATAAGATTGGATAACAGTAGTAGGGTCATCTTTCCACTAAAGCAAGGACATGAGAGTATTTCTGCAGATAATAGCAAACTGGGCCAAGAGAAGTACCTTGTATCGGCAAGAGAGCTGAACATATATTGAAGCAAGTTCTTTGCATCTCCCATTGAACGCAACTGGTTCCAACGGCCACGACTAGTGAAGCCACGTTCCCGCTCTTCAGCCTCTGAAAGCTGTGAAGCCATGGCTACGAGCGAGTTGGATGATATGCTTAGCATACTCTCAAGGGAAGATATTCTGGCCATTCTTGCATTTGGTGACATGGAGGAAGCTCTGGAAAACAAAAGCAAAGAGCAATGTAAAAACATTGAATTTGTAAACACAGGCATGACTAATGGCATTCCTGAAAGTTCTCAAGAATCACTTCCAGTTACCTTGCAAAGCCATTCTTTCCTCTTGGAGGACTAAGCCCCTTTGAAGCAAATTCATCCACTTGCTTCAGGAGAGATAACTCTTCTGCCAGTGCAGCTCGCCTACATGAACCAATATATTGATAATGCTATCAAAACACTGCAGCTAGCATCGAAGTTCTTTTCTGAATAAGTGACTTACACTTGACTTTGCTTCTCATATTCAAATCGTACTTCATGGACATTCACCATTACTTCAAGCTCATGGTCAAGCCAGCGTTGTAAGGACTTCTCATTGGTCTGAAAATTCAATACTTGTCTGATTAACTTCAATAACGGAAAATCATAGGTTTAGGTTGAGGGAAAAAATAACATGGAACAAGACCACTACCTGCCCATTTATTCCGTTGACATTCCCCATAACTGGATTACAGCATCAAAATTGAATTAGAAGGCAGAAAGAAATATCCCTGATTCTAAATGAAGCCTTCAGATACAGTGAATCATGTACTAGAATTTTTTTATACGCATTTAAATGGTGGAGAGTATTCATGATTTATGAAATGGACCCTGTGTAAAAACAATCAATAATTTCTGCTAAAATTCTCACAAGGATACAACGAACACCATACCTGAGCTGTCACGAGCAGAAGATTTGCGAGCTTCTAGTAACTCTTTTAGCCTCTTGGTGGCCATTGCGGCCTCTTCTGTCTTTCTTTGAAGAACCTGGGACAAAATTTCCTTCAAGTGAAAAGACGAACGAAGATTCCAAGTTTCATCCTCTCAATCTTTCTCACATGTCAGCATAAGCAAATCAAAGGAGTTTTCATATAATTGCCAGCTATCATGCATCATTGACTTGCAAGTCATTTGCACAACTCAAAAAGGGAGGAAAAAGACCATACTGAAGTTTGCACATTGTATTTAGCCTACTAAACATAATGGTCAGAAAGATACTGACAGGTTTTGCGATGCTGCTTACTTTTTTTCTCTTTTGTCGGGAAAGGCTTGCTACTATGGTAGCCATAAAGTTAAATCAAGATATTAGTGGATGCAGCAACACTTAAAGCAGCAACTTCTCGTATATAGTAAAACTGCACATTGATTTCCTCAAATAGACTGCCCACTGAATTAACAATATATTGAAATGTATATAGCTTCATGTCATGTTAAATGTTAAATATGATCTGCATCTCGGGCATAATCATTTTTGTAACTATAACTGAAACTATTGGACTTCACCAAAAAATGATGAGCGTGGGATGAGAATACCATTTTCTGACGTTGATTTAGAGCTTGCAATTTATGCCTTTCATATTCATTCCTCCTCCCCTCCTTCCGCAACTGCTCATGCAAATGAAGAATTGACAACAAAAAAAAGTTCAAAAAAATAAAACATATTAGAGCATGCTAAAGTAGGTGGCAAAGAAAATGCAAACAGATCATTTGCCCTTTCAGGAACAAAATAATAAAAATAGACTGAGGAATAAATATGTCACAAATGCATCTAACTCTAAATGCAAAACTATTTCAACCACAGTGCAAAATGAAATAACTTTTTGGACATCTTCTACAAGTGCTTTACTGCAGCTCTACAATTCAATGGAAGTACACCTACATGTCGGCATTTGTCTTCCCATCCTAATAGTGTTTAAGATCTACAGAGTATTATTTCCCTATATTTATAAATCCCACATAATTCAAATGGAAAGCCGATTGATTGATGGCCTTTTAAGTGAAAGACATTAATTAGCAATTGGTGATGCATAAATGTTGTCAATTATTTCTACAAGCTTGATCAATCATGGTTGGGTAAAAAGCGAATATGGTGTCTTTTGTGGCGTGAAAAGTGAATGATTAATTAAAAGTATCCATCCATTCTCTTAAGGCTGGGGAGACTGAACTAAGAGAACCCCTCAGAATTGCGAATTATTTTTTTTTGGTTTACTTTGCCTCATTAAAGTTAGATATTCACTATGATATGAGGCCTAAGTTTATTTCAGTTTCTTTCTGTTATGTCAGAGAAAAGGAAGGATTAATCAATGGCAAAGCAAGGGTCTTCAGAAGGACTACACGGACAGGACATGCATACCTGCAGCAGTTCCTTCTCCCGAGAGGCCTTCCACTGTCGAAATTGTTCAGCTTCTTGTTTCATCCTATGTTGGAGTTGAACCTAACAGATAGAAGCAAAATTAGAAAATGATGAGGTCATGGACTTCAGAGCAGTTGTAGAAGACTAAGTGATGTTCCAACCTTTTGTGCCTTTATAGATTGAATTTCGTCCTGCAATCTCTTTGCTGCTTCATCACTTTTTTGTTTTTGCTTTAAAAGCTGAACCTGATTCTCTTGTTTCTTCTTGAGATCAGAAATCTGTTGCACATGGGCAGTCAATAAAAATTTATCATCCTGAGAAGAAACCCTTTTTTCACATCCACCACACAAGAAATGTTGATCAATTTTACATCATCACCTGAGCTTCAAGCGTCTTCAGTTTCTGAGCATGGATATCCTGCATCTTTTGGGTTTGTCCATCAGAATTAGCAGCAAGGTTCTCAACTTCAGCCAACAGGCGATCTCTCTCTTGCTACACTCGACATACATGAAAATAAACATACATTACACTTAATTTTTCCATAATGAGCGATGTGTATAAACTGAAGACTGCATTCTACCTGCACCGTTCTTTTTTCATCCTCCAACTCCATGACTTTCTTGCCAAAGTGTTGCTTGAGTGCTACAGTATCCAAGCCTCCAAAAAGTTTCATCTCTGACTGTTGATACGCAGTTTCAAAATAACAGAAGATAAGCCAAAAGCTATAATGCTTGCATACTGAGGAACAGAAGAAAAATAAATAATGTGGGAAAAAAGACAAAAAAAGTGGCCGATGGATTCTTACTTTCTTCCCTTTTTTCTATAAGTAAAACACAATTATATATTGATCAACAACCTGTCTTACAAGATTATAACAACATCACTAGGGGCGTACCCACTACAAAGTCATTAAGCAAAAGGCCAGTTAAGCTAATAGGGTTGCGTCAAATAACAAAATCCTGAGATAATTCTTTTTTGTATGCCAGCAAAAGCACACAGCAGAGTTAATAAGAAACAACTCTAAACTATTTGTATTGCTAGTAAGAAGAAACTCAGAGATAATCATCTACATTTTTCTTCTTAAACAACCCCCGCCATTCCTTCTGAAGAATCATAAGTATTCAGAATATTGAATATAAGATTTGTTAATATTACTGCGATCTCCTCATTAGGCAAATAAAAAGGTCTTGCTACTTTGGAAGGGCAATGGAAGAATGTTTATCAATCATGAAATTTCGATCAAATGTGTGGACTGTCCAAAAATAGTGAATATCAATAAGCCATTAATCTGCAGCCAACAGAAATGTCAGAAGTATGGAAAGTCCATCATACCTCCTTCTCCTCTAAGCGTTTATTCAACTCATGCAGCTCTTGGTCCAAGGAGTTTTGCAGAAGAGTGTGTTCCCACTCTTTCGCAACTTCATCTATATCTCTGGAATCACCTGCTATAGTTGGAAATGGGGAAGGGAATTGAAGATTAACAAAAAGGAGAGCAAGGTAACATGAGATAGGAGAAAATTTGATAAATAGCAAATGAAAGTACTAGAGAGAATCATAATCAAGAGAGTGGCGGGGATGGGTCATACTGCTCATGGTTTCAGCCATTTGGAAATCACATGACTCCATGCTTTGCAATCCTCTTTTAAGCCCATCACTTTTCACAGAGCAGGTATCGTCCTACAAGAAATGTCTCCGGTTCACAAATGCAGAAGCATAATTGTGCATGTGATATCTTAACAAATTCTGTTACAGGATAAACCAAGTCCAGAGAGCACACGTAGTTTGACAGCGGGGTGGATATTAAATGGACAAAAGTGCACCCATATGAAAGCCCCCAAGATTTAAGGACTTGTAAAGGTGGCAGAAAGGTATGCAGCTTTGATGCTGTGTAGTAATGAAGCTTTTGGTGGTTGAGCCATGATCTCCATGTCACAATGGATAGATTTATCATTGAATAAATATCATCTCCTTTAAAAGGGCTAAAGCAGTAAATTAATCAGGCACTAAAATAGTTCTGACACATGTTGATATCATACCTGGGAATCCGTTTCACAGCGCTCCACAACTGAGCATCTGCTTCGGAATTCATGTAGTTCTCGACAAAGATCCTCATTAGTTGCTTCAAGCCAAGCAATTCTTTCCTTGAGAGCCTACGAGGAAAAATAATTATGACTGGTTAGGTTAAAGAAAGGATTGCAATATTGCTGAGCAAGACACCAAAAAGAACTATTTTAAATTGAGTTCAAGAGCTCTAATTAATTGATGCAAGTGTATAAGGATAAAACATGAAATTGGCCACTTAAGCCGTTGCTGTACATGGAGAAAATGACTAGCATAAAATTGGAATACCTGCACTTCATTTGATGAAGGCCCACCACGGGCACAAAGTTCTGCTTGCAAATACTCTAGTTGTTGGCGCATCTTTAGCATCTCACTTGACATGGGATCTCTATTAACCTATTCAGAAAAACAAAATGTACTTATGGTACTTTGACCATGTATAGAATGTTCAGCCACATATGACAAAGCAAAAAAGCACGGAAGCAAACTACTAGCAGAAACTTACAACTGGCTTGTTTTGAATATTCCGAGCACGATTTGCATACTTCAAAGTGTTGAGCGTTTCTTCAGCATTAATATCAGCAGGACTAATGCAGGCTGAAAAATGAAAATAAATTTAGAAGGCATGAAAGAAAAAGGTTTAAGGAAATTCTTTTAGGATAAAATTATGAGGAGAAGCTCAAAAAGGCAACTACAGTTCCTTAAACACATTTATACAAGTATGAAAAATGAGTGATATGCATTCTCTTCTAACACATGAAGACAAAAGTTATGCCAAAGTATTGTACTCACGCACCAACAAGCACTGGCATCAACTAAAGCCATATCTAGCAGCATCACAGGTTCCATGAGTAAATATTGAGGTACACAGAAAGCACCAGGAAGAAGGTTATTCAGCCTTACCTATCATCACTGTTCTACTATTGCCGCCAAGTGAATCCTGATATGGAAACAAAGTTAGTGTAGGTACAAAGTAGACTACATATTTGGTATTCAATAAGAAATAAGGTAATAATTATGAAGCTAAAATGGTGCAAAAAGAACTTCCACAGCCATTAATTTCTAGGACCATGCAGATATCATCTTGTCATCATTGTTACTAAAGATGAAAAGAAAATTGCAATAATAATTGCTTAATCTTCCAAATACTGTACAATCTTCTGCTAGATAATACTGCTAATTAAGACAACACTGTTCTGTTAGATGAACATATGAAAAGGATAATTCTTCTTAAGTCTCAACCTGTAAAAGCCTAGTTAGTTTACTGTCCCTGTAAGGCACATGAACACCTTCTTTCCGCTTCTTCTCATCACCAAGAGCACTGATCACGTTACCAAGTGCAAGAAGGCCCCTGTTGATGTGCACTCCTATCAAAAAATGAAAATTGAATCTGATTACCATTTGAGCATGCAGATTATTTATTACTTGGCAATGAAAGATTCACTCTATTTTACCTTCTTTGAATCGCAAACCATCAGAACCTGTTCTCTTAGCTCGCTCTGATCCAGCAAGGTCAACTAGATGCAATTTCGCACACAGGTATTCTTCATTTAAACTCTCAGGACTGCTTTCGCCAGGAAAAAGAGGATTGAGCCTACGCATCTGCTCTAATGTGATGGTGAAGATGGCATGCGAACGGCTACATAGACAGAGTCAATAGTAAGACTCGCCTAGAACATGGTATAGAAATTTCACTATAGATTCACATGATTCTTCAAAAAAAAAATTTATTACAATGGTTTCTAGTCTCAAGATGAGTAGCTACAGCAGAAAAATTGTGCTACTCAGCATTTAATTTCTCATATTGAGTGATGCATATGAAAGGAGTTCACTGACTTATATGGTCGGTAGTAAGCACAATTTTAAAGGTGAACTTCCATCAGAAGGGGAATTCAGTATACATGTATTCATCTTTATGAGTCATACAAGTTGTGCAATCTCAGTGCAGTCCATAGAGCTGCTTCATTTGCTCCTTTATTGCCCGCTGGTTAAGTTTTGCATCTCGTCTCAAAATTGGTGTCTTTCAAACCAATATATTTAAGAAAGGCTTGAGGAACAGGAGAGGAAAACTAAGTACGTCTGCCATCGCAAAGAGGCCTCCTCACCAGAAGAGAAGATAAAAAGAAACTATGGTAGACTCGAAGCATCCATTAGCTCTGTCGGTTGACTTCATTCTAAAAGTTGTAAGTTTCCAAGAAACAATATCATAATAGTAACACAACATGTAACGCTCTCTTTTAGTCTCTCTTCCATATGAGGAAATGACAACAATGGATACCAGGACTCAAGTTTGTGACCTTGTCGAGCTACCATTTATCCTCAAATTCTTATACATTCAGGAAGTTGACTGACGGTGCAAAACAAGCATATACCATAACAGGCCATATACACGTCATTACAGAGTAAAAAGAAATTTGAGAAAATAACTCAGCCCCATCTCATAAAACTCAGCTTTTTCATTTATTTAGATCGGGATCAAATTGCAAATGAGATGCACCAAAAAGAATTATCAACAGATAGGTCACACAAAAACAGAAGAATGCAGCAACTACATCCAAGCAAGAACCATGAACATGTGAATTGTCTGCTTGTGCACTTGGACGAAATTTAAGAGGCTTAGTTTACCAGCTAATGGCGCATGATGCCAGTGGATGAGATTGCTTCAGATAAATGCCATGTTTCCTACCTTTGCAACTAAATTAAGTTTCACCACATTGAAAAAGAAAAACTAAAAGCTTCACCAACCTGGACTGATTATTCATGTTTGTACTTCCAGTAGCCCGGCTCAGTGAACCTTGTTCAAGGCAGGCAACCATCTCTTTTAGAGAACTAACACTAACTTCTGTAGATCCTGCCAATGTTATAACACCATTTGATGATTCACGAATCTGAATGGGAGGTTTTCCTGGAACAGATACTTTCCCAGTGTGGCCATTTCCATTCTCTGATTTGCTCAAAGAAGTAAGATCCAGCAAATCTCGAACTTCTTCTTTCAAAATCTTCCACAAAAGAAGACATATCATTGTAAAGCAAATCTTTGAAAAAGTTACACAACAGACAGATACTTGCAAATAAAATAAATGCGCAAAGGACGAGTCATGTATCATAAAACGACTCATACATCATTCAATGAGAATCATTTTATCGAATGCTCATGGAAGACTTATTGAGCCCATTATGCTAGAACCTAAAAATATCTTATATCTGTAGAAGGAATGGACCAAAAAGAGCCTTCTAGGGCAGGCCTATGAAATAAGAAAACGTGAAACATGATGAAGTTTGAGGAATAGAATGGCCCTACTTGGAGGTTGTCGTACCTTTTCCAGTTAAAGTAGCACACTTTGTAATGTTCAATGAAGAATGAAAAGAAAAAGATAGTTAAAATGCCATGGTATCATTGCTCCAGAGAAATCTAGACTTTTCATCAGGTGAGCCTTCTGTTATGGCATTTAAGCAACAGAGAAATTGTCAATCCTGGAACTAGACATTGGTACATGTCCATTGACCTCTATCTTCTTTGTAAATAATTATCAATTACAAAAGGAAAAGGTACATGGTTCCATTTCCACCAAATATGGAGTTTATATAAGAAGATCAGCTATTAGAGTTACATAAAGCGCTGTGACGTAGAATATTTTCGATGTCGCAAAAGGGAAAAATAGCTAACCTCAATGAAGGAAACATGCAGTTGGAACTCTCTTTGTTGTTTCAGAGCTTCCATCTTGCTGAATAAAGAGTTCATAACCTGGGGAATCAGACCTGTCTGGCCACCATCTTTGAAACCAGTACCCATTGTGTAAGTTTTCCCAGAACCAGTCTGCCATGTGCAGAACACACAAATATGAGCAAAAATGGGAGACTATAGGCGAAACATTAGCTCCATCTAACAAAAAATGGGATACAAGACCCACCTGGCCATAAGCGAGAACAGTTGCATTATATCCTTGGAATAGGCCCTCGACAAGAGGCGCAACACATTCTTCAAACATTGAAGATGAAGGAGTGCTAGTGCTCCCATACACATGATCAAACGTGAAGGAATGCGTACCAATTTGTACCTGCACCCACCAATAACAAAATGTTCACAGTTCTTTTTAACTGCCATTTTCATTTTCCCCACGTTGCTTCTTCTTCCAGAATTTCCCATGTCTATCAAATAGACCAATTAGGAACAAAATCCGGAGGGGGATTGTAGTTGTGCAGAGGTAATAGCTATCCGCCAAAGCCAATTTTATACAATGAGAAAAATTCTTAATACTTATAAACAATAGCGAAATTAATAGGGAAAATGTTACTGTAAGTACACTTTACTACAATGATTTGAGTATAAGTAGCAAAATGAAAACATGATTGCTACAACATTCCCGACTTTTATGTTCAGCATGAATTCATGGGTCTTTCTAACTCTTGTCCAACATCTGAGTCGTTTGAATTATCAATTGTTTTTCAAAAGGCATGACTCCCAAACATTTGTCTGAAACTTTGGAAATTGAGGTCAGCGACTTTGGAATGCCCTTCCACCTCTCAAAGCAACCAAAGAAACAGAAAGGTACCCCAGAAAGATGCGGAGCCGAGCAAGTCTACAAACAATTTTAAGATGCGAGAAAAATTCAATCATCAAATGCCGTTTGGCTAGTCGTTCCAATAAGTGGATGTTAACAGCAAATTCTGATGCCACTGGGAAGGAACCCAGATGACAACAGCATCAATGGAAAGATTTCTTCCGTTCCCTAACTTTGTTTTCTTTCTTTCTTTCTTTCCTTTGTTTTTTTTTTTTTTTTTTTGGCTGGGCATCTCCTTCCCTCCTATAATCAATTCGACCCAGAAAACATTTAGCCGACCAAGAAGTGGGATTCATGGTCATCAAACCAAAGGGAGAAAAGAAAAAAAAAAAGAAGACAAAAGTCGGAAGCAGCGCTTTGCTTGGACCGATGCGACTCTCCAAAGTCCAAACCCTTTTCGGTGAAGAAAACACAGAAGCATGAGGGTGACCTTCAACTAGCAACCCATCAGCTCCTAAGATGAATCGGGAAGATTCACAGAACCACCCACCAGAGTGCAATGACGATTCAGGGAAAATGACCGGAGAAAAAGAAAAGGAAAATTCCCCAGTCTAATTTAGCATTTCCCAACCCACTTTTGACAAGAAGGAGAAGAACCCAGTCAAGGAAAAAAACAAGAAAAAAGTTTCCATTAATATGTCAGTTCCATCCTAAACGGGACTATTACGTCACAGTCCTCTCGAACACCTGAAGAGTCCAATCCAAGAAGACCCAAGAACCTCCCGTACGCAACATCAGCAGCAAGAGAACACTCGCAATCGCGCAGCATTTTTGAGATCCAGATCTCAGATACGCAATCGCCGACGGCCCAGCAAACAGTCAACTCGATTACGCACTCAACTACGGGACCCTCTTCTTCTTGTTTTTTTTGTTTTTTTTGTTTTGGGTTCTTTCCGCTCTCCGACATTTCCAACCCTGGAGTTCACTGGGAGCGAGAGCTGGCCGCATACGAAGCGAGCGTACCTGAGGCTTCCCGGGGACGACCGTGACGCAATCCTTGCAACCCTGGAGCTTCTCATCGCCGATGAGAGGCCTGATGTGGACCGCCACTTTCACGCAGCAATCCTCCCCACCACCTCCTCCCCCGCCGCCGCCGCCGCCAGCTTCCATCGCCACAACAACAACAACAACAACAACAACAACAAGGAGCGCCTCGCGCGATTATCGGCCGGGAGAGAAGCGGGCGGATCGGGGGACGCGTTCCGGCGAGGCGAAGGGGGATCAGCCCCCCGGCGTCACCAAGAGGGAGGGAGGGAGGGAGCTGCAAAGGGTCAGAGCGAGAGAGGGAGAGTCAGCACGAGGATGGACGAAGATGATGAGCAATGATGGTGGTGGAATGGAGGAGGAGGAGGAGAAGGAATAGGAGGAGGAGGAGGAGGGAGGAGAGAGGGAGAGGATTTTAGAGGAGAAAGTGGGGAGTGTCTTGTGCATGTGTCTGTCTGTCTGTCCTGGTAGAGAGAGAAAGGGAAGAGGGGTAGTTGGAGGAAGTAGGAGAGAGAAAGTAGAAGGAGACGTAGAGAGAGAAAGATAGTAACAGCAATGGACAACAACCAGTAGAGAAGCAAAGCAAAGCAAAGTAGCAGCAGGAAGAAGTAGAGAAGCTGCTGCTGCTGCTGCTCCTCCTAATCTTTATGATGATTTTTCCTTAGCCTTCACTGCATTGCCACTGGGCACCTCCACCGGACGTGACGGTTAGTCCTCCCTCCCCCTCCTCCCTCCCTCCTCCTTTGCTTTGCTTTGCTTTGCCTTGCTTTGCTTGGCTTGCTTGCGCCATCTCCTAAAGGAAAAAAAAAAGAGGGACACATGCTTTTCCCACCATCTTTCCCATTTTGCCCCTCCCCTCCCCTCCCCTAGCTAGCTTCTCTCTCCTCTCTCCGGAGTATTTCTCTGGTTTTCTTTTCTTTTTGGGAAAATTACACGAATAGTCCTATATTTTCACTCAATATCCAATCGTCTCAACTTTCGATCGGGCCAATTTAGTCGGCGAACTATTGATAAAATGTCCGATCTAGTCCTAAACTTTCGAATAATTCATTTGGTCCCGAACTATTAATAAAATGTCCGTCTAGTCGCCCCCGATCATTTCGACGGCAGTTCCTCTAACCATGATGAAATGTCGATCTAGTGGCCGTTCTTTTTTTTTTTTTCCCTTTTTTCCCCTTTCTTTTTTTCCTTTTCTTCCTTTTTTTTTTTCCCTCCGCCGGAGCCCGGCGGAGGGCCGGCGTCCGGCGAAGAGCCCCTCGCCAAATCGGCGAGGCCCCTCGCGGCGTCCTCTCGCCGATCTTGCGAGGAGCTCCCCGCAGACGGCGAAGGGCCGTCCTCGCCGGCGTCTGCGAGGGGTCCTCTCGCGGCGTCGCGAGGGAGAGCCCGCCGGCGTCGGGCGAGGACGAGGCGAGGGCTCCACGCGGCGTCCTCGCAAGCGGGCGGGGCTCTCCCTCGCAGATCCGGGGCGAGGAGAGCCCCGCGTACGCCGCGAGGAGGGCGGCGATCCGGCGAGGGGCCCTCTCGCGGCGTCTGCGCGGGGCTCTCCTCGCCAGTCTGCGAGGAGAGCCCTCGCCCGCTTGCGAGGGACGCCGGCGAGGCCCCTCGCCCTCGCCTAGCCGACGCCGGCGAAGGGCTCTCCCTCGGGACGCGGCGGGACGGCCCCCTCGACGGCGCGAAGGGCTCTCCCTCGCGAGGCGCCGCGCGGGACGGCCCCTCGCCGGATCTGCGAGGGAGAGCCCCTCGCCCTCGCCGACGCCGGCGGGGCTCTCCCTCGCGACGTCGGCGAGGATGGCCCTCGCCCGGATCTGCGAGGGAGAGCCCCCTCGCCGGCGTCCGGGCGAGGGCTCCCTCGCAAGACGGCGAGGGACTCGCCCGCTGCGAGGGACGCCGGCGAGGGGCCCTCGCCGATCCGCGAGGCTCCCTTGTCGGACGCCGGCCCTCCACGGCTCGCTCGGAGATGGTTCAGGGATCAATTTGAGCCGTCGAGTTCGGGACTAGATCGGACATTTTATTAATAGTTCGAGGGGACCAAAGTGAGCCATTCGAAAGTTCAGTGGACTAGATCGGACATTTTATCAATAGTTCGGGGGACCAAAGTGAGCCAATCGAAAGTTCAGGGACGAAATTGGACATTGAGTCAAAATATAGGGACTATTTGTGTAATTTTCCCTTTCTTTTTCCTTTTTTTGGGGAAAGCTTATGCGACCGTCCTTAATTCACTGCGATATCAAAAGCCCGGTGGCCTCCAAAATCTGTTGTTCTAGCAAAATCTTTTTCTGCAGCATCGATGAGGTTATTTAGACGTAAACCCTCGGAAAGAGATCTAGTAAACCACGTTTAGGACCCACTTAAGTGGTAAGTATCTGAAAATTCGAACCCGTTCTCTTGGCGATGAGGTAGTGAAGCTCAACCATTACGACTACCTAGCAAAACATTTCTTTCTCCTTCTATTTCTTTTGGATAGCATGATTTGCATAGATAGGCTTTTTTTTCAATTGTTGGCATCTTTGGGATACAGGGACATGCTCGCCAACCTCGGGCCCTTTTGGGTTAATGGCGATTGAGTAATAATCATGTCTCAAATCGAATAATTCTGTAACAAACTTAGATTTATCGTGGATACACTTCAAGGAGTCGTTGACACTGGTTGTCCAAACTCATTCTTCTAACAAAAGAAAATATATACTAATTGAGTAACATTCGCATGTGACCTATTGTCACAATGTAATGTCTACTATTATTACTTTAAGATGTTCTTTTTTTTTTTTCATTCAAAATATCATTATCTTAGAAATTAATTTTACCCTAATTCACCTAATAAAGTTAACTAGAGGGCAGTATTCCAAGGAGAATCTAATCAAGTGCAGTATTTCATAACACTTATCACGAGGCCATGACCATGTGGATCGTAAGCATTAGCTTATAAAGATATTTTAAGCCTGATTTACAAATCAGCGTTTCTGATTGACTTAACAAGCTGTTATTCGAAGAATATGACCCACTTGCAACTTGTCGTATTATTTAGTGTGCCCAATTTTCATAATCATCTATGACTCTAGGGGCTAGTTCAACCTCTCCTTCTCAAGTTTTATTTTTTCTGGGTGCTACTCTTTTTTATCTCCTTTTTCTAACATTAGGAAGCTTCCAATGGAAAAATATGAGAATACCCCTGTAAGCATGAGGTGTAAATTGCAACGAAGAAGCCCCCAAGAATACAATAGGAGAGAGACAGAGACAGAGACAGAGACAGAAGTTGGGGGCCCACAAAGCCACGTGACGAGGGAATCGGAGGGGGGAGTCCCTGGAGTTTTTCCCGGCACGAGGCGGCCAACTTTTTCATCATTTTACCACATTTTAATGATTTAATTTCGCCCCCCTCAGTGCATGCTCTCTTTTATGGCTTCTCTCCTCCCTACATATATATTATAATACAATATTTGTTTGTTTTTTCTCTGCTATATTTTATATATTTTGACCTACACCAAAGTACCTCTTCTTATCTCATTTCTAGATTTCTTAAATTACCTTTCATTCCATTGTTTTTTTTTTGGTGAAATTAATTCCATTTCGTAACTCGCCCGTTCATTAAATAACCACTCACTTTCTTTTATCTCTATTTATAGTTAGATTTTCTAAATTTACCTCTCTATCCTATGTGCAACTACCGCACATAACTCTTCATTTCCTTTTTGTCCCTAATTACCCGATCATGCACGTGGGCCGGCACCCGTGCCTTAACCCTAGTTTCCTTGCCATTCCATTTCCACATAGGCTTGCTGAATACAGCTAGTTACTCAAAGTTTCTTGCAATGATAATTCTTCCGACGTTTCTAATTGGCAATTGAACGGCGCATTGGCTCACGATGGGATGTGCGTCGAACCATTTAATACTTATGGAATGAATACTTTCTCGTTTTATGTATCGTATAAATGACCGAATCTTCCACAAAATCATAGAATAGGCGAGGTTCTATCCGTTGTTTATCGGTTTAAGTTGTGCGGGCTTCTTAATTTCTGTGTATAGATGATTTAATAGCAATCTTTCATTAATTAAGTCGAGGGCAAGCTATCTAAGTTAAAATTATAAGATTCCCAAAAGATTCACTATTATCTTAATGTTTAGGTAACTCCATAATAACATAACTATAAGAAGAGGAGCTCAGAAAAAAAAAATTATAGAAGTAGATTTACACAGAGAACCATTGAAGAGCTCGCATCGAGTAAGGAAGGATTATTTTCTCCCTTCTCCTATTCATGATGGAGAGCTTACCCTAACTCTCACGTTACCCCAATAATCAAGCTCTTTCCCAACTCACTTTCCCACCCTTTGAAATGGCACTATCTAGTCACTAGTGTAGAATTCAGGTCACGTTTCCATATCACAACAAGCAAGAACCAAGAAAAGAAAAGTCCAAAACGCTCTACGAAAAAGGGCATGATGATCCGGTCTCTCTCTCTCTCTCTCTCTGCTTTTGAGCCTTTTGGCTTGTGGTGGAGGGCCATAGCATTGGCTCTTCGGTAAAGAAAAAGAAAAGAAAAAGGCTCGAAGAGAAGCGAAATGTAATATATCTTACACTTATATCGAGCAGTACGTCGACGCGATTGTAATCTATCCGGACGTTCTTGATTTTCTTGATTCATAAATGCTGTACCGAATACGGCTGTATGACCATATAAGCATCGTACCATGAGATCATGTCAAGGTATTCCCCCAGATGTGAAGATTACATGTCATAATGAACTTTATTTACTTAAGAAGGGAGGGAGAGTTGGAAAGTGATGTGAGGGGAGGGGGAGACCCACCCACAATTGGACACATTACAGCTGGTGGTCTCCCAGCTCACATGGCCTTTTAAGTGTCAAAATAACCCATGTGGACCCAAATTCTCTCTCTCTCTCTCTCTCTCTCTGTATCTCACATTCTCTCTCTTTCTCTCTCTTCACTTGGTCAGAGTCTCAGCTGGTCCAATGTTTCCCTGCAGAATTTGTGGGAGTTAATAAATACCATCTTTGTATTTTGCAACCTTTCAAGGAGCAAATGAGTGTATGGCGCGTCACCCTCAAAGCTGAGAGGAAATAACATAAAGAGGAAAAGGTAAATGCCCAGCTAACTCTTGGTGATGAAGTAGCCACACCCTCTAACATTATAGCTATGGATTCACATATTGATTGACTATTCCCATGAACTCATATGATGATGGGTCTTGGCAATACAATATATACTTTGTTGCCTTCCTTTTACATTTTTGTGGTAGGTACAATAGAGATAACTCTCAATGTATGCTTTGAAATCCATGCTAGTCTAGAGATGTTGATGTGCTTGTTCAACCTCGACCTTAAATGATATAGGAGGCATGAGTCGTGTTGAATCTTGACATAAATAATTCACAGTGGAGCTTGATGAAATGATTTCAACATTTTCTAAGTTAGTTTAACGGATCATTTAACATAAGTTTGAGGATGATTAAGCTTGACCTAAACAAGCTCCACCCATCCAAGAGAAATAAATGTAGTAATCCAATGCCTTCACATCATCTGTTGTCTCCCTTGAATATTCTTTTCCTTTTAAAAGGAACTGGCCTAGCCACTCGCACAACTGTGTGCCTTTAACAATTATTTTTTTACCAGCTTTAAAAGCCATGGCTGCATTATCTCAATTTCATAATATTTTGGCCAGTTGGGTGGATTGGATGGGTAAGAGGGCACTGAAAAGACTGTTCAAAGTAGACGCAACAAAGGGCCACAAGCTCTCTGACATAACCAACAAGAACCACTGGGAGCCTCTTTTTCCCACCTAATGGGACCTCGCGCTGCAGTCTTTGAGCCTTGGTGGTTCCTTGTTGCAGAATCGAAATCACATTGATATGGACTTCAACTGACTCTCAATCTACCTGAGACCTTGTGGTTCCTTGTTGCAGAATCAAAATCACATTGATATGGACTTCGATTGAATCTCAATCTACCTGAGACCTACACACATGCATGCTCAGAAAAGTGTAGGTCTAGGGGGAGCGTTTGATGATGATACATTATTCCAATACATGCCCATGACTAGGCCTTATCAGAGAGCATCATTCTGGTTCTTTATAGCTTTTCTTGATGGGTCATAGGTGAAAGATCATTGCCATGTGATTTCTAGTCTTGTTGCATTGCTGTCGTAGATTGATCTTGGCAGAGTTTTGGAAGAAAGAAGAAAAGGGCATCAATCTTTATCAGTTCTTGCTGATCCAGGAGTTCGAAAATCAAATTATTGATGCACTGGTAGTTATGCACACTTTCTATGGTCTTGCAGAACTTGTGTGCACACTGGGAAGCTGTCGGAGTCTTTCTTTCCAAGACACCAAACTGTAGCTTTCACCTTTCTATTTCATAACATTTTCTAGTCAGTTTTTGATGAAAGATCAAGCTAAATCATTACTGTTCTAGTTAGGTGAATGGCGACAAGTAACTTCAGCAGATTTGAGTGAAAGATGAACCAAAAAAAAAAAAAAAAAGAAGAAAGAGAATGAGAAAAGAGCATGCATCTTTGTCAGCTCCTGTAATCCACAAGTTAAAAAATCATTTTCAAGACCCATTATAAACCGACAAAAGAGAGAAGTCGGCACAGTTTGATTATCTATCGAACGACTTATATTGGAAAGTTTATAGTCTTATGTATTCCAAATTTTTTCTTGTGATCACTCTAAAGCCGAACCGTGTTTTCTCTGCTCTCATCCTTTTCCAAGAAGCGGTGAACTGCAAGTTAAGCAACCCAGTCTGAACATGGGACTGTTCCTCTTTCTGGACACTGGACTATCCACCAAAGGCTTCACATACAAGGAAAGAACAGATGCACACTAAAACAAACTCTGACACAAGGACCTCAACCTTCAACCCTTCACTTTCTCAACCTAACCCATTTCCCCTCAATTCATTGGATTTTTGCTCCAATCCGACCGTTACATTGGACGCAGACTTGGCAACCGCAGTGGGCCCCTCCACACACACAAAAAAATGTCGGGATTGGTCTTGTTGCTGACTATTTTGGCTTCTTTGAGTAGAACATGTCCATTCTTTTACCACATTTGTGCCTGTCTTACCAAACTACCCTGCAGGATCTTGGAATGAAAAGCTTCTTGCGTTTTTTTTTTCACCACAAGGGATATGGATTGGCACTTTGACTACAAAAACAGCAATTTTGAAATTCCAACTGCAGTGTGAATAGATAAAGGGGGTCTTAGAATTGGGTGTATTGTGCTTTTCGTGTCCATTTTGATGAAAATGTTTCTCTTTGATGAATGAATGAATGTCTTTCAAGAAGTTGTTCTCTTGGAATGTGCTACTTTTGTATCTGTCTTATCGCTATCGTGGCCAACCTCCAAATGTCTTAAGGAAGTACACGAGTCCTCACGTGCTTTTGTCTCTTGGTTAAAAATATAGTTGAGCCTGAATTATATTCTTCAGGAATTAAGATTCTCATAACACAATGAAAGCAAATGCAAAGAGGGACAAGACACAAAGGGAGTAAAAGGCACCGATCTTGCCGTTACAGATGATGTTGACAATGACATTGAGATGATCTCAAGGCTCAAAAGCTGGACATGGGCAACATGTACTAAATCTAGGGGCATCGATCTTCCTTCTGTGGGAATAAAACACATATCATGAATTGATCATTTCCAGATCACTTGAAAACGCATTTTCTTTGCCTCCAAATCTTGTTAACCTAACAACAGTCTCATTAAATTTACTGAAACCCCAGTCAACATTCTTCACCGAACTCTTGATTGTACAATGTGGCCGCCCAACCCCATGATTGCACAACAAAATAAAGTTCAGACCTTTTGATCCAATGACAGAAGCTCTGTTTCGGAGTGGCTGTCACTGCGTCGCAGTTGTGCCTTATCTTTATTCTGTTCTCTTTCCCTCTTACTGCTTGCTTTTCACCCATGTGGAGCTACTTGCGATCACATGCACTGCTCCTCCTTTTTCACATCACCAACACACTATTATTCCAAACTCTCCCTCCTTTTCATCCAGGCTACTTAAGACCCAAAAATCTTTTCTGTTCCCTTTAATTCTGGCATTTCTCACAAGCAAGCTCATCTACTTTCTCTGCTCTTTTTTCTTTTTGGGTTTTGGTGTTTTCCTAGGAATAATTAGCGCCAATTATTAAACAAAGTTGGACCCAAATTAGGACTCAAGTCCAATCGTCCCCCATATTTATGTCAATCAGTGCACCCATGTCAAAGTACATTGAAACCTAGATTAGAGTTTCATAGAGGAGATATGATTCCACTTGATGAATATCATCATGATCCCTTTTTTTCTTTGTGGGGGTGGCCCATTTGTCAACACTTTGAAGCCAATACACAATTTTTAGTTGTTTGTGCTATGATCCTTTCTCATCTCAGTTTTTCGGATTCCATCATGTCATGTCTTGGATGGGGAAAATGCGATTCTTTTTATTAAAGAAAATTGAAGGAAGAAAGGAGAGGAAGACACTCAATTGGTCATTTTTATCTTTTTGAAATTGAGAGGGGACACGGCATGTGCAGCTCTGGAGCCACTCATCATTGACAAGCGTTTAGATGCGGTCTTTGTCCTGGTGGTGTACCATTGAGAGATATTGGATTAATAATTGAGTATGCTAGGGTTGGCTCTACCTTCAATATATGTACACTTTGGAGATTTTACTTTTTAATTATAAAGTTTGCCCTTGATTTGGTTATGTAGGATTATTTTTTATTTACTTTTTCTGGACTATTCTGGGGAACAATTGAAGTTTTGAGTTTGTCACGACCCAAAACATAAGAGGAAGAAAACACTGAAGAGCAAAACTACAGAACTGGTGCTTGGATCTTTCTTGTTTTGATCAATGGAGTCTGGGAGGGATGGAAGAGAGAATATGGCTGTCAGATCAAGTTTCTTTAGGCCCAAGTACAGGGACTTACAGAATGAACGTACCTAAGGTTTTGAGTTGTATTTTCTACCTATGTGGTCACAGCAGTAGGAATGACAGAGGAAATTTCGAGAATAGGTTTGTACCGCTAGACGAGCTAGCTACAGGACAAGTACATGTAGCCTCACATGGAGTTTCTTGGATCACCCCCGATGGCCAATCGGAATGGAAGAGTCTCATTCCTGACAAGTCTCTGTCATTCCATTTCGTGCTGTTGCAGAATTTCATGTTGAAGGCCGAAAGCTGAAAGGAAAATTGGGTTTGCCATTCCGAGACAAAACTTGCATGAGGGGAAAAGTAACTTTGGACAATCCAAATTGACCCGGCCCGGCCCGGCCCGGCCCATGTTGTTCTGAATTTCAGCGTCAAGCAAGATTGTGTCCATTGTTGCCACGTTTATTTTCAGCTCGCCAAAGGTCGAGCCTCCTTGATCTGGCGAGGCCTCTTGCTGGCCTCGAGCGAGCTCCTCCCTCGCTTGTGATCAATTGCTGACAGTTACCGTGACAGGCGATCGACGGAGAAAGAAGGAAAAATAAAAAGAAAGAAAGAAAATAAATGAATAAATAAAAATAAAACATAACGAATAAATACAAAGATAATTCGAATTTTTTTGGTAATTTTCCCAAGAAGATCAAATTAGAATTTCCATATCAAATAACAAATAGTATTTCAAGTTCAAGCAAAAATTGAAAAATATTATCATTTTTGTGGCAAATGACTTTTTAGAAAATATTTTCTAATAATATCACATTTTCAGCTAAATAAATGGAGCCTAAATCTGTTGATTCTTTGCAGTTTCGTAGGGCTTAGAGTTTAGATGCACACATTTTTGCTTGAAAAGTCTCAATTTTTCACTTTGTTTATCAATCTTACGCATTTATAGGTTTGTAGTTTTCATTAGACCATTAGAACAGAGCCATCGGTTGCTTGCTAAACCAACACAATAAAAGCTACCAATATAAAGATTAGACAAAAACTAGCATCAGACGAGGCCTCATCAACTCTTCTAATAGCCTAACAACAGCCTATCCCACGACAACGTACACGACATCATCGTAGGTGTTAGATCCTTCGAGACCAATACAAAAACCGTCACCATTTAAATCTATTGACGTTCGTGGATGATTAAGGCCACGATACACCCAACTAAGCAGGCATTCCACACATATGCAAGACTATTTTCAATTCAGTTACCCCGATAAGGAATCGATCAATCTGGTGTCGACCCGATTCAATTAATCAACCCCGTGTACCATTTGTGGGGAAAAAAAATTGACAGAGAGACGACACAAGGAAATCAATCTTACAAACTTATCAAACCGGCATCTTGACCATCTCAATTTGCAGTTTCCTCATGTCAAACGTGTAAAAGCTTATGTATTTGTTGTATTTCAGTGGAGCTGGTAAAATGGGTCATAAACTCATATTATGATCCATTTTTAGTTAAATGGGTCATATACGAGTTAAGTGAAAGTTAAATATAAGTCGAAAATGGATCAAGTGAAAGTTAAATATGAGTAAAAAATGAGTCAAGTGAAAATTAAATATGGGTTAAAAATGGATCTGAGAAAGTAAAACACAAAAAGAAATGAATCTAAATGGATTGTTAGGAAACTCACTTCAAATTTAAACTTATGGCATTTTTTATTATAAAAAATCGAAATTATAATTAATTTTCATATTTCAATTATTTTTCCTTTTATTTTTCTTTCTTTTTTCTTCCTAGTTGGCAGTCGTGACAGGTCAAGCAAAGCTCGAGCTCGCTGGGCGCAGCTTGAGTTGCCAATGACTGGCGAGGCTCAAGCATCACCGGATCTAGCGAGGCTTGAGCTTGCTGGCGTTGGGCTGGGCCTTAGCCTCGCCAAATCAGCGAGATTGAGCCTCGCCTGACGCCGGTGAGCTTGAGCCTTACCGGTTGTTGGCGAGGCCAAGTTTTGCTAGATCTGGCGAGACTCGAGCTCGCCGACGTCGGGCGGGGCCTCGGCCTCACCCAACCGATGAGATTGAGCCCCGCTCGGCGGCGAGCTCGATCTCGCTTGTGGTCGGTTCCGGCCGTCGTCGTGGCCGGCAACCAGCCAAAGAAGAAGAAAAAAAAAAAGAAAAGAGAAAAATTAAAAATAAATAATATATTTTTTAAAAAATAAATAAATATTTTTAAAATAAAAATAATTAAAAATTATATTTAAAAATTCGATTTTAATTTTTTTTAAAAGAATTAAAAAAAAATTCCCATTAAATTTGTATTGCATAAAAATATTTTAATAATACTTTTTTTTAATAAAAATCATAAAAATGCGTTTTCTTTTTATGTTTAGTTAAAAAAATTTCATGTTACAGTTTTTAGTTATTCAATGGTATGTTCACTTCAAATAAGAGAAGCATGTGCATAGTCTATTTTTTTTTTATAAATGTTTCAATTAATAGGTTTTTTAAACTTTTTTTAAATTTTATTTACTAGTTTAAATTTAATTTGAAGTTTTAATCCAATTAACATCTAGTAGAAGTGGATTTTCCTAGAATATTAATAAGTTTATACAAATACGGGTTGGGTCGGGTATGTATTAGGTATGTGTTGGGTATGGGTTACTAGATTTATACTATAAGAATATAGGTTAAAACGAGTTAAATGAGTCAAATATGGGTCGATCCATTTACGACTCGACCCATACCCGACTCGACCCATCCATTTGCCACTCCTATATTTCACTAGGAAACTGAGGAATTAATCGACCCACCTGGCCCGATGATTCGATCGATTGGGCCCGTTGACTCACCCGGTCCGGGCTCAAAAAAGGGTCACGGACTAACGGGTTGCGAGCATATTCCCTAATCCTGATAGCCAGGATACCGTTTCCGGATGCTCCACGTGGAATCGGGCCCTGTCCGAAGGAAGATGATTGGCGATGCCGACTGGCAAGTCCAAGCAAGCAGACTCGCTCTCCCGATAAAGTTCGCACCTTTATCGCCGTGTGCATCGTACCTTCTCGCTGGATGATAAGCTCTCATCGGCATTTCCTCAAACACCTTGCGGGCGACGGCCCTCCGCTCCCTCGGAGGCCATGAACTCTCGCTCGCCGGAGACGTCCCGACCCATCTGATCCTCCCGGCTCTCGTGCAAGGAGCACAGCATGAATCCTCTCTGCAAATCTCTGAACTCTCTCCCCGTGAAACCTCCTCCTCTGCCGCTCAATCCCCCGCTTCACCTCCAGCCCGCAGGGTCCCTCCGTTTCTCTCGCTCCTCCTTCCTCAGCAGCCCTGGAAACCGCGAATTCAGACCGACCCTCGTCTCGAAAGCCCCGCCGGGATCTCTCGGCGCGCTCCGAAGCGCCCCGGTCAGAGCCTCCGCCGGCGCGGACATCGACATGGTGAAGAACAAGCAAGGCGTCTACGCCCCGAAGCAGAAGAAGGTGGTGGTGCTGTGGGACCTGGACAACAAGCCGCCGCGGGGGCCGCCGTTCCAGGCCGCGACCGCCCTCAGGCGGGTGGCGGAGAACTTCGGCGACGTCGTCGAGATGTCGGCGTACGCCAACCGGCACGCGTTCATCCACCTCCCGCAGTGGGTCGTCGAGGAACGCCACGAGCGCAAGCGGCTGGACATTCTCGAGCGCAAAGGTATCATGACTCCGGCCGAGCCTTACGTTTGCAGCGTGTGCGGCCGCAAGTGTAAGACGAATTTGGACTTGAAGAGGCATTTTAAGCAGTTGCACGAGCGAGAGAGGCAAAAGAAGCTGAATAGGATGAGGTCTTTAAAGGGGAAGAAGAGGCAAAAGTACAGGGAGAAGTATATAGCTGGGAATCATAAGTATAATGAGGCGGCGAGGGTGTTGATCAAGCCAAAAGTCGGATACGGTTTGGCATCGGAGTTGAGGAGAGCTGGCGTCTTTGTTAAGACTGTGGAGGATAAGCCACAGGCAGCGGATTGGGCCCTGAAGAGGCAAATGCAGCATTCAATGAGTAGAAGGATTGATTGGTTGTTTTTGGTGTCTGATGATTCGGACTTTTCGGAGATGTTGAGGAAGGCGAGGGAGGAGAATTTGGGGACGGTTGTGGTTGGGGATTGGGATCGGGCATTGGGAAGGCATGCTGATTTGTGGGTTCCTTGGAATGGGGTAGAGAATGGGGAGGTCACTGAGCAGGATTTGGTGCCCAATAGGAGGAGAGAGAGGGAGGACGCTGAAGGGGAGGAAGGTTTCTTTTCGCTTTCAGTCTTTGATGAGGACGTTGATGGAGAAAGCGACTTGGACAATGTAGTGAATGAGCTTGTTGCAGGAAGGTCTGAGATTGGTAGCGTGAGGAATTCTGTTTTTTCAGAAGGGGAGGATGACGAGGAAGAAGATGAATGGGACACAGTGGAAGTACCCAATGGCTTCGTGTTGGGGTATAGTGAGGATGAGGAAGATGTCTACTTCTGATACAAAAATTACTTCTCTCGTTGTCAAAGTTTGTTTCATAGCCATTTGATAATTCAATTGCAATGACATTGTGTTCAAGAGCTGTTCATAGGTTACCTGGGAAGAGATGGCCATATGGACGAATTGGCGACTAATTAGCTGGTTTGTTTCTGACAAGTTTGCGTACAAAAGTTACCGATGTGTGTATATTATAGACCATATTTCTCAAAGGCTTAATTCTCTTACTGGATCTATTGCTTGGATTAACAGCAATACAAGGCTCATTTTGTGTCTTCTTCATCAACAACAACTATTTCTTTTCGAGACGGGATAATAAATCTGCTCTTGGTATACATTCACCCTTATTATTTGTATGGCATCTTTTACTTACATCTTATTAGGATTTAAACCCAATAGAAGAAAAAGATTTTGAGTCAGTATCCGTTTTGATTGAATCTCAAGCTGAAGAATTTTTTCCAAATGTTTTTTGTGCATTCAGCATAAGCATTTGGAGGTGCTCATAAAATTTCTACTATGATATTCCTAGATCATAGAGATTAAGCTCCTCTTTGGTTCTCAGATGGGATATCTCCATCTCACCGATGCTGGGAGCTTTACCATAAACAGGGACAATATAGACAGAGATATATTCAGCACCGGGTGGAATCTGTAAGATGGATTTGATGTTTTATGAGATTAGAATGCCCCTCTGTATCTTAAGAACTTCGCGTTCTGATTTGACTTTTGATTGGAGAAAGGAGAACCTGTTACTCCAAAGGATTGTCTTCTGAGTGTGGTGCAGTGTTTTGTAGTGGGACCATATGAGGCTGCTTTAGTTTCAAGTGGTGCTTTTGGTATTTGCTACATAGAATATAAGCCAAGCTATACAGGAGAGAGTGGAAGTAAGTTTTGGTCTGTCCACTGTTTCTGATCATGCTTGGCTGCTCAAAGGAGAGTCATGACTGGATGTTTTTCGCCTTCAAATTTTCCACAATTTCCATTTTTCTATCTGATTGCGCATGGTGAGTTCCATGTATAATGTTAGTACAAAAGGTGGCTTGGTGTATAGTAGATTACCTTTCCCGACCTTACTGGAGTAATATTCTTAAGATTGTGAAATATATGAACTCATACCTTCTCGAGTGTCTTTAGCTATTTGGAAGTTTGTTTGTCGAGTGTTGTCACTGATAACTATTGGTCAACTCCTGAAGTTGCCATTACCTTGTAGTTGTTCTATAATTGTAGAATAGATTTCACCTTTGGGATTTGCTATTGTGCTATAAGTTGCTGCATGAGGAAACCCAACTATTTTCTGAAGATCTTTTCTATTGTATTTGTACCTCGATAGTGTTGACTGGACCAGTTGCAAACTTTCGAGTGGATATATAACAAAAAATGCAATAATTGCTGGTGAAGCAACAAAAATGCTCCCGTATTTATCATTGCTAGGAGACATTTGTGGCATTTGCTCTGTTAACGAGCGGGAAAATGACTCTCCAGTGGGATGAAGGATCATGTAGTGGTCAAAGCTTCTTTGAATAGTTTGCTGTATCTAGAGAAAAATGAAGGTGTTCTCTCATCATTTTTGGTTTTGAGTTACCTGACATCAAGGAGGGAAGCAACGGGTGTTGGTGGAAAGGAGGTTGCTTGTCTGACCTTTTAGTTTGAGATTCAGATTAGCGTCTGCATGGCATGTGACGATGAGTTTGATGAATATGAATCTTGTAAAATGAATGGATCTCATGCTAATCAATCTTGATTGAGAAACTTTTGTGTTAGTGCGTCCTTTGTAGAGGAGAGATCTCAAGGTACGGATGGAGACCCAAGTAATTTTATTCAGCAAGCTAATGGTGTTCGTTGAGAACGCATCACGATCAAAGTTCATGTATTGCATCAGGTTGCATAAGCTCAAACCTTGCCCAACAGAAGACCCAATACCAATCCTCGCAGGATCCCGAAAGTGGGATTTTTGTTCTCTTGAAGAAAGATGGGGGCTTGGAACTGCTCAGAAAAAGCCCTGGCTGCATCCAAAGTGGTTGATGAAATTCCTGGAGAGCTCTTTCATCTTTTTCTTCCCCAATTCCCCAAACTGAAGCTGCCATTCACATTGAGCCTAACTCCTTTCCATCTGTGTCCTCTTTGTCTCTAGTCTTTTTTGTCTCCAGAGCATGAAAGAATTCAAGGAACTAACTAGTCACCACAACGGAAGCTCGATCGAGCTTTCAGGTTAGCCACACCCAGTTGTCATGGGTCGATAGTTCTTTAGTTGTGGAATAGTCCATGCGGCGCCTAGTCAGCCAATCTTCCTTCTGTAGGTGTTCTTAACAGCAGTTCAGCGAATAGCAACCTCGTATTGGATCGTACCACAAGTAGTTTAGCTCAAACGATTTGTTCATCGAGTGAGACATTAGAACACTTAAGGTATAATAACTAGTTTTGGCTTGTCATGATCTTATCAGGAGAGTAGCATAAGCTCTCGACTAGTTTGTGCACAAGAGGCCAACCTCGCTTTCAAAGCTCCATAAATATATAACTATTTTGTCCTAAAAATCTTAGCACAAACCATTCAAATGCAACTTTCACAAACCAGTTGTATTCATCCCCTTTGTGTTATTCACTCTTCATTCAATAACTCCAAATTCCACTTACAAAGTTACGCAAATGCGGAAGAATCACGATCTATGACATTCTCCCCCACTTAGTTCCATAACGCCCTCGTTGCGAGCTATTCTGTTGCTTCCCCATGTTCCCCAACTATTAATTTGCCACTCTGGGTCATACATTGAATAGTCCCTCAACCATTGATGCACCACTTTGGATTATACATCGAATGACAACACTCACCCAATTGAACATGCCGCTCCACTAGTAACTTTTTCTGATCACAATTGTTCAAGCATCTTTAATCACTTGTTCTTTCCCTGACAAGAGTGGCATTTGGAGCTTTTTCTTGAACTCAACAAACCCATGGAAGTTTCTCCCCTTAAGATTCATCTATTGATTAGGAGCATTTCCCCTATTAGTGAGGAATCTATTCTTTCTAGTGCCACCATTATCATTCTAGAAGCTGGTCGACGGCTATGCTTTATTTGAGCACATTTTGTGTTGGCGATTCACTCTTCGCCCTTGTAGGACCAAGTAGACCTTAGGTTTTCACAAATTCTAACTCATTTACTCGAAGGCCATTTATCACAGGTTGGTAGTACTTTGGTAGCAAAATAACACATGCAGCGCCTACCAGCTTTCTATCTATAGTCATTCCTAAAGTACTTTGGTAGCAAAATAACACATGTAGCGCCTACCAGCTTTCTATCTATAGTCATTCCTAAGAATAGTATGGCGAATAGCATCGTCATATTGGATCGTCCCACACCCAATTTAGCTTGGACGTCTAGTCTATCGAGCGAGACGGCAAAATACTTTAGGTACAACAACTAGTTTATGAGAGTAGCATTAACTTTCGATCAATTTGTGCATGAAAGGTCAACCTTGCATTCATATCTCCATAGAGATATAACCGTTCTAGGGGTAAGTATAGTGCAAGTGCTAATATTTTTGTACATTGCTTACTTGAGGACCAAAACTTTTTTTTTTTTGCTCACTTGAATGTCACAAATTTGAAAAATCAATCACTTGAGTACCGCTTTCGATTTGCCTAGCTAGAAAAGCTGACGTGGCTGCTAGTCATTTGATGTGGCCACCCGAAAATATAATTTTAATATTTTTATTATTATCTATTGAATTATTATTATTTTTTGTTTTTGTTTTTTTTTTTTCTTTAGGTTTGGTGAGAGTTATTGATGATTCTTATTGGCTGTGGTCACCTTGCCCAGATTGGGTGAGGGCCACCTCACCCTTAGCCACAAAGGCCTAGGGCGAGGCTGTTGGGGTTGCTCTGGGCAGTGTCCAACTGTAGGTGGCTACGAGCAACACTGCCCAGAGTGGAAGAGGGTTGTTGCGGCCTTGCCAATAGTTGGTGCCTAGGGCCTTTGTGGTGAGGGCCAAGCGGCCCTAGCCTAGATCTAGCCACCCTTGTCGCGAAGGCCCTAGGCTAGGCCATTGGGTTCTTGCCGATCACTAGCGATGCCATGAAGGCCTCACCGACCGCAAAAGAGGTCTCGACGACCCTCACTTTGGGCAACGTTGCTCGCGGTCGCCTAGTGTTGGTGAGGGCCCTTGTGGCTTTGTTTAGGGCCTTCGTGGCCAAGGCCGAGGAGGCCCTCCCCCAAATTTGGCCTCGAGGGCATTGGTGAGGCTGCAATGACTTTTGCTTGCTTTGGGTGGCATCGCCCATGGTTGCCCAGCAGCCGATGAGGGCCATTGCGACCTCGCATAGGGCCTTTGTGGCCAAGGGCGAGACTGCCCTCGCCCAATTTGACCGAGGCGGTTATGGCCGATGAGGGTTGTTGGTGACCTTCATCTGCACTAAAGAAAAAAAGAAGAAGCAAAATATAGATGGAAATAATAAAGTTCAAAAAAAATTTAAAAAGTAAAATCCCCGTAGGACATTTGGCCGGAATTGACACTCAGGTGATCGATTTTTTTCCGATATGACACTCAAGTGAGTGATTTTTTTTTTTTAAACATTAAAGTGAATGTCGTACAAAAGTTTTGGCATTCTTATTATTCTTACGCTGTTGTTTTATCATAAAACTCTTAGCACCAATCGTTTTGATGCCGATCCCTATAAACTAGTTGTATTCATGCCCTTTGCATCACTAACTCTTTCACTCAATGGTCCCAGACTCCAAGGGCACGTGAGTACGGAAGATCGTTATGGTCTGTGACACAGTTCTATAAAAATTGTTGAGCGCGAAGGCTCTTGGATGCAAACCAAGAGCTCTGAATGATGTTGAGCCCTTCTAGCGGCCTTCGACATGAACATCAAAAATGAGGTCTTAATCGAATCAAAGGACTGTGAGGTGAATCGACCAAATAAGTTGGGCTACGTTGTTCCGCCCCGTGTTCAGTGACGGAGTCAACGGCAGGCAATATCCCCGCGCCTTCCGGTTCGACCAATCCCTTCACATGGTCGGCCACCTTCGTGTACAGCTTCCTTCCTTATATAATCATCTTATTTAGTCGACTAACAGCACATTCATTCGCGTATACGTCAATTTTTGACGCATCGGTTGTCAAATACAGAATGGTGGGTGCTTTTAGGTCCGTGAACGAATCATCACCGCTCGAGTCAGTGCGGTAGAGAAGTCGATCGACCTACCCGCCCACCGCGTGCTAGTCAGCTTTTTCTGCTGCCGCTTTCTAGATGTCCATTTGCTCGTTTTCCCCAAAGGTTATCCACAAAAAATTTTCAATTCAGATTTTTTTTTATTTTATAAAAAAGGGAGCATGCATTAATTAAAAAACCCAATTTTGCCAGCACATACACTTCTGAATTTGGAATACCCCATTTTCCGCCTACGCTTTTTTCTGCTTTCTCTTTTGTATTTTGCAAATTGTGTGTTGCTTCGTTCATCGTCACGGGACGGGCTTGCGATTGCGTGGACGGGAAAAGTCTACTTCCTTCATTTTCTATCTTTGGGTCCTTTTCTCGGCACCGACCTCTCTCCCTCTCTCCCTCATTCGATGAATTTCTCGGAAACGTCACTGCTTTTGTCCATTTCTGTGGGACATGTATCCAGAAAAAGCGTGTTTTAATAAATGCATTTTCAAATATCCCTTTTCTAGCCTGAAACATCCGAGACTTTCACGATGTATAAACATTGACCGTGCATTCATGTATAATTTCTCGGCAATTGCTGAAAATGTGAATAATGTGTTGAATTTGTTGGGAGAGTAAAGAAAAAAAATTGCTTCTTACTTTTACTTAATCTTAAATAGACATGCCAAACCCTAAATATATAGGTAGGCGACCCAATGGTTGTATATACATGATCCACCAAAATAATATGATGCGATTTATGTGTTATGACGTTAAGCACTTGTTGACATTTCATGAGATATTTTTTTAGCCATGACCCGCTAAATATCTCAAGGAATTTTGTTCTAAGTTTTTTTGGGTTCATATTGGCCACGATTTTGTCATGATAGTTGGATGTCCGCGCTGGATTGATAAGGGAAATGGATGAGGAAGGGTGGATTCTATGCTTACGTGACAGAATCATTTTCCTTACTTGGTAAGGAAAATTTTCAATTTCAACATACCATTCACACATGGTATAAGAGAGACAGTGCATTAAAAAAAAAGGAACTTTTTTAGTTAATTTAGAAAAAAAAAAACTTTTCCTATTCACAAAAACCCGTATGAAAAATCGATGTAACCATGCCAGACTCATTATTTTCATGAGCGGTTTTTAATGCATGGCGAAGATGATAAATAAAACAAGAACTATAGTACTGTTTTTTTTTTTTTTCTTTTTGTGTACATTGCCTCTTCTATATATTGCAAATGCCACATTACTCTTCAAAGCCGCCTATGTGATTGAACGTACGCATTTAATGTAATGGTGAAATGATCGACATCGACTAATCCCTAATTGAACAGTGCAAGTGAAATTATCCTTGAATATCAAAGACTTTTACCTGCCATCAACTTATTTCTCAATATGTAAGTGTCGAGTGGCCAAATCTAAAGCAGCTCACCAGATAGAATTTGTTTAAGTTAGGGCTGTGCAACCAAACCAGTTTTACTTGGGAACTATATTGAATTGCTTGAAAAACAGGTAGGGGAATAGGTTCTGAGTGAATATCCAAGATATCCAATTGGGAATTGGACTGCACCGCCTTATTTTGGAACAATTTTATAAGTTAAAAAACCAAATCCTAATTTCTTTTTCCCATAAATTCTAATCTCAGCACTACTTCATCCTTTGTCTTTCATCAAAATTCCTCACCAGTCTTTTCTCTTTCCCTAAATTTTTATGGATAAATGGTGAATAAAGTTTTATAATTTATGTTTTATATTACGTGTTTGAACTTTTTATCATTTATTATTGCACGTGGTGTTTGAACTTTTTTATCATTTATTATTGTACGTGGCTATGTATTTATATTATGAATTGTTATTTTTGGCAGATTAAATTTTATGTTGTTCATCTTTTTTTTTTTGAATCGTTTCGTTACTCATAACTCCATATGTTTTGCTGTAAAAAATGAATCAAAAAAAGAAAAAAATAAAATAAAATAGGTTCTTGAGTAGATCTTGGAATTTGACTAGAAGAACGGGATAGATTTCACAATTAATTCCAAGCGAATATAATAGGTTTTAGGGTCCAAAAATTGGGAATTAGTTATAACATGGACCTACTCATACCGGAACGATCACTCCTTAATAATATACTTTAAATTTTAACTAGAAGTTTCTGGTTTCGCCCCCTCTAATGCCGTGCACGACATTTCTCTCCTTTTAAAAAACGCGGGCTTGTTCGTTTTTTTTTTATCTTTTTGTCGTAAGTGGCTGTTCCATTTGATTTGCACGAATTTCGCCCCATCTTCCCTCCCAGTCCTTTGCAGGCACGTGCATAAAATCCACCCGAAAAACACCACGTGACGTTATAAACCGTCAACTTTGTCAAAAAAAAACAGATATAAACCGTCCCCCGACAGTCCCGATTAACTGAACAGAAAAGTCCCCTTTCATCACCGACCTGAGACTCGCTCAAAAAAAAAAAAAAAAAAATCACCGACCTGAGAAATTTCCTCTTTCCTACGTGGGGGTAGAGAGAAAGAGAAGGCTGATAAATTTGGCAAGATCGGCACGCCAAGTTGCCGTCTTTTGCAGCGCAAGCACGAAGCCGCCTTTCTTAATCTTCAAAACTCGGCCGACCGAAGTCTCTATTTATAACCCCCAGCACTTGATCTTTCTCCTTAAATCTGTCCGTAAAAAACCAATGTTGAGTCCCCCTATCCCCTCTCTCCCTCTCAAGAATCAAGAGATTACTATGGAAAGCGAACGCTACGATGAGACGACAGAGGAGCAGCGAATCAAGAGAAGGCCGCACCAGCAGCAGCAGCAGCAGCAGCAGCAGCGGCAGCAGCGGCGGCAGAAGCCTTACAGGGGTATCCGGATGAGGAAGTGGGGCAAGTGGGTGGCCGAGATCAGGGAGCCCAACAAGCGCTCCCGCATCTGGCTCGGCTCCTATGCCACCCCCGTGGCCGCCGCCCGCGCCTACGACACCGCCGTCTTCTACCTCCGCGGCCCCTCCGCCCGCCTCAACTTCCCCGACCTCATCTGGCGCGAGGGCGAGGACTCGCTGGGCGAGGTCTCGGCCACCTCCATCCGCAGGCGCGCCGCCGAGGTCGGCGCCCAGGTCGATGCTGTCCAGGCGGCGGCGGCCAAGTCGAGGCCATGCCGTGCCCCTGACTTGAACGAGTACCCGAAACTGGAGGACTTGGAGGAGATTCATCACGAATCTGTGTTTTGAAATACTTTCTTCATGGGAAAAGCCAGGTTCTGGAAGAAAAACTGACTGCCCCAGATCGAAGAGGCATTAACTTAGGCCAGGGCTCGGGAGATTGAAGGAGCAAAAGAAGAACAGTGATCTCTTTGCGCGTGCAGACCAGCGCAACGTCCGTCTCCAGTTCTGATTAAGAAAAGAGATTTTAGAGCCTCTAGTTCTTCGAGTTCGGGAGGAAATTTCTTGTACAATATTCCTAGATCATAGAGATTAAGCTCTTCTCTTTGGTTCTCAGATGGGATATCTCCGTCTCACCGATGCTGGGAGCTTTACCATAAGCACGGACAATATAGACAGAGACATATTCTGCCCCGGGTGGAAGCTGTAATATGGATTTGATGTTTTATGAGATTAGAATGCCCTCCTGAATCTTGAAAACTTTGCGTTCTGATTTGACTTTTGACTGATGAAAGGAGAACATGGTACTCCAAAGGATCGTCCACTGATTATGGCGCGATGTCGAGTAGTGGGGCCATACGAGGCTGCTTTAGTTTTAAGTGATCCTTTAAGGATCCGCCAACGTGGATTTTTTTTTTGTCGATTTTTTTAGTAATTATCCACACTAGTACTGGCGATATCATATAAGACAACTGTTGTCCACGTTGGATTTTTTGATAATTAAGTGATCATTTTTTCAAATTTGTGGCGCTTAAGTGAGCGTTGAAAGTCATGACACTCTTAAAATACTTGTCCCAAAAATACTTAAACATGTGTCTGTTGAAGGAGTGATTATTTAAATATTTGGACAAATGATCAATTCAATCTTAAACCTGTTATATGAATATAATTCAATTTTAACTTTCCAATTTTGTCAATATAATTCATTTGCACTACATTTAAATGTAGTCTTTTCTCAATTGCAGTTAAGAAGAATGCCGAAAAGAGAAACAAAGAATTTTCTATATATTTTGATATATTCATAATGAAGATTATCAGCCTATATATAGGCTTTGTGAATGACTAAATAAGATAATATATCAATCAAGATATGCAAATCATAGAGGATATTCATATAATCTTCAGAGATAAAAAAAAACCATAATACTTTTCCTAAATAACTCTAACATCCCATCAAACTCAAACTCAAGGTGTACTGAAGATGTCGTGTTGAGTTTGAATGCAAGTCTGAATAATGTCCAACTGTTGAGAGGTAGCGGATGAGGTGGTGACCGATAGCTATTGATGGCAAAAATTCCAGATCTAGTTGGTTCAAGAGAGTCTGGTGATGGTGTGGCTTCTTGAAACGACACGTGAAATGTCGAGAATAGAAGGTATTGAAGCCGAGTAGCATGCGTCCTTTGTGGTCGACTTTGCTGTTGGGACAGTAACTTAAACGCAGCCAATGTGGCTGACATGGTTACAACAAATGGATAAGTCAGGCACCGCCGAGGGAAAAGTTACAATGTGAAAACGTGTCTTTGTGGCGTCAAAAAAATACCTCCATGGAAAAGAAAAGCTCAACTCTCAACACGTTAGGGACATCCTAAAACAACCACCGTAGTGCTTACTCAGATGCGAATGATGCACTTAGGTGAACATTGTTGAGTAGCAAGGATGGATTTATTTGCTTGGGATGCATGGTGCACCGTTGAGAATGATAAAGTAGAAAAAAATTGGGAAATTTCTAAGGTGCATTGGGTGCATAATGCACTCGGTGCACTAGGTTTGCCTCATGAAAGAAAGCTCTGATAACAAGTTTAGAAGAATGCAGAAAAGAGAAATAGATAATTTTCTATATATTTTGATATATTCATAACGGAGATTATTAGCTTATTTATAGGCTTTATGAATGACTGAATGAGATAATATATCAATTAAGATACGCAGAATCATAGAGGATATTCACATAATCTTGAGAGATACAAAAGCTATCATAATATTCCTATATAACTCTAACAATTGCCGTCACAAATTGTGACTTGGAATTCAACAATTTGCCCATGTTAGAATGCCACTTAGGATGGCTAGTAATGACAATATGCCACGCCAACAATATTTGGTAGTAATTGGTGGGAAAAGACTACATTGTAATAATGCCCAAAAGTTTAGGACTATATTGACAAAATTAGAAAGTAGGGCTAATTAAGTGGAATAAATAGTTGTTGATGAGAAAATTATGACACAATTGTAATTGCACTCTATGACAATCCAATCAAACCATTGGCAGATATATATTTTTTGTTAATTCTAAATGCATCAGAATTTTCAAAGAAAGAAAAAAGAAAAAGGTATGGATTAATATTAAATCTGGGACCTACAAGAGATATTATGATCAATTTAAAGTATTCTGAGACATCGGAAGTCAAAAAATGGATGGAAAAAGTGCGAGCCTTTATGTGATTATTTTTTTAAACATAATTGATCATTCAATGTTAAACCCAGCTTGTTTATATATATTTGAGTTTTTTTTTTTTTTTTGTCAGTCCTACTCTATTTCTACTCTACACTCACTTGTAGACTTGTGCCCTGCCTCTTGCAGAGCGTGGGAGTCGCAACCCACTCTCGAAAACTTACGCGTCCCTACCCCCATCCCCCCTGAAGAGGTGGGGATTTGAACCCCTCACCTCCCCCTTCCATGTTGAAAGGGTGGCCACTAGGGTGAACCCCCGGTGGTTTTGAGTTGATACGAGTAAAATAACGAGAGAGTATAATGGGTTTCTAGAGTCAAGCGTCATACGGTGGTTGGGAAAAAGGAGATGCAAAAAAGATAATTTGTAATTAATACTACTCATGTATTAATACATAATAATGGTTTTGGTGATTTTTTTTTCGTCGTTAAAAATTAAATTTAAAATATTTTGGATTTTATATGCAATAGGCCTCATTCATGGTTTGCAGGCCTCATTCATGGTAAGTACCTAGTTCTATATATATGGTACTCACTTCCATTAATATGCCTTATAAAGAGTTAATTAATGCAAGGCATAGTTAGTTACTTCAATCCTTAATCATCCATGAAAAATTATTCCAAATTTTAATCACCTGAAATCAAAAGAAACAACAACCATAGTTAGTCACTTAATAATAGTTTAAATTTACAATTACCATTAACTAATCTAAAATAATTATTAGAAAGCCTCACCACATATATTCATTACTTCAATTGGTAAACTCTATTTACTGATGATGATCTCCTTATTAAGACAATCCATATCTGAAAAAAAAAAAAGGGATTAAATAAAACATTTACTCATTAGATATTACAAAAAAAATTACAATATATAGATATATAAAACATCACTTTAGTTTCTAGTTTGGAAGAAAAATTAGGGAATTTTCTTTAGGTTTCCGATCTCGGTTCTAGTTTCAATTCCTGGTTCCCGTTTCTTAATCCTAATTCCTATAAAAGTGAAACCAGGAATCGAACCATCTCTTTCTAGAACCTTGACCGGACTGGTCCGGTTCTTTAACTCTACCCCTAAAATCATGCTCACCCCTATCACTGATAACCATCAGTCAACTCCTAGAGTTGCCATTACCTTGTAGTTGTTCTCTACGTGTCTAAATTCTAGAATAAGACTTCACCTACAGGTTTTGATATTCATGAAAGGAAACCCAACTATTTTCTGTAGATCTTTTCTATTGTATTTTCACCTCCATAGTAGTACTCTTGACTTGACTAACGGCAAACTTTTCGGTGGATAGATAACAAAAATGCAAATAATTACTGGTGAAGCAACAAAATCGCTTCCGCAACTCCCGCATTTGTCGTTGCTAGGAAACATTTGTGGCGTTTGCTCTGTTAATGAGCAGAAAACGCCTCTCTAAATGAGATGGTGGATCATGTAGTGGTCAAAGCTTCTGGGATTAGTTTGAAGTATTTTGAGAAACATGAAGGCGTTCTCTCATTTTTATTTGGATTTGAGTTACTTGATATCAAGGAGGGAGGTTTGCTCGTTTGACCTTTTGGTTTGAGATGCAGATTAGCATCTGCATGGCATGCGACGATGAGGTCGATGAATATGAATCTTGACTTTTGTTGTAGTGGGTTCTTTGTAGAGGAGTGATCTCAAGGTACGGATGGAGACCAGGTAATATTATTGCATCAGGTTACATAAGTTCAAACCTTGCCTAACAGAAGGCCCATCACCAATCCTCACGAGTAGGAGTGATCGGTTCTCGGTTCGGTCCGGTTCCAAGGTGGAACCGGGAACTGGACCAGGAGAATCGGTTCCCAATTTTGGGAACCGTAGACCGGACCGTTGGTCTTAGGACCGAGAACCGGACCGGACCATCAATTCCGGTCCGGTCCGGTCCGGTCCAAAAGAATTGGCACTTTATGTTTTCACTAAAGAATAATCATGCTCCGGACCGATCAATCAAATTCGGTTTCCGAGCAATCTAATAAAACTACACATGTTTCCACGTGCAAAATATTCAAACTTCACTTGTGTGAATATCAATCATAATTTATGTGTTTCATGCTTAATTTTAAGCATACAACCCATGAACAACGTGATTAAAGGTTGTGCTTGGCTTAGGTTTTATAGATAATCTCTCTTCTATACTTTGAATGTTTAGTCGATATGAGTCTTTTTAAGGCTTGAAGTGCCTTGTCGTTTGCAAGTGAGGGGAGCAAGAGAGAGAGTGTGAGCATGAGGAGAGTTTTTTCTATAAATAAAGAGTAACAACAATAGTTTTGGTGGTCTCTTGGCCACATAAGAGGTTGTTACCTAAATTGCAATTTCGATTGCAATAAGTTTCATATATAATATTATTATATTATATGAATATAAATTATATATAAAAAAATTTGGTCCGGTCAGTCCGGTTCCCACCTTGAAACCGAGAACCGGACCAACCGGCTGCCGGTTCCAAGATTAGGAATCGGGAACCGGACCGCCGACCATGGGAACCGCCCAAAACCAGCCGGTCCGGTCCAGTTCGGTCCGGTTCTGGCTCGGGCGGTTTCCGTGGCACACCCCTACTCGCGAGATCCTGAAAGCGGGATTTTTGCTCTCTTTTTAGAAAGATGTGGACTTGGAACCGCTCAAGAAAAGCCCTGGCTGCATCCAAAGTGTTTGATGAAAGTCCCTTTAGAGATCTTTCACCTTTTTCTTCCCCAATTCCCCCAAACTGAATCCCCATTCACATTGAGCCTAACTCATTTCCATCTGGGTCCTCTTTGTTTCTACTCTTTTTGTCCCCAAAGCACGATAGAATTCAACCGGTCACCAAGGCAAGAGCTCAACGACGTTGAGCTTCGAGGTCAGCCAGATGCAGTTCTATTAAAACTGCCAAGCACGTTAGGCCTAGTTGCTCCATCCCATGTTCAATGACGGAGTTAGCGGCAGGCAATGGCCCCGTGTCTTCTTGTTCAACCCATCCTATCATGTGATCAGCCACCCTTTACTTGCTACTTTCCTCCCTCTTAATTTAAACATATTTATTTAGTTAACCATTGGGGTTAGGAGGTGGGGGGTTTGAATCCCCACCTTCTTAGGATTGGAATAGGAATGTATTAGTTTTAGGAGTGGATTTCGACTTCCACGCCTTGCAAGAAAGCAGGGTAAAAATCTGAGAATAAGTTTTAGAATAATAGTAAAGTAAGACCAACAAAAATAAAAATAAAAAAGGGATAAGTATTCCGAAGTCCTAAAACTTGTCACGAAAATGCATTTCAGTCCTAAAACTTGCAAAAAGTGCAAATAAGTCCTCAAACTTGTCAAAATAGTTCAATTGAGTCCTAAAATTGACGCCGTCAGTTTTATTGACGGAAAATGCTGACGTGGCACTAATGTAGTATTTTAAATAATTTTTTATTTTCTAGCTGGTTTTTTAATAATTTTTTATTCAAAATTTTAAAAAAATTATATTTAAAAACTAAAATTTAATTTTTAAAAACTGTTCAAAAATTTAAAAAAAAAAAGGGAAGAAGAGGCAGCTGCCCATCGCCGGAGGGGGCCGGCGACGGTTGTCGGCCCTCGCCCGACATGGGCGAGGGCCGGCGTGCCCAGATCTGGGCGCCCTCACCGCGTCGGGCGAGGGTCGCCGCCCTCGCCCTGCTCGGCAGGGTCACCGGCCTCGCCTAGGGCCGGCGAGCCCTCGCCCTGAGCCTCGCCGCGTTAGGTCGCCGGGTTGGCGACCATCGCCGGCCCCTCCGGCGATGGACGGCCGCCTCCTCTGCCCTTTTTTTTTAATAGTTTTTAAAAAATGAATTTTAGTTTTCAAATATACATTTTTTAAAAAATTGAATAAAAAATAATTTAAAGCCAGCTGGAAAATAAAAAATAATTTAAAAGCTAGCTGGAAAATAAAAATTAATAAATGCCACGTCAGTATTTTTAACAGAAAATGCGCGGTGTTAGCTCTAGGACTCAATTGAACTATTTTGATAAGTTTGATGACTTATTTGCACTTTTTACAAATTTTAACCGAAATCGCATTTTCGTGACAAGTTTTAGGACTTTTGGAACACTTATCCCATATAAAAAACTAGCGGCGCATTAATTCGCGAATGCTATCGAGATCAAATTGTCAAATACAGAAAGGTGGGTGCTTTTAATCCATGATCGAGTCATCACCTCTCGAGTCATTGTGGTAGATAAGTTGATCGACCTACCCGCCTAAAGCGTCCTAGTCAGCTTTTTCGGCTGCTGCTTTTTAAAGTCCATTGCTTGTTTTTCTGAAAGGTTATCCACAAGAAGTTTCAATTCAGATTTTTTTTTTTTTTTTTAAGAGAGAGGATATATTAAATAAAAATAACCGAATCTTGCCAGGAGATACACTTGAATTTCGACCGCCCGATTTTCCGCCGACTCTCTTATTATTATTATTATTTTGGCTTTTTCTTTTATATTTGCAAATTGCGTGTTGTTTCGTTCATGGCCATGGGACAGGCTTGCGATTGCGTGGACGGAAAGTCTAGTTCTCTCTTTTTCTACTCTTTTTGGGTCTTCATCATGGCAGCGACCTCCTCTCTCTCTCTCTCTCTCTCTCTCTCCATATGATAAATTTCTCGGAAACGTTCATGCTTTATCGATGTTTCTGGGACATGCAACTACAAAAGCGTGCTCGGATAAATGCATTTTGAAATATCTAATTTTTAGCCCGAAATATTCGAGACTTTCACGACATATAAATATTGACGAGTAAATTCAAATATAATTTCTTCGTCATTGTTGAAAATTTGAGTAATGTTTTGAATTTGTTGGGAGAGTGCAAAAAAAGCACTTCTAGCTTTTACTTAATCCTATATAGACATGCCGAACCCGAATGCATAGGGAGACAATGCGATGGTAGTACATATTTTATCTGCCAAAGTTTTGTAACACAATTTGTATGCTACAACGTTAAGGACCCATTGACATCTCATGACATTTCTTTTTATTTGTCACCCGCTAAATATCTTAAGGGATTTTGTTCTAAGTTTTGAGTTCATATTGGCCACGATTTTGACATGGTAGTCGGATGTCCACACCGGATTGAAACGGAAAATGGATGAGGAAGGGGGGATTCCATGCTAATGGGACGGAATTCATTTACTGTACCTTATGAGGAAATCTTTAACTTTCAATATATCGACTACACATGATATAAGAGAGATAGTGTATTGGAAAAAAAAAACTTGTGACTCATCAATTAAAAATCAATGTAACCATGCTTGAATCATTATTCTCAGGACCGTTTTTTTTTTCCTCGCGTCTCAAAGACGAAAACAGCACAAGAACTATAGTATATTTTTCGGTACACCGCATCTTGTAAACATTGCAAATGCCACGTTACTCTTCAGGACCGCATATGGGATTGAACGTACATATAAAAGTAACAGTTACACAATCGACATGGAGCAATCCTTAAATTGCATGGTGGGAGTGAAATTATCCTCAAACATCCAAAGCTTTTATCTGCCATCAACTTATTTCCCAGTATGTCAGTGTCGAGTGGAAAAATTAAGAGCGGCTCCCTAAAAATAATATTGTGCAATTTGCTATGAATTCTTAAAGCTCTTTCCTATATTCCTTTTTGCTTGGTATGATTCTTTAAAACTATAGATGTTTTGATTGATCTTGATAGTATGCTCTACACTTGCCATAACATGGAACCTATGCATCAGGATTCTACTATCATAAAATTTTCTATGATATGAGTCAAAAAACAAAAAAGGAACTTAGCAGCCAATAGGCAATCCTTATTCTAAGGCTAGAAGAGCCATGCGTGTGCAATACCATACCTGTTACAAATTCTATTTTCGTTTTCTTTGGTTCATATCATAGGCCCATTTTCTAGTATTAGAGCCATGGCATTATTCAGCATGTTGTTAGCTTTGAGTTGAATATCCAATGCAAAATGGACGGATTTCATTACCATGACATTGCCCTCTCACAATTCTGCTCTTACAACTGTAATTGCCCTAGTTTCTTTGAGCCCTCCTTTAGAACTTCGCACTTCTAATGTCTCCAAAATTGACTATTTTTATGAGATTTTATTATCCTAATGAAGATAGTAAAATTTCAGATACTTAACTTTGACAAGTATGTCCATATTATGTTTTTGTTAAACCCCTATATTTCTCTCATATCTATGTTATATAGAATGTGATCCCACATTTAGGGACCCATGTTTTTGCTTTAAGTAGCGGTTATTCCACATATAATTTTTCCACGCTTCGTACCTCTTCATGACAACCACTTATTTGGTAATCGCCTTGATGGGAGACAATATATAAAAAGAACAATTATTCATTTCGCAAGGGTAATCATAATGTCTAATGCAAACCCTCTCATTTAGGATACATCATCAATATGCAAGGGGATTGGGTTAGTAGAGTGTGCCCATAATTTTGCTGAATCTCCATGAGTTTCCGACAAAAGCAAATATGAACAATGACTGGAGGTTTGTTTACGTTTGATTATGTTTTTTCCCATATGATTTTTATATCTAATATTTGGTATCAGAGCATTTTTAATGTCTCTACCTTATTTTTGTCAAATTGTTGGTGTATTTTTTGGGACTTTTGAGATGAACAATAATTCGGCTATTTTGGGGTCAAGAGGAAAATCGTCGATTTTAGCCAAATTTCAACGACCCACTGCTCGGTTTCGGATTGGTATAGTCGCATTGCCATGAGGAAAAATAGTTGTAAGTTATTTCAGCATATCGGTGTTCGCTGAAGGCTAGGGTGGTGGAAGTTGCAGTGGTTAAGAGTTTTGTGTTTGAGGAATTTTTGTTAGATTTAGGGCCAATTTCTTGGCCGTTTTCACCTAAACTTGAACCTATGTGGTCGCGTTGACATGGTCTCTAAAACACATTATCAATTTCGGTTTGAGATGGGCTGTTGGAGAAGAAATGTGCAGTCAAAGCATGGCAAAAACGATGAAAGAAACAAGTTTGCGCGTTTGGAGGAAAAAGGCGTGTGGCCCCACAGGCACGAAATGGCTAGCGCATGGGCGCCATGCACCCGCAACTCCCAACTACACCCACAATTGCAAGCGCATGTACCCACGCCCTAGGGCAGTTGTTGGTGTTAAGCAGGCTACGTGCTAGGGTAGTTGCGGGCATAAGCGGGCCACACGCCGGTTCGGTGAAGAGGGCGTGTGTAGGCAGTCGTTGAGGCGCGTGTTGTATAGGCACCATAAGCCCTTTTTTCCATTTATTACCGTTTTGCCCTCCTTCTTGGCTGTTATTGTAGTTTTGCCCTTTGCCTAATTTATTTATTGCTTTGCCCCTCTTTTTCGTTGTTATTGCAAATTTACCCTTGACATTGAATTTATGGTTCTATCCTTGGCTGAATTTATCTTATTGTTTTGCCCTTTGGTACATTTATTTACTATTCTGCCCTTCATGTATTTTGTGAATATTTTATGCATGCAATTAAAATGTCCAATGATCCATATATTTTAATTAATTAGAAAGTAGCAACATCATCTTGAATTAATTCAATTATTTATTGAAAGCCTCCATATCATATTTAGAAATGGACATTGATTGCAATTAATCATATTAATATTGTGAATTTTATCCCATAGGAATTTTCATTATATTAATATGATTATTAAGGATGAAATATCATATTATTTTTCTTAATTTATCCACAGGGATTAAGGAAAGGAACATAATATGGTAATTTCTTCATGATGTAATTGTGAATCTATTTAAATTAAAAACTTAACCTATAAACAGTTTTTATGTTATGTGATTCATATTGGTGACATGTTTATATCGTAAAACATGATTTATGTATATTTTCCCTCAAATTTTGTAACATAAGCATGATCGTTTGATATGTAGTTTTGTAACTTATGAATTTCTCTAAATTTAAGTGTGATGTTCGCATACTGAATGGTAAAAATGATAAAGTTTGAAATGAGTTAGTTCCTCTTCAATTTGAGTGGATGGACATTGACCATACTATAAGGAAAGATGAACCACCTGCTCCTACTGATTTAAGCATTGCAGCTGAGATAGTCCTTTATGATCAATGGGAGTGGTTCAACCACCTTAGTGCGATGTTTATAAGGGCTAAAATATCTCTTAGTATCCATGATTTAGTTGCTCAACATAACAATGCTAAGGCTTTATTGGAGGCTATTGATGCATGATTTGAGACTTTAGAGAAGACGCATGCCATGAGCCTGGTTATGAAGTTTTCATCGTTGAAGTTTACTAGTGTTAGAGGTGTGCGTGAGCACATCATGAAGATGAGGGATATTTTAGCTTAGCTTAGGAATTTTGAGGTTAAGATATTCGAATCCTTCATTGTGTACTATATTCTAAACACTCTTATGTAACAGTATGTACCTTTCAAGATCTCTTACAACATGCATAAGAATAAATGATATGGACCTAAGCAGATCATTAAAAGGCTCACGGAGGAAATAGGCAGGAAAATCGCCCTGGGGTGAGAGACCCCGTACTGTCCTCCTATTGCCTTTCTGTCGGGAAGACAAAAATAGACAGGGGATTAGGGGGCTTTATTGTGGTGAAGGTAGACACCACATCAAAACTTTGGTTCTGGCTACTATTGGGTAGCCAAGTATAGTAGCCTCTCGCGCCTGGAATGAGTGAGAGTGGGTTAAATGCTCACAACTAGGTTAACATGCCTTACGGCACTGTATTCAACCACAGATTAACCTAGTTCCCTCAATTGAGACTTTAGAGAAGGTGCATGCTATGAGCCTGATTATGAAGTTTTCATCGTTGAAGTTTACTAGTGTTAGAGGTGTGTGTGAGCACATCATGAAGATGATGGATATTTTAGCTCAGTTTAGGAATCTTGAAGTTGAGATATCCTAATCCTTCATTGTATACTATATTATGAACACTCTCCCGTAACAGTATATACCTTTCAAAATCTCTTACAACACGCATAAGAATAAATGGTCAATTAGTGAACTTATGACCTTATGTGTTCAAGAGGAAGAAAGACTGATTGTGGAATTGCGAGAAAGTGCTCATTTGACAACAAGAGGAAAGAATAAAAGTCATGGCAAGCATAAGAGAAAAAGTAAGATACCTCTCCAAGCTCACATTAAAAAATAATCCAAATGTTTTTTTTTGGTAAAAAGAAGAGACATATAAGGAAGGATTGCATTGGATTTAAGGTCTGACTCAAGAAGAAAGGTAATCCAATCTCTTGTGTTTATTATGAATCTAATATGGATGATGTAAGTCACAACACTTGATGGATTGATTTTAGATCTACAATCCACATTTTGGATTTTTTGCAGGGTTTTCAAAACAACAGGAAGTTAGTGGGAAATGAACAAAATATATATTCAGGAAATAAGATGCGTTTGCATGTGGAAACTATTGAGACATGTAGATTAATTCTTAATAGTGGCTTTGTTTTGAATTTGGAAATAATCTTTTATGTTTCTAGTTTTTCTAGAAACTTCATTTCAGTTTCAAAACTTGTGTTTTTAGGATACTCTTTTAACTTTTCAAATTCAAACTCCGGTTTATCATTTAAATCTAAAATTCTTAAGAGTGGTACTTTGTTTGATTATCTTTTTTGAATTACTTTACAAGACCATGTCTATTATAATACAATGCATGTTCATGATAATACCGGTATAAAACAATCTGTTGTGAATGAAGATTCCTCTATATTATGACATCGGAGATTGTGACAAATCCCCATAGATAGAATATTTAGTACTTTAGATTTTACCGATTGTGATGCTTCTGTGGATTGTATAAAATGAAAGCAGATCAACAAGACGAAGAAATGTGCCAAGAGGAGTATAGAAATATTAGAAATCATATATACAAATATTTGTAGTCCAAATATCGACTTGTATGGTCAGAAATAATTTATCTCATTCATAGATAACTATTCACATTATGTTTCTCTACTTTTTTTTCATAATAAGCATGGAGCATTAGATACCTTTGAGGTATTTAAGGTGGAAGTAGAAAAACAATGCGGTAAGCAAACTGAGATTAGATAGAGGTAATGTATTCTATGGTAGATACATTGAAGATAGATAAGCACTTGATCCATTTGCGAAGTTTGTTCAAGAGCATATGATGGTTGCCTAATATACTATGCCTGGTTCTTTGAACCAAAACGGTATAGCGGAATGGAGAAACCAATTTTTATTAGATATGGTAAAGAGTATGCTTAACGGCTCCAAACTTCTTATGTCCTTGTGGACTGAAGTACTTCAGACGGCAATGTATATATTAAATCTGGTTTCGACCAAGGCTATCCCAATATCACTTTTTTGAGTTGTTTAAAGGTTGGAAAATGAGCTTGCAACATTTACGTATTTGGGGATGCTTATCTAAAGTGAGGGTCTACAATCCACAAGAAAAGAAGTTGGACTCAAGGATCATTAGTGGGTGTTTCATTGGATATGTCGAAAGGTACAAGGGATACGAGTTTTATTGTCCATTTCACAATCAAGAAACGTTAAGTTTCTTGAAAATGACTTGATTAGTGGGAGCGATCGATCAAAGGATCTTATTCCTAAGAAAGATTATTTAGACATTCAATCTTTTATTTCAAATATAAGGTTGGTTGTTGTTTATAACGTCCCTTTAGTTCAATCGGTTATTAAACATACAATCATTGAAGTTCTACAACTTGCTGATATTAATCTAGTAAATCCAGTTGTTTAGTAATTACCCAATTGTTGAACAACCAGTTGATCAACACGCACATCAAGAGAATGTTGATGCAACATTAAGAAGTTCTACTAGAATGAGGAAATCAACAATTCCTAGTGATTATATTGTGTATTTACAAGAATCTGACTATAATATTGGAGTTGAGAATGATCCTAAAACGTTTTTACAAGTCATGAATAGTGTTAAATCTAATTTGTGGTACAATGTCATGAAAGAAGAGATGAGTTTTATGGCATCTAACGAAATCTAGGATTTGGTTGAGTTGCTTGATGGTGCGAAAGCTATGAGTTGTAAATGAGTCTCCAAAACTAAGAAGGATCCATTGGGTAACATTGAAAAATATAAAGCTAGACTCATAGCCAAATGATTCACTTAAAAGGAAATAATCGATTACACTAAGACATTTTCTCCTGTATCTAAAAAAGATTATCTTCATATTGTTTTGACATTGGCTACCCATTTTGATATGGAATTACACCAAATGGATGTAAAAACATCATTCGTCAATAGGGAACTAAGGAAGAGGTTTACATGAAACAACCTGAAGAATTCTTTTATGGTAAAGGTGAGCAATTGGTGTGCATGCTTAAGAGATCTATATATGGCTTGAAACAAGCATCTCGTCAATGGTACTTAAGATTTTTTGAGGTTATCATTTCATTCGATTGTGTAGAGAATGTTATGGATTAATGTATATACTAGAAGATTAGTGGGAGCAAAATTTGTTTCATTGTGTTATATGTAGATGATATTCTACTTGCAACCAATGATAATAGATTAATATATGAGATGGAACAATTCCTTTATAAGAGTTTTGACATGAAGGACTTGGGTAAGGCATCTTATGTCACTAGTATTAAGATCCATAGAAATAGACCTTGAGAAATTTTGAGACTATCTCAAGAAATCTATATCAATAAGGTCCTAGAGAGATTTTGGATGAAAAATTGTTCACCAAGTATAGCACCTAAAATGAAGGGTGACAGGTTCAATTTGAACCAGTGCCCTAAGAATGATCTAAAAAGGAAACAAATCAACCATTTCATATGCTTCAGCTATCAAAAGCTTGATATATGCTTAAGTTTGCACTTGACCTAACATCGTTTTTGCTATGGGAATGTCGAGAAGACTAGAAAAGAAACCAGATCCTGAACCTTTCCAGGAGTCTCCCCTTACCTATATGGTCTTAAATGTACTTGATGCTTTATTGTGAGACTAGAGTCAACAAAAGATACCGGCCATTGTCGCATTCAACTCCACCAAACAAAATAACTCTTTCATTATGAATCAACTTCACAATTAGATTCATTTTCCCTTGAAAATACTTTAATCTCTAAGCCAGAAACACAAGTTTCTCATGAGCCTACTATCTTTATGGCCAACCCCCTTGAGGCAGAAATGAAATCAAATTCATTTGAGCTAGAAGTTGTAAATCTTCATGACTCAAACCTAGATCATAGATCTTTGACCTTACAATAATGCTTCACACTCAATGATATTTCATACTCTAAACAGCCAGAAAGATTATGAACATTTCATGCTTGGTTTAATGCCAAAGCACTTATTGTCAAAAGTTAGTATGATATACTGACCGAGTTTGTGAGCAAATTCACTAGAGGCCTAAAAGATTGGTCGAGAACTATCTCTAATTAGGATCAAATGACATACCTACTTTAAATAGATTTTCTTCATGGGATTCGGATTACTCACCAATTCTTTATTGGTAAACTAGAAGATCTTATTGAGCTTAAATTATTTTAGGGATAATTCACTAGAGGTTCTAAAATTTGCTATGGAAGTACAATTAAGTCCTAAAACTTGCAAAAAATGTAATCAAATCTTAAAATTTGTAAATAGGTGCAATGAAGTCTTAAAGTTAATATTTGTCAATTTATTTAATGGAAAATGCTGACATGGCAATTTTAAATAAATTTTTCTCTCATAGTTGGCATTTTTTTATTGTTTTCTTTTTAAAATATTATTTAAATCAGATTAAAAAATTGAAATAGTGAAAATTTTATTTAAAAAAAAAATGGAAAGAAAAAAGAGAGAAGAGAAGGGTAGGGTAGGACCATGCTAATAGGTGTCACTGCCTCCATTGCCACCCATAATTGAAGGGGCTAGTAACCTCTGTCGACCCGGGCGAGGGTGATTGGCCCTCGCCAGTCTTAGGCGAGGCGTTGTTGGCCCCAAGCGAGGGTTGGCAACCATAGTTAGCTCAGGTTCGTGCTTGGGCACCTCGATTTGGATGACGCTGGCGCTCGCTTGGGCCTAATGAGTGTCATTGGCCTTTGCTTGGGGCCGACAAGGCCTCATTGGCTCCAAGTGATAGTAGGCGTTGCCCAAATCTAAGTGGGTACCCAAATCTGAGTGCCCTTGCCTAGGGTGGCGCAGGTCACTTGCCCTCGCCTAGGGCTAGCGGGGCCTTGCTTGGAGCCGGCGAGGGTTGGCCACCCTCGTCTAAGGCTAGTGATGAGTGGTAGTGGTGGCAGCACTTATCAATGTGGCCCTACACTACCTTTCTCTTTTCTCTCTCTAGTGTTTTTTTTTTCAATTTTTAAAATAAAATGTTAGCTTTTTTTTAATTTTTTTTAATCAGATTTAAATAAGATTTACAAAAGAAAACAATAAAAAAATGACAACTAGGAGAGAGAAATTAATTTAAAAATGTCACATAAGCATTTTTCGTTGATGAACTGACGGTGTTAATTTTAAGACTTGATTGTATCTATTTGATAAGTTTTAAAACTTGATTGCATTTTTTACAAGTTTTAGGATTCAATTATACTTTTGTGACTAGTTTTAGGACTTCTAGTGAACTTATCACATTATTCAGTGCTCTTGGGGCTTATCTAAATTTGGAGTAGATATTCTTGTCCTCTATTCCAAAAGAATTGGACAAGTTGTGAAACAATCTCTTCAGAGTAAACAGCCGACAATTATTGATGTTCCTCTTAGAAACTCTAGCAGGAGATATATCTTGCTTTTGATGATCTTTGCATTCATAAAAAAGCTTTTAGTTATGTTAAAGTAATGGAGAACTTAATTGGGCTTACCAAAAACCTGAGTTAACAGTTAGATGTTCAAAGAAAAATTTCTGTGATGATCCTTCTTGCAGTGATCAATGCAAGCAGTGAAGACACTTCAAAAGATTTTTCTTAGGACATACAAGGAGTAGGCATAAATGGCAATTTTTGCAAAGAAGACGCTCTAGACTAGATTATTCTAGAGAACATAGAAAATGTAATAGTTGCTATGTTTGCAACAAGAAAGGACATTTTGCGAAGAACTATCCAAAGGCTAGAGGAAGAAATTCTCATTTGATTCAAAAAATAGAAGAGAAAACTAGAGTGTCACTCTAGGATGATGATGTTGAATCAATATTCTCCTTAAAGATGAACCCACCAAACATGCTATGTGTGTCATCCAAAGTTGATCACAAACTAATGACATTGAAAGTTCGTCTAAAGAATCTGAAGAAGGAATCTTCTTCTCTTTGGGAAATTTTGAACCTCCAAAAATTTAAGATCTTTGGGCATATTCTCCTTCTATTCTCTCATATTTCCCTGTTAAAATATATCCATCCAAATATAACAAGCTTATTTTTGTCATTGCCCTTATTGACACTGGGGCCGGTGCTTCTGTTCTTGATATGAAGATATATATCCGGTACCTTAACTCCGCTTTTGGAGATACCTTTGTTATAAGAGTTCGGAGCAAGCCCATCACCATACAGTTCTTTCTCCGTTGCTTTGCCACTACCAAAATCTCTGGTATTAGTTCACTAGATAAAGATATCATCTTTGACTAGATATCTTTACACAAATTACTAAACTTAGAATTCTGTTCAATAGAGTACTGTCCAAAGGACAAATTAAGGAATTTGGTATTTAACGGGCATTCCCTATTTTGAAACCGGAAGAGCGGTGTATGTGAGATAGGATACTTGTCACAATTTTTTTTTTAAATATATTTTTTTTCGCTAGTTCATATTATAGGGTCAATTTTCAGAGCGCAATATACTTCAAATTTTAACTAGAAACCCCCGGGTAATGTCGTGCAAAACACTTTCCTCCTCTGCAAAAACGTCGACTTGTTCCATTTGACAAGCACGAATTTCGCCCCGTCTTCTCCCCACCTTCCCCCCTCTCTCCTTTGCGGGCACGTGCATAAAGTCCACCCAAAAAACACCACGTGACAGTACAAACTGTCGACTTTGTCAAAAAAACCGACATAAGACTGTCCCCGATCAACTGAATATAACAGTCCCCTCTCATCACCGACGTGAGAAATTTCCCCTTTCCTATACGCGAGAGAGAGAGAGAGAGAGAGTCTTATGTCGACCGAGTTTTGAAGATTAAGAAAAGGCGGCTTCGCGCTTGTGCTGCACAAGACGGCAACTAGGCGTGCCTTTCTTGCCAAATTCATCAGCCTCTCTCTCACTCTCTATTTATACCCTCCAGCACTTGATCTTCCTCCTTAATCTCTCCGTAGAAAACCAATCTTCACTCCCCCTATCCCCTCTCTCTCTCTCTCTCTCTCTCTCTCTCTCTCTCAAGAACTAAGAGCTTACTATGGAAAGCGAACGCTACGATGAGACGGCAGAGAAGCAGCGAATCAGGAGAAGGCCGCACCAGCAACGGCAGCAGCAGAAGCCGTACAGGGGTATCCGGATGAGGAAGTGGGGTAAGTGGGTGGCTGAGATCAGGGAGCCCAACAAGCGCTCCCGTATCTGGCTCGGCTCCTACGCCACTGCTGTGGCTGCTGCCCGCGCCTACGACACTGCTGTGTTCTACCTCCGTGGCCCCTCTGCCCGCCTCAACTTCCCCGACCTCATCTTGCACGAGGGCCGGGACTCGCTGGGTGAGGTCTCAGCCGCCTCCATCCGCAGGCGTGCAGCTGAGGTCGGGGCCCAGGTCGATGCTGTCCAGGCGGCGGCGCCAGCCAAGTCGAGGCCGTGCCGCACCCCGGACTTGAACGAGTACCCACAACTGGAGGACTTGGGGGAGATTGATCACGAGTCTGTGTTTTGAATTAGTTTCTTTATGGGAAAAGCCGGGTTCAGGAAGAAATACTGGTTGCCCCAGATCAAAGAGGCATTCATCTAGGCCAGGGCTGAAGAGATAGAAGGAGCAAATGAAGAACAGTGATCTCTTTGCTGGTGCAGACCAGCGCCACGTCCGTCTCCAGTTTTGATTAAGAAAAGAAACTGTAGAGCCTCTAGTTCTTCGAGCGTGGAAGGAATTTCTTTTTGTTGATTGTAATTTTTCTCTCTCTTCTTCTTTTTTACCAAGAAAAAGAGACGAAGCCAGCCCGACCGAGACAGCGATACTAGATGAATGCTTGTGGTCTAATTTAATTCACGGAATTCAAGATCATCATGTCACAGCACAAGATCTCGTGAACCTGAGAGCATGAATGTTAATTGTCATGTCATGCTGCATAAAGATAAGATTTTTTCATAGATCGTTTACGGGTTCTTTTGAAAGTTTGAGGGGAGCGTGTGGTCCCGGCTTTAGACAATGTGGTGGTTTACAGGGTGTGCGATGGAGATGTGATTTGGCGTCTTGTTTCCGATTGCCAAACGTGCCTGGGGACACCACCGAAGCAGGTGACCCCCACGTCGAAGTGCAGCAGAAAGAGGTCGTGAAAAAAGCTGTGGTGATCCATCAACCTGAAGTGCATTAATCAGTTTCACTCGAATCATGTGCTGGTCAGCAATCTGTACTCAGATTCTAGCAATAAAATATCAAGTTGGGGGAAAAGGTTTGAAATTCTGGTGAAAGAAAGATTTAGGGAAATTTTTAGAGTTTTAAGCACAAAAGAACAAATATTCCACTAAATGACATGTTTAACTTTAATCATCTAAGACAGTTAGTTAATACTATATGACAAGTAAAAGTAAATTCTTCTCCTGCATATTTTCGGAGTAAAAGTTTCATCCATCCATAAGTTTCTTTTAACAAAATCAACTTTAGCTCAATAATAAGGAGATAATTACAAAGTTAATTCTAAACCTATTATATGGGTGTCAATTCAATCCTAAACTTTTTAATTTTGTTAATGTATTCCTAAACCTTTGTCCAAAATTCCAATATAGTCCTTTCGACTAATTATCGCCAGATATTACTGATATGGTGTCTATTTGTCACCGGCTATTTCAAGCAAATTGTGGATTGTTACATTAGAGTTTTCCGATAGACATAAAGGTTTGGGATACATTGGCCAAAATTTGAAAATCTATGATTGAATTGATAATTGTACAATAAGTTTAGGACTAATTGGGCAATTTCGCCAATTAACAAGTTAGTTAATACCACTTCATCGACAATCCAATCATATAATATTCGTTTCTCAATCTGAATCTCTCAAAGTTTTTCAAAAGTCTCATTTGAATCAAAACAAGACCTTTTCCATACCATTAGGGCTTTAACATTGATAAAACGTTAAGTCCATTAAGAAATTCTACGTGTTTCTGATCTTATGTTCTTTGGGCCCAATTCCAAATCCGAAACCAACGTTCGGATCATGCGAGTTCTAGTTTTCCATGTGAGCCTCTTCCTTTAATTCTTGCTTCCTAAGGTTTCGACGCATTTATTTATCACTGAGATTGTTTTGCCATGCGAATGCAGCGATTTATCACAGTTTTAATAATGGGCCATACACGTAGCTGGGCCTACATAAGCCCGAAGAGCTAACGATATGCTTTTAACACAATATTCCCTTCCTAACCTCCTTTTTTTTTTTTTTTTTAATCACAAAACATGTAACTTTTTTTTTTAAAAATAATTTCCAAAATGTCATTTTTTTAAGGAAAATTACAATACTTATCAGTGTTTGGCTAAAAACTAAATATGAACTGAAAATAATATTCGCCATTTGGTTAAGAAAATTTGATTTGATTTACTTAATTAAATATACCTTATTTGAGCACTAGTGACTTGTGCATAAGTAGCCAAGAAATTGAGTATAGGCATTATGGCTTTGACTTTGACCTTGATGGACCTCGACCCGGGCATGGGTACCTAGGTCCTAGGCAAGAGCACAAGCATCAAAGTCCTGGGCTTGACCTCAATGGACCTGGGCTCAACCTCGATGGATAGGGACGTGAGCATTGGGTTCTAAGCTCAGCCTTGAAGGACTTGGGACCAAGTGCGGGGGTCCCCAACCCAACCTCAATCGATTCGAGCTTTGGTGCCAAGGACTCGGGCGTGGGTGCCGAGGTCTCGAGTACTCACACTAAGGTCTTGGGCATGGTGTTAATGTACTCAGTCTCGACACAGGGACATGAGTAGGGACATTGGGGGCTTGTGTAACACCCACGAATTCCAAGCTATGAGAATAAGGTATAAGGATCAATCATGGGAATTAATGACATAAACCTTGGATAGACCAAGACATGGCATGTTCGGCCATGGACCCGGTCCACCCAACCGAGACTCGGTTAGGGAAAATAACCAAGACCAAGCACGAGGTTTATTTTAAGACATCCAATGGACCAATTCTAATTGAAAATGGCCATGGACAAGTTTAAGAAGGCTACCAACTTAGTCACACTCATTTGGTTAAAGTTTAGTAAATTTTGGCATGAACCTCAATTCTTATAGAACCGTCAATTGTGTACAAATATGAATGACACCCTATGTTAGTCTCACGATTGCCTTGGATAAGATTTTAACACAAATCAATTAATGCAGGAATAAATCATTGGACAAGTGTCAAGAGGTAATTGTGGGTTCTAGAATCTTCCATAACCTTTGACGATAGTCTATCCTTATCCATTATATGCCACATGTCAATTGGGGGGAGAGAAAACTTGCTTTTCAAGTAGCTTGGCAAAAATATCTAGGCTTCATTTAATAACTTTGGATCTTAGTTCATAAATGACATGGATGAATCACCATTTAGGTGTCCCCTAGAAGGTTAGACCATGATGACCCTAAAATATAGCCTTGGTGAACAAGGCAAGGGCCAACCAATTAGAAAAAAACATTAGGCATTAAAGAGGCTTATGTGTCCCTTAGGCGCCATAGGCAATAATGAGCCTAGAGTAAGCTTTGGAGGATAAGGAAATAAGGGGGCCAATCAAAATTAAACACAAATAAGCATAGGTGCCAACTAAGGAGGCTATATAGGCCAATTCATATCTTGGTTTAATCATGAGTTTACATAAAAATCTAAGAGGAAGAGGCCTATAAATAGGAGAATGCATCCTCACATTTTGGAGGCCTAGCCATTCTCTCCTATCCTCTCCCTCCCTCTCCTCTCTTTCATGCCATTCCCCTCCAAGCCACCCTAGAAGTAGACCGACCACCAAAGAAGCATCTTGGAGCTAGATTCAAAATTTGTAAGTAGACTTTCCTAACTCTTCGATAGGGCGATGTGCTATGCGTATCGATTTAGGATTTTTCATCGTTTTCTTGTGTTTACTTGTATGTTGTGCTTGTTGCGTGTTTTCAATTACTTGTCTTTATATCAAGTAAATCATGGTCTCGCATGGGTGTCGAACACACTCGGATGTGAGGAAAGATCTCGGAAAATTGGACATGTGCCGAGGTGGGTGCATGGCCCACACTTGATCTCAGGACAACATTGAAGCATGTTGTTAGTTGGGACAAGCATCGGGTCGATATCGAAGCCAAAGTGAACAATTCCAAGTCAAGAACACGAGCCCGAATCGCATCCGGCATGAGTCTAGTTTAATAGGGCACAAAAGTCATTGATTCACTTTGTATGGCACGTCTTTGGGCCTTTCATTCGGGTAATGATTCAAGATAACAAAATGGATTGATTGATGCTTGAATGCATAGACACACAATGGACTTTTACCACTGATGCTGGGGTATACCGGGTCGTTCCCTAGGATAAAGTCTCCGATGCCGTTTTGATATTGAGATCATGGATGATGCCGGCCCAGGTGAGGCCGATGCTTGGGGGTCACCCTGGATGTTGTCCTAATAATGAGATTGGGATGCTGCCCGTTGCTAAGGGAGGGACTGATGCTTGGTTGATACCGAAAGAGTCGATGGATTTCGACCAATGGAACTGACTGAAAGAAACTAGAAGTCCATGTGCGGTCCATGACTGATGCATGTGTGATGCTTGAATTGATGCTTGCACTGATATTAGAATTGAGGCTTGCAAAAGCTGGGTTTGTTTGATATGTATTGTTGAGTCCTTGCATCAAATTGAGCATATGTTTGCATCGGGTCACTTAGTGATTGAATGAGTTTTATGTGATGCATGCATCCCTCTTAGTGACTAGAATGATCGTAAATCACGAATCTTTGGAGGGCTTTTTTTATGCATTAACTCATTGGCTTTGATGCTTGAAAGCACATAGTTGATTGAGAGCCCTTCATATGCATAAGTAAGGCAAGTTACAAACCTTGCTATTGATTTGCCATTGACAAGTGGGTGGTGATCTTATATTCGAGGATCAATGGCAAGACGTCCTCCTCTAGGAGAATTAGAGATTTCTACTTACTGAGTCATCGACTCACTGTTGTTGTTTGCACCATTTCAGGTTTGGGATGGGTGAACCAACACTACCGCCCGTCCGTCTTGGTCTTCTGATTGATATAGTTACCACCGTGATATATATAGTAGACTTAGAAGAGGGCGTCACTTACCGAAAGTATATTCACTGTATGGGTCCAAGAAGGGTAGACACCTTGGTTCCTCACGTGTAGGAGGCTTGGTGCCTCATTTTTTATGGGAATGTTTTAGGTCCCATCCGAGGCCTCATCCTTCTAGTGGATCCTATAGGAGCATTGTAGAAGAAGGGCCTAGGATAGGGGCCATTTTTGGAGGAGCTCGATAGAGGAGCTAGGCTATCTTAGCCTTTGATTGTCGATGTGTGGTAATGAATATAAGTAGCCCAGGACTAGGATGGGCATGTAATCAAAATAACTTTTAATATGTATATATATGTATGACTATATGTTGCTTTTGTTTGCTTGGCTTGTATACATGTTACCCGACTTCCATATTTGTTTGTGTACGGGGATTGTCTTTAATTCGTTTCCGCATGTGCTTAATAAAAGATAAAAGATTTTTTGGGTAATCGACGTGCCTAGGACGTCAATGCTAACCCGCCAAGTCACGCTCTCGTATTGGGGGTGGGGCGGGGGTGTGACGGCTTGAGCCTAGCCTCTATGGACATGGGCTTGCACATTGAGGACTTGGGCAATAACATAGGGGTCACAAGCTCGGCCTTGATGGACCCAATCATGGGCGCATGATCTTAGGTTAGGGTGCTATGGACTTGAGCTTGACCTCAATAGACCCATGCCTTAGCACAAGAGCTCGAGCACGAGTATCAGGTCTTAAGCCAAGGCATCGGGGAGTGTAGTAAGGACATCTAAACATTAGGCCTAACCACCGGCACTAGTGTCTAGAGCCCAATCTTTATGGACCTAGGCTTGAGCACTGCGGTTCCGAACCCACACTCTTTGGACTTGGGGTTGACCTCAATGAACCCAAGTCGACTTGGCTTGGCTTCTAGACCCAAGTCAATTGCCAAGGGCCTAGGAACAAGCATTGAGATTCTTGTGCCAAAACACAAAGTTTCTATTTTAAGCATCGATATTTAATCATATTTTAGAAAATGATTTCCGATTTTTTAAAGAGAAATTTTTTTTCTTGATTTTTGGTATAGATTTTTCATTAACTTGGAAAATATTTTCTATTGACTCATTTTTCTAAGCAATTCAAAATTATAAATATCGAAAAATGAATAACATGTTTTCCTGAAAAATGTTAAGATTTAACTCACTCTATTCGGACCATTTTGTTAGTGTATTTGGAAATTTTGAGGAGGTCAGACAATAGTCCCGTCACGGGGGCATTTTCAAGTATAAATTGACGAACACTTGGGGACAGTGAATCTGGCTACGCCAATGGTCGAAAAACGTTCCCAAAATCTCGAGGATTCCATCGCTGGAGAAATGTCTTTGTTTATGCTGTTTCTTGCGAATCTCGTGTCAGTAGCTTGCATTCAAACGAATCCGAGAGGCAATTTTAATTTAATTTGGTGCGCGAAAATTAACACAACTACCCCCAAATTGCAACAAAAAGAAAAGAAAAAAATCATTAGGCATCTTGAATTAAGCTCTTTTCGTGCACAACTAATTATATATGTATCTATGCTACGATCAGAGATAAGCGGTACACACGAGGATCGGGGAGTTCATTATGAATTTATTCATTGTGAGGTGAACTTGACACGTAACATCTAGTATGTACGACGATCAAGATTCCACCCTTCCTAAGTGATCCTCTTCCGGGTTAAACTAAGTAAATCAATGTCTTGATGTCACGGTGTTTGGGTCCATAGTTGACTTACATGTTCTTAGCTTTGGGTTAAACTAAGTGACCTTTAGAGAACAAAATCTCCAACCTGAGATGGAAAATGAGAAGGAGGTTCGAGTTTGGTGATATAGCTTTTGTCTCCTGTTTACGTACCTTTCGAACTTTTTGCTATTGCATTTTGTGCTGTCACATATGTTGTAAAAGCTAGCATAATGGGTTGACAACAACTAGTAAAAGAAGAAAAGATCGTTCAGGAAAGTGAAAGGAGAAAAGCTCCATTCAAAATGGATCTGTGTTATCATAATCTCATTCCCATTTGTCACTTATTTGCAAGGTCAAAGGAGCAGTATCCTTTGGTTTTTTGCCTTGGACTATAAAAAGAAGTATTAGTTCTTAATTACACAAAAGTGAGAAAATCAAAGGTAGGGAAGAAAGGAAAACATAAAATATACTTGCCACCGGTGGAAATTGTCCAATCAACCCTAAACCTATTGTATGGATGTTGATTAAGTGTTAAACTTTCCAATTTTGCCAATTTAGTCTTAAATCTTTGCGTAAAATTTTAATGTAGTCTTTTGATCAATTTTCGCATGGAATCACTTACGCGTCGATGTGTCATGTAGGACAGTTGACAATGATTGAATTGTTATGTCAGCGATTTTAATAAAAATTGATTGGAGGACTATACTAAAATTGCGCACAAAGATTTATGACTTAACTGGCAAGACTAAAAAATTTATGACTAAACTGGCATTCGTACAATAATTTTATAATTGATTGGATGATTTTCCCCATGCAATAGCGTTTAGTGATTCAACTATGGAAACTAGTACTAGTTCTCAAACAAGAAAGTTATCCAAAAAGTCTTAAACCTATTGCATTTTTAACAATTCAGTTCTAAACTTTTTAATTTTGCCAATGGAGTTATAAATCTTTTCGCGCTTTGCCAATTAAATCCATTTGATCAATTTTGGATGGAAATTGCTGGCATGGACATTGGTTATCTTATGTTGCATGGCCAATGTTGACAATAATAATTTTTTTAATAATATTTTAACGTTTTTTTCAAAATTTTAATTTTAATTTTTCCTTTTCTTTATTTATTTATTTATTAACAACTTGGGCCAATGAGGGTCACCAGGCCCTCACCCAGTGGCCGTTTGGGTGAGGGTCATGACCCTCACTTGCGATTGGTGAGGGCCCCGCAACCCTAAGCGACTAGACTTGTAAAATGAAAAAACAAAGAAAATTAAATTAAATAAAAATCGAAAAAAATAAAAAATTTATTAAAAATTATTTATGTCAAGACTGTTATGCCATGTAAGACAGTCAACGCTGCGTTAGTGATTTTCAACTAAAATTAACTAGATGGACTCAATTGGCAAAATGTAAAATGGTTTATGACTCAATTCACAAAATTAAAAGATTTATGATTGAATTGATAAGAACGTAATAGGTTTAAGACTTCTTTGAACAATTTTTCCATTCTCAAATTGTTTGCTTGGTGCTTCACTTGCTTTAGCTGAAATATGGGATGACAGAATTCTATTAATGGTGCATTTACGAAGATAGAGTTGATGTATACTGAGCTGGCCCATAACTTATTTACTTAAATGTTTTAGTGGAGGTAGGCCTTATGGTTATGTTAATGTGTTTGAACTTGGATTATCTCTTTGGAATGAAAATATAGGGTTTCGCCTCCACAATTTGCTCAAAGTTATATGATCATGGCTCAGAGCGTTAACCGTAAGCTAACTCAACAAAAATAAATGGTTGAGTAACCGGCCTAAGCTTATGTTAAGGCTTGATCCTTGTGCTGGAATGATGGCTTTGATTTCGGAAGCGGCAGATCATATGTTTGATAGGTATAATCTAACATGAAAAGCTATCGTGTTCTGTGTAAAAGTCGTGACGATGACGTGTCACCTTCACTTTCTCATTGATGACAAGGCAACTGGTGTTTGCATGAGGCACATCATACCATGGGCAAGAAAGCTTGGGTTGGCGATGGCGAGCCAGGGCCCAAAGGGTATTATCTTACAGAAATCCACAAGCAGACGTGTAAGACGCAAGTCGAGCTAAAAAAGACAGGACAGTGTAAATGGATGATGCCCCTACTACCTTGGCGAGGTTGCTGTGGTCGTTGATGACCTCACAGAGATAGTGAGAGAGAGAGAGAGAGAGAGATGTGAAGTGAAATTGGACTGAAAATCAGCGTCGTTTTTGGTGATTTCTCAAGCTTTCTTTGCTTGATACAGAAATGTTCTCGTCTTCTTTTGGCGGGAATTGTAGGGTCTATTTTGACAACTGCGACGAGTGGGGGCACAACAACACTAACGTCCGCTTCCATTGGACAGTACATTGACATGCATCGCTAAAAGCAACTTCCTTTTCTAAGTTGCGTTTTCACTTCTTCCAAAACTGTGAGATCCAAGGGTTAGACGAATAAAAGAAGATATCTTAAAGACTTTTGAGAGAGTCAAAATATCAAGAAAAACACTTCCGAGTTCGTGCAAAGCGCACCACGGAGGGGTTAAAAGAAATTGGAATAGCAAAAAGAAGGGAGGAAAACAAAAGAGGTTTTGAATAGAGTCGTAAGAGGATCTTTCAGTGCCATCGATTTGTTACTTAATTGTGTTTGGACTGTCATCCATTCACTGCCCCAAAAGAGAATCCCTTTCCCTCCATATTTGCACCCACTTTCCCTTACACGACATGACGCGGAGTTTTTTTCCCCGCTCACCATGCGATCACCTTCTTTTTCTCCCCTTTTCTCGAGGAAAAAGAAGGGAGGAACAAAAGGGAGGGACGGGTTCCACTGTAGGACATAAAGTCGTGTGAGATGAGTTCGTGTAAAAGGTGTCCATCCAAATCTAGTCGGGAATATATTTCCATCATAGCAATGATGGCTACTCGCATTCACTTTATTTGGCATACTCTAAGGAGAGAGAGAGAAAGAAAGAGAATGTGGCATCAGTATCATCAACGACAATCACTTTCCATCAAATTCCATGTTAAAAAAGGCTTCCAAGCAAAACGAAAACTAAAGAGAATAGAAATATAAAGTCATCAAGGGAAAAGGTAGGGGAATTTGGGCCTTTCTTTACTATTAATTTGGTGGAAAGTATAAGTTATTTCCGGGATGGCATTTCATTTCACGCTTCCAACTATTTCCACTACCGACATGTTTTGGCCAAGGGAAGGCTATTAACCAAACCACAAGGCACAGGTAAATCGACTGATTTTTGCTTTTTTACTACCATACACTGCTCATTTGCCGGAAAAGTTCCCGTTTGAGAGTATTAGGACAAAAAGGTTCATTTCGAGATGTGGTGTAACGTGGAGCAGGTAAAATATCATAGTTGATTTTATAGCTCATTAAATTAAGTTCTTGAAAATGTGACTTTAACTAAATATATTGACGGTCTTGAACTTGAACTGCCTTTTAGTGATATCTCTAAGTTAAAATGTCTGCATCCATCAATGCTAAAGATTGATTAGTGATCTGCTGGATGTTGTGTATTAACATTTGCTGAAGTGTCTCATAGAAGAAATCTCCGTGTGACTTCCCTAACTGAGATTGCTATTGGTAACCCAAGACTTTCCATTGAGCTTTATGGCACGACCAAAGTGGATGTTCCAATTGAGATGATGCTGGAGCAAAAGGATACTTACATTAAGAGGGAGGAGACCTAATGCAAAATTGCATATATTAGCGAAAGATTTGTTGAGGTGCACTGTGAGGATAATAGATGAAAAAAATACTCACACCAAGAATGTGGTGTAATGCCAAACATATTGGTTCAAACTTTTCAATAAAGGTCCAATTAGGTACATTGTTAGGTTTTGAAATACGTTCTCCTTTTCAAGTGAATTTATTCATAAATTTAGAGGATCTTAAGTCATTACTTTGACTCACCGATGTCGAAATGCAATTTGACAATTGGCCACAGAAATGTTCAAAATTCGGCATGTGTTGGCCACAATTTTAGAATTTGAGCTTGACTTATCTCAAAATATTCAAAATCATCTTAAGGTAGATCTAAACGTTCAAGAAATTAAAATTGCGCTCTCTAACAAGCCATAAACTAAAATATTAATCATACCAGATAAGATCCAGTGTGTTAATGCCAATGTAACTATATTCACCGCTCATCACATCAGGATCATGATACAACATTGAATCATGTATCCACCATACGAATGAGAGTTCTGGCCCCTAAAGAGATACTTGAGGGTTACTTGGGAGGTTGAATTTGCACTACATTAATATTTAAACCGATAAAAGTTAATAAATATTTTTTCGAAATAGCTCGCTCCTTTTCTCTTTTATCCAGAAAAAGGACAGAGATTCTCACCTGAGTATTTTGCGCCCTCTACACCGTGCAGGGCATCGAGTGTATGCTGTCATTTTTCAGAGAATGAAAGTGATTCTTGGTTTTACTCGTGTACTGCACACGAACACGCACAAGCACATGAAGCTTTTTTTAGATGGATGAGGGCGTGCGAGGGGTCCATCGACACGTGCGAATGATGACAATGTCTTTGGGGATACAATAATGATGGAGTTCCACCGTTTCTTCCACTGGTCGTGGGATCCCCACCCCCACCTTATCATGCGATCCAACTTCCTCTCTCTCTCTCTCTCTCTCTCTCTCTCTTTCTCTCTCTATCTTTGACCGACAATTATCATATCATCAACTCCATCTGATTGACGTTCTTCCTGGAGGTGGAAAGAAAATGCTCATGTCATCTTGTAATGAATTTCCTGTGGAAACTCGAAGAGTTTTACTCGGACCATGTTTCCGATTGTTGGGTAACTCGTCATGGACATCGAAGCACTAAATTTGAGTAAATATAGATACGGGCGATGTTCGTAATTTGCAACTTATGAATTAGGGGTACAAATAATGGACAAAGGAAAACAAGACTCGTAGAAAAGAGGGTCTCGATTAATTAGGTTTAAGAAAATTATACACGCAGGTACGTCAATAAAGATTGATTGAGAGATAGAGTGGCGGAATTCTATGGTCCAATCACATTACTCTTGCTCATATTGACCTTGGAGGTTATGCCGGTTGTGGGAGTAAAGTCTTACCTAATTCATGTGAACATAACAATTTATATGTATTTGTAAGGATTAGCCAAGATGAGAGATTCAACCTCACATTATAAAAAGAATTGACACTGTGGGACCACTCAAAAACATTGTATAGGGGAAAAGAATTTCAAGAATCATGTTAAAGCATTCTTCATCGTAAAGAGAAAACACAGTGCGGATTGGTTTGTTTTGGAGGTTAAATCGAACCAAATGGTAACCAAACCATATAAAAACGATTTTTCGCGATTGGATTTGGTTTCAAAATTTTCACAACCAAACCAAACCAAACCAAACCGCACTATTATGGTTAGTTTGAACAATTTTTTGCTCACATTGCTTATCATTTGTATGGGGTCTTCTATACATATGGTTTCCCTACACCCAATTATCTGGTCTTTTGGATTTTAATATTCTAAATTATCATCCTAATAGATTCAAAGATTTGCCATTCTTAATGAAGGATCTTTCTACCTTGCATTCTCTATTAGAAGGTTTAATTAATGATCTCGTGTCATTAAATGATGAAAGCAGAATGTGTAAGATCATCATTAGACAGCAATGCAATGATATTGACAGCATTTAACACCTCTTCACGTGCTTAACGAGATGAAAGAGGAACAGTTGTAAGGAGGGACATATCACTGCACTGATGAACAAGCATTGATTGGGGGAATGGAAGGTGAACAAGAAATCAATGTGGACGATAGATGAATTTAAATGTTGTAGGAGGAGCTCCATATGTTTTTGACTTTTGGTGCAATCAAGGGCCTGATTTCCCGGTCGGCAACATTTGGTTGTCGGAAAACCTCAGCCTTTCATTCTTGCATGAAAGTTAAGCATAATTCTGATCATAATAGAGGACCGCAAAACATTAATTTTTTGACAAACGAGTTGAGAAATGGAATACGATAATCAATTGAAAAATGTTTGGTTGCACCCGTTTCATAAGAAGTTTTGGGACTAATCAACCTAAGTAAAATGTCTAGAACTCAAAAATCGGGAAAATTACCCATTTTATCCTAAACCGATCGTGTGTGTACCAATTTTGTCTTGAAATCTTGCCCGGAATTTCAATAAAGTCATTTTGGTTAATTTTCACCGAAAATCACTAACATGATGGTCTAGTCATCAACAACCTTATGTGAGCCATCACCACATTAGTAATCTCCAAAAAAAAAAAAAAATTAGTCAGAAGGACTACATTAGAATTTCGAGAAAAAATTTAAGACTAAATTAGTATAATTGAAAATTTTATGAGCAAACTGACATTTGTACGATATATTTATGACTGATTAGACAACTTTCCCTAAAATAATTATTGCCCAAATGTTTAGGATTTGTACCCCAACTGAAGAGACCATGTCATACTAAATTGACAACTCAAACCTGCTCGAATTGTGCGGTGGTCCAATTATGAAATTATATACACCTGGAGACATTTAACATAATTGGAGATCAAAATCCAAACATAAAAAGACAGATCAATCAACCTTTAGAATGAGGTCATGGGTTTGAGGCACATTCCTTTTATAGTAATAAGAAGTATCTAGACTTTTTCACCTGATTTGGTAATTCTCACAAATAAATACAAATAGTCCTATTCACACGCATCGGATAAAACTTTACTCACATGTGGCAGGCATAACACACGAAGTTAATATGAGCGTGAATTACCGTGATTTGAATACAGAATCTACTGCACTAAAATCAAGTGCGCAATTGCTCATCCAAACCGGTCGCTGTAGCCACATCCGAGATCTTTTTGACTGCATCTACCAAAGTTTTGATACAACAATCAATCCGATTGTTCCTTCTTTAAAGCTGTCAGGTCGATAAAGGAGTTCCACTAGACTCGGAGACAATTAGGTGACCACCGAGAATGGGGTCATGATAGCATGTTTGACATTGCTGAGAAGTGTTTTTTGAGTGTGTCTTTAGTTCAAGCAGGAAATAGAACTTGTTGACTGGGGTTGCATGCATGGCGATCAAGAGAGGGAAGGTGCATGCAGTGATGAGCAGCGATGCTGCAGAATCTCTGATGGACCAATGGTGAGGGTAGATCGCTGGATTCACCAAATTAGGTGCACAATGATTGAGTCTATATGAATAGGGTGGGGGAGAGAGAATTTCGAGTCGACAACAAAAGCAAAGTCGTGATTGATGGTGGAAATTAAAATCCATTCTAGGGTTTGTATGCTCACGTGAGACCGAAAGCGGTGGATCGAGGCGGGGGCAAAACATTGATTACATGCGAGGTTGCTTCATTTTACATTCGTCGTCTAATTCGTTCGCATGATGAATTCGAACGGATCCGTACTTCTCTCGTGAGAGAAAATTTCACGGTTCAAATTCGTGCCATGTGTCGTAAACTCGTGATACTATGCAAAAATTCAAGCAATTAGGAAATTGATATGCACGACACGTTTCTCTGCAATGAGTTATTGTTTCTATTAGTCAATAGTTATGTCTTTACTTTATTTAATCAGGACAAATTTAGTGCGGTGTCGTGGGAGATCTCACTCAACTTTTCTTTTCTTTTTTTTTGCTTTCTTTTTTGTGATTAGTGAGATAGTCAAGATCTCACTCAGCTTATGCAATCAGGAAATTGGACCTTCCGAAAAAGAAAGAGATCTTTGGATTTGTCAAACACTCATTATTGTCTCGACAATTTTCACATCAGTGATGGAATGACATCTGGCAATTTATGTTCCATGAAGCAAAAGTCACTCCTGGGGAACTGGCCCTGTGTTTTTTTCGGTGCGATTTGAAATTTTGGAATTTAGCCTCTTCTTTTGTTTGACTCTAAAAAGAAAAACAGGGCGTGTAATTCCACAAGAAAGTGGTTTCGAAAAGTAAGAACTTCATTTTCGAATTAAAGAGTAAGAAATTCATTATCGAATTAAAGAGTTTGTAAATGCTTTTGTAACTTGTGCATCTTCATTTTCATTTTCATTTTCACTTTTTATTTCTTACAATTCAACTACACTTTACCCTAGCTTATCTTTATTTTATATATATTGTTTAAAAAAGTTAAGCTCCTTGCAATCCTTTATATGGTAATCATCGAAATATTAAATGACACATTTATTTGTTAACTTAAATTTTAAAAACGATTAATGGTGGTTTCACAGAATTCTCATGACCCTATTATTATTTTTTTATCATAAAGTGTTATCATGAAGTGAATTTTATAATAAATTTGTCGGCCGTGGTTCGGCCGTTAAAAAAGATGCATGAACCCAAGTTCCTTTTGGACATTTTCTGTATTTCGACTCAGATATTTGGCTAGTGATTATGGTGCAAAGAATTTGGCCCGAGATAATTAAAAAAAAAAAAAACGAAAAAAGAGAGAGGGTGAATAGAAAGATATATGAAAAATAGCTTCTAGAACATCAGTTTGGCAAAAGATAAAGCCAAATCTACAGCAGCCCCAAAAAGAGGCAGATTAAACGCATCAAATCATTCCGTGGACAAGCTTTATATGCCACTTTTAACTCCAAAAGCTACTTATGATCAGTACGTGAGATAAAAGGGGCCGCATTAAAATGCCAAAAAATAAATTAATAGATAAAAAGGAAAAGAAAGAAGTGTGCGATTGAGCAAAGAGGCTCAACTTAAAGCTGCTAGTGAATCACTATGCAGATATACTTCAGCTAGAATGCATACTCTCCAATCTATATATGGAAAAAGGGAAAAATTAAGATGATATGCTCCAAAGTTTGAAAATAAAAATGTTCCCTTGATGACGAACATGCAGTTTACACCGAGTGCATTGAACATATAAAATGCACATGAAAAATCTATTGAAATTTGATTATACCAATTAAAAATTAGCATATAATTTCATTCCATACAAAATATGAAGGACTTTCGGCCTGAGTTTTTTTTTTTCCTCAAATTGAGTTATGATAGTCAGTATGAGAACATGTGATTTTAGGTGCTTTAAGTTAGGTATGTTAATTATTGATTTCACGCATGTCCATTATTTATGTTTAAATCCAATTGAAAACGTGTCTTGTATTGATACTAATTGTTATTGATGTATCACAAGTCTGATCTTTTTGGGATGAATTTGATAGTTCCCGATTGACTCTCGAAAGGTGTGGTTGGGCAATTCTCGAAGCTCTATTTTTATTTGGGTTCTTGCTTTATTTATGTATATAAGTAGCAAATCGCAATCGGATGCAAACTGGATCTTCAAATATATGAAATTTGTGTTGTATAAACTCATTCGACCAAAAAAAAAAAAAAAAAGAAGAAAAAACTCATGTTCGGTTTGTCCTTTTCTTGTAAGGAGGAAACGACAAAAGGGTAATTTAAAAATGAAAAGGATAAATACCTAATAATAAGAAAAACAAGGGGTTGGCTAAATTCAAACCAGCGCGACCGAAGTGTAGGTTTTGTCCCAGACCAATTTATCGCGGTAAGGACTCGGTACTTACGTACGTCCATCACCGAAATCTGTGGGGTGTCTTTGATATATTTTCCAAAGGGAGTGGTTTCCTTGTCCCCTCTTTTCCGACTTTTCAAACTATTATTTATATTATATATATATATTGATTGTCGTCAAGGAGGAACATGGTAATCTAAGGAAGCTGATGTAGGGCTTGATTTAAGCTGGCACTAGCCACTAATCATTGCGTGACGGTCACAAAAATTGACTCTTATGCATTTTTTTTTCAACTGGAATTTTGTGTCATATATTGATGGATAGATAAGTGAATAGAATCGACATTATCGCCTATTGCCTAATTGGGATCAAGCTTTCACGCTGTGATTAAGTTTGGATTGATTGGAAAAACATTTCTCTTGAACATTTTGATTGAATTGGGGAAAAACTAAACCTCTAGAATCAAAAACAGGTTTTCCATTTCGTTATGCGATCATTTTTACCTAAATTGAGATTACCTAAAGGACCATTTGAAGAATGTCGGGGAGAAAGGAATTACATTCAATTTATGTAGTTCTTCCATTCCGATTATATTGCATCTTTAGTAGTTGTATAAGAAGGTTTTCATGCCTGCGGGAATTCAGATTATACAAGAAGAATGAGGGACAAATAAAGGGCGTGGAATTACAATTAGCGTAAATTTAAGACCTTTCTAAGCAACTAAGTTTTGATTATGAAAAATTCACATTGTACTTAATTTTGAAAAGTGCTCACGCCACTTTCCTTGACTTGGTCATGCATGGACAACTCTATGCGCTGGAATGGGATATGATTCGATTTTATTAGCATGATACACTATTGGTAAAAAGGTTTAACCCGATCGCCCCGACCAAACACACACGTCGAGACAGATTTCGCCTAATGGAGCAATATGTCATTTACATGGATTCGAATCTTTCACAAGTAGTCTAATTTCGCTTGAGGAATTGTAAATTTTAATGGCAAATGTGCTAGAGGGACCAAAATATATTTTTTACCAATTAGAGGGTAACTTTGTCAAAACATTTTTGAGAACTACATTGATAAACTCTTCTAATATGCATACTTGGGAAAAAATCACATTGTACAAATGTTAATTCAATACCAAACTTTTCAATTTAGTCCTATAACTTTGCATGAAATACTAATGTAGTCATACTAGTTAATTTTTTCTAGAGATCGCCATCATTGTATGGTGCCACGTAGAATGGAAAGACTACATTGAAATTGTGCTCAAATATTTAATTATTTCCTCGTACCTGGAGGGTTGGTTGATGTAATTAATTGTATCCCTAAACAAAAATTTAGCACTTATTGTGCTGTTTCCAAGGAAGGAAAAACAACAACAATAGTTGTATACTAGGCAAATTGTTTACCTAGCTCAACCTACACAAAATGTTAAAGTCTGCCTTAATTTCAAACTTCTCAACATTAGAATTGACATCTTTTTGATAAGATGAGATATTTGAAACCTTTGACTCAACTAATTTTCCATGAATATATTTAAATCTCCTAGTCAAGATGCATTTACTAGACCCTAGAGGCCTTTAGGGAAATTGAGTGAGAGAAGTTGTGACTTGAATATGAGATTTTGTTGTATCTAAACCAAGCGATCAAATATCCATATTTTTTTTCACATGAAAGAAATTGAAATAATGTCATGATTGGATGTTCATATCCTATAAAATAGATTTAGCTTTCTCGAATTAGATATTTTCCTTCTTAAATAAGTTTGATTTAGGATACTTACGGAGATTAATGGACATCCGAGAACATAAATAGTGAAGTTTGTAAAGCTTCAATTGAAAAACAGGGCCAATGAAAGAAAAAAAATCATATGTAAAAATTAAGACTTTGTTTGTGTCGCAGAAAATAAATAATTAAAAGATTATTTTTCTAAGAATGATCGGTTATTTCATTTGAAATTATTAGTGAATAAAAGATATTTTCATTATCGATAATTTTTATTTTCTGAAAATGCTATTCAAATAATTTATTTTTGTGAAATAAAGATAATTTTCATTGAACATGGGAACTTTGTTGAAGTCGGGGTTCGTAGGTCATGAGAGATTTTGGTTTGGTAAAGTCAGCAAAACGTAGTAACATGGACGATGTCATTAAGGATCGAGATCCATGAGTAAATTGGTGATATGATGGTAAATGTGTCTTGCAAGTTCTAGATACTAATAGAAAAATATATCTTCGTTTGTAAAAATTCTTTTAGAAAACCTAAAGATTTTTTAAGTAGAATATGGATTTGAAATGATGTTTTTCACGATTGGTTGGTTGATCTATTCTAGATTTTTGAATAAAAGACTATCTGGATTTATTTTTTTTTTTATTAATTTAAGTTTTAAATTTTGTAAGGATACCTAATGATGCGACTTGTATTTACTTGTTTAAAAACATTGGGTGTGTGTTCATTTTGTGGAAAATAAGTGATTTGAAAAATATTTTCTAAAAAATGAGCATCTTATTATTTAGAAAAATTAATAAATAATTTTTTTTTCATTGGCCACGAAAATAATTAGGGCTAAATTATTATCACATATTTTTCATTAACTAATTTTTCTAAATTATATAAATAATTATTTTTTGAAAAATACTTTTCAAATCACTCATTTTCGCAAAACCAAAATTAGATTTTTTTACTAGGATCCTCTACTATGTTAATGTTTCTATGGGTATTTCAATAAATCTCTACTGTTGATAAAATAATGCTAATTGTACAAGTTACTACCATCGTTAATTATTTCTATAGGTTAATTAATGGTCTAGGTGGGTGAGGTATCTGATGGAGACGACATCGATGAGCCTAAAGGATCGGATTCTGGCACATACATTTATTGTTTTCTTGATTTGTCAGACATTTTACCTTTTTGAATATCGATGTGATTATTCATAAATTCATCAATATTGTGCTTCGATGCGCGTGCAACTTTGACTGTGGGAGCATAATGTGATCTGTTTATCATTGAGTTCACTGCTTGAGTTTCCATGGGAGAGAATTGAGACGAGAAGTAGAGATGATAAAAGGATAATTATATATTTATTTATTTATTTATTTATTTTTGTCGGTCCTACTTTATTTCTACTTTAATTCTACTCTTAAATTTTTGCCATACTTTCTTGCAAAGTGTAAAAGTCGAAACCCACACTTGATATAAAATTATTTCCAAAATGAGAATGTGAGAATTTAAATCCTTCACATCTCTCTTTACATTCCCCTTTTTATGTTAAAATGGTAGTTACCGAAACAAATCTTAGTAATTAAATAATTATTTATATAGAATACATCATTTGCATAATTTTCTCTTTATCCAGGCATTATTGAGTTAGGTATGATCTCAATAATACATTATGCGAAGAAAGATTTTTGTCATCAACCTACGACACAAAAGTCCAAAAAGATGAATGGCGAAAAAAAGAAGAAGTATAAAATAGAGGTTCTCTCAAAGTCGGTGAGCTGTTAGCAAAATCATCGTCCAAGAATCGCGCAACGACGTCAATTTCAAGATCGATCCTTAATTGGTACGAATATATGCTACAAGTCAGACCATGAGATTGAGAGACAGGACCAGATCTGTAAGCCACATCATGCACGACAATTTAATCCGCCCCAACAAATACCCGCATTGGTCCGCCTCGAGTTGAGCGGATAAATCCTGCGGCATGTGGGATTTGGGGTGCGAAGGAGTCAATTGTTAAAATCGAACTGTTAGATGGCTAGCATTTTACTTCATTCTTTAGGGGTATTCACAGTAAATATATGTCTTAATTCAATTTTTTATTTTTTTAATAATTTAGGAGCATGAGCGCACACTTTTTAATAAACGAGTGGCTTCGTTGAAAAAACCACCTATTATGTTGAACATCAAGTTCGCTGTACAATGAGTGACGGAAAGATGGTCGCATTATGGATTAACCTGTGTGCCAGCGTTGAACGAGTGGCTTTAGACATACAATCCAACTCGTCAACATGAACAAATGAGATGAGCTTGCATCTCATCTCATTACATCCATTGGAAGCTAAAAGTTAAAACTATATGTTGTAACGGCTCACTTTAAGGATTTACATGAACTGAGTTCTCAAAATAGCAAGTTATTGGAGCATACATAGGTCTCTATGTAATATCATCTTGCATTCTCAACTGTTTATGTATACTTGGGATTAAGCCAGCAAAAGGGAAGATCGGGTTAGGTTTAAGTTAGTCAAAAATGGTTCAACCTATATTAATCCATTTTTATGCAATATAATTTAGTGACTCATACCCAACCTAATCCGGACTAAACACATGCTCCGATTGTTAGTAATGTTTTTCCTTAATTTGTTGCCTTTAAAGAACGAGTGACTCCATGAACCGACTTACTGAATTAGTGAGGGAGCTCGGGTACTTGGGTGAGGTCATGGGCTAAGAGTTAGCATGGCACATGAGTAACATAGAGACATGGGTAAATGCCACGCTGATGGAACAAAATAAAGAGGCTTCAAAACGGGTACTAGTTGGTTCTAGTTTGATTCCTTGTTCTCTTGGAACCAACCCATTTTATATTTTGGGTAGAAAATCAATACTTACAATAAAATATAAAAGTTACACAATTTTATTACAAAAACAAATATTGGTCAAGATGTGATATCGTTGTTTGTTCATGTTGAAGATCATAGTTTGATTCTTGATGCATTCAAAAGTGTGTGTGTATATATAGAACTAGCCTTGACTCATGCCAAACCTCTGTAGACCCAAGGACAATACTCGAGTCTCGAGCTTGACCTCAACGAACCTAGGATCAATGTCTGTAGACCTGGGGCATGGGCATCAGGTCTCAAGTCGGTCTTGAGTGACTTGGGGCAACCTTTGTGGACACTAGCTCGAATGCCAAAGAATTATGCTTGACCTTAATGCACCTAGGTGAGTGCTTGCAACTTGAGCATGAGAGATGGGTATCTATGGCCACTGAGGACTTGTGCACGGGCACTAGGGTCCCATGCCTATCCTTAAGGGTCCTAAGGTCAGCTTCTTAGACTTGAGTACAGGAGCTAGGTTCTTTGCCACCCTGCCTCTGTGGACTCGAACCCAGTGATAGGAACTAGGCCTAGCCATGACGGATTTGGCTAGGCACTAGTGACTTTGGTGTGGAGTCAAGTTTCTGGGCATGGTTGCTAGGACCCAAGCATGAGTACTAAGACCCTGGTAGCCTTAAAGAACCTAGTTGTTGAGGAATCGGACCCAACCTTGATGGACCCGAGTTGAGCTCTAATGACTTGGGTGCAGGAGCCAAGAATTTGGGTAGAGCCACTGGGGACTCGGGGATGGGGGTCCTAGACATGAGGCTGGACAATGTTTGGGGCCTTGCCTCAACGGATCCTTGCCTAGCTTTTATAGATTGCATGGCAATTGAGGAAATGGTCAACCTTGTTAGACTCGGGCTGAGCCCTAGTTTTTGGGTGAGAGAGTCAAGTACTTGGGCATGACCATCAAGGATTGGAGCATGGGCACTGAGGTTCGAGGTCCAACTTTAAGAGACCTAGGTAGGCCTCGGACCTAGCCTCTATGGATCAAGGCACAGGCACCAAGGTTTCAACCATGAATTAAGGACATAGGCCTCGACTCTATGGAAGGAGGCTTGGCCTTGATGTACCTAAGCCATCTTTGATGGACTTTGGCCAAGGATGAGTGATATGGGTGTAGAAGTGAGGTATCTAGATATGGCCGCAGAGGACTTAGGTCATGGGCATTGGCGTCTTGGGCTTGATCTCGAGGGATTTGGGCCTAGCCTCTATGGACCTAAATCTAGCCATTGAGGAACTGAGCTCGATCTTGATAGACTAGATCTAGGTACCAATGACTTGGACACAGGAATTGGGTACCTGTGCATAGCGATTGGCAGCTTGTGCACAAACACGAGAGGATATTGCTTTTTGATTAACTGGGTTAAATTGGCTCCTCTAAGCCCATTAAAACCTATCATTAATTACGCTTTGCTTTTTTAAACCCATATTAACCCATATTTATAAATTTAACGTAGCTTATATCTCACCCAACTTTTAAAAAGTGTCAAAATATGATCTATGACCCATTTTGGGGAAAGTTACCAATACAGTTCTAAACCTATTGCAATTGTATTAATTAAGTTCTTACTTTTTTTTTATTTGTTAATTAAATCATAAAACTTGTTACATTTATACCAATTTAGTCTATCCGATCAATTTTAGTTGACTAGCACTAACATATATGCTAGCCCTCTTACATGGCGTAGTTAGCGTTGACGTAGCAATTTTTAATAATGTTTTAATTTTTTTTTTAATTTTTTATTTTCTGTTTCCAAAGGTGAGGGCCAGTGAGGGCAAGTCTCGCCCGCCCTTGGTGAGGAGCCCTACCTAGCCATGGTGAGGGCGAACCTCACCCCTTGGGTGGCCGACCTCATTAGCCCTTGCCTTTGGCTAGACATTGAGTTCCAACGATTTGCTAGAGGAAGAAGGGAATGAAAAAAGAAAGAAAGAAAAAGAGTAAGAGGAAAAAAGAGAAGAAATAAATAAATAAATAAATAAATTTGAAAAAATATTATACATTATTAAAATTGTCTTGGTCAGCACCAATCGTATCACGTATGATGATTAGCATCCATATCAGTACTAACTGGCTAAAATTGACCGGATGAATTAAATTAACATAAGTGCAAAAGATTTAGAACTCAATTAGAAAAAAAATGTTGAGGATTAAATTAACATAATTGTAATAGATTTATGACTATTTTGGGAATTCACTTCTCATGCTGCTACAATTTTCAACCCGCCTATCACAATGCTACGAGTAGGACACGAGAAAGTATTTTGAGTATCGATTGTTTGTTTGATGCGGTTTAAGGAATCAACATCAATAAACCTAAAGTAATGTCAAACCAATTTTACTTCTAATTCTTGAAAGTTATCACTTTTGATTGGCTTGCTTTTATATATTACACACAACTTATTATTACTGATGCGCAAATTATATTTTGTTGGACACAATGGGACCTTGCGCCGGGCCGCCACGGTTGTTGTGCTCGCGCGCGCAGTGAATGCTACCACAGAGGTCGCGACCGCAGCGGATGGCCATTCCAGCTGTTGGCAGCCCTAAATCAGGGGTAGCTCAAGGCAGGGAACCCCTCATTCGTGGTCAAATTTGGAGGCAGGGAGGGGGAGGGAGAGAGAGAGAGAGAGAGAGAGAGAGAGAGAGAGTCTGGACCGTTGATTGCATTGAAATGAGTGGACCTGTCAACGGATACATTTGGAATGTAAATTGAACATTTGAGTCCTAATTCATATATCATATCAATAATCACAGAACTTCCACAAAATCTATAACGGTGGCTTCTTTGAGGAGGGGCAGCTCCCTTAGCAATTCCAGGTTCGGTCTCCATAGATCAGCCATTTGGAAAATTGAAACTAAAGTTTTCATTGTTTAGCAATTCATCTACCAGAATTTTGGTATCCATTGTGAAGCATACGTGAAAATTGGGGTTAAGAAAATTTAGGTTACCATCACTTTGTCTTCATTTTTATTTCATCAAAGAAAAAGGGCCATAATACTTGAAGTTTCTTCCAACCATGTCTCCAACTTATACCATACAAATTAGGACACTGCCAACAACCATTTTTACCTAAATTTGCATACGCATGATATTTGTAATTTGTAATCCATCAATTAGAAGCATGGTTAAAGGTAATTTCGAAGAAACTTACAAAAAACTTAGTATTTCTGCATAGCTTGGTGATATGATTAAAGGAAAAGGTGAATGTGAAGATTTGTTGTTGTTTATTGACAATTACAGAAATTGTTCAATCATCACCAACTAATTTGAAAACTTAAATCATTGTATAGAACCGATTTAAAACGTTATCAAAAGGCCATATTCAAAAGTGAAGCATCCTCGAACTCTAGCCTCGTGGTAATGCAAGGAAACTAGCCCAAATATATGTTGATAGCCAATTTGGAGTAACTCTAATTTTGTTTGCCTTGGTATAAGATGCAACAAGGTACATAAAATCCAATTTCATTGACCCTGAATTGTGCGAGGTCTTCTCATGCTGGAAAGCACTGAAAATTACAAATTCACCCCCACCCAGAGTCAATACGTAGACATACATATGATTTTACGCAATCATTGAAGATCAAAGAGGAATAAAATAATCTTTACCCAAAAAAAAAAAAAGAGGAATAAAATAATATTTGGAGGGTGATAGTGCCACTGCCATGGTGGTGCGGTGCTTTAACCCTGGAGCTCTCTACACAATTCTCTCTATCTCTCTCTCTCTTCTCTCTCTTTGGGATTATGAAAACGAATGTGGGGTTACGTATTGCTGGTTTTGAACTGTTTGGGAAATTGAAGCAAGCTGTTCCCAAAGAAAAAAGCATGCCATTTATTGGCAAAATAATATTAAACATATATCTGGGGCATTCAGATAGAGTTTTCTCAACACTTGCCTATTTTAAATATTTATTATTTTCCAATTGTATATTCCACTTCCATTGCCTAAAGACGACGGCATTCAGTTTTCCCCCCTTCTTTATTCATTTATTTCCCCCCCTTTTCCCGTCATTGGATTGTGTAGAAAAGAGGCAATTTCGAGTATAGGGATTGGAGGGATCTTTCTTTCGTTTTTTTGTTTTTTTTTTGCTTGAATTGTTTTTACTATTTTTTTGTAATTATTTGCTTCATTCCCTCGCACCTCTTCAACTTTATGGAAGAAAAAGGTTGATAGAGGCCACCGAAAAGCATGGACACCTTATCATGAAAGCGAGAAAAACACGACCCGATTTGACGGGCCAACACACACCCACAACACAAAATACCAAAAACCACTCGAGCGCCTCGCAAAAAATTCACACGCTTGTTCCATCATCACATTCACATCTCCATCTCCACCTTCTATTCCCTCTTGGCTATTCTCTCCACCCCCTTTTTCCTCGGTCTCTGTTGACGAGCATGATGGAGATATACAGAGAGTTTTGTCATGTTTTTGAGGAAGAGATTGGCTCCTTCTGCTGGCTTGCAATGAAGAAGTGGAGAGCTGCTGAATGGCTCCATATCCTTCCAATCTTCCAAAATTCCACTTGATTAGGATGGACAATAGTCTGTCAAAAAGGGAAAATAAACTTATCCAGGGAAAATCATCGTTTCAATCTTGGCCCTTTAAAGTTGAATATCAAGATTACTCGCGTTATTTTCAATTTGGAGAAGTAACCTGAGTCAATTTGCTCCAACTTGACATGATTGTAGTCCATAAACCTTTAAAGAGGAGAAATGACATATTGCAATTGTTTTGCTGGTGAGAAATCATGATATAAAGAGGATAAAAGTGAGTTAGGCAATTGAGAGCATACCAATCCATGCAATCAAAAGCACGTTATTGAAAAATAATCAAATAAAGATATGATAAGAATTCATTTTTCTCAATAATGGAAAAATACCTTATCAATCTCATGAATGAGATAAACATGAGTTAAAGATCTAGATGGATGCCTCTATATTAAACTCTTTACGGTCGGTGGTGTAGAAAACTATGATCCCTTTTATGAGCCTAATCCACACACAAATATGTTTTTTAATCACTAGCCAAACTCTACAAATTAAATACCATAAGAAAAATTAAACAATAAGAAAGGCATAATTTAAAGTATTATAAATTTCCATGCTAGTGCATTTAATGCAACTGAAAGAGCACCTCAAAGCAAAATGGCAATCATAAACAGTTTCTCCTTTTTCCTTTTTGCTCCAGTGCAACTTTAGCTTTTTCATCGTGTGGGTAATCAATCTCCAAGTCAACCTCGCCTCATCATTTGGTCTTGGGTTCTTCTGAACAACCCACCATGCACCTCATTTCCCACTTTCCCACTTTCGCTCTCTCTCTCTCTCTCTCTCTCTCTCTCCCCCTCCCTCCCTCCCTCCCTCTTTTTCGTTTTGTTTTTGTTTTTACCTTTTCAACAGGAGTGTGTCATTCCCTATATAATTGCCTCTCTCTTTTAGCCGGATCTTCCCCTCATGGGAAGCAGAGGCATCTCGTTTCAGGCAAAGCATGAAGGTTCATCAGTTCGCACGTGGATTCTTTGAGCTCGAACCCACCACCCTCACGCTCGGCTGCAAACGCCTCCGCCCCCTCGTTCCAAAGCTCCCCCACCAGACCGACGTGGTCTCGACTGCCGCATTTGTCGACATCAAGAGCTTCATCCGCCCGGAGAGCGGCCCGCGGAGGCTCGGCTCCTCCTCTGACGACAAGAGAGACCCTCCTCAGGTCTCGCCTATTTCCCTCTTCCACGGCAATTTCCACAATTCACGTCATGAGTTGTGAATTTTGACTACATACTATGTGACATTTTGCAAAGTGGCTCGGAATTCAAACTTTGCCGTGTTTACAAGTCCAATGTACCTCACAAAGAACCTTCGGAGTTTGTCTTTTTTCCATTGATCAATTTTCTTTTCGATGATTAAACCGTGTTAATCTACTTGTTCTCTTCCTGGAGCATACGGCCACCGGTAAAACCTAATCAAAGGGGCCGGTTGAAGAAAGAAAGATTCGTATCACGCCTCTTCTAAACAAAGCAAAATCGAGAGTGGTTTTAATTTACCGTGTTGTTTGACCGAATAACAAAATAAAATAGATAGTCTGTTCTCTTCATCATTGCGATTGCCACGGCAACCATTAAGTGTTTGTTAAAAGAAATATATGTCTTGGCAGTGAAGAAATTCCTATATGATTTTGAAGTCTCATATTTTATGTGTGCATGGGAACTTCTTACGTTCATGCAGGTGGAAACTCATCCAGGAGGGACACGTTGGAACCCGACACAAGAGCAAATCGGAATACTCGAGATGCTGTACAGAGGGGGAATGAGAACTCCCAACGCGCAGCAGATCGAGCAGATCACGGCACAGCTCAGCAAGTACGGGAAGATTGAAGGCAAGAACGTGTTCTATTGGTTCCAGAACCACAAAGCCCGCGAGAGGCAGAAGCAGAAGCGCAACAGCCTCGGCCTCTCTCACTGCTCGAGAACCCCCACCACAGCCGCCACCATCGCCACTGTAACTTTGAACGCTACTAAGGTACACAAAACCATAATACCATATTTTTTTTCCTCATTCCAGCATTGGTGTCAGAGCGCTGCATGATGCATGCTGACCTCGACAGTTGGTTCGTCGGATTCATGCTTCATGTGTTATTTCAGCTTTGCCTGACAACTGAATTTCCATTTGATCCATCTATCAAGCATCTTCTCAGACTAGAACCATCCGGTCTAGGCTTCATGTTTTATGACATAGAAAACTCACCCGTCCTAGCACAATATGCACGTGTGGATGTAAATGAACGTTTAAATTTTGTTGCAGGGATCAGAAGGAGAGATTAGAGGGGAGGAGGACAGTCCATACAAGAGGAAGTGTAGAAGCTGGGCATTTGACTTCTCGGAAGTAGAAGAGGATGTGAGCAGGTCATCATCATCTTCATTCAGAGATGAGGATGAAGCAGTTCACTGTAGAACTCTGGAGCTCTTCCCGTTACACCCGGAAGGCAGATGAAGGTGTTCGGTTCGGAAGAAAAATATAACCTGGCAAAATCTTCCTCTCGTTCTCTCTCTCGCTCTCTCACCCTTTCTCTTTATTTCAAATACTTTGTGAGGCCAAATTGTGATGCGATCATCGTCTAAGCATGATCTTCCCTTCTTCTTTCTTTTTCTTTCCCTTATTTTGAATTAGATGATGTACTGCTTTTTCTTTCTCTTTTCTTTCCTTTTGTTCCGGGAAAGAAGAAAGAAAGACAAGATGTGTCGTCTCTTGTCTGACCTCTGTACTCTAATTTAACCTTTGTTCTCTCTCTCTCTCTTTCTCTGACTTCTAAGCCTGCGTTCTCTGTAGGACTCTTTATTCCCATCTCTGCCATGTGTTTGAGTGTGTATGCGCTTGTTCATTCTTTTGACTATGGAGGAACAAGCATGTTAATAAATCCAAGGCTTTTAGGTTAAAAGTAGCGACCTATGGACACTGAAGTCCAAGCACCTACTCATCTTTTTTCATTTTCCTCCTCTTCTTTTTTCTTCCTCTTCTCCTTAACCCTACTTTCAAATTATGAACATCGCAATCTAAAAGGAAAACGTTTCCACTTGCATCAATTCCCAAAAGAAAACAAAAGAAAAGAATTGATTTATAGTAGTTATATGTGTTTAGTCTCTTGTGGAGACTTTTTAGCAAAAGCAACATGGAAGATCAAGATGATCAAATATCGAAGGGACGTGGATTTTATTGATGTGAAGAATCTTTGGTGATTTGACATGCTTTTTCAAACATTATCTGGGCGGCCATCCATCCTCGTTATGGAAAAAGTTTTGGGAGGGAAAACATATGCCACGAAATTTGAAAATTACATGCGTGGAATCATCTCAATGATTGTTTTAATTTTGGACACATATATGACAACTTAACAACGTTTTAACTTTTATTTCTACTTTCAATAACATATCATTAAACAACTTTAGGATCCATTTAATTTTTCCAAAGCAAAAAGGTTTCTCTAGAATTTCTCTTCAAAATTTAAAATACTATTTGAGTTTTAAGAATAAATAAACAAGTCGTACGAGAATCTATATTTTAATATTATATCTTGAAAGGTTCAAGTTCAAAGAGTTCCACGTTGAATAAAAGTTAAATTACATGACTCAAGACATTCGAAAACATAAAGAATTTGAGGTGAAAATGATCAATTCATTTCTAAAACTTATTATCTGGATGTCAATTCAGTCTTAACGTTTCAATTTTGCTAATGTAGTCCTAAATATTCATGCAAAGGTCAAAATGTAGTCTTTTTCGGTCAATTGCTGTCGGAAATTGTTGCTTGGGTGGCGTTTAGTCATTGTCGGCGGTTTTATGTGATATGCCGACGTGAATAATTTGTGAATCACACCCATCTATGAGTAGCTGCGTTGGTTGAGAGTCCCTCCCTCATCGTAGAGGTCGAGAGTTCGAAACCTACAGTTGCTAGCGATTTAAGTGGAGGCCCTAGCGGTGGGTTGCTGGGCTAGTCTCCTCCGAGGTATAGGGGCCTGGTCCTCAGGAGTCGTTCGGCATGGGAGGTCCGTGGTGGAGTCCTTGGTCACCAAAAAAATAATAAATAAATAAATAAAATAATTTGTGAATCACTACATCGGCATTTCCAGTGGCAATTGGGGGAAGGACTATATTTGAATTTTGTACAAAGGTTTAAGATTATATTGACAAAACTGGAAGGTGTATGACTGATTGGATAATTATACTGAATTTAAGGATTGATTATTGGCATCAAGACATGTGAATTTGTTCAATAACATATGACATTGAGGAATAAGTAGCAAAATGTACACTGTATAAATGACAATTAAGGTTAGATATGGAGTTCAAATTTTTTTCCCAGGTCCATACATAATAAAAATAAAAAAAAAGTTCCACACTGAGTGGGCCTAGCCGGTTTCCTTTAACAATGTGTTTAGCATCAGGAAGTGCAGGAAATTTAGAAAAATTATTTAGGGAATAATTTTCTTTATTTGAGTGTTTAAATCTGGAGGGAAGCGGGTGAAAATGAATGGAAGCATTTCCCTCTAAGCTTACATTTTATTTCTTTTATTCGAAAATTCAAGCTAGAGGTGATCATTGGACAACTTTATAAATCCGATCTTCAGGACAACTCTAAGCGACCATCTGTAGATGGGCTTTATAATCAAGAGTAACTACAAAAATGCACAAAATTATATGGTCCAACTTTCTCATGAATCCGTCTTTTAACGGTGGCTTCACTACCTACGACTCCAAGTACTCTATCTTAGAGCTACTATAGCGCTGGATGCATGAAAAACTTCCATAGACGATCTGTTAATTCCAAATTTGAGATAGCCGTATTGATTCAGGGTATGTAAAACAGTTGATTTAGAATTCAAAGGCATTCACTCCCATTTGAAAGAGATAAAAGACGCGTTTTGAATATTATTGATGACCATTGAATAATTGAAGGTGAATAGGGTGACGGACCCTCTGGGGAAATGTACAGTGTATAAATCATACCATGGTATGATGCGATGCTTACAAGTCAATTGCACTATTGGGTTCTTTCCCTAACAAGGATTTGACCAACTTCAAGTAGATATGGAACTATAGCTAAACCCATCCCGATCCAAGATTATACTCGTAGGCACAACCTTTCCTCTCGAGATAGAAAATGCAAGGGGATGTACGCAATCCAATAACTTAGGGCACATGGTTGGCTTGCAACTAGATGACGAGGATCAATGTCTAGAGATATTAGATAATCGTGTCTGCAAATTATGACATCGTGTTCCTTTCCCAACCCTTCTCTCCCTCTCTCTCTCTTTCCCTCTCTGAGCCTTTATTCATTTCTTCCATTTCTGGTGGGGGGGAATTTGAACTAGATCTCTCTCTCCCCTCCTAGTTCTTTTTATTTTATTTTGTTTCTTTCCTTACTCTTCCGATATAATCTTAAATCTGGGAGCTTTGCTCTCCCGATCTTACATCTTGGAACTTTTCTCTTCGATCTATTTCTAAATTTTGGAGTTTTAATAAATAAGTATTTTGCCTCTGGTTTTAATGGTGTTCACAGCAATTCGATGTCAAATATGTATTCGTATAGTGTGTTTTCATTCAAAACTTTGCCACTTTGCATTAGTTACAGGGCTTGCTCTCACATGTGTCAAATTTGAGCTTTCTCAATATGTTTATATTGTTTGCGTACGGTTATGGTGTTGGGGATGGCGAATTAGGCACGCATCATTGAAAGGCAAAGCTGTAATTATAAATTGAGATTACATCATGTGCTTATCACTAATGGTACTGTATAATTTGGTGATTGGTTGCCGATCTTTTCGCTTGAATGTAGTTACAAATATATTCTCGAAGGACAAGCCTGTGATAATTTCTGTCAACCTAGCTCTAATGAAACGTCTTGATTTTTAGTTTTTTGTTTGTTATAGACTTTTATGGGCTTGCTTTGTTATTGTGACTTTTGAGATTTTTTTTTTTAATATCAATTTGATGATAGATGACAATTTCTTTTTGACCCCCCAAAAAAAAAAAAAAAAGTATGACATTGCATCTTAACATAAGTAAAAAATTATTTGTGATCCATACAATTACCTAATAGAACACATTTCATATATATTTGGGTAGCAATTTGTGGATTTGGCTATATTCCATAAGGCATAGGAGTGCTGTTAAAGGAAGGAAGGAAGGGAGAGAGGGAGAGGGAGAGGGAGAGGGAGATTCTAAACTTTATATCAATGTTCTAGACTATTTTTTAAAGACACCTTTTAAATGCATATGTTTCTTAGAATTATTACTCATTTCATTGCAAAGAGAGAGTGAGTCTTTCGAGCTGCGTTCTGTGGATATGATATAATATCAAATAGGATAATTTTTGTCCTATCCAGTGTTTGGGCCAATGAAAATCCAAATCCAAATCCAAATAAAAAGTTCCACCTTAAGGGTGAGATATACTTGGATAGGCTATCTGCTATCCGGTAAAAATTAAAAGAAATGACAAAAATAAATAATTCGAGCCAATTTCCTGAAGCTTCTTCGTCTCACGCAACTGCATCACACGAGCAGCCGCACCTTCTTCAGATCTAGGACTCGAAACCTCATATCCGAGTTATCCGGCCTCAGGGAACCCTAGATGAGCGGTTGCCTAAGGCTGGGCCTCGACCCCGACGTTGACTACGGCCTCTATGGTGCGAACAATGTCGGACGTTGCGCCAAGTAGGAGGGGGAAGGCGGCACCGTCAGAACAAGAGAACAAGCACGGAAGGTGACGATGCCAACGAGCTCGACAAGCGAGGAAGGGAAACACAACATAACACTTGGAGCTTGAGAGCGAGACCCAACTGGGCAAAGAAGAAATAGCGGAGCCCATGCAGCGTAGAAGTAGGCGATGAAGTGGGAACGGGAAGCCGAGGGGAAGGGGTTGGGGATGAGGAAGGCATAGGTGGGAAGGTCGAGAAGGAAGCCATGGGAAAGAAGTGAAGAAAGAAGGGAAATGTGAGTTCGAGAAGGTGCTTGAGTCGGTTCATTGTAGTAGCGACAAAAGCAGGAGAGTCAAATTGGCGAACGTCGAGAGAGTCGGAGTCGAGGAGGTAGGCAGAGGCAGAGAGGAAATTATTCATGTATACCAATCTCTTTGTGGATATCATATGTTTATATTCAGATATTTACCAAATTACGCATATAATTTTATAAATCATATTCTCTCCTAACTTTTCTGACCATATTTTATTCGGGCAAAATGTTTGGACGACCAAAGGTGACCATAAAGTCTTGTTGGCTTTTAAGTCCCATTTACTCCATGAACCTACCAATCCATTTGTGATGTGGTAAACCATCAATCCAAGCAATCCTAGCACGCAAGCATTTTTATTTTTTTTTGGGTCAATCTATGCACCCACAATTGATGCATGCAGCATTCAGTTGAGGCCATCCAGCTCAAATTTAGTTTCTCATTTCTGATTTATAAGTCGTTAGAAAACAAAAGGATCTCTGCATCATCTTCTCTAGCAATGCACTGAAACCACACAAAAAAAGCAAAAAATAAAAACTGCCACAGGATATCCTACTCAAATGGCACATAAGAACTTTGCAAATTTCCAAATACAAGTAAGAACAAGTCTTGTCTAGGGCAAGTTTACCAGATGCGACTAGAAAAATTACACAATTGGTCCTAAACCTACTCATTTACACCAACCCAGTCATAAACTTTTCACTTTTATTAGTAATCCTAAACCTTTGCGCGAAATTTTGTTGCACTTGTTCTGGTTAATTTTCGTCAGAAATCACTAATTTGACAGTCTAGTTCTCCGATCAGTTTGCATAGCATGCCGATAGCTACTTCTAGTGAAAATTAGCCACCACGATAATATTAAAATTTTGTGCAAAGATTTTGAACTTATTTGAAAAATTAAGAAGTTTATGACTATATTATTCTATGTATAATAGGTTTAACACTAATTGGATGATTTTCCTGACATGATCACCTTACGCTTGTTTTATTTTCATCTTACACCATAAGATAGCAGCAACCCTCCCAAAAAATTTTACACGAAATTATGTGATAATAGAAAAATCTTATCCATTTAAGTGGACGGAAATAAATATAAGATTTTGTCGGTCACTTTAATTGAGAACAAAATGCGACCTAACACAAAAGTTATAAAAATGTAGAGAAGTAATTTCACAAAAATAGTAGTCAAAACCCTTAAATCCGTGAATCAAATAACGGGTTTGCATTTTTTTGGGAAGAAGAGGGAGGTTTAAAGCTGGAATCAGTTAGGCAAAATCGCAAACACCTGGTGGACGTCACAGAGTGGGGTTTCTTCAGGCGAAAGAGAGAAGGAAAAGCACTGGCTCCAGGAGATAATATTATTTATGCAGTTGTCAAGGGCTTTGGAGGCTCTAAACTCTCACTCTACGGCTAAGCCATACATTTACACAAAAGAATACTATTATTTTGAATCAACAAGCAGTGAGGTTTAGTTGATTAATTGAGTTTGGTTGATATGATTGTCATGGTTATCGATAATTACATGATGTGATTATCGATGATTACAAAATTAGTTGATTGATGATCACAATTTGTGGTTCTTGACAACCTTTCAATATAGCTATTGTTGAGCAATAAAGTACATTCGATTGTGGAAGACCGCTTGACGAAAGTGCTTCAAGCTATCAAAAAATCAACAACTTGTATGACATGAGTATTGACATCTATGAAGAAGAGTCATCGACAAGTAACTAAGAGGTGCTCAACAAAGTGTAGAAAATTATTCGCATAAACAACTAATTAATCAAGAACGATCAGATCCCTATATGACCGTAAAACACAAAAAATGATACGCAGAGCGGAATTAAAATGTACTTGTTTAAGTTATTGCTTCACTTGAAAAAAAATAAATAATTCTATTTAATTAGAGACCTATTGGAATGCCAGATTTTCCTCTCTATGACTTATTTCAGTATAGCAGCTTTTAATGGGATTAAGCAACCGATAGTCATAACCTACCCTTTTATAGGCTAGCGAGGGGATATAGCAAACCCTAATCAATAGTGTGTCAATTGAGCCTCTCCCATAATGGGTTTTAATTAAACACAATTGTCTATACTTTGCTGCTCAATTAGGCCCGTTATTAATATATGCCAATACCCAATTCAATAATATCATTCAATGGTTTAACAAATATTTGAATATCCATTAACCCAATTATTTAAAATAGAAAACCAATCAATTAATGTAAGCCCATATTATAGGAAATTTCTAACATTCTCTCACTTGGGCTACATTAATTAACTTATTTTTGTTTTGAAAAAAATTTATATTGAAAACGACACTATCGTGTTAATAATTGAAAATTTTGTTTTATGTGACCACAATTTTTAAAAAATAATATTCCAATAACGGCATCTCAAAATCAATCCAATCCTATATAATCTCATAATAGGACTATGGAGATCAATGTGTTAAGAAAATACCGGAATACATGACCTTCCATAATCACGTATAATAAGCATTGTATTTTCATGAATAATGGGCCTAATAGTGTAGCAAAAAATAATGCCAACATGTAATCAAAACATACACTATTTCTTATCTATCCTCAATGCAATTTTTCAACAACATGAAAATGCATTAGTGTAATTTCTAAACAACATGAAATTGCAAGACTATGTCACAATCCAACATGCGATCTTATAATTAGTGACATCCAGTCATCTTTAAACTAAAATTCGTTTAAAGATACTGTTTTATACTTCAATTTCTCAATCAACAGGAAAAAAGATAACAATAGAATCAACAATAATAATCATTGAAAATAAGTGCTTTAATAGATATCATGAAAGCATTATCAGTTTGCATATAACTATAATATCCACAAATATATATTATATAGCTCCCACTAACACAAGAAATCAAAAGAATATAAAATACCCATATTCTTTACATGTTTTTTTTAAACAAAGTGGGTCGTGAGTCTTTTGTTAGAGGATTGACCAACATGGACTCCGTTTTCATATTCTCGATCACAATGTCTCCCTTTTTGACCAATTTCTTAACAATATAATATTTGATCTCCATGTGTTTGGACACATTGTTAATCTTGTCGTTCTTGGAATAAAATATAGTTGTAGTGTTGTTATAGTAGATCACCATAGGTCTAGTAATAGAGCCCACAACTCGCAATTCTGAGATCAAATTTCTGAGCTAAATAGCTTGAATTGACGCGCTATAACATGCTATAAACTCAGCATACATTGTAGAGTTCGTAATCAAGGTTTGTTTTGTACTCTTCCAAGAAATAGCACCTCCGGCCATCATAAAAATATATCCAGATGTTGATTTTCTGTCACCCAAACAATTAGCAAAATCAATATCTGAATATCTAATCACCTTTAGGTCATCGACTTTGCTATACACAAGCATGAAGTCTTTTGTTTGTTGTAGATAACTCATCACATTTTTAGCTGCAATCCATGTTCATGACCTGGATTCGACATATATATGAGTATTCACAGCAAAAGCAATATCAGGTTTGGTACATACTTGTGCATACATAAGATTGCCAATTGCACTAGCATATGGAATATTCTTCATTACTTCTTTTTCAACATCATTCTTGGGGCATTATTTTAGGCTCAATTTATCTCTTTTCACAACAAGAGCTTCACCTAACTTGCAAATTTGCATATTGAATTTTTTCAAAACATGATCTATATAACTTTTCTGAAATAACCCCAGAACCTTCTCAGATCTGTCACAATGAATCTCAATGCCTTGAACAAAAGAGGCTTCCCCATGGTCTTTCATCTCAAACTTTCTAGATAGAAAACTTTTTATGTCATTCAATAGATTAACATCTCTATTAGCAAGCAAAATATCATCTACATAAAGTGTTAAGAAAATATATTTACTCCAATTTTCTTCATGTAGATAAATTGATCAAACTTGTTTTCTTCAAAGCCAAACAATCTCACAATCTTGTGAAATTTCAAGTACCATTGACGTGATGCTTGTTTGAGACCATAGATAAACCTCTGAAGTTTGCACACCATATGCTCATTTTCAGCTTCTTTAAACCCTTCAGGTTGTTGCATATACACTTCTTCATCCAGATCTCAATTTAAAAAGGCTATCTTGACATCCACTTGGTGAAGCTCTAAGTTAAAATAAGCCACCAATGCCATGATTATTTGAAAAGAGTCTTTAGTGGACACTAGATAAAATATTTCAATATAATCAATGCCTTCTCTCTGTGTGTACCCTTTTGCGACTAACCTTGCTTTGAATCTTTATATGTTGCCTTTATTATCTTTCTTGGTTTTGAATACCCATTTGTAACCAATCGGTTTATACTCATTAGGTAAATCAACAAGTTCTCATATTTGATTAGTTGACATGGAAATCATCTCATCATTCATCGCTTCTAACCATTCATCTGCTTGATCATTATTAAGAGCTTCTTTGAAGGTTGCCGGATCAACTATATGTCCAATGTCAAAATTAGCTTCTCCAAGATAGACATGATAATCATTTAAAGGTGTTGGTCTTCTTTGTCGTTGTGATCTTCACATAGGCATTTCTGGAGCCACATCATTCGTCTAGGGAATTTCATTTGTAATGGGAGGATCTACCGACAAATTTCCTATATCTGCTTCTCATTTAATTTATACTCTGCAAAGCTCTCGTATAGAATCATCATTCAAGATAGGCAATGAAATAGAGACCATTTTGTTTAGTTCATCCTTTTCGAAAGATTAAAAAGAACTCTCTTCAACAATATCTAATTATAGGAATTTGGCAATTTGGAATTCAACAATTCTAGGGCCATGAGTAGGACAATAAAACCTATACTCTTTGGAATGATCAAGGTATCCAATAAAGTAACATCTAGTAGTCCTGGTTTTGGTCTTCTTCTGAGAAAGATCATAAATTTTTACTTCTATAGGACACCCCAAACTCGAAAGTGATTCAAGCTTGGTTTCGTCCCTATTCATAATTCAAAAGGTGTTTTCAGCATTGATTTACTACGCATATGGTTCAATATATAAGTTGTTGTTTTAATTGCATCACCCCATAAGTATTCAGGCAAATTAGAATTGCCCATCATACTTTGTTTTATCTCCATGAGTGTGCAATTGCACCGTTCAACTATACCATTATGTTCAGGACTCCCAAGCATTGTATATTGAGCAACAATACCATAATCATGCAAATAATTAGCAAACAATCCCATTTGTTGCCTAGTTTTGGTACATCGCTCATAATATTCATCACCACGATCAGATTTGACAATTTTGATAATTTTTCCCAATTGTTTCTCAATTTTAGCGCGAAACACTTTGAACATTTTAAGAGCATCAGAATTCTCCTTAATTAGATAAACATAATAATAACGGGAGAAATCATCAATGAATGTGATAAAGTATTATTTCCACACAAGGTGGTTGAGTATGGCCCACTAATATCTGTATGAATTATTTCCAAAGTAACGCATTTCTTTTTGGTTTTAGTCAATTTTCCCCTCACACAATCAATACAAGTCTTAGTATCATCTAAGTCAAGAGGAGGAAGAATATTAGCCTTGATGAGTCACTTTACCCTTTCTTTGGAGATATGCCCTAATCACTTATGTCATAGCAATGAAGATCTTTCTTTGATTAAAGATCTCTTAGCAACATTATTCTCAACATTGAAAGAACAATATGGTCTATCGGAAGATAAGGATAATCGATATAATCCATCAGACAAAACATAATTCTCAATAATTCTGGAATCATAACTCAAATCCACTCTATTATTAACAAAATAAAGGCAATATCTAGCTTTGCCAAGCGAAGAAAGATATATCAAGTTTCTCCTAAAACCAGGAACATAAAAGATATTATTCAAAGTAAGCTGAAAATCAAAGTCAAAATTCAAAATAACTGTCACTATGCGCTCCATATCAACTCTAATATTGTTTCCAACTTTAAGCTTTGACTTCCTCAGATTTGGATTTCTTAGATTTGTGAGACCTTGTATGAATAGTAGCACTAGAATCAAGCCACCAAGAATCCAAAGGAATATCAACCAGATTTGATTCAAAACAAACCAATAACTCACCTTGGTGACTTTTTTTTTCTTGCTTTTAGCCAAGCTTGGAACTTATAGCAATTGGCTCTCTTGTGACACTGCTTCTTGCAGTGAAAACGCTGGAAATCCTTATTTCCATTTCTCCAATGATTCGCATTTTTCTTAAAGTTTTGGCATTTCTTTGGACCATGAGCATTTGACCCTTTAGGTTTTCATTTTCCTCTAGATGAACTCAACTTGGCATTGGCATTTAAGTGGGCGGACTCATGCTTCTCATTCTTTAACTTTTCCTCCTCAGTCACACATTTGGTAATCAAGGCATTAGCGCTCCATGTCTCATTTTGAGCACTATAAGCATCCTTAATCTGGCTAAATTCAGCTGGTGGAACATTTAAGATGTGATGCACAATATAATTTTCAGAAAGGACAATTTCATGGGTTTTAAGTTTGGATTGAATGTGAACTATCTTCAGTATAAATTCCCTAACACCTATAGCAACATCATACCTCATGTTTGTTAATTCACTTAGCAAGTTCCCAACTTCAGCCTTATCTGAGACTCTATATCTTTCTCCCATTGCTTCAAGGAACCGTCTCGCATTTGTATCTTCTGGCAAACCACTAATGAGATGCTCGGCAATGGACCTCTTCATAGCAATGAGGCTTAGTCGATTAGATATTTCCCATCTAGCATAATCGGCTTTTGATCTATAGTACTTTGATCATTGGGCTTGGAAGGTTCATTCTCACGTAGAGTCAAGCCCATATCCTTAATGCCTAGAGCATACTATATATCTTGCTTCCATCTCTTGAAATTTGATCCAGTTACATTTCAACCGTGGCATTATTATTGTTTACAACAAAAGTAACCGTTTGTTACACATAATGCAATAAGATCAATTATGAGCAATAATCAATTCAACAAAAATAATTAGTATATTATAAACTCTCATTTTGGCAGAGTGTATAATGCACAATTATTTTTAGCAGCATAAAGTTTGTAAAGCAACAACAAGGAGAATTACATATAATTGTCAATGATCCATCCCTTTTGGGCAGACAAATCCTTTAAATTATACATCTTTATGTTATTAGTTTATAGAGATGATAAGGAGAATTACATATAATCATCAAGGGCTTATTCGCTTTATGCAAACAAGACCTTTAAATTATACATCTCCATTATCACAACATAGAGGGGAATTACATATAATTTTCGAAAAATTTATCCTCTTTGGGCAGATAAATATTTTTCAATTATATATCCCCATCTATTAAATTGGAAATTAATCTTCATGCAAATTTTCAAATTAATATATACAATAATCCCCTTTGAGCGAGTAATTGTATATACTAATTTTTATCAATATAGAACTCAAAAAATTTATGCCCAAAATTCATCTAACAAAATGAAGCACTTTACAACATGTGCTTCTCAAGATCATATTGCACTTATCAACCAACAATTTTTTCCATAATTTTATTTTAATTTTAATTTTTAATTTTTTTTAATTTTTATTTAAATGTTTCGGACCCTCCCGCAGAGCCCATGCGAGCAGCCCGAATTGGACCCTCCCGTGGAGCCCAAACCAAAGTTTAAACCAGACCCGCGAGGCCCTATAAAAGGATTCTGGGCTCACGCCCATAATCAGCAACAAAAGAAAAATGAGAACAATGGGCTTACGCCCAAAATTCTTGGTTTTGGGCTTACACCCAGAACCTTTCTTTTCCTTAGTTCATGGGCATGAGTCCAGAACCTTTATTTTATTCTTGAGCCCAGAACCTTTTTTTTTTTTTTTAATGGGCGTGAGACCAATTTATTGGCCCAGCCCGGCTGGAGTTCTTCTTCAACCTCCAGTCGGGTCACGAAACCTGCAAACTGGGTCATATGACCCGGTTTCAACCCGAAAATCAAAAAACACATATAATAGTTGATTTTTGATGAAATTTTTCCATGGATCTTACATCTAATATCAATATAATTGACTAGAATTAATTAAACAAAGAACAAATTTCGGATCTAACACCCATGGTCGAAATTCGTTTTTCTCTTGTTTAAGCCTAAAAAACTTATCTTAATGCAACCAAAATATACTAAAACATATATAAAACAATACCCATTCAACAATTTATAGCAAACATCAATCAATTGCATGTAATTTAAAATTCGAAAGCTTTTTCAATGTATAAACCCTAGAATTTCAAATTCAAAATTCTCACTCAATTCTTGACGAAACTATACAAATTATATATGGTTGAAAAGATCTCAACATGTAGAACAAAAAACCTAAGGTTTCAGGATCAATCAATTAAAAAATCCACATGAAAAAAAAAAAAACACGCCAATATTTAGTTCAAGAGGAAAATTTCGAATTTGTCCATAAAAGAAAATAATTTTGGGTTCTATAATCATATATGACTTGCTTTGATACCACATGTAGAAAATCACTCACATAAACAACTAATTAATCAAGAATAATCAAATCTGTATATGATTGTAAAACACTTAAAACAATATGTACAGCAGAATTAAAACATATCTGTTTGAGCCATTATTTCACTTGAATAAAAATAGATCACTCTGTTTAATCAGAAATCTATTGGAATGCTAGATCTTCTTCTCTATGATATATTTCATTGTATAAACTTTTAATGGGATTAAACAATTGATAGGCATAACCTACCATTTTATAGACTAAAAAGGGAATCTAACAAACTCTAATTAATAGTGTGTCAATTAAGCCCCTCCCATAACAAGCTTCAGTTAAAGACAATTGCCCACACTTTATTACTTAACTAGGCCTGTTATTAATTGATGCCAATACCAAATTCAATAAGATCACTCAAGGGTTTAACAAATATTAAAATATCCATTAAATTAATTATTTAAAATAGAAAATCAATTAATTAATGTAAGCCAATATTATAAGAAATTTCCAACACAAAGTTCATCTATGGAACAACAAAGACTTGGGTATTCTAAAATTTGGCTTACAATTGGAAGTAAGAAGGAGGACATGAGGACAAGAATATTGATTGAAGGCAAAAATACCAAGCCACGGTTGAGTTGCTTAATGAGTCCGAAAGTTGTAACTACTTGTGGATGAGGTTGGTGTGAGACCTGGAGACCTAAAAACTCGGGAGTGTAGTTATAACCACACTTAAAGTAATAATTGCTGGTATACCGCTGTTATTAATAGGTTATATATATGGCAATGTACTTATGTAGGATCATTAAAAAAACATATTTTCGATGTACTTTTCTCAGTTTATTGATATTATTATCTTTTCAATTTCCATCATTTACTGTCTTCTGTCTTATGATTGTTCGTTTATCTTTGTTGTAATGCCGAATGAATTCATATATAAAATCACCACTAAACCTGTTTCATAAAAGACGAAAAATCAACTTTTGGTAAAGATTTTTCAATATCTAGGTCGATACTCATTATCGGCGCAACACCATCATCTAAATTCATGGATGATTTTGTTCATCTTTACCTCGTGGAATTTTGGACTGAACAAAGCATCCAAGGGCTTGTTATCTTATCACCCTTGCTCCCTGCCTCATGAGTCGCCATTTTTATCCGGGCACTTTATATAAATTATTCAACGACATCTAAGCCGAGAACAAATTGTAGGAGCCGGGAACAAGAAAGAAAAGAAGTAGGCCCAAGGCCTCTAAGGGTCATTCAGAATCCTTTGTGATTGGCTTTGAGACTGGGCCTGGCCTAGAACAGATAAATAATGAGTTCGAGTGCTGACTGGTGGGCCAAACTTTCAGGACTATATATCTGCTTTGTATTAAAATGCTTGATAAACCGAACCAGTCTAAAATATCTCCCGACGAATTTCAGTCTCACCCACCTCTAATAGAAATCCTAGCTTAGTACAACAGTTTAGTCCCATAATGGATTTTTTTTTTTTTGGGTCAAAAAGTAATTTCAATTTATTTCTAAATTGATACATGAAAGAGAATCTAAAAAATCATGGTAACAAAACAAACCAATAGATCTCCAAAATAAACAAAAAAACAAGAAATTAAGGTGTTTCATCATAGCATGGTTGACAGAAATCATCACAAGCTCGTCTTTTAAGAACAAATCTACTGGATCCAAGTGAAAGGATCAACGACCAATCATCAAATCACAAAGTACCATCAATGATAAGCACATGTCAAGATCTGCATATGCAATTATGACTTTGCCTTTCGGCGGTGTATGTTTAGGTTTGGCATCTCCAACACTATCACTATATGAAGACAAAATAAACATGTTGAAAAATCTCAGATCTGTCACTTGTGAGAGTAAGCCCTATAGCCAATGCAAAGTGCCGAAACTTTGAGTAAAAAATGTTGAACAAGTACAAATTTGACATTGAAGTTGATGTGAACATCATTGAAATTGGAGAGGGAGTACTTATTCATTAAAACTCCAAAATTAAGAATTAGATTAGAGAAAAAAGCTCCCATATATAAGATTGGGAGAGCAAAGCTCCCAAATCCAAAACTAGATCATGAGAATTAGAAAAGAAACAAAAGGAAATTAAAGGAAAAGGAGTCCCATAATATATATATATATATTTTTTTTTTTTTTTTTTTATTTTATAGTTTCTTATCTTTCCTCCGCTTCTGCTAAAGATGACTAAATACCTTTTGCTTTCACTCATATTTATTGGGCTGGATTTAATTTGGACCACTTCAATATTATGAGTGAGTTAAAATGAGTTGTAATAAACTAAGAGCTATATATATAGGTTTGCCTAAGAGCCATCTTAAACACAATTGTGAAAAAACATCAAGACAATTCAAGTCACCCCCTATCCAATTATTCAACTCACTCCATCGATTCCATTGCTTCACGCTCTCCTACATGGGTAAAAACTTCTCTCTCTCTCTCTCTCGGGTTTCATCATCTTTCCCGTTCAAGTTCAATTTGGATTACAATTTTCAATTCAACTCGACTTAAATGGGATCTCCCGGTTTTATTAGACTCCAAAATTGCAACTTGACCAGCCAATGAGGTTAGACCAATTTATAAGATTAACATGATCACTTTAGACCCTTCTTTGAAATGAGGTTTATTTTATGTTTTTATTTGAGAAAATTAGAGTACTTTAGGCATTTTTTTGTGAAATAAGGGCACTTCAAGCCTTTATTTGGAATTTTCCCAAAATTTCTGATAAGAATTCAAAATGCTCTAATTTTCTCAAAAAATGATTCAAAATGATTTTGTTTCAAATAAGAGCATGAAGTGTAATATTTAATCTCAAATAAGAGCTTTAAGAAACTTACTTAGTCTCAAGTAAGTGCCTAGCTCATTGATTGATCAAATCATCATTGGCCCGTGAGCACATGCATCTCATCTGCTAATTTCGTGACATGGTAAGAGGGATTTTCTTCCAAATTATATTATTGTTCGTCGTCATATTTGTTCTTCCTTCTTCCTGAACTTGTCACTGTTCATTGTCTTCTTCGCACGGACTCACTCAGCCACGGGTTCATTGGTGCTCATCTAATGCCATCCAAGCCTCCCATGCCGAGCCACGACCGTCGACAACACGCCCATGACAGTTGGCAGTTGTCATAATCATCTTCGGCCATTCGACCAAGGCCCCATTTTTCGATTCCGGTTTTTCAAGCTTCAAGAAGCCATTTCTATCGGCCACCACCTACACTCAACCCCATCCCTGCGGCATTGTAGACCCATTCTGAGTCGGAGCAATTATGACAAAACGAGCCCAAGTTTTCCCTATAACCACCGTCGCTGTGAGGGCGCAAATCGTTTCCTCCACTCTGTACCCTGTGGGTCACCTCCATTAATGGAGGTTGACACCTGCAATTGAGGCACACGCCCTCACATTTGAGGTCACGCGACTCAGATCTAAGGTTGCATGACTCAATTACGAGGTCAAGTGACCTCTATTGAGCTCAAGCACCTCCATTAGCGGAGGTTGCAAGGAATTGAGAAGAAGTACAAAATATAAAGGTGATGAATAATCCACGTAAGGAGATTACCGGCACTGCAAGATTCGTCGGCGATGTTCCAACGCCAGATCATGGCTCCAGATCTAGAGACACAAATTTGATCTTGCCGTCAAGGCTTGCGTTTCGTCAAGGTTTATGGCCAATTACAAGGCCATCGTCGAATCTAGAGGTGAGCTTAAGATTTAGGACTGCCCGGTCGGTCAGCTTGAAGGCTTGTGACCGCACATGCACTTATGGCTCGAGCGTGCTTGGCATGGTGCATTAGAAGAAGGATGAACAAGAAGATGATGAACAGTATAATGAAAAGAAAAGGAAAGGAAAGGTTGTGTCGCCGGAATCAGCAAGTGAGATGTATGATAGGGAATGTCTCCTAATACTTGCGGTTGACCTCCTTACTAAAAAAGAAGGAAAGATTTTTTGGAAGAGTCATATGCTCACTAGCGGGTAAAGATTTAGTCGGTCGATAAGTTAAGGCCTCATTTGAGATTAAGTTATTTCAGACTCTTATTTAAAATAAGTTTTACTTTAAATTCTCTTTTGGAAAAAAATGTGAACAAATGCAGTTTGGTTGCACCATTTTAAATAAGTTCTATTTGTAAATTCTCTTTGAGTTTTTATTTGAAATGTTTCCATGCATTTATATTTCCCGCTTTTCTAGACGAGGGCGCACCAAATGCAGTTTGGTTGCACCATTTTAATTTCCCGCTTCCTTTACTTTTCTTATTTTTTTTGTGGGGGGTAGGGGTAGGGGGGTTTTTTCTTTTTTCCTATTTTCACATATTGAATTTTGTGAAACAATCACAATTAGAAACTTGGACTGCGAAGATATAAAATCAATTGGGTGGGACTATTTCCACTCACTACATGATTAAAATATTTTAACTAAAGAGAGAAAATCATCTTTCTTGATGGATTCCACATTTGTATAATTTTCTTCAATTTAATTATTTTCTATTACAAGTTTCAGTCAAATTTATATTAATTGGTATTTAGTAAAATTAAAATTAGTATATTGTTGAATGCTCTTATCACAAGTTATGCATTCTTGGCTCACTTTTATGAGGAATTTATTATTTGATTAATTTCAAAAAAAAAAAAATCAAGTCAGGTTATTGTTATATTGAAAATTTGCTGATTTTTTTTTTCTATCATTGATGACAAAATCTGCATATAGAGCATGTAAGAAGTAACAAAAGCCTGCTAAAATAATTGAAAACAATGATGTAAAATAGTGTTGTACATTGAAGCACCTTGATATTTTTGTCGATCCAAATAACTTTAAGTTTAATCTTCTTTTTTTCTTGTTTTATGCCCCTCTTTGGTTTAACAAACTTTATCTCTTAAATTTTTGCATTGGGGAATGTAATTTTGGTATGTTTTGAGTAGGGCTTTTATTTTTTTTTTTATTTGGTCATCCCCTTATGTGTCTATAGAAGACAATGGATAAGAAAGAATTTGAGAGTAACACGTACAATAAATGTTTATAATATTGGATTGTGTTAAAAAGTTGCTTATGTTCAGATTTTTATGGATTTGACTTGATAATTAATCCATTAATTTGCTTAACGACATGGAACGAACTGGGCTTCATTGAGGTTTTTCTCTTCGACAATATCCATGGTAATATCCACTCAAAGTCAGAAAGAAAGAAAGAATAATATCCTTCATTACGGCAAGTAAATTCAACATATATAGAAATTGCAATAGCAAAGAAGGGTTGTAAATAAAATTTTGGGTCCATCATACTAAAATTCAATTGAATGATTAGGGCAATTTATCTCTTTAGGAAAAATGGGTGGATTTAATTATGTGGAAAGTAGATGTAGCCCCCTCCAAATAACACACACGATTTGAATCAAATTATTGATACTTTTTTTTTTTTTTTCTGATTGGCGTGAGGGATGTGGAAGTGAGATGGTAAGACAAATTGAGTTTGCCCCTTGGGCATCGGATGTTGCTAGTCGGCATGTTTTGTCTTTACATTTTGATTAGGGAAGCTATCCAATTAATCCTAAACCTATTAAAAAAAGTGTCCATTCAGTGTTAAACTTTCCAATTTCGTAAATTTAGTCCTAAACTTTGCGCAAACTTTCAATTTTCACTAGAAATTACTGACACAGTGACGCGCCATGTAGAATAATTGGCAATGATTGGATCTCTACATTGTTGAGAAAAGTTTTTAATATGTTTTGAACATTAACAAAACCTTCCATAAGTATCTATTGAATCTGAAAAAAGGTATTTTCGGGTGATAAAAATAAAGAAACAATGTTTAGACTCTAGTTATTATCATCTAGATGTTACATATGGAGTTTTGAATAACTACTTCTTGGACTTCATATCTATGTGGATAGTAGAAAAGCTTGCTTGTGAATATAGACAAGACATTGGACTTCTTCAAACTCTATGAGAAGAACATTTAGACTCAATGAGTATTGTTCGTAAAATTCTAAACGCAAGTGCACGTATCGAACAAGTAATATAATGATGAGATAAAGTATCGTTCCACGGAGATCGATGATTAATAAACCAATTAAATACTAAAATAGACTAATTCTAAAATTTATCTAACAAATCAAAATATAATTAAGAATGAATTAAAAACGAAACTTGTAGACTAAATGCAGTAAAATCAATCGAGATAAATATGTTAGAGCATCCGATTTCACCATAACCACTATATATGAATTTCAAATTGTTGTGAATACAAGAACGATATCAAACATGTGATAGCGGAATTTCATAATCTATTTACTATCCTATCTCTAGGTATAGCAAACCTACTCAGCTTATTAATCCACTATATCTCTATGTGAATTAAAATAAACATGAGTGCATTAAAAACTATGAATATTTCCCGGTTTACAATGAGTCTTTTGGATCCCCTTATCACCGAAAGCTACACAAATAACGCGGTATATTTCTATCCACGTTTAATTCATGGTTATATATTATAATGAGCAATTGCATATTATCACCTCTCAGTCTCAAACATGCACATCAGATCATTCAAGTGGTGGCCGGTCACTCAAAAGCGAACGCAATAATATATAACTCACATGAATGAAATCAATTGTAAAACATAAAAATCATGAAATTCATATCATCATGGTTAGGTTACGTCGTAGCCCTAACAAAAGAAAATTAGAACATAGTAGAATAAGAAATAAAAATAAAAATATATATCAAACCCAGCATCTTGAATCAAAGGACAAGAATTCTGTCACCACTTTTGTCTTCTCTTCAAAATACTTGAAAAACTCTTAGAACAATAAAAAACGATCTAACTAAAAAACCCAAGCTGCTCTCTCTTCCTATTTATAGGAAATCTAAAATATCTATCTCTCAATGCTTGCAGATAACATCGGGGAACAAAATCAAGAATTTCCGATTTGATATCCATCTTCCACTTTTTGCTTTTATTTGAATTCACGATAATTGTCATTCTTTTCCTTATCTTCTCCATATCTCATTATTCTGCATAAACAAGGAAAATTTAAATAATTAGAAGGAAATCCAAATATTTTCTCATAGATAATGCATTAATTGTTGCCTAAAATAGGTAAAATAACTCTATTTTTATAGAGTTATCAAGTATTTAGACTTAGACAGTATTATCTGATCGAAAAGTCTATTCAGCCTTATATTATATATGTATGTATGTATGTATGTATGTATATATGTATGTATGTATGTATATTGCAACATCTAGTGATCTGGCTCATATTGAACATATAGAAAATAATAATTGATCCTCAATCTTGAAGATAATTTTGCAACATATCTTTCGTGCAAAACATCTTTGATTGATTGACAATCATTACAAAGACAAACTTCATTATCTTTTACTTGAAAAACTCTACTTATGGAAATTGAAGATTTGTTTGTATGGGCGACCAAATCAATGAGAATTTAGATTTTTATCCCTTAACGGTTACTCAATCTTCTTCTTACAGTTCTATTCAATGGATAGATTGGAAGATGATCCTTCAGAGACTGTCCAACAATTAGTTTGGAAATGGAGGAGTATAAAAAGAGACCAAGGTGCCAATGAGAAAGAGACAAGGTCCAAAATAAAAAATTTCAAAGTTTGAGAGAACTTCAATCCTAGATTCTTATCTTTCTTGAGTTTACAATTGTAATTATTTGAGAAGTGTGAATAATGTCATAAGTGTGTGCTTAGGTATGAGATGGTGAGATTTATTGGCCTGGGTATTAGCGGCATTGGTTTTGGGTAAGAGCACTTGGATATAAGCAGCACAACTTGAGTATAGTCTCTAACTAATTATCAAGTGTAATCTAGCCAAAAGGCTATCAATGTGGGAGGGTGGGCATGGATTTGAAATAAGCCGAACCACTACAATTTGTGTGTGTAATCTTCTTCTATCCTTAAACTCTCGTTGATTATTTTTGACAAACTTTTGCAAACTAGTTAGCTACATCTGATATGTGTTTAGACTTTGACATTTTTACTCTAGTAAATATCATCATTCTACTATCATTGTTCAAATTCTTTTGACACCTAAAATTTTGACTAATCATTTAGTAATTAATTGCATAAAAAACTAAGGAATTCTTTAACCATAAGCAAAAGTATTAGAATTAAATTGCATAGCATATAGTTTTAAGAGTATTCATTATATAGTTTACTAATTGCATTAACATTGGATAAATGGTGAAGTGTTTGAGCTTAATTAATAAACTATGTTAGGGCTAGAACTATCACCTAGAATGGGGTAAATAGGTGAGTATGTGGAATTTAAAAATAATTGAATTCAATGTTGCAAAAGTACAATGTCTAAAGAAAAACCATGCAGTGATTAGATTTTACTGTGTACAATAAATTGTCAAAAAATAAATAAATAAGAGTTTAATGGATAGAAAAAAACACAACAATTATAATGATTCGGCTTGCAATAAGCTTACGTCCACTTTCTCGCGCTAACAGCTTATTGGCTGAATTTCACTAATGAATCAATTAAATGTTACAATAATTGAGTACTCTTGACTCAAGTAAGTGTGATCAAATCTTCTGATCTCACACTCCAACAACAACCTTCTAATTGAGTATAGATTAAGCTCATAAAAACGAGTATGTAGAGACAAAAATCTCTTGAGCTTTGGAATTTTTAGACTTTGGTTTTCTCCTTTTCCTTCAACATCACAACTTCTTTTAATACTCCTCAATATCCAAAATGACAATTGGACGGAAGCTCTGAGGATCACTTATCCAATCAACTAGTTGACCTGAATGATATGGAAGATTTGATTGCTTCAAGAATGCTTAGAATAAAGTCTACCTTTGATTTTGTTGCCCATACAATAGACTAGGTTTCCATAAGTTGAGCTTCGTATGAAAAGTCCGTCTTGTCTCAAACTGATTGTCACAAGAATTAGGATCCTTCAACAAGGAAAGATTGAGTGGATAATAATCCCATTTGGACAATCAATAAGTGTAGAAAGAAATTCATGCCAATTTCCTAGTTGTTGCATGAAGATTTGAGATCTTCTTATGCATCTAAAGATAATCCTTGTACAACTCATACGTCATTCTTGATTATCAAGATCAAGATCATTGAGAAACAAATCTCCATTAAGACTTTGAATTTGATGAATATGAGCTTATCAATTTGTTCTAATAATGTCACTTGGAAACCTCATCATCAGAAGCAATCATCGAAGCAATGGTCAAGTAAGCAAAATTTTGTCAATCTTCCAAATCAATTAGGAAATTTTTCTTAACAAATTGGCTCGTGAAGTGGGGCAAAATTTGGCTAAGGGTTGAGCGGGTGTAAGTGACCGAAATTCATTGGAGTGGGGGGACCATATTCAACTATGATTAAGTAAAGAATGTCCCATTAAAGCTTAAATAGAATTTAGCCTTAGTTCTTTAGAGCCCATCGACCATCCCTATTCACCGTTCAACCACCATCCGTCCGCCTATCGTGCACTTGAGCCCACGTTGTCTTCTGCTTGTGTGCCCGTCGTCCGCAAGCCCAGGCCATTGTCCCAAGTAGCTCAAGCCTCTATCCAGCTGTCGAAGCCGTTCCACCGCCGGAGTCGCCGCCGTCACTCGCTATAGCTGCCTAGTCCACCTCATCGTCGTTTTTGTGTCAAGTAGCCACTCAGACCACCCCTTCCAGCAGCAAGCAAAAGTCGAACTCTCAACTTAGAGTTGAGAGCTTGTGGCCCGTTTTAAGGCTTGTCTAGGCCTCCGTTGGTGTCGCTTTAGAATTGTTTATCGCTCGCCTTCGTGTCGCAGTTGCTGTGGACTTACTAGCCCGCTAAACTAGTGAGTTTACTCACTAAACCTTGCTTAGGAGGTTAATTATACTTAAGGGTTGATTAGCTTAGCCTAATAAGAGATTATGTGGTTAGTTAGTTTGGATTAGTGATTTAATTATTTAATTATGCATGTTAAGTGGTTAGAATAGATTGATTAGGGGTTAAATAGATGGTACTATTTTTCTAGATAGGTGCATAATTTTCTAGGCCCGTTTAGGTGGTTAAATTAGCATTTCCGGCCTATGTTAGCATTTAGTGGATTTAATTTGCATTATTTAATTATTTTTGTAATTTAGCGATGCCGAGGTCGCTAACCTCTTCAACCAGTTTTGCAAGGAGGTGGTATTGGTCGGTAGTTACAGTTATCTCTCTGGATTGTCTAAGGATGTGAGCACTTACTCCTAGCAACAAGTGGAATGGTTGGATAGCCATTCTCAAGTTTAAGTACTTCAATAATCCTTGGTCAATCATTTCCTTAATTGCTGCTTTCATTTTGCTTGGGCTCACTTTGGCATAGACCTTGTATGGAATCTTTGGCTACTACAGGCCAGGTTCTTGATTTCTCGTAGAGTGGAGATTATTTGATGAGCGTTTTACGAGTGATGAATCTCCGAAGAAAATCTAGAAAGAGAATTATGGCTAATAGACTATTAGGGTTGTGAAGATTCAGTTTTTTTACCTACTTTTTCTACCTGCATTAAAAACTCACAACAGCTTTCTTTTCTATAAATCCCAGAGTGTCGAGCGAAGGGCTCTCTCCTTCGGAGACATCCAATAAAATTGGAATGAAACAGAGAAGGTTAGCATAACCTCTACGCAAGATGACACGCATAAATCAAAAAATGGTCTATTTTTTTAAAATTTTTTTTCACTTCAAGTTTCATAGCAAGTGCTAGCATGAAAATTTAAGTTATTAAGATTCATTATGCTGGAAACTTAGTATGAGTTAAGAACTTTTTCTTTTTGGTTCTTTTATTAGATATTAAAGAAAGATTATACTGGAAATGAAGTTTCTTCGATAAATTATTCTGGAAATTTAGTACGAGTTAAGAACATCTGTTTTTTTTTTTTTTTTTGGGTTAAATATTAAAGAAAGATTACACAGGAAAATGAAGTTTCCTCTAACATGGGCTGTGAAACATAACAGAATTTACTTCATCACTTTCATGCATTTATTGGTGCAGTAATGTTCAAAATCTAGGATAATTAGTAAGAAAGTCCTAAACCTATTATATAATTGCTAATTCAGTCTTAAATTTTCAATTTAGCTAAACTTTTGATGATTTGTTAATATAGTCCTTCTAGTTAAAATTAGCCAAAAATCACTAATATAGATGTGAAGTATGCTATGCAATATGATTGGTATCGACATAGACATTTTTATTTTGTATTTTTGAATTTCTCCTTCTTCTTTTTTTTCCTTTGTTTCCCCTCATTTCCCTCCATTGACCACCGGGCCTCGGTGATAGCCAACAGAGGTCTCTAGCCATAGGTAAAGGCTCCAACACGCTCATTGGATTTGGTGAGGGGAGCCCTTGTTGGCCAAGGGGGCGAGCTGATCCCCACATCAACCTCTAATAAGGCTCACCTTCATTGACATAGTTGGGTGGCAACTCATGCTATTAAAAATTCAAAAACCCCAAAAAAGTTACAAATAAGAAAAAAGCCATAAAAAATTTAAAATATTATTAAGATGTTATTTAAAAAGTGCCACGTTAATGCTGACAGTCCATGTCAATAATTTCTGGCTAAAATTGGTCGAATGGACTCAATTGGGAAGAAGTGGAAATGTTTATGACTCAATTGGTAAAATTAAAAGATTTATGACTCAATTGGTAAAAGTGCATTAGATTTAGGACTTTTTAGATATTTTTTCCTAATGAACTAATGTAGCTTCAGACTTATATTGTGTGGAAATAACCATAATATTTCTCTATCAGGAAAAATTGTTCAAAAAGTCCTAAATTTATTGTATTTTTTATAAATTTAATCATAAACCTTTTAATTTTGCCATTTCAATCCTAAACCTTTTTACTTTTTGTCAAATGAGTATATCCAGTCAATTTTAGCTAAAAAATGTTGATTTGGACGCTGGCAGTGTCACATAGGACTGCCGGTGCTGATGTGGATAATTTTAAATAATTATTTTTTTTTTGAATTTTAATTATTTTTTCCTTTTCTTTTTGGCTTTCTTCTTTTCCTTTTTTGGTGGTCGGCCGGCTGGCCTTGCCCACCACAGGGGAGGCTCGACTCGATGAGTGCAAGCCCTGGCAAGGGTCAGCCTCACCTGGGCGAGCCCTAGTGAGGGCTCCCCTTGCCTAGCATTGCCATTGCCTGGCCGATGCCTTGCAAAGCTACCCTCGCCTGGCTTGCGCAAGGCTGGCCTTACTGGGCCTCGACTAGGCGAGGGCTCACTTGGCTGGGGCTCACCCTCACCCGGTCGAGGCTCACCCTCACTTGGCCGAGCCTCACTTGTGGCAGGTGAGGCCAGCTAACTGGCCACCAGAAAAGTAAAAGAAGAAGGCCAAAAAGAAAAGAAAAAAAAAGAAAGAAAAAAATTCAAAATTCAAAAAAATTAAAATATTATTAAAAATTATTTACGTTAGCGTTGGTAGTCCTATATGGCACTGCGGGTGTCTACATGAGCATTTTCCGGTCAAAATTGACCGAATGGATTTAATTGGCAAGAAGTGAAAACTTTTAAAACTGAATTGATGAAGTTAAAAGGTTTTGAGACTAAATTGACAAAAGTGCAATAGGTTTATGACTTTTTGAATAATTTTCATTTCTCTTTCTCTCTATCTTCTAATGGTCCATAGATACAATTTTTGGTAAATTAACCGTGACATTCCCTCCATTTAGTCCCAATTTAGCACATTAATCGCATATACCATCTATAGATTTTGTCCGATTTGGCATGGTGCCATTATGTGGCCCAATTTTTAATTAGTTTTCATTTTACTCACTCTCTCCAAGCTATGACATTGAAATAGAGACTGAGTGCATTGCGAAGAGTACGCGCGATCAGACGTCGAATTGCGAGAAAGACTCAACGGAAGCAGACGGATGGAACCCTATTGACGACACCGTTTCCATGTTAATGCGACAAGATCAGAGATGGAGAGAGACGGAGAAATAGAAGGTGTGAGCTCACCGAGCATGGGCGATGGAGAGAGTGAGGGTTTGTTCAGTAACATTTCTGTTATGTAAAACAATTTTTTTTCAGAAATAATATTTTTCTATTTTTATTCTTTGGAATAATTTCTTAATAAAAGAATGTACTTGGTAACTATGCAAAATTTTTATTCTCGAAAAAAAAAAGTGTTTGGTACAATCCATAATTTTTTTTTGTAATGTACAATTTATTTTAATTTTTTAATAATTTTTTAGATTTGTCTTTTTCCCCTCTCTTCTTCTTCTTGCTCCTCCTCTAGTTGGCGGTGGCAGCGAATAGCGATTGGTGGTGGTGTCCGGCAAACTGCGGCGACTGGTGGTGACAAACGGTGGGTTGCTAGTGGCAAGCAAGAAGAAGAAAAGGAAAAAAAGAAAAGAAATAAAAAGAAAAGGAGAGATAAGAACGTTGCCAAATGGAGCTTGAGTGCTTCGGAAACGATTAAGGAAAATTGGAAAGTCTACTCGCTTTCCCTTCTAGTGGTGGAAGATCACCACTGACAGGAACGCTAAGGAGTGATTTCGTGTATCTTTAATCATTGGCTTTTGTCTAGATAACAGTTTTTAGACTTGATGTTTAGGCTCTTTCAGTCCACAAATTAATCAAAGCCTACCTTGGATGAAAATTTCTTTTAATATTATGATACTTTGTTATATTTTTTTTTCTTTTCTTTTTCTCCTCCTCTAGCCGGCGGTGGTGGCTGGTGATCGAAAATTCACCATGTAGGCCCTTAGCAGCCAATTTGCAAATGAATCTGTGAGATGTGTTGGTCTCACATCTATAGAAAAGATGTGATTGGTTGATCTCAGATTACGTGATGTGTATTTGTTATGTAATTTCGAGTTCAATGTGGTAATATACTTTCTAGAACCCATCTTAGTCTTTTTATGTCTAATTATGACTTTCCACTGATAAATCTTTCAATCTTTTTGTAATTCTATTAAGTGTTTAAATTATGTGACGGATGTAACGTTTTCGGATAAAATTGAGCTAAAGTTTTAAAGCATTCTTTAAAGAGGTGATAAAAAAGGGGCTTTGAAAAAAATTAAAAAGAACAACTCATCCAAAAAAAGAAAAGTAAAGTTTGCCTTTCTGTTACGCCAAAAGAACATCTAAGGGCCTACGTTGCAACGTTTTTGTTTTTCCCAATTTCTGTTCTTTTGTTCCCCGAAACCAAAAAAGAACAGAAATCCATTTTACAACACCAATTTATTTTTCCATTCCCTACAATAGAAAAGTAGCTGGGGAATAGATTTGGAACATAAACAAGAAACAAAAAAAAAAAGTAACTTATTGTTCCCGAGAACAATTTCTAGAAATAAATCTATTTTTTCTTTTCCATTTTTCTTTTGTTTTTCTTCCTTGCTACAGCAACCACTGGCTCCCTTGCCAATTGCCGACCACCTCCGGCTACTCGCAGCCATCATTAGCCGACTGCCGGCCGCCACCGCCTAACCATCGGTGATCGTTGTCGTTGTCGCCGTCGCCTGACCACTGGTGATTGTTGTCGGTCGACTGTCGACTATTGGTGATCGTCCTCGTTGTTGCCGCCCAACCGTCATCACCACAACCCTTAACTGCCAGCGACCATCATCGCCACCGCCTACAGCCCACCGACCACCCCTGCCAAGCGACGACTGCCACCAATCACTGCTCGATCGCTGCACAACAACTGCCCAACCATAGCATGATGGCCGCACCATAGCCGCATGACAGCCGCTTGACCGCCGCTCGACAGCCGACTGTCGGTCATCGTCATCGACCACTGTAGCTGGCAATGACAGGCGGCGATTGTGCGGCGATTGGCGATTTGTAAGCAAGAAGAAAAAATGAATAATTACAAAAATTTATAATTCGCACCTAGCGCATTTCTATTCTTTTTATTTTTAAAAATAAAAATTTTGTATCGTTATCAAATACATTATTTTACTCAAAAATTATTCCCTGGAGTAGAAATAAAATAGAATTATTTTTGAAAAGAAATTGTTCCTCGGAGTATAAGCATTGCATCAATCCAAAATAGTAGTACCTGCTCTCTAATCCCAATGGTTAATGATGCATGTAAGTATGATGAGTGCAAGCAATCATTTAAAAAAAAATTAAATTAACTCATTCATTTTTCACGAAATAGAGTCAAAATAGGTTGTGAAATCAAATCCTATGATCATTTACTTGCTAGATAAAAGGATCCACCTCAGCTCAATTTCTCAAGTTTGATCTTTTTATTTAAGTGAAATTAACACAAAGAGGGATCATATGTGTGTGATCAATATATGATCGCAATCTACAGGGTCGCTGAATATGTATATGTTCATTCAAACTAAGAAAACCAATTCCGCCATATAAAATAATTATCTTTGTTCAGCCAATTGCAAAATGCATATTTAAAACCTTTCAAATATTTAAATGGAAATTTCTCACCACAACATAGAACTGAATATGTTTACATAGACAATGCTTAAATAGTAATAAATTGCGTTTTTTTTCTTAATTTCTGCCTTTCTGTAATTTGTTCTTTAATAAACAAAATAATGAAAGTAATAGGAAATGCTAACAATTTTGCCCTTACCTCAATCCATTTCGTTAGGGCAAAAAATAAAAAATTAAAATAAATGACGAACAGTCAAATCATCCAATGTGGCATCACAGAAAGGTAATTCCATGCGTAATCCTAATTAATGTTGACATGAGCAACTCGAGCCTTTCGATCTCATATTTCTCGCATCCCTAATTCAAATCATTTATCCATAATAATACCAGTATAGATATGGGGAAAATGTTTTCTCCAGAAAACGATGACCAAACAAACATGTCATTTTATTGGAGAAAAAAGAAATAGGGCAGGTTATTTTAAGGCAAGTGTAAATTTTTTTTCTCTCCTTCTCATTTTCTTTATAAAAAAAAAAAATGCACACACCCATTACAATTTCTAAAGCAGTTGATAATAATTTTACAAAATTTTCATGATATCAAAGTATATATCCTTTAAATATATTTCGCACTTCATATTAAACCAAAATTTAGACTACATGTAAAGAATAGTGTTAGAATATTTAAATATTACACTACACTTGCATCTAATATTTTAAATTTTAAAGAAACAATTTCCAATATATCCCTGAAATACGCCTTCTCTTGTTGCCCTATGCCACTGCCTCTTTTTCATTGTCGGGTGAGTTATGACGATATCCAAGTTCTTGCCACTACCTTAGATTATCCAATGGTTGTATTTCTGTGTCTCTCTCATCCTACGATGGCAGACCAAAGCATTCTCATCAATAATTACTTGGAGCCAATGCGAATTAAACTCCCAGCAGGGTACCGATTCCATCATACATAAACAGATAAGCATCTTCTCTGCTTGTACTTGACAGCTTCTGTAAAAATAACAATCATAACCACATTGACGTCTACATTGTGATTGGAGAGTTTGACCTCAGCAAGATCGTGCGCTTGATAGCTAAAGAGCAACATTGACGTCTACAGAGTGACTGGAGAGTTCGACCTCAGCAAGATCGTTTTAGAGGGAGGATGAGACCCTTCAAATTATTATTAATAAGCAAAGATGTTAAAAGTTCAAAGTAACTTGATGTCTTAAAAAAGATGTTAAATAGCGCAATGTCATCAAATTTTCTTAATAATTAATTCATAATTACTGTGGTAACCTTCATCTTCGTTTTGGCTACTGCATGGCTTGTATGATCCTTGTTGGTTTGTGACGCAAATTAGCTACTGCAATTACTCTATTTTTCCTTGTGCTCAGGTGCGGCATCAACATCATTTGCCAAAACAATTCATTTCTCTTTGTTCTTTTTTTTTTCCTTGGAAAGAAAAGCTAACCCGTTTAACATTTTGACTACTTGTGCAGGTAAACAATTATAACGAGGGCTCTGAGGTACTGCGAATTATGATGGTGGGTTTTGCTAGTCAGCTGGCTCCATGTACGTTGGGGAAAAGACTATATAGTCTCGAGCGTGCTATCAAGCACCGGCTGATCTCTTGTGAAGACATTAAAAGCGGCTGATGTGGGAGATGCCTTGCCGTGGGATTTCTGATACTGATGAGATGGATTCAGGTTTTGTAAACTAGCATCAAATGCAGCCGTGAAATGGAGAACCATACACATAGAGTGTTTCTTCATTTAATTCCTCGCTTGAAGCTGCTTCCCCACTTCAAATAGTTAGGAATCAAGTTTTAACTTGAGACATCTCCTCCATGGTAAATGCTTTAGCCTTGTTATCCTTACTTATGGATTTTATGGGTTATTGGGCCATCCATGTTGGGCTAACCCGGCCCATAACTCAATAGGCCCACAGGCAGTTATTTTCTACGTTGCTTTTTAAAAAAGAGAATAGAATGTGTGTGTGTGTGCGTGTTTTTTTTTTTTTTTATATGGGTAAGGAGAAAAAATAATGTGTTTTTCCTCTAAGGGTGAAAGGATAGGTGTGTTTGTTCAAAAGAAAAAAGAAGAATGAAAAGGCTCTCTTCCCAATGAAGAAAACTGTTCCCACTCGATCTCTCTCATGACGCTACAATAGGTGCATTTAATCTGTGAAAAATGGATGTTCCATCACATGATAAACTTTTTTGATCAGTGATTCAAGTTTTCTTAGGCACGTTTCTCATATATAGTTTCCATGATACCCATATTGTTCGAGGCATGTGTTTTAGGAATTTGTTTTCGTCATTAGTACCGGAGTATGTGTTCACGTTTCCTAATTGTTTAAGATGTTCAATAAACAAATTGTTAGTTGAAAATTGAGAAATGGCCCTAACAAACGCTCGGGTACAAAAAGCCGATACCCGACTGTTCTATTCGGGGACATTTCTTGCTGTTTTATGTGATTAAATTTTTTTTGGAAGCTTTACCAAAAAAAATTATTTTTGGAAGTGTGGGATTGTAGCTCTCATCGAGATGAGAAAAATAGGTGGCGGCACGCCACTAGAAGAGGCTGAACGCACCTCCACATGCAGCCGGAAGAGACCGAGGTCATCAATGCATGCACAGCACACACGAGGGACACCCCAGGCAAGTGCAGCAACCGTAGGCACGTGCATGTCACGCGCTCAACAATCGCTGGCACATGCACGACACGTGCCCTACATGGCTTTTTGCTCCCCCACTTTCCAAAAATTACGGTTTTTCCCCTTGGCCAACTCAACCCGGTTGACTCATTGACTTGACCCAATTGACCACGGTTGACTAGCGTTGATCGCCACTAATTGGCGTCGACTTTCGTTGACCAATGTTTACCATTAACTAATATTGACTGTAAAAAAAAGAAAAGAAAAAAAAGTCTTAATGCTGTTGCATTATGGATTATATGTAATCCCATTTTTGTTCTGCATTTATTGCAAAAACAATGTTGCATTTTGTACGCATGCCTATTCTTATAAGAACGGATGAATAAATGGAGAGACTTATGAGGCTGCAAGCTGAGTTAGCTACCTATAAATAGGATGGATGTAACATGGTCAATCAAATCATGAAGGTCAATGGGATGATATAAGAAATCATCTGAAAGGTTATAAAATGCCAAATGGAGAAATGATTGATGCCTTGACAAGAACTCTCCCATATGAATTGCAAGAAATGATGGATGATTATGAAAAGCTCCTAAAATCAATATGATGGATGGTCAATGAGAAATGGGTGAAAACCCTATTGTTCCAGATTATAAGGAACTTGTAATGGATTTTCTAAGGAAGTTCATAAGGGTTGGGGCGGTGAAGACGTCAACCCTTGGCATGAACACATCCCGGCAAAAATGAATGCGTCATGGAGGAGTCATGAGAGATCTCCAAGGGTCTTTCCGTGGCTATTCAATGTGACCTTAGAATTTTCAGAGAAATTTTCTAAGAAATTTGATAAGCCTTTCCCCGTTTATAAGTTAAAAATATGGCGTTGAACATAAAGTAGTAGTTATATTTATCCTTTGTAAATATTCCTTTCTATGTTGATGTTGATATGTCTTCTGTTGGATTGGTAACTTTGAGTAAATAGGAAATTTAGTTAATGGACATTCAATAATATTTGATGTCATTATTATTATCTTATTTGCATTATTTGTGGGAAGTTCAAAAAAGTTTTAGTGACTTTGAAGAACTTATTTTTGCATAGATGATTATATTAATGATAATTTCAAATTATAAATTTTAGATGATGATTAGAAATAAAATAACCTTTCGACTTTGAAACTTTATTTGAAATTATTTATAATATGATTAGTTTATGCAAAATAGATGCATAAATATTAGGCATTAATAATTTGTGCAAATATGTTTGAAATGTTCATATACAATGGCTTTGGCTTCTAAGAACATGGTGGCTAAATTGAACAAAGGAGAGAAATTGAACGGCGATAATTATAAGATATGAAATATGATATGAAATATGAAAATTCAATATATGATAGAAGAATAAGAAACACTAGAATATCTTAACCAAGTTATGGAAGAATCTGAAGATGGGAATACTACACAAGATAAGAAAGATAAGGATACATTTGCTGCTTGAAAGAATAAGAACTCAGTTGCTCACATCACATTACTAAGTAGCATGGATAATGATATAATGTGAGAGTTTAGGCATTTTGAGAATGCCAATGATATGTGGGCACGTTGGCAGCTAGATATGGTCAAAAATCTATGACCAAATTAAGATAGCTCACCATTAGGTTTGACTCATACAAGAGACCTCATAGATAGACCATAAAATAACACTTGAAGCGGATGTCAAACATGATGGATGAGTTGAAAAATATTGGCCACGTTCCAATTGATGAGTAGCAAGTGTAAGTAGTAATCTGTTCCTTGCCTTAAAGTTGGGAGTACATGAAGGTACACTTAACCCACAATGAGAACATCAAGACATTTGAGGATGTCGTGCGCTACCTTGAGCTAGAAGAAGACCGCTTCCAAGCAACTAAGCTAGAAACAAATATTTATTTTGTTGGTTCTAACTCATAAGGAGCTTCGAGCTCTAAATGCAAACATCTAGATTCGTTCAAAAAGCGGAAAGGTAAGAGAGCGAGCTCTTCAAACAAGAAACCAAAATTTGACGAACGTGAGAGAGGAAAACGTCTTCTTGTGAAAAAAAAATGTCAAAGATGAAATGTTACAATTGTAGTAAAAAGAATCACTTCGCTCACAACCGTAGTGAGCCAAAGAAGATGGACACCCTTTGTGTTCTTATAAGTACTATTTTTGTATCGAGTTCAATTTTTCCAATAGAATCTAATCTTTTGTGGACTATAGATTCGGGAACAACAAACTATTTAGCGAAGGATAGAGATGCATTCGTGGAGTTCCGACAAATACCAACTAGAACAAAATAGATTTATGTAGGGAACACCTCCAAAGTTGAAATTAAAGGAATTGGCACTTGTCAATTAGTTTGCGTGGTCAATGCATTTTGTTTCTAAATGATATACTATATGCTTTGGAAATTCATTGGAATTTAGTATCTATTTTAGTGTTGGTTTAACTTGGTTTTAATTTGAATTTCCATAATAACGGTGTGGACATATATTTAGGTATGAGTTACTATGGTTGTAAATACTTCCTAGATGGTTTTATTATGTTAGATGTTGACTATAGTAATACCAATGTTTGTTATTCCTTCTTCACATATGCTAATTCATATGATAAGATGTGAAGGTATGGCATGTTAGACTTGGTCATATTGGCCAATAACAAATGAATAGATTAGCTAAAGATGGCTTACTTAGCAATTTTGAAAAAGTTGATTTGCCTATTTGGAAGCATTACCTAGCAGGAAAAACAATAAGGAAACCATTTGGAAAATGAATAAGAGTTGAATTTCATTTACAATTAATCCATTATAACATTATAGTCCAATGAATGTAAAAGGAAGACATAATGTTGTGTATTTCATCATATTTATAGATGAAACTTGATTTAGATATGTTTATTTGATTTCTCATAAATCTAAGGCACTAATGGGGTGCATGATAAACTACAATTTCTGTTCCAGAAACAATTTTTCTGGAATAGAAATCTGTTTGATAAATTTTTTCCATTTTTCTATTTCTGAAATAATTTTTTGTTTCAAAAATAGGTTTGGAATAGAAATCAAAAGTAAAAATTTTCTACTTTTCTATTTCTGGAACAGAAATGAGATATCAAAATTATCCTCGTCGTTCATCCTTGCTATGAACCCGTGACATCTTGAAATTTCAGTCTTGTTTTCAATTAAATAAATCGGGCATTTCATCGCCACGCTTATAGTGCTATTCTCTAAGCTGATCACTTATGATATAACTAGATTATCAAGTGAAGTCGTAAAGGGATTTTAAGGCAATAGACTTGAGAATTCAACCAGAAACTGACTGCTCGACTGTACTCATTTGCAGAGATCATTACGGTACAGTTAAAAATCGATTAGAGATTAGAGATATGTTGTTCGACTGAGATAGGTGATCAAAGTGTGGGTGATGCCACCGGATCGCAAAATTTTTGTTGATTGGCGTTAGAACGATTTTTTTTGTCGTTTTGGTACATTGTGTCAGTATTTGAAATCTCGAAATTTTCACAACAATCAAGGGTCGCCAATGTGTCAAAGCTGTATAATGTGACTCGAAATAAGTGTCTGACGTATCAGTAAGTGAAGGCACAACACTATATGCCAGGAGGACTTCTGCAACCTCTCGAGATTCCCGAGTGGAAATGGGAGCATATCACAATGGATTTTGTGACAGGCTTACCAAAGAGTTAGAGAGGTAATGATTCTATTTGGATAGTGGTCAATAGACTGGCGAAGTTGGCTCACTTCATCGCAGTATGAAAGGACATTGATTTAGACAAGCACACCGAGTTGTACGTGTGTCAGATCGTTCGTCTAGCATGTTGCTGCCAGAAGCAGAACCCCCTGGTGATGATTACTTTAGACTGAGACTCAAGGTTTACAGCTGCATTTTGGAAAAGCTTGCAGAGTACTTTAGGAACGAAGTTGCAGTACAGTACGGTATATCATTCTCAGACGGATGGCTAGTCTAAGAAGATGATTCAAACCATCAAAGACATGCTGCGAGCTTGCATGCTGGATTTCAAGGGAAGCTGGGAGGAACAACTTCATCTTGTTGAGTTTGCCTACAACAACAGCTACCAGCAGAGCATTCGGATGACTCCTTTTGAAGCATTGTATGGCAGAGCGTGTAGAACGCTAGTGTGTTGGGATGAAGTCGGGGAAAGAAAGATCACAGGCCTAGAGTTGATTCAGCAGTCAATGGATGCAGTTGCAATCATCAAGGACAGGTTAAAAACCGCTCAAAGCCGTCAGAAAAGTTATGCAGATTAGCGTCGGAGACCTTTGGAATTTCAAATTGGTGATCGCATTTTTCTAAAGGTGTCACCAATGAGGGGTACTTCGCACTTTGGCAAAAAATGAAAACCGAGTCTGAGGTACGTAGGTCCCTTTGAGATTCTAGAGAGAATCGAGATCCTAGTGTATTGTCTTGTATTGTCGCCAAGGTTGGCACAAGTGCATGACGTCTTTCACGTGTCGATGTTAAGGAAGTATGAGACTGACTCGACCCACATGCTTAATTTTGAAGAATTGGACGTGGACGATAAAGTGTCATACATGAAAAGCCCGGTTTAGACTGTTGATCAGAAAGAACATATTTTGCGTACCATGACAATCTTGTTGATTAAAGTGGTCTGGCAAGACCACGGCATTGAATGAGCAACCTGGGAAAGTGAAGAGTTAATGAGACGATTGTACCCCCACCTTTTTGTTTAAAATTTGTAATGGCTTAAATTTTGAGGACAATTTTTATAAGAGGGGAAGAGTTGTGACATCGTGAAATTTCAGTCATATTTTCAATTAAATAAATCGAGCCTTTCATCGCTGCATCTATAGTGCTATTTTCTAAGCCGATCACTTATGAGATAACTAGATTATCAGGTGAAGCCGTTAATGGATTTTAAGGCAATAGACTTGAGAATTTAACCAGAAACCGACTACTCGACCATGCTCATCTACAGAGTCATTTCTAGGGAAGACATTGAGTGAGATCATTACGGCACAGTTAAAAATCGATCAAAGATCAGAGATAGTTCATTCGACTGAGATAGGTGATCAAAGTGTGGATGATAACACCAAATCACAAAATTCTTGTTGATCGGCACTAGACCGATTTTTTTGTCGTTTTGGTACCTTGTGTTCATATTTGAAATCTCAAGATTTTTACGACAACCAAGGGTCACCAATGTGTCGAAGATGTACAATGTGATTTGAAACAAATCGATCACGGGTCAATTGCACAAAAAAATTCTAAAAGCTACTTGGTAGGCTAAGTCACGTTAAAATCGCACTAGATTGAAATTAACCGCGAATTTGAATACGATTTTAGAAATTGAAAGTTTGGTCATATCACGAGTCATTTTAGGAACATCGACTCATCCTCCAAAATTTTTTCTGCAAACCGAGATTTTTGGCGGAATTTCAAAGTGAGGCCGTTTTTGTTCGGAAAATTCAGGGGACCATTTTTTATCGCGTTTTTGGGATGCAAGTTGGATCTATTAACGAGGAAAAATGTCAATTTGATCGTGGACACGATGGTGGAATTTATAGGACTGAAATTGATTTCAATTGGAGAGGATCTAGTCTAATTTGGAGGAGAAGTGTTACAAATTCGTATGCCCTTTGGTCCTCAACCTTTGGACCCCTTCAATGGCTTCTAAGGCAAGCTTTGGTAGCTGGAAATAGGCTGAGGAAGCCAGCCAACCAAGGTGGGACTTTTCAAGGGACAAAGAGATAGAATTGAAGAGAAGTGGCCCCCTCTCTTTAGCTTATGTCCCCCCCCCCTTCTTCCTTACTCTTTCCTCTCTCTTTCTTGATGTGTGTGAGCTAAGGAAACTGCAAAAGCCTAGGGAAGCTAGCCAGCCAGCCGTTGACGCCCCTGCCTCCTGTCCAATCGTTGTTCGCTCGCTGGAGTCGCGCTTGCATGACTGCGAGCCATTGGTCGCCCGTCACGCCCAGCTGCTCGTCCGTGCATCCCTGGCCATCGTCCGCCCTTGCTCGCTCATCCAAAAGGTCGCCAGGCCGTTGTCCATCGTCGTTCAGGTCATCGAAGCCGCCGTCTGCTGCTACCGTCACCCATCCAAGCCGTAGTAACTCAGCCGACGCTTTTCCTCGCCATTTCTAGCCCTGAGTCCCCTTTGGTTCTAGCTTGTTCGGCCTTGAACAAAAGTTGAAACCAGCAAGGTTTTGGGACTTTAAGGCCCATTTTCAAGCTCTTCTCGGCCTCTGTTGGTGTCGCCGCTAGGAGGTTTATTGCCTGCCTAAGTGTTATCGTCGTCGTGGACTCATCAGAACGTTAATCCAGTGATTTTACCCACTAAACTCTACTTAGGGAGTTAATTATGCTTAGAGGATGATTAGTTTAAGTTAATTAAGGATTAAGTGATTAGTTAGATTAGTGATTTAATTATCCAATTTTGCATGTTAGATTGTTAGATTAGATTAATTAGAGACTAGACATGTTGTTTTAATTATCTAAATTGATTCATAAATTTTCCAAGTCCGTTTCAATATTTAATTAGTCTTTTCCAGCCTAAGTTTACAATTATAGCATTTATTGGTAATTAATTAATTATGGTAGTTATTTATTATTTTCCGGAAATTAGACCGGGATAACCAGTGACCGGAATTTCGTGTTGATTACAATGGTGTGATTGGTTATTTAATTGAATGCTAGATTGTGCAAATTGAGTGTTGTTCGAAATTTTAGGCATTTATCCCAAAATTTAATAATTTTGATATTTAATTAAAAAGTACCAGGGTGTCGGTTTTTAATGCCGAAAATGTTTTTAGACACTATATAAATAGTGGGATTTTTAAAAAGAAAGATATTGTATTTTTGGCCCAGGCCGACCGTATACCCACACACAATTATTTCTATCGGGTATATTTTAATACGATGAAATTAGGCCAAGTTCATGGTTTAATTGAGGAACTAAAGTGCAAAGCACCAAGTCCTTGGCCGGGATTAATTTATCGTAGTTTTGCTTTTGTGAACAAATGTAAAAGTCAACTTGTGAGAGCAATAATCAGTCAGCTTGTGTGAGCATTGATAAAAGTCAGCTTGTGCGAGGAATGATCTCAATGATCTATTTCAGCTCATGTGAGCATTGATATAAGTCAGCTTGTGTGAGCAATGATTTATTAAATTGAGGAACCGATGTGTGTCGGTAGTTCATGCTTGTGTGAGCTGTGAATGATTGGATTAATTAAATTGATGGACCGATGTGTATTGGTGGATCACGCTGGTGTGAGCAATCGAATTGATTGAATTGATCGATTAGATCGATTGTTTGGGTTTTTGAATTGTACTAACGTGTATGAATGAATTAAGGCAAGGTAAGTCTTCTGACTTGTGTGGTTAGGCCTCTAGGCATATTTCCTTCCTAGTCGGAATTTAGGGGGTGAACTTGTTAATACAATGTCTCACACCGTCGTGAATTTAATATTTTCAGGTCCTTAGATGGCGATCGTGGAGGACTCGAAGCCCTGGAGTCTGGGGAGGTGGAGACCAAAGAATCGGCGAAAGTGTCTGACTAGCTAGTCATAGGACAGTCCCCTTTTGTTGAGTCGGTCTTTTGTAGATAGACCAGTATAGTACATAAACATGTGTGTTTATAAAAGAAGTGTTTTGGTGGTGATTTGGTTTCTTGCTTCTTTCTATCCCAAGCATTTGTTGTCAAGGGTATTTATTTGCTTTCGCATGCGTATTAAAACGAACAGGTCAGTGATGCATATTGGGATGTTGCATATTTATCGACCACCGAGGGATGGGCGCATGACGAGAATCGGGGCGTGACAAAACCGATCATCCATTTGTTGCGGCCGACCATTGTCCACCGGTCGCTAGCCGTTGCCACCACCATTCGCTAGTTGCTGGCCACCCGCCGCCTGCCCACCGCTCGCCGCTGCTTTCCGCTGGATACTGTCCTCGTCTGCTAGTCGCCTCCCTCGTCCACCAGCTAGCCGCCGTTTGCCGTTTGCTGCCATCTGAAAGAAATGAATTTTGTGTCGTTATTAAATGGGTATTTTTGCTTAGAAATTCATCTAGAAATATAAATAGAAAAATCTATTTTTTTTTCTAGAAATCAATTTTAGGCTAGAATGGTTATCATTTGCGTCCTAAGTTACTTTAAGAAATTTATGAGCTTGATAGAAAATCAATTAAATAAGAAAATAAAAGTGTCGAGATCCAATTGAGGTTGAAAATATTTATATAATAAATTCAGAAATTTATGTGATGAAAAATAAATAAAAAGATAGTTGTCTATCCATATACTCCTCAAACAAAATAGTGTTGCGGAAATGAGAAATAAAATACTATAGGAAATTGTTAAGTCCATGATGGCACAAGCTAACATAAATTGATTCGATCTAATGGAATATTTCTAATAAATGTATGGCAATGAGCTCTCAAAGTATGTTGGTTATATAGATTATTTGCTAGTATGAATAATACATAGGAGAGAGAGTTATATTTAGCCCATCAAGGGCAAGTGAGAGATGATCAATTTTATGGGTTATTGGGCCGCCCATGTTGGACTAACCCGGCCCATAACTTAAAGGGCTCACAGCCCACAAATTAAAAGGAAGATAACTGCCGTGGCAATTATTTTGTGGATTGCTTCTTTAAAAGAGGAAAGAACGTGTTTTTTTCTGTAAGGGTGAAATAATAGGTGTGTTTGTTCAAAAGGGAAAATAAGAACAACAAAAAACACTCTCTTCCCCATGAAGAAAATTGTTCCTACTCGATCTCTCTCACGACGCTGCAATAGGTGCATTTAATTCGTAAAAAACAAGGTACATTCCATTGCGTAATGTATTTTTTCAATTAGTAATTCAAGTTTTCTTGGGCCCGTTTCTCATATACAGTTTCCACAATACTCGTATTGTTCGAGGCATGTGTGTTAGGAATTCATTTCCGTCACTTACAAAGATAAGATATCAGTATGCATCTGTCCTATCACCATCTCAAACAGGTGAGCAAGCTAGATAAGCACATTGACTCTTGTAATTCATTTGCACTTAATTTTATGTCGTTTCTTGTCCACAGTCTAGAAAAGATGAGAACATAACCGTTGTTTGTTGCTTGCTAGGAGTCCATGATGTGCTTTAGGACTTTGCATAAATTTCTATAGCATTCCATAGTTTGAGGAACTTCATATTCAGAATAAAGATGCATGGATGAGATCCCATCTTGCACGCCGTGCTAGGAAAGCCTCATTAGAACTGAATTATCGAATGCTGAAGCACTTTTACAGAGTTTTAAATCAATAATGGTGGAACAACTTCAGGTAAATGTTCTTACCAATTTGTGACTAATGGGGGATCTAAACTTTTAGTCTCAAATAAGATCCAACATCTGAATCGGGTTATACAGAATTCTAGCTATATATCAGAAGTGAAGTAACTTTTCATGGTTCCACAGGCTTCTATACGGAGTGATTGTCAGATTGCAGAGAAGTATCACGGGTATTTAGATAAGGTGGAACTAGCTGCATTTAGAGGTTCCTGAAGTATCCAAAGAGGAGACTAACATGCAGGTTCAGTCCAACGGTGTCCGTGACAAGGTGGAGTTCAACGAGGCATCTAATGTTCGGTGCACCAGTTGCGATAGAAAACATATGCTTTACTGTTTTTGCTGCGTGAAACGACAAATTGCAACTAACTGGCCTAAACTGGGTACTATTTGGTGATATCTCATGGCGAGGCATTGCATTCGCTTTGCTTCCCTATGATTTCGACTGATCTCAAGTGTATTTCCACTAGAAATTGATTGGTCAAAAACCTAAAATCAAATGTAATCCCCCTTACATATTTCAACTCGTCAATGTTTCTGTTTGGCCATTGCATATTTGTAAGCCTTCTGAATAATCTTCTTTTACGCAGAAAAAGCCGTGAGATTGTATGTATATGGACATTTTGTTCAAAGACTAGGCGAGGACAGTAGTTAAGCAACGAGCTGGTAGTACTATTGATGGAAAATTGAGGCAGCCTAGCCCAGCTCCTTTAAACAAGTTTTATCTTCGGCTGAGCAACGAAAAGTTCATTACCTTCGTCTGACACATAAGGCTTTTAAGACACCAATTGGCAATTTGTTACGTTCTTTCTAAGCCCTATTATCTAACGAATACTTACTTGAAATGGGTGCACAGTTGACATAAGTCATTAGATCACATTGGTCTCACATGAGCCTTACATGATTCAACTGTTCTGATTGACAAAGTTTATAAACACTACCCGAGAATTTTTTCTATCATCCTTTATGCATTTTGAAGGTTTTTTTAACACACATGTAAATACATATTCCAGAATCTATGGCATATAACTTGCAATTCCATGAGCATTACTCATGATCAACATGATATCTGTTAAAATATGTCTCGAGTTTGAACCTAATGTGAAATTCCAAATATTCCAAATTGGATATGTTGCGGACGTTCGAAATTGAGCAAAGAAGATCCGAAGATAACTTCCCAAAATTCTGAATTTGTGTTGAAGAGTTTGGTCGCTGAAATAGAAAAGTCCAACTTTGACTAGGATTTGGATTTTGTTTAAAATATACAGAGATATGTTTTGATTCAAGATAGGAAATAGAATCCTATGAGATGTCATAAAAAAAACAAGGGTCTCACTTAAATATATATACTTGTGGCCGTGAGTGGCAAGAGGTTGATCATGAAGAATTGGTCTTGAAGCGCCGTTTCGTTGTCAGAGTGCTTGGAGGGATTTTTCTCTGTCGTTCTTGTCCATGAATTACATCCAAGAAGATGTAGTGTTCAAGCCAATTAAATCTTGTGGTAAGATTTGCGTGTAATTCTTTCGTGAGAGTAAGAAATTATTTCTTGAGAAATTTCGGGGCTTAACACTACATGTGTTATTGGGTATAATTGGGGTTTGGGAAACACCAAGAGAGTGTTTAAGTGACTCGAGTGTGTAATCTCCTTGTATCGCTTGATCTATAGTGAAATTCGTTGCTACTCTCCCCGTGGACGTAGATCTTTATGACCGAACCACGTAAATCTGGTGTCCGATTTATTTTCTTCTTTTGTCTATATTATTGTTCGATTGCTCGCCTTTTCACAACAATTGGTATTAGAGCCAGGCTTGGCTAAGTTGAAGCGAATCGATGGCAACAGAAGAAGTAAAAGTGAGAATCGACAAATTTGACAGGAATGCTTAGAGGGATTTTTCTTTGTCGTTCTTGTCTTTGAATTACATCCAAGAAGATGTAGTGTTCAAGCCAATTAAATCTTGTGGTAAGATTTGCGTGTAATTCCTTTATGAGAGTAAGAGATTATTTCTTGAAAAATTTCGGGGCTAAACACCGCGTGTGTTATTGGGTATAATTGGGGTTTGGGAAACACCGAGAGAGTGTTTAAGTGACTCGAGTGTGTAATATTCTTGTATCGCTTGATCTATAGTGAAATTTGTCGCTACTCTTCCCGTGGACGTAGGTCTTTATGACCGAACCACGTAAATCCGGTGTCCAATTTATTTTCTTCTTTTATCTATATTATTGTTCGATTGCTCACCTTTTCACAACAATTGGTATTAGAGCCAGGCTTGGCTAAGTTGAAGCGAATCGATGGCGACAAAAGAAGTAAAAGTGAGAATCGACAAATTTGACGAGAATGATTTTAGTATCTGGAAGATGCAGATTGAAGATTATCTTTACCAGATGAAATTTCACTTACCCTTATCTGGGGAGAAACTAGAGTCGATGAAGCAAGCTGATTGAGATTTGCTAGATAGACGAGTTATGAGTGTTATTTGACTGACGTTGGCTTGTAACGTCGCATTTAACATCTTGAAGGAGAAGACCACTATTGATTTGATTCAAGCCCTATCAAATATGTACGAGAAGTCATCTATGATCAACAAAGTCTATTTGATGTGACGTCTATTTAATTTGAAGATAAGCGAAGGTGCATCAATTGCAGATCATATCAATGAATTCAATGTGATTATTAGTCAATTGAGTTCGGTTGAGATTGACTTTGAAGATGAGGTACGTGCTTTGATTATGTTATCCTAATTGCCTGATAGTTGGAATACTACTGTTACTGATGTTAGTAATTCCTCTGGGTCAACAAGTTTGGCATTTGATGGGGTTCGAGATTTGATTCTGAGTGAGGACATCCGTAGAAGAGAATCTAGCAAACCTGTTAGAGCTGTTGCAAGAGGGGACATCTTAGAAGGAATTGCCTTAAGCTGAAGAATGATAAGGGTAAGGGAATTATAGTTGATTCTGCAGATAATGTTGTAGCTGTAGCAAATAATGTTGATTATGTCTTGTCTGTCACTAATTATTCATCGTTTGATGGATGGATTATGGATTATTGTTGTTCTTTTCATGTCACACCAAATAGAAACTGGTTTACTACTTATCAATGCACGGATGGTAGTAAAGTACAGTTGGGAAACAACATTGAATACGATGTCATTGGTGTTGGTAATGTTAGAATTAGAATGCATGATAGTATCGTGATGACATTAACTAGAGTAAGGCATATTCCAGAGTTGAAGAAGAACTTAATTTTCTTGAGTGCCATGGATTCGGCTGGGTATCAATATATTTCAGAATGCAGATTTCTGAAAATTGTTTGAGGTGCTTCGATAATAATGAAAGGAATCAAGTACAATATCCTGTATGACATTCAAGGTGAGATAGTGACAAATTTCGCTGTGGAGACGTCGGATGCATTTGTTCGAGAGTCTGAATGCTGGCATATGCATTTGGGACACATTGGCAAGAGAAGCTTGAAAGTTTTAAGTGAAAGAAATCTGCTATGTGGTTATGTTTCTAATGAACTAAATGTATGTAGGTGCTGTGATTTAGATCAACGGTGAAAAATGCAGTTCAGTACGACTGTCAACGAAACCACGGAAATTGTAGAGTTAATTCACTTAAATGTTTGCAGGTTGTCGTAGTTTCCTTCGAGGAAGAGTGCTAAATATATGTTAACAATTGTTGATGACTACTCGATGAAGACGTGGGTATTTGTGCTTAGGCACAAGTTTGATGTTGTTGTCAGGATTAAGCAATTGATAGCTTTGATCGAAAAGGAGACTGGTAAGATGATCAAGCATGTGCAAAATGACAGTAGCATGGAGTTTTGCTTGAAGCTGTCAAATGAATTCTGCATGAAGGAAGGTATAGTGAAATACCGCACTTATGCCAATGAACCACAATATTTTTCGGAATTGTTAAGCAAAACATTACTAGAGACAGCCCATAAAATACTCTCTAGTGCTGATATGGCTAGGAGATTCCTAGCGGATGCGCTAAGTATGGCGTGTTACTTGATGAATAGATCCCCATCGATTGTAATTGGATATCGAACTCCCAAAGAAGTGTGGTAAGGTAACGTTACTGATTATTCTGTTCTTAGAATATTTGGTTGCCCATGTGATGTTCAAGCGAGTGATGGTAAGCTTGATGGAAGAGTAAGAAAGTGCATATTCCTAGGCTATGCACGAGGTGAGAGGAGTTATCGATTGTGGTGCCCGGAGTTAAATTCACCTATTATTAGTAGAGAATTTTTGTTTGACAAGTCTCCAATACTTCTGGCCATGAGTGATTATAGCAGTGTTCAAACGGATCTGAACGGTGTTCAGCTTGAGGTGGAGTTATGACAAAAAACTTCTGAGGTAGCGAGTACGAGTACTAGCAAAGTAATTGACACAAATGGCGTTTGTAGCAAGGTGGAGCCTATAGAGCCAATGATTGTTGTAACTGCTGAAATTAACAAGGTATATATTCAATCTCCTGACAGATATGGATGCAACAATGGTTTTGCTTTATCTGTGGTTAAGGAGGTTACGTCAAAAAATCCTTGCAAATTAGTTAAATGTGTATATGGAGTTGGTATTCTAATGAGGTCCTCGGTTATGGCGAAGTTCAAGTGAAGCTTGGACTTGGATAATATCTGTGGCGGTTGAGCCCATCGGGGGCTATGGGAAAGTAGTGGCAGAGTTTGAATTTTTTGCGAAGCTATTGTAGCTTGGCTCAAACGTCAAGCCAAGGTAGAGATTGTTAAAATATGTCTCGAGTTTAAGCCTAATGTGAAATTTCGAATATTCCGAATTGGATATGTTGCGGACGTTCGAAATCGAGCAAAGAAGATCCGAAGATCAACTTCCTAAAATTCTGAATCTGCATTGAAGAGTTTGGTCGCTGAAATAGGAAAGTCCAACTTTGACTAGGACTTGGATTTTGTTTAAAATATACAGAGATGTGTTTTGGTTCAAGATAGAAAACAAAATCCCATGAGAAGTCAGCAAAAGAACAAGGGTCTCACTTCTGGCCGTGGGTGGCAGGAGGTTAATCATGAAGAATTGGTCTTGAAGCGCCATCTCGTCGTCAAGTGCTTGGGAGGGATTTTTTTTGTTGTTCTTGTCCGTGAATTACATCCAAGAAGATTTAGTGTTCAAGCCAATTAAAATTTGTGGTAAGATTTGCGTGTAATTCTTTCGTGATAGTGAGAGATTATTTCTTGAGGCATTTTGAGGCTAAACATTGTGTGCGTTATTGGGTGTAATTGGGGTTTGGGAAACACCGAGAGAGTGTTTAAGTGACTTGAGTATGTAATTTCCTTATATCACTTGATCTATAGTGAAATTCGTCACTGCTCTCCCCGTTGGTATAAGTATTTACGACTAAACCACGTAAATCTGGTGTTCGATTTATTTTCTTCTTTTGTCTATATTATTGTTTGATCGCTCGCCTTTTCGCAACAATACAAGTGCATCATATTGAGTTTTAGCACACATCACCAGTTTTATAATGAAGTCTATTATATTGTTTACAATAAGTTCCATTTATTAACTATGATGTATTCATTTAATAAAAATAAAAATAAAAAAAGCGTATAAGCAAATATATTGGTAGTAAGATATGATTGTAGTTTTTTGTATTTTTTCCACTGTTCTTTAATAAGAGTAATTTTTCATTATATATTCAAAATATATACATTTTATTTAAATTTAGTGGAATTTATTCTTTTTTAGCGAAATATATTTATGAGATGAAATTCCACTATATAAAATATCTAAAAATGTTAACAAATGAGATATAGTATTAGCATTTTTTAATTTCTTTTTATGCTAATATGAGATTATATTACTTTCAAAATTTGAATATCATAAGATGTTTTCAAAATAAGCAACATTAGTTAAGAATATAATTGATAGTACAATTTCTTTATTTGCTTTTCAACTATATACTCCCGCCCATGGTTTTAACTACGCATAAATCTACCAAAAGGTTTAAAATTTATCATTGAGTATAATTCAGTTCTAAAGCTTTTAAAAGATATAATTAAGTAATAAACTTATTAAATTGATGTTATCAAGTCCCTTTATTAGCCCATTTTGGATAATGGAATATTTTGATATTGCTTTCTTGATACTTTTTCTCTCATACATAAATCTAAATATTACTTCTTCTTCTTCTTTTTTAACCGAAAGTAACATTTCATTCATTTTCATGAAAAAGAGAGAGAGAGAGAGAAACAACGCAGTTCAACTGCAACCCAAAACAAATCCCAAACAGTTTCAAAATTAAAGCAAGTTCCAAATAACCAAATGAATTATTAGAACAAAATTATGGGTCACATGCTCAAAGAATAGATTTGTGACTTCTTGAAACCAAAATCGATGACCGATTACCAAATTCATCTTCATTAATGAGCACACACCAAGGACTCCATTTGTTGTTATGTCATTGCCTTTTAGAGATGTGTGCCTAGGTTTGGTGTTCCCACCAACATCGTTGTTCAAAGTAAAATGTTGACTAAGCATAAATTTAACTACGAGAGTGAAATATTCATGAAACTTCTTCGATCTTCCACAAAACTTGTACACTAACGAAATCCAAGGAAAGTGAAACCCCTTAAACATACAAAAAAAAAAAAATCCCCAAATCTAGACTAGGTCAAGATAGACCTCCCCAAAATGAGTGAGAGAGAGAGAGAGAGAGAGAGAGAGAGAGAGAGAGAGAGAGAGAGAGAGAGAGAGGAGCTTCTGGATCTAGATTAGCCCCTAAGGCTGCGTTTGGTCAACCGGATAAAAACCAGGATAGGATATGTTTTATCCTATCTCGTGTTTACCAAACACGAAATAGGATAAGGTCGGATATAGACGGGATGTAAATCGGATAAAAAAATCCGAGGGTTGGAGGTGGGATAAGGTCGGATAGGATTTCTTTTATCCGAAACCTAAAACCCTACGCTTTTTTTATTATTTCTCCGTCATTGACCCACAAACGACTCTATGTTTCCAAAGTATCGACGTTGAAGCCTTTCTCCTCAATAGCTCTCCGATTCTCATCAAAATTTTACGAAAGCTTCTTCCTCTGCTAAGGTAAGACCCCCCCGTCCGCCGGCGATTGCCCGCCGGTCGCCCTCCCAATCGATTCCCCCCCACTCGCCGGGTCACCTGGGCTTGCCGGTCTACCGATGAGCCAAAATCTGAATTCCAGATGCAAATCCGGTTGTCGGGCTGATGCCCCACCGATGGTCACCGAGGGTGGCCGAGGTTCGCCTAGGGTCTGGGTTCACTCATGTGGATCGACGAATGTGGGGCTAGATCGCCTAAGATCTGGGTTTGCCACATTCTCTCTCTGCTCTGTCTCCATTTACCTGCTTCGCAAGGATGGCGATGTTAGTTGTTAGCTCGTTTCGCTCTTTGTGTACTAGTTCGACTAAGGCTCATTTCATTGGTTCTAATCAATTAGCGAGTCGCGCGTGCCACAAATTTAGAGTGAGTGGTTTTAATTTATGGCTCTTGAGAGAGTATGTATTCATCCACACCCATTTCTCAGAACAGGACGATGAAGCTAAAAATTCTTTGTTGGGTTTTCTCTTCTGCAGCTTCATCACTGCAATTTCTTATCTGGGTTTGTTCTGTCTTACGGTACTTTTTTTGTATAGACCCATTGTTTGCTAGTAATTTTCAGCTCACTCATTAACATGTGTTATGAGTTAATTGATCGATCAATTTGTGATTTTTTCTTCTTTTTATTGGATTTATGAAATTTATTTCAAAGGTTATGTAGACATAGATGATAGCAAATTTGTGTTTTTGGGAGAGGAAGAGGCGATCTGGTTACTGATCCGTTACTTGAATGAGTTCTTATTGAAGCTCAGGGGTCTTTTTCCCCCTCTAGAGACCCAAGAACCACAATGAAAGGAAATGTAATGTACTTTATAAATGCGAATTGTTCAAAGATCGTTCATTAGCGTGATTAACTGTCATTGCATTCTCGTGACATCTGGAAAAAAAAAACGAATGAACTTTGGACTTTATGCTTTGTTCTAATTGGGCATTTGTTTGATTTGGTATTGGACCTGTAACAAAATGGAAACTAATGAAAAATTTGTAAGAGAGAAAAAGAATTCATGTTTCAAAGTGAATATATTGAAATTGAGGTTATTCTTAAAACGTTTGATTTGAAGGGGTATCCAAAAGATTATTTCAAAGGAACGGAAAAGATTATTTAAAATGCGTAATCATGAAATTCGATGAGAATCTGTTAATTTGAAAAAGATATATTGTTTTGGATGATTTTGTGAATATTAAACCTGTAAATTTGTACTTGCCTAAGTTATTATTTTTAAAATATCCGAATTTAAATCCATAGTTCACCAAACAGTAGATTGGATAGGATATGAGGATATCCAACTTTAAATCCGTAGTTCACCAAACAGTTGATGGGATATGAAAAAATCCATGGATTTCTTATCCTATCCTATCCAGTCCTATCCCATTTAGAAATCCGAACGACCAAACGCAGCTTAAGAGAATAACTCCTCCAACGGGAAGGAGAACAAAGAAAAGAAAATATATAACCAAATCAATCAAAGAAACAGAGAGGGGAGGGGGAGATCTAGCTTAACCCTCCCCTTCATAGAGGTGGAAGAAAAAAATTGTGTAGAGATGAGAGGGAGAGGAGAAGAGGAGACTAATGACTAGGGTTTCCCTACATTTTTCTTATTTTCAATTGGAGAAAATCAATTTAAATATTAATTAAAGTGTACGATAGACTTGGGGAGAGAGAGAGAGAGAGAGTCCACTGAGGGGGTATTTAGGGTAAGGGCCGACAATCCTTGTTAGAGGCGAGGCTTGGCCCCACCAGCAAGTGAGGCAGGAGTGCTAGAGGCACAATCATAGTATCGAGCAAGGTCTCGTAGCCTTTACCTATGGCCTAGCAGGGTTGTCAGCTCTCACATGCATCTTAATATGAACCGTAGGCCTCTTTGGCAAAGTCGTGGGTAATTAACAAATGCTCCTCCTCTGTGACATCCAAAATTTCGCTTGACAAGGCAATGAGCCCCGGATGCTTAACAGTCCATGCCATGTTGACGAACTCATCATCAAACTACATTATTCATATTACCATCGCGTCGTCACCGAGTCGCCGCCACTATTCATCCTCAACAACTCTAACGTCCTATTCCAATTGCACATCGTCTAATCACCCTTCAGTCGACATTACCTTCGACAACCGCGGGGATCGTTCGACGGCCTACACGGACAGCTAGCAAATTCGCCGAATTTCCTCGGTGGCACGAAGACCACGATCGAATAAGAGAAGACCACCCCTTCATTCTCCTCCCCCCTGCCGAACGTTCTCACCATGTGCTTGTTCCCCTCAAACCGTTGCCACGTTTCCCCCCCTCTCGCTGAGTCAGCCAAACGGCAATAACGCGCGGCCTCCCATCTGCTTCTCCAAGCTGGCGACAACGCATCAAGTGATGCTGAGTCAACAAAGAAGACCGCCCAAGATGAGGAATGCTGGACGGTAGAGAGAGAGAGAGACAGAGACAGAGAGAGAGAGAGAGAGAGAGCGAACAGAGAAAGGGAGAGAGAGAGAGAGAGAGAGAGAGGGACGCCGTTTGTCTTTTGCTCACCGCCCCAGAACTCACCATTCCTCACCTCACTCGGCTACACCCCCCCCAGAGAAACCAGCGAAACATGCCCGTCTTCGGTTCTTCTCCTCATCTCCATTGCAGTCAACGAGCCAGAAGCTAGTGAAGGACAACCCATCTCCTCAGCTCACGACCACAGCAACTCCTCCCTTTCCGTCACAGCTACTTGCGCTGCCGTCATTGACTTCACCTTTGTCCCGCCAAGTCGCGACCGCCGTTCATGAGGACCGGAGGCAAGTAATAATCCTCCGTTCTATCCTATATTTGGTCGATTGTCATTTGACAAGGATGATTTCCTAGAAATCCCATAGGCGTTGTTTGAATCCTTGTTCGATTGAAAGTTTCAATCGCATTACCCAACTAAATTGTCGAGTGGAAAGTAGTTGAGTTTGTGGTTGGACTGTATCAGCATGGCCACTCGATATCTAGCGCATATGAGGTCTGGGACTGTAGAAAATCTGAACCAAACTAGTGCTGGACTTAGGTCAAGTTCAGTTTAGCCCAACCCTGAACTCTTTCTAATTTTGTACCGACTTGTGTGATGCAAATTTCATAGGGCATTCTCATGAAAGTCGTCCCTTAATGGTTATTCTACAATATATTTTAATTTTTGAATTTTTGGATTTCGTATCACAAAAGTATATTTAAAAAACTACGGGGTTTGAAATCTATTTTCAGGGTCACTAAACCAACCCCTTCCTGCTTTCCATTTTCCACAGATTTTTCAGTCAAGAATTCTATCACATGTCCTCAATAAAAGCTGTAGAGTACATTCTATACTACCACATATAAAATTTTCATGATTTTTCAATCTCATTTGGTTTGTGAAATATTTCTTTTCCTACTCTATCACGTTCTGGAAATTCTTAGTGTTTTGAGCTCGGTTTACAAAAATTATTTAGAACTATATGAACTGAATCAGTCTTTAAGACCTTCATGAAAAATGTCCCTCTAGATCTTTCTACCTTATATCAAAGTTTCATAACTTCTTAAACCTGTTTACCTAGATGATAGCTACTATTTCTAAAGGCGTGCAAGACGCCTTATAAGGCCATTTTAAGGTCTAGGGTCAGAAATTCCTCTTATAGTTCATTTAATATAGGCATGGGAGAAAATATGTCAGTCTAGGAAATAGAATGATGCCGTGTTCATTGGGTTCATATTTGAGTTCTTGAGTAATAGTAACGTCAACATATTTTTAAGTTGAATTATGGAATTGTTGTATCATGATGTGAATGTGTAACTGAGAATGCCATCAGGTCTTAGAACGACAATGCCCTAGGTTGTAGTAGGGATGCCTGAAGAAATAATTAGGTTCCTTCAGATGCCTTAGGGGTGTAAAACAATTTCTCTAGATTTCCTTGTGATGTCGGATGGGTGTGACATGTCCGGGGGTTAACGGAGTTCCCTAAATGATGATGACGGCAGGAAATTCCTATTAAATATAACCTTTGTACATTTAAATTAAGTTAATGTTTTTATTGATCTGTTATGTTATTTTATAAAAGGTTCTCAAGTAAGTTGATGACTGTTGTACTTTATACTTAGGCTTTCTTTATAGACCGGTGGACCTTCTGCTTACTGGGTATAGGCTCATGAGTTGTTGATTTTACCTTTCATATCAATAGAAATCATGTCGATCCTCCCTTCTTCTACTTCCATTTATAATGGAGTACTTGTGGATCTTACCTGGCACTTTTCCAACTTTATGGATCCAGATTTTTTGGATATTTCCTTCATCTTATGTATTGCCATTCTATCCATGCACAAAGGGGTCCCTATCATGACCCCAACTCCATCCCTAAGGTCACGAGCAACGGAGGTTATTTTCGTGACATCCCAAGCGCGCCGTCGTCCCGTTCTTTTTATGTTTTCATGTTTTCATTAAGCACATGTGGAAGCGTACATACAATACCTAGACAACAACAAGCAGTTAGGAAAACAACCATTTAAAAACATACAATTACATCAGTTACATTTACAAGCCCTTTTTGTCATGGGCCGTTTTATTTACAACCATCACATGCTCTATGCTAAAAAAGGCCAGGGTAAATCTTAGCTCCCTTATCGAGACTACAACTCCTCCATACCTACAATTCTAAAAAACAATGGGGTGAGTCATGAACTCAGTAAGTAAAACCCACTAATTTCCGAATAGGAGGATGCCTCGCCTATCAACAAGCATATACCAAAATATCAGTTGATGACAGATCAATAGCAAACAAAGGTTTTGTCTTAGGTGAAACATGAGGAATCCTCAATCAATAGTATGCAAGCATAAACCAATATTCACCCACAACATGAGGAACTCATGCCTCACTCAATATTGTACAAGTATAAACAAAACCCATTCCATAATACAAGGAACTCACGCCTCACTCATATGCAATAATAACCAAAAATCCATTTCATAATGTGAGGAACTCATGCACACGAGATTCATTTATTAATAGTCAAAATCCGTCGACTCTTCCAAAATCCATCGGGCATCTTATGCATAAGTGTGTGAAATGACTTACCAAAATCGAGACATTAAGCATGCCAAGCATGAATCAAGGATCACGATTTGATCCAACATGTTTGAGCACCGATCTAGTACCCAACTTGGCTCGGGAATGACATATCTCGATATCGCACCGAGACCATGATAGGATTGGCCCGTCGTGACATGTTCATCAACCTAGTGCCAGACTTGGCTCGGGAACGATAAGCCTCAATATCACACCAAGACCATAAAAGGGCTGGCTTGTCGTGACATGTTTACCGACCTAGTACCAAAGTCAGCTTGGGAATGATACACCATCGCACCAAGACTAAGAGAGGACTGGTCCATCGCGATCTCACGTACGTCAAGGCCGCCAAAGCCCTTTTTTCGAAGCTCGGGCGTGAACTAAAACATACACTTGTGAAAATGGTTTGAAATAGTTTTGTGAGGAAATAGCAAGCTTTCACAAAACGCTTTTAAAGTAGGTTTGTATCAAAGCAAAACCAAAATATATCAAATAAACAGACAAACCAAGCTTCTTCCAAGCAACTCAAGCTAAAGCACGAGCCAAAGCTCATCAAACAAGGATCAAATTTAATCAAGGAATAAGGTCTAAACTGATCCAAGCAAATACAACTGAAACTTAAACAACAACAAGTCAATCAACTTCAGTCATGGATTCGTTACATGCTCGGAATAGCGTAACACAACGTCCTAGCCAAATAGTAGTAAGTTCTACTTACTACACTTCAAGGAATGGCCTAGGTGACCAAGCAACATGCAGGCAAGCAAACGGGCAGGAGGGGCGCGATCATGAGAAAGAAAGAGAGGGCAACGGTGAGGGTGAGATTGAGGTTGAGAGAGTGAAGAAGAAAGAGGGGGTGGTGTGGAAATGAGAGGAGATAATTTATAGGCAAACCCCTCATGATGATCTTTCCAAATAGACCAATCATCTTCATGTAGGTGGACAATCTAGGTTGAGGAGGTGGCAAGCTAAAGAGATCGGTGGCAAGTCTAGTTCCTAGGGGCGACACTTGCTCATCTTTCCATCAGTCCATCTAAGGGATTGAGTTATCTTGGAATAATTACATGTAATTATTATGGGGACACCTAAGCAAATGACTAAGCCTATCTCATTTAATGTTTGGATTTTGAGTAATCATTAGGTTAGATATGTTCATACTACAAACTTGCTCTCCAAGTTTTTAGGTTAGGAGGCATTTTGGTCTATTCCTTTAAGGGACACCTCATCTTGGCATTAAAGAACTAGAGTCCAAAGATATTTTTAATGTATCCTTATCCTAAATCAAGAAGACTCTAGATTGGCTTGCTCCTCAATTTGGGTGTGTAGCCCTCTTGCCCTTCAATTTGGGTGTGTGGTTCTCCCATTCTAAGGCAAAAACAGTTTTGAGCAACTTTCGAAATTAGTACCATTACCTTATCAAATGGGCTCGAAAAATTATAAATTTTAATATGTTGTAGAGAAGACCTTAAAAAACATTTTTTTATGAAGAAATACAAGCTAAATTTGTTCCGTGGAAAGAGAAAAAAATCATTGAACACAATCCAAAAGTTCGTCTATCGAGCAGTCAGAGAGAGAGAGAGACTCATTTCAAAATCTAAATATTTACAAATTTTTTTGAAATTTTTATATGTTATAGAAATTGATGTCCTTTAAAAATTTCATGAATGAAGCATGATTAAATTTGAAAGGAAAATCTTATAAAAATCCGAGAAGGCACCACCACCCTCCGGCGCAAATGGCTTGGGCTCTCTCCTCCTCACGAAGGGGAGAAGTTCGAATCCCAGAGGCGTCATTAGGGATTCTTATCTAAAGTATTGTGGTGGTGGGTCCTGCAATCGCTCTCATAGGGTTTACTCGCCGGCTGTCGCTTACAAGGTTCCCTGGATTACCAAAAAAAAATTGAGAAGGCAATCAGGTCACCGTTTTCACTACATGGGACGGGTTCTAGAATGTCGATGATTGGGCCTTTTTCCCTACCATTTCATCTCAGAAAAATATAAAATTTAATTATGGTTTAGATCAAGATATTTAGAACAATCTTTATTAAGGAAGTTTCTCCAAATTCGAAGTACAAAGAGCTCTATGAAATTGGAAAACAACGAAGGTCTAGGGATTTCGTAAAACTGGAGAGTCAAAACCTATGAAACCTTAAGTGGCAAGCCTAAGGAGAAGGGGTGGCTTCCTACTCGACCTTCAAGATCCCTTGTCATCATTCTTCTAGGCCATGAGTCACTCCCTACCATTAATGAGCTTATGACTCACCCTCTCTTAATATGTAACTATCCAAAATTTTGTACATTTCAAGAGTAAGACTAATGGTGCCAAGTGTCTTACTTAGTCATCATGCATTAATAGGCTATCTTCCAAGAACATTAAATACACTATAGGAATTATCAAGTTAGAAGGCCATCTCTTTGGGCGAGAGTCAATCGAGTTCAACCACGATCGATTGCCTTATTTGGCTCGAGGTTTGTGCTTAAGCCACGCCCAATTGCACCACAACTCCTGGTCAGTTCGAAATTGAACCACGTTGAGTTTATTCAATCCATGATCGATTATTGATTGTGATGTAATCATGTGGGATAAAACGATCCATCTTAATTCATAGTCACATTGGATCGATTTATGGTCGGCCACAACCAGTACAATGGCCAACTGGAATTACTCGCAACCGGTGCATTGACTAGGTGGAATTAAGCCATGATTGTCCGCCGATCCATGATGGTACGTGATCGTTCCACGACCGATTCTTATGATCGAATAACCTTTTTATGGTCGAATACTCTATAACTGGACCTTGGGTTACCAATCCCTAAACGGCCAATTGACATATGACTGGCCTTCGGGTTGGCTTATGGCCAAGTCTTGCCTTTCACATACCGAGCTTTGGCCTACTAGTCGGGGTCAAAATAGTGGTCAAAATCAAGGATGTTACAGTCCCGGTGAGCTTTGTACTCCTGGGCTTCCTCGCAGTCTTCGCAGGAGTGGGCAGACAGCTCCTGGGGCTAATCTCACACCCAAGTGATGATGGGAACAACAATGGTAGCAGTATGGTCGACTGAAGCATGGCTAGGGAGGTGAAGCAGCATTTTTGGATCTAAGAGATAGCTTTTGGGTGTAGTAGCATCGGAGGATAGGTGACTAGACATGTACAAGATGTCCAAGGTCAGGATGGTACCATGGGTGATGTTTGATGTAGTTCTTGACAAGTGTTTTTGGAATCCTTAGTATACCAACCATGTTACTTAAAGTAAATAAATAAAGAAATGAAATACATCGGCCGGGTTTATATTTGCGCACGTGTTCCTTTGAGTGTTGATTGTCCTATTATGTTCTTTGTCCATTTATGTTTCCACATGCATAAAAAGTGACAGAATATGTTGACTGCACTAGAGGTGATGTGTTGGGGTGTCATACCCCCCCCCCCCCCCCCCAAAAAAATAAATCCAACTCGCTATCTCTCTCTCACATCTTTTTTTTTTTTTTTTTTTCTAACTCTTGTTTCTTTTCCCGTAAATTTTGGAAGCTTTTTTTCTAATGGGTCTCGTGCAGGGTCACATTAGCACCACGTCTTTATAAAACATTAAAAAAGGTTACATCAATTATTTCCATCATTCAAATTGGCCAAAGTTTAATTATAGGGATGCGATTGTACCGGTTTGACAAATTTGTAAGATTTTATTTAAATTTTTTTAAGTTTTAGGACTCAATTACATATTAGTGACAAATTTTTATAACTTTTTGTACACTTATTCCTTTTACTATTAATTGCTTTACTTAAACTAAGCTATGCATGAAATGACTAACACAATAACCAAGGGGGGGGGATTGATTATTTTAGGAAAATTAAAGCTTATACGTGAAGGATGTATATATGTGCTTTTGTATGAACAAGAAAATAATAATACAGAAGCGAGGCAGTAACTTTTATCAAACTAGATAATAATTTTTTTTAAGAGATTAAAAATGTGCAAGACAGATTTATAAGGGTTTGGCTTTCTGCTTGACCTATTCCACTTTCTCAACTTTAATAGCCATAATTAGGTTGGTATCCCTCGTAATCCTCAAAATTCTACAGTTTGTAAAAAGTGTTGCTTCTACTAGATAATTCTCCAGACATAAAAAAAAAAAAAACCCTCACAACACCATATTTGCTATCTTCCCAAATTATTAAAATTCAGCCCTCCAAAGAGAATTACAATAAAAAGCAATCAGTTTTGCTCGAAGGCAGGCAGACAACACCAGGCGGCAAAGTGAGAATGAAAGTTCTGAATTTCGGCCAATCTTCAAAGCCACATTTGATTTGTTTGAATAGACCTCAAAAATTCAAAGTGTGCGTTAAAAATATCTCGAGGTCAAAGGAGCCGTTGGACTGCCTTCTTTGGTCATTGGACTTGCTTTCTACGTGATCAAAGAATGATGTGTGGACAAACCTGAGAAAGCCCAGAAATGAAGCATTTTGTTTATGCAGTCCATCTGACATCTGATCTGCCTTCACAAAAATGACAAAATTGCACTAAAACTGCATTTCTTTGTAATTGATAGAATTTAATTGAACTTTAGCCAATTTTTTTGAAGAAATATTGAATTGGCAAATACACGACCAATTTTTTGGACAATGCGTTATTGACAGGTGACCCCATTTATATAATTTTAATCAAAAAGTTTCGACCGCCAAAACAAGTGTAATGAGAGAAATCACACAAGTTTAGGCAAGGGAGGGGGAGATGTTTCTAAATGTTTCTCTATCCACGCTATATTTCGTCCCCTCTCCTACCTCTTAGACAAAGCCTTAGGGATCACTAGTGAAATCTATCCCGCAATCAAATTGTAGTCTAGTTTAGGATACTACTAGCACCATGATTCATTATTAAGTCTATTTCTGCCATAAGTAAGGATTAATTGCTGTGGCCCAGCCCATGATATTGCGTCCGGTAAGATTGAAATTAGATTTACCCTACTGAAAAGGTCCATATTCAATCTTCTTCTTTTTATTATTTGTTCACATATGTGAGTACAGAGGTTCAACTATCTCAAGACCCCCAAAACACTTTACAAGTCTTATGAATTCATTAAGTCAAGAAAATATATATAAAAGTGCTAAATTTATTGCATTGATGCCAATTTAATCCTAAATTTTTCAATTGGATTATTTTAATCATAAACCTTTTGGTTTTATACTAATAAAAAGTAAAATAAAGAAAAAAAATTAAGAAATGTAAGATTTATCGATGCTAGCATTGGTCGTATCACATAGGATGGCTAACGTTCATGTCGGTGATTTCCAATTAAAATTAATTGTATAGACTCCATCGGCACAAATGCAAAATGTGTAGGACTCCATTAGCACAAATGCAAAATATTTAGAATTAAACTAGTTCAATTGAAAGGTTTATGATTTAATTGGTATCAATTCAACAAGATTATGATTTATTTAGTACTTGTTCCTAATTAAGTCTAAGCATTTAATTTTTGCAAATAGCTCTAATCAAGATCAGCTTCCGTGAGAGTGATGGGACTCAGACAACCAATCTTCGGTCCTCGTACTGGAAATCTCCCGATTCCAAATGATTTCCAAGACGCGTTACGACTCAATAAATCAAACACTTGAAGGTTCTACGAGACGAATGGGGAATCCATCCCCCTCGCATTCATACTCTGTCGTCGGCAGCCAGTAACGACACCAGCCAAGCGCTTTAAAAGTTCAGACGGACCTGCACAGTTGTTTCGCGAGTTGGCCAAAATGGACCGGCCAAGGTGGCGGTGGACTCCCAGCAGGGTGGGAATCGAGTTGTACATTTAACATTATTGCTTGAGAAGCGGACCAAGGAAGCTGGTACTAAATGGGACCAAGCTTTCAATTCTTTTTACTTCTCGGATGCTTCTCTCTCTCTCTCTCTCTCTCTAGTGATTTGGACGTGGTATTGACCGGGAGGACAAATTGATTATTAATTTATTCACGTCCACCGGGAGGACAAATTGATTATTGATTTATTCGAAGGGAGCAAAACCCATGAAACAAGTACTGTGGCTGCGGGTGAGCACTTGGTCAATGCTGTTTTCATATTTTATGGGGAAATGGGGATGGAAGCGGGTCAAAAAGCCTTAATGATCTTTAAACAAAAGCTTAATTATCTTTAACCAAGTTTCTAGACATTTCTTCCGAGGTAGTGGATTTTTGTTGCACGCTCTCTTCACATAAAAGCATTTTGTGGTTTGTTGGGCTCTTGAACCTTTTACCAAAAAACGAAGAAAAAAAGAAAGAAAGAAAGAGAGCGCTTCGCTTAGCCTTTGGTTAGCATTGTTAAATATGATTGTCACATTAGTGACGCCGTCATTTAAGACTCAGCCGATATGTGACCGCAAAATTTTAAATCCAGTAAGGTATGCAAAGAGATGGAGAAGAAGCTATATTGTAGCACATCTCCAAAATAAGGTTTTATAGTCAGTCCTTAAAGGACATTTTGCGAGCATATTTATGATTCGTGTGATGAGAATCTAGAACCAACCATCTTTACTTTATGAACCAAAATTTTAAATTCATCGTATTAGGCAATTGCTTAATTCATGAAGGTCGATCCTATAAGGAATCGGAATCCCACGCCATAAGTATTCCGATTCCACTAAGAGGTGAATCAACCTCTCCACTTCTCAAGCCTAGGGCATGATCTCTGGTTATATTATCACGTCAAGGTCTGCGAGAGTTGCCATTGTAAAAGAAAGGGCTCGTGCGTGAAGATTGTGCCATCAAGATCGTGGAAAGCTCGTCACACCAGCCACAGTATGATCCTGCTATGAGAGATCAACACGCTTATAAAAAGAGGTATGAAGGGAACAAATTGACATTAACAATCAGCACCAACCTTGAGACTTTTTTCTTTCCGTGTCGGTAATACCCTCTCCATAGCTTGAACCAGTGATCTTGCAATAATGAAATAGAGGGGACTTGAAATATGAGAAACGATAATTTCACAATCAAAAACTTGTCTTTTACAACTTTTTTTTTTTAAATTCTATATTTCGATTGGACTGATTCGCCCTTGAACTTCGCCCATAATCTCTATGAGGATTCTCCAAAATTGTAAAAATAAAATTAAGTTTTAACAAATTGACCAAAAAATAATTCCAAACTCATTTTAATTTCTTCTTTGAGGGTGACAAACCTGGCTCGGCTTTCCTTTTCATGCTAAATATCTCTTTCCTCTCGATGAAGCGTTTTCTTCTAACGTTCCATTTTTTCCCCTTTTGGGGCACTTGTTCAACAATAACCTGTGGCTATGGCATTTAAAAAAATATGGAGCTCATTTGTCATCTCTAAACATTTATCTCTTGTTAAATTTAAAATTGGAAGGGCATATATAAGGGAAATATCTTCAAAGCCATTCTCGGATAATATATCTTTTCTTAGGAGTAATGTGTAATAATAAATTTAAGGAATTATATTTTGCTTGTAATTATGATGAAAGTCTAAAGTCATATTTGATAAGAGATCTGATTTATAGGGAAATTATCTGTAATTTAAATTTTAATCTTGCTAACTTTACCTGCCATTATGAATGAATTTCACATACGTTTAGAAGTTATCATAAAATTAATCATTGAACGCATAAATTATATGTATCTTAGTAAAATAAGATGAAATCAGACAACTTTAAAACGTATCTTGTTGCCGAAAAACTATTTGTATTTTGATGTATAGCTTATTTGATTAAGCGAATAAGTTGCAATTAATATGTATATTCTTGAGGAAATATTAAGGAAAATATCAAGCTAAAAATATTAAAATGAAACACCTAATTAAACCGAAACAAAAAAAATCTAAAATTCTAAATATTAAAAAAAAAAAAACTATTCATAGCTTATTCAATTGAGTACATTACAACTAATATATACGTTCATTTATTTTAATAAACAATAAGCTTAATGAAAAAAAGGGAGCAGCTATTTCCGCAACCAAAATGAATCCGGGCATGATATTTTGGTCTAATAGACAATAGTACCCTGTACATATATGTGTGACTCCCATAAATGCACAAGCGGGGGACACAAGCGGGGTCCCCACTATAATAGGATATGCATTTCAAGGCCCTCAAATGGCTGAGTTGAGTTAGGTAAAAAATAGTCCGACATAAATTGACCATTTTAATTCATTTTGACACTTTTATATACAATATAAATTTAGTGACCTGTAATTGTACCCTATCGATTCACATCACTAAAACACATAGATTTTAGTAGTTTTGTAAGGTTCCAATAAGACTTTTGACTTGTTTGTGAATTTTTATATATTGCAAAATATTAAAATATTACAATAAAATAGCCAACATCTTTTCAAATCAATAAGTCAATAAAAAATTGACACCTGATATCATATACTAATTTTCATGATTATCTATAGCTTGAAAGATAATTTTTTTTTACTATTTTTCAATTTTGAAAAACGAAGAAGATCATAAGTAGAAGATAAAACTAGAGAATAAATTGCCCCACCCGAAAACCCCTAGCTTGAACCTAAAGACAAGTGAAGAGAGATTGTGGGTAGGTTGGGCTTTGAACCCATTAAGAAAACACATTTTATTGGCCTTAATTACCCAAACCCATATCAACTCATTTAACAATATTTAAGGCGCGTTTTGTAATCATTATGTTCTAAGGAACAATTTTGCCCAGAAATGATTTTTGTTTATTTTGTTCTTGGAAACAATTTTTGAGTTTTTGAAGGCGCTTGGTAATTATACACAATTTCTATTCTTGTGATAGAAATGTGTTTGGTAGGATTCTTAATTTTTTTTGTTTATTTTAATTTTTAAATACTTCTATTATATTTTCTTATTTTTCCTTTTCTCTTATTCTTCCTCTTTCTTTATGGTTGATTGTTGGCCACCACCATGGCCGACAACTAGTTGGCAAGGTATGGTGAGCTCGTTGGAGGCTCGCCTAGCCACCGTGAGCCTCAACCTCACCTTGGCTGGATGAGGTCAATCTTGCCTAGATTTAACAAGGCTGAGCTCACCTAGCCATTGGTAAGGCTCAAGTTGACGAGCCTCATTGTGGCTCGGCATTTTCGGGGCTAGCAATGCTCCGACAAGGTTGCTGGCCCTCATCCGGCCGATCACCGACCATGGCCGAGGCTGACGACTGGCCAAAAGGAAGAAAAAGAAAAGGAAAGAGAAGATAAGAGAATTATTCCCAGAAATAAAAAATGACTTTTTTCTACTTTTTGATTTTGTTCAAAATTTATTACCTAGAATAAAAACAATAATTTTTGCTCCCGGGAGCAAAAATTAACCAAACGGATTTCTGTTCTTTTTTTGTTTTCGATAACAAAAGAATAGAATCAATTGTTTCTGGAAATATTACCAAATAGGCCCTTAGCTAACCCATATATGACCAAACTCATCATTTATGGGTTAATAAGTGGGTTTTCAACCCATTTCGACACCTCTAGCTGTAATTAAAAGAGTATTGAAGGAAAATTTGTTCTAGTCTTCTCTATAGAGTAGACAATGGGACCAAAAGAAGTATCTTCTTCGGAATGCGTATAGCATGTGCACTAATGGATTATGTGGTGGAAAAACTACTAAGGCTAACAATACAACCTAAAATGGGATCAAATAGGTTGAATGAAGATATTGAAAATCTTTCATCGAATAACACAACAATTAGCAAGCTAGATTATGAGAGATGTTGATTAGCTTGTGTGATACTAGCATGCAAATAGAGCAAATGATGGATAATGAAACTATATCACACAACGATTTATAATAGTTTGATTTTATACCAAAGTCTACATCCATTGTCCAACTAACAACCAGTAGCTAGATTTCACTAGGAATCAAAATTGCAAGTTATGACTGGCAATTGTTGTTCCTTTTAGAAAATAGATCATGCTATCTTGTACGCTTGATTATCTATAATAACAATGCTAAACCTTTACAAAAATATCAGATAAAGAATAGAAAGGATTTTTTGCTCAAAGCACAACTACAGTTCATATCGCATTTGACCTTTTCGAGGCTTCGCTAGTCCTTATTCATAGGAGTCTTCAATATAATCATTGGAGATCATCAAAGTGACGTAGATAGCCGTTTGAGAGTAGCTCGAGATCTAAGCCAAAATCAAGATTGCTCATATAATTGTTTCTTCAAACACCTCTAGGTTTCTAAAAATGGAGTCTGTTATCTTTGTCACTTCATTGAGACATAAACATTTCAGTTGCTTTTCTAATATCTTTTCCAGTTTTTTAGACAAAACTCAATCTATGTAATAATGGCTCTTATCCATACCATCAATAGTCATCTCCAAACACATATCTCACCGTCATTGATGGTAACTCATCATCAGCACGATTCGAGACTCATCATTAGCATGTGCAAATTATTGGTTGACGATCTTCAATAACAATACTAACGAAATGACATGCAATGACCAGTTCAATGATCCTTCCACATTTATCAGTACCCAAAGACCCTCAAGAATGCTAGCTTGACTTGGGTACTTCTAAGTTTCCATGAGATACCACTCACATTGGTACTTGTTCAATTAATTGTCATAGCCTTGTTGATTGTCTTTGTTGATACAAAGGAATTATTGATATCTGCAAACCTAATTTATCATCTATACTTATCATAGTAGATATTGGTACTAAAGATAGTTTTGAAATTATTGAAATTTCATAGGAAAGTTCCCCCAACAAAACCCTATGAGTTTTGATATTGGTACTAAAGATAGTTCTGTTCCAGGAATAGAAATTTTGGACAGTTACCAAACACTTTCAAATGTTCAAAAACTTGTTCAAGAAATGGAATTAAAAAAATCAATTTCTGAGAAAAAATTGTTCTAAAAAACAGGATGATTACCAAACGCGTCCCCAATGTTTTTAAATCAATTGAATGGGCATCCCATTAATGAGCTCCTTCAATGCAATTATTCACTAATCATCATTTTGGAGAGATGAATAAGCCAAACATTACAACACCAAGCAACTATTCTCTTAAAATTCTTTTCAAATTGTATGCTTTATATTATGAGTCCATATGTTGCCTTGGATATAATTGGGATCTTCTGTTTAGGATGATCATGGTCGACCATCTTAACTTAAGCATGATCGTCTAGAAGAAAAGTAATGTACTAGTCATGTAAGTTAGCGGCTATTATATATCAATCACAATGCCCTCGAGACATGATCCTAGAAAATGTTTAGACTAACCATCCATATATCCCAGTAAAGTTTCTTATCCTACGTACCCCCTTACCACAAATTCCACATTCACACCAAGTAGAATTTGATGCAATGAGCCAGGTTTGAAAACCACACCAAGGGAGAAAAGAGAGGAAAAACCATGGGGTCATGAGCTCACCTGTTGGAATATTCGTGGCTAGTGTCAGAGGTTGTCAATTTCACTACTTTGTCCAAAGTAGTGGCGAAAATACATAAACCTATTAATATTCTCGATGGTGGAAGGATTCGTCATACTTATCTTGATATTCCCCCCCATCACCAATATGTTATTATATAGACGCTTGGTTTTTCAAAGCAAAGCATTACGCAAGAGGGGATGTATAAGCAAACTCCATATGGTGACTCATAATGGCCCGTTTGCGTGGCCTCGCATTGATTATGCGAAGAGCATAAAAAAATGCAGGAGGACAAAAGCAAAAATGCAAAGCAACCAACTTTGAAAGTTGAGAGGGAGGGGGCATTGAAAAGGGGGCAGACAGATAATAGGACCAGAAGCTCTTGCGAGACGTAAGAACAAAGAGGCCCACGAATGAGATGTGAACGGCGACAAGCAAAGGAGCAAGCACACTTTAAAGCAAGATAAGTTTTAAATTTATTTATTTTTTATTTTTGTAATTTAGGTAAAGCAAGAGAAGTTGGGTAGAACCTGCACGTATACTTACTTTTTTTTTTTTTTTTTCCTTTTTTATGGGCATTCACACTTCCAAAAGGCAAAAACCCCTTTCGAGAGAAAATCATTATCACCACCTATAAATATACCGACAGGAAATTTTTTTGATTGCCTCCATAAGGGTGACTGAGTTTTTCAGTCTTTCACTCAATTGCACATTTGATTTTGTTATTGTCTTCAGAAAATGTAAGAAATGATTAGAGCAACGGCAACCGAGTTTTAGGTGGAGCAGCAAAGCTGGGACATCTAACCGTGGGTCCCAACATCACCCCACCTAAAACCAGCTTAGAATTTGTACGTTCATTTAACCCTAAGGTTTTATGCAATAAAGAAAAGTTTGGGTCTTTTCGAAGTTCGGGTAATCTTCATGAACGGGGCATTTTCCTATACCACACATACGGGATAATTACTGAAGACCCTCTAATATGTGCACCTAAGAATCTTCAAATAAAATCGGGAAAGTATAATAGTTCGAACTCACATCTTAAGTGAAGAAGACGAAGCTGCTTTCAGCTTTGAGCGAATTTCGTGTTTTTTGTAACAATAAGTCCTTACTATTGCATACTCTCAGGATCAAATTCAAAGTGTATTTTGAGAAATGTGAGGTGCAATGATATCGCATCAACTACATTATGGATTAATTGCATATTGTGCTTTTTATTTGTTCGTTAGCTATTATTTAATTGTCAATAATAGCCAATGGGCTGTCTAAATATCTTTTTCACTTCCATTAGGCTTGGATTCTTAATTATATTACCAAAATACCTTTTTTTTTTTTTTCTCTTTACTCCCTTTCCTCCTAATAGTATATTGATTGTAATTAACGATATCAATACCATTATTAACCTAATTCTACCGGACTTCCTTTACCAAATATCTAACAAGTGGTCTAAATAACGGCTTGCGGTGAGGCTCGCTAGTGTCACCCGGTACTAATGGGTCGTGTGAACCCGAATAGCATAAGCGAAAGGAGGCTCCGGTGGATCTTGGATATCAATATAAATATATCTAACAAGTGTAAACTTAGGGCTTGCACATTCAATAAGAACTTGTCATATGCTCAAAAAGTAACTAACATCTTACGTAGTTAAAAAAGAAAAACGAGTCTCATGCTTGAAAAATTACTAATATTTTATTATAAAAAAAGTGTAGACGTTCATTCAATATCTTTTGCAATCCAAGATTTAGGTATACGTGGTCCCTCCGCTTTTTTTGTTTTTTTGTTTGGGGGGTGTTCATTAGATGAGATGATCACGAGAAGTCACAAGGGAAGGCTCCTTAAAAAACGGGGCAAAAAGACAAGCATGTGAGGGTAAAAGAGCCGAAGGTGCTTGGCGTGGGCAACATGAAAACACATTAGATCATGGAGGCTCGCTGGCTATCAGGCGGCTTGTGGGAATGAGTCTCCCTATGTTTTAGACTTCCAAGAAAGATGAAGAGAAAATATGACACTAGCCATATTATTAATGACAATTTGATATAAATACGAAGATATTTGATTTTATTTATCCCTATGAATAGATATATTTCTCCACCTTGTGCATGCTGAGTTTTGCTATTGAATATCATATGGTGGACCAATCAAATGTGAATCATAGCCCGTCCCAACATACCCCACCCCCCTCTCCGGCCCTCGCCCCTAAAAAAAAGTCAAAGGTCATTTTCTATGCGCCATACATCTTTAGTTTAACTTAGATAAAATCTAATCGTGGAATAGGATGTCATGGTGGTGAATAGATATCTAAGATATCTTATCTATGCTTGGTCACGATCCTTCTTCGGGGATACGATATTCAACCTCCTTCAATAGGTTCTCTCGCTTTAACATCTCCCAACTCAATAGGTAATTCATGTCACATTATGCTAATAATTCGTGTCGTTCTGCATCAGGGATAAAATATTTTGGCTAGATTATAGAATCTTAGACCGTGCTGTATGAGGTTTATATTCCTCCTAGTTAATTCATTTGTTTATTAGAGCCATGTTCCTCGTCTCATGTAAAAAGTCGCATCCCTGCCCAAACAAGATATTTCATGCCCTTCAACCAAGTTGGCAATATGATAACAATCTTGCATTATAAAGACGTATGAACAAATCCCAAATTTCCAAACAGGTAAAGTCAAGATCCCCGAGGGGCCAATCATCTATTTAATTTAAATCCCAATGGAGCCTCAGCATAAATGATCCCAAATTAGGCGAAATGCACTTTAGTTTGGGGCGTTGAAGCTAATGGTGGCACGGTGGCACGACCTATGCATAGGCGGTGAACCAAGAAAAGTCGCAGTTTTCCCATAGCGGCCCGGGGGGGTCAAACAAGGGGGGCAGGTGCATTCCCTCCTTTGGCCAACACCGAGATCTGTCAATTCCATCGCCAAGAGAAGAGAGCCATTTTCAACCATATGATCGGGTCAGATTTTCACCTCCAGATTGTATGCCTTACAAGGTGTTAGGAACAAAAAGTACTCGAGAGTAGAGAGAGAGAGAGAGAGGAAGGAGGGAGTCCGAGAGCGTTTTGATTTTGAAGGAAGGACGGGGACAAGAGCCATTTGGTAAGCGGCCAACAGAACACATTTTTGTCTCGGTTGGGTGCTCTCTGTCATTCAATACGTATTTTATTGAATTTTCTCTCCCCAGGAAACTGCCCTGTTCTAACCTCTCTATTATTTCCTGTCTCTCTCTCTGTCTCTCTGTCCCTCTCTCTCTTTTGGGTTGCCTTGTAAATTACAGATTACTGTTCTCTTTAATCTCTCTCTCTCTCTCTCTCTCTCTTCTCTAGCATTTCATTTCTCTATCTCATATTCTTCATCCCAAGGCCTTCTTTCTATCTCCCATTTGCTAAGCGGCGACTTATTCTTTTGCCCTCTTTTCCTTTCGTTCCCTTCCTTATTTTCTCCGCAAAGCAAAGGAGAACGCCGAGGGGATAGGCGCAGAGGGATTGGAGCCCTTCGCCTTCCGAGACCCAGATTTAGATCCATGTTTTAGCTCCGTTTTCAGCTCAAAGGTACAATCTTTATGCTTTTCTCGTCAAGATTTTTTAATTTATAGATGATCGGTAAATTATAGCTGAGGATTCTGGTTTTTTTTTTTTGGTTCAAAATCTTTTGGGTTGTTTTTTTGGGGTGCTTTGTAGATGTTTGTTTTGTTTTGATGGTTGACCGTGAACAGGATTTTTGTCTTAGATATGGGTTCGATTTGTTTGGACGAAGCAGAGGTGAGCTCGTGGGAAGTTTTGAGCTTCAGAACTTTGGAGTTTTTATTGCTTTTTTGTTTTTTTTTTTTCCTTTGGCTAGCTTGTTAAGTGCTTTGACTTGTCAAACGATTCATCTGAGCTGTTACTTGATGAGAAATGGCTGTGTAGATCCTTGAAATTTTTTTTTTTTAATGGAAAATAAATCCTTGTATTTCCCAGCGGATCTCTTTGTGTTTTCCTATTTCCGTTAATTTTTTTCCCTGCTTAAAGACTGCAAAAGTTACGTTTTTTCCTGGATTATTTCTCAAATGTCATGACTAAATTGATGGTATTAGGTGCAGGATTTTAAAAATTCAAACTTTAGGTAGGAGGCGATGCAGCAGCAATTTTTCTCAGCTTCTGTTAATTTCCATTACCCGTTCGGATTCTGATACAATTTTTTTTTTTTTTAATAAAGTTGTCTGTTGTTATACCATGAGCCCAGGTTGCCCTTTCCCTTCCTTTGATTCTTATGATTGTTGAAAATTTTTCTCTTGTAATCTGTAAGTGGCATTTTCTTTTCTTAGGAAAAAGCAGTGTATCCATAGCTGTCTGGTTTGGACCTGCTAGATTGATGCCACAGATTGTATCATTTTATCATAGAGGATTCCTCAGAAGTTCTAAGCACTGCTGCCTTGTAAATTAGGTGGCCTCTGATGGAGCTGGGCAAATTCACAAGCTTTTGTAGTGTCCAGGCTTGAATGGCGGATGTTGTTGAAGCTTCAATTTTCAGTTAAAATAAAGTAGATGAAGTTTCTTGGCCCCAGAAACTCTTTAGAAGAATGAGATCAAAAGAACGTATGTGAATGCTGATAAGACAGATTCTTAATTGCTCTTTTATGTAACCAAAATGTGTCCATTTGAACATTTGCTTAGTGTATCCTATTGAGTAACAAGTAAGAATTTCAACCTAATCACTAAGGGAAGATCTTAGTTGATGATATTTAAGCAATCAAAGAGTCTATTGCTTAATGGGAGTGTAAGCATATATGCAACATTTTCACGTTCTTTGTAAGTGAAATGCCGACTTTGATATTTATCTTTGTCCATCCTGTCATTGCAGCTATTCTATCGCAGTTTGGACCAGGTTGATACCTCCTAGAGTTGGTGTGACGACTCTGCCTTCACAACATAATTTGTGCTGAACTATGTCAGCCCCGATGCAAGGGCAGAGGGGTACGAGCAGTTCCTTGGCTGCAGGTTTTGAGTTTGAACATGGATCTTCATCAAATAGTGCTGCGGTAGATCAGCAGCTCTGTTGGAATAATATGCTGAATCAGGCAGACAGCCGAGTGGTGGACTACATTCCACCACCAAATAATAACATTACCTTTCTGACCTCTATTGGTCATGACTTGCCAAACTTGGCCAACTGGGGTCCAGGCGGACCCAGTTCTAGTGACATGCATCCTGAAATTGGTAGCAATGAACGGAAAACAGAACATTCATGGTCAGCTTCAGTAAGTGCCTATGGTGGACCTGGTCCTTTACTAGAAGATCGGAGATTCGAGCAACTGGGTAGTGTTCGTCCATTGGATAATGTTAGTATGAGCCCTCTAGTGATTCATAGTTCCAGTTCTAGTTCAATGCCACCAAATCTTAATGTGCCAGCTGGTTTTGTTGGCCATGGTAGTGAGAGTTCGCCACTTTTGGAATGCCCTAATTTGTACAAGCCAAGTAGGTCGGGTGCCCAATGGCTTCCAGCTGGTAATAGCTCCGATCCTTTTATGGTTGCTTCTAGCAGTGGTGCTGGAAATTTCGGCGAAGACAATGATGGGAGACCTGGTAGCCTGTTGGATGGTCGCCGTATACCTTGTAAAAGGAAGTCGTTCGAAGGACACATTGGTCCATCTTCTAATGTCGGGAGCTCTAGTTATTTGCAAAATGTGGAAGCTAATGCTTTGCCCAATCTTCTGATTGGCCGGAATTTTGATGGTACCACGGTTTCATCTTCTGTTCCAGAACAGGCAGACCCAAGAAGTGGATTGGGTCTGAGAGGAGCCAGTTCTCGTAGTCTGCCCGATTTAAGTGCTGCAGGAAGTGCAGAAAACATGCAGAGAAACTTCGGGGTGAGGGTAAATGCTTTGGGTCAAAACATGCCCACTCCCCCCATTTCATATTCTGCCGGTACTGCAAATGGTGTTTTTAACCACGGTTTTGCATCTAACCAGCCATCTTCGAGACTTCTAACAATTGATCCTTCATTGGACTTAAGGCCAATACCTGTAGCCAGTGACACAAATGTGCAACACCAGACTAGTGTACTTCCTGTTCCAACTATGCCACCCAGTGGGTCATCAATTCGATGGAGTAGAGCTCTTGTTTCACGAGCTTCTGGTTCATCTAGCGCGGTTCTCTCAGGAAATAGAGATGCTGGATTGCATGATGAATCCAGCTCAAGCAGCAATGGGAGAAACATTTTAGAGCAGTCCATGTTCGTTCCCTCTAGTGAATCGGGAAACTCGGTTCCGAATCCTTCTGTTAGGAGGGGTGCTGGTGGAAGCAGTGGCATTCCTGTAAATATAGCTTCTAGTTCTCGAAGTGGCCCAAGTTCAAGCCGCCAGTCATCCCATGGTCATTGGGCACCTCATCACAATCGTCATCCGCCATGTCCTCAGAGGGTATCTGAAATTGTTCGCCGGTCTTTGATGTCTTCTATGGGTTCTGAGCCGGAAGGCCAAAGTAGCTATGCTGCACGTGGGTCAGGGCCTCCTGCTTCTTCACCAGAGGTTCTGCTTTCATCTAGATCTGGTTTCCAGGGTCAGGCGATTCCTTCCAGGTCAACACATTGGACAGAGAGACAAGGAGATGGTGCAGTGGGTTTTCCCCATCCCATGCGAAGTTTAGCTGCTGCTAATGAAGGGCGAAGAAGGCTTGTATCTGAGGTTTGTTTAGCTTTCATTTCTATCCTGAGTTCTCACTATTATTTGTTGAAAACTGGAGCTGTTGTAAAGTTTTAGGTGATACATCCCTTAAAACCTGTGGTATTCGCACCCATTTTCAGTATCTTCTAGTTTTCGTGTGGATATTGTTTGACATGCTAGTGTTATATCTGAACTTTTTAAGATGATGCCGAAGAACTATTTTACCTACGACTTTGCTTCCCTTTGCACCTTGATCTTTGGAGCTTACCATGTTTCCATGTACAGGTGCGAAATGTCTTGGATTTAATGCGCCGGAGTGAGGGCTTGCGTATTGAGGTCAGTCTTGTATGATCTGTTATACTTTGAAAGTGTATTTTTTATAGGACAATGGACTGGTTCATATTAAACAATTGCACTGAGCTAGTGAGGGGGAAAGCAAGCAAAGTGAATAATCAGGGAATATCATTAATGGTATTTGGATGAATGTCGTTGAAATAAACAGCTGCTAATTGTTGGTCTTTTGCATGGATATAGACATGGAACTCTGTATTTGTATTGAAGTCTTTGAGTCACTGAGTTGAAATTTCGATACTGTTCCTGCCTTATAGGCTGAGCTTTAACAATTACTTACGAAACCTTGACTAGACAAAGTGTCTAGATAGAGTCTCTACTTCTGATAGGAGAGAGTCTACATAGAGTCTCTAATTCTCATAAGGGAAGAGGCAGCGAGTAATATTTTGCTCACTAAATGAGAATGGCAACCCTTTGCATAAAACTATGAGCGTTGAGATTCACTAGTCAGTGCCAAAAAGGATGGTTCCTCGAGGTGGATGTAATCTACACTACATAATTATGCAGTAGCTGGGGTAAAATTAATTATTTCTTTATTTGATGTGAAAATGTTATCTTATAACAGATAAACAAATACATTATTCCTCATAGTATCTGTCAGTCAACAAGGATTCCTTCCCAAGCCCCTTCCTCTTTTTAATTGGAAGAATATGTAGTTGACTGACCATCATTTCTAAGATAGCTGCATGAACCATAAGCGGTTGCTTGGAACTTTTTTCTTTATCTGTTCTCAAGTTTCTTATACAGAATGCAAGTAGATGCAATTTTCTGTTTGCTAGCACAAAATACACTTGATGGATTCCAACATGAAATCGTCTTCTGTTATCATCTTGTTTAAGGTTTTAATTATGTCTCATAAGGACTGTTGTTGCATAAGTCTAGATCTTGGATGACGAAGAAGCGAAATCATCATTTCGGAAATAGGCTCTGAAGCTCGATGAAATTTTCGAGATGGGTTAATAGGGAGTTTCTTCTAGATTGCTAGGACTGCGTATATATCTGATAGAAGTTGCTTTTATGCTTGATGTAGGACTATATGCTCCTAGAGCAGTCAGTATTTTTTGGGATGGCTGATATCCATGACCGGCATAGGGATATGCGCCTTGACGTTGACAACATGTCCTATGAGGTGAACCAAGGAGTTGCTCTCAGGTACTCATTTTCTCTAGACTACAGATTGTATTCTAATGTACTATTGCTACTTTCAGGAGTTATTGGCTCTCGAAGAGCGCATTGGAAACGTTAGCACTGGATTGAATGAAGAAACCATATCAACTCATCTGAAACAGCGGAAGTATGCCATTCCTGTCTACTCTGATAATGAGGTTGAGCCTTGCTGTATTTGTCAGGTAACTGAAGATATCCTGTATTTTTACATTCTGTCTTTGGTTGAAGAAACATTACTTAATTGTCTAATCTAAGTGGGTCATATTGTTACCTGGAATCCTGCGGCATCAGTTTTTTGGCCCTTCATGTTTGATTCTGTATAACTTTTAATAATCTGTTGGTTTCCAATGACCTAGGTTGTTCTACTTTACCTTTTACCTTTTCTGTTTGCTAGTATACGAGTTGTGTGTGCACACAGTATCTTCTCCGAAAAAAATGCTGTATCCATTCACCACTTATATTCTTTCACATGATCAACAGGAAAATTATTATACTGGAGAGGACCTAGGAACCCTGGAATGTGGACATGATTTTCACAGAGCTTGTATTAAACAGTGGCTGATGCACAAGAACTTGTGCCCCATCTGTAAAACAACTGGTCTGAACACATGAGAAGGCACCAAAGATCTTCCTATACCATTTCTTAGTCCTCTACTCAATTTGACCGAGAAGACAAACAGATGCATACCGTGAAATGGCTTGAGGATTCTGATATTTTGGCAGGATTAATGAATCTTTAAATGTTTTCATTCTTCCATTTGAAGCTAGACCATGACCCCATGCAAAGGGTAAAAATGCTGGAGGTTTGCATTTCTTGAAGTTCTAAGACCTCCTACTATGGCCAAAGAATTCTTTTTCATGGGGTGGTTTCATAGAATCTAGTTTTCCCAAACATTTGAAGACATTAATTACTTGTTTATGATGTTCTTTTCATGGCCTTAACTTGGCTTAGGCCTCTGGAATATTGAAAGCTACCTTCTTCAGAATCAAATGGATAAAATCTTGTTTTTAGAGCTGAATTATGCTCTTTTGTTTGCATGTTTACTTATTTACTTGTGTGAGAAAGAAACTTTTTAGTGATTGTTGTCATGCCAAGCATTTCTTCAGACTTTCTCCATGAAAGTGACTGATCCGTTGCATGTATGCTTTGATATTTGTACAGTATTGACTTTTGGTGAAGGCATCTATATCTTCCTGAAATGATGCATGGTGATCATCCTCTGAACATCATTTTAGTGTTATTCCTATTTTAGTTCCCGAATTCTTCTTCATTGGTTGGAGTCTAAATTGGAGATGGAGGATGAGCATATCCTTCGGGATTTAGGTTGCTGTTGTGGGTGAAGTTTCGCACATGAATCGGATTAAGCTTAGATTTGTTGCAAATGGCCATGAGATCCGATAGTGGCATCCTTTCGACTTATGGCCACTCAATTCTATAGTTGCATCAGTTGCATCCTCCTTAGAAGTGAGCAACATGACCCATCTGAGCCAGGCAGTTCTCGGAGGGATTAGTTCGGTTTCTGGTTCCAAGTGATTTTCAGTTTGGTTTGTGTATCTAGGAGTGTAGTTGTCCTCCAGACCATCCGGATTAGACTGATTATTCTTATTTTTTATTTTTATTTCTGAAAATTTTTAAAGAAAGAAACCCTTATGCTCTTTAATTGAGTCTTTCCTTCTCTTTCCAGTTTCCTCTATGCCCTTCACGCCTTTCCCCCTCGGCTCTTTCCCATCCCTGTTGCTCTCACTCAGCTCTCAAGAGTAGTCCCTCTTCATTTGCTCCCTGTTACCTTGTCTCTTTGTCCTCCTGGAACTTAGTCGTTCACAATTTAGGTAAAGTTTCCATTTCTTTGAGTTCATTTTTGGTTTTGCTCGTCATGAGCTTCTCAGGTTTCTCCAAGCTCGCCTTGTGCTACCCCAGCACGGGGTCCCAGCAAGGCCTGCACAAGTTCACGCTGCAGAAGAATTTGTCGAGCGAGTCCTGCAGCGAGCTCTTACCGTTGGGCCTCACCTTGTTGGCAAAGTGCCAAAGCGAGATGAAGGTGTCCTTGGGTTCCTGCATTCCCTCTATTTTGGTTCCCGATTCCTAGGTGGGTTTAGTAGGAATTGATCACCCCTAACCCCTAATCCTCCTTGGTATGCGAAAAGCTCAATTCAATTTCATTGTGTTCTTGTCAGCAATTCATTTGTTATCATTTGCAACGATATTGGAGAAATGTCTCTTCTTGTGGAAAAGGCTCAACTCAGCATTGTCTTGGGCGTTTTCGAGGCGCCGTGGTGGTTATAACTTAATAGTTATTGCCAACCACACAAGGGCTATCCCTCAGCTCTGAACTCACTACTTTTTGGAAAATGCTGCGCCTCCCACATTATCCACTTTTGGGAACGGAAGCCAAAGAAGCAAGCGGTGGAGAGAACACCGTGCATGAAAAGAAAATTGTGATGAATAGGAAGTTGATGACGATGGGGAGGCCAGCAAAAAGGATGATAATGAGCGCATCTTCAAGCTGTTTAATCCAATCGACTGTCGTTCCGAAGATCCCACTTTCAAGTCCAACTAGTTCCGTTCTGAATCCACCCGTGAATCATGCTCGCCTAGGACTTACAGGCGAGCTTCTGGCTTCACCCTGTTCCCGTCTAAATAGTGCCTTAAAACTCTAATGATGGAAAGTCGGACGGTCATTTGTAAAAATTCGAATTTTAAAAACATATGTTGATCAAGCTTCCTTTATAAACATACTATCTACTTTTGATCAATCGAAATAGAAGACGACCCACACCTTCACAGTCGCAAGAGTGAGCAAAAAGCTATCGCTCATCTCTGCTTAACGTATGACGAGAGCACTATCAGGATTAGAGGAAGTTAAGTTTGATTAGTGTAGCTCTATCTAGAGCAAGTAGGGCATGAAAGAAAGAAAGAAAGAAAAAGACTGAATTTACTGCTATAAGGGTGACATCCCTGAATTAATTCATTGAGGTATTGTTCGCTTTGATCTGTCATATTTCAAGCCTCATGGTTTTGTCCTTTGAAGTACAAGTGGGCACCTTTCTAGGAAGTCATTTATCCTAGGCGTTTCAAAGCTTAGTCAAAGGTCCTTTAATTATTTTCTGTTTTTACATATATATTTGAGAATCTCTTTCCCCATGTTTAGTATATAGTTTGGTTCATTCATGTCCCTTTCACCATCCTACAAGCCTACTAGGAGCCACTCCTTCTCCAAGCTAGGAGTTATCGATTCCTAGCCTGGTCCGGTCCAATGAAACAAGTCACTTTTTCTTTCCACTACTTGATGTTATATGAAGAAATTTTTTTAAAAAGTCGGTTACTTTTTTTAAAGAAATAATAAAAAAAGTATATATAATCAGTCCGGTTTGATTTCCTCTTGAAATTGGGAATAAAATCGCCTGGACATTGGTTCCACTTTTATGAATTGAGAACCGGATTGACATTCCCAAGAATTGGACAAAACCGACCAATTAGATCTAGTCCGGATGGTTCCCAATTTGGGCAATCTATTTTACACCCCCAGTCTAGGCCCTCTAGCCCCAACAACCATTCTTTACTCTTATCTGACCGGGTCGTTACAGGCACAAACCAGCTTTTGTGTGATTTATCCTCGAACCATACACCTATTGGAGGAGGTCCCACCGTAACATCATGTTGTGACATCTCTAGATTAACTCAAGGAGATATTGTCCGCTTTAACCCGTCCCATATTGAGCCTCATGGTTTTGTCTCCGTGTGATTTATTTTCGAACCATATACCTACTGGACGGGGTCTCGCCTTAACACCATAATGTGACATCATTATATTAACTCAGGGAGGTATTGTCCACTTTGATCCATCCCATATCGAGTCTCATAGTTTTATCCTTTATCATACAGGTAAGCATCTTCTTAAAAAATTACCCATCTTGGGAGTGCTCCCACCAGAGCACACTTAACTTTGGAGTTCCAAAGCTATATATTACTATTAAAGGCATATCTATGAGTTAATTCCAGTTTTCACATAGATATTCCAAAATCATTCTTTCTGTTCGATGTACAATTGGATTCATTCTGTTGACACCTAAATTTTGACGACCCGTTTAGTCATTTATTGCATTAAAAAAATTAGGGGTTAATTTTATCCCGGAAAAAAAATAGTTAATTACATAGCATATAGTTTTAAGTGAATTTATTTTAATTTGCTTTTACATTGGGCCGGTGATGGATGGGTTCAAATTAATGCTTCATAAACTTTTTGATGAGTTGGGCTAACCCACGAGAGAGCAAATTGGCCTAAGTCCGTATTCTTGGGGAGATTTTACGGATTTATCTTTGTGAGATTTTAATTCAAAAGTAAATATTGCGTTTGGAAATACAAATATTGCATTCGGAAAAGAAATTCTTGTGGATATGGTTTTGGAAAATTAAAAACCCTAATCCGTGGCCTATAAATAGATTAATATGCATAGGGGTTTGGGGGAGACCACACAGTTGAGAACACATGGCCGCAAAAAAGAAAGAACTCACATTCTCCACGGAGAGAGAGGCAATACCAAGGGGAAGACTCCTTTTTTCACGAAAGTGGCGATAGAGCAAAGTGAAAATACCGTTCCAGCCGTCTTTTTGGCGTTGTGCAGCCTCAGTTTTTCATCCGCAGCGCCTTGTTAATGAGTGCTACCCTATTGAGCTGTTGCCGACACCATGGTTTGATGTGCTTGAGTTGTGTCGAGTTCCCCGATGTGCTGCCCTCATCACGTTTAAAGCTCTTGGTTTGTGGAATCTCCAGTGAATTGCTCCGACAGATTTAATCCCAACCCTGAGCACACCACCAAGAGTTGTTTCATCGCGCTGAGAAGCATCACCGCAAAAAAAAAGCCTTGTTGCGATCCGTCACCGACTTTTGCCCCGTGATCTCTCCGGGCTGATTACTAGTGAAGACCTGCCGTCCAGAAGAGCCGGACCACCAGTGGCTACCCTCATCGATGACCTCGGCCTCGACAACTTGCTACTCGGATTGTGCCGTTGAATTTCTTTGTTTTGCAGGCTGACTTGTGCGCCGGTGACCAGGTGGCCATGTCCCTATGATTCTTGAGTATATCGTCTGTGAAGAAATTCACTCGTGTTCACACTTCCGCGTCCATCAAGTCACGACACTACCGGTTGAAATCAAAGAAGAAAAATATGAGAATTCTCGGTGGAAATTTGGTTTTTGGTGGGAGGGGGTTAGATAAAAAAATAGAAATATAAGGGTGCATGGCAGCAAGGAGATTCGAGGGTTTGGGGTCTAATTCTTTAATCTTATATATTGCATTGGTCCTTGCCGCGCATTTGTTTTGATTTTGCAGTCAACCGAGCACCACACCGTGAATTACCAGCTCAACCATCCCAAGCTGAGATGGCTTGCCGGCTTGCTCTGAAGCACAGTTGGTCATCACGAGCTGGCCGCCGTTCGAAGACCAAATTTGGAAGCAATATTTGGGATAGGTAAATTTTGTCTATTTTAATTTCTGAAAATTTTGCTTCCTTATTTGATATATTTATTGGTGCACATGATGAGAATTCCCGATATGCCATGATATTTGCAACTCGAGTAGCCTTCTAAATTAGGAAATCTTCCTAATTTCGCAACGTGCGTATGATTGACAGTCCGATTTAGATTAGATGCATGTTAAGATATTACTTGTTTTAGGGTTATTTTGCATGTCAAGAATAGGAAATTTATTTATTTCTATTTTCTTAAATAAAAATACCAAAAACATAAATTTAGGATGTTAGATTTTTGTTTCACTGATTTAAATTGCATGTTAATTATTTGATAGTCTTAATTTCCAATTTTTATTAAAAAGTACAAAAAATTTCTTAGGGTAAATTAGTTTCAATCTCTAGGATAGATTGCATGCTTTTTAAGAAAATAAAAAATGTCATGTGCATGTCATATAAAATTAGGTTCATGAAATGCATATTAGATTGTGGTCAGGTCCATTTAGCTAGAAATTGATTGCCATTAGAGTTAAGTCATTACATTAGTTTAGATTGCATTTTTTTTACTCATGTCACACAATTTAGGTTATATCGCCATGTTATATCATTTCATGTTAGATTAGAAGCATTGCATTGCATATGGATTTGATTTTCATTAATTAAGTGAAAAGGAAAAACAAAAATTGCGTGTTAATTAGAAATTATATTTAGCGTTGTTGATGTGAATTATGGTCTAACAACGCAGATGCTTTCGTTTCTATGAGGTAAGTCTTGCAATTTATTTATTATTTTACTTGGGTGTTAAATTGGTGGTTTGCGCACCCGCATGATCGCTTCACATGTTAGGGAAATATATTTAAAATCAATTTAAACTGCCTGCAAAAAAATATTTTTTGAAAATAAAAGAATGGTACCGAAAGGGCATTAGAGAAATATAATCTAACCAAGTCCCCGTACCCATAATTTCTAATTCGTAGAAGTGAAGTAAAACTCCCGTTACTTTACTTGGATTTCTAATCGACCCACCAAAAAATAGATTAGTGGCAACTCCTAGATAAAATCTATCTACATGTTAAGAATCTGAACATAAAGTTGCGAATTGGTATGTGCTTGGGAGAGCCTGATCTAAGTTTAGGCCTAACAATCCATTAGCCAAACCCTAGGTAGTTCACCCGAAAAATTTAGGTCGTGACACATTCCTACCCTTTTTACTATTCTCAAATCTTGGCAAGAGCTACTTCTTGTTCAGGCCCTCTGAAATAAGCAACACTCCCTACCCTCGTTGGACCGGTTATTACGATAAGCATGGAGGTCCATTTCATCTCTTGTGAGGGAATCACTTTTAGTCATAAATTTCGATTTTTTTGAGAGGTATGGCATCTATACCTAAATGACTCTTGGAAACCATAATAACCTCAAAAAATTGTGTTCTGTCAATGAGGATGTGATTAAAAAATTGGCAAATTTGATGTTTGGTAGTTGTAGCAAGTCAGAATGCAATTCTAGCAACCAAATTCTTCATTGACTACAGGGGAATAGAGATTTAACGTTTCTCCTACCAAGGCATATCCCACTGTCATGCAAGATGATTTCTTTGTTCATGCAATTGTTAGACATAAAAATCATATGTAGAAAACATGACCAAATCTAAACAAACCTCTAGCCATTGTTCAAAATTGCGTTTGTCTGAAATTCATGGAGATTTAGCAAAATATCAGGCACACTTTATTAACCCAATTATCTCGTGTATTGATGGTGTATTCCAAATGAGAGAGTTTGCGTTAGACCTTGTGATTACCCTTAGGAAATGAACGATCATTCTTTTTATATATCGTCTCCCATCAAGGTGGTTATCAAATGAGCGGTTGTCATGAAGAGGTATGGAGTGTGAAAAAATTACATGTGGAAAAATCGCTACTTTAAAGAGAAAACATGGTATGTATGTATGTATGTATGTATGTATGTATGTATGTATGTATAACATTATCCCACTTGATCCTAACATTTTCATCATACAGACTATCTAACCAAATCCACCAAAAACTTTATGCTTAAAGAAAAGAAACAAAACATATGGATCATAGTGACATGTTCTCTAAGAGCGAGTAATATCTTCTATGTATCATAATGTATCTTATTTCTTTAATGTCAACCTATATGTGAGAACACATCTTAATGAATAAATCATATGTTTATTCAAGAACTAAGGATAGATATTATTCTCATAAATAACATAATGAGTACACCAATATTGAGAATCAACATTGCAACCGAATAAGAGTTGCATACAACAAAAATCGTCCATATGATGACAAATCACATGATGGGACCTATTCCCATACTAGTTACATGATCCTTATACTTTATTGGTTAAAGGATCAGCTATCATTAATTCAGTGCTAACGTGTTCTATAATCACTTTATTCTCCTTATCACATTCTCTTATGGCTAAATACTTGATGTCAATATGCTTATTTTGATCGTCACTTTTGGTATTTATAGCCATAAAAACTGCAGTTGAATTGTTACAATATATTCTTAATGGCTTAGAAATATAATCAACAATTCTAAGCTCGTAAATGAAACTTTTCAACCATATACCATGCGAGATAGCCTCAAAATAAGAAATGAACTCAGCCTTCATAGTGGAAATAACAATCAAAGTCTGCTTCACACTCATTCATGACACGGTTCTGCCAGCTAACATAAAAATGTATCATATATTGATTTTCAAGAATCAATGCAACCCGCGAAGTCCGCATCCGAATATCCAACTACTTTCAAGTTATCAGTCTGTCTATACATAAGCATGTAGCCTTTGGCAGCTTAAAGGTATCTCATCACTTTTTTTGCAACTTTGTAGTGGTCCATACCTAGATTACTCTGATATCTTCCTAGCATTTCCACAACAAAAGCGATGTTAGGTCGAGTGCAAACATGAGTATATATCAAGCTTCCAACAGCAGATAAGCATATGGAATGTTATTCATTTGTTCTTTTTTTTATCCTTCTTCGGGCATTGTTTTAAATTGGGCCCTAAAACCGTGCATGACATGGTTGTACGTATAGAGCCACCTGTCCTTGCCAATGCCGAGACGTGGGGACAATGAGTCCAAGATGGCACGGTGCCATGTCTCGTGGGTTGAAAAAGAAGCTGGTTTTTGTGAATAGTCCATGTGGATGATGTACGTCTGGCGTTCTTCAGATTCCGACATCACAAAGCTAGTCACGGTGGACGATACAATTAGCCATAAAAACATGATTCACGAAGCCGAACTAGATGGATTCATCGCCCTGCTAGTCATGGGACTCATGTCTGATGAAAGAGGGCTAAAAGAAGGTGCTGAGAGGTGAGCTACTTGCACATTTCAGATGAATGTGCATGATCTTATTTATAGAAAGACTCGTCTGTCTCTTTCTTTTTGTTGCTTCTGTTCAGAGGGAGGGAAAGAACCGGAAGTTTGATGCTCTCGGAAAGTCCCTTACTGTTAATTGGTTTCATATGCTTTATTCAAGATCTGGAAATTACACTGGACTCGCACTTTTTGATTATGTTATGGATTTGATCATTAAGATTAATCCTTATACCCATATTTTAGATACTGATTTTATTATTTAATGTGGACAGATTGACACTTCCAATTAGTTTGAACTGTTACCGGAGTGGATAGCTACTTTAAAGAAGCCTTTTGAAAACCGGGGCAACTTCTGATGTATCCGTTCCAATTTAAACTGGAATTTTGTATGGACACCCAAAGTTGACATTTTATAGGTTACGTTTAATTATTCTATGCTAATGTTCTGTTTTTTCCTTTTATTTAGTCTTCCAACTTCTTTTTTGACTTTTTGTCCGTATCAATCGTTTTAAGTTTAATTACTGCAGCGTAATTCACTATTTTCTGATTACATTACTAAGGTGGTGGGGGAAATTCTAGATCCCAGTCTATCAATTTAATGGACCGGTCCCATATGTAGTCTAGATAGATGGATCAAAAGGAAAAAAATTTCAACCGTTTGGATGATTTTAAAAAATAAGAACTTATAAACAGTTAAAGGAAAATTTTCGATTATAAAATTGCCCATAAAACTGGGAGTCAAGGAAAATTACCGCATATGAGGAAAATTACTCATTAATAGAGTCTGTAAGTTTACGAATTACGAAGGAATATTACGATTACAGAAATAAGTTACTTCAAATAGGAAAAACATATTTATGAAAATTCAGCCTGCTTAGGATATTTCATAGAAAGTTATGAATGCTAGAACATTCAACTTTTTGAGACTTTGAAGCAAATTACAACGTCACTAACTTGTCATTTACAACAGCTTATTGGAAAATTACAATCATTGAGGACTATTTCTAAGCATAGGTATCCTTACTTACAATAATTTGAGATACCATACCATAAATTGGTTAATTTGAGGGTGATCTCGCTAGCCCTATGTGACATCCTAGATTTTCAATCCTGTTTTCTATTAAATTAATCGGGAATTTCATCGACGTGCCTATAGGGTTGTTCTTAGAGCTGATCACTCTCGAGTTAACTAAAGTATTTGGGGAAGCTATTAATGAATTTTAATGCAATAAACTTGAGAATTTGACCAAGAATTGACTGCTCGACTGTGATCATCGGCCGAGATCATTACAGCACCGTTAAAAATCGATTAGAGACCAGAAATAGGTCGGGTCAACTGAAATGCGTGGTTAAATGTGATTCCACTAAATTGCAAAATTCTCATCGACTGGCACTAATTTGATTTTTCTATCATTTTGGTACCCTGTGTTTATATTTGAATCATTGAGATTTTTACAACAACCGAAAGTTGCTAATATGTCGAGTGGGTTCATTGAAGAAAATCGACAACGAGTCATTTGCACTAAAAATTTCTAAAAGTTATCCGATAGCCTAGGTCACGCTAAAAACACGCCAGATTGAAATTAACCGCGAATTTGAGTCCGATTTCAGAAATTGAAAATTCTGTTGTGTCACAATTAATTCTAGGAGTGTCGACTCTATCTCAGAAGATTTTTCTGCAAACCGAGACTTTTTGGGAAAAAGTCGTCCTAGGGTCGTTCTTTTCTAGAAAATGCCGAAGATCGTTATTTATCACAAAATTGGGAAGCAAGTGGGGGGTGATGGTGAGGAAAAATACTATTTGGATTGGTGTGGTCTTGATTGATTTTATCGAGGCCGATTGGTGTTGATTTAATAAAGAAAAGTGTCCAATTGAAGCCAAATCACTTGAAATTCGTAGCTCCCCCTTATGCCTATAGTTTTGGACCAATTCAAAGGTCCTAAGATGAGCATCGGTGGCTTAATGGAGGCCAATGAGGAGTTGGTGGCTGAGGATGGTCAAGGAGACAAGTTGAGGAGAAGATTTGGCCATGTTAGGGCCCTTGCCCCCTTATCTCTCTCTTTCTCTCCCAAAGCCGCCATTTCCCACCCTCAATCCCCTCCTTTCTTGCCATTTTCAAACCCCAGCAAGCCAAGAGATCACTGGAGCAGCCCCTCACACTGTCGCAACCACCATCGGAGCCAGGTCCGCCCGTGACTGCCCACGACGCCGTCGTCTGCTCGCGTTTGGTCATCTCCCCCTCACGTCATCCCATCTTGCTACCTCTGCTCGTGCATGTGTCCTTCAGGTTAGGCCGAGCCTAGTCAGAGCCCCTGCCGTCGCCGTGGGCCACTGCCACCGCCCCTCCAAGCTACCGAAGCCTCCACCGGTCCACCGCTGCCCTTACCTCACCGAACCAGCCTCTGTTTCTCTCTTTGGTAGCCAAGAACAGAAGCAAATTAGTGGGTCTTATGGCTGTTGTTAGGCCCGTTTTGAGGTGGTTCCGGACCTCGGTTGCTAGGCCCGCTTTGAAGCAAGTTGTTCCTCGTCGTGTCCCTGTCGATTTCACCGACTGGCTTGCCAAACAAGTGAGTTTAACTCACTAATTCTCACTTAGTATGTTAATTACACTTAGGGGTTGATTAGATTAATTAAGCATGGTTTATGTTGATAGATTAGATTATATTAGTTAATTTAATTATTTGTCGATGCATGTTAGGTAGTTAGTTAGCGCAATTAGCGAGTAGACATGTTCTATTATTTATTTAATGAACCTTGAAATTTTTCCGAGTCTGTTTCGGCTTCCAATTAGGCTATAACAGGCCTAAGTTGGATTTATTATATTAATTTAATATTTTAAGTATTTATTTATTTTCTAGAAATTAGGCTGGTATAGCCGGCAACCGGAATTTTATGCTGGTTATTGTGATGCAATTTATTTATTTATTTGAGCTCTAAATTGTGCTGAATTGATTTAATTGTTATTTATGATTTTATTTCTAAATTAATTAATTTTGGTAATTAATTGAAAAATTACCGGGCATCAATATATAGGGCCAAAAATCTAATTTTTGACTTTTGAAAGTAGTGGGAAGATCAAAAGTGAAATTATGATATTTTGGCTAAGGCCAACCGTGTACTCACACACGGCTATTTTTATTGGGTATGATAAAAATGATAAATTGATTGAATGGTCGGGATGGTATATTATATCAGCCTACGGGTGATATGTCAGCTTAGATTGAGAATATTATACCGGTATACTATATCAACCTACATGCTCTGATATATCAGCTTAACGAGAGTAGTATACCTTATCAGCTTAACGAGAGCAATATTATCAGCTTAGAGGGACCATTATTAGTATACTATATCAACCTACGGGCGATATGTCAGCTTAGATTGAGAGAAATACACTATTTATCAGCTTAGCGTAAGCTATACTATCTATATATCAGCTTAGAGTAAACAGTCATGATATGATCGGACTTATTAGATAGTATCGATTTGGCCAATCGAATGGAGATCGTGATGACATGTAATCGACTAGGTTGATTGATCAATGATTTGATCCCATGTTATGAATTGATGTGATTTGAGGCATCTGTAAATGATATTGATTTGCAGAGTGGAACTGAGGCCAAGGTAACTCCTCTAACCCGTGTTATGCTTAGGCAATCCTTAGGCCATATTGGCTTCCTAATTGGGTCTTAGGGGGTTGAACTTGCTGAGACATTATCTCACTGGTTATTATATAACCATTTTCAAGTCCTTAGTTGACAGCAGTGGAGGACTTGAGGCCCGAAGTTTAGAAGGTGAAGCCCGGAAAATCCGACAAGCATGTCCAACTAGTTAGTCCTAGGACATTTCTCTTTTGTTGAAAGCCGATTCCTTTTTGTAGGCTTCTGTGTATAAACCCGTGTGTTTATAAAAATGTCTTTTGTGAAAAATTGGCCATGCTTTCCTATCACATTGTTTTATTGTCTGGGGATTTATATCTGCTTTTGCATACGTATATTAAAATGAACAAGGTCGGCAATACGTCCTGGGACATCGCTATTATATTGACCAAGGAGGGATGGGCACGGGTCCGAAGGATCGGGACGTGACACCCTAGCCTTTGGCCATTACCAAGGTTTGGTGACTTGCTGAAGGAAGAATGAAGGGAAGAAAGGAACAAAAAAGAAAGAGAAAGAAAATAAAGGAAAAATAAAGGAAAAAGAAAAAAGGATGTAAATAAATAAATAATTTGAAAAAATATAAAATATTATTAAAAATTATTCACATTAGTGCCGGCCAGTCAAAATTAACCGAATAGATTGAATTGTCATAAATGCAAAAAGTTTAAGACTCAATCCACCAAAAAAAATTTATAACTAATTAGCATAACTAAAATAGGAACCATATTGATAATTTTTTTGATCACGTGTCTTCTTGTCAATGGTAAATATAAACCGCAGCCCGACATTTTCTTTTTGTTTCAAAAGCAGCACCGTTGGTTTGGCTCAGCCCACGTGCCATTGTAGACGTCACCCCTATTAGCCATGGGGGATGCAAAATAAGTTTCTTTGGCATGAAATACTATGGTGCATATTTTTGTCCATCGACCAAATTCGTGGTTTTTTATTTTATTTTATTGTCGTTTGAATGATTTTATTTTTTTTCCCGGGAGTATATGCTCAGACTTTGTTTTGTAGGATCCCGTCCATTTTTGGATTTGACCTTTTGTAAAATGATACATAAAAATCAGAAATCTAAAATTTATCTTCAAACGTGCATTGCACTGGTTAACCAATAATATAGTAAAAAGAATGCGAATCATCCTATTACAAGTTAGAAGATTTCGAGTTAGCGTACACTCCAATGGATGGGCATTATGGCCAGTAGCTAGTAATGACTTTTCATAGGCCAGCAAGAAATAAGCCACAGTGGGGGTCGACACTAAAAGATTTTGTTGATAATGCCATTGTAGACACTCTGAGGGTAGTATGATGAGCCCTCTATAGTTAGCCCATTTCCGAGTGTCACTGTTACGATGAAGCTTCAATCAGTCCTTGCATCTACTGTCATGATCCAGGGGGTGCCATTGTACGTCGAGTTATGGGCCCCTTCATTTCCAGCAGAGCAAACGACAGTTATACCCGTTTTCAATTGCTGCCAAACAAGCTATGGCAATCATTTCATTGAAGTAAGGTCTTTTCACGAGGCCGAGAGACAGACATGATATCGGCTTTGTCCACAATTGCTTGATTAATTCCAGCGAGCATATCAGTAGATGCAGACTTGCACGCATCAACTTTCCATAAAACTTTGTACTTCGCAACGTGAGTTGCGGGTGCTATTCCTCTAGCTATGCCCCTTGCGTCTCCTTAAGCGACTTACTCCACGTACAGAGGCTCCTGCAGCCGTGGATGACGTGTGTACCGTGACCAAAGTAGTCACTTGTGGAATTGCGGTCATACTTCTCAGATACTTGGTATTCCTGCGGCTGCAAGGCCCTTGTTAAAAGACCGACCTCCAATGAGCTTCCAATTGCAGTTAGATGGGCCAAAGGCAGTGCCGTTCTCGCATTTGCCTTTCCGTCTCGGAGGCACTGGTAGTATTCCTAGTCATTGATGATGGCTCTCTCTGGCCATATTCCCGTGTCAAGTATTTCAATGATGACACCATCTTTGAATGAGCTGGTGGGTCAAAGTTCAGAGCTGTGCTTTTTAGGCCGGGGAACTTGTTGCTGTGGGTTGTGAACAGCATGCCAAAGGACTCTTTGATTGTCGATCGATGTGCCAGCAGATTTCTCAATCTCAGCTAGCTTGGACGGCAAAATCTGGTGCTAATGCCGTGCGTGACAAGGATATTAGAATGACCAACATGTCCTTGCCATTGCTAAAAGATGAGGATAACGAGTCTAGAGAGGCACAGTGCCATGACTCGTGGGTTTGAAGGAATGCCGGGTCCTGTGAATGGTCCATGTAGATGATGTCTCTCTGATGTTTTATTAATGTCAAATGCCTTTAAGTAAAAACATGCCACTTATATGTTTACGTGGTTTGGTTTCTCTAATTGTCTCATTTGACAGAGTCAAGACCCTTGCAAGCTGTTTTAATGTATAGGGACACAAAGAAGCAGCAGATAGCTGAGTTAGAAAGCACCAGATTAAACATGTCTACGGGTCTGCTAAATCTTATAAGACAAGTAGGAGTACATGTGAGTTCACATGCTTGTGCCAGAATCTGACAATTACATTTAGACTTGCAGTTTTTGAATATGTTCTGATCAGGAACATAGCCAATTTCGACAAGATCTTTTGTTATTGAATAGGGACAGATTGACTCTCTCGTAAAGTTCATTCAATTTTCATTTGTCCCTGGAGCGCATAGCCCTTCTAGAGAGACCCTGTCGACAAGGAATTCAGTCCTTCCGTCGCCTAAAAACTCGTTATTTGCTCGACAAATTCTTTAAAACGACATTACAAGGGTGATGATTATTACATGTGGAATTTGCCGCTTACTCGGCCTCATGCGAGCAAAATACAAGAAAGAGAAGCGTGTGTGCACAGCTGCACGCATGGTCAAGTGGCCATCGGCACCGACCCGAACCTTCACCGGAGCTGACTGAGGAGAGGATCATGTGACCCAGTAAAGATCTTAAGCACGTTTCTTAAGCGAAATTCAACCATAGTCTCTGTCTCTATTTCGGAGTTCAATCATACAAAATGTAATAAACAAGATAAAGAGAGTCGAATTTTTGAGACTGTAAGATGGGACCTAAAGCAAAACCAAAATAGTAATCTCCAAGCTATAGGAGCAAAAGAAGCATGGTGCAAGATAAAGAAAGCAAGTGAAATGCAAAGATTCGCACTTCCATGGCAGTGACCAAGTTGAAAGTTCACGATGAGCTCGGACAACTGTAAGTTCGCTGTGGGAAAAGCATCACAGGAATTAAACTGTCTATCCTGATAATTTCTAATGCAGTCCGTGCGCCCCATCGCAAGTATTCCTAGAATACACTTTGGACTATAATTCAAATCGATGACACGTCTCATACAAACAAATCTTTAAAAGGAATGTCAGAGCGATCTCGCGCTCATCTCTCTATCTCTTATCTCCGGCAATGCGTGATCCTGGAGCAGCTCCGGCTGTACGGGTGGACCGGCCCTCCCGCACTGTAGCAGTTGTGGGTGTAGTACGACCGCCCCGAGCGTGGCGGGCAGGGGATCCTGTTCGCGGACAGAACTCCGTAGGAAATGTGGCTGCTGCACTGCAACAGGGTCCTCCGCCCAGTTGCTTCGCCTCCAATGAGCTCGTCGTCTGGCGACAAGGCTTCAAGGGCCCATACGAGAGCTTCCGTTGATTGAATCTGGAAGCCGAGTGCATAGTCGATCTGGCTGGTGATCGCGGAAAGCAGAAATGCGATCGTAGAGAAGGAGAGCAGAGCGGCCAGAAGTGAAGATGCCATTGGCGGATTAGCTAGCGAGAGGGAGAGAGAGAGAGAGAGAGAGAGATTTGTTAAAGCGTGGAGAGGGGGATAAGGCTGGCTGAGTTAAGGCCGGTTCAGCCCCCATGTGATTGTATGCGCCGATTTTAATGTCGGACGGTGGAGGAGTAACACACGTTCACGAGGTGGGGGAGACAGAACCTGTGGCGGTCGGCGGTAATGCAGGACAAATTTTCTTTTATACAAAAAACAATGCTAAAAATCATTCCGACTTTCCGTTCCATTTCAATTTTCCTTCTTTTATTTTTTTTTTCTTTTCCAGACAACTCGCGAACAAAAACACTAGACTACCCTCCCTTCTTGGTGTCACTTCCTCGGCACCGAGATCGACTAAAATGAAGAAGTCTTCATCTCACAGCAGAAAATATCTTGAAGAAATTCAAATTGAATTTTCGCAAAATGGTCATAACATCATTAGTGAAAAATGAGAAGCTATTAAAGTTCTGTTTGTTTCATGGAAAAACAACTTACAAAAAAAGTTTTCCAAAGTTTCTATCGTTTATGTCAAGGAAAATGAACTAGTAAGGGAAAACACAAAAGTCTTCTAAAATAGGAAAAATGTTTTCTACTTTTCAAGATGTGGAAAACATTTACTCACTTACTTCCTCTTATTTCATACCCATGTTAACCAATATTTTTTTCTATTTTTTTTAAATCGAATTTTAAATTCTTTTTTTTTTTTTTTTAGTTAGGCCCAACTCACTGCTCACCTTGGTCGCTGATCTGGCAAGGGGTGAGCTTGATGTCTCAGGCCTCACCAGATCACTAGCAAGTAGTGAGTTCACTCACCAATCTAGTGAGGCCCAAGGCCTCAAGCTCACCCCTTGCTATATCGGCAAGCAGCAAACTCAGGCCTTGCTAAATTGATAAATGGTGAGCTTGAGCTTGCTAGAATCTAGTAAGCCTCTAAGTTGCCGATCTGGCAAGTGATGAGCTTGAGGTCGTTTATGGCCGGTCGTTAGGTGTTACTGTTGCCAATGATCGGTCGAAAAAAGAAGGTAAAAAGAAATAAAAGAAAAATAAAAAAATCATTTAAAAATAAAAAAATCATTTAAAATCATTTTTAAAAATAAAATTATTTAAAAAAATTGAAAAATAATGCATAAAGGAAAAGATTCTCCTTACCAAACAAAGGAAAATATTTTCTGCTTCATTTTTAAGATTCAACTGAACAATGGAAAATAATTACAATTTCCTAGAAAAATACTTCTTGGAAAACAACGTTATATTTTTTGCGAAACGAACAAAGCCTAAAAGAAGATGGGATAAAGAAACCTGATATTTCCCATGGGCAATTTGCTATATCTCACTAGTACATGGCCAGACATTGTGTGCACAACAAGTCTACCATCATGCTATGCAAAGTTGAAGAGAAATTCATTTTGGATCTACCAAAAGAATTATAAGATATTTACAAGGAATAATAGACTGTGGCATTTGGTATCGGCCAAATGCAATCGCTAAACTCCTTGGTTATACGATACTGATTGGGTAAGCACTGACAATAGGAAGAGCACTATTGGCTATGCATTTACATTGAGTTCTGCTATGTTCTCATGGACATCCAAGAAACGAAACTCAATAACACAATCTATCGTGGAAGCTAAGCACATTCCACTGCTATGACCACCAATCGAGCATTCTGGCTTCCAAGAATACAATAAGACGTTGGAGAGGCACATATAGAACCTACTCCAATATTTTGGGACAACTAGTCCACCTTTGCTATTTTAACAATCCTACCTTTTGTAGAATAACTAAACATGTTGCCATCAAATATCACTTCATAAGAGACGTGCAAAGTAATGGAGAGACCAAACTCAAATAGTACAAAACAGAAAATCAAGTTGTGGACTATTCTTCTAGGAATGTGCAATAGAAGTCCGATATCATCACTCCAAGAGATCGACAAGAGGAATCTCAACTCTGAACTCATCAACATATCTAGTTCAATCCACATTTGCTCAAAAATTTAAGTCAATGAGTTATAATCCAACTAGGGTATGTTAACTACTCAACACCACATAAATTCTTTGATATGAAACTTCTCTAATACAACTCACACATGTATTTCAACAATCTCCCCCTCAAGTGTGAACTTAGTATTAGGTATGCTCTCCCTTAATTTATATATCCTTTTATATCAGCTTAAATGCCCACATCATTACAATGCACCCATAACTATGCATAACATGTCAATAGCAAAAATGCACACAAGATCTCCATAGCTAAAATTAAGAACTTACATAATCAAGTAAAGAGAATTTGTGCACTTAATTTGGAATCCATTATTTTTTATGCGGAACAATGATGATCTTTGCTCAAGCTCTTATTCTTTATTACCCTCTGTATCACTAGGTCAATGAGATTGTCCCTCACTTTTAATGTTTAGTAAGCGCTCCTTATGTGAGGATGTTTGTGCATCAGGGTTAGAATAGGGACTTAGGTACAATTTGTAGAGTTTTTAATCAGGCTCTCTCATTAAGGGTTGGGCTCTACTCGGGCCACACTAGCTATCTTCATATTGGACTAATAAAAAAATCCTTATATCTCACTTTATTAAATTAATTCTGTAAAACGATAAATTATAATATCAATTAATGTAACCCACGTTAAAAAAACTCTTACACAACAATCATTACCAACTACTAACTTGGGATTGCATTGCCCACAATCTTTATCTCAATCCACTAGACTAACTGTCCATGGTCTTTTTTTGCCATACCAACCACGATGTCAAATTTTACCCGAAACAAGCGTCAATCATAAGATATCTTTCTTGAGATATTCATCAAACACAATAAGAAATTGAGGTAGAGCACCAATCAACCATTAGTTTTGATACCATTGGTTGAAAGTGTGTGGTCTTCAATCGGGGAGATCGCCAAGGAAGAGCTCAAGTCTGAGCCATCAGTATATTTGATTGGACCCATCTTTGCTAAAATACTTAAGCCAATAAGTTATAAGTCAACTAGAATATATTAACTACTCGATACCATACCAATTCTTCAACATGAAACTTCTCTAACAAAACTTATTGAGTATTTCAACAAATTCACTTAATCTCTTTTACAAGCTAAGTTCAAGATGCTGCAAAGCATGCATGGAGTAATGCGAAAATGGAACAAGGTCATTAAAACAACGATCTATTTCCTTGACTTTCTAGAATAGCCCACAAAATTCTAGTAGCGTCTCTTGCACGCAGAATGTAAAATGAGTGGCTAAGCAAACATTTAAGAAGTAGTTAAAGTTTAACAAAGGAGAGTCCACATTGAAACTCTTGGAGAAGACTTCATATACAATGTCGGTCGTTGGAGGACTATATATAGGATAGCCATCTTTATTTGAGAGTATTGTAGAAAAGTAAATAAAAAGCATTCCTTGTATTTGAAGCCCTTGTAATACAATTTCATAAATTCCTTTTGGCCTATCTTTGCTCCAAAATCAGCCACCTATCGACATACACACTTTGCACATTAACACCAATAGCTATCACTCCTCCATGGCATGGGACCTTAATGGGGCAGTCAAGATACGAATTCCATGGATGAGCCACGAGATCATGGGTGATGGTGTTGCAAATATAGAGTTCAAGGTCAGCTTCAGTGAAGCCAAGATAGGTGGACGTGCCCCTATATGGGATGCCCTTAGACAACGGAAGTCGGTCGCAATAGATTCTAGACTTATACTCATTCGGGAAAGCCGTCTAGTAGAGACGTTGCCGTGCTCAATGGGGTGAGACGACGCCTGGCTATGCCAGAAGACTGTTAAACAGCGAGTAGGCCATACTATAAGCCGATATCAAAACTAGGAATGCATGATTAAATGAGTTGAACACGCCGAATTATGGGACAAAATTATGTGGTACGGTATGGGACGTATCATAATGATTTGGCCCTATTATCAAGACCCCTGTGCTTGGTTGAAATTGAGTGCAATGTTCCAATTGTTGAGCTTATTCACTACTCATGTTTTTGTGACTATATGTGATATGAATTATGCTGACCTGCAGGGAGGATCTAAAACAAGATAAGTCTCTGTGGTTAGGACGCATCTAGGTGTATTACCCTCCTAATCGAGGTTTAGAGCATGAACTCGCCGTTGTGGGCTCAATTCTTTTCAAGACCATAGAGTGGAGAACTTGGAGCCGAACTGAGGGGATCTGAGGTGTAGGTCAATTAGGATAGCTTCTTTTTTAGAGCTGGTCTTTTGTAGGCTTTTGGTCGTTGACTTCTGCATATGACTCAATGTGTATATAAAAGCATGTTTTGTTTGTGAATCTATTTCTTGCTATTCTATCCCAAGCTGTTACTATCAGGGCATATTTATTTGCTTTCGCATGTGTAATAAAATGAATGGGTCGGCAACATATCCTGGGATGTTGCAAATTTTATCAACCACCGAGAGATGGGTACGCGCTCGAGATTCGGGGCATGACATCCCTGCTCGAAGTGGTATCAAAGCTAGCTGATAGTTGGAGTGATAAGGTGTGATGGTTCATGGGATAGTTAGTAGGAATGACCTTTATTTGGTACTGATGCATGTGAATGATAGCTGATTGTTAGATTGTTTGGTGCGATCGCTCAGCTTCTAATTATGTGTGGAATTAGAAAACAAGTTTCTGTAAGAATCCTGTATAATGAGTTATCGGGAGCAAAGGACTCCTAGGAATAGAACCATTGGACCTGCAACTTGGGGTAGGACGCCGACTAAGTTCGGTACCCGAGGGGGTTGTGGTAGAGCACCGGCTCAAGCTAGCACTAGTAGAGTAGCATCGCCTCTTGTCGATGCTGGGATAGTAGCCCATGATGATCCAAGGTTCACTGGGATCATGTAAGCACTAGAGACTCTTGGAAATGTGGTAGGGCAGTAAGCCCATAATCAAGTTGCCGCTGCCATTGGTTCAATCGCCGCTATCGCAGCCGCCACTACTGCCGCCACTGATGTTGCTGCTGCTGCCGCAACCATTGCCGCACCTACCGCCACACCTGCCGAAGTTATAGCTAGGAATGTGGTTGTAGAGAGAGAGAGAGAGAGAGAGAGAGAGAGAGAGAGAGAGACCGATGCATAAGCTGGTTGAACAGTTTCTAAAGTTGAACCCCCCAAGGTTCACCAGGGTAGGAGATCTCAAAGCCGCAGCTCTCTGGATCCAAGACTTAAAGAATGCTTTTGCACTACTGAGGTGCACAGAGGATGAGAAGGCCGTCCTTGCAGTTTATCAGCTACAAGGAATTGCAAGCACTTGGTGGAGAGCCACTAGAGGTATAGTGTTCTCAAAAGGTGTGGTCCTAGAGTGGAACGCCTTTGTCAAAGTCTTCAATAGCAAGTACTTTTCAAACAGTGCTAGAAAACTGAAGATGACAGAATTTCAGCGCCTCCGCCAAGGCTCAATGGTTGTAGATTAGTATGAAGCAAAGTTCACTGAACTATCACAATACACCTCTAGACTAATCGAGGATCTAGTGGATCGAGCTAGAAGGTTCAGAGATGGGCTCAGATAGGAGTTGAGGAGTCCACTAGTGCCATTCAATTTGAAAGACTACAACGACCTGTATGAACGGGCCCAGCTGATAGAGAGAGATCGAAATGAGCAAGCTACCTCATTTGAATCGAGGTTCAGCTCAAGCAGGGATGGATTTAGGTTTGGGAAGAAACCTATGACAGGAGGAAGGTACTCTATTCCGCCTAACAGGAAAGGTGGGATAGGAAAGTTCGCGCAAAGATAGAATGGTGCGTGTCGTTTCTACGGAAGACAACATGTATCAGCCCCATGCCTTTCTAGGACGGGTGCTTGTTTTGAGTGTGGCCAGCAAGGTCACATGGCTAGGAATTGTCCCTGGGTATAAACGGGACCGCCATAGTTGCCGCCACTACCATCGATGGGTCAGAATCGAGGATACGCACCCTTGAATGCACCGCAGGGTGGTTTGAACCAACCTCTAAGTTGGTCGGACTGACGAGGAGAAATGCTAAGAGGGACGATAGCATCTTGGTAGAATTTATGGGGACCGATTTGAGTCTAATTTGGTGGTTAATTAAAGGGGAATTGAATCCAATTTGATGGCCAAGAGTCCAAAATTCGTAGCCAAGGGGGGAGCAACATTTTGGACCCTTTGGCAAGCTTCTTGAGGAAGCCATGGAAGGCAAATTGGCTGACGATGACAGCCTTGGTGGTGGGGACATGCAATGAGTGATTATGGCTAGAAGAGAGAACTTTGAAGCCAAGTGGTGGCCCCTCTTCAGTAGCTGATATCTCCTTCTTCTTCCTTAGGCTTCCTTTCTCCATTTGTGAGTCATTTGAAGCTTGAGAGAACCAGAGGAAGCCAGCAAAGCCCGCAGCCATCGTTGCTGCCAACCGAAGTCATGCCCGAGCCCCGCTAGTCGCCCGTCATTGTTCCGTCCATCCACATGTCAGCTTGCTCACTGCATATCCCGTGAGTTGTCGTCCAACAATCTTACGCCGCCCCCAAGCCACCAGACCCCCATCATAGCTCCGTCTGGTCTGTCGTGCCTCCGTCAAGCCATCGCCAGTCACTACCGTCGCGTGTTACCCCGCACAACCACGAGCGACGTCCATATGCCTCCATCCGCCCTGGCCGCTGCTTGAGGTTGCTTGACCACCATCTAGCTTTGCCTAAGCCACCTCAAGCGCCGTCTTAACCAGTTGCCGCCCCTGCTTGCCCGTAGCCACCCGCCTTGCCGCTTCTAACCGCCGTAGCCAAGCCAAGCCAAGCCAAGCAGCCTCTCGATCTAGCAAGCAAAAACTAAAGCCAGCAAGGGCAATGAGGCTTCGTGGCCCGTTTTCAGGCCCACCCGGTCTCTGTTCAGTGTCACCGCAAGAAGGTTATTGTCCATCTCCGCATCGCCATTGCTGTGGACTCACTGAATCGCAAAACCGGTGAGTTTACTTGCTAAACTCTGCTTATGGAGTTAATTATGCTTAAGGGATGTTTAGTTTAAGTTAATTAGGGATTATGTGGTTAGTTAGATTATATTAATGATTTAATTATCGGTTTATGCATGTTAGGTGGTTAGAAATGATATATTAGAGAATAGAGTAGTCATACTATTTATCTAGATAGGTTCAGAAATTTTTCCGACCTATTCGGGAGGTTAAGCGTTTTTGGCCTAAGTTGCTGTTTATTGCAATTAAATTGAATTATTTTATTAATTTTGGTAATTATTTAATATTTTTTGGAAATTATATCAAGATAGCCGATGATCGGAATTTCATGCCGATTGCAATGGTGTGGTTAATTTCTGCAATTGAGTGTTAAATTGTGCAAATTAAGTGGTGATTGCAATTTTGAGTATTTAATTCAAAATTTGGAAATTTCAGTAATTATTTAGAAATTACCAAGTGTTGGATTTTGACACCGAAAATGGTTTTAAGGACTATATCAAATAGTGGTATTTTAAAAGGAAGAGTATCAATTTTTCTAGTTTGAATTGATCGTGTATCCACACACGACTATTTTATCGTGTATTTCTAATATGAAGAAAATAGGCCAAGTTCACCATTTTAATTGAGGCATTTGAATGCAATGCACGGTGTCCTTAGCCAAGATTAAATGGTCGTGTGTTGGTTAAGAGAACCCGTCCCGAGTCGTTGAGCTAGACGTGCCCTTATATGGGATGCCCCTAGACAACAGAAGCCGGTTGCAGTAGATTCTAAACCTATGCTCCTTCGGGAAAGCCATCTAGTAGAGACGTTGCCATGTTTAATGGGATGAGACAATGTCTGGCTATGCCAGAAGACCGCCAAACAACAAGTAGGCCGTGCTATAAGCTGAGACCAAAACTAGGAACGCATGATTAAATGAGTTGAACGCGCCAGATTATGGGACAAAATTGTGTGGCACGGTATGGGACGTGTCATAACAATTTGGTCTTATAATCAAAACCCCCGTGCTTGGTTGAAATTGAGTGTGGCATTCCAGTTGTTGGGCTTATTTACTGCTCATGTTTTGGGTCTTCGAACCCAGGTGGTTGTTCCACATAAACTTCCTTATGGATAAATCCATTTAGGAATGCACTTTTGACGTCCATTTGGAATAACCTGAAATTCTTATAACAAGCAAAAGCAAGTAATAATCGAATTGCTTCTAACCTTGCTACCGGTGCATAAGTCTCATCATAGTCTATCCCTTCTTCTTGCGTATATCCCTTGGCCACGAGTCTTGCTTTGTTTCTTACGACTTTTCCTTTTTCATTCATCTTGTTCCTGAACACCCATTTAGCTCAAATAACAGTTTTACCTTTTGGTTTAGATGTCAATTCCCAGATATCATTAATGTTGAACTGTCTGAGCTCTTCTTGCATAGCTTCAATCCAGCTTTCATCAAATAAAGCTTTTTCTATGCTTTTTGGTTCTATTTCAGAAATGAGAGCCACAGCAGTAGACTCTTTGCGCCTTTTGGATATGGTGCGAATTCCTTCATGAATTTCACCGATAATGAGATCTTTGGGATGGCTGGACTTATGCTTCCGATTCATCGGTTGATTTGTCTGGTTGATGATCTCTTCCTTTATCTTCACTAACAACTTGATGCTGGTATTCCAGAGTCTGAGATACTTCTTGAGTTGTAAACTTTGGAGAGTTTGGAGTAGGTTCAGACTCTTCATCATGAGTCTGACTGGATTTATTTTGCATAGAATCTTGTTATAGACTCTGTAGGCTTTGCTTGATGTAGAATATCCAAGGAAGATGCCTTCGTCTGATCTTTCTTCAAACTTACCAACTCGATCTTTTACATTTTTCAGTATAAAGTATTTGCAACCGAACACATGAAAGTATGAAACAATAGGCTTCTTACCTTTGAATAACTCATAAGGGGTTTTCTCTAGAATAGGTCTTAGAAAGACTCTATTTATGATATAGCATGCTGTTGAAACAGCTTCAGCCCAAAATCGTGAAGAGATCTTACTTTCAATTAAAAGAGTTCTAGCCATTTCTTGAAGAGATCTATTCTTTCTTTCCACAACTCCATTTTGTTGAGGAGTATATGGATAGGAGAACACATGCTGAAAGCCAGATTCATCACAAAATTTTGTAAAATCTTGATTTTCAAATTCATCTCCATGGTCTGTTCTTATACTTGAGATAACACATCCTTTTTCATTTTGAACCTTTTTGGCGAATTTTCAAAATACGAGAAGGTTTCAGATTTACTTGTAAGGAAATATACCCAAGTAAATCGGGAGTAATCATCCACAATTACTAGGCAATATTTCTTACCTCCAATGCTCGGGTTTGGTTGGTCCGAAGAGATCCATATGCGGCAGCTGCAGTACATGATTAGTAGAGACATGATTTATTGGCTTAAATGAATTTCTTACCTACTTTCCCAATATGCATGGTGTGCATGGATCAGACTTTTGGTATGATAAATTGGATAGACCACGAACAAGATACATTGTTGAGATTTTGGCTAATTGCTTCATATTGATGTGACCAAGCTTTCTGTGCCATAAGCTTGCTTCGTCTTGAATTAAGATTAAGCATTACAATTCATCCGGTTTCACATCCAAGAGGTAGATATTTCCATGTCTTCGACCCATGAAAGACTAAGTAGAGTCTTTACTGGTTCCAGAACATATTCCTTCTTGAAAGAAGATCTTAAAACTAGTATCACACAGTTGGCGATCTTTGAGAAGATTGTAATTGAGTCCTTCCACTAGGGAAACATTACTTATTGTGAGATTTCCAATTTTCACAGTTCCAAATCCCACAATTCTTCCTTTGTTGTTTCCTCCAAATGAGACTTTTCCACCATTTACTTGAACGAGCTTTATAAAGCAATTTGAATCTCCTATCATGTCTTGAGCATCCACTGTCCAGATACCACTTTACTTTTTTCTTGATGGAGACATGCATTTAAAAAAAGGTCTCAAGCTTTCTTTGGTACCCATATTTTCTTGGGTCCATTGGTGTTAGTAAGATAAACAGTATTAGCCCATACTTTCTTAACAGGTTTCCAAACCATAGGACACTCTTTTTCAAAGTGATCCAAGCTATTGCACTTTGAACACCTGAGAGCATTTCGACCTACAGATTTTACAAAAATCTTCTTGAAATGATTTTTGTAAGCCTCTCTCGAGGGTCTTTGCTTAATTCTTCTTTTACTTTAGGAAAATCAATCAAGGGAATAGTTTATGCTGTCATACCTAGACCAGACTTATTGAAATAAGGTCTTTGAGCTGAAAGAATTTTTTCAAGTTTCTCAGACCCTATTGAAAATTTCTTTGAAATATTTGATAAGTCAATTTTTAAAAGAGCATTTTCTTTCAAAAGACTATATTCACTTTCTTTAAGAGTGGAAACATTCATGTCTAAACATTTAACTCTTTCTTTCAAAACGTTTTCCTGTTGTTTTAGAGCAGATTTTTCCTTTTTAAGTTCGGAAATTAAGAAAAGTCTTAAGACTAAAACACAGCTCATCAATATACTTAGAAACCTTGACAGGAATTTTAAAATTACTTACCTCAAATTCACTATCTGAATCTGATCTAGAGTTTGAGTCTGAGTCTGATTGCACCATCAGACATAAATTGGCATATTCATCATCACTTTCTTCACACTCTGTATCACTCCAGGTTTCGGCTTTGAGACCCTTTCGAGATTTTTCAGCTTTTCCTTTCTTCTTCTTTAGAAGAGGACAGTTGGGTCTGATGTGTCCCTGTTTCTTACATTCAAAGCAAACTACATCTTTGTTTGATTCATCATCATCAACAGACTTGGTCTGTTGTCTTTGAAAGCTTTGTTTCTTTGAGTTGAACCTTCTTCCTTTTCTATTCAACTTTCTGAATCTTCTTATCATGAGAGCAAGCTCCTCATCGTCCATATCATCTTCAGAATCTGTAACATCAGAATCATCATTTGACTTTAATGCAATGGATTTCTTACCTTTTGGATATTCGTCTTCATTTATTCGTTCCACTTCATAAGACTGAAGAGTTCCAACCAGCTCGTCGACAGATAGTGGCATGATTCTTTGCGTCTCTCTTATTGAAATCTTTATGTGATTCTAATCCTTGGATAGTCTACACAGTAGCTTGTTTACCTTCATGGGATTAGAAATTGGTTGACCTTGATTTTCAAGACCATTTACAATTTCTGTAAAATGGCTAAACATGTCAGTTATAGATTCTTCAGGTCTCATTTTGAAGGCTTCATATTGACCGAGAAGGATGTTGATTCTGGTCTCTTTCACTCGATCAGTTCCTTCATAGGTGATATGTAACATATCCCAGACTTCTTTTGTTGTAACACAAGAAGATATTCTGTTATATTCAGTAGGTGACAAGGCACAATATAAAGAATAAATAGCTTTTGCATCAAGATTTTGTCTCTTGATTATCTCTTCCTGAGTCATTCCGCTGGTCTCAACAGTTTCTTTCCCTCTTTCTGAGACAAATGCAACTTTAGGAGTGATTCATTTTTCTACAACATCCCATTCCAAAGGATCCTTTGATCGAAGAAATGCTTTCATTTTGTTTTTCCAGATGTTGTAGTCCTTTCCATCAAAGTAAGAAGGTCTGGTATTGCTTTGCCCTTCCACCAGCCCTAGAGCTAGCATACTAGCCATGGATCTTTTACTCTAAAGTAAAACACTTCAAATAAAGTGAGTACACGAGCTCTGATACCAATTGATATGGCTAGTATAAGTACCTAGAGAGGGGTGAATAGGTATAAAGAGTAATTTCTCACGACAATCGCACAATACTAGATAGTCAATAGAAATGAGACAATTTTCCTTGTCAACAAAACAAACAACGATCAAAATAAGACTGAGAGGAAGAGAAAATTGAACGCAAGGATTATAGTGGTTCAACTTATTTCAAGCCTACGTCCACTCTTCTGCACTGACAGCCCACTGGCTGGATTCCACTATGAATAAAGAGATGTTACAACATTGTTCCCCCTTGATTTCACGGTGTAGAAGATCTACCACACTCCCTCAAGGTATCACTAAGTATAAACTCTCTTTTGTATATACAGTTTTGCTCAATATGAATCGATTAATAATCAATGAGCTTCAGACTCTGGGATTTCTCTATTGTGCACACACTAGAACAACTGGAACGTCTTCCTTTTATACTCCTTTATGCCATCATACCCGTCGACACTTACCAAAGGAATTCTTCCAATCTTCCCGTTGAACAGAATCAATAAAGAAAATCATTCGAGCTATTAAAGGAACATGTCGATAGCCCATCAATCATGTTCGCCCATACAATCAGGATCTTGGTTTCCAAGAATAGAACATTCCAAGAATATCTCATCAATCATCGGATCTTCAAACGATCTTGATTCCGAATAAAAGAATCCGTTATATCATATCCAGCCAAGAGATCTTCTCCAGTCGATAAAATCGAATCCTCAACCAAACACTTTAGCTCTAGATCGCCTTCGTCGCTGGATTAGAAACTGTCAATGAGAATAGTCTTGAGTCTTGAGTCTTGAGTAATGAGTCTGGTGGTTTGAAGGTCTTCAGACTCTAAGTAGAAGGGTCTGCAAAGCTCCAGACTAGACTGATAGAAATGTTTTGTCAACTTCAAAACATTCTAGACATTCTAGAAAGATTTCTCCAACAACTTCATCTTTCAAGATTGACCATTGTAAGTACACTCAATCATAGTCGTGAGCTCTCCCAAGCACATAACTCGCGTGACAACTGAAGTTGTTGTAATTTGTATTCACACGAACGATACACCTTGAAAAAGGATATCATATGTGAATATTGAATTTAGGGGTAACAATACTTTAGTAGCCCCTCCCAATAGTACTATCATCCATAAGGATGGCATCATTTTATCCTTTTAAGAGATTTCCATATCGAGTATGCTAAACTACGGTGAGTCTCATTGTGACCCATACCCTTCACGACAGATTCATTTATTATCTATGAGTTATTTAAGACAACCTAGACAAGAGATATGAGTCGCCACCAGCCTCATTTTTGGGGGTCGGCTAGAAAACCTAATCGAGGGTTAGGAGTGGTCCCTTGATTTTTTCGCAACTAGAGATTCTAGGTTCAAGGATTTTGATTGCACTAATATTTCTATTAGCACTCTTTCAGTACCTAATAGTTTATCATGTTTTCTAATATGTCCATGCATGTTTTTTTTTTTTACTTTTTCGTGCCAATAAAACTAACTAGGCGATCATGCCTAGATGATCAATTTTATGCAATTCTATTTCTATCAAAAGAAAGAAAAACAATCAATTAGAATTTAAAGACATTGCGGTAAGTAAACATTCAAGAAAATAGTTTAAGGAAAACGGTAAATCTAACATGCAATCCTAACGAAGATTAAATCGAAAGAAAGAAACTCGCAAACTCATCGAGCATTTATACAACATAAGACAACCCAAAACATGTATCGAAAAACAAATGGTACAAAAACAAGGTTGGATTGGATATTGACCATTCATCGTCTTCATGTCTTGGGGAGTCTCCACTCCCATAGACCTATTTTAAGCCTAATCTAATACTAAGACTAGGTACATACAAGATGAAAAAAAAAATCAACATTACACAAATAATCACAATCACAAAACAATCAAGAAAATAATAGAGTATGCATAATTGATCAAATTTGGCCTCAGGGTCGGCCTTTGTGATTCATGCGTCGATCTGATTAGGATACCTACCCCAATTCATTTTTATGGCTTATAGTTATTGGTCACCATTGTATGGAGAAAACTTCCTTGAGTGTTTTGAAGTTGACAAAACGTTTCCATCAGTCTAGTCTAAAGACTTGCAGACTCTTTCATCAAAGTCTGAAGACCGCCAGACTCAAGACTCAAAGTCTATCCTCATTGACAGTTTCTAGACCATCGAAGAAGACTTATCAAGATTTGAGTATTCTGATAACGATTTGACTCTATCGACTGAAGAAGATCTCTTGGCTAGATGTCGGAATCCATTATTCAAATTGAGATTAATTTAGGGATTTTGGATCTGTTGATTGGCGAAGTATACTTGGAAGGTTCTACTTATGGAAACCTAGATCCTGATTGTATGGGCGAGCAGGATTGGTGGGCTATCGTCATATTCCTTAAATAACTCGAAAATCTCCCTAATTGATTCTGTCCAACGGGTAGATTGGAAGAACTCCCTTGGTAAGTGCGAACGGGTGTGATGGCATGAAGGAATATATAAGGAAGACGCTCCAGTTATTCAAGTGTGTGCGCGATAGAAGAATTCCAAAGTCTGAAGCTCCTTGTTCTTTGTCAATTCAATTGTTAGTGAAATCTAGCCAGTGGACTTGTACTCAAAAGAGCGTTTATATTTCTGTGAGACCTTGAGGAAGTGTAGCAAAGTCTCTATACTGTGGAATTAAGGAAGAGCAATACTATAACAACTCTTTTGATTCTTAGTGAAATCCAGCCGGTGGGCTGTCAGTGCGGAAGAGTGGAAGTAGGCTTGGATCAAGCCGAACCACTATAAAATTTGTGTTCTTATTCTCTTCCCTAAGCTCTTTACTTTGATCGTAACTCTATTTGATTATTAGAGTCTAATTTCCTTTTCATAATCTATTGCTAAACAGAATTTGTTTAAAGGCGAAATCATTTTCTTTACATTGTGAAAATTTGTTTTCACACCTATTTACCCCCCCTCTAGGTGCTCGTACTAGCTTTCACAATTGATATCAAAGCCTGTGTACTCACTTAAGTTGAAGTGTTTTTACTTCAGAGTTAAAGATTCATGGCTAGTATGTTGGCTCCAGGTCTGGTTGAAGGGCAGAGCAATACCAGACCGCCTTATTTTGATGGAAATGAATACAATATATGGAAAAATAAGATGAATGCATTCCTAAGATCAAAGGATCCTCTAGAATGGGACATGGTAAACAAATGAATCATTCCTAAAGCTGCAACAATCTCAGAAAGAGGAAAAGAAGCTGTTGAGTTTAGTGAAATGACTCAAGAAGAGATAAACAAGAGACAAGCTTTGATGCAAAAGCAATATATTCCTTATATTGTGCATTATCTCCTATTGAATATAATATAATATCTTATTGTGAAAGAGCTAAAGAAGTCTGGGATAGATTGCACATTACCTATGAAGGAACCGATCGAGTGAAAGAAACCAGAATCAATATTCTACTCGGTTAATATGAAGCATTCAAGATGAAACCAGAAGAATCTATCACTAACATGTTTAGTCGTTTTACAGAAATAGTGAATGGCCTTGAGTATCAAGGTCAACCAATCTCTAGACCCATGAAGGTTAACAAGTTACTGCGTGGACTGTCTAAAGATTGGAATCACATAAAGACCTCAATAAGGGAGACACAAAGAATCATGCCATTCTCTGTTGACGAATTGGTTGACACTCTTCAGTCTTATGAATTGGAGCAAATTAATGAAGATGAAGATCCCAAAGGTAAGAAATCCATTGCATTCAAATCTAATGATGATTCTGATGTCACAGATCTAAAGACGATATGGACGATAAAAAGCTTGCTCTCATGATATAAGGTTTAGAAAACTGAACAGAAAGGGGAGAAGATTCAATCCGAAGAACCAAAGTTCTCAAAAGCTACAAAATAAATCAGCTGAGAATGATGAATCCAACAAGGATGTAGTCTGCTTTGAATGCAAGAAAAAGGGACACATCAGACCCAACTGTCCCTTGCTGAAGAGAAAGAAAGGAAAAGCTGAGAAATATCAAAAGACACTTAAAGCAGAAACTTGGAGTGATACTGAGTGTGAAGAAAGTGATGATGATTATGCCAATATTTGTCTTATGGCACACTCAGATTCAGACTCTGAGACAGACTCAGACAGTAATAGAGGTAAGTAATCTAAAAATTCCTGCTAAAGTCTCCAAATATATTGATGAATTGTGTCTTAGTCTCAAAACCTCTCTCAAAATGATTTCCGAACTTAAAAGGGAAAATTCTGCACTAAAGCAACAGGATTGTTTGGAAAGAAAAGGTCGAAAGTTTAAATAAAAATGTTATTACCTTCAAAGAAAATGTAGACAATCTCTCAAAAGAAAATGCATTTTTGAAAAATGATATCTCAAGTATTTCTAAAAGGTTTTCTATAGGATCTAAGAAATTAGAAAAGATTATTTTAGCACAAAGACCTTACTTCAACAAATCAGGTTTAGGAATGACTGCTGAAACCATTCATCTAATTAATTTTCCTAAGGTAAATGAAAGAATTAAACAAAGACCTACAAAAGATTCTTACAAAAATCATTTCCAAAAAGTTTTTGCAAAACCTGTAGGCTGCAGTACTCTTAAATGTTCTAAGTGTAACAGCTCAGAACATTTTCATAATGAATGTCCTATGGTTTGGAAACCTGTGAGGCAGGTTTCGGCAAAGACTGTATATCACACTAACTCTACTGGACCCAAGAAAATATGGGTACCAAAGAAAGCTTGAGTCTCTTTTTTAAATGCAGGTCACTATCAAGAAAAAGGTTAAATGGTATTTGGATAGTGGATGCTTGAGACATATGACATGAGATTCAAACTGCTTTATAAAGCTTATGCAAGTTAATGGTGGAAAAGTTTCTTTTAGAGGAAATAGCAAAGGAAGAATTGTGGGATATGGAACTGTGAAGATTTGAAGTCTCACGATCAGTAACGTTTTCTTAGTAGAATGACTCAACTACAACTTGCTGAGTATTAGCCAGCTATACGACACTGGTTTCAAAATCAACTTTCAAGAAGGAATATGCTCAGGAACCAGTAAAGACTCCTCTCAGACTTTCACAAGGCGAAGACATGGGAATATCTACCTCTTAGATATCAAATTAGATAAAGCCCAATGTCTAATCTCAATTCAAGAGGAAGCAAACTTATAGCACAGAAAGCTTGGGCACATCAACATGAAACAAATAGCCAAGATCTCAGTAAAGAAGCTTGTTCGTGGACTACCTAATCTGATATACCAAAAGTCTGACTTATGTACACTTTGCGTATTAGGAAAACAGGTAAAAAATTCTTTCAAACCAATAAATCAAGTGTCCAATAATCGTGTACTGCAGCTCTTGCATATGGATCTCTTTGGATCAATTAGAACTCAAAGCATTGGAGGTAAGAAATATTGTCTAGTAATTGTGGATGATTATTCACGATTCACTTGGGTATATTTCCTAACAAGTAAGTATGAAACATTTTCTTATTTTATAAAATTTGCTAAGAAAGTTCAAAATGAGAAATGATATGTTATTTCTAGTATACGAACAAACCATGGAGGTGAGTTTGAAAATCAAAACTTTGCTAAATTCTATGATGATTCTAGTTTTCAGCATGTATTCTCCTCTCCTTATACTCCAGAGCATAATGGAGTTGTGGAAAGGAAGAATAGATCGTTGCAAGAAATGGCTAGAACTCTTTTAATTGAAAGTAATATTTCTTCTCGTTTTTGGGCAGAAGCAGTTTCTACAACATGCTATATCATCAATAGAGTCTTCTTAAGGCCTATTCTGGAGAAAACTCCCTATGAGTTGTTCAAAGGAAAGAAGCCAATTGTTTCTTATTTTCATGTGTTTGAATGCAAATGCTTTATATTGAAAAATACAAATGATTGAATTGGTAAGTTTGAAGAAAAATCAGACGAAGGCATCTTCTTTGTATATTCAATTACAAGCAAAGCCTACAGAGTGTACAACAAAAAGACTCAATCTGTGGAAAAATCGATGAATGTCAAATTTCAAGACTTTATGCAAAATCAATTGATTCAGACTCAACCTGAAGAACCTGAACCTGCTTCAGACTTTATAAAGTCTAAATCTCCAGAAATAGCTCAGACTTCAGAAGACCAGCAACAAGTGATCATTGAAGAATCAAATGAAGAAAATGATCAACAGTTTGACAAATCAACCAGCAACTAGAAGCACAAGTCTACTCATCCTAAAGAACTCATTATTGGTGACATTAATGAGGGAATTCGTACAAGATCCAAAAGGCGTGAAGAGTCTAGTGTTGTGGCTCTTATTTCTAAAATAGAACCCAAGAGCATAGAAGAAGCTTTAATTGATGAAAGCTGGATTGAAACTATGCAATAAGAACTCAGGCAATTCAATATCAATGATGTCTGGGAATTGACTCCTAAACCGAAAGGTAAATCTATCATTGGAGCTAAATGGGTTTTCAGGAACAAGATGAACGAAAAAGGAAAAGCCATAAGGAACAAAACAAGACTCATGGCCAAAGGATATACGCAAGAAGAATGGATAGACTATGATGAGACTTACACACCGGTAGCAAGGTTAGAAGCAATTAGATTATTACTTGCTTTTGCTTGTTATAAGAATTTCAAGTTATTCCAAATGGACGTCAAAAGTACATTCCTAAATGGATTTATCCAAGAGAAAATCTATGTGGAACAACCTCCCGGTTTTGAAGACTCAAGGAAACCAAACTCTATATTCAGACTAAAAAAGGCACTATATGGTCTAAAGCAAGCACCTCGAGCTTGGTATGACAGATTAAGTAAGTTTTTGATCCAAAATGGCTTTGTTAAAGGTAAAGTAGATACTACTCTGTTTATCAAAAGAGAAAGCAAAAGCTTTTTACTTGTTCAAATTTATGTTGATGATATTATTATTGGATTGTCTAATGAAAATATGTGCAAGAAATTCTCTAAGTCCATGCAGGATGAATTTGAAATGAGCATGATGGGGTGAACAAACCTTCTTTCTCAGGCTTCAGGTGAAACAACTGAAGGAGGGAGCTTTTATTAACCAAGAAAAATATGCTAAAGAACTTGTCAAAAAGTTTGGACTGGAGAATTGCAAAAAGGCTGATATACCAATGTCAAGTTCCTTGAAACTGGACAAAGATGAAGGAGGAAAGAAAGTTGACCAGAAGCTATACAAGAGTATCATTGGTTCACTTATTTATCTTACTGCTTCGAAACCTAATATTATGTTTAGTGTTTGTATTTTTGCCAGATTTCAATCAGAACCCAAAGAATCTCATTTAAGTACTGCAAAACGTATTATCAAATACATTGCCCTAACTTCAAATTTAGGTCTCTAGTATCCTAAAAAATGAGACTTTACTCTTCTTGGATATTTAGACGCAAACCTAGCAGGATGTAGAGTTGATAGAAAGAACACCTCGAGCACTTGTCAACTACTTGGTAACAGGACAATATCTTGGTTTTCAAGGAAGCAAAGTATCGTAACCCTTTCTACAACAAAAGCAGAATATGTGGCTCTTGGAAGTTGTTGTTCACAAATTCTGTGGATAAAACAACAGGTAAGAGACTTTGGAATTGAAGATTCATGCACTGAGATCAAATGTAACAACACCAGCGCAATCAATCTCACTAAGAATCCAATCTTTCATTTAAGAGCAAAGCATATGGAGATTCAACATCATTTCATTAGAGATCATTTTCAAAATGGAGAAGTCTCGATTCAGTTTATTGATTCAAAGAATCAACTGGCGGACATTCTTACAAAGCCTTTGGAGAAAAATCAATTTGAAGTTATTCGTTCCAAACTCAATATCTTAAAGTCTGAGGAAGTTCAAACTCAGGGATAAAAGTCCAAAGACACTCAGGCTCAGACAATCAAGATTCACGAATGTAAATTATTTCTATTTTAGAAATTTATCTCTCGATAAAATCTTGAAAAGGCACAATCATCTATTAATCCGTAATTGATTGATGTTATATTCTTCAGTTTTCATAATTATTGCAATCATTCCTTTTTGAAAAAGAAATTTTTTAAATGACGATTATCTATTTTTTCAAAAAGGTAGTTATTTTTTGAAAAGGCATATTTATTTTTCCTTTTACGTCGTTCTGTATGCCTCGCTTCAATTGATTTATATACTGTTGGTTATTCCCGGTTTTACACACAAAATCCTAAGAAAGCACAGATCTTCAACCTCTCCTTTCTTCTCTTGTTTAATCATTGAAAAAGTTTTCACCTTTCTTGCGAAACAAGCTTGGAATTTCTCAAAGACTGTGAAGAATGTCGTCTCAAAGAAAGTCGGCGAGGATTGCGAACAGGGGACCACAGCAAATGCGTGAGGGTCCTATGCATTTTGACCTCACCGAGGAAGAGGAATCTCCTAGACAGCAGCAGAGCCCACAACATTCTCAACAGCATCCATCCCCTCCATCTAGACCTCAGAATATTGATCATCGAACAGAGGAAGAAGTCATCGAAGATGCAGAAGCTATAAGAACTCAAAAGCCCGCTTTTATTTTTAAGCTTTACTATGCTTTGAAGAAGGGCGGTACTCCCTTGGAATATATTGATGAATTCTTGAAAGAAAAAGGGTATCAAAATGAAACCCACTTTTTGCAAACAATGGAACGATTGGGAATTGCTCATGCGGGGTCAGCAAAAGAAGCATTTGCAAATATCCCGAGCAATCCATGTATTGGAGGGTTGAGTCAACCTAATGGGAATGATGATGATAGGATATACACTCATTTTAAGCCTAGAATGGGTGTTGCGGTAAAAATCCGAAGTAAAATGACAGATTTGTTTCGCTCGGAGGAACACAAGCGACTGTATTCTAAGTTGCTAAAGCATGGTGCAATTAACCCTAGAAGTGTGGACTTTGATTTTCTTGATTCTCTGAATGTTAAGCTGCGAGAGAAATTCAATCTTCTTCAACTAGAACGGTTTTGTTCTAAATCGACAGAGGCTCATGCTGAACTTACTGCTTACTTCTATTCTAATCTAAGCTTCTTGGATGTGAATAGATTCTCTTTCAGTGTTTGAGATCAGGATTATGTAGTTGACATGGATACATTGGCTGATGTGATTGGGGTTGAAAGAGGAAAATTCCAACCAATCAGTGTGTCTATTGGACGTGCGACAGTAGAGCTTGTTCGGGATAGAATGGCGGAAAGAAAGATTTCATATTTGAGGATGAATGCCTCAAATATTTTGCTAGTGATCAACTGCCTTAGACCCAAATCGACTTCGAAAATCAATGTTTCAAACTCGGAGGCAAAGTTGATGTATGCCATTAACGCTGGCAAAAAGTTCTCTCTTCCACACACTATCATGTTCTACATGTACAGATTTATGGTGAAAGACAAAGGTCAACTTCCTTACTCAGCACTTGTCACTAAGTTGTTCAAATATTTGAACATTTAGCCTCCTAGGATTCTATGCGTTCGAACATGCGATCAAATGGTGGTGGGACTGAAAATGGTCTCAAAAATGCGTCTGAAGGAACTTAACAAGGCTTTGAAGCGATTCAAGGAGAAAACCCCTGTCAAGACTCATCTAGTCTCTTCGGCTGCAAAATAGAAAGGGAATGAGCCCATGGTTGCTTCATCCAAGAAAAGAAAAGCACTCATCTTTGAGGATAAAGAGGATGAGGATGATATCACAATTTCTGCTCTTGCATTGAAAAAATTAAGTTGTTCTATTTCAGAAACAAAGGAGAGACAGGATTAAGACAAGGAAGAGATCGAACAGAAGAGTGGAGAGAGAGAATCAATGGAGAAAGAAGTAGAGGAAGAAAGGATTGCGGAAGAAGAAGAAGGCAGAGGTGAACAAGAGGAAACAGAGCATGAAGAGTACTTCTCACCACCTGAAAGCAATGAAACAGGGGGAGATGCTGAGAAAAGAGGTACATCTTCAATTACTGCTACTAGTGAATGAGTGAGTCATTTACCTGCAGATCCAGAAGACATCTATGCCTCTCAATTCCCTGACAAAAGCCATGAGGTTTCATTGCCAAATCTGAGTGATCGTGCTGACTTGCCATCATCTGCCAATACACCTATTGATCGTGTAGAAACCAGTACTCAGACTGATAATTCAACAGACTTCCGCAGAGTGCTTGATGTTCTTATGGAGATGCGTGGCCAAATTTATGCTCTAAGATGCGAAGTTCAGAACTTGTAGAATGCAGGTCAAGCCTCTTCAGTTTCCTTGCATGATTCATGCCCTTGCTTTTCAAGTTCAAGCAAATGCCAAGGGTGAAGATGTGGCTCAACTGAAGGAAGATTTGAAAAAGCTGGAAGGAATTGTCCAGTCAATGGGAGATTTCCAACTTGTTCATGTTCCAAAGCAATCCTAATTTCATTCTCTTTTCGTCTCTACCTTTTTAATGCTAACAAAAAGGGGGAGAGATGTTGTGCAAATTTGAGACTTGAGACTTTACTCTTGACTTTTTTGATTGACTTTACTTTTGTGTTTGGCTGTTTGGTTGTGATTGGATTTGGATTTGGATTGTTTGATCGTTTATTTTAAGCACTATTGGTATTTCATGGAAAAGATAGTTGCTCATTTACAAGACTAACTTATTTCATGTGGATGCAAATCTTAGTGTTATCTTTACTAAGCCAATTATCTTTTGCGAGATATCCATGTTTGCTTGAGTATTGTTTTGCAGGTCAAAGTTATCCAAATATGCAAGAAAGTTTTGTCACCATCAAAAAGGGAGAGATTGTTGGAGAAAACTTCCTCGAGTGTTTTGAAGTTGACAAAACGTTTCCATCAGTCTAGTTTGAAAACTTGCATACTCATTCATCAAGTCTAAAGATCGCCGGACCGCTAGACTAAAGACTCAAAATCTATCCTCATTGACAGTTTCTAGACCTTCGAAGAAGACTTATCCAAATCTAAGTATTTTGATAAGGATTTGACTCTATCGATTGAAGAAATTCTCTTGGCTGGATATAGCATGTCAGAATCCATTATTCAAATTGGGATTGATTCATGGATTTTGGATCCGTTGATTGGCTAAGTATACTTGGAAAGTTCTACTTATGGAAACCTAGATCCTGATTGTATGGGCGAGCAGGATTGGTGGGGTATCGTCATATTCCTTAAATAACTCGAAAATCTCCCTAATTGATTATGTCTAACGAGTAGATTGGAATAACCCCTTTGGTAAGTGCCAGCGTGTGTGATGGCATGAAGGAATATATAAGGAAGGCGCTCCAGTTATTCAAGTGTATGCGCAATAGAAGAATTCCAAAGTCTAAAACTCCTTGTTCTTTATCAATTCAATTGTTGAGCGAAAACTTGTGCTCAAAAGAGCATTTATATTTCTATGAGACCTTGAGGAAGTGTAACAAAGTCTTTACACTGTGGAATCAAGGAAGAGCAATAATGTAACAACTCTTTTGATTCTTAGCGAAATCCAGCCGGTGGGCTGTTAGTGCGGAATAGTGGAAGTAGGCTTGGATCAAGCCGAACCACTATAAAATTTTGTGTTCTTATTCTCTTCCCTAAGCTCTTTACTTTGATCGTAACTCTATTTGATTATTGGAGTCTAATTTCCTTTTCATAATCTATTGCTAGAAAGAATTTGTTTAAAGGCGAAATCATTTTCTTTACATTGTGAAAATTTGTTTTTGCACCTATTCACCCCCCTCTAAGTGCTCATACTAGCTTTCACAACCATTTGTGTTCTTGCGTGGCAACCAATGCTAAAAAGCCCCTAAGAGATGTTCTAGGTGTAACCTAAAGGTATCCCAAGAGATCATGCATCACTTCTATGCATACATCTAAAAATCACATGCATAGTGGAATGTAAACATGCAGGCAAGCTCGCAAGCCTTAATTCTCAATCAATCAAGTAATTTTAGTGAGCCAACATTGGATCACTTATTTAGTCAACAAGCGTCAAACATAATCACAAACGTTTGATGAAAGTAAACACGTCAAAGGCTAATGGGTTCAAATGATGCCCAAAAACCATTTAAAGAACAATTAAAAAGTGAATTGTAAAGAAAAATTGTAAGGAAAGTTTGTTAATGGCATACAAAGTTATATCACAGTTATGGAACACATTTAATCATCAAGGCTAACTTAGGTGCATCTTGTGCACACTAATCGAGCTTCGCAGATGCTCTAAATATGGTCCAAACCTAGACAACATCAATGCCAGGACAAAACATGATTTGGAAATTTGGAACGTTAAGGATGACATGAAAACTTTAAAATTTTGTGCATGAGCATCACTTGAACGAAAATCAAGTTCAAACCAAAAACAATATGAAATTTTAGATGGTTTCACAACATTCGAAAAGTTTGAAAAGCATGGTAAAGTGCTTTTTATTTTTTCGAGGATTTTTGTGTACAAAGTACAAAAAATGAGGATCAAAACTCGTAAAGACAAATGAGCTCAATTCAACAGGCAAGATGTCATAAAAAATTCTAGAATGAAATCATAGCATAAAACCACGACAACAATCATCAAACGGGGCAAATAAATTCAAAGCAATTGAAAAGAAATCCATGGATAATTGTCTCCAAGAAAATTACACAACATTGAGAACATCATGAGGAACAACTTTCATCAAGAGAGTTTCCTAAGGTGAGCGACGTAGAAATTCAAGAACACATAGCATCACATCAGAAATGTAACAAGATGACTAGGCATCATGGCAGGTCAACAATGGTTTGTCCTAGTAAACAAAGACTAAAAATCTAAAATTTTACCACGATATGAACAAGAGAAAGATGAACAAACTTCATTAAGGACCCAACTTCAAAACCCTTAATGAGAAAATCATACAAAAAATAACAAGAGGTCTAACTCAACAAGGGCAAAGTGGGCATTCCAAATTTCACTAGAAACAAGTTTCTAAGCAAACTTAAGAAAAATAGAAAACAGGTCAAATGACATGTAAATAATGCAAAATTGGCGTCATCAGAAAGATTAAAACGAACCCGAAGACTTTCTAGAGGTGTCAAGTTCGATTAGGGTCAAATTCATGGTCAAATAATATTGATCGCAAAAGCGTGCAAATCAACCATAAGCAAATCTGAAAATGGTGCATGGTGATTAACTTGTAAAACCATCTAAACAATGCATAAAAAATGTGAAATTCACACAAGACGTAAGGTTGAATGCAATGAAAGTTTGATTAATACATTTAACCCTAAATCAAAGTGCAAAAAGTCACATGGATCATTAACATTGAAAGGTTATTCATCATTAAGGACAAGATACATGGCAATTTTCAATTATGAAAAGTCAATCGGATGCATGGTTTTTCACATGGTAAATGACTTTCAAATGAGACATGCCATATATTGATATGAAGCTTGCCACGTGCTCTTGACATGTTTAGAAAATCTCAAAACCTAATTTGGCTCTTAAGGAGCTCAAATGAAGATGCTTTCATGAGTTCGTGATTAGCCTTAATCACAGAAAGTATAGTACAAAACATGAGTCATTTTCGATGACTTGACGACATGCTAAAATCATATGAAAAATCCTACATGTAGAATGCAATGTCTTGGTTATTTTCTATGAGAAACCTAAGTCTAATCCGATTCACATGATCATCCACAAAAATGGCAAAACGGGATGATGCAATTAAAGCCACAAAATGCAGCAGCATTACGTGTTTTCGCACGCATGACTAACCTAGTAAACGATGATCATTTGGTACAAATTATACCTAGTTAGAAAGCTTGTAATACATACTACAACTTTGATGAAGGACGGGAATCCAATTGGACTCCTTTAAGACCTCATTTCAGAGCAAACATGGGTCGAACTCAAGACAGAACAAATTGACCTAAGGACAATTTTTCGAGGTTTTGCTTGACCAAATCAACTCCGAAAATTCTATGAAAAAAATTATTTGAAAAAATACATTTTTCTATAACTTCTATGAAGAAACCATCTCCAAAATCTTGATACGAAAATCAATAGAAAAATAATAAACAAACAGCACGTCCAAAGTCAGAACATCAAAACAATGCAGAACAACAGCAGAATCATCCAACTTTCAAGATGTAATTCAGGTATCAAACGAACTCCATTCAAGGCCTATAACCTATCAATCGAAGCTCATCAAACCTAGATCATATATCTAGAACAACTCAAGACCAAAAGACGAAGTTGACTACCTTAGACCGGCCTTAACAGAAGGTCACATACCAACATGCGATTTTTGCTAAACATGGTAAATCAAGAACAGTCATGTTTAAACTCAACTTCAATCAACATAACCTCGTCACATATCAACATATAGCATCCAATTATTCAAATCTAAGTATAAAATACAATCCTAGGTTCAAATCCTAGCCCCTATTGACTAGTTCAATCTCGCTTCATTGGATTCACGTTTAGATTCATTACCTTTTGCGATTTCATCAAATCTAATGTGATCAATCGATGATGGAAACTTCTAATTGTCTCACGAATTTCAAGGACTGCTGGATGGACACCATGGACTCACCAAAGAGTTGGATCAAGTGGTTGAACAACTGGTTCATGCGGTTGAGAGAGATCGGTCCAATTCGGACCAGTTTCATTGCCAAAGAAGGATTAGGCCACCAAAGTAATTATGGTGGCTATTTGACCAAACCCCGACCACCAGAGGCTTCGAGATCCAGCTACAAGGGAATTGGCAATGGTTAGACTACCAAAGAAGGTCTATGGACCGCCGATTTGGCCTAGGGAAGTCACTGAAGGATCCACCAGTATCCATGCTGGTACTTGAACTTGGTTTGTGGACTAACTTGGGCATGATGATCGAATGGTCACCGAGAGGAATGCAGGCGCCGATCGACACTAGCAAGGGGAGAGGAAGATCATAGGATGGAGTAGTAGTGATGAGACCACTAGCGTGGGGCTATACTTCAGTGAATGACGGTTGCACGTGACGGAGGAGAGAAGAGAGAGAAATAGCGGGAAAGGGAGTGAGAGAGAGAGAGAGAGAGAGAGAGAGAGAGAGAGAGAGAGAGAGAATTTTGAGAGACATTTTTTTGGTGTTTTGATCTGTAAAATGAATAAATGAGAGCCCCCTTAAGGTTTTGGAGGGAAAAACCTTATATTGTCTTCATTTAAAATCAAATCTCGATCGCTCATTAGGGGTTAATACTAATCAAAATGTGTTGCATGATTGTTCGGGTGGCGTCGATGAGCAAAAACTGGGAGTTCTTACTTAAATTGTAGGTAAAGCCTAATTATGGGCAATTTCGTAATTTCGTGAAATTCAAGGGTATTTTCACAAAATCTTAAAAACTAAGGGGCATAAGGACGAAATACACACAACGAGGAGTTGACAAGCAATTGATGGCCTCCAAGAATCAATTGGTAAAGGGACAAACTGGCCTCCTTCGCCAACGGTCTGTTGGACCAATCAAACTGGTTCCAATCGATGCAACCGGTTATTGATCAGTTTAGCCTGGCCGATCCTTGTGGGGCTAAATTTTATGCAATTTAGTGTCTCATGGACTAAATTGAAAGGGAAACTTACTCAACCTAAGGAAAATGATTCAATTCTAAAGATATTAGGCCAATTAAAACATATAAGTATGATCCATTGATTTTCTATTGACCTAATTACTTGATTATCATAAATAAATAAAAAAGTAGTAGACCCGAACCATGGGTATACATAATTGGACATTATAGGCCAAATCAAACAATTTCACGTAATTTCTTTATCAAAATTGCAAATTAATCAAAATTAAATTCAATTAATAATGCGATACACATATTCAACTAATTACCCATGTTTAAGATAACCTATCACATCCAAATTAACTTCGAATTGATGTCACAACTCTTATGCTAAAAATGAATCGAGGTTTAATAATGAAATTGAATCATGATTCGGGAAAGTAAATCTTAGTCTCAAATGGGACAACTTGAATTTCTTTAATTGAAACTCATTAACTTAGTTTTCTTATATTCAAGAAGGTTGAATTCCTCCAATGGGAAAGTTCTCAAGTGAATATCTTAAAATGGACCCTGGATTCGGACTTATTTCAATAAAATGAGTTGAATGGAAGCATCCGTTCATAAATCATGAAGAACCGATTTGGACCCTTAGAGCTAAAAGTGGCAATTCACAATTCGGCACAACTGTTATTGAAACTGAGTACAAGTGAATGAAAATAGTCCCTGAATCAAATGTCGTAAAGGAACTAGACCTAATTATGACTAAAATGAAAATAATTTTATTTTTGGCCGATTTCGAACCTAAAACTGGAAAATTCAAAAAACAAAGTTCTTAATCGATTTTGCAAAATTTTCAACACCAAAATCAAATTGATACTAAAATGAAGTGTTTTGTGGATTTTTAATTTTTTCAATTTATTTGGTTAAATGTTTGACCAAAAGTCAACCATTTAGTTGATTTTTCCTAAAATATTGATTTTTGTATCAAATCTTTAAAAAAAATTAAAATTAATTTGGTTAAAGTGAAATTAAGACTATTTAGAATCTTTTTGTGCAAAAAAAACTAATTAAGACTATTTAGGATCCTTTTGTGCAAAAAAACTAACTTTTGACATTTTGGGTTTTCAATGAGAATGAATAGGAAATTGTCTAAAAATGACAGAAATAAAAAAAGAAATAAAAAACGACACTTTTGGTTGAGAAATGGGCTCTATCATGATCGAAGACGCTAATCTTGATTTTTTTAATCTTTAATGACACGTCAGCTTAAAATCATGTGTCAATAGTTACAAGCTTAAACGGGAGTAAAATAGGATAGTAGGCCCAAACATCTCATGGGTCATCCCATCACAAATCAACTCACTCATTAAGATGAACAGTATTTTAGTAATTTCAATATACCAACTTCTTAAAAAGTGCATCTAGGACACCTACGAAGCATGCTTAACGAGGAAATGTTAACTTTTCGAAACATTGATTATGTATATCATTAGAGCAGTCAATGCAACCAGAATTACACTTTTCGCTCATTTAGTCACTTAGAAAGTGCCTCAAAACAACCCTTTAACAAAATCCATATTAGATAAGCTGTTTTATCGGGTTTTAATATATGAGCTGTATTTATGAACCGGCTTCATACACTCCACTTAATTCTACCTATTGGGCTGATTATTAAGGCAATTACATAAATAAGGCCAATTATTAAGGGACAAGCTGTAGATGGTCACGAGCACCCTTCATGTCAAGGCGCGCGCCCCATCTTTACCAAGATCTTTCGGAATAACCATTTCTTTTGACTTTGTCAATAAAGTTGATCGAATCAGAAGGAAAATGCTGATGAGAAATGTCCATTTTCGCAAGGCGCTTTCAAAAGACTAACAAAGGGGAAAACATCTCTTTTGCCTTTTCCAAAACTTTCAAAAACCACAGATCTGTATCTCGGGGTTGGTCCATTATAAATCCCTCCAAAGCATCTTTGTTAGTTCTTTACCTTATGATCCGTATCCCAACTTTTGAAGCCCATCAAATTGCTCCTTTTGTCTTGTTCCTTCTCTTATAAACTTGAATAGGAGAGTGTGTAGACCTATATCTGTACACTGCACGTGCATTTGGCTGATCACGGGCGATACCCAAGAAAATGACAAAAAAAAAAAAAAAAGGAACTTGATAGAATGGTGTACATGTTGTGGATGTTGAACTAGGGTTATGGTTCTTTCGGCAAGAGACTGGTAAAAAATCTTTTGCAAAACAATAAAAGAAAGATTAGGCAATACTATTTTACTATTACCAGGCTAAGTGCTCTCGTTTTTTAGGGTAGGCAGAATTTTCATTGTCTATCACGCGGCAATTGAATATATTGTCTGATTAAATGATATTCACCGTAAGGTAATTAGAAACGGTAATAAAAATATTTTTTAAAAAAATTACCAGGATCACATTACTTATACGCACTTTAGCGGTACCTTACTCCATGGGCCGTGATGTACAAAATATGCTTTAAGCAATGAACATATACTTATCATATTCAACGTAAAATTTCAAATAATTTTACCTGCTTTATTTGAATGAATTCTAATACTTATCGTATTCACTATTTTCCCCGGTACTTTACCTCTGTTTGTATAGAAACTTTACTAAAACAGACATTCTTTCTTGCTTGCTGTCATCACTGCCTCACAGAGCTTTCCTTTCTCGTAATGTTTATTAATTGCATTTATGGACATGCACGATCAAGAAGGGGTCAGATCATTAAGTAGGAAAGAACAACAGAAAAAATCAAAACTCCCGGTCAAACTTTACTTGTGTTAGGATTTTAGTAGAAAATGGATAAGAAAAGCCGTAAGTGAGCGGTGGGTTTTTCTGTGGCAAAACTGGGAAAGCACGTCACAGTTTCTTCTTATTATCTACCAGTCAAGCGCTCTCTCTCTCTCTCTCTCTCTCTAGGCTTTTATCTAGAGCAAGGGAAAGAGACATTGAAATGAGAGAAAAGAAAAGGGAAAGGCGAGAGGGAGAGAGAGAGAGAGAGAGAGAGAGAGAGAGAGAGATGGATCCAAAGAGAGTTTTTGAAGACACCGATCAGGCACTTAAAGTAGGAAAAAGCAGAGGTTTTTTCCTCTGATGAAGAAGAAGTATGGAAGCCCCTCTTGATGGGTACATCTCACAACCTTCGTATCTTTTGTTTTTTTTTTGCCCCCCTTTACTCAGTGTTTTTTTCCCCATATGTCGCTTTCATCGATTAACCCACCCTCTGAAGTATTCCGTCTTCTCCTCCTTCCCTCTCCTTGACTCCTTGACTGACAGTTCAGGGAAAACAAGAAATGCAAAAGCCCAAAAAAAAAAAGGGAGATCAACAATCATAATAACTTCATCAAGTGACATGATAACCTTTCTTTTCGTAATCATAGCAGCCACACTTTTTTTTGAAGATTTTTCTTTCGGTCGATGTTTTTTTTTTAATTTTTTTAAATTAAAAAATGGTTATGTTCTGTTGCATTTTTTCCCCTCTTTTTATGAATTCCTAATAAGATTTTGAGGTTTGAATCATCATTCGTTTGCGTCTGGCTGGTGGTACTGTATTTTCTCTTTTCTTAAGCAGCTTCCGTATAGAGATAAGGAAAACATTTTCACCCTCCAGAGTCAGTGTCGTGTACGTATCACCACATTAATGGGACTTGAAGCAAGAGAAAGCCCTAGAGCCCAAAAGGAGATCGTCAACAACGAAAGACATGGCCCCTGTCAATTGTGACACTCTTCAGCTTTTTTATCGATAGAACTGAAGCCATAGCCCTCAATGACCTCTCTTTCTCTCTCTCTCGCCCACACACATATTCATGTCACTGAATATTCAGGTATCAAATTCAGAAAGAGAGAATTAATCAATAAGGATAGATGAATGACAGGAGAGACCATGGATGCAAGCAAAAGATCAGTGATGTTAAAAGTTAAGCTTGGACTTAAAGCTTTTGATCATGTCACTCTAATCAAAATATAGCCCACCTGTATTAAATGGCTAGGAGGGGAAAAAGATATGTACAGATCACAAACACCCATAACGCACGCACACACATAACTCTCATCGATATATATCTGACTCTGAGGGCAAGAAGATAATTAAAGCAAAAAAAAAAAAAAAAAGAAGGGGAAAAAAAAGAGAGAAAAGAAAACCTCTTCAAAAATAACAAAAAGGAAAAAGAAAAGACAAGAAACCTCAGCCTCAGCTTCTTCAAATAATGCAGGAAAAACTGATCATCATAACATAATCATCGCCAAGAACCTTAACAAGTCGAAGGAGGCATAAGATTCAACCCTAAGTCGTCCTTCTCCAACACCAAACGAGCCTTGTTGGTCTCCATGTAACCCACTGGACTCGAGTTATACTCTGGGTGCAGCCGCTTCTTCGACAGAAGGGGCACACCGAAGAGCTTCATCTTGTTCATGACCGGCGGATCTTCAAGAATCGTTAGAGAGCTCTGTGTTACGTTGCTGTTACTACGGACGACCGGCTTGACGTGATTGGTAACGACACAACTATTGTTGTTGGGAGCCGCAATGGCATTGGCGTAATTATTGTAACCAAGGAATTGGTTCGAGGGTTTTTGCACCATCGAAGGCGGCGACCACGAGTAAGTGCTGGGAGCGACAGGCTTCACGTGGTTCTGGACGAAGTAGATGATGTCATTGTAGAGCTTCTTCATGTGCGCGAGCTCGGACATGAGCATGTTGTTGCTCCTCCGCAGCCTCTCGTTGTCCTCGGATAGGGCAGTGACTGCGGAGCTGTTGTAATTGGCGGCGCTCGCAACAGGCCCCACACTGTTGTTGTGGCCTCCACACCCGCTTCGGGGAGAAGAGAGCGGTGGTGGAGGGGGAGGGGGCGGCGAGTCGCACCAGTGGGAGGAATGCTGGTCGTCGGAGTCGGAGGGAGAGATGCTGAGGCGGCTTGGGAAAGGGAAGAAGGCCGGACTGGGGCCGCTAAGCGGGGAGGCGGAGTGCGGGTGGTGGTGGGTGAGTTGGGGTTGGGCGGTCTTGCGGCGGTGAATCTCGCAGAGTAAATGCTTCTCCCCCTTCCTGAAGAACTCGTTGGCGAATTCCCACCTGTCTGGTACTATCTTCCTAAAACCCTAGTTCATCAAGAGTCCAACAAAAGGCAAAAAAAAATCAGCCATAGAAATAAGACACAAGTGAATGTGGCAGCTAAATCGTAATAAAACACTAACAAAAGGACTACTGATTGAATCCGGTTCACAACCAGGGTTTTAGAATGAACTAAAAAAATGTGTGTGTGTGTGTGTGAGAGAGAGAGAGAGAGAGAGAGAGAGAGAGAGAGAGAGAGAGAGAGGACTTGCACAAATTTGTCTCTTTCACAGACAGAGAGAGAGATGTAAGAACTGAAGAAAAAGCGACAAAGAAGAAGAAGAGCACCCATGTGAGTGCAATAAAAACCCATGTCAAGAAACTGTTGAGTCGTGAGTGCAACAAAAACCCATGTCAAGAAATTGCCCAGTGAACTTGGGTAATGAAGTCTTGCATTGCCAATCTGATATGAAACAGCGGGAGCCTTTATCAAGAAAATATGAGGTAACAAAGATTGTTTGGTTGGAGAATTGCTTAAGTTAATCATCAGGACACACAGGAGTGCAGAGACATGGCAAAGACGGAAACCTACATAGGTGTTGAGCTGGCGGACGAAGCTGGAGAAGTTATTGTGCTTAAAGTAGTTCGGGAGGAGGTCGCGGGCGAACTCGGGGGGACGCCACACGACGAAGGTGGAGTCGTCGTCTCCCCACGAGACGATGTGGTCGGTGGAGGGGTCGTCCACCAGCTGGTACGTCTTCGTCAGGAACGGCGCCGGCACCGCCTTCTGTGCCTCCACCGCCACCAGCAAGCCCTCCCCGCACTTGTCCACCATAAGCTGCGCCATCCCTTCTTATTCTATCTCCTCTATCACTAACCCTTCTTCTTTCTTCTCCTTTGAGAGAGAGAGAGAGAGAGACTTGGTTTGCTTTGGTCCGGGGAGGTGGAGGAGAAGGAGGGAGGGTGATGATACTGAGAGAGTGACTTTGGAAGATCGAAAATGGGGGAACGGAGATAGAGAGAGGGGAGAGGATTTTGTTCGGGGGAAGTGCAGGAGAGGGGAGGATGAGAGTGAGTGTGAGTGTGACTTTCGGAAGATAAAAATAGAGAGAGAGAGAGAGAGAGAGAGAGAGAGATTAATAAAGATAAAAATAAGGAGAGACAAGGAGGCGCTGCAAAGTAAATGCCACTTATAACTAGTCCTATTCAAACAATTAATTCGTTTATGTCTATGGTATTTTACGAACCAATTTGATAAATCCATTGGGATTTCTTCTTTAGATCCATCAACGGTAAAGAAAGAGTTCTATTTTCGAGCACAAATATTATCGTATTCCACCCACAAAAATAACTCACAATAGCCAAAGTTCTATAACCTTCTAATTAATCGCATTTTTATGGACCCTAATTTTAAGTGGTTGGTTTTTATTTCTCTCAGCATTAATATGGATTCTAGTCATGGAATTCATTTTTCATTCAAGCGACGTCAAATCAAGCTGCATTGCTTGCGGTTGTTTAACGTGAAAAATAGACATGATATTTTTTAGTCTTGACTGTTCATGCGAGCAACAGCAACATTATTTTTAGAATAGTCCTAGTTTTGACTTATTATTTTCGGGTAGGAGACCTATCCTTTCAAGGTTAATGGGAAGGAAGAAAGAAAACGAGCAGGCTATATTATTATTTATAGAGGGATTTAACTCCTCGGTTGAGGAGAGAGAGAAGGGAATATGTGTCTGTCTGTCTCTATAGGACTGCTATTAAGGGCATTTCAAGACAAACCCGTGACTCTCTCTCTCTCTCTAGGCTCTGACATGGATCCCGCGCATACCCACTTAAAATCAATCACAAGGACTATGGTGTACCCTAGTCTCTATTCGGGGAAATTTGTCTCTTCCACTTCCATCCCCCCTCCTTTGAACAAGAGAAATCGTCGCATCGAGCAAAATCAACTGAGATGAAAGAAGACATTCTTTCTTTCAATGATTTATGATGTAGATTTTGCTAGCATTTTTATGTCTAATAATTTTGTTGGAGTGAATTTAAGTTGTATCCATAAGTTCAAACATTTGTTAATTATATGTAAAACTGAAAAAATAATACCACAAGTTCTTAGTAAGGTCTAAAAGTGCTCAATAAAAGTATTTTATCTATGAAGTAGCTTGATAAAAGGTATACTAGTTTACTCATCATTTTCATGTAAAGTTATAGATAGGGGATCAAATAGGATAGTCTCATCTTTTTGTTCATAATATATACCCATTAAGTTGTGTTCATAACGCGTTCGCTAAACATTATCTAATCATTACCAATGATAATCAAGAATTTGTTACAACTCGCATCTTCCTATCTCAGATGATATGGTTCATCAAACTCTAGGGTTTTCACATGTCCCACATGCTAAATTGGGTTACCCACTTCCAAGGGCGATTTTGAACTCTGATTTTAGGTCATATTCGAATTGTCACCGGTGACCTAGGTTGTGCATGAGTCCTTCCTCCATAGCCACTTCCTAGAAGGGAGACAGATTGGAAAGGAGTTCAAAAGGGCAATCTCGTCATGCCATGTGAACTACTCTCACATGGAAATCTGATATCGATTCGCTTATTTAAGTGGAAGAAAGAAATAAGACGAAGCTTCACTTCACGCCAAACCACAGTGTGTGTCTGTCCTTTTCTGCAGAATTTGTAGCTTAGCCTTTGTTCTTTTAATACAACCAACCATCTCTCTCTCTCTCTCTCTCTCTCTCTCTCTCTCTCTAGTCTCTAGTCTCTTCCCAATTTCGAATCCCATCGTTTTCTACTACGAAACACAACACACTCACTAGATCAAACAGTCTGAAATAATAAGGTAAAGGATACATCGAACTACGTGATGGGATTTAAAGCCTGTTTCTGTGTGGCGACATTTCTTCTCTTCTTCTCCTTCTCCTTCCAATTCTTCTCTCTCTCTCTCTCTCTCTCTCCCTCTCTCTCTCTAGACAATATTCCAAACTTCAATATCATCATGTGTACGCAACACATGGTCTCTGGCCACTACTGACTTTACTCACTAACTTATAAAAGCTACCTCACCTCTCTAGCTTCTATTTCTTTCCTTTTTCTATGTTTATTTTGTTGTTTTTCCTTACAATATTTTGGTGGGTCGTAATCTTTTTCCCTTTTTGATGTGAAATGGTGGGTTATAATCTGCAGACTTCTTTGAGACTACAACTTTGGCTCTTGTCGACTCGGCTTTCTAATTTTTTGCTGATCTGTATCAGGTGACTGCATTATTGGCCCCAAAAGTTCCCTATCATCTGAAAAATGTCACAGCTTTTCTAATGTGTATGCGAACTTCGCTTTTTAATGCCCCAAGAAAATATTTTGTTTTTATATATGATGAATAGGGTGTGTGAAGTTTTCTTGATATCTACCCTAGGGCCTCCTTTCCCTTTCACTTCCCCCCCTTATTTCAAGGAGAGGCATGGTTTTTTTCAATGCCTTTTAACATTAAATGATGACCTCTTTTATGACTAAATTGTGCCTTGCCTATGGAATAAGTCGTAAAAAGAAAGGGAAAAAATAAAGGAAATAGTAAAGGATAATCAAAAGGTAGGCCAGTTATTTCTCACTTCTAAAAGTTCCATAAATAGAATATGATAATGCTCGAGACTCTCATTGGAATGAGTGGTTATGTGAGGGATCCTATAAAAGTGAGAAAACAAAAGATTCATTGGTGATTACTAAGTGACAAGAAGCGAGGGGTAGGGACGGAAGACAAAGCCCCGAAAGTGAAACAATAGGAAAATGATGACTAATTATTTCACATAGATACTCATCTGATTATTATGATAATGTCTATGATGCTCATTATTTTTCGGATAAAGTTTGAGGTGCCCCATTTCCCCCACACCATATAATTTCTCACTCATCATTTTATCGATTGTCTCGAACTAGAAATGAATATTTCTACGCATTTTGGATCTTCTCTTAGAAGCTTTTGAGAATCTTATCCAAGAAGCCAACACATCTTAACTTTCCAAAAGCATAATATTATACACCATGATTGTTCAAATTTGGGGACTTCGGAAATAGACCCAGTTTTTTTCCTAGTTATTATCCAAACCCTCATTTTTTTGAAAAAATTCTCTTAAAGAGAAATCAAAAAGTGGGCTTTTACCTGTGTATAATCTTTTCATCAGAACTCTGCTCGTGAAAGTAATATTTCTCTTCTCCCAAACACAAAATAATAGTCTCTCGGAAGGCTTATAGTTTATGTCCATCGTGATTGCACATTTCGAAGTTTTTCAGATAAATAATACTGCAAAGGGGCGTTAAACAATTAGTAGATGGAACGTATCTACCAAAAATGGTATAATTCATGCGATTTTATCATCATATTTGTTAAAAATATGCTTTATTTATTTGGTCTGAAATTACCAAAAAAAAAATGCTTTTTAAGATGAAAATAAAAAGTATCCTCAAACTGTGCTCTTTTATATGATTTTTAATGTAAACCTTCTGAACTTCTACTTCCCTTTGTTCTTGTTCACACCTTCTTCCCCTCCTGTACTCTGCGCAAATGTGCAGCGGCTGACAAGGGGACAGTCCTGTTTATTGTTCATCGCCCTTGTTTGCCATTCTCGTGATTCCTATTTTGTTCTTTTCCTATGAGAAAACCATATATAAGATTTTTCTTTTAATTTTTATCATAAAACCTTCTGTTCATGTTACATGTTCTCATGTAAATTTGGGAATATCTTCCATGTTCTCCCCCTCAAAAAACCAATGCAGATGCTCCCACGAGGACACTTCTTCAGTTCCAAGGAAAAAAACAATTTGTTTAAATTTGTGTGAATTAATAAAGCAAAAGTTCAAGAAATCCACTAGGTAATTGTAACTATGAAAAGAAAAAGGTTGTTCTTTGGTTTTTCTAATTCAGCTGTGTCTGATTCTTGCCATCAAATTTTTATTCAAATCTAAAAGTGAAGTACAGGCCTGCTGACTGTTTCTCATATACATTTTGAAGGGTCCCATTACTCTATTTAATATTAAATCATGTCTTCATGAATTAGTTTAACTTTTTAAAACAATTAGCAGTAGGTCCTACAAAATTTTAATTGATATTAAAGCAAGAGATCCATCTGAAGTCTTTCCAGGTCCCTTATTTGCCTCATCTATTATACTTTAGTATTAGTGAAAGAAAGTCTAATATTCATGCAAGGGTATCATATTTTCATATATCAATTTAAGTTTTTTAGAGCAATTGATGGTGGTCCTACAAAAATTAAAAAATAAACAAGCAATAAACAACGTATTCCAGATGATTATACTTTGGACAGGTTTAGTTCTAGTGAGTCAAAGATTGAGAGTGGTAAAATTATACTTAGTCAAGTTTTAAACTGACTAGAAAGCTGATTAAGCAAGAATCGTAGTTGTAATGCAATCTCGACTTGGTATAAAGAGGAACAATAATACTTTCATCGACCATAGAGATAATATGGACACAAGTCAATTCAAGCAAGACAAATATTTAAGGATATATAGCCATTTTATTGCTTTGAATAATAGGCAGTGAGTGTAGTAATTGCAAATGTGAAGGTTTTGAATGATTGTGCACTATAAGTTCTTAATCTGCTTACGAAAGGCAAAGCTTTTTGCTTCTTTGAGTGTACAATAGTAAAATATGTCTAAATTGCAATTGCACTTGAGAGTGAGGGAGAGGGAGAGGGAGAGGGAGAGGATCAGCCTTTCTTTTTCTAGATTTCCATAGTTGTGGAGTACTGTTGTGGACCTTTTTTTTCTCTCTCCCCCCTCTTACAAGTTGTCAGCAACTTCACAGAGATCCTTACCGAGCCCACCACAATCACCCACCAAGTAAAATAACTCCAAAAGGCATTCACAAACAACCTCTCTCTCTCTCTCTCTCTCTCTCTCTCTCTCTCTCTCCAGAGAGAAGCACGAAGATTCTATTCTAGTTTCTAAAACCAAGTGAAAAGTGAACCCCACCAACACACACCCTCCCCTCACATGACCCTTTCAAATTTTTATCTCACTAAAATCCAGTAAACTGGCAAAAACACTATTTTAAATACACATGCATCTCCCTACGCGAGACTTTCAAGGAGAGACAGCTTAAAACACAGAGCGAATACAGATAAGAATATACGCCAACGTTTTCTTCTTTATAAGAAAAAGGAAAGGTTGATGGATATCCTCTCTCTCTCTCTCTCTCTCTGTGATTATTTAAACGCTCCTCTAAAGTATGGAAGAATCAAAGACCCTTCATTCTAAAACGACAAGCTACAAAGGTTTCTTTCTTCTCTCTGTCTCTTCTCGCACTCTCTTTTGTCCTTATCACTGCACGGCGAGGAACACAATACCACCACCCAACATCTTCATGCCATTTAAAAGACGAAAAAATTGCTCAAAAGAAAAGGTTATTTTAGGAGACTCTCTTCCAGATGCATGTGCACAAGAAACAGCTCAAAAAGAACACAAAACCCTCTCTCTCTCTCTCTCTCTCTCCCCATCCATCTAAATCTATGTCTAGCCTGCTAGTGTATAATTGAATATAAGCTGGTTTGGTCAAAGAGGTTTCAAACTATTCTCTCTGCAGCAATTTGGTCGTTGCTAGTGTCACGAGGGCTTATGATATATGGATCCCACGAGGAAATGGCATTCTGATTTTAATGGACTGGACAATAATAAACCACCCCTTCATTATTATACTTTGTCTTTCTGGGGCATTTCATGCAGCGATTGATATATGTTAGGGTTTGTCCTTTGGTGTGGACGATGAGATTGGCATTTTATGTCCCTGCGCATAAAGCCACCACCTTTACCATGTCAGAAATTACTAAAGGGATGGTCTCAGATCACAAGATATGCCGCTGCTCACAGATTATATAAACCATCCTCTCCCTATGCACATTTGTCTTGAGATTGAGACTTCTTGTGATAAATATTATTTACGGTGAATAGAGTTTGTACAAAGGTTAGAATTAAGACCCTCTCATTTTTCAGAAAATATTGATAAAATGATTATAAGTTTGTACTAAATTTAAGGGGTCCAAATTTATGGTTCCATTTTTATTTTCTTTCTTTTTTTTTCCTTTTTCCCCTTCTTCTCTTCTTCCCCAATTCTACATTGGTTTATATCCATCCCATTTGTTGCCACTCCAATGTCACCGCCATTCGACCAAAAAAAATAGTCGCTGCCAAACTCAGTCTATACTACCAGATCACCACCTGCCACGTCCAGTGGTACAGGCAATAAAAAAAAAAATTGACATAACATGATACCTTCTAATTGCGAAGGGGCGGAATAACATATAGATACAAAATATAACAATATGTTGTCACAAATAAATGATGTTAGACGATCATTACATAATTGTATATGACATTATAGCCCATATTTGACAAATAACGATATTAGAGGATTATCAAAAAACTACGTTGAGTGGAGTCGGCTCCAGTATAGGACAACTTCTATCACTGAACCATCTAGGGAAAAACCAATCAAGATGAAAAGCTACGTTTAATATGATGAATAAGTGATATTAAATGTGTATGTGCTCTGACTCTTCGAAAAATAAGGCAATTTTGATGAACTTTTAAACAATCGAGAAAATACCATCAACATTTAGTGTATCCAATAGAATTTGCCAACGCATAAGATTCTTTATTAATCATCTATTGGCGTCCTGATAATTTTGTCTATATTCTAAATTTGTTTGTTTATTAACATTACTATTCCAAAACATGTTTTTAGAACGGCAACAAGTTTAACGTATAATTAGGATCTAACGTATTAAATATTGAAATGACGATAGTAACCCATGATCATGATACAATCAAATAATAATGAACAAAGTTGGGAACAATGATTAACGTGAAGCACCAATAAATGTAAAATATATGAACAATCAATAATCGGCAACAAAATTTTCAAAAAGAAAGGAAGGAGAATGTTTATGTTTTAATTCTGAAAAATAAAAGAGAATTCCATATATGCAGTTTTTGTAAAAGAAATACTATGAAACTCCTTGTTGCATATTTTGGCAAGATACCCAACATCTCTGCGATACATTATCATGGGCAATGAAATATCCATCGATTCTTGTCAAAATAAAAGATAGACATTAAATGGTCACCAAAAAGAGAAGGGACGATTCCGTAAATCTTGGAATTTGAAGATGATCTTGAATAAAACACCTTTAACTATGTATAAGTAGAGAGGACTAACAGGAGGAGAGAAACGAAGCCATTTTACTCTAAAGAATATCACATAAAAGTTGCCCACGTTTTTCACGACAAGTCAATGACACAAAGATGATAAGCCTACATGATAAGGTTTGGATCAAAATAGAATCCGCGAAAACCGTATACTTTGGAAGAAGCTTGTACAGTTTGGGAAGGGGTTTTGATTGATCAAAAAGAAGAATCTACTTCAACCGATATGCCCTTAGGCACGGCCATACATAACATAGAAATCACACTTAGAAAGGGTGGACAATTAGCTAAAGCAGTGGTCTTGTAGCGAAACCGATTGCAAAAGAGGGGAAATCGGCCACATTAAAATTACCTTCTGGGGAGGTCCGTTTGATATCCAAAAACTGCTCAGCAATAGTCGGACAAGCGGGGAATGTTGAGGTGAACCAGAAAAAGTTGGGTAGAGCCGGATCTAAATGTTGGCTAGGTAAGGGCGCGCATGGTAAAATTTTCGAAAACAGAAATTGATTTACTGGCTAGAAATCAATTTCTCAATTTCTATTAGGACAAGTTTCGAAAGAAAGAAACCCGTTTGATAACGACTCAAAATTTATATTTCGAAAGTAAATCCGTTTGATAACAGAAAAAAATTTCTATTTCTAGGAATAGAAATTGATTAGATAACAACATAGGAAATTCTCAAATATAAAATAATAGCCGAAATAATACTAAAATAATATAGAAAATCCTCAAATACAAAAAATAATCGAAATAATACTAATACATTAGAAAAGTTGAAAATACAATTTCATGGAATTTATATTACATGTGCTTACGTTTCCTATTACGTAATATTTTCTTTCGAAAAATAAACAACGTGGCAAAAAAAATTGAAATTCAATTGTAGTGAATATGTCGTTGTGTTTTTGCCGAAATTGATTTCACATTAATCAAATAAGTCTAATGATAGCCATGATTATAATAGTCTAATCTCCTAAAAAAATCCTAACTTCAAGTCTAATTCCAATTTCTTTCCAAATTTTGTTAAAAATATCCTCACTGTGTTCAAAAATCGTCACCAATTTTTTTCAAAATTATCAACACTAGGATTATTTAAAAATTTATTATCAAAATCTATATTTTCATCAACACTCTTACAACAACATATTTCTTATTAGATCTCTTTTCCTTATAAAAGAAAAATCGGATGAAACTCTAATGATTTGACCCATTTTTACCGCCTTAATATGAAGTTTATGATTAAAAAAATAGTTAGCCAAATAGAGTGGTTGCATTTGGCATACGAAAAGTAGGTGAAGAAAGACTCATTAGATATGAATATGACCAATTGACTATTACCATGCATAAAATCTCTTACGTGCAACAAATGAAGCCTTGTTCATTCAATTCTCACCATCTAGCCCAATGGTTAAGATTTTCAATCAATATTGATTAAAATGATTATATTAAAAAATCATTAAAATATTTTGGACTAAATTAACTATTTCTATTTCTATTTCAATATTATTGATCTAAAATATTTTGGACTAAATTGAAAACTTGAGAAAAAAAATTTTATATTTCTATTTCTATTCGTAAACCGAGAAGCTAAAAATTTCAGCACGATTTCTTCGATTTCTCTATTTCGGAATAGAAATCTGTTTTCGAGAAATAGAGAAATCAAATGCGTTACATTAAAGCGGTTTGTTTCCAAACCTCGTTCGGGGAAGAGAAACGAAGAAATTGAGAAACAGAAATTTTATCATGCGCGCCTAAGCGTCCGTAGTAAGAGGAGTGGTTATGAACCCTGTAGACCATCCCCATGGGGGTCTAGCAAAGAATTTAATCAATGTGAATATTTATTTTTAAATGATCTGCATAGTTCATTCTATTTCTCTTGCTATAATTTGCAACGACACCAACATGAATAATGTGATAAATATAGTCTTACACCCGTGCAACATACGTGCATCTTGGTAGTGTTGAGATAAAATGCAACCCATTCACGCTTCAAATTTGTAAATACATTTTTCAAAATCAGGTGGTTTTGTGTCTTCTTTTTTTTTTTTTCATATTTCACGCGTACTAAGAAGATTGCCTGAAAATGACATTACGAATACGAGAAGTTTGTGGAGATTAAGCGTCTAACGATATTCTTCCATCGGTGGTCACAAAAGGACATATGTACAACCCAATTAAAAATTTTGGATTATGTAAGGTGAGGCACATCCACTAGAACCATAGTGTGAATAGTGCTTGGATAAGTCGTGATAATAAGCTATTTAAAGGGGATGCAAAGGACCGTACGCAATACATAATCTTTTCCTAAATTCCTTCCTTAATCCCCCCATATCGAATGATAAGGGAGGATTGTTATCATCCATATTTATCCCGATGAATGCACATTTTGTGTTCAATATAAGGAGAATAATATAGAAGACAATTTTGTCCAAATTTAATGATATCTCAATCTAGTAGTTCTTGGAGAACTTCTTTACAAGCCACTTCCGTACGAGAAAGTTGTCAATGTGTAATTAGTCCACTTGCCAAAGTTCATTTTCTCTCTTCGTCTTTGGGCGTCCAAAGCAACCGCCAAAAGTTGATTCTTGAATTTTCAGGACACTACAACCTTGCTGGGGAATTTGGATCTTGCCATTGTCCAAGTTATGTCTAACTTCTCAACATTTTTCAAAAATTTTGGAAACAAAAATATTTAAGAAGTTTGATACCAAATTAGGGCGATTCGGGCAAATGGGTACGTGTGGGTCGTGAATTACAAAATATAAGAAAGTATGAAATTAGGCATTAAAGGGTGACCCAGACCAAGGCAAGAGTACGCAAAAGATAAAACAATTTATTAGACAAAGTTGTGGTTTTGCATATTTTAAGAAAATTAAAGCGGAAAGTAGGGTTTCATTCCATGCAAAAGTTATAGTCGTCGAGAAAAGAACGAAAGACTCTAGAAAGCAGCTTCCTCTAAGCGTAATCTATCTTGCATGGGTTCAAAAGTGTTTCTTTATCACTAAAAAAAGGGCATTTGCATGGACTATAGTTTCTTATCAACAAAAGAATAGGAGGAAAGAAAATTTTAAAGCTCATTTTAACCTAACTTTAGAGATTTCATTAAAAGGGGAGAACAACAAGAGACGTCTTTCCTCCATTATCTTTTCCTTTGTTTGTGCTTTCCTTTTTCCTTTCCTTTCCTTTCCTTTTCTTTTTTTTTCTTTTCTTTTCCCCCTTCTTTCCAAAGCCATCAATCCAACATTCAACTTCTACGTTAAAAAGAAACCCTAATACTATCAACATGAGACAGGATGTGACATACCCATGAAAGACTTAGCCGTATATTCTACGAAACACTGCCTACACTTTAAAAAGGAAAAAAGAAGAAGATAGAAAGAGATGTTCCAATTTGTATGATCTCCCTTTTTGATGTGATATGGGAGCTGGACCCATCAATCCCACTAGTAAAAACAACCCCCCTTTTCTTGATCGGTGCGATGATCAAGAACATGGCCGACCTAGCATGCATAAATCAAGAGTGGGACCCGAGTTCGAAGTTTTGGTACTACACAATGTCTTCTTTAATGTTATGACCTGAACATGATTAACCAATAAAGTGTGGTCACCGAATGTCAAAAAAGACACAAATAGAAATGGTGGGTTTCTTATGTGTTCTAATTTTCTGTCCTCCTTTTTCTTTTTTAACTTTTGTTTTCTCTCTTCATGGGGGTCGAGAAGAAGGGAACATAAAAGGCTGTTGGATCACATGCACATCACATTCTTTTTTCTTACCCCCTTCTTCTCCTTCTCTTCTTTTGATACTGTGGCTTGATAAAAACGTTAAAGAAAAGGAGGGCAAAAAAATAAAGGTTGTTTTTCTAGGGGGGGAAAAGAAGAGATCGAAAGAAAAAAAAAATCCAAAGGAGTCCCCCACGTTTCAAGGCTGCTTCTGCAACTCCTCAATCCAAGGGATTCCGTGTGATGATCAAGACCGAGTGGGTCCCTCCATCATCTTCAACACTATCATTTCATGCATGTTTTAATCTGATGACCCACCGCTCTCTCTCTCTCTCTCTCTCTCTCTCTCTCTCTGTGGGGCTAAAGTGGCAAATTCTCTCCATTTTCTTTTTCACTTGATGATGTGGTTGATATAGGGAAGTGGGGGAAGTGGGGATGAGGTCTCATTGAAATTTGTTGGGGGAATTATCATATAAATGATCAGATAGTGATCGGTTTATTATTCTGCATTTATCATGGAATCATAATTTGCTGTGTTCCTTAGATCCAGGCGGTGTCCAGGAATCTAAACTGATTTTTGTCTATTTATTTTCTCAAGATTAAGGATTTTGTAACGTTATAGAATTCAGGTAATGATGATGGAAATATTATTGCCAACTAATTATCCACTGAGGAAAAAACCCTTTTTGGCAATTCAATCATGTCAGCCAAAAAGTGTGTCTGTGCGAGTTGATGCAGATCATTCAACCACAGCGCACAAACTGGACATTCCACGATCTGCATCTCTCTCTCTCTCTCTCTCTCTCTCTCTCTCTTTCTCTCTCTCTCTCTCTCCCTCTCTCTCTCTGCTCTGGGATGAGAATAATCAGGACTCTGCCTTTGCCAAAGCAAAAAGAAGGGATTTGTATGTTCCATCCCACGCGCGCCCAATGCTCGTAAGCATCCACGTTCGATCACATTGGACCAAATTTCAATCATGTGCACAGTGAACATGTTTTTGTGAGCAAATGGTCATGGCCAGCAAATCCCAAGACAATGATACATTTGAAAATCGGTGGTAAAAATGATAGGTTTTGTTAATGATTAGTCAATTTATATAAGCAACAATCATCTAATTTTGCGGGGAAAATAACTGACTTCAACTACTGGTCAAGTACAACAAGGTCTTTGATTGCATGGATAATACTTGTATGATCTTAATCTATGATTGATATGATTAACATTTGAGGAATAAATTCAACTATGATGAGATAACGGATAACCCACTTACTTTTTTACGAGGACCAAGTGTGTAAATCGCTAGTGTGATTATATGCGTACAGGAGAGGATTTCATGAGATAACAATAAAGCCATCGATGTTTATATAGTATCAATTAGTGGGCGGTCAAAGATCAACATGTGCACTAGTTGAGTTCGGAGGAGTTGGAAATGTTTCGTGGGATGTGCGGACATTTGAGAAAAGAAAAAATTAGAAGTTATCCGAGGAAATGTTCAGTCTCAATTGAGGGGATAAGAGAAGCTTATCGTCCGTGATTTTGATATGTTGAACGATTATCTACTGATGCACCCGTTAGAAGATGTGATCATACGATGGATACTGTGGGTTAAAAGGATGGGGAAGATGGAAAACAACATAAAATGAGATCATGTGAAAAGATATGAAATATTCTAAATGATTCGATACAAAATCAAACACATTTATGTAAAAGGGCCAAGCATCTTAGTGAGACTATGATTAATTGCGATTGTTGTCCTTGCTTTTGTACAATTCATAGACTAGAACATTAATGTTCAAATGATGTATAAATATAAATAACCATGTGTGTACATATATTTTGCTGAGATGGTTCCGCTGATGTTGACTAGGTCTTATTCATATAAATCATATACTCATTGGATCGGCTAAGATTAGTCTATTTCGATTCTTGAACTTACCGAAAGAGATCCCACCCTAACATCATTAGTAAGAAGTATGCCCGATCCACATTAATCAAGCTCTCAAAAAGAACACTATATGGTAGCTAGCTTCAGAAGGTGCTGGTTAGCTAAATCTATTTGTACCCACATGAAATTTGAAATTAACATACAAAATATATAGTCTAAAATCACCAAAGTATTATAGAGGTGTCACAACATGTTTCCATATATAATAATGTTAGAGATGCAAGATAGGTTCACAAAATTTGTTAGGGGAATATTTTTCTTTGTATATCCTCATTGGAGAAAAAATGCCTTTACGTGTTGGGTTATAAACCTGCGAGTTATGGACACCTCTTGCATGCTAACTTAATTATACAAAGTTAAATTCATGTGATATTCATGTTTGTTACTCACCAATCAGAAGCATTGAGATGGAGAAAAATATGGGCTAATTTTTGTTATAAGTTTATGTGAGTTTTATTGTTGTTTGAATAAGTTTTACATAGAACACACGGTGTTTGTTTCTCTCTACACAAATGTTTTTAAAATTAATGCTCGTGTCTACTCATACCCTTCTTAGTACCACCTATATATGCATACATATATGCCTTGATCTCAAGAAAGTGCATGTAAAAAAAATTATACTTCTAGTGCACGATTTATATTGTTTTATCGATTTTTAGTAAATTTGACTGCGCATCTGTATTGTTGCTACTCTTCCTTGCATGATCCAAGTACATGTGGGCACTCATGTATACAGTAAAAAAAATGGAATGACTTTGACCACGTATTTGTTTCAGACACCACCAAAATCCAATTTAAAGGGAATTGTACGACACCTGATGAAAAAGAAAGGGGAGTGATACAAAGTGAAGGGAAGCCCCTCATGGAGATGTGGCAGAGACCCCACTGACCGAGGGAAAGAAGAAGAAGGAAAAGAAAGTAGAACCCCCCAAAAAAACCAGCTTTATAGGGAATAAGGGAGGGTCTTTTGTTTTTTGGCATGATTGAACTGAACTGAAGCAAAGTGCTTCTTCTTCAGAAATTCTTGAAATGGGGCAGTGCAAGAAAACAGTATTATAACTAGGGCTTTAGATGATTCTTTTTACGATAAAAGTGAGTGAGTGAGTGAGTGAGTGAGTGAGTCAGGAGTGAAATGGTGAAAAGAAAAAAAAAAGAGGGGGGGGGGAGGTGGGGGAGAGAGAGAGAGAGAGAGCATTACATGAAAAGACACTGAGATCGGCTGAGGGTTTTGCGGTGGGGAGGTGGAAGTGGAGGTGGGAATAATAATCGTCATAATGATAGAGATTGCAGATAGTTGTAATCATGGAGGAAGAGCATATTCACTTTCCTCTTTGTCATCACTTTCTAGGGCATGATTAGAAAAAGTTGATCAATCTTCTCCTTTCCCATGAAGAAAAAAAGCACTCTCTCTCTCTCTCTCTCTCTCTCTCTCTCTCTCTCTCTCTCTCTCTCTCTCTCTCTCTCTCTATTGCTTTTTCTCCTAATACTTCAAACAAAGCCTTGCTTCCCAAGACTTACTTTCCTCATTTACTAGTGAATTCAAAAGAGTGTGTTAAGCAAGCTTCATTAGGAGTAGGCCCAGCTTGAGCTCTCTTAATGATCCTCAAGATTTTCTATTTCGAATAGTCGACGAGCCTCTTGAATATTAAAGTCCTCTCACAGTGATAAGGGTTCTACATTCGTACCACCACCAGGGTTTTTGGCTTGCCTTATAATCCGTGAGGATAGTGACATTACGAAAATAAACAGAAAAGTCCTGAATATTTAACATTAGTTTGTAAACTCAGTCGTCCTTGATGAAGGTGTGGCAATTGCTAACAAATATACACAAGTCCAGAATCAAGTCCATGACCCAGCTTCCTGATGTTATATTTAGTCACAGCCCTTGCATTCATTTACCCTAGTGGAGCTAAAAACCTCAAATAGTTACTTTGATCAGTTAAGCCCAATAAGAGTTTGATGTTAGGAACTCATAGAGGTTTTGATTTCGAATTTTGTTTGTGTTGAATGGTGTTCAATCGGACAATATTCAACATCACACATCATGCATCGCATATTTCAATGCATAGTCACTTACAATGGAGTCACTCTAATGCGCAAGATGTTGCTGCAATCAATTTTGCGTGATTGGGTGTTAACAAAAATCATTCTTTTAATGAACTAACGGAAAACATACAATAAATGCAATTGAGGTCTTTATCAAAGAATTGTGGTATCAAAAGGGCATCACAGGATACTTAATATGTCCCTATGCTTAACCAAATATCGATTGTGTATATAGATCGATCACCTACATAAGTCACATAGATAATTATTTTTCTACATCTGCTTAAGTATTCTAGGTGTGTAAGACTTAGGTTAATTAAAATCTATTAATGGCAACTCCTTAAAATTTTTGAAATTTGAATATCCAATCTAGTAGACAACGTGAGCATAGGCTTTGGGAAAATTGATGTGGGAGTATTTGGATTTATCGATTGATTCAAGTGGAAGATGTCGATTATGCAAAAGAGTTGTTGATTCAATGGACAGCTTGTTGATTTTGTGGTTGATGATAAGCTATCGAGACATCGATTGATCCGAGACTACTAAGAGACTATCTAACAACCGAACTAAGAGACTATCTAACAACCGAAAGCTGTTCTGGACAATTTCCTTTGTTGTTTGGCAATCTTCAAAGATGACTATTGGGCTACTCAAGGAGATGAACAAATTCAAAGTCTATTTTAATTACTTTGCGTCTAGCCAAGTGTCATTAGGGAGTCTTAAGTGTGTTGTAGTGTTCAAAGAGTCAAAGTTCAAGTCTCTAGATGTTTTAATGCATTTTCTAGTTCCTAGCTCATTATTATGCTTTTCTAGTTCATATGTCTTTAATTAATTAGGTAGTTTCTTGTGTTCAATGTTTAGTCTATTTCCTATATAATTATCCCTCTTTATAATAATGTGAATTCTCAAATGTAAGATAATGAATATTGAGTATATGAATATTTGAGATTTTCCTCTGTGAGAGCGATTACCCCTAGTTTCTATGTCCTTAGAAGGTGAATTCTTCCTCAATGGTGAGCCAAAGAAGTACCGTATCCTTGGCTAGTGGTTTTCCTATAGGCCTTGGTGGTGTGATTACCCCTAGTTTCTATATCCTTGGAAGGTGAATTCTTCCTCAGTGGTGAGCCAAAGAAGTACTGTATCCTTGGCTAGTGATTTTCATATAGGCCTCGGTGGTGAGCTTCTTCAATCCCAAAGTCTTGTATCCTAGGCCGGTGGTTTATATAGGCCTTGGTAGTGAGTTTCGTCTATCCCAATCTTAATCATTGGCTAGTGGCACGTCTTGTACACCTTGGTTCCGATCATATTCTATCCCTCATTTGGCAATTACCCATTGACATTCTTCCCCCATGCACTCACCCTCTTTGATAATCACTCAAAACAACTATCGCACATCCTGCAGCACCATCAAATTGGTATCAAAGCTCAAATTTGAACTCATTTTGAGTGATTCCTTATGTTACCTCTCTTGCATCTCCTCTCATATTTCTATTGAAAAAAAAAAAAAAAAATAAAATAAAAAAAGAAGAAGAAGAAGAAGAAATGGTTGGTCATCGTCAACATGGACCAAACGTTGAGTCTCCTATAGCACAATAAAGAAGCCTACAAGACATAGAATTAAAAGATTTAAGGAGCCAAGTGCAGTAACTACAAAAGCATTTACTACACTTCAAACTTCGACAAATAGAGAAAGATATCAACCTCCTAGAAAAATGACTAAAGGCTGGAAAGAGATTTTCAGCTAGCCCTTCGATTAAAGGTACATATTTCTTCAATTGTACTTCTTTTAACCAAGTTGTGAATTCTTCAAAATAGGAGAAAGAAATGGAAAAGCCCCTCAAGATCATTAAAGAGCACAAAAACAAATCAGATGGTGAAGATAACAAGTTCTTCAAGTGTTACGTATATGAGCATCTACAAGTGGTTGTCCTAACTAGCAGGTTATCACCATTGAAGACATTGAGAAGATTGATTTGGAACATCAAGAGACTCAACAAAATCCATATGATGTAGAGTTTGAATCAAAGGAGCAAGACCAAATCATAGAACAAGTTGAAGAAGGGAAGATACCAATCATCCAAACATCGTCTAGCAACTATGATATTATGAATGATGGATGTCCACATAAATTTGTTGAGGCAAATCCTGAGATTATGACAAAAAAGGGAATGATTATAATGGCTAGAGACATTACTTGCCAATTTCATTTCATATGCCTCGAAACATTCTCTCTCAAGCTAATGTATTATCTAGTTTGTTGGAGAGGCCATCATGAAGATGAGGCAAGGACAGGATTTGAGGACATATCTTCACAGCATGGGGAGATTGATTCAGGAGCATTGGGATTCATCGATCAATTCAAGAGGAAGATGTCAATTATGTGGAAGAGTTGTTGATTTAGTGGATAAGATGTTGATTTCGTGGTTGATGATCAACTATTGAGAAATCGATATTTAAGTTTCTTATCGATCTGAAACTATTAAAAGACTATCTAACAACCGAAGGCTATTCTGGACAATTTCCTTTGTTGTTTGGCAATCTTCAAAGATGACTATTGAACTAGCTAAGGAGACGAACAAATTTAGAGTCTATTTTAATTACTTTGCGTCTAGTCAAGTGTCATTAGGAGTCTTAAGTGTGTTGTAGTTTTCAAAGAGTCAAAGTTCAAGTCTCTAGATGTTTTAATACATTTTCTAGTTCCTGGGTCATTATTATGCTTTTCTAGTTCCTATGTCTTTAATTAATTAGGTATTTACTTGTGTTCATCTATTTCCTATATAATTATCCCTCCATATAATGAGGCAAATTCTCAAGATAGTAAATTTTGAGTATATAAATATTTGAGATTTTCGTCTGTGAAAGTGAATATCTTTGGAGAATGGATTACTCATGGTTTTTATATCCTTAGAAGGTGGATATTTTTTGGTAGTGAGCCAAAGAAACACTATATCCTTGGTTGGTGGTTTTCCTATAGGCCTTGGTGGTGAGCTTCTTCTATCCCAATCTTGATCCTCAATTGGTGGCACGTCCTGTACACCTTGGTTCCAATTGTATTCTATCCCTCATTTAGCAATTACCCATCAACATTCATCCCCATATGCTCACCCATCTTCAATAATCATTCAAAATAACTCTCGCCTATCCCGCAACCACATCAAAATAATAGAAATTGGGGAGCCACAAAAAAAGCTATGAATGTGTTAGAGATATTAGTAAATTTTCAAATGGGAGATTTGATGTGAGGTGGAGCAACTAATACACCATAATTGATTAATGATTGATTGACTTAGTTAAGCTTTTGATGAAGAAATGTCCAAATAGATATGTTGATGGGTTCATACTTGAGTTCTCTTCTTGTAATCTCCTTGGATGAAGTAGCGAGATTCTATTATGCGTCTCAAAAATTTGTCTAGAGCTAATGGTTGATTGATAACTCCATATGTGTGTGTGTACGCGTGTGCATGCGTGTATTGATATTTGGTGAATATCTCATGACTTGCTTTTTGGCAACCTTAATGGTCCAGTTTGGCGAAAGAGACCTAAAGCGAGGTTGTAATGTGTAGTAATGGTCCTAAGGCAAAACTTAATGATTTGGTCTAGCGGAAGAAACTGCGGGGAGAAGGTGAGTTGTAGTTGTTGCGCTACCTTTGACATAATAAGGTTGAGATTCAAGCTTTGAGACATGTCAATCCATGGAAATATCGATAAGAGTGAGCTAACCCAATACTAAAGCTTCACATGAGGGGAAGACTATTGATGTGCACTTGTGAGATAAATTAGTAAAATCTCACATTGCATATTTGATTGGAGGTGAAACAAACAATATATCATAGTTGACCATAACTTATTGACCTAAGGTTTTTAATGAAAATGAGTCTAGATTTTTTTATATCCTCAAACTAAATTTTTATTCGAGTCCCATCTCTATTATGAAGGTCGATAATAGTCGTAAGTTTTTTAGAATCCTTGATAGCATCGATTTTTACGGTAGCAAATGGAAATTCCTCCATTGCGATGCTAATTAGTTCAATTTTTTTCTAGAGTATACTTGATCGAGGTAAAATTTTATTGAAAATTAAACTAATACTCTAAAAAATCTCCAACTTTAACTCCAATCTTAATTTTACCATAAACTTCTTTTTGTCTCCTCATAAAAACTACCAATTTTTTGTTAAGTCTCATATCTGCCCATGTTAAGCCCTCATACAAAATTGTCCTTAGTGATCCTACATGACATTTCCACATCATTGCTATAGTTTTTCCCCCCAAATTACAAATACAAGAAGATGTCTTTTAGAGACAAATTTCCACATTAGCCCAAACAACATATTCTTGGATCTGAAATTAGGCTAAAAGTTAGAGTAATTAGAATTGGTTTTCTTCCATCTCTCTTACTATTGAAAGAATCTTTCTTCCATCTTGATCGAGGATCTTCAATTTTACACTTAGTCTTCAATCTCTCGTGCTCTAGAGTCTTCCATCTCTCATGTTCAAAGAGCTTGCACTTGGCCCACTCAAATAGCTCGCACTTGGGAGTTTTTCGTCTTTTGATTGTCAATAAGAAATTTTGGATGGAAGGCTAACGAAGATAAATTTGGAACTCAAGTAATAGTTGATAGTTTTTTATGAGACAAAAAAAAATTTAATATGAATGGACCTAGACTTAGAACCAGGGAAGGAGAGTAAATTTCCTGCAAGTATGCATCCCACAGTAGGCGAACAACTTCCGTTCAAGCCCTTCAGGGACAGCCTCTTAGCAGAAAATCACTCAGCCTTTTAGTTCAGAGCCTAGAGACACTCAGAGATGCTAGGATGGAAACGTTTCTAACCTACCCAAGCTGCATTTCTTGAATGATCCTACCAAGCTAGAGAAGAAGAGGAATTTAGAAAGCCATGAAGAGGTTTTTCACAAAGCACACTCTTTTCTTCAGGGGACTCTGCCCAAAACAAACCACCATCCTTGCCTTATATAGGAAATAAGAGGTCAAAAAGACACACATAGGGACCAAACTCACGGGTCCAGATACAAACAAAGGCACCGGAAACTTCCGAGAGGGAATTATTCGCACACTATGAACAGTAGTTGTACTGTGAACAGTATCTTCCCTAGCCTAGTACTACAGTAAAAGTGAACAGTGATTTGCTATAGTGAAATTGTACGGACTCAACGGTCTCATCCGTCACGAGCATTGTAGCTACAGACAGAGTCATCTGAGCTGTCTTCCAGGAGATGTGCCTCGTATTTCTGTTGAAGGGCTTCAAGATCTTCAGGTGAGAGGATTTGATTCAGCCTTCTTGATGAGAATGCTTGTTCATGAGCCCAATGGGATGCTTCTTCTTACGCCCGGTTGTATTTTTCGGTAGTGTTGGCAGGAATGCTTGGCTGAGGCCAATTGGATGGATGTGCATAAAAGGATGTGTCCATGTTTTGAAATGAGGACGAAGGTCCTTGTTCGTAGGGATTCTGGGACAAAGGACCTCCAAAGCGTGCATAGGGGTCTTGAGTAGACTGGACAATGTCATTTCATGCTCTTGGGACGATGCAGCTTGTCTGTATTGCATGAGTGCTTCCTTAGCTTCTGGTGTTAGGTCATAATGATCCCACGTAAGGGGTACATTATTCCAAACATCTTCAGGAATAGTTTTGTTTTCTTGACATAAGATTCTCTGGAGTTCTCGGTACTCGTGTTCACAAAATCTAATAAATTTTGGATAAGATTTGTGAATCCGGGCTTCTCGGCTATTCAAGTGAGGTTTATAGGATATGGTTCCTATTTCTAGTGGTGTGTCGAGAATATTGCCATTATTTCTGCAAAAATGCCATAGACGTCGGAAAAACAAGATAGTGTGGACCTCAAGATTCGGTGTCATGGTTCTTAGTTCTTTTTCCAAGAGTTGTTTCCAATAATTAGGAGAATAGAACCAGTTAAGAAAGTCCAAGAAATTCTTATCACTTTCTTTTTCAACATTTCTTCCGAGTAAAAATATCCCGGTAAGGTTGGCAATGAACCTTATGGTTGGAATTTCAATGGCTATCAAGTACTTATTGGTTAAGTACCACAATAACGTTTTGAGCTGTTCAGGGAAATCGTCTTCCTTCCAGATAAGAGGATGAATGAATGGATAATTCATATTTAACCCAAAAGGATAAAGAATCGAACCTCCATTGAATCTGAATAGGTCTGTGTGGCATTGCCACATGAGGTTCTCCAGATTCTCAGCAAAACTGTCGTTCTGGATTTGATAAATAATCTCCTAGGGGTATTTCTAGCTTTGTAAATCTTTGATTTTCTCAATCTTGTATTTCACTCCATAGTTGAGCATATGGAAAGCAAGCCTCTTGATGTACATGTTGATTTCAGCTGGTGCTTTGGGTCTTGACAAAAAGTCAGCAAACACATTCTTCTTTCCAGGAATATGTTTGGTTTCAAAATAGTATTTTGAGAACCATTTAGCCCATCGAAGCAATTGAGAGTTTGGAATCTGCTTCTGTTTAAACTTGGTCATCTGAGGGAAAGATGCCATGTCTAGTTCTACTAGGAAGTGATTGCCGATGAGATGAAACTCAAATTTTTTGATTCCATTTTTTACTGTTAAGATTTCTTTAAAAGTGGAATGGTAATGCATCTCAATTTGAGAAAAATTTCCACTTTTGTGAGCACAAAGGTGTCTCTTACCATCAATTTCTTCGAACAGGATGGTTGCCCAGTATTCATCACTGGCGTCAGTTTGAAGAATTCTTTTTCCCGTGGATGGTATTTGCAATGGTGGGAGATTCTGCATAATCTCCTTAAGCTCAGCGACTGCTTTAGTTTGGATTTTTCCCCAAGGTAGAGGATTCTTCTTCAACATAGATTGCAAAGGAATCAGGAGCTTTGCAATATTTGGGACAAAATCCCTGAGATAATTGATTATTCCAAGAAATTGCTGAACTTGTTTTGTTGTGAAGTTATCTTTAGGAAACTTCAAGAGTTCTTGAGCAATATGTAGCCCTGGATAATATGTACCTTTGTTAAGGTGCATACTAAGAAATTCAATTTCTATCTGGGCAATATTCATTTTTCTTTGAGAAAGTATAATACCATTCTTTTTTACAATTTCTACAAACTGCTCAAGGAGTTGACAATGTGATTGTTCATCAGGACTATAAAGTAGGATATCGTCAATGTATACGGCTGCACTTGACAAGATTGGCTGAAAGATACGACACATGGCCTTTTGGAAAAGGGATGGTACTACTTTTAAGCCAAAAGGAAGAACTTTCTACTGGAAGTACTGGTTCGGGATACATAATCCTATTTTGGATCTGTCTTCAGGATGGATGCCTAATTTGGAATAGATATAGGCCTTGGTTAGACCAGTAAAGAGAGAATCTCTTGATGGTAAAGGGAATTTATCATCTTGCAGAAAAAGGTTGAAAGGTTGATAATTGATTACCAGTCTCATTTTTCCTCTATTTTGCTCGGCGCGCTTATTGACATAAAAGGCTTCACAGGCCCATTGAGAATCGAAGATTTCAATAAGACCTTGTTACAATAATTTTGAGAATTCCCTTTGAGCTAAAGCCAGATGTTCTGGCTTCATTCCCATATGACTCGCCTTAGTTGGATTTATATCTTCATTCTTTTTTAAAGGAAGGCGAACAAAGAACTTTGGATGTGAACACTTTTGAGTGAATTCTGAATGGGATTCCGAACAAGATTCTAGCAACTTTTGATATAGTAGACTCATTTGAATGGAAAAGAGTCTGAATATTGACGAACTCAGAGAATTGGTCTTTATATCTAAGACCTTTTCCAAGAATGATGCGGAGTTGAGAGATTTGAGTCATGATATCCCACCCAATTATCATATCTTTATTGGGGAGATTTGATCCAAAGATTTTTGCATTTATGGAGCACTGAGGAAAGAACTGGACAGTTACAAGAGTGGTCCTGACATTTGTGGAGAAAGTATCTCCAGAGGCGGAGTTGAAATAACAAGCCCTTCCAGTCTACGGACTCAGAGTTCATACGAAAAAAAAGATGGAACTGTTTCCATCAAATTTGGCAAGGAAAAGGAAGAAAGTCCTTCTATCTTCCAAACCCTCTTCATGATTGAACCAGGTGTTCCTGAATCTATTTCCGAACCAGATCCAAGAAAGCTTGTTCGACATATCAATGGTGATGGACATCATGTTCATTACTATAAAGACAATTATGGTCATTGTTTTTTGGATCCTTTTTGCCAATGTTCCTACTGTACAAATTATCCTGACGAGGTAGATCCTCTTGCAAGACCTCCACCTCGTCGGAAAAGGCCAAAGGATAAGGTGTACCAAAGGTACTTAAATAGAGATTCCTCCGTTGATACTCTCAGTGAGTGTGACAAATACCAGTTCATGGTTTCTTATGCACCACCTCCGCCACCAGAGTCCAGTACTACATCCCAAGCCTTACAGATCCACCAAAAACACCCCCACCATCTCCTCCCCAGAAAAAACAAGCTCTCTCTCTGTTTTATAAGCGAATCCTAAAATGGGCTAAGAAGCATTCTTATCCGCTTGAAGCCCCAGCAGAAACAACACCCACTTCTTCCATTGTCATGTTCCATGATGCTGATTTTCCCCCTCTTGTCAGAGAAAATTCTAAACTATCATTTCCTGCTCCAAATGAATTCATTGACCCACAAAACAAATATCGTCATGCTCCAAAAATAGCAACCCCCACTGATGTGGACGAACATGGGAGACAAAGAAAGACTCATGCTGCTAAAGCTGTTCTAAATTGGCAATCAGAGACTCTGTTGGCACAAAACAATGCCTTTAAGGCGATTGATTCCAAAATTGGAAATGTGCAACAAGATCTCCGAAGGTATGATGAAAGTACCAAAAAGATACTTTCTGAGTTCCAGAAAAGGTTTCACGCCTTGGAATCAGGACAACATCTTGGGTATCATTATCTTGAAAGTCCAAAGCTAGAAATAGAAAAACTCAAGAGGCAAATCCAACTTCTTGAAGAAGGAAGGTTCAGACCTTTCGATCCATTGGCACCTCTATTTTTGCCACCATTCCAGAAGATCCTTACAGAAGAGAACCAGATATGGCAGAAATACGAAATCGCCTCAAGACCCTGCAAAAGGAAAAAGGGAAAGAAAAAACACCGCCTACATAATCAAGTTCAATCGTTATAAGAGAAAGGCTAGATCAGATGATGTTATCAAATCCATTAGAATATTTTTAAAAGGATTTGGGTACTCAGGAACCTGACCCTGTTATCCAACAGCCTGATCCTGCCATTTCAGAAAAACAGATTATGTTCCCAGCTGAACAAACTTCTCCTGATACTGAATCAGATTCAGCATCTCTTTCATCTTCTTCATCCTTCTCAATTCCTACAGTTGATTCCCTCCCCATTGCGCCAGTAACTTCATCAATATTCATGGCTGATCCTCCAGATGATGAAATGGAATCAAACTATTCTGATCCAGAAAATGGTCAAACAAGCAATCATGCTTGGCATGTGTCCATAGCATCAAAACAATTTTTCACCATCGATGATATTCCTTATCACAAATGACCAGAAAGACTTGAAGAATTTCATACTTGGTTGAATACCCAGTCCATCACCAACCATGATATGAATGATGTCCTTTACAACTTTGTTACAAGGTTCACAGGAAGCCTCAAACTCTGGTGGCAATCAATTTCAGAACAAAACCAGATTCATTTTCTGATGTCACCTAATTTCAGCCATGCCATCACTCTCTTATATCATGTCTTTGTAGGAAAACCCACTGATCTCATAGAGATAAAAAGAAGAGAATTTTTCGAGAGAAAATGCTGCTCCCTCCAGGAGAAGCATCTTAATAAGCATTATCGAGTAATGCTTCAGCTCTTTTACCAAGTCGGGGCAGATCCAAATTTGAAGCATGTTTTCCTTACTTCCATCCCTAAATAACTATCTCAGATGGTTGAAAGATCTTTCTTTAGAAAACAAAGGAGAATACAATATATTCCCTTAGGAGAAATCCAGCAAAAAATCCATCTATGCCTTGAAGAATTATGCTTAAAGCGCCAAATGGTCCGTACCTACATCACAGACGACAAGCGCCTTGAATCAGCTTGTTCTCGCCAGAAGTTAAAAATCAAATGCTCCAAACAAGACTGTGACGGTACTGGCAAGTATTCCCGGAAGAAGAAACATTACAAGAAGTTCTGGATAAAGAAATCCAAACATGGCTCCAAGCATTTCCGGAAAAAGAAGAAATGGCGATACCTACGCAAAAGGAATGATCGCACAGGCCATAAGAAATCAAATCGTTGCTACATTTGCAATCAGAAAGGACATCTTGCCAAAAATTGTCCCCAAGCGAGAAAATGTCAGAATCGTCTAATTCATCACATTGAGAATGAAACAAGTATTTCTCTTGAAAATGATGATATTGAATCTCTATTCTCTGCTGATGAAGAAAAGAGTGTGCTTTGTGAAAAACCTCTCCATGACTTTCTAAATTCCTCTTCTTCTCTAGCCTGGCAGGATCCTTCAAGAAATGCAGCTTGGGTAGGTTAGAAATGTTTCTATCCTGGCATCTCTGAGTGTCTCTAGGCTCTGAACTAAAAGGCCGAGTGGTTTTCTACTAAAAGGTTGTCCCTGAAGGGCTTGAACGGGAGTTGTTCGCCCACTGTGGGATGCATACCTGCAGGAAATTTACTCTCCTTCCCTGGTTCTAAGTCTAGGTCCATTCATGGTTGAGATTTTTATGGAATTGAAAAAAAAAAAATATGGTAAAATTGGGACTCGGCCTAGAACTTGGGCTTTTTAAAGAAACTAAAAAAATTATGGTAAAATTGGGACGGAACCTAAAATGAGCTTTTTTTAGGGTATTGGTTTGTTGAAAATTGCTGTTGAAAAGTTCTCCACTGATCTTATGGAAGTTATTGAATCAGTTTTAGAAAAGCGTTTCAATTTTCCCTTATTCTTTTGAAACATTTTGCTTTTGATGTTTAAATGTGCCCATGAATAGGAAGTTACCGCATCATTTTTCTTCAAGATAATTCATTTACGTGTTCTCTTTCTTCATTTAATTTCTCTAATCTTGTAGACAAGTTGTGTGTATGTGAAAAATTAAAGCTTAAAAGATTTCTAAAGCCAAAATATGCAAATTATATTAAGGAAATAAAAGGATCGACAATATAAAAAGGGTGCACACATAAATGTAGAATTTGAGATTTGATCTTTTTTTGGTTAGGTTATTCATATGACATAAAATATTCAAATTTTAAAAATTGAAATTTCAGGAGAGATAAGATGGAGTAATTTATGCATTTGTCCATCAATAGTATAATTATAAAGCAACTAAATGGGGATATGTTAAGGAAGAAAAAAAGGATTGACATCCCTTAAAAATAGAGATTGCATTTGCTTTATTTTATAATGCTGTTAATATAATCAATGTAAAGTACAAAAAGTTTTACTAGTGACATTCTTAATGTTTCGTCAAAAAAAAAAATACTTAATCTAGAAATTTTTCCATATATATATAGGTAGATGTATGCCATATTTTGTTAACAAGCACTAGATAACTAAGATGTACGTTAATATCCACAAGTGCTATAGATAATTAAACAAAGGAATAATTGTCAAAAAGTCCTAAACCCACTATATGACAACCAATTTAATCCCAAACTATTCAATTCGACCAATTTGATTATAAACATTTGGACACTTTGTCAAAATAGTAATTCCACTCAATTTTAGTTAAACATCGTTGACATAGATACTGGCTGACCTACGTGATATAGTTGACATAGACATGGACAATTTTCAATATTTTCTAAATTTGGTTCCTTTTTTGTTTTTTTTTTCTTTCTTTCTTTTTTTATTTCCCTTCCTTGGTCCCCAAAACCTTGGCACTAGGGTCAATGACCTCGCCAGATTCGAAGAGGACAACCTTCACCCACACTCTCCAGATCTAGGGAGGGCAAGAGTGATCCTCACGAAAGGATATCGTCAAAAAAGAAGGAATTGATTATGACGAAACTTTCACCGTGGCCATGCTAAAATCCATTCGGATTATGTTGGCTATAGCTGCACACCTTGATTATGAGATATTCCGAGATGGATGTCAAAACGGCTTTTCTAAATGGTTTTCTCGATGAGGACATCTATATGGAACAACCACAGGTTTTGAATCCAATAGTGAAAAACAGAAGGTGTGTAAGCTTAAGAGATCTATTTATGGACTCAAACAAGCCTCCGTGAGAGTTGGAACATCCGTTTTGATGAGGTAGTCAAATCATTTGGCTTCATCAAAATCCGGATGAACCTTGTGTATGAAGATCAAAGGGGAGTGCAATTGCATTTCTGGTTTTGTATGTCGATGATATACTTTTGATTGGAAATGATGTACCAATGATATCATCGATAAAATTATTCTTGTCACAGAAATTCTCCATGAAAGATTTAGGAGAGGCAACCTACATTTTAGGTATCAAGATCTATAGAGATAGATCAAGACGATTGATTGGCCTCTCACAATCTACGTACATAGACAAAGTGTTAACACGGTTTAACATGCAATGTTCCAAGAGAGGATTATTGCCTTTTAGGCAGGGATCCATCTTTCTAAGGAGATGTGTCCCAACACTCCCCGAAGAAAGAGAGCGGATGGCAAAGATACCATATGCATCCGCTATTGGAAGCATAATGTATGCTATGCTATGTACCAGACCTGATATTGCGCATGCCGTAAGTATTACTAGCAAATATCGGTCCCGATCCGGAGAAGAGCACTCGGATAGTAGTCAAGAATATTCTTAAGTACTTGCGAAGGACTAAAGATTTATTCTTGATATATGGAGAAGGAGAATTTAAAGTTGTAGCTTATACTGATTTTGATTTTCAATCGGATCCTAATGATTATAAGTCTACGTCTGGGTTTGTCTTTACATTCAATGGTGGTGCGTTAGTTGGAAAAGTTCCAAACAATGAAGTCGTCGGCCATTGCCGGAGGCCATTCGGGCCGTGACTATAATACAAGCGATAAGAAATAGGGAAAAAAAGAAAAAGGAAAGGAGAAAGGAAAAATAGAAAATAATTTAAATAAATTTAAATGATTGTAAAATTCAACTACATTAGCATCGGCCAGCCATACCACTTAGGATGACTGGTATTTACTAGACTACTATGTCAATGATTTTAAGCCAAAATTAGAAAAATTATATTGGCAAATCATTAAGATTTTTAGAGCTAAATAAACTAAATTAAATAGTTTAGAACTAAATTAACTATCATACAATAGGTTTAAGAGTTTTGTATAATCTTTCTGTTAAATGAACTTAAGGATAATGCTTTGAATTTTGCAATACAAACTTAAACCTAAGATCTTAGCACTAACTGTTCAATCATATGGTGCGTGAGCAGATGAGCCATCATTAAACAAGTAGATTAACAGAAATTGCGAGAACATGGGGTACAATACAATAGATTTCATCTTTTCATTATCTTATAACTTGCAAATATATTTTAAAGACGCGAAATATGTAAATACGAATGCATTATAATGCTATACCTTGCTGACAATGTCAGAAACTCATTGGGCCTAAAGTTTCAATCTCCAGCAAAAGTGCAGCATTTACACGGGGTCAACCCCCATCATCTTGGATAAAAAAAAAAAAAAAAGTTAATATCCTGAAAAACTCCAAACAGGTACATATGTGACAAATTTATCCCAAACTATTTTTTTGACCACCAAAAACCCCAAACCGGTATACATTTGACAAATTTATCTCAAACCGGTACACTTATGACAAATTTACCCTCTGTTAGTTTTCGTTAAATTTTACTATCAAATTATTAAGTTAAATGACATGTAACAGTTGACTGGTTACCAATTTGGGATTTTACACTCCATTTGTCATAGTTTACAATTTTTGTGATTTTTTTGTAGTATTAATCCAATTTATGAGATGATATATTTATCACAAATTTATTAGTTTGGGATTTTTTGCGGTCAAATAAATTAGTTTGAAATAAATTTGTTATAAATGTACCAGTTTAGAGTTTTTTATGGTCAATCGAGATAAATTTGTCAAAGATGTACTAGTTTGGGATTTTTTAAGGTATTGACAAAAAAAAAAGCATCCTCTCTCCCACCCAAAGGAAAAAAAGAAAAGGAAAAAAACATACTTAACATGTTAAGCATGTAATTTGACTAATAATAAAGCATACTAACACTATGCCAAATGAATGCTTCTTAACCTACATGTACTTATATGGATCATGCAATTTTCATCTATTTTAATTATAAAGCAAACATTTGAATTTGGTGCCACCATGCTATTTACAAAAATGTAATTGAATTTCCTAATTTTATTATTTGTTGAAATCCATTATTGTAAATTTAACTCTTTTCACTTGCTAAATTGATTAAAACGGAGACAAAACACATACCGCTTATCCACTAATTTAAAAGGGCATGAAAATAACCAATTGCGCATGCAAATATATCGTATAAAGTTGGAAAGCTATGACCCTGTTTAGTAACTTTTCCGGAAAACAACAATTTTTGTTCTTTTGTTCCCTGGAAGAAAAAAAAATAGAAATCTGTTTGGTAAATTTTGTGTTCCTAGAAACAAAAACCTATTTTTTTTTTGTTCCCGTGAATAGATTCAAAACAAAATCAAGAAATTAAAAAAAAAAAAAAAGTAATTTCTTGTTTCAGGAACAATTCTTAGAATCGGTTCCTATTTTTTTTTCTTTTATTCTCTTTTCTTTTCTTTTCTCTTCTTCTCTTTCCCTTTCTTCTTCTTCTTTTTGGCCAGTCGTCGGCCTCATTATGGTCGACAACCGGCCAAACGAGGGCTGGCAACCTCACCGGAGCATCATTAGACCTCGACGATGCCAAGCCACGGTGAGGCTAGTTGGCCCGAGTCTTGCTGTGGCTGGGTGAAGCTCAACCTCACCTTGGCCAAGCAAGCCTCCAACAACTGGCTACAAAGAAAAAGGAGGAATAAGAGAAAAAGGAAAAGAAAAAAATTAAGAAAAATATAATAAAATTATTAAAAAATTAAAAGAAATAAAAGAATTTAAGAATTCTACCAAATGCATTTTTATCCCGAAAATAGAAATTTTGAACGATTCAAGACGCGTTCTTTTGCTCAGAAATTATTCTTGGGAGTAGAATCAAGAAAAAAAAAAACCATTTCTAATAAAAACCCCATAACAGAATCGTTACTAAACGTGTCCTATATGTCGAGGCTTGACACATAAGTTCATCCAATTTCTTAATGAGTTTGTCTCCTGTTAGAGACTTGATAGGAAAACTTCCTAACACATCTTATTAGCCTTTTCCTTCAAGTAAGAAGATTACTTATGGATCTAAAATGTTATTAAATTCTTCAAAATAATGCCAAAAATATGTAAGTTCATATCTCACTATCTAGAGGTCTTGGAAAGTTTTGAGTTTTTTGGCATTACTTAATAATCGAATTATAAGGGTCATAAACCTCCAAAAACCAAAAATCAAAACTAAAAGATCGCTCAGAAAATCAAAAGGAGACCGCTTCAGTCATAACAAAAGAAAGCAAATAAAAAAAAATGACATGCCGGGTTTTGCCTCAGCTTACATTCTCATCGATAGAAAAAGCAATGTCAGATGTCGCATACACAAACACACCTCTAAGACCCATAAAAAAAAAAAAAAAAAAAAAAAAACTAGGAAGGTCGAGAAACGCTCCCAAGATGAGGAAATGACGTTACTCTCACATGCACGCGCAAGAGATGCGGGGCTTCAAATGAGATAAGTATAGTACCGATGTCAAAGCCATCGTACAGCACCCAACGTAGCATCAAAACTCTTAAGATCAACCGCTTTGACATTAAAACTTTTAGAAAAACATCCGTTTAAATTACTCTGGCACTAGACCAAAAGAAAAAAAATTACTCTGGCGACTATTCTTGCTAGACTTTTAGCCTCCCTCTCGATAACATCAAGCCATTTCGGTAAAATATAGGTTTCGGGTATTTAACCAATATCTCACCCAAAATCCACTGGAGAACCCAATTGTGCAATTCAGGTTTCACTACTTAAATACTGAGAGAACTTTCCGATCACTCTCGAGGCCCTTCAATTAGAAGTCCAAGAAATGCAGGACTACGGTTCAAATGAATATCAGAAGCTTCTTTGGAATTGCGTCGTCGCATTGAAAGGGAAGTGGAAATATTTCCGGATTACTGAAGAAGGGTAAAAACATAAGAACAAACACGTGCCATTGCAAGTCTGTCCTAGGGGCAAGCTAACAGGGAAAAAAAGGGCAACGCACACTTATAAACAGAATGGGCAAGCTCTGTGAGATTAACACATCACATACTAAAAAGAAAGGATTAAGATACAAACAATGCAGCAGTTTCTAGGGTCGTATGACACTTCCACATTATTTATAACGGCCCTAAAAGCTGAACTTGTTAGGTGGAAGTGTGACTATACTCTAAATGCTCTAAAATTTTGGCGTAAATTTAAACCGTGGAGAGGCAAATAAAGATCTGAAGATCAATTCAAACACTAAATCTTCTGCTTTGATACCTAAAAACTTGAGCCATTAGATATCAGATGAAGGTATTTAACAATCAATTGTTCTAACTATCATGACATATAGACCTCCATGCCATGAAACTTCGGTGACTGGCATACAGGACAAACCTGAAGCTTACTCTCACAGTATCTACAAAGGCAGAGATGCTTACAAGGTAGCAACAACATACATACTTCATTGACTCTGCAAACTTTACAAATCATCTGTTTTGTACCATTGGTTCCGTTGCAAAGCAGTTGAATGTCTGTCGCACGAACGTTGCAGCAAGAAGCTGAATCATGCACCTCACTATCACCACAACCTTCTTTACTATCTCTACTTTGAGCATAGATTTGCTGAAGATTAAACTTAAGAGTGGTGATGATGTTCTCACTGTATCTAGCCTGCTGTTGCCAAGCACCTGCTTCAACGGTGAGATGTTCGATCTGTTCCTTGAGTTCCTTATTTTTCTTGTTTATGCTTTCTATTTCTCCTTCTTTCTCCTGGATTTTCTGAAGGACTTGGTCCTCAACAAATGAAATAGACTGAAGTTGGCCAATTTGAATCTTCTGTAAAATAGATTTCTGAAGTTGATCAGCCTGAAATTGGAAGAAAGACAGTTACTGATTAAGCCAATAGTCTTTTTATAGATGCATCACCTTAGAGCAGCACAAATGAAACTGGTCAGTTCAATTCAACATTAGCTGTAATGTCCAAGAAATCAAACAGAGTTTTCTTACAATACTATAAAAATTCCACACTGGAGAATAGAAGAAACACAGTACAGGAAAGACTAAAACTGAGTTTTGAACAGATTACCATAGTACTGACAACTTGCCACTCCAACCTTAACACATATCATACCTGCCCACCACATCTTTGATGTGTTTCCCGGGTGTCAAGACATCATAGTCCCCACACTAATAGCAGGTCTACATCTACCTATTTCACTAATGCATTGTGCCTGAAGATTGATAAGTGGAAGAACAAGTGTACATGCACATCCATCCGGTGCTATTTTCTGGTTCCACATCTGCATTTGACCGGTATATACATCAAAACATTCCTTTCTTGTGCTCGTTATGTTTTGCACTTGCATATCGGAAGGACTAGACTTGCACTAGGTATATATCAATCACATGGAACCCATTTTTAAACGTGAATTTCAATTGCTCATAAACTGAACATGAATATATATTTGATCTCCTAGGTCTTCCTCAAAGTATCTAGAGCAACAATACAACATTGATTCCTCCACAAGTCCAACTAGATAATACACTCAGTCCCTTAATCCCAACTGTAACAATGGCATACCCATCTTAAACATATTATTGGGGCTAGTGCAACTTTGCAATTTGCAACAAGTCCATTGACTTTTCTTACAGATTTCTTTTAATAACATTCTTACAGAGTATTTTGAATCTGCCATATTACATACATATTGCATGAGTCCAAGGAAAAACAGTCAAGTCTACTTGTCCTGGAGTTCTTTTTGGTACATTTCTGGGCTAGTAAAATGTTTGTAGGCAAGGCTAAGCCTTGAAACTTTCGCATATTTTAGAATATATATGGCCATTGTCCTGGAAAAGAAAGTCCTCTACTCTTGCCCCTCCAGAAGCTTCAGGAGGCGCAGCTTCAAGACAGGCCCAAGCTTCAGGAGGCACAGATCTTGTTCCCGCACCAGGCAGAAAGAGACAAGTCTGGCTGACAGAGAACTCCAAGATCTGTTCTCATGTTTCTGGGAATCTTCATTATTTTTATTGGGGAGTGAATCTCTCTGACAACTCAAAATGCTGAAAGAAACACTTTCTGACAATACAGCAATTACAATTGCAATTCCACAACTACTTATGAATTCTAACTGTCAAATGGGTAAGGCAATGATTATACAACATACTAAATACTACCAGCAGGTGCAAATTTACTCAGCAACTCACTTCAAAACAAAAACCCAATGCAATGCACTTCTCTATAATCCCTGGAATTTGAGCTCCTAATCTACTGAAAAAGACATTCTTACAATCTGAAACTATTGTCCACTGGTTTACAGAGTACAAATCCAGGTGACAGTGACACAAGAACTTCCTTTTTTTCTCTTTCATATGGGGATGGAGAAAAGACCAGGGCATAAGATACAATCATGGCCTATAGTTGGCATCCCCTATCAGGAAATGGCAATATATATTCCTGGAATACCAAATCAAGGTGCCCTTCCAGAACTAATTACTGATCTAATTGTAACCAAATGACAAAACAAAACAACCAACCGAGAAAATATATCAAAATACGCAGAGCTGAGATCAAAATGGACACCTAAGTGAAAGATTAACAAACCTGAAACTTAAGAAATCTGTCGATCTCTGCATCCTGTTGCTGCAACTCTCGATCAACATCATCAGTAAGGAGCGATAACAAGGCAGAGTCTCCAGAAGAAGCCATTTTGCTGTTATCAAGGGACAAACCTAAGCCCGTAGAGACTGATCTGGCTTGCAAGAAATCAATAGACGACACTTGCGAATTGTTGTTCTCCAACAGATCTTGCTCTTCCAATTTTTTCCTCTTCGGTTCCAGCCCAAAATTGAATTGCAGATCAGCCCCACCATCATTCCCATCTGCAGCAGGGAGAGTACCAGGCGCCACCCCGACAACATTAACTAAACAAAGAGCACACAACAGCAACACCACAATAAGCAACAATGTCGAGCCATCACGAAAACAACTGAGCAATCAATCAATCAACATTCGGGTCCGGAAGTAGTACACGTAGTGAGCAGGGAAATTAGGAAGAAGTCCTTCACATTTCGAAAAAAAACTTCAGCTTCCGGAAAGGGCGAATTGACCTCAATATTTTAAAAAAAAAAAAAAAAAAACAAAAAAGATGAAACCTAGCTGAATTCCATTTCCGCAGTTCCTCGAGAGACACGAGAAAGAATCACAAGTAGGGTTCCTCAATCTAAATCGCCTCGCCATCACTGCGATTTCCTAACCTCCTCCCGCAGACAACGGAAAAACGAACGAAAGACAGGATTAGGGATGGGGATTCTTACAGGGAGGTACGTATGGAGGATGCTGAGGCCGATCCCGCACGGCGCCGGGGCCGTAGAACGCGGCCAGCGGCGAGACCTGACTACCGTCTGCGTAGAAATTCCTAGCGATTCGCCAAAAGAAAGGGAGGAAAAGGGTCAGATTGAATCGGATAAGGAGGAATCAGACAACGAGTTGTAAACACAAGTGCGGTGATTCCTTCCATACGAAGCGCGGGTACCTGAAAGGAGACGATTCCTGCTGCTGCTGCTGCTGCTGCTGCTGCTGCTGCTGAGGTTGGTACAGAGGTTGGAAGAGGTTCGGCGGCATGGCCATGGCTGCTTCAGCTCGAGAGAGAGAGAGAGAGAGAGAGAGGCCTGCGGCTTTTTTCCGCGGAAGAAGAGCGAGGAGGAAAGTTCTTCATATTTGCCATTCGCTCCAGTAGCTGTTTGGATTTTGTAAATCCGGCACCTTTTTCTGTTGAAAGTTATAAACGAGTCCCTGGATCAAGCTTCTAGAGCCCATAAGCCCAGTGAAGTAAGCCCACTTCTGGGGCTTAGTCTCTTGCACTAAATGCGCATTTATTTCGCGAAATAGGAATTAATCAAAATAGAATTTTTTAATAAAGATTGTTTATATCGCTTACAAAAATGAATAAATAAAAGATATGATCATCGTCCACAAAAAATATTAAGACATTAATTTTTTCACTATTGAAAATGTTATTTATTGATTACTTCTTTTAAATGATATAATTGATTATTTTTAGCAAAATATATTTTTTAAAATTATTCATTTTATGCAAAACAAACAGAATCCAAATTTATTTCATAATATTGTATATTTACTTTCAACTTTATTCAATCATGAAACTTGTTTAGTAGATAATCTAGTTCTGATGTTGGTTAACCAATCTCAAGTTTCACTAAAAAGAACAAATGGTCCAAAAGATTGGACCCTTCCTTTTAAGTGCAAGTGATGATAATCGAGGACTTTTATAAATAAATAAATAAAAATTCTATAAAGATTCCCTTACGTTTTATGTTTTATTTGTCAATTAAAATGAAAAATGTGAATTATTGATATATGAGACAAGGTGTGGTTGTCCATAATATGTATAGCGAAAATTTCAAATAATGACTTGAAGTGAGATTATGTTTTCAAATAAGAATTCAAAGTAGATATTATCTCAAATAAGGACATAAAGTGGTTAAATCAGTCTTAAATAAGGGCATGAAATTGATGGATGACCAAATGTTTCTTTGCCAAGAGAATTTGACATTTCTAGTGGCTGGAACATGGCCAATTTTGTACCAAAAATATGGATAAAAGTTAACAAACCCTAAAAATAAAGCCCTAAATTCTCCACATTCTTCTTCTTTTCTTCATCTTCTATGTTCTTTGTTCCCTCTCACTTGAGGCACCCAAATTCTCTTTTTGTGCAGCATGATCCTTGACTTCCCAAGTTTCGAAACTCTGTATTACTTTCTTGCCTTTGTTTCCTTTTCATGAACTCGTTTCTAGGGGGACTAAAAATCATTTGATTTTAGTGAACTTAAATGGTTCTACCAAAATCATTTCTTTACTAATTATATTTGGTTCAAATCACTTCATGCAATCATCTCTATTGCTTCCTCTTTTAGTTTAACATGCCACATTGGCCATATGAATACAGTACAATCTACTCTTTTTATTTTCTTCAACAGTAAAGGACCAACTATGTCCCAATAGCTTTTTGTGCTCTACATGGTTTCCATCATAGAGGGGTCAAGTACCACATCTCCAACATCTGCAATCAAGTTCAAAAACCAAGGACAAATAAGAGTTACAATATGAGACATCATACAACACAAGACATATGTCATGACGTAATTTAGACAACATAATTTAGCTTGAGAATATATAGCAAACAAGAGTAACCATATGTTCAAAGCCATTGATCAAGTCAATGGGCCTTAAGGGATAACTGTACAAACTAAACAGTACTATAACAATGCAGGACCTAAACTGGAGAAAAGCAAACCTTCTTCAATACAACAGCCAAAACAACTATTGTGTGATTGTGTGATTCTCCTTGATGATAACAAAACACCATCGATTTGATGGAAAAGAGAAGCATTCCAACAAAAGAAATCTTCCTACTGAAATAGACCTATACATATCTATACTTTAAAATGCTCCCAAAATAGACCTATACAGATCCTTCCATATTAATTAATAATAAAAAATTATGCTAGTCTTGCATTTCTTCAAAAAAAAATTGCTTGCCTTCCACTACTTTCAAGTTAAGATCCTTACATCCTTCTCTTTACCTACTATTGGATCAAACTATAAATTGATTAGCCAAAAAAAAGTAAAGCGCCAATACTTCAAGGCCCATTTCCAAGCCCTTCCCGGCCTAGGTTGGTGTCGCTGCTAGGAGGTTTATCACCCGCTTTGGCGTTGCTGTCGCCGTGGACTCACTGGAACGCTAAACCGGTGAGTTTACTCACTAAACCTTGCTTAGGAGGTTAATTATGCTTAAGGGGTGTTTAGATTAATCTAAGTATGGTTAGGTGGTTACATTATTTTAGTTAATTATTAATTAGATTAAGGGATGTGATTAGTTTAGTTGATAATTAATTAATGCTAATTAGGTGATTAAATTAGTGTAATCTTGATAAGGCCCTTAATTAATTATTTTAAATTGATTAATTATTTCGAATATATATTATTTTATTAATTAATATTAATATAATATAATATTTATTTAATTTATTTTCGGAATATATTTTATTATTTTATTATTTTCCTAAAATTGTACCGGAATAGCCGGTGACCGGAATTTCATGTCGACTGCTGTGATATGATTGGATTATGAAAGTTGATTGTTATATTGTGAAATTGAGTGGTGATTGAGAAAATTATGGTATTTATTATGAAAATCTCGGGTGTCAAGTTTTGACATCAAAAAAGAGTTTTTAAGTATTATACCAAATAGTGGGGTTTGAAAAGGAAATGTATCAATTTTTCTAGTATAAATTAACCGTGTACCCACACACGACTATTTTACGGAATGTTTTTAATACGAAGAAAATAGGCCAGGATCACTATTTTAATTGAGGCATTTGTATGCAATGTACGGTGTCCTAGGCCGAGATTAATTTGTCGTGTGTTGGTTAAGAGAACCTGTCTTAATTGAGTCATTTGTATGCAATGTACGGTGTCCTAGGCCGAGATTGATTTGTCGTGTGTTGGTTAAGAGAACCCGTCTCAAGCATTTACGTCGGACGTCATTAAATCCCTTTTCAAGTTACCCATGCATTAGGGTATCGGGTCGCAGTAGATTCTGGATCTATGCTCCTTTGGGAAAGCCGTATATGAGAGATGTAGCCATGCTCAATGGGGAAGAGACGATGCATAGCAACGCCAGTAGAATGCCGAACATGGGAGTCGGTAGTACCCTAGAGGGGTTTAATTAACAATTGGAATTCATAACTAATTGAGTTTAATGCATCTGATTATGAGACAAATTTGTGTGGCATGGCATGGGACGTGTCATAACGATTTTGCCTTATAATCGGGACTCTTGTGATTCATTGAGTTGTTGAGGCATTTCAATTGTTATATGCATTAATTATATGCATTGTGTTATGAACTATGCTGACGTGCAAGAAGGAACTGAGGCAAGATAAGTCATATATTCTAATTGTGTGGCTATGTGGCTAAAGCGCCCTGATGGCATATTTCCTTCCTAATAGAGGTTTAGGGGGTGGACTTCTTGAGACATTGTCTCACCCGTCGTGGGCTAAATTTGCAAGTCCTTAGATGGTGGTCGTGGAGGACCAGCGGCCCCGGAGTTTGTGGAGGTGGAGTCCAAAGGATCGGCATATGTGTCCGACTAGTGTGTCGTAAGACAGCTTCTTTTTTAGAGCCGGCCTTTTTGTAGACTTTTGACCAGACTCATTTTTGTATCTAAACCCATTGTTTATAAAAGTTGGCTTTTTGTGAAATGTGCCCTGCTTTCCTATCCTATGTTGTTTGTTGTCATGGGTATTTAGCATTTAAAAATGAATAGGTCTGCAACGCATCCTGGGAACGTCGCATTTGTATCGACCGCAGAGGGATGTGTGCGTGCTCGAGGTTCGGGGCATGACACTAACTCTATACAAACTCATGCAGTTTTTGAGACCTCGTGGAATTGAACTAGTAAAGTGATTGTTGTTCGTGGAAAAATATTGAAGAACTTGACCACTACAAATATCTTGTGGCAATTGGCCAACAAACTTGTTAAGGCCCAGCCACAAGCTTGTCAGCTTGATTAAGTTACCTATAGTGGATGGAATCGAGCTAGACAGACTGTTACCTATAAGTACAAGATTAGAGAGAGATTCAAGCATTCCTAGTTCTTTGGGAATAGGACCAGACAACTTATTTTGGTAAAGTTGAAGGATATTCGGATTGCTCATACCAGACAACTTATTTTGGTAAAGTTGAAGGATATTCGGATTGCTCATATTCCCTATCGTTGATAGGATAGGACCTATAAAATCACTAGTTAGCAATTTGAAATTTATGAGGAATCTCATTCCTCCAACTTCTGAAGGTATGGGGCCAAAAAGTTGGTTGTCAGAGGGGTAAAGATATTTCATTTTACTAAGATTCCCCAAAGTTGTAGGGATGGATCCATTGAGATAATTGGCTAGTAAATCAAGTTGAATTAGAGACCCCAACATTCCTATTTCCTTTGGAATGTGCCCAACCAAATGATTATTGAAAAGCCATATCTCTTCCATGCTGCTGCTCATGTTTCCAATGGAAGAAGGAATTGGACCGGTGATTCTGTTGTTCGCTATATGGAGATAAGCGAGAGACTTGAGCCTTCCTATTTCTTTAGGAATGAGACCAGCAAGTTTATTATCCGAAAGATATAGATAGGTCAAGTTGCTCAAGCTAAATTTCTCATTAGGAATTGGACCGGTCAAATCATTATGCGAAAAATTGAGATCTCGTAAAGATCGCAATGACCCAAGTTGAGTGGGAATGTTTCCCGAAAGGTTATTTTGAGACAAATCTATATAAGTAATCTTGGCTAGATTAGCCATGCTCGAAGGGATTTTCCCAAAGGACGAGTTGTTGGCAAGTGTTAGAGTCATCAAGTTGGGCAATTAGGAGAAACTGAGATGATGAAGCGTACCATATATGGTAGAATTTGAAAGGTTCAAGTTTGCAACGCTTCCGAGAGAATCACAATTGATTCCGCGCCATGAACAAGGATTGGTTCCATTCCACGAAGACAAAGTAGCGCGACTCTCGCTGTCTAGCTTAGACTTCCATGTTAGGAGTGCCTTCACTTCCTCATATCTCGTTTAGTTACTAGCACCGGCAAGGGCCACCAGAGAGGAGCTTCGAGATGAAGCAAGAAAAGGCATTTCGTGCGTAAGCAGGAGTAGGACATAAGCGAGGAACAACATTGAGAGTTGTTTTTGAGATGAGGCCATGACAGGTTGTTTAGGTTTTTTGGGGTAGGCTTTCTTTTGTTTCTAGTTGCGTATGTGTTGAATTGGACGGAGTACAACTAACATATTTATAGAAGCAATTGGGACCGTCAAGTCAACAAGAAGTCAATAATCACTTCTTTTGGTTACAGGATTACCTCTCCAAGCAACAGGTCAACTTCGTGACCATGTTGGGGCCACCCTGCCTGCCTCTTAATTTAAGTGGGCTGACAAGATTGCTTTCTTTATTATAATGTGCTGATGTCTGCCCAAACAACACCCCCTAAGTTCCCCATGTATATTTGTCTTCTCCAAAATGAGGGAATATCATCTCAGTGCTTTACAACCTATAAGTCTTGAGGTCTAGATTGAATCAGGATGAAGCCCTTTAAGCACACACTTAGGTCCACTTCTTCCCGGTGAATGAGAGAAAATTTCAAACTTCATTTTGGTCAAAATTTACACAAAACTATCCGAATTTTGAGGTAGTATACGTTTATCTCAAGAACTTTCATGTCGTGAAAATTAACCTTTCGTTATTTTTATCCATAAATATGTGCAAAGACTTATTAGTCTTGTATTGAGCAAAGACTAGGATGTAAGTGGACAACACGAAAACGTAATATTGCCGTAATACAATCCCAACCTGCATTAATATAAAGTCGTCGTCGAAAAAGCATGAAATTCAAGAAAGGCACAACGGAGTGCTGATTTCCTCTTTCTAATATAAATACCCATGGTTGTTTTGAGCTATATTGTCTCTCTGTTTTTATGTGGAGATTGTAATCATAAATGTAGAAGCCATCGTCAAGAAAGTCAATTTTGGCATGAGGTGTTATAGGCACGATTGCTTAGATCTTAATGATTTAGAAATTATTTTTCTAAGATATCACTTACAAAAATGAATGAACAAAAAAACTTTTCATTGTTTACAAAAGTATTTAGACATCAACTACCATTAACGTGCCATGGTGTGCTAAACTACAATGGAGCATCAATTGGTACACAAAATACTGAGCAATAGCATATTCTTAGGGCCAATTCCAAAAAAAAGCACGAACTTTAAGTGTTGTCCAAAATCTAGCCCGAACTTTATTTTGTCTCAAAAAAAAAAGCATGAACTTTAGGGATTGTCCCAAATCTGGCCCGAACTTTATTTTGTCTCAAAAAAAAGCACGAACTTTAGGTATTGTCCCAAATCTGGCCCAAACTTTATTTGAGACAAAATAAAGTAATTCTATTACAAATAGGCTTCACATCTATATTTAACTACAAGATGCACATGCTTTTAATATCTCGCTTTAAGGTAATGTAATCTTCTGCTTTCAACCTAGCTTCTAACATTGCAAACGGTTTGCCAATTGTTAATTGATCTAATGGCCCTAGCTATGTGCCTCTTCCCCTGGAATTGAAGCTGCTGAATTATTTTTCCCATGAGAATCATCTATAAAGTTCACCTCATTGAAAGACAAACTTAAATTTAACACTTCCTCCAAACACTCGAATGCAAAATCGTTTTGCTATGTTGGATATTATTGCTAATGTGGAAATGCTATGTCGGATGACTGTGAAATGAGGGTTAACGGATGGCAGATTTGGGACATAAGTGAAAATTTGTACCTTTTTTTAGACAAAATAAATTTCGGGCCAGATTTGGGACAATACTTAAAGTCCGTGCTTTTTTTTTAGACAAAATAAAGTTCGGACCAGATTTGGGATAACACCTAAAGTTCGTGCTTTTTTTTTAGAAAAAATAAAATCCGGGCCAGATTTGGGACAACACCTAAAGTTGGTGCTTTTTTATGGAATTAGCCCCATATTCTTATTAACAAGTACTTTTATAGCACTCAATATATTTTACCATCTTTGATGCTTTGTAGTCTTCTTCTTTACAAACCATCAACGTGGCTGGCCAATTGATGAATCAGTCATTTTTCTTTTTCGAGGTCTCTTCTAGCCGTTCGTGTGCAAGCAAAATGCCAAACAACTCATGCTGAGTTAACTAATTGCGGCATACTTCATGTAAAAAGACATTTTGGTTGTTGGCATCATAATGGGGCAGTAGTGAGCGGGTCGCTAACTTAGGATCCACATGGCATGGATGATGTGGAGTCGTTATGGCTTAAACGGAACATTTCATAGTGCGTGTAGACCTCCTATGTTAACGCATAGAAATTTCAGACATAGGAATGAACTGCTCCATGGTCATGCCAAAAAATCCCTAGGCGTATTTCCTTTTGACTTCCGCCAATATAGCTTGTTATCTTTGTCCTCATGTGAGCAAGTGGCATGAGACTTTGGAGATCTCTATTTTTTTTCTCATAGGATGTATAGGTCTCAACTCAGCTTAACTTGGCAAGATATCATTACGTATGTTAATAAATTGCAATTTCACTTAAAGATTTGGAGATTGAGAGTGAAATAACCTATAAGAAATATTTTTGTGCTAGTTTTCCCATCATATAGTATTTTCTATATTGGTCGATCGAAGGTTTGTCATGTTACTTAGTTTCCCATTTTTTTTCTCGATACAAGTGAGCAGCAAGATGCCTAAGCAATCGTAAGCATGGAATTAGAATATAATAGTTAATAGATGTCTGTTTTAATTGATTTTTCCTTCTCTTCACCTATTTAGAGTTGCTTAAAAGAATAGCATGCGACTTCAGTGTGTGGATAGTTAGGCAAAACAATAATAATTACAATATCGATAAGAGTAATAAATTCGATAATAAAAATAAGAAAAATGGTGAAATCACTAATGTGGATTTTCACTCCAACCCCCAACGATAAACCACTAGGATTCGCCCCAGTGGCCACCCTTCCAACATGGAAGGGGGAGGTGAGGGGTTCAAATCCCCACCTTCTCAGGAGGGATGGGTGGGGACGCGTAAGTTTCAAGAGTGGGTTTCGACTCCTACGCCCTGCAAGAGGCAGGGCGTAAGTTTCAGGAGTAGGTTTCAGGAGTGGGTTTCGACTCCCACGCCCTGCAAGAGGCAGGGCAAAAGTCTGAGAGTGAGTGTAGAATAAGCATAGAGTAGGACTGACAAAAAAAAAAAAAAACCCAACAATATAATATTCCCAATTTCTTTTTTCTTTACAAAAGTAGGTCATGCCAAGTTGAATAACCTAATTCATTTTAGAGTGCGTTTATTTCAAGAAAAATTTAAGATTTAGAAAATATTTTATGGAAAATGATTGATTGTACCGCTTAGAAAATTAGTCAATGAAAAATGTTTTCATGATTGACAATAATTTAAGCCTAATTTTTTGTGAGTGATAAAAATATTTTTATTTATTCATTTTTCTAAATGATATAAGCGATTATTTGTCATAAAACATTTTTCAAATCTTGAGTTTTTTGGGAAATAAATGCGCCCTAAATTTTCCAATTTTTTCATTGCTTTTATTACTCAAATTTCGCGTCTTTTGGACTACCGTCCCTCCCGCTCTCATCGGATGACTCGACTAATAAACCAATCGTCATCGGCCAAGAGACGCACTTCTCGTGACCCCACGTCTCACATCACAACTTGGGCATCATACATCTAATAATTTTGCAAAGACCTATTAGTCTTCTCTGGAGTAAGGACTGGGATATAAGTCAACACATCATGAAATTCGACAATTGCCCAACCAAGTCCCTTTAAAAAAAAAAAAAAATTCTTTTTCCAGAAATACCGATGGGTGTTTTGAGCTATATATGGTCTCCACTTTATGTAAAGATCGTTATCATAAACATAGAAGTCTGTGGCCGCCGGGGACTGTTAATAGCGACTTGTCATTGAGACTCATTTTACCAAGTCAAGATGATAAAGAAACCATCAAGTTCATTTTTCGCGTACCCCATCATTCACGACGCATAAAATGAGAAAACATCATTTTTTCTATCCTTGCCGTGACTCTTGAACTGCATTCCAAGTTGACTTGGACTTTAACCATTCCCCAACAACAAAATGGCCCTCTAGTATGTGATAAAAATAAGATGACTCCTCTTTATTGATTCCTAGAACCAAATCCTTGATGGGGTCTTCTTCTCTGAGGTCGTTCACTTCAGTTTTATGGTCTACTTTAACGTTCTTGTTCGTGAAAATTTCAGCAGAAGCATCTTTTGAATCAGAGGCAAATTCTCTGCATCACAGTGGTTGGTGGCCTGCCGCCATTACCAGCAACAATTCTGTGTCCACATGCATGTGGCCGGGCATTTCGTGCAACGATGCAGGAAGCATCACTGGAATTGACTTACCAGAAGAGTACCAGATAGGAGACCGATTTGGTAACCTGAATTTTTCTCTACTTCCGAATCTTACTTCTCTGCAACTGCATCTAAATGGACTCACCGGCTCCATTCCCCTTCAAATATGCGCAGTCCCGAGGCTCTCGCATTTGGACTTGTCCTCGAATTATCTAACTGGTGAGTTGCCTCCTTGCCTCGGAAATCTCACTAGTTTAGGATGGCTAGATGTGTCTATCAATCAGTTGTCTGGCTCTATTCCCTTAGCACTAGGGAGTTTGAAGAACTTGTTCCGCTTGGACTTACATTTGAACCTTCTCACTGGTCCAATCCCGATTACCTTCGGTCGTTTGAGCAATTTAAGCCTCATTGACGTTAGCTCAAATCAGTTAGGTGGCATCATCCCTGCGGAAACTGGGAACCTCAGCAAACTATGCTCTATTGATATAAGCGGTAACGAATTTGAGGGAGCGATTCCACCTACTCTCAGTCGTCTGTTCAATTTAAGGTCTCTTCATCTTTCCTCCAATCGATTAGGTGGTTCTATTCCTCCTGAGATAGGGGATCTCAAGAACTTGCGTACGATGGATCTGAGCTTTAATAACTTTGTTGGATCAATTCCTTCAACTCTAGTTCTTCTCTCCAATTTGAGATTCATTGGTCTCTCCACCAATCGATTAGGCGGTTCCATTCCTCCTAAAATAGGAAACTCAAGAACTTGGTCACTATGGATCTAAGCTCCAACGATTTCAACGAGTCAGTCCCGTGGAGTCTCTGGAATTTGACAAACTTAAGATACCTATACCTGCAACGGAACCAATTCACCAACTCCATTTCGTCCAGAATAGGATATCTAGAGAACATCAATCGCATGGATTTAAGTGGTAACAAGTTCAGTGGTGCCATTCCCTCATCCATTGGGAATTTAAAGAGTTTATCACATCTCAATTTGCAAGAAAACGGGTTCAGTGGCTCTATTCCATTAGAAATAGGTCATTTGGACAACTTGATTGAGATGAGGCTGAGCCATAATTCCTTTATCTGCCCCATCCCTTCCTCTCTGGGAAACCTGGTAAGCTTGAAATCTTTGTATCTGCAAGCCAATCGTTTCAATTGTTCCATCCCGCGGGCAATAGCAAATCTGACGAGTCTCATCAACCTGGACATGAGCTCAAATGACTTGATCGGATCAATTCCGAGTGAACTTGGGAGTTTACCCATGTTAAAGTATCTTGACCTCCGCAATAATTCGCTCTCCGGCACTATACCAAAAAGCATGGAGTTTGCTTCTCTCTCTTCTGTGAATTTATCATACAACTCCTTGATGGGTCCAATCCCGCGACATCTCCTGGATACTTATTCGCGTAGTGCTTTCAACGGAAACAAAGATTCGTACACTATAGAAGGAGAAAGCAGCAACCTTGAACCTCCATTTGCACCTGTGAGTAGCCCCATTCCTTTGAGGACCCCTCCTTCCTTGGGCAAGCCTTCCGCAGTGATGTTATCGCTACCTTGCCTTTTAGTTGTCGCTTCAATTCTGGGGTCTTGCTTCTTTCTTTGGTGCGCATTGAAGAGGGTTCAGCCAGAGGCGACAGTAGAAAAGGATGGAAATTTCTTGTCAATATGGAATTATGATGGGAAGATAGCATATGAAGACATAATTGCTGCCACGGAAGACTTTGACATCAAATACTGCATTCGAAGAGGTGCTTATGGTAGTGTGTACAGGGCGCAATTGCCAAATGGGAAGGCTGTAGCACTGAAGAAGGTTAATCGCTCTGAAGCCGAGGACCCAAATTTCAATAAAAGCTTTGAAAACGAAGTGAAGCACTTGACTGAAATAAGACACAGAAGCATAATCCGGCTCTATGGTTTCTGCTTGCATAGGCGGTCGATGTTCTTAATTTATGAGTATATGGAGAGAGGGAGTCTATTTTGTGTTCTGAGAAATGACACTGAAGCAATGGAGTTAGATTGGGTGAGGAGAGTGAATCTCATCCGGGATATGGCACACGCCCTGTCTTACTTGCATCACGGGTGTGCTCAGCCCGTTGTTCATAGGGACATATCCAGCAGCAACGTTTTACTCAACGATGAAATGCGGGCTGTCCTATCAGATTTCGGGGCGGCAAGGGTACTACAGGGAAATTCTTCGTCCAACCTCACTTCAAACATAGGAGGGACCCAGGGATATCTTGCTCCAGGTGACTACTCATCTTGTTTCTTGAACAAATTGCAATTAACACTCACCTAAGTCGTTGACCTAGTGACTGGATCCCAGGGCATTTTAGAGGCTCTGTACTGGGCAACATACGGCTTAAAGTGAACGTTGGACTGTTGTGGGTGTGGAAGTTTATATAGTAACTCCCAACACATTCCTACCCTGTTTGATCAATAAATAAAGGGCAAAGAAAATGGATGATTTCTAAACTTTGGTCCAATGTGCAAAATTGTCATCAATTTTTAATTTGTTTATGTGATCTTTGGACCTGATCAAATGTGCAAAATCGTCCATAACTTTTAATTTGTTTAATATAATCTTGATTCAATGTTTAATATGGTCCTTGAGTTTTCATATATTTTTATGTAGCCTAGGGGCTACATGAACAATTTATCAATAGTTCATGGATCACATTAAACAAATTAAAAGTCTAGAAACATTGCACATTGGAGCAAATTTCAAAAGCACATTGGACCAAAATTTAAAGACCATTCATGCTGTTAACAATTGACATATAGCTACTTTTTATTAACAAGGAAACCGTATATTACTAGCAAATAATGTAGAGGGATCATTGAAATTCATGACGTTTGTGTTCTTTTCATAGAGCTCGCTTATACATTCGTGGTCAATGAGAAAAGTGACGTATACGGCTTCGGAGTAGTTGCATTGGAGACTATAATGGGCAAGCATCCAAGAAAGATCATATCAAGTTTGTGGACATCATCAGATCATATAATGCTACATCAAATATTAGACCCGCGTCTGCCTTATCCAAGAGAGAATTCCTGGGCGAGAGATATAGCCATATCTGTCACTTTAGCGCTTGCTTGCCTGAGTTCCAAGCCCAAATTACGGCCAACAATGAAACAGGTGTCCGAGGCTTTTCTAGCTCGAAAGTTACTATTAGCCAAGCCCTTTCACGCAATTTCATTGATTGAGCTTCGCATAAACCGAGAGGCGTGGTCAAGAGACGACAGGTCCGAAACTTCACTGAGACTCGAACAGTAAAATGTGGGTTTTCAACGTGGTTATAAGCTGTAACAGCAGGTTCCATTGGGGTGAAAGCTTTACTTTGTCGATTGGGATTGGAGTGAGAACTTCGTCTATGTATATATCTGATGTCACAGATCTAATATCAATGACGGATGGACAATAGTCCAGGTGCAATACAGCCGTTGGATTTTGCGTGATAACGTGATTGATGATGTGATTATTCCAGTCCATCGCGGACCAGGTTCATAGCTCTGTAATTGTTCGCTAAATCAATGTAAGTAATCAAACAATCGACTATTATTGTCCAGAAAGGTAAGCATCTGCTGCAACAAGCATCCCCCATCCTGCCTTGCAGTAACTATATCGTTACTGAAAATGACTGCTGCTAACTTAATGCAATTGAAGGAAAAGCCAAGTGTTAAAATCAAGCAAATTAGACAGTCCACACGAGGATTCATGGACAAGACTCTAAGATAATATGTCGTCAACGAGACAAGACTATATGGCATTTGGCTTCATAATGCTATTCACTGTTAGAAATCTGAGGAAGACTGAAGATCCTGATAATCAGGATCAAATTCAGAAATATGTAAAATTCTAGCCATTGATGAAGTTTGATTGAAGCACAGATTTGCTAAGCCTTGAACAATTGATAAATGAATGCTTCTAGCCAATTGCCCTCTCTAGGGATGAGCATTGGTCTAGGATTGACCCTACCGACCCTAGACCGACTCAACTCGACCAGTTCCTAGTCCAATTTCCAAGGGCACTAGGTTGGTCCTTGGTCTTGAGACCCCTAGACCCTGCACTGTATGGTTATTCCTCAAACTTGGGAGTCCGAAGAAATAAGACGGAAATGCCCTTAGTGGGGGTAAATGTATCATGGTTAGCAAAATTTGGAATTTTTCATATCACAAAAAAAAATGTTTGGAGTAAATTTGTCACTTTGGACAAAATTTGGTGTTTTTGATAGTCTTTTCTCTAAAAAGTATGTTCGTACTTTTAAGAAAAACAAAATAAAATAAAAAATAATCGATTGATCTCGAGTTGACTTTAAAATCGGACCGAATCCATAAGGTTGGTCTGGTCCTTAATTCCATGCTCAATAGGGTCGAGCCTCAGTCCTAAAAATTAAAGACTAACACTATGGCTACGTTTGGTCGTCGTGATAATAATCAGGATAGGATAGGATAAAATAGGATATTAAATCCTCTGGATAATAAATGCGGACATATCTAATCCTATCACGTGTTTGGCGCACTTCGGGATAAGATTAAAAAATAAATATGATATTCAATTAAATTAAAAAAATAAAAAAAATAGAAAATTCAATTAATGAAAGGCCATGGAAAAGGCCTAGATCTAGGAATTGTGGCCACCATTGAAAATGGCGAGATGCAAAGATGGGAGAAGAAGTGGAAGAAGAGGGCTAACAATGAATCGGAGAGGCGGAGGCATCCATTTGACGTAGATGCTTATGATATCTTTCTTTTTGTTAAGTTCTTTCTTTCCTTAAAAAAAAATTATTATCCAATCCGGGCTTATCCCCCCTCCCGGATTTTTTATCCGGTGTTTTATCCGGATGTATCCGGTTTGTCAATCCGGTGGGACATTTCAAACATTGGATAGGATAACAAATTATCCTATCCAAACTCAAATCCGGATTACCAAATGCAGCCTATATGGATTAGTCTCTAGATTAGGTATTGGATTGATTCAATTCAGACCATGCTCATCCTTAGAAGCCATCATAAGAAAGAAATAATGTAGGGTGATTTTTTCTTTTTTGGTCATAAATAATGTTGGGTGTTACAAGCGCAGTTGGTTTAGCCTTTCTCGATCATAAAGCGACCACCATTTCACGTTTTTTGTTGAAATTTTAATTTTAATGAGCGGTTAACGTTGTGGAGAGAATTCCTCTCAAGTGTCGTACGTTGATACGCCAATGACGGAAGATGTGATGGAAGAGAAAGCGATACAACAGTTCACATCCCTCGTGAAATGATAGAGATTCCAGTGAAGACTCCTCCACTTGGCGTAACATGGCGTAGAAGACAACTGGACGAATTCCCTATCGAAGTAATTGCTCGCAATGTAGAATTTCCTACAATTCAGTATGAAAATAACAAAACAAGCAAAGTACAGCGAGTTGATTATTTAAAGATTTTTTCTGATTTGTTTTTTATTCAATTTCCTTATAGATAAAATTGTTATCTTTTTATCTTTAACTTTCACCATAATTATAGGTGATGATATATATATATATATATATTATACAACATACCAATGAAAAGTAACGATTCATCGACTCAATTTCTAAGTTTCTTAATGGTATCAGAGCCACACAAGCACACAATTGTGTAAAAGTCTCGGTACTCTATGGTCCGAGGACGATGTTGTTGAGATTAAAGGTGGTATCTCTGCAGATAAATTGGCTGAATGCAGGAAGACTCTTTTCGGGAAACTACATTCCAAACCACATGTAAATTTTCCAGCCTTCTTTACTACAATAAAGAAAGTTTGGAAGGTGGAGAATGTTACATGTACTGTGTTAGCACCAGGATATTTCTCTTTTACATTTCAGTCTGAAGCTAATAAAAAAAGAGTCGTAGACTCGGGGCCGTGGTCTTTCTCTGGAAGTTTACTCGTTTTACAGCAATGCGAACCTGATATTCCTGATCTATGTTATGAATTTACATATTGTGACTTCTGGGTGCACTTATATGGACTACCACTTGGAAGAGCTACTCATGAATCTATTAGAGATATAGCAGCAAAGCTGGGTGAAGTAGTTGAGGTGAAATTGGATACCAAAGGAAACAGTAATTCCAAGTTTGGTAAGGCAAAAGTTAAGATAAATCTGGAGATGCCCCTTAAGACAGGAGTTCTGCTTAATCTGGAGAATAAAAGGCTGTGGGTGGAGTTTAAGTACGAACGACTTCCAAACTATTGTTATTCATGCGGCAAAATAGGGCATCATGCCTCGGATTGCAAAGACATTCCCTATGAAGCCTCGGGGCTAGCAGCAAACTTACCAGGCAGGTTCGGCCATTGGCTACGAGCGGAAGCTCGTGATCTAAGCCCATACGGGAAGATCTTCTATGGCAAACAGGAGCTACCACCAGATGACGACGAGATTGTGCCTGAGACACCAACAAATTCAGCACCTGAAACAGCTACGCATCAGCAACATCGGAATACAAACCAAACACTAGCCATATGTGAACCGGGCCATGCAGAACAACAAAACACACAGGAGAGGAGCCAATCTAATCAGCACTTTCCACTGGTCATTATGGAGGAGAAAGGGCCACAAAAAAGAGGAAGTTGCTACATTGATAATGAATCAGCTATGGTGCTATATGAGGAGCAATACAAGGAAGCAGAAATGGAGATGGAGCAGAATATAACAGGGGAAAAGGGGCTGATAAGGCATAAATCCATATGTTCAAAGAGTTCAAATGCAAAAAAAGGCAAGAGATTTTGCCCGTATGGGGCTCAATCCTCAAGAACACCAGAATTCGACAATACTCAGCTGGTGGAAACTCCTATAAAAGTGGCAGAGAAATCAAGTCAATGGGCTTTGGTGGCTAGCCCTAATAAGCCACCGGTTGATCCATGAAGCTACTTTGCTGGAATTGTCAGGGGTTGGGCACACCCTTGACAATTCAGGCATTAAGGGTCCTAGCGACCCAGGAAAGGCCCAGTATTATGTTTATTGTGGAGACTAAAAATCAAGAACTCAAGGTGCAGCGTATAAGAAGGAGGCTGAAATTTCACAACGGTTTTGTGGTGAATCCAGAAGGAATAGGTGGAGGATTGGCTCTCTTCTGGGATGAGCAGGTAAGGATAGACGTTGATTCCTATTCCAGAAACTATATTCATGTTCAGTGCCTAATCAAAGAAACACAGCAGCAGATGCATATAACTTTTGTTCATGCTCCTAATGAATTTCAAGATAGAGTAATGTTATGGGAGGCACTATATCGAAAAAGTTCTACACATCACTCACCCTGGCTTTACATGGGAGATTTCAACGAAATATTGTATCATTGGGAGAAAGTGGGGAAAAAGAGAGCAGAATCTTACCGGATGGCAGCCTTTAGGGATTTCCTTTTTCGAGGTTCTTTAATGGACTTGGAGAGCAAGGGATGTGCCTTCACTTGGAAAAACAATAGAACAGGGGAACATCTGGTCAAGAAACGTCTAGACAGAGCTCTATGCAATTCAAATTGGAGGATAGCACACCCCAACGCAGAATGCATGGCGTTACCAGCCATAGGATCATATCACAGCCCCCTTATTCTATCTTTCGACTCACAAAAGAAAAGAAGGAGGAAGATTTTCAGATACGAAGCATTCTGGTCAACAAATGAAGAGTGTGGGCAAGTTGTAAAGAATACATGGGTTGAATTAGAACCCCTGAATCTGGATATGGGGAAAAAATTGCAGATTGTGGCCCAAAAATTGGGAGAATGGAGTAAAAACAGGACGGTAAATGCAGATACCAGAATTAAGGTGCTGAGAAATGAGTTGCAAAGATTGACAAATAGTGTTGGGAAGGAAAAAGAAAGTGAAACAGCAAAGCAAATAACCCAGGAGTTAGAAAAGCTGTGGAGTCAAGAGGAGATGTATTGGGGAATGCGCTCGAGAATTACCTGGCTCAAGTGTGGGGATAGAAATACTAAATTTTTCCATGCATCAACTATTCAAAGGAGATCCAGAAATAGAATTACCTTGCTGAAAAATGCTGAAGAGGAATGGGTGAATGGGGAACAACCTTTGAAGGATATGACAATCAGCTTCTTCAAAAACTTGTATAACTCAGTAGGGCCTCGCAACTTCCAGCCTGTAATTCAGCAAATCCCGACCTCAGTTGATGTAAGCATGAATCAACAGTTAATTAAACCAGTCACAATGGGGGAAATTACAGAGGCAATGCAACAACTAGGAGCCACAAAAGCTCCTGGTCCAGATGGACTAAATGGACTATTCTATAGGGATCATTGGCCACATATTAGCCAGGATATTTTCAATGAAGTGCAGAAGTTTTTTGAGACCGGTTATCTAAATCCTGAGCTGAACAGAACCCAAATCACACTCATCCCCAAAACCCCAAACCCAGAAAAGCTGGAACAATTCCGACCTATAATTTCCAAAGTGTTGGCCAATAGACTTAAACCTGTGCTACCACAGATTATAGCAGAAGAACAAAGTGCTTTTGTGGGAGGAAGACAAATACAAGACAATATTCTGATAGTCCAAGAAGTACTTCATAAGCTGAGAATTCGGGAAAGGAAAAATAAATTTCAAGCAGTCCTAAAGCTTGACATGCAAAAAGCTTACGATCGAATTGAATGGGACTTCCTTAGAGAATGCTTGCTCAAGAAGGGATTCAGTGAGAAGTGGGTACAATGGGTCACACAGTGTGTTTCAACAGTCTCCTTCAGTGTCAATTTTAACGGTGAGCCCCAACCTTTCTTTCAACCTACAAGAGGGATTCGTCAAGGGGATCCTCTATCCCCATATCTGTTTATCTTAGTGGCTGATGTACTGTCAAATCTAATGCAAACAGCAGTAGTCGAAGGCACAATCCAGGGAATTAAACTAAATAGTGGCTGCCCTACTCTATCCCACTTGCTCTTTGCGGATGATTCCATCTTCTTCCTCCATGGTACTATCACGGAATGCCAGAATTTGGCGGAAATACTACACCAGTATTGCTTTGCTTCAGGACAGGCAATAAACCTGAATAAATCAGGTATCTATTTTAGTAAGAACTGCCCAATGAATTTAAGGAGGAATATGGCAGCAGAGTTGAGGGTCCCGAAATAGAAAAAACAGGGAAATATTTGGGAATTCCTTCGGATTGGGGAGGCACGAAAAAAGATGTTTTTGCCTGGATTTTAGCTCGAGTCAACAAGAAATTAGAAAGCTGGAAGGAACTTTTGCTGACAAGAGCAGGTAAGGAGATATTGATTAAATCAGTAGTGCAAGCCATTCCACAGTACGCAATGTCTATTTTCAAGTTACCGGTGTCAATATGCAAAGCCATAGAGAAAAAGATTGCCAACTTTTGGTGGAGAAATGGGAAAAACACTGCTGGAATACATTGGAGAAAATGGGAGAGATTGAAACTCAGGAAAAACGAAGGAGGACTTGGCTTTAAAGACTTAACAGTTTTCAACCAGGCCATGCTAGGAAAGCAAGCATGGCGGATTTCACAGCAACCACATTCCCTATTAAGCAAACTAATGAAGGCCCTATACCATCCACACTGTGAATTTTGGAAAGTTGGAAATGGAACACGACCATCGTGGGGATGGAGGAGCGTTATAGTGGGAAGAGATTCCATAGCACCAGATGTTATTTGGTCTGTTGGCAATGGTCAAAAAATTTCGATGAGAGAGGATAAATGGCTCAAAAGCGGTTTGGTTGGAGGACCGACTACAAGAGATGAACCAAGGAAAGTTAGTGCACTCATACAACAGGGGAATGGCATGTGGAATGAAACTATACTTCGAATGATGTTTGATGAACAAAGGGTACAGGAAATCCTTGCTATCCCTATTGGGCTCGCAACAACAGAAGATAGATTAGTATGGATGCGTAACAATTCAGGGTCTTATACAGTAAAAAGTGGGTATTTTACAACAAGAGATAGAGCAGTCAAACCACCACTTACATCAGCAACATCCTCCCATCAAACAAATCCAAATCTATGGAAACATATTTGGCACTCAGACACACTACCCAAAGTAAGACAATTTCTCTGGAATGTCAGCCAAAATGCATTGCCTACTATGGACAACCTTCACCGAAGGAAAATAGTACCTGACCCACTTTGCCCCATCTACAAGCACGAAGTTGAGACGATCGAACACACGCTGTTGTTATGCCCTTGGATAGCTCAGATTTGGACAACATCTCCTCTGAAAATCAAAATCACCAGATTAGGGTTAACAAGAATTGATGACTGGCTGTACATGAGGAAAAAAGATCCAAAAAGCTCCTCAAAGTTCAATCAGATTGCATCGACCTTGTGGAGTATATGGCAAGACCGCAACAGGTTTATTTTTTACCAAAAGCCCCTCATCCCGGAGCAGACCCTGTTCAGATCAGAGGCGTTACAGAGAAACTTTGAAACGTGGAATAAAATTGCAACAAAGAAGACAGCGAATGAGTCCCACACAAATAGGTGGCAACCCCCGAAACCAGGCGTGCTTAAACTGAACATAGATGCGTCTTTTGTTCGGTGTGAGCGAGAGGAGAGGGGTACATACGTGATAAGAGATGCTGTCGACAGGGTCGGAGCAGAAACATCTTTTGCTGCAGATTGCGCCCGCAGAGAATCCACGGATGAAGAAGAGCATGGGGGTGATAATCCGAACAGAGAAGCTAACTCTTGCAACAGCACGGGATTCACCCACAGCAACGGAGATCTGGACCGGAACACTGAGATCCCCCCTGCTGGGAGCGAGCGAGGGGAGAGGGGCACACACGGGACCAGATCTATTGACAGGGTCGGCGCAGAAACTTCTTTTACTGCAGCTTGCGTCCGCAGAGCATTCACGGATGAAGCAGAGCATGGGGGAGAGAACCCAAATAGAGAAGTCACCTCTTGCGCCTGCAGGGGATTCACCCGCAGAAACGAAGTTCGGAATCGGAACACCGAGACCACCGTTGTTAGGCGCGAGAGAGAGGAGAGGGGCGAAAACGAAACCAGATCTGAAATTGATAGGGACGAAGATGATACCTCAGCTGATGATGATCGTGGTTGCAGCGAAACCCGGGACGAGGGGAGAAGCCGCGAACAGAGCAGGGGCGCAACGTACAGGGGAGGAGCAGAGAACAAAGCTGCTGTTGCCTGCGTATGCAGGGACTCCCGGGGTAGACTTGTTGAGGGTTTCTCCAAGACTGTTGCAGCAGCTTCAGCAGAACAAGCAGAGGCCAGCGCTCTCCTGGAAACCCTAGAATTTTTATCTGATAGAACTGAGGAACTTCTGGAAGTACACACAGACAGTCTTCTGCTCGTGCGGGCACTTCAGTTTGGCGAAGACTTTAGTTGGGAAGTGGCGCCGCTCGTGGACCGGATCAAGGCACAGTTGCACAGGTTTATGGGCCTCACCTTGGCCCATTGCAGCAGAGAAGCAAATAGGCCCGCGGACTGGGTAGCGAAGGCTCATCGACAAAATTATCTTCCGAGGGATTGGGTGACTAACCCCCCGACAGCTTTATTTGACTTGTTATGCGCCGACGTTCTTGATGTATTTTCTCCGAACTCTACTAAGTAAATGGAAAGCTATCGTATTATCGACAAAAAAAAAAATATATATATATATATATATATATATATATATATATATATATATTTTCTTGTATGTATTGTCTCTAATTGAAAGTTATGACCTACTCAGTTTCCTTACCGGATAAATAGTTGCAAATCATCTTGCAAGTATTGTCTCTGATTGAAAGTCAGGACCTACTTGATTTCCTTACCGGAGAGATAATTGCACCAACGCAGACTCGGACGTCGGAAAATGGAACCGAAGTCAGTAACCCAAAATACACATTATGGGTGTAGACTCTAGAGTGATTGCCTCATAAAGTCTTGGATCATGGGCACACTCTCAGAATAGGTTCTCGAACAAGCAGTTAAACTACAAATAGCGGCAAAAGTATGGAAAGCGCTCATCGATCATTTCAAGCAAAGCTTGATGACTCATGAGCTTGACCTCATTGGACAACTTCACCACGTCTAGAAAAAAAAAAGCATTTATCTTGTTCACAGTGCAAAATCTTCTACAAATCAGTATGTAGATAATAAATCAAACAGAGTATCAACGAGTTGATCATTTGGAGGTCTTTTTTTATTTTTTTAATTCAATTTCCTTGGAGATAATATTGTTATCTTTTATCTTTAATTTTCATTATAATTATAGGTGATATCTCTATATATATTGCACAGCATATCAATGAAAAGTAAAGCTTCATCGAATCGATTTTTGAGTTTCTTCATTCCCCATGTTGATTAGACACTTGACGTCAATACTCGAGGACTTTCACTCCATCCAGCCACAACTTTATGCAGAATTGGTCAAACGGTACGTATAGAACCATCTAATACTCTACTTCGCGTGTAAAGGGAACCGCGTTAAATGCATAAGGCCAGGTAGGAGAACGAACAAAATGGAAAGAGTAGGGAAGAAATAAGGAGTGTCGGAAGTCTAATTGATTGTGAGATATTCAGTTAGATAAAATTTCTCTCGCAAGTTTAAATATTTGGAAATGGATGAAAAAATGAAAGGTGCTCGGACAAGACAGAGGTTATTAATCTTATTTATGCAGACGACAATGTGTTATACCGCATATAGTGTCTCCAGCAAGCATTGTCAGCTTGTTTCGATCAGTTTACCTTCTCTTTTTATTTCCTCTTTTGGGTCTTTTGGCATCAACATTTGTTTTGTAGCACTCGATAGATTTTACCATCTTTGATACTTTGTAGTCTTCTTCTTTACAAACCATCAACGTGGCTGGCCAATAGATGAATCGGTCATTTTTCTTTTTTGAGGTCACGAGAGCCATTCACGAGTGAGCAAAATACCAAACAGCTCATACTGAGTTAACTAATTGCGGCATACTTCGTGTAAAAAGACTTTGTGATTGTTAGCATCATAGTGGGGTAGTAGTGGCACGCGTGATGTGGAGTCATTATGGCTTAAACGGAATATTTCATAGTGCGTGTAAACCTCTTATGTTAACGCATAGAAATTTTAGATATGGAGATCAACTGCTCCATGGTCACGCCAAAAAAATCCCTTGGCGTATTTCCTTTTGACTTCCACCAATATTTTTTTTTTTTTATCAATAAACATCATCGCTTGATTTACTATTTCATATGAGGGAAAAAAACACTCAAAGCATCAGTGCATAAAAGATCAAATAAAGCAGGGGGGTTAGAAGTCCAGTCCGGGGGTAAGGAGTTGTTTCGGCATGCCTTCGCTATCCAGTCCGCAGGGCGATTTGTGCTCCGGTTACAGTGGGCCAGAGATAGGCCCGGGAGTTGGCCGAGTTTAGCTTTGGCCCGGCTCACAATCGAATGTAGTTCCCAACTCAGTTAAGTTGAAGTCTTCAACGCGTGCACAAGAGATAAACAGTCAGAGTGTACTTGAGGAGAGAGAAAGTGGTGGTTCTCGATGAAAGTTAGGGTTTCGTCCATTGCAATCGCCTCTGCCTGAGAAGTCGAAGCAGTAGCGACTGGCTTCACAAAACCATCCACCAGGAAGCCTCAGTGATCTCGACATACACAAGCGATGGCAACTCTGTGTCGAGGAGATTCTCTCACATCGGTGGGTACTGTGTTACTTTCCAAATCTGGAGCAAATGATGCGTCGACGTTAATTCGAATCGTTCCTGGAGGAGGTGGAAGCCAGGATTCAGATAAGTGTTTGGTGTTCTTCTTGCTGTTCGGTTCACCGTTTAAAACTCCGTAGCTTTCTGTGAACGCTTCTGCTCTAGCTATTGTTGATTGCGGCTTTGGGTTTTGCTGATTAAAAATAAACTGATTTCGTTCCTTCCAAATGCTCCATAATACCACCGCTATAAGATTAAATTTACCCGAGATGACTGGATTATGTTGTATGCTGCAGATCCAGTCTTCGAATCGGGTAAGGCCGAATATGGAGATCTGTAGGTGCAAGGGGGGCTGAATTCCAGACTTTGGCAGTCCATGGGCAGAGGAGAAATATGTGCTCAAGCGTTTCTGCTTCCTACTTGCAGAGGGGGCATAACGGCGAAGGTACGATTTTTCGGTGGTGCAAGTTTTCCATTGTAGCTAGGGCATTATTACATGCATTCCAGAGGAAAATTTTAATTCTGGGTGGGGTTGTGGACTGCCAAATATTTTTCCAAAGGTTGGGATTGGCTTGATAAGACGAGGTTGCTTGTGTGTCCTGTGATATAACAGAGACATTCCTGAACGTAAAATATCCACTCTTTACTGAGTAATCTCCTGATTTCGTGTGCATCCATACCAGTTTATCTTCTTCATCAAGTAAGCCAATGGGTGTGGCTAAAATTTCCTGAACCCTTCTATCATCAAACATAGAGTGTAGTAGAGGTTCATTCCATGTGCTTGTACCTGGATTTATGAGATCTGAGACTTTTTCTGGTTCTTGGTTTGTTGCTGGGCCTCCTATGGGGCCACTTTTTAGCCATCTATCTGTTCTGATTGATGTGCTCTTTCCATTGCCTATCTTGTGCATGACCTGAGGAGCAACCGAGTCCCTTGCCTTGATGATACTCTACCAACCCCACGAGGGCCGTGACGGCCCTCTGCCAGCATTCCAGAAGTCGCCATGTGAGTAATACAGCCCTTTCAATAATCTAGTTAACAGAGAATCTGGATTTTTAATTATGCGCCACATCTGCTTTGCTAGCATTGCTGTGTTGAAAGTCTGTAAATCTTTAAAACCCAAACCCCCTTCACTCTTCGTGGTTTTCAACAAATCCCACTTCTTCCAGTGAATTGCAGCCTTTTTCTCATTGCTTTTCCACCAAAAGGATGCAACCTTTTTCTTAATTGCTTTGCAAATCGATATAGGAATTTTGAATATTGACATAGCATATTGAGGGATAGCTTGTATTACTGCTTTTAGGAGTATTTCCTTTCCTGCTTTTGATAACAATTTTTCATTCTAGCTGTCCAATTTAGAGTTGACCGAGCTAAGATCCATGCAAACATGTCCTTCTTGGATTGCCCCCAGTCTGAAGGTATGCCCAAGTATTTCCTTGTCTTTGTGATTTCTGGAACTCTAAGAGCTGATGCCATGTTTCTCTTTAGAGCTGTAGGACATCCTTTGCTAAAGTAAATGCTTGATTTGTTGAGATTGATTGCCTGACCTGAAGCAAAGCAGTATTAGTTTAAGACATCAGCCAAGTTTTGACATTCTACAATTGTTCCATGCAGGAAGAAGATCGAATCATCAGCAAAGAGTAGATGGGACAGGGTAGGGCAGTGATTATTTAATTTGATTCCTGTAAGCGAACCCTCCTAAACAGCGTTCTTCATCAAAATGGACAGCAAATTGGCGACAATGATAAAGAGATAAGGTGAGAGTGGGTCTCCTTGGCATAAGCCACGGGTGGGTTTGAAGAAAGGTAAGGGTTCTCCATTGAAATTTATGATGAAAGATACTGTGCTCACACATTGCATGATCCATTGTACCCATTGGTCACAAAAACCTAATTTTGTTAGACAGGCCTTAAGAAAATCCCACTCAATGCGATCGTACGCCTTTTGCATGTCTAGTTTTAAAACTGCTTGAAATTTCTTTTTCATATTGCTGATTCGTAGTCTATGTAGCACTTCATGTACCATCAATATGTTATCCTGAATCTGCCTGCCTCCCAAAAACGCACTCTATTCCTTTGCAATGATGTGTGGTAGAATTGGTTTGAGCCTGTTTGTAAGTACTTTAGAGATTATTTTGTATAGGAAATTGCAGAGACTGATCGGGCGATATTGCTCCAGTTTTTCAGGCTGTGGGATTTTGGGTATCAGTGTGATGAGTGTTTTGTTTAATGCAGGATCTAGATGACTAGAGGTGAAGAAAAGCTGCATTGCTTGATAAATATCCTTGGAGATTACTGACCAGTGCTCTTTATAGAAAATCCCATGAAACCCATCAGGACCAGGTGCCTTGAAAGATCCTAGCTGCTGCATCGCTATGGTGATTTCCTCCTCGATGATTGGAGCCATCAAGGTATGATTCATCTAGTCGTCCACTAAAGTAGGAATGTGTTGTATGATAGATTGCCAGTTGCGGACTCCCACTGATGTGTATAGACTTTTGTAATACTGTTCTATCATCCCCTGTAGCTGTTTATCCCCTCGAACCCATGCACCACTCTCATTTTTCAACATTGTTATCTGGTTTCGACATCTCCTCCGAATTGCCAATGCATGAAAAAATTGAGTGTTTTTATCACCCCACTTGATCAAGCTTATCCTCGATCGCTTACCCCAATACATCTCCTCTTGTCACCATAGTTGGTCGATTTCTTTAGTTATCACTTTCTCTTGAGCTGATTCTCCTTTAATTTGCTTGCATACATCAGGTTCTGGAGTTCTCCTTTCAGCCAGGTGATCCTCTTCTTTGCATGGCCGAATTTGCTCTTACTCCACTATGTTAACTTCTGCTGTACTTGCTGCAATTTCTCCACCAGGTTAAGATCATGTGTAGCAGGGTCATTCCAGGTATCTGTGACTATGTTTTTGCTTTCGGCTTCGTTAGTCCAGTAAGCTTCATATTTAAACTGCTTTCGTTTTCTGCTCTTTGGTTGAGCCAGGGATATCAGGAGAGGAGTATGATCTGATCCTATCATCGGGAGTGCAATGTAGTCAGCCTTTGGGTAAGTAATTCTCCACTGAAGTGAGCATAAAGCCCTGTCAAGTCTCTTTTTCACCGAGGTTCTCTCCCTCCCGTTTATTTGACTAGGTGAAGGAGCACCCCCTTGCATTCCAGGTCCATCAAGGAGCACTGATTGACAAAGTCTCTGAAAGCTGTTAACCTGTAAGTTTCAGCTCTGTACTTACCCACTTTCTCCCAGTGATGTAGTATTTCATTGAAATCACCCAAGCAAAGCCATGGTAGTTGATAATGCATACTAACTGAAAAGATATGTTCCCATAACTGGATTCTTTCTCTGAAAACATTGGGAGCATGGAAAAAAATAATTTTCATTTTCTGATCTATGTCTTTTATATGGCATTGGGTGAAGATTGCTATGGCTGAGGAGGAGTCAATGGATAATTGCAGTTGGTCATCCCAGAATAAAGCTAAGCCCCCTACTGTACCTTCCGGATTAACGATATAACTATTTTGAAACTTGAGTCTCATTTTTATTCTGAGCACTTTCTGTTATGGGTTTTTTGTTTCCATAATGAAAACAAGGTTGGGCCGTTCTTGAGTCACAGTGACTCGCAAGGCCTGAATTGTCAGGGGATTGCCCAGCCCCTGACAATTCCAGCTTAAGAGTTTCATGGGTAATTTGGTGGCTTATTAGGGCTAGCCACCAGAGCCCATTGATCTGACTTTTCTGCCACCCTAATAGGTGTTTCCACTAGCTGAGTATTGTTCTCTGACTGTTGAGATGATGGTTGTGCTCCATATGGATAGAATCTTTTTACTTTTTTTGAATTAGCCAACTTTACACACTTCCCTTTCGGCTTTGCAGGGGGGGGTCATCTCCAGGCCACCTTCAGCTTCCTTCATCTGTTCCTCGTGGAGTATCAAGATTGATTCCTCATCAATGCAGCAATTTCCCCTCTTATGGGGGCTTTTCGATTCTACCAGAATTAGTTCCCGAGATGAGGAAGGTTTGTAAGTTTCCTTGCCTTTCAGCTGAGTATTACAAACTTGGGTTTGCTGGGATGATGGTGAACTGTTTTGCTTTGTTGCAGGTACAGGAGATAATGGGCTTTCAAGCACTATATCCACTTCTTCAGGGGGGAGCTCCTTCTTTCCATAAAATATTTTGCCATAGGGGCTGAGATCCCTCACTTCAACTGACCAATCACCACATCTAGCCAGTAAGTTCTGTTCCAACCCTGACTCCTTGTAAGATATTTCAGCACACTCCGTTGCATAATGAGCAATTCTGCCATAGGAGTAACAGTAGTAGGGCAGTCGTTCATATTTAAATTCAACCCAAAGCTTTTTATTGTCTAGATTCACTATCACACTAGTCTTCAGAGGGTTTTCTAATGGCAATGTCACTCTAGCTTTACCCACTTTGTAGGTGATATTTCCATTTTCCTCTAGTTTTACTTCAACAACTACTCCTAGTTTGGAAGCAATTTCCTCAATCACACCATAAGTGACTCTCCCATAGGGTAATCCGATGAACTTTACCTAGAAATCACAGTGATTAAAATCATAACAGAACTCAGATGTATCAGGTTCGCACTACCTAAGGATGAGAAGATGGTTGGAGAATGACCAAGGCCCCGATTGGAGTACTCTCTGTGCATCAGCTTCCGAATGGAAGGAAAAGGAGAAAAAACCAGGTTCCAGCGTCGCACAGGTAAAGTTTTCCGTCTTCCACGCTTTCCGCATCAGGTTTAAAGAAGCATTATAGTTCAAAACTGAGTTTGTGTAGAATCTGCCAAATAGGGTTTTGCTACATTCAAGTAGTTTTTCAGGAAAAATAGCACCTGGGATATCGACGACATCAACTGCATTCCAGAGTTTTCCCATGCTTTTGCAGAGAGCCGCAAGTCTTCTATCTTCGTTGTTCTGATCTGCCATATTCTATTTGTAGGGGAATGGGGTTTTGGATAAATCGTGGATTTAAGGGTTGAAGGGAGCTCAGATGATTGAAGGTTGGGCGGTACTTTGCTGTGGAGGAAAGGGGCAGAAATTAGGGTTTCGGAACTTTCACAAGGGGGTTTAGGGTTAGACGGCGAAGCGCAAGAAGAGCAACAAGAAAAAGAAAATGAAGGATCGAAGCAAGCAAAGGCTCCGAGATCAGAGATGAGAAATGCAACAGGAACTACCCAGCTGGTAGAGGGGGACTACACAATCGGTAGAGGGGAAACTCCATGGCGGAGAGATGCTCAACAAACTTAAGTGCCGACTTGATAAAAATTCAAAAAAGGCTTGTTATCTTTGTCATCATTTGAGCGAGTGGCGTGAGCCTTCAGGGATCTCTAATTTTTTTTCTCATAGGATATACAAGTCTCAACTCAACTTAACTTGGCAAGATTTCGTTATGTATGTTAATAAATTGCAATTTCACTTAAAGATTTGGAGATTGAGAGTGAAATAACCTATAACAAATATTTATGTGCTAGTTTTCCCATCATGTAGTATTTTCTATATTGGTCGATCGAAGGTTTTTCATGTTACTTAGGGCACGCATGACAACGCTTCTTGGCTGGGAAAGAGTTTTTTTTCAAAAATAGTTATTTTCTATTTTTATTTCGAGGAATAATTTCTAAGTAAAAGAATGCATTTGGTAACTACGCAAAATTTCTACTCTTGAAATAGAAAAAGAATATAAATGCATTTGGTAACGTAACAGTTTCTTTTTTGTATTTATTCGTTTTTTATTCTTGCTCACGAATCGCCGTCGGCTACCGATCGTCGATGGCCGATGGGTTGTGCGGCGATGGTCGGCGGCTGATGGTCGTATAGCGACGACAGCGGTCGGCAGCCAGTGGGCGGCATCGAGCGACAGCGGCCAGCGGCCGACGTTGGGCAGCAACGGGAGGCGGAGGGCGACGTCGGGCGGCGAGCAACGGGAGGCGGTGGGCAACGTCGAGCGGCGGCGACGCCCAGTGATGGCTCTAGGCGTTGGAGGTGGCCACGGCAAGAGAAAGAAATAAAAGAAAAATAAAAAAGAAAATTGGCTTATTTTTATAAATTGTTCCCGGGAACAAGAAGCAACTTTTTTTTTTTATTTCTTGTTTCTGCTCCAAATCTATTCTCGGGCTAAGGCCCTATTTGATAACCATCCAAATATGGCCAAATTCTAATTCTTTGTTCCCGGAATCAATTTGGGAACAGAATCGCGTTTGGTAAAATTTTTGTTTCCGGGAACAAATTTGTTTTTGGAAACAGATTGGGAGTAGAATCAAGAATAAAAAATATATATATATGATTCTTGTTGCAGAATCAGAAAAAGAATCAAACTTAACTATTCTTCTCTTTTCTTCTTCTTCTTCAATCGCGCGCCACCATCCATCCACCCCCGTCCACCACCGTCCACCGCCGTCCGCCGTTGCCACCGGTTGCTAGCAGCCGGTCCGGCGAGCTCGCCGGAGGCTCGCCAAGCCAGGGTGAGGTCCGGTGAGCTCGCCGGCTAGGCAAGCCTCCCGATGCCCAGCCCCATCGGTGGGCAGGCAGGCCTTGCCCAGCCTCGACGAGGCCGGCTGAGGCTCGACCGACAAGGGCCAACCTTGCTGAGAGCCAGCAACGCTCCGGTGAGATCGCTGGCCCTCGTCTGGCCAATCGTCGCCCGAAGAAGAAGAAAAAGAATAGAGAAAAAAAAAAGGGAAAAAAAGAAAAGAAAAAACTATAAAAATTATTTAAAAATTAAAAGAAATTAATTTGGAACATAATCAATGAACATGGTACCAAACGCAATTCTATTCCAGAATCAAAAATTTTGAATAGTTATCAAACGACTTAAAATGTTTAGAATCAGTTCCCGGTAACAGAATAAAAAAACAATCATTTCTGATCAGAATCTACTCCCGGGAACAGAATCGTTACCAAACGCCTCCTAACTTTCTATTCCGAGGAATAGAAAAATAACTTGGTGTTACCAAACGTATTTCTATTCTTTTTTTTTTCCGGGGAATAAAAGAACAGAAATCCGTAGAAACAAAAACGTTCTCATGCAGAACCTTAGTTTCCCGTTTTATCTCAATACAAGCGAGCAGCAGGATGCCTGAGCAACCGTAGGCATGGAATTAGAATGTGACAGTCAATAGACTTCTTTTTTAATTGATTTTTCCTTCTCTTTGTCTATTTAGAGTTGCTTAAAAGAATAGCATGCGACTTCAATGTGTGGATAGTTAGGCAAAACAATCATAATAACAATATCGATAAGAGTATTAAATTACCAATAATAAAAATAAGAAAATGTTGAAATCACTAACCTTGGATTTTCACTCCAACCCCCAACAATATAATATTCCCAATTTCCTTTTTTTTTTTATCAAAAAAGAAGTCATCCCAAGTTAAATAACCTAATTCATTTTAAGGTGCATTTGTTTTATGAAAAATTTAAGATTTAGAAAACATGTTACAAAAAATGATTGATTGTACTATTTAGCAAGTTAGTCAACGGAGAATGTTTTCATGATTGACAATAATTTATTCCTAATTTTTTTTGTGGGTGATGAAAATATTTTTATTTATTCATTTTTATAAGTGATATGGATGCTTATTTGTTAGAAAACATTTTTCAAATCTTGAATTTTTTAGTGTCTTTAAAATTTTAACACGCATATATATCTGACCATCAAATCGCCCCAATTTTGTCGTTCTTCCTCTTTGCAAATTAAATCCTAATATGCCTCAATCTTCAAACCCTGTCATTTGCTTTTAGTATATCACAAATATTCAACTTTAATCACCATTTTTAATTTTATTTCTTTGAAGTGATCGCACAATATCTACTATAAATTAAGAGAAGTAACCTGTCTATATTTTGTATAATGTACCATACACATATTTTTAGTGATTAATATCACAAAAAAACTTCAAATTGATATAGATGTGACAAATTTATTCAAAACTAATTTTTTTAAACAAAAAAATGAGTAACCGATTCATTTATAACAAATTTATCCTCTATTAATTTTTATTAAATTGAATTGATTACACTTATAATAAACGTATGATAAAACTCCAAACTACACCCGTCAATTATCAAGTGCCATCTAACTCACAAATTTGATAGTAAAATTTAACGGAAACAAATCGAAAATAAATTTATAAGGTAAATGCTAATTTGAAGTTTTTCGTGATATTAATAATATTTTTAGAGATGTAAAATGGGATTTTAATCTCCGACGACGACGTCGTTATCTCTCCTCTCCTCTCCTCCCCTCTCCTCTTCCATGTTCTTAAACCCTACCAAAAAACCTCGGTCGCCCAAACGACCCGCCAAACACGAACGTCCATCTGCTCGATCCACAGCCCTGCAACACCCGAAATCTCGATGGAGGTGGTGATCGCCTCCTCCTCCGTCGCCGACGCCGGCATCGGCTGCTGGGACCTCCACACCGGCGCCGAGCAGCTCCGCCTCAAGTCCTGCGCCTCCACCGCCCGCGGCCTCACCTCCGTCGGCCACCGCCTCGTCGCCTCCTCCCAGCTCCGCGACCCCTCCGCCACTTCCGGCTCCGTCTTCTACTGGTCTTGGGATAGGGTCGGTTTCTCTTCACGTGAAGTTTACACAATTCTTTTTTCTTTTCTTTTTTCTGGGTTTTTATGTTTAGGCTCGTGTTATCGGTGCCGCTCATGTGTTTGATTCTTTGCCTCAATGAGTGGATTTGTTCATTCTGGCCGTGCCCCTTCAATGCAGCCCCAAGTCGAAGTTAAGAGCTTTCCCGCCGAGCCGATTTTGCCGCTCGCGGCGAACAGCGAGGGCACGTACATTGCTGGCGGGGGTGTTTCCGGCGAAATTTACCTATGGGAGGTGAATTTTTCGTATCATTTGTCTTTTAGTTCATCTTGATAAAGAGGGGGGAAAGGGATCTTTCGTTTTGGGTGTTGCACCTTGATGTGATTTTGGCGTGGTTTTTGCTGATTTATTTGTAGGTTCCAACTGGTAAACTGCTTCGAAAGTGGCATGCTCATTATAGGGCTGTTACTTGCTTGGTATTTTCGGACGATGATTCGCTCGTAATCTCCGGGTCAGAGGACGGATCCGTCAGAGTCTGGTCCCTTTTCATGTACTCAGCTTTACCCTTTTCCCCACCTTGTTAATTAGTTTCAATTGAACAGAAGATGAGTGTTTAATGTCTATTCTGGAAGAGGTTTTGTTAATTTCTCTCTCTCAACGACTTCTTTTGCATTCAGGATATTTGATGATATGAGGAGGCAAGAAGCAACTCATCTCTATGAGCATAGTTTTACTGGGCATGCACTGAGAATAACTGATGTTGTCATTGGTTATGGTGGATCGAATGCAATTATCGTTTCAGCATCAGAGGATCGAACATGCAAGGTATGTCGTTTTTTCATCCATGACAGTTATTTCTGGAGATATAGTGGAAACGTTGTAGTGGACACAATAAATGTGGCCCTGTCTTTGGCATGTTTAGGATCTTAAAATAAGAAATCTCTTGTATAATCACTAGTCCTTTTGATTGGAATTATTCTGCTCTTTTTAACCACTGCTAGTTTGTCCATCCGATTCCCATAATTTACCACTGCCCAAGAAATAGTTGAAAATTAATTTTTTGGATCTGGGGTACCTTCAAGCGCCTCATGCATGGTGTTGAAGTCATGCATTATAGTCAACGGTCAATAAAAAGGATGAAAGACATATTTTCTTGGAGCGAGACATATCTTATTTGTCATGGATATTGTTTTTCATTTGCTGCTAAATGTGTGCTATTTATATACTACTTTTCGTGAACATTACGTCTTTAATTTATGGTTTTTGTATGGTTTATTTTGCCATTTTCTTTTGGTTGTGAATTTTTTTTGGGAATTCTTTCACAGTTATGTGTCAAACTACATCTGTAAGGAATTCATTCTTATGTGCAATTTCCAGGTCTGGAGTTTATCTAAAGGGATATTGTTAAGAAACATTGTCTTTCCATCAATGATATATGCAATTGCTTTGGATCCTGGGGAACATGTCTTCTATGCTGGCAGCAGGGATGGGAAGATATATGTTGCTGCTTTGAATGCTGAAAGTAGCTCCAATGATGCTTATGGAATGTACATCATCGGTTCGTTAGCTGATCACAGGTTTGTCATTATCCTATGGTGCCATTGTCTGCGTTTATCCACCTGATCCTAAGATATGATGGAAACTGTTGTAAATCACCCAGTACACCTCGAATATCATCTTTTTGTGGGACCAGCTCAAGAGAATTGTTTTGGGTCTCCATGGCATTCACACCAATTATTTGAGTTATTTCAGAAGTTTGACCATTTTGATATTAGCCTCACGAAGAGTGTGTACCAGCATTAATACGATACACTGGGTATCAAGGAAATTTTTGGTCTCTGATGCATAAGACTTCTTATCAATTTCTATCAAAAAATTTGCGGAGCCTATTTCAATTGTGTACTGATAATTCTTTCCCCTGCTTTTGAACAGCAAAGCTGTCACCTGTCTGACTTACAGTAACAGCTTAAACCTATTAGTCAGTGGCTCAGAGGATGGTATGGTTAGAGTTTTGGACCCTAAAAGTGGAAACGTCGTGCGGATGTTTCGACATTCAAAAGGTTTTATTCTCTAATTGTCACAGCTATTTCATCACTATCAGATGTGTTTATGAGCTTCATCTTGCCATATACTCATGAATATGCGTTGTATAGTCTAGTCCAGAACCTTCTATGTCCCATTATTGTGCATATTCTATGATTTTTATTCATGTATTCAAGTCCTAAATATGTAAGTAGTAACAGTCTCATGTGAATAAAGAGCAGATGATCCTGTTGCTTCATCTGCCTTTCTATTGATGTTTGCATTGGAGATTCAAGTATTGCCGTTACCAACATTTTATTGTGCTTTTTGCCTTGACGCAGGACCTATTAACAATGTCCAAATTGTGAGGAAGCAACTAGGTTTCAACCCTCGAATGGTTGTAAATCCACAGGGCTCCTCAAGAAGGCATGGATCCTTGTTACCTCCACCTCTAGAAAAATACACTAATTCGAGTGATGATGATTCAGACTTCAGAACAGTTGTTAGTCTGCATGGCACTAGCTATGAGCCCCTAGAGAGTCCACACATCAGTTCAAATGCGATGAATCAACAAATTGAAGAACTGCAGGTTTGATATTCATGTCTTTTTTTGAATTGTTATGAGGAGGTTTTAGGGTTGATGTGCAAACACAACCACGGTTGCATGTCATAATATATAGTAATTTTTAGAGTGACTGCATTTGCAAATCGGGTATGTTACGAATGTGGTAACTGAACTTTCAACCTACTTTCAAACAGGCCACTTAACTTCCAATTATTAAATCTAGGTTAACCCACTTTGATTTTTCCTCTAATCAGGGCAGTCTAATGATTAATTGACCAAAATCTTGCCAGAAATCTGAGTGGAGGCTTTCTTGGCTTATTTCAATCTATTGTGTTCACCGAAAGTGTCTCAATGCACCTGTGTGACTCTATTACACTTTAAATATTCAACTTTAGATAATTTCCATCTCAGGCCATTCAATTTTAGATAACTTATAATAAATTTTGCGACATACCACAACACTTAAGCTGCCAAGTCAGATTAATAGTAAATTAGATTAGTGTCAGCTACACAAGCCGCAGAATCCAACTAGGTTTTTGTTGACCATCACTATAGTGCCCTAATTGAAAGCAAAACTAGGGTTGAGAGACTCTGATGTTGAAATTGAAAGTTGTGTGACCTGTTGAAAGGAAGTAAAAAATTGAGTGACTTTTAATGAACTTACCCGAATTTATAAGCTTTGTAAAAATAAAGTGATCAGTCTAAAGGAGAATTCTAGTGATAATTGATTAGTCAAATTTATTCATCATGGTTTATGTGAGCTTGAAGTTTTGGATGAAGAGAAGATGGAGAAGGAATCAAAACTATGGAGATTGGACAAGGCATGATATAAAGAAGTATACCTCAAATTATTGTGCTGAAAAACTTCCCAAAGGCTGAAGTATTCCTTCTCCACTGTCCAGAGCTTTGATTCCTTGTTAAGTGTATCTCTAGAATTTTCAATCTCACATCGGTCGACCATAACGAATGAATTTGGTTAATGAACCACTAGTATTCTCTCTGAGACTGTTCACCCATAATTAACCAAAACACATGAATTCAGGTTATTTCACTTGAAGTTGCTCATTTTTTAACTTTTTCTTCCACAAGGCCACCTGATATTGAATTTCAACCTATAACTAACTCAACTTCAATTTTGCTTTCACTTAGGTCACTCTAGTGATAGATTTCCCAAAATTTGTCAGAGCACTGATGTGGCCTACTTGAGTGGTTGATTGTAAACTTATCTACTTTTAATTTGATGTTGCAGCTTGAGTGCATTGATATCTCATTGAACTTAGGGAAAGTTGATTGGTCTATGATTACAGTTATTTAAAATTGAGTGACCTACAATAGAAGTAATCCTTTGAGTGACTAACAGCTACAGTTAGTACAATTAAGCCTTACACATCCACCGTGGCATTTTTGGTATACACAAAAGATGGAAATAGGCCACATATGCTGCCACTTAATTTTCTTTTTTAGATTTTGATCAACTGATCGTCAGTGGTATACTTGAAAGTAAAACCAAAGCTCAATGACGTAGACTTTTAAAAATAAAAGTAAACGGGCAAGTGACCACCAGTGAAGTTTTGCCCAGGGTTAAAGTGTCATATGATGAACTTGATTGAGTTTTTTATGTGATAATAATATGTTATTAGATGCATTGGAGAATATTGTCTAAAGTGTTCTGTATTGTAAATGATTAAATCACGTGAGAATAAATTCTGTTAGGACTTATGAGATGCATTGGCACTCCTCTCTAACCTCTCTGCCATGGCTTTTTTTCAGAGACAATCTTCTTCCTATGCTACTGAGATGGAGCTAGAGAGGCTAAAGGTTGATTGCAAAAGATCCACGCAAATGGTTGAAAGATGGAAGCAAATGTATGAAAACTTGCATCAATTTTGTGTAGACGAGCTTTTGGACATAGATCAAGCTCAGCCAACTAAAGCAGGTTTTACCTGATACAAAATTTTGTCCCTTCCTTTTATAAAATATTACAAAATTTCATGGAAATGATTGGATCGGCATACGTAGTAGTTTCATGAGATGGCTTTTTTTATTACACCCTAAAGTTATATACTGCGCATTATGTTGTTTGCTGTGTGTTCCTCAGGGAACCAGGCTCTGATTACTGTTCTGATTTCTCAAGATATAAATGGCCCTCCATAAATTAAGGCCCTCAGTTCTCTTGGGAGTTATAGTGCATGGAAAAGACCGAAGAAATTCCAGTTAATTGGGCCAAAGTTTTTAGTTTGGTTCATTTCAGTTTAAAGAAAAACTGGGTTCTTACTGGTTTCCAGTCCAATTTTGGTTTAAGATCACCAATTGTTACCATGGAAATCAAAGGAATGTCGAGCATATTCTGGGGCCAAAATTTTATCTTTACCACAGTCATGCCTATGCTTGCATTCATCGTGATGTAACAGTTAAAGCCCTTAGAGAAAAAAATTTGTATATCGCTAGAGACTATATTTCATGTAGCTAATTACAAATTAGGTAGTCTCAGTTTACAAATTACTACAAAATCATTACCCAAGACATATACATTTAATCATCTTCCCAACACTCCCTCAGCATGTGTGCTTGGTCCTTTCATGAAAAACAAGATTTGAAGCAATTTGAATAGTTGCTTGATCATCATATAACACTTTAGTAGATTGTGATTGAGTAAATGCCCAACTTACTTATTAACTCCGACCACCTCAATTCACAAGTGGTTACCGCACTAGTCCTATAGTCAGCTTCTAGACCCATCTAAGTGCAACTTTAACATGCTAAACGTTCAAGTTACTGCATCCTGATTAGAGGGTCAACTTGTGTCTCGGGATGTTATTTATGTCATGTCAAGGGTATAATAAGATCAATTTGGACAAGATCCATTTCATAATCATATTGGAAATCTCCAAACACAGCCATTTAGTACAGGTAACCCAAACACGACCCTATTACTCGTTTGTCATGTAGGTTAGTGATGATGAGACAGTAAAGACGTGCTCCGGGAAAAGATATTTGTTTTAGGGGCCCTAGAGTCATTAAGTCTACAGATCCAGAAGAGAAAGGAATTCATTCATTCCTAAAGCTCTGCTCATCGAAGGGGCTGCATATGTGATACAGGAGCATAATTCAATTTCTAAGTACTTCAAGTGTCTCCTTTCTGTATTAAGTCTTTCATTATGTTATTGGGTTACTAAGCAGTCATTTGCCAGTCAACATGACTTTTAACGAGTTCAACGGTTGTAGAAGTTATTGTGTTATATCAAGGTTTGAGAGGTTTGAGATTGTCTAATATCCGTAACCCTAGTACAAATAAGCATCCATGTCACTTTCTATAAACCCAAGAATACTTTATTTCTATTCCAGCTTCAATTCATATCAATTCTAACCTCGTTCGTTGTTCTTTTGCTGTCTTTTACCTTTCTGACGGCGTCAAATTGATATTACAATCCCTTCTTAGGATTTTCCCTATATCAAATTGGTATCAAAGCCCCACGTTAGGATTTTCCATACATCAAATTGGTATCAAAGTGAAAGGGGTCCAACTAACTTGAATTATGGCTTCCGTTTGGACCCGATGGTTGGACATAGGTCATGGAAAAGGCGACCAACCCCTACAACTGAAGATGGCTAAGATGTGTATGATTGGAGGCTTATTTTGGGCTGCTTAAGCTTTGCAGTGATAGGAAATTGTGGAAGGCTCTAAGGAGAACCTGAAAGGTGACTCTAATCCCTTGGACATGCCGAAGAGTGATCTCGAGAATGATTCCATTGATGGGTCTGATGAAAATTTCCCCTTAATGATGCTGGGTCCGGGAGTATTGCAATTAGAGGAGGATTGGAAGAGTGATTGCTTTAAGTACACCCCAAGTGTTAAAACTTGGCACAAAGGGACATAAGTGTTAAAAGTTAGGAAAGTGGCACTTTAAGTGCGAAAATCAGAGCAAAATGGATCACTTAAGTGCCACTCCGACCAAAATCTGGCCAAATTGCTGACGTGGTAATTTTTTAACGTGGCAATTTTTCACGCTAACGTGGCTAGTAAATGCAAAAATGACAGTAAGCATCGTTTTGCACGCTAACGTGACTAGTAAATGCAAAAATGACATTGTTTTATCTCTAATGTGGTAAATAATTAATATACAAAATTAATTAAATTAAATTTAAAACTAAATTTATTTAAATATTTTAAAAAAACTAAAAAAAAAAAATTTAAAAAAAAGGGGTGCCAAAGGGAGGCGGTTGAGAGCTAAGCCATCGCCGCCGTCGTCGCCGGGAAGAGCCGATGACGGAGGAGGGAGGGTCGGCCAGGGTTGCCGGCCCCTAGCCGACTAGCAACAATGGCCCGCAACCCTTCGCCGATTTGGGTGAGGGCCACGACCCTCACCCCAAATCTAGGCGAAGAGTGTCAACCAGAGTCGTCGGGCCCTGGTGAAGGGCCGACCGACGGCAGCAAGGGCCCGCGAGCCCTCGCCCAGATCCGACGAGGGTTGGCGGCCTTTAGCCCAGACGAGCGAGGGCTATCAACCCTCACCCCAAATCCGGTGAGGGCTCATGGGCCCTCGCCACAAGTCAACTAGGAGTCGACAATCTGGACAAGGGTCACGACCCTCGACGCCATTAGCCAAGGGTCGGCGACCCTAACCAACCCTCCCCCTCCGTCACCGATCCTTCCTAGCAGCGGCAAGGGCTCGTCCTAGCCGCCTCCCTTTAGCCCCCCTTTTTTTTTTTAATTTTTTAAATATTTTGAATAAATTTAGTTTTAAATTTAATTTAATTAATGTTTATATTAATTATTTACCAAGTAAAGACAAAACAACGTCATTGTTGCATTTTTTTTTTATCCACGTTAGCGTGCAAAACGACGCCGTTTTGCACTCATCTTGCCGGAAAATTGCCACGTCAGCAATTTAGCTGGAGTGGCACTTAAATCTATTTTGCTCCGATCTTCGTACTTAAATGTCACTTTTCTAACTTTTTGCATTTAAATGCCCTTTTGTGCTAAGTTTTGACACTTTGGGTGTACTTTTGTCCCTTCAAAGGTGGAAGAAAGTTGAGGAGCTACTTGCATGACAAGGCAAGCCAAAAATCAACATTTAGAAGCAAATGAAGCGTAAGTCTCGGGAAAGCAATTTTTTCCTGCTGATTATGCCATGGTGTTGTATGAAAAATTCCACTAGGCTTAAGCAAAATCCCATCTTGGTATAGCAGGGTAAGATATAGTTCAACAACATTTCTCCTAGGTTGGGGTTAAACGAGACTAACGAGCAGATGACTTCTCGCTGTTCAACGGGAGTGAATCAATCCATTAATCTCGAAGATGCTCATCAATATCATTGATGGCTGAGAAAAGAGTTGCCCCTACAAGGCACGAAAACCGTTTTATGGCTGGTTTGTTGATGGATTCAGTGCTGTGCGGAAATATCAGGCAGAACAATCAACTAATCAAGACCACTCAAATTGAGATAGAACACTGATAGGAGTGATAAAGGGAAGAGTTTAATGCCTAATGGCAAGAATAACAGCTCGACCAATGACTTCTCTAAATCGAACTCGATGTTCCACAAAGGAGGTTGAACTTAGCCGAAGTCGAAGCACTAGATGATGTCGAAGATCCTCTCTATGAGAATGGTGAGGCCGGGGAAGACGAACATGACAAGCAAAGATGAGGATGAAGATTGGAGGCGGCATGGCATCTTCAGAACACGTATCCTCTGGGGAATCAAGGCTCGTCATTTGATTTATGATTGTGGGGGCATGAACAACGTTATTTCAACAGTTGTGGTTAAAAAATTTGAAGTTGCATGTTGAGAAGCGTCCTAACCCTTATAAAATCTGAGTGGCTTAAGAAGGGTAATGACGCACAGGTGACGTCTCAATACTTGGTGAAACTTGATTTCAGTAATAGTCCGGATGACGAGACCTTCCGTGATGCGGTGCCTAGGGATGCTAATCACATTCTTTTAGGCCGACCTTGGTCGTACGATCATGACAGAGATCATTGTACTAAACCGAATACTTACTATTATCATATGTGGAATGAAAAGTACACTTTAAACATCCTCTTGATCGAGAGAGTACCAGTGCGACGTCCAATTCGGTAATATGCCCCAAAGTTAATGGGCTGTGTGGTCCACGGAACAATGCGAAGCGTAAAGTGGAGAGCTTACATGTAGTCATTGGCGAAGTAGCGAGAAGCGACCGGCCCAGGGATTTTGCCAATTTACTCTTGAAGTTCAGCAGATTTTGGAGGATTTCGCGCAGATGGTCCATGGTGACTACGATTGCTTTGCTCTTGTAGGAGTGGTAATTGTCACTTGTTGAGCCGGGCCTTTCCTCACCCCAGTTCCGAATATGAAGAAGTTTAAGCAAATGCACGTGGAGACTAATTCGTAATTGTCAATAAAGTTTATTCAAGACATACTAGACTTGGTTCCAATTTTCATTATAGACTATTTATTTTCGTAAAATGCCTTAACTGATTAAGGCTTTTTATTAATGGCCAGTCATTCCCTAAATTCTTGGTATAGATTTAGAGTGCGATAGATGGCGTGCCAAGTATTACTTGGGTGGTCCAATGTGAGCGAACAATCTCTTGATTAATATTTGCAGCAGTGAATAGTGACAGCGTGTTCTTATATGAAGAAAGATTGTTATTAAAAACAATTGACTGGGCTATCTAATATTCTATAAGGAAAATGTCGCTAATAATTTATAAATGTTAGCCCAATATACAATCTCATCCTTAAAATTTTAATTCGTTTTATATGATTGCTGAACTATTTTTAATTGCTCAATCTAATTCCTAAATTTTTAATCTATTCAATCTAGTCTTGTAATTTTTCATGGAAAGTTAAATCAGTCTTTCGTTACTATTGACAAGTTTTCTTAGTTACGCTATTGCTTAGATTTTTTTTTTATTTTTTTCATTTCAATTTATTTCTTAAATTTAAAAACATATGTTACCTTTTCACCTTCTTGGTCTTTATAAATATTACAATTGTTCTGATTTTATCTTGCGATCTCTAGAATATTAAAAGCAGTACCTCATTTAGAGTTGTATCGAGTGGATGGTCCTGCTATTTTAATTTTCTAATTTACAGAATTTACTAAATTTTAATTGAGAAAACATGAAACAAAAGCTTGAAAATTTCATTTATCTAAGAAATCAAGAACGTGGCTTATATTAATATAAGCATTGAGTATCCATTAAAAAATTAATATTGTGTTTAGATATCTTCATGAAAATATTAATTTTTTTAAATAGCCGGAATATCTACCCTATACAACTTTAAATGAGGTTTTACTTTTAGTATTATAAAAAGTAAAAGATAAAATGTACCTAAATGGAACTATTGAAATATTTATAAAAACTATAATGTAAAACCTAATAAACATATAGCATGCTTTTTGTTGGTTTTGGGCATATTAGTTTCGAGATAAATTCATGATAAAGATTTTGGTCACAAACCTTATTCAGATTTATCTAGCTACCAAATCATGGCAGCAAGGATGAACCCATGACGAGGACCGCCCCAACCGGGATCCCAAAAAGCTCTGGCATTCGCCACGAGTTGGTCACGGACCGCTTGGACAGGACCTCCATCTCAATTCAGAAGGGGTTGGCAAAGGTGGGGACCATAGAGGTTAGGCTCGCGTCATTCGTCGCATCGGAGACTAGGTTCCTCACAAGATGCTCACGTTGATTGCCTCCTTCAGGGACAGCCCGTTCCAGTTGAGTCTGAGTTCCAGCTCCCATGCTTCATGTTTTGCCATGACTTGTTGAATTCGACGAGGATCATGGTGCCACCAGGGGACTCTCGAGCTCCCAAATCAAGTGTGAACTCAATCTAGTTCTCAAATTTATCAATAACAACGTGATTAGAACCCTAAATTTTTTTTGCTTAACTTAGTCCATCATTCAGATTTTTTATTACATTTCTATGCATTTAGGCATTGATTAAACTTAGATCTAGGTTTAACGCATTCACATCAAACAAACTTTTGTTTTCATCAAACGAAATAGGGGGTTCGGCTGTAAATGTCATTTTAATCAGCCCAACGGACGGCCCAACATTCAAGATAAGCTAGAATTCATAACTCCAACATTGTGGGAGCTCCAGAATAGAAGGATTGGGCATCCAAGATGGAAGAAATTGGTCTTCATTTCAAAATGGTGGGAGTTGGTGATAACTCTAAGGTATGGGTGAGCGTCGGTCCAAGATTAACCCTAGACCAGCCCTAGACAAGCCCTAGGCTAGCCCAACACTGTCGGTCTTGGTTCGGTTTTTAGGAGGATTGGATCAGTCCTTGGTCCTAAGACTCCTGGACCTTACACTGTGTAGGAAGGTCCTTGATCTAGGGAGTTTAAAGTTGGTCCAATCCAGACTTACCTTGTAGATATTGTATAAATATATATTATATATACTATTTATTTAATATGTTACATATAATATTCTTTTATCTATTATATTGTTTACAACACTAATTAACATTAATGGCGTTAACGAGTCCTCCTTCAGCATTATGTTTTGTCCTCTTCTTTCTTTTTTATCTTTGCCAAGTAAATTCGAAAGAATAAAGCATTAATTAGAAATTTAGAAACCCTCTTGTGAACAACACTCATCCAACTTCCACGAGCAGCCAGCGGCTCGCCGCTCATTGCTCGCCCCTTGCCTAGCTAGCCCTATTACTTTGAAAATCATATGTTGTAAAAGATCAATTAACACCATGCTAGCTTAAAAAGAATCCTTCTCAACGGCTTCTTCAAGTCATTAGTGTCATTCATTAATGCTAGAACTTGGATGCTTATTTTTTTTTTTAAGTATGATTCCACAAATCTTTTCGTGGAGCGTTAGTAATGTGGATCTATGGTAGAATTCTATATTTGAGAAGTGGTACTTCCTTAATAATAGTAGATTTCTTCTAGTGATTTAGAGAATACAAATTGGGGGTTCACTTTTCGGATTGAAAGAAAAAAGCAATGTGTAGATAATTATATTCCTCAAACTTTCTTGCTCCACTACGACAAAGTTTTATAGAGTTTTGCTTTGAGATCTCTCTAAACTATAAAATTGTCATGCTGAGTATTGCATGAAGGTGCATGGTTTAAGCCCATGCTGCTTTTGGCCTTTTTTGTTTTTCACTTTACTTTTTTTTTTTTTTCAAATAAAAATTCATGAAACAATGCTAGTTGGGCTTTGTGAAATTATATCGTTACATTATCTAAAATCTTTGTTGGATATGTACTCATGTTTATAGTTTGGTTGATCAACGCCGCATTGTTGATGGATATGCAATTTCAAATAGTAGGTTTGTCTTTTTAGGAAATACTGAAAATGAAACAAAAAAATTATTAGTTGGTCATGGGTTGACCCTAGACTGTAGAGTCAGTCCAATTCTCGATCTCAAGCTCAATAAAATCAGTCATTGGTCCCAAAAATTGAGGACCAATACAATGCAGGTTAATCCTTGAGTTAAGTGTTGGACCGGCCTAACCTGGACCATACTCAGCCTTACTCCAAAGTTGTTGGAGTTCTCAAGAATTGTAGAAGGTCCAGCCCAAATTTCAATGTCCTATGCCTATGTCATGCACATGTCATGTCTGTGTCGTGCATGTAATCTCGAAGGGTCGTTGGTTAAGGTTTAAGGAGGTTTTTCCATCTAAATTTCTAATTTGAACTTAGATTAAGATTAGAATTTCCAAGATTTATTTTTTAGAGGTTAATTCAAGGCGAAGCTTCAGTGGAAAAAAGAGAGGAATTCACCCCTGAACAACAAAATAAAGAGAAAACTTGGGGGAGAACACAAGGACTCTCGAATAGAACAGGGAAACTGCATAGTCATGAGAAAACGACGAGCACGCCCTCCTCGTTCTTCATATAAAACTTGGAGAAGAGCATGCTAAAACATCAATATAGGTTGTCTTAAAAGGGCAAGGTGAAATGTTATTGGGAAGTTTAGCTTTGGTGTCCAAAACAGAGCGGTTCGGATTGCTCTCTGATAGAAACTCAGCTACTTCATCATTAATTATGAAAATAACTTTTTTCTATTTATTTTTTTTGTCTAAAAAACACCTTTTTCTCTAAAGCATGTTATTCAAGGATCCTCTCAATAAGGGTCTTGATTTTCATAGATAATAAATTATGAAGATAGCATTTATACTCAAAGACTCGTTCTGTGTAATATCACGAAAAATAAGACTTGTTATGAATTAGTGATTGTGCCCAGAAAATTAATGTAGAAAAGTGGAAGGGTCTTAGGAGCATCAAAGCTCGTTATTTTCCTTCACTCAAATTTGATATGTATAAACATTGATTTGGCTTTCTCGTTATATCAAAGATTATATTAACTTCAAACAGCACCTTTTCTATAGTAAGGACTCGTGTCAAATTGAAAATGGGATTTACCAAAAGTAAACAGATGCCGAGCCATCAAGACTTAGGTCTAATTATATTAGAGGAAATATTATTTTTTATGAATTTTTTTAAATTATAAGTTTTTCGATTACAGTATAATTATGAGAATAGGTGATTCCATATTATCGGTAACTATAAAGCCTTTCTTATTCTGTATTTGTACTCTTCATTTTTAGAGTTAATCAATATACAAGATCATCGTTGCAGACTAAATTCTTTGCTCTTTTAAGAATTCAATTCAAGATATATCACCCGCATCTACTATTGTCAAAAATTATACAATCACATTACAAATAGCGAATTCATGATCGTTAATAAGGCTTTTTAGTTTTTTTGCACACAAAAGCTGTAACGTATAATTTCACATTAATAATGTGAATTTGTCTATTTTACAAACTTAAGTAGATATTTGACATTAATGAAATATACACATCAATAAGAAATTGAAAATTTAGGAATTGGATTAAACATTTCGGAATAGTTCAAAAACTACATTAAGCACAATGAATGAATTAAAAGTATTGCAAATTGGTTCAAAGTTTAGAAACGGAGAAGCCGCAACCCCATAAATTGTAGTCACCATATGCAGTTCACACTTTGAATTTTGTTAATCATATGCATGCCCTAATGATTTTCCCAGCAAAATCCAAAATTAAAGTTTTCGAAGGTTGCTAAAGATGTATTTGCATAGCATTCATTATGTCGAAAATGCATCATGATGTAAGAGAAGCTTTAACTACCGTGGTTGTTCTAAGTTCATGGAAAGAAATGGATGAAGAGCCAGTTTGTAATAAAGAGGAGGTTGGGGGCATTGTGGTTCCAATTTTTCGAATTAATAAAAAGGGAAGGAGAGACAACCAGCCGCATTGATCCATTATAGACATTAAGATGAAGGTCTCACGCACATTATAAAATGGTCAATTTGAATTATGGCTATTATACACAAGAGTTCGATGAGCCCATCCCACAACCCCACCAAAATACTTTCAATTGAGAAGTCTCTTTACACAACATATGTCGCAACTTAATAATGTAGTTGGAGCCGTTCAAAGGTTTACTCATGACGTAAGTCAAACTTGTGAACTCATAAAAGACAAATCATGCATTTACTAATAGATCAACCACCTTGATGGTTAAGGTTTACTAATGACGTAAGTCAAACTTGTGAACTCATAAAAGACAAATCATGCATTTACTACTAGATCAACCACCTTGATGGTTGGCAACATTTCGGCCAAAATAAAACCATAAGTAGGGATGACTTTTGGGGTGAAGAATTAAATATTAGGGGTGGCATGGGTCCCAAGCAGAACTAGGAACCCAATCGAACCGACCCTAGAAATTATTTAGTTACAAATCTTGAAAATTTGGAATCAACATGGTGCTGCCCAGTTTTAAGGTAGGAACTAAACCTGTCCGGGAACCCAGACAACCTAAATTCTCTCTTTATACTCTTTGCATCGTGTTTGTTGTCGCCTCTCGACCTTTAGTTTATATTCTCTCTCTATCTTAACTTCTCGCTCTACCTTTGCTCCTAAATAACTCAATTTGAAAACTTGGCCCCCGCCAAAGTTCTTTGAGCTCCTACATAACGATGAACTTGAGCCAACAGAAGTTGCTGTTTTTTTTTTTTGAATTACAGCCATCTTTTCAATTGTTTCTTATATATATGTCAGTTTTTTTTTTTTTCCGGATGAATGAGCAATGAAATCAATTTCGAGTCTTCTTTCCAAAACTATAGCCATCTTTTCAATTATTTCCTAAAGAAATTCTACAAAAATGCTAAAATTGTTATCTAATATTCTCATTTAAAATTTTGTTGTATTGTAAAGAATATTTGCCAATGATTATTAACAACATTATGAAGCAAATAAATCTTTCAAAAAGGCGATGTCACACCCAAAGTCTGACTTGATTACTTTATTGATTCAAAGTCATATTTTTCCAACAGCTGCAAAATGAAGCAGTTGTTGCAAGGGACTCCTCGAGTGAGTTGGAACTAGAAGTCTTTGACTCCAGCAAAATGTAAATTCCGTGGCCATGTCAAAGTTAGCTAGAGAACCAAAGCCGCTTGAGCAAGATTGTTTCAACAAATTTCCAAAATAATGGAATGAAACTATCATTTGATGGATCAAAACAGCTAAGAGCAAATTATCAAAATAATCCTCTGGTTAAGAGCCCGATCCCAAAACCTTCCTGCAAACATGAGTCCAGTGAATCATTCGTCCTTCAACCAAAAAGGAATTGGCTGATTCCTAAGTAGACCCAAACCGACCCTTAAAGCGCAAATTCAGCTTCAGAGTATAAAGGATAGGTTCCAGATTTCAAAAACTAATAACCCATCCCCACAGGGCAACTTGGAACTTGGACTTAACTCCGGAACCACTCATCTCTATTAAAAAATTTTAAGATTACGAAACCAATATGCCATGTTGATAAAGATCGTCCAGGGAGAACATGCGTGGAGGGGTCTAAAAGGTCCTATATTCGGATATCTCGACATCTCACAAGAAAAAGTCTTACTCATTATTCAGTCCACAGATGGTAAAGATCAGAATGAAGCAAATATCTCCTACAATTTTGCTGAGCTTAAGTACTCGACAGGGGACAGAAAGCAATTGCCGGTCTCAAACAACCAACAACCTCCACACAAAAATTAAGTCCCAATTCTAGTTTCATTAACACGGAACTTAGTATCCCCTTTCAAACTTATAGGTAAATCGTGGCAAGCAAGCATGTCCAATTTGTACTGTCTAAAGAGAGAATATACCACATATACTCATGACACTGAAGTCAATACACTTACATATATTTGCTAACCCATTACATCTTTTCTTCTAATACATTGGGTACTGAGGAACGAGTACCCATGGGAATGAATTTGATCAAAACCTTGGTGAACTGGTCGTGTTTTATCCATTGATATATGCCAATCGACACAACGTTAGTGTCAGAACAGCGGTAATTGAGACCACGTACATTCATTTGCTCATCTTCTTTTTTCCTCCGTTTGGCATCCAATTTGTACCAGCTTGAAAGACCTGATAGATCTGTCAGTCAAATTCAAAAAATACAGAGGTCATCTGAAAGACAGATCTATGTGAATGAATTATTATTCATTCTACATGCTTTTTAGGCAGCACTTTTTTGTTTTCCATTTAGTCCATATTTTGACCGAAATGCAGAGGAAATGTTATATAAATAGGGAGCCTGGCAAGAAAAACTAACAACACATTCTTTAGTTGTCTGGAAGAACTTCTTCAGAAAAATTTCAGCTATCAGAAAATCAGATTCTCCACGAGATTCGGCCATTAAAATCCCTTTGTAGAAATCAGAGGATGATGTTAAGCAGAATTCATTTTTGCTAAATAATACTTGGTCTTTCCATGTATGCTGGCAGGTCATGCCCCATTTAGACATACAAAGAAAAAGAATAGAGGAAACACACTAATATTATCTTTGAGAACTACCAGCATATTCGCAACAATGGCTACTGCATTACATGTTTATTAGCCATTGTATCTTTTTGTTTGCAGATCATCCATGTAAGCTGGAAATAAGCTTCTGAAATCTATGCTAAAATGTTTAATGTTCCATTTCAAGTATATTATGCATGACAATCCACACCATGCGCAAGTAAAAGTCTAGTTACCTGGATATCAGATGTACTGGCACTAGAATACATGGCAGGTAAAGCAACCACTCAATGAGCCTCCTGGACGAGTCCTACGGAATATCAGAGCCTTGTGGGAAGTCCTAGAGACTTGGTGAACCTGCCTGGACAAAACAGAGCTCCTCATTTCTTGGGCTCTCTTCTGAGCAGACCGAAGCTTTTTCATAATCTTATCCATGGACAATGATCTCTTTTTTTCCAGCTTCATCTGCAGTTTTCCAAAAGATATTAAGTAGGAGCTCAAGGACCTAATGTGCTGCCTTCAGAGACTGAGATGCCTAGTAGTAAACAGGGTAAATTCAGATAGCACTGCAGAGAAAAAGGAAATACTAGAAATGGTTGCATTAAATAAGTGATGGTACAAATTTAATGGTTGCATTTTCTAATTTACTTGCTCGTGACCATTTCTAGTTATCAGTCATCTAGATCATAACTGCCAAAATATCGTACAAGATTTTCTTGACTACCATCTAGCTCCAAGCCTCTGTCAGCAAAATAAAACCAACATAGAGCAGGTTGCAGGAGAACAGTCATAGAACACTTATAGCTTACTCCGTCTAAGACAATGAAATGGAATGCAGGGACATTTAACATTGGGAATCAAGCAACTAAACAGTACCTCTAGTTTCCGAATTGCTGCCTCAGCTTTAGCCTTCTGCAGGTTCTCCCATGCGGTAATTTTTGCTTCCTCTCTTTTAACCCTGCATATGAGAGAAAATCAAACATAAAGTTCTGATTAAAGATCTTAAGACTTTAAGACTGTCATATTTGGCATGTGGTAAAGAGCATGAAAGAATCAATAACCAAATTGGCCAGCCAACAAAGCAGACAGAATTGGGAGGAAATCCAATGAACTGTTGACAGTCTACTTAAATACTTAAGAGTAACTGTCTCTTTATAGACAATTATAGACAATGTGTGACTGATCTTTCTTAAAAGAGATAATCAGGCTTAAGCAGAGGGCAGTGAACTCCACTGGAATCACAGTAATAACCTTTTAGGTTACCTTTCGATAAAAAATCCACCCAGTGACATTAAAAAGTACACTATCAGAAATGAAAATGACACTACTATGACAGAAATTGAAAGGAAGACTATCTCCTGTCATCTGACTATAGCAGTGTCCACTTGACTATCTCTAAAGAGAGTATATTTGATGGGATGTGCAACCTTTAAGACTGTAATTTAGTAGAGGTAGCATAGATTTATAAAAAGGCCAGCCCATTCATCCTAATGGATCTTCAAATCCCCAATAGAGGAGTCAATCGGTTACTCTGTCTTGGAGCAACTGAAAACTAAAATAAACTCCTGAGTCCTACATAAGATGCAGAAGACCTTAGGAAATTGCACATACGTACTTTGAAACGCTCTTGACTGTGTCCGAGATATCCCATGCTGAAGATTGTGCTTCCATATCTTTCTTTTTCCAATCATCACTGTTTCCTGAGCCCTTCCCTGAAATTCGGTATCTATTTTTCTTGGACCACCGAGTGATCATGACCCGTTCATCCACCTGCACATCCTTTACTTCTGTCTTGGAGGAATTTCCACCAGGCAGTTCCACGATAGATAAGGCCGACGGAGGGGATGTGGCAAAAGAGAGTGTTCGTTTGGGAGACGAGCAAGTACTTCCCTCTGGGCTCATCTGGGTTGCCATATCCCTTCTTGAAACAGCACGAGATATGTCTGTGGCAGCATCCTTTAGCTGATTGAGTTTTTCATCTACGTGTCATCCAAGAGATAAAAATAAGAGGATCAAACACACGAGTTGCCTGAACAAAGTACATTTAAGATCTCTAGATTTAGATTGTCTCTGCATTCAAGCTCAAGAAAAGCTCAAGGAAATGCTTGAAGAAAACTGCATATTACATGCTTTAACCATCCGAAGACGAACTCCAAACAACTTGCGTAAACAACCAACCCCATCCCCAAAAAAAAAAAATCACCCATTTCAAGTCATAGATAATCCATAGAACAAAGACATATAAAGCTCCAGAATGAGAAGGCATTAGTCAGATACGAGGAGGAGGTACTCCAGTTACCAAATATACACATACTTTGTAAGAACTTATTTGTATCAGATGATTAAAAGTAAAGTATGAGATTTGCAACACTAATTTCCAGAAGCAGCACTACTTATATTTGCTCTGTCGTGTTGGTCATACATAATCAGGAAATCAAATTGTTGGCATGGTATACCTACAAATTTCTTCCTAACTGATCTCCGTGACAGAATAAACTCTCGACATAACAACTAAAAATTCAATCTAGAGGTACGATCTAACTGACCTTGGAGACCAACGCTGGATGAGTGACTCAGAAGCTCAGAGCATCCATGGACACTAACTGATCGCCCCATGCAGGGCTCTCCACGGACTGCAAATTCTCCAACTTCAGCAGCAGAATTTCGAAAGCCATCAGCGGCTCTGACTTCAGCTGAAAATGGAGATCCCGCCATGTAGTTCTTGATGTTTCCCCCTTCAAACATAGGCATTGCAGGGGAATACATTGAGTAGTATGCAATTCCTGGCGGTCCAAGTGGTCCACTCTTCGATTTGGGTCTCCTCTGGGGTTGCGGAACTGATGGCCTAGAACCACCATCTCCAGACACGGGACTAAAAATCCACCTCTCTGCATCTTCCCACTTCGATGGCAATGTCCTGCCATTATTGAATGGCAAAAACCCAGCGTTTGCATTCCGCATGCCAGCGCTGGACTGCAGGGGGACTCTCTCCGAGCTCCAACCCTTCTGCAGTCCAACATTGGCATGACGGTAATTTGGGGTACCCGGGCTTGGAAATGTACCGGACTGACGAGTCGCCATGGAACTCTTCTTCACAGCTTCCAATCGAGGGGAAGAAGCAGTGGGATTGTTGAAATCGACGGAAGCAGGTCTTCTCTTATCTGATTTCCTCGACAGAGCTTCTGATCTGGATCTCCTCTCTTGACATTCTACACATGATCACCGGCCAAAATCATACAAAATTATTAACCATCATAAGCTATTAAGAACCAAAAAAATAAAAAAATAAAATCTTCACCGCACCTTTGAGAGCAAGAGAAAAGGAGCTTCTAGCAGAGTCTATGGTATGATTATTGTCCTCAACATCACCATCCTCGTCCTGTATCCGAACTGCATATAAAACAGTTAGTGAGATTGGAGACTGCGAGAGCGTCACTCAATTGGAAATTGGAAGAAGCTGTCGTTTTCCTGAAAACTCCTTTTCCTCTCTCCCTCCCTCCCTCTCTCCCTAACTTTAACACAAGCTAATGATAAGCAAAGATACCTTTAGCTTTATCTGCTTTTCGAGAGAGACGGCTGTGCTTATGTACTGCAGGTTTGTTTGGATTTGAATTTGGATCTGGATCTGGACCACTCGAGCTATCGCGCTCGCGCCCTGCCAAATGCTGCGAGAGAACAACCAGATTTTGCACCTCGCATCAGACACGCTCAAACAAGCCAGATTCACATGCCGAACTGCACACAACAAGACGTCATTTCCGGTTTCGTGCGCCGGCACTGACATTCGCACACATCCTCGTGACGCATTTCCGATTCTCTCTCCATCTCTCGATTAAAGCTCGAGCTCAAACTCCTCGCTCTCTCCTTTTTTCCTTTATCAATTTCTTTTATCCGTTTCAATCCTTCGGCGAGAAACATCGACGCAAAAAGAACTGTAAACACGTTCCTAGGAACACAGAGCACGCGCTCGCGCGACGCCGATCCCGGACAAAACGCGAGCAGAAACCGATCGAAGAACTCGATCGGCACTGCTCCCGAATGCAGAAACGCTAAGGAACTCGAGCCAAAAAAAAGCCGCCGGAAGCGAAGCGATCGGATTACCAGGGAGATCTCGGAGGCGAGGGAGTCGCGGTCGTGGGCGTCGGACGCGAACGAGCAGCGGTCGACGCTGGCGGAGGCGGAGGAGAAGAGGCTGAAGTTCGACTCGAGCGTGAAGATCACGGAGTCGGGGCTGGCGTCGCGCGGCGCCGCCCCGAACGCTCCCAGCTCCACCATTTCGCCCTCCCCCTTGCTCCGACAAACCACCAGACGCCGCGGCAACGCTACTCGCGAAGCAGCACCAGCACCGCCGCCATGCGAGAGAGATCGATCTCTTCTTCTTCTTCTTCTTCTTCTTCTTCTTCCTTCGCTAGCTAGCTGCTCCGCATCTGCTGCATCAATGGCGGATACTGAAGATCTCTGGAACGCGTTTGTTTATATATTCACGTGCGCTTCGGATGCTGCGTTCCGTCCGTATGAGCGTGCATGTGAGATTTTGAAGGGAGCTGAAAAAGGAGCAGCAGAAAGAGACACGGAGCAGAGTAAAAAGAACTGTGGGAATGGGAGCGGGAGTGATTATTTCCGCGCATTTTTTTTTTTTTTTTTGTATTGTTGCAGTTTCCCCCTTATTCGGTTATTAAATTAACTTAACCGGAGTTTTAACGAACTGGAAGTGGCCCCCGGGGGGGCTAAATTCGAATTAGGGGAGTTTCGTGGGGACCTTTGGAGAAATAATTTAAAATGATTAGTGGGGGGGGGTTTGCTTCTTTTGATGGTTAGCTTCCTCTTTTCCGTTTTTTTGAAAGACTTTCGTTTCGTTGGATTTGACTATGAGATTTGACCCTCGGACGGGGGAGGGATGAGGGACAATGACGGTAGGGCCCCCGAGTAATTGCGCTTGGATTTTAGATGTCAGCTTGGGCACGTGGGGGTAACAGCGACCTTTTGCGCCACCGACTTCGGCTTCGTACGGACGTTGATTGTTCCTTCTTCTTTTGTGTTCTTTTTTGGCCGTGCAATTTTATTTTGCCATTTTGAAATTCCTTTTCCGCAAGAGTGAATTCTTATATTGCGAGAATATGTTTTTCCATGTGTTTTGTTTTTTGTGTTTTTTTTTAAATGTCATACGCGATAATGACGCAAGGGAAGGAGATTCGACTATTAAAGAACTAAGGAAGGACGTGTCATTCCAAGAGATTTTTTTATAGTTATGTAGGTTGATTTTCTCTACCCTATTAAAAAAAAAAAAAAAACAAAACCAATTCGAAGATATACATTCTCTTTGTGAGAAGAGATCATTCAAATGTATAAAAATAAATACGATATTTGTATATGAATACCTACGCCGTTACATTTTATTTAAGATTAGAAATCGGTGTAATTTGATCCACTTTTAAATACATCTCCTTATTTGAGACCTTATTCAACTCTTTTGACTTATATTGAATTGAACTGATAAATAGGTTTAATTGTCCATCATGCAACGGCTGGCTACCATCTCCTCTATGCTCTCAACTAAGGGAGTGAACGATAACCATTTTGTTTTAAAGAAATAGGTTATGGAAAATAAATATTTTTCATTTCTATTTCAGAAGGGTTTTTAAAAAAATATTTGTTTGATAACAATCTACACAAAAATTCATATTCTAAAAATAAAAATTCGTTTGATAACGATACAAAATTTTTTCTTTTCGGGACACCTGCAATCGCGGCCCAACGACCTATGAATCGGCGATTAACGGACAACGATCGGCGACGATCGGCGGCATTAGGAGATCGACGGTGGCGGCGGCCGAAGCAGCAAAGCAACCAACGGACGGTGGTCGATGGCGACGGATAAAGGACCAGAGTTGATGAACGATGAGAATAAATTTTATTTCTTATTTTTATTAAGAAATAGAGAAATAAAAAATTTCTACTTACGATTTTATTCCAAACATATTTCTAACAATAATCTATTTGAAATAGAAAAATTGAATAGGTTTATTAAATAAATTTCTATTCTAAAAAAGTTTGGAATAAAAAAATTGTTTTTGAAACAGAAATTGCGGTTTGTTATGCACCCAAGTCTCCTATCTTCGAAGAAGAAGCCTTTGTGCACATCATTTCCTCAAGCTCACCATCAGATCACCCAACGTCTCACGACCGTCCATCATCGTTTCACAAGTCGTCGTCGTCGTCATCCAAATGCAAGCTGTGGCCGTCCCATCTCATCTCTATCATAGACCCTTTAAGAGATAGAGATCTCAAGACAGTGATCGGCCCCCCCCTCGAGTGACCACCGCGAATTTGTCCCATGCCCTTGGGCAACACCGCAGCCTGTGGCCGCCGTGCCCGCTTCTCTCTATCCCTTTCTCTCTCCATTGCCTTTTTTTTTTTTTTTTTTTTTTTTTAACTTCTTGATGTGGTGCCAAACTACCACATGAGAAATCCAAACGCAACATAATGCACAATGTATAAATAGTGGACGGTCAAAAATTGCGGTCCCGTTTTGAAAACGGCAAAAAAGAGCGGAGCCACGATTTGAATTCCGAGCAAAAAAGCACAATGATGAACAGTCGACATTATTCCTTCCTTTCAACGGAATTTGGTGGCAATAACGATGCTTAAGTCCACATCCGACATCTCACCGACTCGATTCAAACGAGTAATCATGGCTTGTTGCCCCATCTCCGGAGGAATTTAGGAACCGTTTCCATCGGCTTAAAAAGCGTCGAAGAACTTGTCAAAAGTACCTGTGCCTTTTCTCTCGCCCTTTCGATTTTAATAATGACGAGCCCCACCGGGCCCCGGAAGGAAACGGCAAAGGACTGGGGCCTGCCTTGGGTACCGCATCCGTCTGTCCCCATGAAAAGTGCCGTCGGACATGGGGCAAAGCTGGCTTTGAGCCAATCAATCGGGGGGAGGGGGGAGGGCTTTCTTGCCGATCTTGTGCGTTTGCATCTTTTTATTCGTTCTCTTTTGCTCGCGACAGCATTGAATTTCTCTACTAGGTTTTTGTCCCGGAAAAAAGGGGAAAAAAATGAACAATCCTATGATTCGGATCCAGCATAAAAAGATTTTTGACTAGGATGGGTGTTCCCAATTGGGCGAGGATTAAGTGCTGCTCGAGCGGAAGTTGTTGGCTGCTGCTCATTAGGTGTCCTCGTCTTTATTGGGATTTCCCATCATATGTTTGTGCACCTACTCTACAAAATCCATCTACAAACAACACCCAAGAACCTTAGGGCCTTTTGTTAATGTTACTATTTCTTTATTTTCTATTCTTTTTTTTCTGGAATACGAAAAAAAAAAAAAATATGTTTGATAACATCAAGTTAATTTTTATATTCCCCATAATAAAAAAATAACCAGAAATAGATTTTGAATAGAAATAATAAGTAAAAAAAAGAATAATGTCTTATTCCTAGGAATAATTTCTAAAAATAAGTCTTATTTTTATTTTTCTTTTATTCTTATTCTTGCCGTCCTTCACCCCCATCATTTGCCATTGTTGCCTTTGGTCACCAACTGCCAAGAAGAAAAAAGGAAAAAAAAGAAAAGTCTCAAAAAATATTAAAAATTTAAAAAATCTACATTACAAAAAAAAAAAATTTAGTGGGTCATATTAAATGCATTCATATTCTTTTTCTATTCCAATAATATAAATTTTGTAAAATTATCAAATGCAATTTTTTACTCAAATTTTTTTATAGGGAATAAAAAAGAAAAATTATTTATAAAAAAAAATTATTTTTAAAAATAAAAATGTTATTAAACGTACCTTAATTTCTCCAAAAAATGTCCAAATATTGATCCACACGCTCAAAAAGCCATTTAAAATTTCAAAAGTGGATGTGATCGTGAGTCATGTCTATCTCAAAATCGCCACTTTGCATCAAATAAATAAAGAGATGAATAATGGCAAGCCCTAGTAATTGCCCTATGCACACCATGCCATTACTATTAAGAGTGAGTGGTTTCACATTCCATATAGATTTTACTTTGAACTTCAAACTTACCTATTAGAACAATTCCATATAGATTTTACTTTGAACTTCCAACTTACCTATTAGAACAAGTTCTTTTATTTTTACAAATTAAAACTTATCCTATATATTTTAGAACCTAAAACTCATCCTATCACAAATCCTAGATTCTATCCAAGTTCTAACTATATTATTAATTAAATAATCGTAATAAATCATAATATTAAATGATCATCACTTATTACTACAATCTACCGATGTCAACTTATATTTAGACATACGAAAAATATAAAATATTTACAAAGCAAAAGTGTCAATCATAAAATAAAAACTATTTCAAAATATATACTCATTATCGGACACTATGAATAAAAATACAGAACAAGAAAAACACCAAAACTTAGTTCGAGTTCCAAGGTTCCACTTACTTAAAACTTAGAACATATTTGTTGAAATGAACTTGAAACCTACCTTACATATTTTGAAACGTGAAACCAAATATGTTTTCACTAATCTTGTTCTTCAATTCTAGGTTTTTCCTTGTTACCATGTTTACTACTAATTATTGCAAAGTTAGCTAATTACTTATTGAAAGAAGGATCCCGCTTAGAGTGATTTATCACCTTTGGTTTTGAAAATCACAATTCTGAACATTCACATAATAGATCCCGATTAGAGTGATTTAGTTTTTGCCAATGTCATCCCGACAACAACGCCTAAAAGGACTCGCCCAGGCACATGACTTTTTGGTCACCACAGGTGCACATGGTTGCTAGTGCCCCTATCCTAAGGCTAACATAGATTTTTCTCGGACGCGATCTTAGTGAGATCACATCTCATTAACTCCCCCTTTCTCTCCTTCTCTGTCCTGTAATAGTACCCCCACGCTCGCAATCATCCGTCGTGCTTCGAACGTGCTTTTGCTCCAATTCCATTGTTTGCTGATTTGTCTCGCCTTAAGGCTCATGCACCCACGCGCGAGCATGATCATGTTCTTGGCCAAGCCAAAAAAAAACAAACATAGCAAGAAAGAATCACATGAAGAAATCTGATGGATTTTGTCCTGTAATTAAGAAATAGACTAGCGCACACGGAATAATTCTAACAAGACATGGGACAGCTGGTTTCTCGTGAAATTGTTTGGCGAGATCATCATTTGCCTTCCTCTTTTTCCCCTATAGGATTTGTCAATCTTCCACACGAATAGACACGATTCCTTGACAAATGTAAGAAAGGGACGAATTCAACGTAGATGAGTTTTTTTTTTTTTTAAATATTGTCGCTAAAATAAAATATTTTTCTGAAATACGATTAGACAAAATTACAAAATACAAATTCATCCTAAAAAGTATGGGCCAACTCCCAAAAAACCCCCCAAACTAATTATTTAACCATCCCAATCGATACATTTTTAATAAATTTACCATAAACTAATTTTTTAACCAAAAAAACTATAAATCAATACATTTATAATTAATTTACTTTCTATTAATTTCCGTTAAATTGAATTAATGTCATAAAAAATCACAAATCAATACACCCGTAACAAACAAAAGATAAAACTTTAAAATAGTATAGTCATCAACAATCACACGTCATCTCACTCAACAGTTTGACAATAAATAAGAACAATTAATTGAGAGCAAATTTATTATACATATATTGATTTGAGATTTTTAGTAGTAAAAAAATTAATAGTAAATTTGTCACATGTTCATAGATTTGGATTTTTTTTTTTTTTATGTTTTTAACCTTTTTTAGGAAAATTCTTTACCAAAAAAAAACCTTTTTAGGAAAATAGGTCATAGAAATATTAATGCCTGGCAATGAAAGCAGTGCAATGAAAGCGATGCTTAATGTTTGTAACGATTCGTTTCTAACCGATTCGATCGAAATGATTATTTCGATTCTGCTCCCGCGAATCGATTCGAATAAAAAAACGCGTTTGGTAACAAATAAAATTTCGATTACGTAATAGAAAAAGAATAGAAACGAGTTTGGTAACTATATAAAATTTATATTCCAATTCTTTTTTAATTACCTTTTTAGATTAAAATAAATTTGATATTGAATTTTCATAAACCATTCACGATTAATTATATTTTTATACTAAGTAATAAAAATATTAACTAATCAAATTTTATTATATAGTAAATAATAAACCATAGTATAAACTATACTAATATCCCTACAATATGTAATAAATAAAAATACTAAATTATAACATAAAATTAAATATGTATTATATATACAACAAATATATATTTCATACTAGGAAGAAATAAAAATAAAATATATAAATAATTTTTTTTTATTCGGCACTTTTGATTCTCTTTTTTGATTATCGGACGGAGAATAATATTTTTTCTGATTCTGAATTCTTGTCCAAAATTGATTCTAGGAGTAAATTTGTTCCCAGAATCAGTTTTGGACAAAAAATTTACCAAACGCGATTATGTTCCCAAACTGATTCTAGGAACAAAAAATCAAAATCATGCACTGTTTAGATGGTTGCCAAACAGGGCCTAAAAATCATTGAAATTTAAAGAAAAAGGAGAAAAACATATTGCCCCGTACGAACGAAATAGGAAAGGAGAGGCTGATATGTCGGAGTAATTTAAGGGTGGCAGGTGTCAGATGTACAGCCTGGACTATTTCCTGGTCAGTCTGACACTTGTTATTCTTTACCCGGAATCAAGTATTTGGTTTATAAAAGAGTAATATATTATTATCGCTACAAACAATGTCATTGATGATCTCGTTGATAAAGTAAAGTGTATTTAGTAACTTATTTTAGAGGATGATATTACAAACAAGAAACCCACTAGTCTCTTTTAATTGTACAAAGTGTATTTTCAAAAGCTAGCTTTCCTCACTTTTATTGGTTTCGAATTGCCAGAAAAATTCTCTCCTGTTCATTATATGAATGAGTTTAATTTTCCAATTTGGTGACAAAAAAGGAAAAATATGTTGATACTCGCGTGAATAGGTTTGGATCAAATCAAATGTAAAGTTGGATTTCCTACCATTCTTGTACATACACCGGCATGTAAGTGAGGCTTGGAAATTATCTTCTAGGCTCATGAATTTCACATCGAAAATTTCACAAGATCTTTTACAAACAATTTTATAAAAACGCCGGTTCACTGCTATCAATTCCTACTTTGGTTGATCACTAGGAACAAGCTACCGACGCAGGTTTTGCTTCTTACCTATGGCCGTATCTCGATTGTGAATTGTCCATTTGTTCTTGTCGTCTGGATTCAGTCAACCATTTGTTTTTTGGGTGTTCCATTCCTGCCGCTCTAGCCACTTTTTGGGCTTCTAAATTCAATTTTGCTTTGACGAACAAATCTTGGGTGAATAATCTACACTAAGCGATCAAGTATTTATCTGGGAATTCTTTCTGTTTTACCCTTGGCCGGTTTGCTTTTGCAGCCTTATGCAACATCATTTGAAAGGAGCGGAATAATATTATCTTCAGGGGTAGGCCACCATCTCTCTCAGCAATGAAGGTTCGATTGGGGAAGGTTGTCAGAGACAAAGCATTGTCTTTTAAACATGTCCCTCCCAACACCACGAATCGTAGGTTGTTGCATTACTGGTCTATAAACCCTTCCATTTTGGCAGACTGATCACTCACCTACCAATCTTACCATGGGGTTCTTCACTCTGCACTTATGTTGTTGTTGGGCTCTTTGTTCTTTTTGCTCCCTGTGTAGACCGTTTGGTTTGCTTTTGCTGCTATTTTGGCTTTCCTCAGCTCATGTGTAGGTAGTTTTGTTTTACCTTGGTACTCTTCCACTTACTTTGATTGTTCTTGTCCTCGTGAATGTAAGTTTTTGATGCCGAATTCTTATTATATAGCTTCTTGCGTCTCTTTGGCTTTAGTTAATATTCTTACCATTTACCCAAAAAAATAATAATTTTATAAAAACAAGTCCCCATTATCAATCAAATCAAACGCAACTCAGCCCAATAAAGTCTAATTATTTTACATCAGTTGTATAAACTCATTTCGTTTTAAACCAAATAACCTCATATAAGTTTTCACCACTTAAAAATACTTATTTTTTATATTTTTCGTGAATTTTTTTTCTGATGGGCTTACATTTTTTAGGTTGTCGGTCGGGCAGTGTCTCGACTACATTTTTTAGGTTGTCGGTCACTGAATTACAGCATGCAACGTAATGCTTTTTTTTTATTATATATATATCATAGTACTTTTTTTTTTGTCAGAATATACCATGGTACATGTACGTGGAATGATAAATGGGGTTACAATTAATGCCGGGCAAAAGCGAGAGCCATTTGGCAATATGGCAGGTGGAGAGGTACCTGAGTCACAGGTGATGGCAGAAGGGGCTTTAAACTATTTCTTTGACTTTCTTGCCCCGCACGTGACCTGTCTTATTTTCAATTATTTTCGTTCGTAAATGCACGCGCTAGAGATTTTTCTCTTTCAGCAAAAGAATAGTACAACAAATTATTGAAATGGATTTACGAAATTATTGTGCCAAACTCGAATTATATTTTCGACAACGCATACTTGTTTAGATATAAAAAGGTTCGTGCTAATCTTAGTTAGGGAAATGAAAGATGTGCGAGGGTGATGTTGCTTTGCTCTGTGTGCATGTACAAGTGTTTAAGTTAATTAAGTGGTTTTGTTAATTATTTATTAAATAGACCTAAAAATTTAGAGAATACGTGAGGCAAAACCCATACCCGAAGGATAGAGATGAAGAAGTATTTAGAACTCAACACGCCGATCTTAGAAAAATACTTGACTCTCGAAGTCGTAGAACCAGATTATATACTAAACCGTTAGCTTTGAAAAAAAGTTAATTGAGTGGCTTTTATTTGTTCCACAAATATTAAGTTCCAACAATATCACATAAAATTGTAGCTGACGATGATTGCCCGTTTCCTCCTTATCATTGACATTTGAAAAAAAGAAGAAGAGGAGTTTGGATAGGTTCAATCTCCAATTAATCACATAGACCAGCAATTCAGGTTAGCATGTCAACATTGCGGGTCATAAGGCTCTTGAAAATCATCAAGATCAAAGCCTCATAATCAATTTATGTTCAACAATAAAATCATTCTTAAATCACGTTCTATTCCAATTCGGTTGTTGATGGATGAAGGCATCATAACATATCCGAAACTTCTATCTTTATCTTGCATCTCTTGTTGGGTCGATTGATTGACTCCCAAGTATTTCTTATGATTCTCCTTCACCTAAATTCCATTCCCCCAAATGCACATTCAATGGTCCAGACATGAACAAAGCAAAGATCAAAGAGGAGAGACGTCGCTTATAAACGGACTGACGAGGGATACATCATCATTAGGTAGTCCGCCACGATCAAACCACATCAGTCCTTGCGATTTCTAAACCACGAATTAGGTTGTTAAGTAGCCATCGCCCAACTAACTAAACCTCACCTCGTCAACTCTCAATCATCTCTTTGCCGTCTCTGTCTGTCCAACACAAAACGCATAACGCAGAAGTCCGTTTATGGACAGATGAAACCTTGGCATATTGGTCGTTTTGCTTAAGAAATCATTTACTTAGTTTCCAAGCAGCAGCTCACTGCAGTGTCGGGTGGATTGCTAATTGTCAGGGGAGATCAAACATGCATTCTTCCCTGTGGAATGAACGAGAGAATAAAGCTATGTTGTGACACTCCTAGTGGACTACTTGCGCTTGGACAGAAAGACCCCATGAAACTTTAAAGTGAATAGTTTTCCCAAATTCTGGGGCTTCTGCCGAGTTCATGGCTCATCAAGCCCTATTAAGCATTGGGTCGACATGTCGTTTGGCAGAAGGACGGGAAGAAAAAGAAAGCACCAAACCTCACAGGAACACAAGCCCCGCATGTTTCTTGTGTTGTCACGGCAACAATAAAATTGAGTCCAAGAAGCATTTTTCGCACTTGACATTGCATTTTATCGATCGGATCGGCTTACTACATAGGAAAGTCATGTAATGGAACATAAACTCTACAGAGAAGCTAAAAGGGATAATTTCGTAAATAATCTATAAACTTCAATGCAATACAGTCCCAGAACTTTTAACATGTTTAACGTGTGTCCAAGAACTAAATTGAACTTGTATAAAAAATTTAAGGATTGCATTAAACATATTAAAAGTTCAAAGATCACATTGTACATTGAGCTAAAGTTCATGAGCCACATTGAACAGATTAAAAATTCATGAATCATATTACATGTTGTGTCAAAGTTTATAGACAATTTGTCTCTTTTATCCAAGCTAAAAGAGATGGCTGCTAGCAATTTTCACCTATAGCATTTCCAAGTTAAATGTTGCAACTTATAATAGACAACACCATGATCCTTAATTTTAACAAGCTTCATAAGACCTGTAGATAACAGCTTTTTTCAACAGTGGACAATTATGTACAAAGATTTAGCAGAACACGAATTGATCATCTTTTCAAATCAACACTGCTGCCATAAGACATCAATAACCTCCGGAAAAAAAGGGTTCTGATAACTGTAATTGCTAATGATCTAAAGAAGAAACACTCATCTTCGTATGGTACATTAATAAACCATCTCAAAACTATTTTTTGCAGGCCTCCGTGTTGCTGAAGTAAGCAGTTACTGCCTTTAGCTTACCATTTAAGTAGTTCTTCTCGACCTGAGATCAGGGAACGTATGAGAAGAAAGAGAGTATAAAACATTCCATGAGACTCTACATGAAATCAACAACAATTCCTTCCCCTTAAAACCAATCCACCGATCAAACCTAAGCGTGAAACCACAAAGTAACACTAAAAGAAAAGGAGCATAATCAATGTTCATAAGCTGTGGTGTGAAGCCGGAGGGTAGAATGATATCATCTCCAAGAGATGCATGGGACAAAGAGAAAAGATTTGCTTGGTGATCTCTTTACAAGTCCATAAAACCGGGTAAAGACAAAGCATGTGGCACTTCAAGAAACTCTTCATATTTTCTCTGGAAACAGTTTGCCAACAAAAAAAGAAAATGAAAAAAAGAGAGAATAATCCAATTCCCCATGCAAACACACATAAAGGCTATTGTGGATAAAGTCTTCCCCTCCCATCGCATTAACATGACACAGAAATTAAGCAAATGAGATTTTCCTCTTAGGAACAGACATCCTATGCAAATTTGCTTGTATTGTCTAAACATGTATGACGTCCATAAGCACCATTTTAGATATCCACGTCAGAAAGAATATTTGATGCTGTCAATTGTTTACTATTAATACGAGCCCAATATTTTTCAGAAAAGGGATGCATGATTAAACCACACACCACCCCCCCCCCCCAAAAAAAAAAAAAAAAAAAAAAAAAAAAAAAAGAGAAATTATTTGTCACGAAATTTGATACTGATCTTATAAGGTACTGATCATCCTGGGTTTTAGGCTTAACAAAGCCCTTTGCTTAGAAATGCATCCTGACATAACCAAGAGTGCCTAAAAGAAATGGAATTACCTCCAACGACCATGGAGGCTGAACGGAAAGAGAGATCTCAGCTAATTGGTGCGGATCAACATTTTTTGGGAGGAACATGACCACTTTGGGAGCAATTTCCCTGGCAATGTTAAATAGGAAGAATCTGCAGAGTACATATTAATGCAACAAAGTTAACTATCAGCCTCAAAGGTGCAAAAAGAAGTCAAAGATAACAATGATACTCATAATAGTCAAAACATAGCAGGTTCAATTTGCTTCGAAGGATTAACCACTCACCCATCATGTGGCTTGAGCATGGTCTTCATGTTGTATTTCTTTACTTTGGTATAACCAGGACCACCCCAGGGAGGTGACAAGAAGACAGTATCTGCCTGTGATAGAAGAGTAAAACATAACTATAAGAATGCAGAAGGATAAACATGTCAAAGTAATTAATACCGAATCCATTAGATTTACATTATATTTTAATGCTCATACAGGGTCCTTGTAAATTCTTAACATTGAGAGACTGAGCAAAATGTATTACTAATTGGCCAGAGAAAAGCAAGATGCATAACCAAAGTCAAAGTTAATCCCATTTGGTTTTGGCCACTAATTGAGCATTATATAGTTTACATAGAAAAGGTGAGGAAAGCTCCTTGTCACAGGAAATAGAGTAGAAAAAAAAAATTGCGATTTCAGTCTCAAGAAGAATAAGACAAACACATTAAGACTTCAAGAATTGGAAGCGATAACTGTCATACATCTTGTATCCTTTGAAGCAATAATGTGCACTAAAGACATGAAGGCATTCATTTGATGATCATAAGATGGAAAACAACATCGATGAGACAATTTGCCACATCCATACATAGGGCAAGACCACAGACTTCTCAGTACCTTCAATTTTGGCGCCGAAATGAAGAAGTCTCCTCTTATAAAATCTATTCCACCATCAACTTCATATATGCCAGCATTATGGTGTGCATATTCAATCTTCTTTGGATCGATGTCAACTGCTATTACGTGTCTACACCTGAATGCATAACAACAAAAGTGAAGGGTAAGTATGTTCATGATTGCATACAAGGTTGCACATAGTAGATGAAAGACCATAAGCCCACTTGACCATAACAGCATCAAGGTTCTCATCCGAATAGTAACAAGGATAAGAACCAAAACGAGGCAAATGGAAAAACTCATGATCTGTTTATTCTTCTTAATTGCAGGTCATTGCAGATGCTTTTACCAGAAATTATGTTCTGGCAAAGGCATCATGAGGCAAATTTCTGTTCAAACAGTTTCTAAGGGATACATCAACTCCAAGAATTTACCATTCTAGCTCTTCCTGGAATTTATTTTGCATGTATTTGCTGGAGATCTATGCAATTGCTTTTGCACGAATGGCTCAATGTCTGCACATCTACATCTTCATCAGGCTATGGATAAACTCACATTTGTTTCAACAAGGTAAATTTCTAAGGTTCGGATGCATGTTATCTACCAAAAGAAAGAAACTCTTAACGACTGTGGCTCTAAAAACTTAAGAACTTAAAGAACACAAATGACAAGATGATTGCACACAAGTATGGTATGAGTGTGGTGGTGTAAATTACAATTTCACCCAATACAATGACGGTGAAGTCTTATCAAGGTCTTAGGAAATCTGAAAATAAGCAAATCTTACACAAAAGAGGTCTATTGTAGTGTATGAGGAATCACAAGCTCTCCCAAAAGGTACCATGGGTTTCCTTGCCATATGGGAAAATTGGAGACTAGTGTTACAGGTGATAATTCTCTTTCAGCTGAAAGATTTGCCTTCTCCTAATCAACCACCTAATCCAGAACCAGACTATATTTCACTCATACAAATAAATTCGTAAATCTTCAACCAGAAACACACAGAAAAGAAGAGAAAAGGGTTTTTACATTTGTGCAAATTGGATAGCATTCCCACCGACTCCTGTGAAACCATCCACTATAATCCCACCACCACAACGAACTGCTTGATGCCTAGCAATAGACTGAGGAGTAACAGAAAACCATCCTTCCTCATCCATTTTGATACCTTCATCAAATCTTGAAAAGAGGAGATACCTCTGAAACCAATATTTTTCAATGACAGTGCAGTACTCTTCACTCAAAGGAAAGCTCAGGTCTGCAAGATGCAAATGTTCATCATAAGGATATCAATTAAACAATGACAAGCCCATATTAGCCTAAACATTCTGTAGGGAAAGTAGTGAAGAAAACTTATCATGTCAATTTTTAAAATGTGTTAAATACTGAAGTCAAAATGGAATGCAAGTTGAATAATATAGCGGATTACAAAACGAGTGGAAAACTGCTCATTTCTCCACAAAAAAAAAAACAAACTGACATCAGTGAGAAGATCAACTCTTTTCATACAGATTATACCACATCCTTCTAATGACATCTCAATTATTTATATAAGTAATGAGGATGTACAAATTGAAATATCAGCACCAAGCTGAAGGCAAGGATTATTCCAGTTTCGCACAGGTTCAATCCCCTAATTTCTAAAGACTATATGCTGATCTAGTCTCTTTAACCTATCGGCCTCTATAACCTATCAGGAACCTATCATTTACACATCTTATAAAACAAATAGCACTAACCAGTATCAAAATAATGATTCAGACAGAAGGAACACAAAGCGAATATAAGTCAAAGAACCTTCTTTGACATGCAATGACTTCCTCTGTATCCTTTTTCTTGCAACCATTTTCCTTTCGCTCGTATGAGAGCCACACAGAGAATGCAAGTCATCAAGAGAATCCCCAACTTCCAGCAGTAAATTATTCTCCTCAAGAGATATTTCTGTTGGGCTACTCATCATGCTGCAAGAAGAGAGATATAAGATGCTAAAACAGACAATCATCAATATGATGTAATCAAGTAATTTGTATTGACTAGTAACGTTTTACATTTGAGATAATCAAAATGGGTCACCAAGGCAAGCCCATCAGTCACAAAATAGTTGGAACACTTAAATAAACTCTATAACAGACATGATTCTATCGCACCGAGTACCATACAAATGTAAAACTCCTTAAGTTTTTAAAACTAGGGTAATAACTAGGATGAGTAAATGCATGAGGCCATTCTGTCATATTCTAGACAGAGTCGCACTCTATTTTCGACAAAGGATTTGCATTTCAGCACAGAGGTCAAAGGTTTGAATATCAGTGTTTTCTCTTATTTTTTTTCTGTCTAATTTTTATGTTATCATGTTCCCACCTCAAGTTGATTATTTGATGTGCTTATTATGTCCCCACCCCATGTGACACGAGTAACCCAACTTAACAGCAAGGGAAAGCATTGACATGCTAAAAATTGTGGGGCTGTTTCATCACCTTAGTACCATTTGGTCGAAGATTCCAAAAAGATATATGCGCTACTTGATTAACTTCCTGTGAAATAAGTTTCAAAAATGTCTTTTAAAACCCCATCATTATACAGTTTATCTTTGTAGCTATGTGGATTTACCATTCTGTTACGGTTGGACAGTGCTACGATAGAGGCCTTTGTAGGCTCTGAGAATGCTCCTCACGACAAAAGAATTAAATGCCAAAATTCTTGAATTTTCTGGGAGTAGGTGGAGCCATATACATGAAACATGGTAATATGTAACACAGTATGAGGATGTAACCGCAATAAACAAACAGTTGAAGCACAACAAGAAAGATAGGAAAACAAACTAAATAACAATAAGAGGAAATAATGTTATTCAAACATTTGACTTACTTTTGGATGCCATGCTAGACAAAACATTTGTGGTAAAACCTAAGTAGAGCGTTAGGAAAAAGTCTGCCAAAGTATTTCTATCATATATCACAACTTAGGGCTGCTTAATTAACAGGTCAGATAGTACATGATGAATAAGAAAAAAAATCTCCACATCATACCATGACTTGAAATAAGCAAGCTACTAACTATTAACTCTCACGTAAAAAATTTCTTCCATTCAGAGAGCACAACCTCTGAAATGGCTTATTCTAGATGAGTATGTTGCAACAATGATCTTTAAGACAGTAATAATCGCTATTTTACCTCAAATCACCTAGTCTTCGTGAAGTGGCATCTTCTTCGCAATCTTTCAGGTCGACAGAATCACCTTCACCAACTGGTTGACCAAGTGAATTATGATGATCCACGAAGTCCTTTAATGAATCTACTGTATGCTGCGAAACACAAGTATCTCGTGGTAATGAACAAACACTAGAAATTGAAGGACCAAGATCTTGCTTAGTCAGCTCAACAAGTGTAGCATTGGACTCTGGGTTCTCAATAAATTCTGCCTCTACAGCGTCCATCCCAGGAGGTGGAAACCACGTTGAAACCTGGGTTATACTATTATAATAGTAATTTCTCTGATAGAAAGAGTCCCAGCACACAATCCAGTCTCTACATGAGTTGACATTACTGCTTTGTTCCTGTTGAAGAACCTCTGTACCTTGGCCAATGGCAACATCTTCCAATGACTGATGGATCTCATAACTGTCGCAATGTGTTGTAATAGCTTCAACATGGTTTGCAGATGAAATCTGGTCTAACAAATTGGACTCCACTAAGCTTCCACCAAGTTCTTCCCTGCCACAATCAACAAACGCTTCAGTTGAAGGATGTTGTAAGCAAAGTCCACCTCCAGCATCAGAGTATTTAGAGTTTGGATTAACTGTCAAGTCATACTTGGGCACATTATTAGTCAAAGCAGGGTAACAATCCAGGCAGTCAATTGCCACATTCGATAATCCAGTACAGATCGTTTCCTTGCCAACACAGCTGATCTCAGTCAAGTCTTCTCCTTTATCAGATGTGGAACAAAAATTACTGGCATCCACTTCATTATCATAGCAAGGGATCTCATTTTGGTCCGTCACTGGCATGGAACATAACAAACCACTTGGATTATCTTGAATAACAGTTTGAGATACAACAAGAGGCTCACTCACTTTCGGCAATCGAGTTCCGTCATTCTCAATTCCTTCTTTTCCATAATCATTCTTCTTATGTGTTCTCTTTTTTCTCACTTTGGAAATTCCATTCTTCTTCTGAAAATTAAAAAAGAAAAAACATTTCCAGCAAATCAAAGTATTAGAAGCAGCAAATGGCAAGTATTGTGATACCTTGAGAGAGAGAGAGAGAGATCAAATAGCTTATTTAACCCCTGTTAACAGGATTTATAATTTGAACAGTTCTACAATGGTTCCTCGTCTACATACATCACTCCTCAGCATTTACTACAAATCTCTCTGTTACATAAGTAATCATAATTCAAAGGACAGGCTTTCCGACAAATATTCTCATACAACGCAAATCAACTGTTTAGCAGGCTTGTTCATCACATCTCTTGACACTGAGTTCACATAACTTAAAGAAAGGCTAACCCCCCCAAAAAAAATAAAAAAATAAAATAAAATCCTTGGAACCCTTTAGTTACTTAATTGATGGTGAATTATCATTCTTTCCAGATTTTTAAACGGTGTTAATTGCCATATTCTAAAATGCTGTCACAGTCATGACAAATCCAATTTCAACAAAAGGAGTGACAAATCTTCAAACTTGAAGAAGAACCAAGCCAATCATAATAAATCACCGAAACCACTGATAACACAGAGATACCACCACAAGGCACTGCAACATGATCGCATTCAGAGTTTGCATCTAAAATCCTCAGTAACAGCAAACGCAAAGTGGAACAAGGAATCACCACCTTATTCGTCTGAAACGCAAGCGGAAGACCAAGCTCGCTCATCTGTCTTACGAGTTCCAAGTCCTCTGGTAAAGGACTATAATCTGGAGGGAAAAAAAACAAAATAGCAGAGAAAGCAACAGAATTTGAGCAATTTGCGATCATTGAGAAACAAGAATATCTACGACATAGCAATTTCTTCGGCCACATAGCAAGCCAGTACAAAAGGGCAACGAGGGGAAGGACAAATACTCACCCGCGGCGGTAGAGACCACGTTTGAGCCGACATTGTCGTCGCGGCGAGGTGGGTTCTGCATCGAACCCAACAAAAAAATAGAAAACATCAACATTCTCCAACTGGGTATAGTAATCAGAGAACCACGGAGGACGCAGCACAGGTCAAGACCAAGACGAAAGCTTACACTAGTTTCGGTGGAAGGCGGAAGTTCTTGCGCCGACGAAGAGCCGTGGTCCCTGGAAAGAGCAGAGCAACTCACCGTAAGACACGCGCACGCGCACGCACACGAACGCACACAGCGCGAGAGGGAGAGAGGGGTAGACCAGAGAAAGACATGGGTGAGCTTGAAGAGGGAGCCGAGAGCTCTGATAGCAGGACCGTCTTCTTCGCCGGCGAGCTGGACAGTGTCCATGCCGCTCTCCTAGAAATTATAAGAGAATTTAACGAAGAGAGATCTCGGAGAAACGGCGGGGCATCGAAGCTGAAGGGGGAATTTATAGTCGGACCTCGTCGCGTTTCGGTCGCGAAGACGGACAGCGACCGACCCCGGCGACAAGAACATCGAAACGCAAGGAATCTCGAATTAGACGAGGAGCTAGCCCCAACATGGCAAATTCGAATTTTTGTCCTTATTTTTCTGCCTAGGAGGGGGAAAAAAAGAGGATGAAAAAATCATTGCGACCATCTATCCAGTATATGAAGGACGTAAAATTGCACGTGAAAATAAAATTTAGTATTTAATTGGGTGTCTAGATTTTTCATTCAATTAAGTATCCAAATTTTTGAAATCGCAATTTAAAGGGTGCCTCCATTTGAAAATGTGAACGGTATTGGCTGATATGGGCACTGGTTTCGTTAAGTTGCCATTAAATTGTATTTGTTTGTGTCCGTGTGTCGATTGCTTCATTCTCTTTTGTTTTTCGTGCTCTCTCTCTCTCTCTCTCGTTTAGATTGCAAATTGGATCTTGGTCGATCTTTTGGCACCGCCCACCGTTGCTTAAGCGACCTTGGCACTATGACGTCACCAGCGGGACTCCAATTTTGTTATTACCGTTTGTTATAAAGGTGGACAATGACCAATTGGGGTGCTAATGTTGGAGTCCCGGTACTAGGTAATCGGTTTCAGAGTTCAATTCTTGATGACCTTAGTTGTAAAAGATTGAAATCGCAAATCAAACCGATTGGTTTTAAAATGGCTCATTCTTTTTTACTTTGGAGTAAATATGAATCTTTATAATAATACATAAAACGTGCACTTCATAATGCTAACATTCTTTGATCTAAGTTCCCAACAAAAAAGAAGAAGAAAAAAACCAAAAATTCTTTGGTCGTGTGGTTATGTGATTATTCATTTTGGTTGGTGCTCAAATTGAACTGGACCGGATACTAGCTCACATTCTCAAAAGCTCAGCCCAACACTTTTTTTCTTTCATCTTGGTACAAGAAGACTCCAACGAAGAAGACGAGGAGAGAGAGAGAGAGAGAGAGAGAGAGAGAGAGAGAGAGCTCGTGGGAAGAGAGAAAAAGGGAGAAAGGGGAAGTTTTTGTACGTGATCAATTCGGACGCCTCAACAACCTGAATTAACACAGTTTCACAATGATGGTTGAGTAATCAAAGCCTCTAATTGTCTAATCAAAGGAATCATCAACATTAGAGCTTGAACTTCAAGATTAGGTCGATTCTAAATTGCTACGTTTTATTGAAGAGTTTTCGGGGTACGTGCATGCGTGCGTAAATGATTGTTTATGATGTTGTTAAGTTATGGTATTTTATGGATCTCAATCTAAGCTTATGGTTTGCCTAAAATGAAATTTTGAATTTGGCCATGCATGCTGGACAGATTGCAAATAGTAAACTTTGGGATGAATTTCAACTATTTATAGCTAGGTTTTGAGGTGGCCAAGTGATGGTTCTTGTTGTATGTCGAAAGGGTTTTCTATGGACTATACGTTTGCAACGAAGTTCTCTAGAGGAAGTTATGACATGGACAATTTTAGCAGGCGAGCTACACATAGTGGACAGCAAAAGGTTTCCACTATGGTTGAACTTTCCGTTAGCAAGGAGGTGTCGTCTTATCAGTGAAAAAGCATAGTATAGTCAAGTCATTTATGAAAATATCTTTTTACTTGGTCTTTTAATATTGTTTTTCAAAATTCGAGTGCATTGACTCGATAACTATCGTATGTTAGTTTTTGGCTTTCCTATATGAGTGATACTATCTGTTTTTGCATTTGTAAACTTACATTTTCAAAAACGATCATGAGTTAATAAATAATATCTTTCGTTGCATTAAATAGGATTGAGCATTTAATACTATTTTGTTTGTTTGACATGGGAATTCATCTTTTAACTTTAGTTTGAATGATTATTTGTAAATAATTTGTGAAACCTTTTATGAAAGAATCACAAAAAGTTAATAATTTAAGAATGTGGTTTTTGAAAAATGTTTTGATATTGAAGGGTGAAAGTTATGATTTGGTTATAAAACCTAAGTTGTGCTATATTTTTTTATTTTGGTTGTGGATTACTGGAGATTGAGATTAATGGACACCCGGACCCTAGAGTGCCAAAAGTTGGCACAAATGAATACTTAAATGTCAAAAATTATGAAAGTGACATTTAAGTGATAAAATCGGAGTAAAATGAATCATTTAAGTGCTAATCCGGCCAAAATGTTGATGTGGCGATTTTCTGGCGAAGTAAGTGCAAAATGGTGTCATTTTGGTTCGATATGGTAAAAAATTAATATAAAAATTAATTATATGAAATTTAAAACTAAATTTATTTAAAATATTTAAAAATACAAATACAAATATTAAAAAAATTAAAAAGAAAGAGGCGGCGGGGCCGAGCCCTCGCCGCCACCTCCTCGTTATCACCGGGAAGGGCCGACGACGGAGGGAGGAGGGTCGGCCAAAGCAACCTCGGTCGACTAGCGGCGAGGGCCCACGAGCCCTCACCCAAATCTAGCGAGGGTCGATGACCCTCACTCGGCTGGGCCAAGGGCCACCGCCTATTGAGGCGACCCCCAATGGGCGGCAGCCCTTGGATTGGCCAAGCAAGGGCCGCTAGTCGGCCGGGGTCGTTAGCCCCTAGCTAGGGCTCGGCAACCCTAGCTGACCCTCCCCCTCTGTCGCCGGCCTTTCCTAGCGGCGACGGCGAGAGCTCGGCCCTCAACCGCCTCTTCCTTTTTTTTTTTTTTAATATTTGTATTTGTATTTTTAAATATTTTAAATAAATTTAGTTTTAAATTTAATTATATTAATTTTTATATTAATTTTTTACACGCCAACACTAAAACGACGTTGTTTTTGCATTGTCACTTTCGTGTGTAAAATGACGCCGTTTTGCACTTACTTCGCTGAAAATTGCGCACGTCAACATTTTGGCCGAATTGACGCTTAAATGATCAATTTTGCTTTGATTTTGGCATTTAAGTGTCACTTTCGAAACTTTTTTTTTTTTTGGAAAGGTAATGATATATTGAGCTATGAACCAATAATTACAGAAGATTAGGCACCACAAAACTTTCACTCAAAGAGACACAGCGTTAAAAGGAGTGAAAGGGCGTCTAATGCAAAAGAACACCGCACAACGGTCAAAGCAAGCAGGCCAACATAGATGACCGAAAACAAAGACAAGACAACCACGCAGGGCCGGGGAAACAAAGAGAACAACACCAACCAAGGAACAACAACAAGGAGGACCCGAAGATCCGAGGCAAGGCCGCCGAGGAGGCGTAAAAAACGGGGAGGCAGCCGCAAAACACACTGAAGGAGATACTAGGTGGTTAGCGTAGGAGAAGAGAAAATAGAAGGGTCGAGCCCCCAATTCTGTTGAAGCCTTCTATTTCTCGGGCAATCTTCGACGCTTCTAAAGGTTAAGGCTTTGTCCTTGACCACTTTAATGAGATGTTTTTTGACAACCACAGGCACCACTGGATGACCTCTGAAGAGAATGTCGTTCCTATACCTCCAAATAAGGTGACAGAGCGCAGCAAAAGAGAAGCGTCCTATAGAATGATAGAAGTCCTTATTTCGTTCTTTTTCGTTTGGTCTGTTGTCGGGGTGGACTTGGATTATCAACTATGGTTCGTCTTTGGGGGGCAAAATTTGGGTCGGTTGGGACCCTTCGCTAGTTTATTTTGAGGTGATAGTTTCCAATGATCAGGTCATCCATGGCAGAGTTAGGCTTCTGTCGTCGAGTCTTTGTTGTTGCACCTTAGTTGTCTACGCATAGCACTCTTTTGTTTCTAGAAAGCCCTTATGGGTGGACTTGATCAAGATGAGCTCTTGCATCTACGACCTTCCATGGATGGTTTCTGGTGACTTCAACGCTATTAGAGACCCCTTTGACAAATTTGGCGGTACTAATGCCTGGCCTCCCTCCTTTGAGGAATTTAATCATTGCTTGGATTAGTCGGAGCTTGAGGATTTGAGATATGTAGGCTTTCGGTTTACCTAGTCGACGTCTTTAGGGGCCAACCGGAAAGCGAGAAAGATTGACCGGGTGCTGGTTAACGCTCTTTGGAGTTTGCATTTCTCTTACTCTGAAGCGTCGTTTCTGACACCTAGTATTTCTGACCACTCTCCAATGTTGGTCAAGGTGATTCAATCGGTTTTGCGAATGAAGCCTTTCAAGTTCTTTTATTTTTGGATGGAGCACCCTTCATTTCATGACATTGTCACCTAGGTGTGGGAGGCTCTAGGGGAAGGTGTTCCCATTTTCAAATTGGTTACCAAATTAAAAGCCTTGAAGAGATTACTCAAGCAGCTGAATAGAGACTCATTCTCTAACTTGTCTGAGAGGGTTGCCCAATACAGGGATGCTCTAAGGTTAACACAAGAGGACCTACAGCAGGATCCGACCAACATCCTCCTGGCGGAGCTAGAGAAGAGGCACCGTAAGTCTTTTGTGGAGTTAAGGAATCAAGAGGAGGCCTTCTTTAAACAGAAATCCAAGATCCGCTGGCTGGAGAATGGTGACAAGAACACCAAGTACTTTCACCATTCAGTGACTATGAGGCAGCTGAAGAATAAAATCATCTCGATCCTTGATAGAAATGGGAATCTTGTCAGTGAGCCGAACCTTGTTCAGGAGACATTCGTTTCTCACTTCAAAGAGCTATTTACCTCACGATCTCTCCCTCCTAGGCCGGCCTTGGAGGACTTATAGCGAGCTATCCGGTGTCCGCTCTCTAAGGCTCAAGTTGCTTCGCTCGCCCGTCCATTCTCGAAGATGGAGATTCAGGATACCTTGTTCTCTCTAGCTAGAGGAAAGGCTTCGGGGCCAGATAGGTATGGCGTTGAATTCTTCAAGAGTAACTGGGACCTTGTTAGGTCGTTGGTCATGGATGCAATGAATGACTTATTTGTCACGGGGAGATTTTTGAGAGAGATTAATGCCACCATCCTGGTGTTGATTCCCAAGGTGCCTAATGCGATCTCGATAAATGATTATAGACCTATTACTTGCTGTAATACGATCTACAAATGTTTTACCAAGGTCTTAGCCAATCGTGTCGCGACTGTTCTTTAGGATACCATTAGCCCTTCTCAAAACGCCTTCGTTAAGGGTCACCGGATTAGGAATAATATTCTTCTAGCCCAGGAGTTGTTTGTAGGGTTTCATCTTCAGTCGTATACCCCCAAATGTGCTGTGAATGTGGACTTTCAGAAAGCGTATGACACAGTAGATTGGGACTTCCTTGAGATAGTTCTCCGGGCTTCTCACTTCCTAAACTACTTCATTCGGCTTATTATGGTATGTGTGCGCACACCTATGTTTTCTATTTTATTGAATGGAGATCTCCATGGATTCTTCCCTAACAACCATGGCCTTCGACAGGGAGACCCTATGTCCCCTTATTTGTTTACCTTGGTGATGGAAGTCTTCTCGGGGATCCTCACTTCCCGTGCGGAGCTACTTGGCTTCAACTTCTCCTAGAGATGCAAGGCCACTCGGTTATCTCATCTATTCTTTGCAAATGATGTGTTTCTAGTTTGCAGAGCGGATATGGCCTCCAGCAGGCTTCTTAAAGATAGGTTTGATACATTCTCGGCTTGGAGTGGTTTGATATCGAACAACAACAAAAGTGACGTGTTCCTCACGGGTGGCTCGGATGAATTGAGAACTCAGATCAAGAATACCCTTGGATTTGTTGAAGGAAAGTTACCGGTGTGCTATCTAGGAGTCCTTATCATCTCCTCGAGGCTTAGCAAGGCGGATTGCGTTGTCTTGGTTGATTGCATTACGGCAATGGTGCAATCTTGGACTCATCGCTTTCTCTTTTTTGCCAGAAGAGTTCAACTTATAAGGTCAGTGCTCCATGCAATTCAGGCTTATTGGGCTAGTGTATTTATTATTCCTGTCGTAGTCTTAGATCGTATAGAGTAGATCCTTAGACAGTTCCTGAAAGGGCCTGGCCTTGGTAAGGGAGGTGCCAAGGTATCCTAGGAAGATGTATGTCTCCCTAGGGAGTAAGGTGGTCTTGGGATTCGTAGACTACGAGAGTACAACAAATCGGCCATGCTTAAACATATTTGGACCCTCTTAACTAACAAAGAGTCCTTGTGGTGCAAGTGGATTCACTCTACTTTTCTGAGAGGGAAGAACTTCTGGATGGTTAAGGCTCTGGCTTGTTGCTTTTGGGCTTGGAGGAGGATCCTACACTTGAGACTCGAGGTCCGACTCAATTTCCGCTGGAGGATTGGTGATGGGCGGACGGTCTCCCTCCGGTTTGATCATTGGCACCAGAGTGGGCCATTGGATCTGATTTGCTTGGAGTAAACTATCTTAGAGTCGGGGCTTCCTAGGTGTGCAGCCGTTGCGGACCTTTTCTCTGAGCCAGGTCGAGCCTTTAGGATGGTGATGGACTCGTGGGGCCAGCTCCCTATTCTTCTCCCTGAGGTTCCGGATAGATTCGTGTGGAGTGTTGATCCGTTTGGTCTCTTCTCGGTGGCTTCTGCATGGAACAAAGTTATCACTTCGAGGTACCAATTCAATCTATGGTTGATCATTAAGAACCATCTTCCAACACAAGCTTTTGTTATTCCTATGGGAGGATCGAGAGGGAAGTTTATGCCTTCTGCAAGCTCACGCTGGATTTTATAGACCATCTTTTCTTCGGCTGCGGTATTACTTCGAGTATGGCTTATTTTTGGGTGGCCAAGTGCAATCTCCCGTGGAGAAACGGGTCTTGGGTGGAAAATCTTCAGTGGGCGATGAAATTCCTATCAGCTCGGCCAAACAAAGACCATTCGAAAGAACCAATTTACGAACCTCGGCTCTCCTTAAAGGATCCATAAGACCATGAATATTCAAAAGCCGAAATACATAACGAAACTAAGAACAAACTACGCTATACAAGAAAACTAAGGAGGCAAGGCCTACCTTGGCTTTTGAAGCCTGTGGCGATGGGGTCCCAACGCGCCGCCAATGGACTTATCCAGTACCGGATCCGGGGCAAGTGCAAGAAGCCGATCTTATATGATCTCCACCATTGTCACGGCACGAGGCTGCTGATGAAAAGGCGAACCAAGGGATGTTATATCCTCCTCGTCCGATGATGCAAAAGAAGCCACGACTTCCGACTCCAATCCATGATCCATGCTGGAGGAGAGAACCTGGAGCTGTGGTGGGTCTGCCGTGAGAGAAAGGACCACCTTGGGGGGGGCACTGTATTCCCTTATCGTCTTCCGAACCGAAGCGGGCAGAGAAGGACCCGCTGCGGGCAGAGGCGGATCAACAGCCTGGGCTTTGTCCTAAGAGGGCTGTCCAGGCCCTGCAGCAGAGGAGGAACTGGGTGACTCCCACACAAAGGGACTTGATTTTTCTTCTTCCTGCCCCTGAACTTCTTCCAAGGCTGTTCCTGGGTGGGTTGAGGAGGAGCACCCACCACCGGAAGATCCTCAGCCTCCAGGGGGACGGACATCGATGGGATCGGAGTGGACTGGACCTAAGCAAGGCCAATCGCGGACTGAGGAGGGACAGATTCGACCACGGCATTAGGCACAACCGAACTAAAAGCATCAACTATGGGAGATGGAGCAACTGTCTTCTGCGGATCTAGTTCAACCACAACCGAATGGGGAGGGGCGGCCAACGGAGTAGGGGTGGCCTGCGGAGCGGGTGGGTCTGGCCAGGCGACGAATGGACTGTCTTGGGTTGGAGGTGCGCCCATCGGCGTTTTGTTTGCGTGGGGGGGGCTCGGTAGTTGTGGCCAAAAGCTTTGCAATCCGGGCACTCAGCCGAGAGGCATTCATATTGAATGTCGATGGTACGGGAAATTCCCTTCAAGACGACTCTGGCCGACTCCACTCTCGGCTGATTCGTCGTGATCTCGACACATATTCTTGCAAAGGATACCATCTTCATTTGATCAGTCCGTTGATCAACATAGAGAGGCTTCCCCACCATGCTTGCAATGGCGCTCATTGCTGGCATCATCCAGCATTTAAGCGGTAAGTTTCGCAAACGAATCCAAACCGGCATGATGGATTGGTCTTCTCTCTTGAGGTCCATAAGAGGCTTCCATTGCCTTAGAATGAGCGACACTTTAGCGATGGTCATCGGCCCATCTTCAAGGATTTTCCTCCTAAACCCGGAGTCTGAGATTTGGAGGAAAAGAAATGCTTGATCATTGGCGAACATCTCTTCGAGCTTGGAGCCCCAAGTCTTCCTCAAGGATTGCTCCATCAAACTGAATGAGAGTTTCCTCCTCCCAACGAGATAACCCACCAAAAAATCATGCCACTTCGGGTCCATGGCATCAAGGGCTTCATCCGGGAGGTTCACCACAGCCTCTCCATCCACAAATGTAGGAGGAACGAAGGATAAGTCGGACCATTTTACCGCCAGCCGAGCCACATTTGCCCAGGAGTGTGCCAGGGCTTCGTGGTGACCAGCCGAAGGGTGCTTGGAGGCCGACCGCATGCGACTTCTGCCTCTCGAGCGGTGCGGCCTAGAGGGTGGCACTTGTGGGCCTTTCAACTTGCTCCTCGGATCAGCTTCACCGGATGAGGAAGCCATAGCTAGACCAGGTTGAACCGACGGCATAGCATTGCCAAGAGCAAGGTTCAGATGCCCCATATAGTTGACAGCCGAAGGTCGGCTTGAAGAAGCATTAGCGGCCAGAACAGGTTCTGCAGATATTTCTACAAATAAGCTGAACTGCATCCCACAATTAACCGGAAAACAGAAGATCAAAGGTGAGGTAACGAATCCACCAACCTTCAACCACCCTTCTCCAGTCTATAGGTGCCAACCAACTCCATAAAACAGCAGCAGAACACACCATCACTACCGCACCAGAAATGGACAGACACTTAGTGTAGCAGCAACAAACGCAAGGGAGGAGGGAAAACTGACTTGAGAATCGAATTCGGTGGAGACCGTGCCAGAATAATCTAGGAAACTGCCACTAAAGGAGAACCAAACACCCAATTTGCTCCCCTCAAGCTCGCAAGACAGGGCCGAGCAGCTCTAGATGCTCACAGACCCGTTCGCACGCGCAGCTCCTCAATCAAATAGATCTTCGCACCCAGCTCAATCCAACCGGAGCCTTTCGGAGGTTAGGAAGGACTAGGTGAGGGGAGACTCTCATCCAAAAATCAGTCGAAAGCACCCATAGGAACTCCTAAACGGAGCATAAGACCAGCGAGAAAACCAGAGGCGAAACTGGCTAGAAAATCGGAATCTAGGACAGACGATTTCTACAAATGTAGACCTTCATTTGCAAAATTGTTTAGTGGAAGCGAAGAGGGGAGAGAGATGAAGTTTCCCTCCAAAAATCAGCTCATTTCGACACCCACAGCCCCGGGAATCAACAAAACACCAGCATGATGAATAAGGACTCGGGAAACCGAATTGGGAGGATCCGGTGAACAGTAACCCTTGGTTCAAATTTCACTTTTGTAACTTTTGGTACTTAAGTATCCATTTGTGCCAACTTTTGGCACTTAAAGCAATCTTTTGCTGAGATTAATGGATTATGCTCAGTATCTCTGTGAACCCATTAAGGAGTATGTGAGTATGCTCATACTAATTTAGGATATCCTTGTGAGCCAAGCTATAAGCTAAGAATAGGTAGAGACCTAATCAATGGGGATCTTGGTTGCCTTATTACAGGTGTTATGCGTGATCATTGCTGGATATTTAAGCATGAGTTTAGTTAATAGAATGGACCATTAATGTTTGTTTTGATGAGATTAATTAATGAGCTGGACCATTGGTGTGTGCTTTGATATTATCTTGAGTATTTTTGCTATAAACTTATTATATTAGAGTAAGAAATATTATATTTTATTCTTCATGATTTGTTAAAAAATATCATATTTTATTCTTCATGATTTGTTTAATTTTGGATTTACCGAAAGTCAATTATGTTTCTTTTAGTTGTGCATAGTGATTGTTTGACTAGAAGAAATGTATTACTCATTGGACCGTGGTAGCTTAATCCTTTCATCTACTTGCTTTTCGAGTCGTAAGTAAGAGGTGAGCGTTTCATTACTAGAGATGACTTTTTGATAATGGGGATTTTTTAGTATGAATTATCTATAATTGATAAGTTTGTGAGTTAGTTTTTGATGGAGGTGTAGATATTTTGTTGATGGTTTATAGAAAACTCTGATATTGTAACCAAATAACATTAATGTTGAATATATATACATATATATATTTATATGGATGTATATATGTTGATATCAGATTGAACTTTGGTTATGTTGAGGCTACATATTTTCTTCAAAAGACAACCTTGTCATGCCCTTGTCCTTGTTGAGTTAGAGGTGTGATAGTGTTGGATGGAGCCAAGCATGCCCAATGGCGGTGATGACATCATAGCATGACTAGGTAAGCTTGGTCAATTAAGAAGAAAAAAGAACAAAAGGAAAAAAAGGTAGAATAAAAAGGTTATTCGATTTATATCAAGTAGGGATATGTGATAAGTCCTAAAATTTATCGTAAAAGTGTAATTGAGTCCTAAAACTTTCAAAAAGTGTAATTAAGTCATAAAATTTGCCAAATTTGTGCAATCAAGTATTTCTATTAACACTATCAATTTGTTTAACAAAAAATGCCGACGTGGCATTTTAAAATTTATTTATTTATAATACGTGGCATTTTTTATTACTTTTTTCTTTAAACCTTATTTAAATAAACTTAAACAAAGCTAAAATAATTTAAAAAACAAAATTGGAAACAAAGAAAAAAAGGGGCAAGGATTATGACTAAGCACGCTGCCACCACTCATCATTAGAGAGGGCAACGGCCCTTGCTTGTGGCCTAAGCGAGGGTCGGTGTCACCCAGATCTGGGGGAGCCTCGTCAGTCCTTGCCTAGGTTGGCAATGGCCTCACCCAGGCCGGCGAGGACTAACCCTCCTCCACAACTTAGGTTGGCGAGGTCATTGGCCCCTTTGATGATGGTAGCAGTGGTAGCGCCTAGCCACGATTCCTACCCCTTTTGTCTTTTTGTCTAGTTTTGTTTTTAAAATTATTTTAGCTTTAAAAAGTTTTTTTTACTATTATTTAAATAAGATTTAAAGAAAAAAAGTAATAAAAAAAGGCCACATAGGAAAAATAAATTAATTTTAAAATGTCACATTAACATTTTTTGTTAGACAAATTGACAATGTTGACATAATGACTTGATTGAATCAAATTAATAAGTTTTAGAACTTGATTATATTTATTGAAAGTTTTAGAATTTAATTGTATTTTTGCAACAAGTTTTAGGATTTATAGTATACATACCTCTATTAATTAAAGTTGGCATTTTTAATAAGGGTGTGTAACTGAATTGGTTCTATCCAAGAACTAGACCAAATCGCCCAAAAAATAGGTTTGGGAAGCCGTCCTTGTTGGAATTAGTCTAGGAACATGTTTCAAGTAAATACCTACTCGGGCACCAGATCGGACCATCGTATTTTAGAATCAATTTTATAAGCTAAGAAGCCAAAAACCTAATTTCTTTTTCTCCTGAATTCTAACCTCCGCACTCATTCATCCTTTGTCCTTCCTCAATACTCCTCCTCTATTTTTCCTCTTTCCCTAATTTTTTATGGATGAATGAGGAATGTAGTTTTATAATTTATGTTTTATGTTGTGTGTTCATCTCATGGATTGTTGATTTTGGTGGATGGGAATTTCAGGATGCGTTTGGTAATCATTTTATTTTCAGAAATAATGTTTGCTCAAAAATAGTTTTTCTTGATTCTGTTCCTAAGAACAATTTCTAAGTATTTGAAGGCACTCGGTAAATTATCCAAAATTTCTATTCCCAAAATAGAAATGCGTTTAGTAAAACCCTTAATTTTTTTTTAATACAAACCATTTTCTTTTAATCTTTTAATAATTTTATTAAGTTTTTTTTTCTTTTTCCCTTTTCATCTTCTCCTTTCCCCAGTCGACGGCCATGGTTAGAGGAGGGCTAGTGAGCTCATCGGAGTGTTGCCGACTAGAGCCTCATCATGATTGGGTGAGGTCAAGTTCAACTAGCAACTGCGAGGCTCGACCTTGTTGACGCCTAACCAAGGTGAGGTTCGACTTGAGCTTTGCTATGGCTTGGCATCGCCGGGGGCTAGCTACGCTCGAGTGAGCTTGCTAGCTCTCGTCTAGCCGGTTGCTAGCCATGGCCAAGGTTGGTGATCAGCCAAAGGAAGAAGAAGAAGAAGAAAAGGAAAGAGAAGAAGAGGAAAGAGAAGAAAAGAGGAGAACAGAAAAAGAATTAGGCTTGATTGTAGGAATGGTTTTCGGAAACAAGAAGTAACTTTTTTTACTTCTTGAACTTTTCCAAATCTTTTCCCAGGAATAAAAAATAGATTTTTATTCCCGAAAACAAATTCTGTTATTTATTTATTTATTTCCAAGAACAAAATAATATAGTCAGTTTACCAAATAGGGCTTTACTGTTCATCTTCTACTTTGAACCGTTTTGTTATTCATAATCTCATATGATTAATGTAAAAATGAACGAAAAAAAGGAATATGAAAAAAGATTCTCAAATAGACCCTAGAGTTGGAGTAGAAAAGTAGGTTCCAAAACCGATTTTAGGTGAATAGAGCAAATTTTAGGGTTCAAAAACTAGGAACTAATTATAATATGATAGGTTCCAAGTTCCAACTCTAATATCTACCCATCCCGAAACTAATTACCCATAATTTCTAATTCTCATATGAGTGTCATTTATTGAATAAGCGAGTTATCCAATGAAAACACACGGTGTGGCATTTCATTACACAGAAGCCTCACATTGACTTATATTTTGAAGTTCGGATCCTTAATTGAAATTGCATTTTTTAAAGTGTGAAAGAAAATTCATAGTTAGACCATATATCTTTCATAGCTAGATATAATGGGACGAACCAATTTTATTGTTTCCAACTTTTCCTTTTCTGGGTCTTCTCATTTTTGACTTTTTATGAATGTTGAGAAATTCATACAAATACTTTAATTTAATAAAAAATATTTATAAATTTTCAAAGTTCTTAAATATATATATTTTTATAACTTTATATTACTCGAATAATCTTTATTTTTATTTGAAAAGAGTCATAAGAGGAAGAAGTAAGAAACGGACATCCTCTGCTGCCGCTAGTAGCGCGCTGCATAGACTGCAAGCAGTCGCCACCAGTGCCGCCCTAACGTCGCGGCGTAGAAGACGAAGGCACAGAGGTAACAAAGAAAATGGACGACGAGATTGAGGAAGGCATGTTGGTGGACGAAGACGTCCGCTCGCCGGAGCAGCAGCGGCCGCAGCAGCAGCAGCAGCAGCCGCCGCCGCCGCAGGAGCGCAAGGCGGAGAAGTCACCGCACGATATGCTGAGAGAGAGCAAGGGCTCGGTGGAGGAGATCGCGGCTCAGATCCTCTCGATCAAGAAGCAGGGCCTCCCGAGGTCTCAGCTCAGGGAGCTCGCCACCCAGATGTTCCTCCACTTCGTCACCCTCCGCCAGGTCCTCTCGGAAGCCCTCGCTCGCGGTTTCTGTTTCCTCGCCCTAGGGTTTTGCTCTCGCTTGGTCTGGAGTGGCGTTCTTTTTGTTCTGCTTTGTTTTTACCCGGGCGGCTGTTTTTAAGTTTCGATTGGGAGATGAATTGGAGTAGGATGGTGGCGAGATTTTGTTCGATTGAGGAAAAGTGGGGGCTTTTGTGCTGAATTTTGGAGGCAAATGTGGTTACTGAGGGGTTTAGAGTCAGGGGTTTGTGGAGGAGATTGCCCTCAATTTTGCGGTCGCAGTGTGGCAGACATTATCTGGTTGTCCTTGATTATTTGCTATTTTACAAATGGATTCGTGGTGATATATGATGGAATGTGGAATCCAGGACCGGCTTCTGGTTGTAGGTTGGATGCAAGGAGGAGGAGAATGGCTTGTATAGGGAGCTTTGCAAAGTTGGATCTTTAATAGTCCTGTTTCACTAATCGTCCCAAGTCCCAAGCTAATTTTGTAAGCGGTATTACTGAAGGCGATGTTTAGGATGAGTTCGGTTGACCCTATTCTGGTCCTGATGAGATGGAAACTAACTGTTCTTTGTAGCTGACACCGGGAAATTTTTCGTAGGATTTTGTTACAATCAAGATTTTTTAATTACATAGCGCTATTTGAAGTTGCGTGGAAGAAGGGAAACGATTCTCAAGAAAATTCTTTGAAGCCTTGGGAGAGTAGGGAGTGGTAAGAAATTAAGTTCGATATTAGAACTTTTGAGGTAGATAATGTAAATATTATGACAAGGAAAGATCAATGCCATGCTCGTGAGTTGAAAAGGAAACAATCATCGGTGACTCCTTAGTGTAAGGGCAATAATTGTACTTCTCCTTTATATCCTCTCGCCCTTCCTTAATTAGGTCTCATTTTTGTTGCTCCCATCTCTTTTCTTGTGCTTTGGTTTTCACCTGATCCTGATTGGGATTGAAGATATAATGGCTATAGTACACACATTCAGATGCGCTGCTTGTTTTGTAGCGACTGACTTATTCTTATGTTGCACTACATATTTCATGATCTAGATAAAAACTTGATCATTTTTTATAAGTTGATTTGTCTTCTTAACAGGCAAACCGCTCAATATTGTTAGAGGAAGACCGGGTAAAAGCAGAAACAGAGCGAGCAAAGGCACCGGTAGACTTCACAACCTTGCAGCTTCACAATCTGATGTATGAAAAGAGTCATTACGTAAAAGCAATTAAGGCATGCCGGGACTTCAAATCAAAATATCCAGATATTGAACTCGTTCCTGAGGAGGAATTTTTTCGTGATGCACCTGAAGAGATTAAAGACTCAGGATCCCATAATGACGCACATGATCTAATGTTGAAAAGGCTTAACTTTGAGCTCTTCCAGGTGACTGGTGATCGTTCTTTTGTCTGCAATAGTGTGTGTATGCTTATGCCTGGTTTCTGTAATATTTTATGGTACTAGTTTAGTAGGTTTTTCTATGCAGACTGTTTACAGTCAGCTTTTGATCACTTTTCAAATTTACTGTTTGTTCTTTTATAATTTATTGGTTGCATAATATTGGCAAAAAATCATCTTACCAGTGATTTTTGTTACCTGGACATGGCCCAGCACTGAGAAGGCTGGTGCAGTCAATGGAATATTACAATATGGAATCGGTTAAATTTCTTAGATAGGCAATTGGAGTATTGAAACAAGTTAATTTCATTTTCATATTTTGTATTGCCCATTTTGCTCAAGTTGATTAGAGCGTTTAACTTTGATGTCAAGTCTGTTTGCTTCTCAGCAATATTTAAGCCTAGCTAGCGAAAGTTTTATCTAGTGATGATCAATTTGCTAAAAGCCTGGAAAGATTTTCTTATTTGATCTTTTTGCTATCTTTCTTTTTCTGGTATAGTTATCGTCATCTTCTTTATTGTTCTTTTTCCCTCATGCATGTTACATATTGTTGACAATCATAAATAGACTGAGACAGAGTATATTACTTGGAACAGCGCAAAGAGTTATGCAAACTTCATGAAGAATTGGAAAAACGTAAAAAAGGCCTTTTGGAGACCATTGCTAACCGAAAGAAGTTTCTCTCTAGCCTTCCCTCACATCTAAAGTCTCTTAAGAAGGCATCCTTGCCAGTGCAGAACCAATTAGGGGTTTTGCACTCAAAGAAGCTGAAGCAGCATCACTCGGCAGAGTTGCTTCCACCACCTCTATTTGTGATTTACTCACAGCTAGTGGCACAAAAAGAAGCCTTTGAAGAAAGAATTGATGTGGAGATAGTTGGAAGTGTGAAAGATGCTCAATCCTTTGCACGCCAGCTAGCCAACAAGGACTCTGGTAATTGAGAAAGAGATTTTCTCCATTGGTTTTATCCTTTTGTTATTAATGATTGCTGATTTTATTGGGGAATTCATCTTCCCAAAATGTGGAGATAGTGATCAATATTATTGATAATGTTAGAAAGTTCAACAAAAATGTTTTAAGCTTTTAGACGGAGGGACACTACTTGCAAAAGACCTAGACAACTCTTAGATAAGCTATTTTAAATACTTCAACACTCTCTCGATAGCAAATTGGATATGTGATGGCACATGTAATAGGTGGATGGGGAATAAGATATATAAGAACCATACTGATGAATTTTTAAATGGGTCATGGATAATTGAGACTTGGCTTTGAAAACTAGAAAGCCCAACTTAAAAAGGTTAAGCTATTAGGGGAATGGACGCTATATGGATATAGGCTCACAGCAACCTTGTAGATAATCCATGTTGCATACTTTAACAAGTTATACATAGAGCAATGCATTGGTAGGTCATTACAACTGTTTCACAAGGTATTCTTTACTGCTGGAGCTTGTAAGTAAATCTACTTAATTATGTTAGACCAAATTATTTGAAATTCCATTAGCCATAAGTATGCTGTCTCTCTGAGGTGCTTTAAGTAGTTAGTTTCAAACCAGCTTCATCTTCAGACCCAAGGCAGAAAGGGAGCTAAAGTTATGTGCTTTGATGGTCCAGGGATCTCTGCCAACTCGGACAGCTCAAGGTTAGATGATGATGTGGTTGATGAAGATGATGATGGGCAGAGAAGGAGAAAAAGGCCAAAGAAGGTTCCAGTCAAAGAGAATCTTGAACAGACAGGGTTTTATCAAGTTCATCCCCTGAAGGTCATCCTTCATGTATACGATGATGAAGCTTCTGATCAGAAGTCTTCAAAACTTGTGGCATTGAAGTTTGAGTATATGTTGAAGTTAAAAATTGTATGTGTTGGAATAGAAGGTTCCAACGATAGACCAGAAGATAACATTTTATGCAACTTATTTCCCAATGACACCGGGCTTGAGCTTCCTCATCAGGTATGTATGTCTAATTATAGTTCTCCCAAAATCAATTAACTTTGTTTCTAGGACTAATCTCCTTCGTGTCTACATGTTTTGGACATTCTCATTTTCCCTCTAATGGGATGTATTTGGTGTGATTACGATGCAGTCAGCCAAACTAGCTGTTGGCGACGCCCTTAATTTCGATGAAGGAAGAACTTCACGTCCATATAAGTGGGCCCAACATCTAGCAGGAATTGATTTCTTACCAGAAGTTTCACCATTGTTTGCTGGCCACGAGAATGCAAATGGTGACATTTCCAAAAGTGAGGTTGTTGCTTCTGGTCTTTCGCTATACCGCCAGCAGAATCGTGTACAGACAGTTCTGCAGAGAATTCGGTCACGAAAGAAGGCTCAGATGGCTCTTGTGTGAGTCAACATCTGTAGGATCTGAATCTTGGGTCACCCCTGAAGCTAAGATAATAAATTTTCACTGGGTTCCAAAAGTTTTGAATTTTAAGTGACTGTTCTAGTATGGATCCCCTTGGCTAGGATTGTTGTTGTTATCATTTGGTGAATATGGAACAATGGAAATGCTGATTTTGCCTTAATTTCCTGTCACATATCTACTTTCTTTACTGAGTTACATCTGCTGAGCTGTTTTGGCTTTGTGGAAGCGTGTTCTTATTACAATAATTAGTGATTGTTCCCATTGAATCCTGTGAATATTTTATTTGTTACAGGGAACAACTTGATGCACTTGCAAAGCTCAAATGGCCTGCACTAAATTATAAAAGTGTTCCATGGGCCTCACATTTCCTCTCATGTAATTTGCATGGGTGGTCATCCATAGGCTCTGTTTCTAGGGAGCCTTCAACTTTACCTGTCGTTGATGTGGAGCAGGCTTCAGAGCCTATGGACGCCAATCCTGATGGATCATCTGGTAAAGAAAAGAATGAGCTAGAGGCTCCGAGTGAGGATGGGGAGCTTCCGTCATTTGGTGTTGCTGCATCTGTTGCAATCGATTCTAGAACTCCTTTCAGGGGTTCCAGCCGTGAAAACTCAAGGCATCTGGCTATGATTTCAAAAGGCATATCCCCAATTAATCGGGCAAAGTCTCTGAGTTTCAAGAAACAAGATGAGGATTTAGATCTCCTGTTAGACACTGATAGCGATAAAGACGAACCTTCTAAATTTGAACCAGAGGCAGAAAATGCAGATTCTACTGAATGCGACAAGGTGGCAGAGAATTCATGGGTGAATTATGGGGTCAGAGAGTTTATTCTTCATCTAACGAAGAAACTAAATGCTGATGACCAGAATGTAAAGCTGGAAGCAAAGGTGGAGTTTTATTAAGAATTGTTCACATTTACAAGGCACTGAATATCTAGTGCCATGCTCTTTTACCTGAAATTTTAAAGACAACTGAGGAAACTTTTGTTCGCGTATGTTAAGCATGAGTGAATATATCTCCTTAACTTCGTGAGAAATTTTGCTGCTGTCTGTGTCTGGTCGTCTATTTCTTTTACTTACTAGAATGCCAAATTTGATAATGCCAGATAAAAGTAAGCATGGAATATCCACTCAGGCCTCCACTTTTCTCATTATGTCTTTACCCTGATTTGTCTGGAGGAAATCATTGCAAGATTGACGATGTTGGGTGGACTAATGAACTTCGTGCTATGGAAGCAGAGGTAATGCACATTCCACATTATCCTAACAGATGCTAGTAAAAGTCTACCTGTAGTAACATTGGAGGCATGTGCGTATGTACTTGCTGTGATTTATCTCTGGGTAGTTGCATGTCTTCCGTATAATTATGTCTTGGCAATGCCTATTTATTTTATTCTTTTTGAGAAATGGATGTACATCTTCCATTACTTTTCTGTTTTGTAGTGCTGTATCATAAAGGTCTTACATATGCATGTTTAGCCACACACTTAAAGGGCATGTGCGCTGATCATTACTGATATAGTGGTCATGACTTCATAGTTTTGTGTGTACTCTACTTCTCAAATATCTTCAATATTACATTATATATAAGTCTTGACCATATCTTGTTGGATGTCACAGGTCAATCTTCACATGGTAAAGATGCTGCCTTTGGTCCATGAAAACTATATTCTAGCTCATCAAGTTCATTGTCTTGCTATGTTGTTTGACTATTACATGGATGGAATATCTCTGTCTGCGGAAAAAAGAGAGAGCACTTCCATCGTTGATGTTGGTTTGTGCAAACCTGTCAGTGGTATGCTTCTTTCTAGATCATTCAGGGGACGGGATCATAGGAAGATCATATCCTGGAAGAGTACGAAATAGTTCACATGAATCACTGAGAAAAGCTCACGTTTTGATCAGCGGAGGACACTTGCTGCTACCGTCCCTGTCTGTTTGCCTGTATTCAATTTTATTCAGTGTTATCAAATTCAATGGCATTTAGTACCTGTTGAGACAAAAACTTCATTTCTATCTCCTGAAAGTAGGTAGCTGGTGAGCAAATGTTCCTTTGACAGAATAGAATACTATTTGCTGTGTTAGTGTACAATATAATTTCAGTCCATGGCTTGGATGAGGAAAACTTTCGTCCACATTTTAGAGTACTTCCTGTGTGGATGTTAAGCTGTTTTTTTAAATCCGGTTCATCAAACTGGGTGGTGATAGCCTGGATTTCATTCTGCGGAAATGGCTTCAGAATTCTTGTTGCTGTCGAAGGTAATATAGCAGGGTATTTGTTGGTTCAAAAGTGACTTTAGGATATGCAGCTTTTCCTTCTCTCTTGTGGAGAACTCTCTCGACGGCGTCTTGCCACAATTCTCTGTTGAACCTTCATCTTCTTAGCTCACGTCTTCAGTAATATGATTTGCTTTTCCTGAGATCAGATGTTTGGAGAAGTTTGAAAAGCCTTTCTATCGTTTTGGTAACAGTTGACTTTACATCTGGAGTCTTGCTGATACAGTCTGCTGACCATTTAATGCAGAAATACTGGTGTTTTCTCCTCGTGAGAAGCACATTCAGTCCAAGTTGGAATTGGCAATTTATACCTTGAGCTCTAATTCAACTTGAATTCTAGCGAGATTGAGCCATTTAGTATGTTCGCACCCAATCTTATCTTGATATGGACTTCATCAAATCTAATCCAAGCAAAATTCTAGTTTTGTACAGTTTGCTTCTCTACTTTAGATTTTATTTAGAAATATCTAGAGACTGAATCTTTAAGCTGAAGAATAAATTCCTACAATCTAGTTTTAAAAGGAAGAATTAAAAAGAAAGTTTGCATGTTTTGAACCTCTAAGTTTATGGAATAAATTCATGCATCTAAGTTATATTAACAGAAAAGAATTATATTAGAATATCTAGTGGTGCATTTTGAATTTTTATGCATATAATGTTCATGTCTATATAAATTCTATACTGCTTTTTAAGCTAATGGAACAAATTCATGCATTTTAGTTATAAAAGGAAGAAGGGCTAATATTACAAAAAGTCTCAAATTAGTACATCTATAACAAATTTATTATAAATTGATTTTTGAATCACCAAAAATCCTAAATTATTACACTGTTACATATTTATTCCACATTAATTTGTGGGTCACTAAAAACCTCAAACTGGTACAATGTGACAAATTTGCCTTAAATGATATGGATTCATGTCAATTCAATTATTATCATGTGTCATCCGACTGAGTTATTTTATGGTAAGATTTGACAGTAGCCAACATGAGTATACCGGTTTGGGGTTTTTGGTGACCTAAGAATTAGTTGAGGGATGTACCAATTTTGGGGGTTTTTGGAGACTCAAAAATTAGTTAGAATAAATTTATCATAGATGTATCAATTTAAGTTTTTGTATGGTATTAACCCAAGGAAAAAATAAAATGTTATACATATATTTCAATTGACTTTTGAAAGTTATATTAAAACTCTAATTTCCCACATTTGGGTTTTAATTCTTGAATTGTCTATGGAGAAAATGATACTAAAAATGATATAATTTTGTACGGTATTCACTTTGGTGTAAAAGCTTTTTGAGCAATCAATCAAATGCCACTTTGGTAAAAAAAAGAGAAAAAGATCATGTCAATTCTATCGCCTATTTGGGTTACCCAAAAATTTGATTTGGTTATATTTTAATATTTTCCAACCAACATGGCTCGTTAGTAAATGAATTTAGCAATTAGTGCGAAATAACGTTGTCCAGCTATTTGTTTCCCTCAAATTAACAAAGTGAGGCTAAATCCTAAATGTTTCTAACATAATATCTTAATAAAGATACACACAATCAAAGGGAGATACACAATAAATGTGAAATATTTAGAGATATAGATAATTAACAGATATATCATAATTATCTTTAACATAGGAAAATATCCTATCGAAAGTGCTAAATAATTCTAACATCCCCTCAAATTCAAGATGTATAGAAGTCAAATTTAGTTTGTGTACAAGTTCGAACAGTGTCTAGCGGAGAGTAGAAGAAACTGTTGGAGGTGAACTATGGGAAACTAGATCCATCAAATGTCGCGAAAGCGAAAGCCCCTACCACAAGATCAATCTTCATGGACGAAGCATGAGAGCAAAATCATGAGAAGCTGACGACCTCCGTTGAAGCACATCCGAGCAAAGCAGTGCAAGCAATGCTCAAATCTTTCTCGGGTAAAATCTACAAGATGCAAAAATAGAGAATCCGGCATTATAACAAAATTTCACATTAAAAAGATATTTTAAAATTTGTAATTCTGCATATGATTGTTATGTATATTTTCTGTGTATATATCGTTTACAATTTGATCTATAGACTGAATTTTTAAATCGATAGAGCAAATTTATGCATTTAAGTTGTGAAAGTAAACATTTAATATTCTGGCTCTTTAACTTGAAATTCTTAGATTAAACATTTAAGTTATGAAAAAAGTATATTGTTATGATTATTACATGATTATGTATATTTTAAAATTAAGGTATAAAGTGTATAATAAGGTGTAACTAATTTTATAACAAGCTATGACTTTCTTGATTGAAAATTTGAATGATTACCCACTACAACAAAATATTTTGTCACATTACAGAAGTGAATAATTTGTAAGGATGCAGATGTCAAATGATTAGCAAAATGAAAAGGGATTATTTTCATTATAAAGAATTTGAAATATAGGGGATCAGAGGATAATCTTTAAGAAATCACCTCTAAATCTCTTTAAAAAGAGAGGAGTGAATGAAGAAGAGAGATAAAACCGTTTTACTTTCGAGAAAGAATTACACAAAAATAACTCGATCGTCTTTTATATACCAAGTTATTTGGGTGTGTGATGGGGTGCTTGAGGTGCACTGAATGCAATGTGCATTGATGCACTTTGGATTTCCACAAGATCGATAGTTTTTGGTACCAATTTAAGAATAATAAAGTGAAGGAATATGAGAATTAACTTATACTTCAATGTGTATATTAATGAAGTATACATCAATTGACAACTATTTTAAGATAATATCTCAATTGAAAAAATAGACAATCAAAGGAATATACGTGCATTCTTGTGGAATACGGATAATCAATATAAATATTATAATCATTTCTAACATAGGAAAATATCCTATAGAAAGTCCTAAATAATTCTAAGACCCCCTCAAAATCAAAGGTGCATAGAAGTCAATTAAGTTCGTGTACAAGTCTGAACGGGAGAGAATTGTCCAAAAAGTCCTAAACTTATTGCAGTTTTGCCAATTCAATCATAAACCTTTTAATTTTACCAATTGAATCCTAAATCTTTTCACTTCTTACCAATTAAGTCCATCCGGCCAATTTTGGCCGGAAAATGTTGACGTGGACGCTGGCGATGCCACGTAGGATTGTCAGCGCTGACGTGGACAATTTTTAATAACATTTTTATTTTTTAATTTTTTTTGAATTTTTTATTTTCTGTTTTTTCATTTTTTATTTATTTTTTTTCTTTTTGGCCTTTTCCGGTGACCGGCCACCGGCCACGGACGACGGCCTGCCACCGGCCACAGCTGGCCGGTTGGCCTCACCCGCCACAGGGAGGCCCGGCCGGCGACGGCGATGTCGGGTGAGGGGAGCCCTCGCCAGATCTAGCGAGGCCGGCCTCGCCGGGGCCAGGATGGCCTCGCCCGGCGTCGCCATCTCCCGGCGGGGCCTCGCTTGTGGCGGGCGATGCCGGGTGAGGCCGACGCCGCGGCGGGCGGGCGAGCCCGGCGAGGGCTCCCCTCGCCGGATCTCGGCGAGGCTGGCCCTTCTTTGGGGCTAGGGCGGCCTCGCCGGCGTCCGTCCGTCGCTCGGCCGGGCCTCGCCGATGTGGCGGGCGAGGCCAGCCCCGACGGTGGTTGATGGTTGGCCGTCGTACGTGGCTGGTGGCTGGCCACCGGAAAAGGCCAAAAAGAAAAAAAATTCAAAAAATTCAAAAAAATTCAAAATTTCTTTTAAAAAATTTCAACATTATTAAAAATTATCCACATTAGCGCCGGCAGTCCTACGTGGCATCGCTGGCGTCCACGTCAGCATTTTCCGGCCAAAATTGGTCGGATGGACTTAATTGGCAAAAAGTGAAAAGGTTTAGGACTCAATTGGCAAAATTAAAAGGTTTATGACTGAATTGGCAAAACTGCAATAGGTTTAGGACTTTTTGGACAATTTTCCGGTCTGAACGGTGTCTAGTGGGGAGCAGAAGAAACTACTGGAAGAGAAATATGGGAAATTAGATCCATCAAATGTCGCGAAAGTGAAAGCCCTCTACCACAAGTTCAATCTTCAGGGCATCTTCACGGAGTATGAGAGCATAAGTAATGAGAAGCTGAAGACCTCCATTGAAGCACATCCAAGCGAAGCAATGCAAGCCATGCTCAAGTCTTTCTTGGATGAAATTTACAAGAGGCAGAAATAGAGAATCCAACGTTGCAACCAAATCACACTTTAAAATGTTATGTTAAAAGCTCTAATTCTACATCTAATCCTAATGTATATAATGATTGTGTATATATTGTTTCTATTTTGATCTATAGATTGAATTTTTAAATCGACCGAACAAATTTCTATGTTGAAGTTATGAAAATAAAATTTAAATACTCTGGCTCTTCAATTTGAAATCTCTAATTCAACATCTAAGTTATGAAAAAAAGTATATCATTAGAAGGTTTATTACATGACTGCATATATTTCAAAACTAAGTTATGAAGTGTATAATAAGGTATAAATAATTTTATAATAAGCTATGAGTTTCTTGATTGAAAATTTGTATGAATACACATTGCAACAATATTTTGTCACATTTTACAAGTAAGTGAAAATTTGTATCGAGGTAGATGTCAAATGATTAGCAAAATGAAAGAAATCATTTTCATTAAAAAAAAATTGAAATATGGGGAATCGGAAGATGATCTTACCTCTAAATCTCTTCAAATAGAGAGGAGCGAATGAAGAAGAGACATAAAACCATTTTACTTCCGAGAAGGATTTAACAAATAAACTTGCTTGCCCTTCACAAACCAAGTTATTTGGCTATGCTAAAGGTGCAAACCGATGCACTTAGGGTTTCCACAAGATCTATAGCTTTGATACTAATTTAAGTATAATAAAGTGAAATAAATGAATATAAATTTATGTATACTTTGATGTGTATATTAATGAAGTATACATTAGCTTTTTCATAGGCTTCATTAGATAATTATTCTAAGATAATATCTCAATAAACATATGCACAATTAAAAGAAATATATATGCAATATATGTGCAATGTACGTTCATTCTCATGAGATATGAATAATTAATAAAAATATCATAATTATCTCTAATACAAGAGATTATCCTATTGAAAGTTCTAAATAACTCTAACGTCCCCTTAAAATCAAAGATGCGCATAGAAGTCAACTTGAGTTTATGTACAAGTCTGAACAGTATTTAGCAGGGAGCGGAAGAAACTATTGGAGGAGAACTATGGGAAACCAGACCCATCAAATATTGTTAGAGGATAATCTTCAAGAAATCGCTTCTAAATCTCTTTATATAGAGAGGAGCAAATGGGGAAGAAAAGTAAAACCATTTTACTTTCAAGATATTTACACAAATAATGTGCTCACCTTTTACGCACCAAGTTATTTAGCTATGGGGTGTTCTAGGTGCACCCGGTGCCATGTGCATTGATGTAATTAGGGACACCCGGACTCCTAGAGTGTCAAAAGTTAGCTCAAAGGGATACTTAAGTGCCAAAATCGGAGCAAAATGGATCACTTAAGTATCAATCCGGCCAAAATGCTGACGTACGCAATTTTCGGTGAAGTGCAAAACGGCGTCATTTTGCATGCTGATGTGGTTAAATAGTGTCAAAATGACGTCGTTTTGGTTGTGACGTGGTAAATAATTAATATAATAATTAATTAAATTAAATTTAAAACATTTAAAAATACAAATACAAATATTTAAAAAATTAAAAAAAATTAAAAAAAAAGGGGAGGGAGGTGGTGAGGGCGTCCCATCGCTGCTGTCGTTGAGAAGGGCCGGCAACGGAGGGAGAGGGTCGACGGAGGTTGCCGGGCTCGGCTAGGGCTCGCAACCCCGACCGAGCCCGGTGGTGAGGGTCGCGGCCCTTGGCCAAACGGGCGGCGAGGGGCGTGACCCCTACCGGATTTGGGTGAGGGCAAGCAAGCCCTCGCCGCTGGTCGGTTGGGGTCGTCGGCCCCCGACCAAGGCTCAGCGGCCCTGGTCGACCCTCCCCCACCTTCCAGCAATGGCGGGGAGGCGGCGGCGGCGGCAGCGGTGAGGGTTGAGCCCTCAGTCGCCAGCTGCCTTCCTCCTCCTCCTCCACCTTTTTTTTTATTTATAAATTTAATGATAATATGATTTTGTTTTAATTTGTTTTAATTAATTTTTATATTAAACTTCAAATTATACCATAATGATGTCATTTTGGTGTGTGTTTTCTTTGAGTCGGCTTTGCTGGCGAGCCACATAAGCGAGAAAATTAATAAAAAAGTGCAATGTGGGATTTTCGGCGAGGTTCACCGGATGTGGCACTCAAGTGGCCTATTTTTCATGAAAAGTGTCACTTTTGTAAGTTTTGATATTTAAGTGTCCCTTTGTGCCAACTTTTGACACTTGAAGCATTATTTTGCCGATTTTTTGGGGGCAATTTATCGAGTGATTCACACTATTGTCATCGCTGTCTATATAACATTTAAAAGTTGATCACTCTCCAAGAGATTCGAGGGACCTCTACCCTCTAGACCTTTCTCATGCATAGGGTATTCAGGTTTCCATGAATGCAACAGTTGTTGAGTGGTTCACTATTGACTCCAATAGTCGGCTGGTTAACATTAAGTAATTTGAAGTAATTTGAGTTGTAATTACGTTCTATTGATCAATTATTTATTTTGCTACCTCAGTGAGGTCAAAGCTTATATATATATATATTTTTAATTGAGGCTTCCTTGAGAATAAATAACTAAATTTCTTTGTGATTTATAAGAAAAATAAACTATTGACATATTTGTTCGATTTTTCTTCCACTATGGCCCTGTTTGGTTCAACTTTGGGGAAATGGCTTTGCATTTCCCCAAGTATCTTTGAGAGAATAAGCATTTTGGGAAGGGAACTATGTTTGGAAACCAATTTTTTGTGTATGTTTTGCAAAGCTATTTCAAAGTAAAAAGAAAAATGAAAAAAAGAAAAGAAAAGGGAGGAGGACATGTAGCTGGGTGATCGTGGGCGAGCGGTTGGTGGCGGTGGTGCTGGTGGTGGCGAGGAGTAGCTCGCCTGAGGTCTCCTCGACGATGCCCTGGGTGGCGCCACCCAGTCGCCTGGGTTGCGTCGACCTCAGGCGACGCCTTGAGTCACGCGACCTAGGGCGTCGCCTGAGGTCGAGCGACCCAGGCGATGCCTCTTGAGGCCGCGCGACCTCAGGTGGCGTCGCCTGGGTCGCTCGACCTCGGGCACGACCCGGGCGTCGCTTGAGGTCGTGCGGCCTCAGGTGGTGTTGCTTGGGTTGCTCGACCTCAAGCGGTGGCATCTGGGTCGCTTGACCCAGGCGACGCCCGAGGTCGCTCAACCTCAGGCCCCTCGCGTGAGGTTGCGCGACCTCAGGCGAGGCATTCCGGTAGCCCGCTTGCGGTTAAGCGTCGCTAATCGCGAAACTCGGCCGACTCTTAGGCAGGGGAAGAAGAAACGAACAGCGAAGAAGATGGGTGGGGAAGAAGAATGAACAGTGACTCTTGGCATTTCCTACCCTAGCATTGGGCTTTCAGCATTTGAAATGCCCACATTCTGCAAAAGACCATTTAAAAGTTTTGCCAAACACAAAAAATTTCCCCCAAGAGGCTTTCTGGGCCTAAAAGCCCCTTGGGAAAGTCCAACCAAATGGGGCCTATGTCCCTCACTTGGAAAAATTCAAAATGAAACTTTTCAATATTTAATTAGATTTAAGATTTTTTTTTTCTCGGTCAATTAAATCCTATAGCTTTTTGATTTTTTATGTTCCACGAGGACCGTCAACATTATGATTGGGGTGAATTGACGATCGATGGTGGCTATGGTGATGCTAGTGAGAAGGAGGCTCGCTTGATGCGCTCGCCTTGGCCTCCTTCTTCTTCTCCCAAATGGTGTTGAAATGTTCTAATGTCGCCAGCACTTCATCCATGGAGGGTCTCACTTCAGGATCGCCCTCCTTAGGATATATATAGTTGCCACGAAGAACCAATTTTATCCAGGCTTTACTGTGTATGCTTTACTGTGTGTATACTTTCTGATCTTAATTTGACAGAGATGGGTAGAGTTATTCAACTTATGTTTCATATTTTTGTGGAACCTTTTTTCTTTTTGATAGGAAAAAAAAAAGCTAATTTATTTGTTATTCAGGTTTGCTAGATGGAGTTAGAATGGTTAAACGTATCGCCCGCCCCCAAGAGTTATTCTAGAACACTCAAGAAAATCCTAGAACTCAGGGATACTAGTTGATAGTCGCTTGCTCTAAGGATGGGTCATGGTCGTTGCTTAGAATCTTGGGTCGTGCCATGCTTCGGGCCGTGACATTGTGATTAGCAATATATTAATATGTAGACTTAATTTATGGATTACATGAAGCACAAAACCAAAAATGTGGCAGAGATGAATCATCTTCCACCATATCCATTTCCTATCATATTGTTGTTTAATTGACTTAGTTTAGTAGCATAAGTGGAGACCGGTAAATTCTCGCCACCTTCTCTATTTTTGCTCAACTTGAGAACTTGCAAAATCCTCACTTCTGATGGAATTGCTCGTTCAAGTTGAAAATAATTCGTGATCAATCAGTTGAGAAAAAGAATTAAGAGTCATCTCGCTCAAGTTGAAAAGAATTCGTGATCAATCGGTTGAGAAAAAGAATTAAGAGTCATCCCTTAATAGTTGCTTCCATTTCAAATTAACTTTTCGTTTTAAACTACATTTTCCACATTAAATAGTAGTTTTTGAAACTATTAAAGCCCCGTATAGCAACACTCAACATTATATACCAATAGACTCTTCAATTGTATTTTACTTGTGAATGAGATGATATAATGAGGGGAGGAGACCCATTTATATACAGATATATGACAAATCATATCCGTAGATCTCTCATCAATCTGATGGTGGAGATCGTATCTCTGCAACTACCATCTACCTGTGTGGTCACAATTTTACCACATGATAAGAACAATAGATATGGAAAGATTTACAATCGGAAGGGAATTGTGGACATACTTGTTGTAATGTTTGGACGGTTAGCTCCATTTTTTTCAACGTTAACTTAGTCTGTGTCTTGCGTTTGTTAAGATGTTTGGTGTTTGGGGTCCCTTTATGAATGAGTGGTGGGTTTCTAGTTAAGTAGCCAAGTGAGGCTAGGATTTCATATGGAATGGTAGTAGTAATTGTAGATGGTTATGTGAGATCAAGTTATAATTGTTGGTTAGTTCCTGGTGTTATTGCCACATTTTTTGTCACTGTTACAGCCGATACGCGGAATACATGACTTATCAAGTAGTAACTCAAATGAGGAATTTGCCAAAGCCGGAGTGATACTAACGTTGAGGTAGGCTCAACAACTAGAATGTATGCATTCATGTTTCCCCAGACAAAAGCAACACGGTAGATGGATTTGCCTATAAGAAGTTAACTTTCTTGCTTTTCTCTATTATATCTCTTAATGATCGTCTTTTTGTCATTTTGTCAGATGAATGGCTTGCAGAAAGAGATAATGAGAAGTTAACTTCCTTCACGTGTAGTTTTTTGATTTTTTAGGCTTACTCGAGAATAAATAACTAAATTTTTTTGTGATTTATTAGAAAAATTAACTATTGACATCTTCGTTCGATTTTTCTTCCACCATATCCCTCACTTGGAAATATTTAAAATGAAAATTTTCAATATTTAATTAGATTTAAGGTTTTTTTCTAGGTCAATTAAATCTTTCACATGTAGCTTTTTGATTTTTTAGGCTTCCTCGAGAATAAATTACTAAATTTCTTTGTGATTTATGAGGAAAATTAATTATTAACATCTTCGCTTGATTTTTCTTCCACGATATCCCTCACTTGGAAAAATTCAAAACAAAACTTTTCAATATTTAATTAGATTTAAAGTTTTTTTTTTTTCTCGGTCAATTAAATCATTCACTGTAGCTTTTTGATTTTTTATGTTTCATAGGATCGTCAGCACTGCGATTGGGGTGAATTGGCGATTGATAGTGGCTATGGTGATGCAGGTGAGAAGGAGGCTCGCTCGACGCTAGAGTGAAGATTGCCCTCATATAAGTACTAACGTGAGTACTTCAATGCACCACATAGAACCATTGTATATTATAGGGAAGAAGGCATGTCCTCCATCCTCTCATATACTGGCGTTAATAGATTCCTTATTTCAATGCCCTATTTATAGACACTTCAAGCTCTTGAATGGTGAGTTTTTAGCTTCCTTTTTTGTTAGAATGATGGGTTTCTGGTTGATTGGCTGAGTGATTCTCAATTTGTTATGGTGGTTATGCACCATATTACAGGGAAGAAGGCAAGTCCTCCCTCCTCTCCTATACCGGCAGAAGCAGATCCAAGCCCTATTCACAGACACTTCAAGTTCTTGAAGCGTGAGTTTCTAGCTTCTTTATCTGTTAGAATGATGGGTTTCTGGTTGATTAACTCAGTGATTCTCAATTCGTTATGACAATTATGCACAACATAGAAGCATTGCATATTACATGAAGAAAAGCAAATCCTCCCTTCTCTCCTATACTAGTGCCATCAAATCCCTTATTTCAAAACCCTATTAACAGACATTTCAAGTTCTTGAATTGTGAGTTTCTAGCTTCCTTTGCTGTTAGAATGATGGGTTTATGGTTGATTAGCCAGGTGATTCTCAATTCGTTATGGTAGTCATGTACCACAAAGAAGCATTGCATATTACGTGCAAGGAAGTGAGTGGCCCTATGCGGTAGAAATTTTACCATCGGACGACATGAGTAGATATGGGAAAATTTTCAATTGGAAGGGAATTGTAGAAACACTTGTTGTAATGTTTGGACGATTAGTTCCATTTTTCTCAATATTCACGTTAACGCATTCTGTGTCTTGCTTTTGTTAAGATGTTTAATGTTTATTGCTACATTTTCTATCACTATTACAGCGGAGACGCGACAAACAAGATTTATCAAGTAATAACCTCACAGGAATATTGTGCCCGAGCTGAAGTGATGCTAGCGCATAGGCAGGTTGATCAACTAAGCCGTATGCCTCGAGTGAGATTGGTTATCCCAAACGATCGCAAGTAGTGAAAGAATTTGTCGGTAAGAAGTTGACTTTCTTCTTATTATTACTTTTATTTATTATATCTCTTTAAACAAACTAATATGTAGACTTGTAATATAATAGAAATTGCATACTTGATAGATAAGTCAATCTCTATTGGATTTGATTAGAAAAGAAAGGTCAGAGATTCACTCTTGATCTACCATATTGGTTTCGATTTAGGACAAAGCCAAACATAAGAGAAGTTAAAAAAATTAAAACCACATTCCAATACCATGAAATTGAAACTTCAAGTCTATTCTTTTATTCAGCCAAATTTTGTCTCAATCGATGTTTGTTTATTAATTATTTGTTTTTCCTGATTTATAAATTATGTAATGTCTCTTCTGCATTTTTATCTAATTTGGGAAGTAACAAGGCCATGAATGATAGATATTTCTGGTTTTTGGCTTAACTTCCTGAATGTCTTTTTTTTTTTTTTCATTTTGTCAGTCCAACACCTTGCAAAAAGAGAAAATGAGAAAGTCCACGCTATTATCCGCAAAATGGGGAGATTTTTTTGCGGGGATATATCGGGTGATTCACTCTATTGCAATCGCTGTCTGTATAACACTTAGACGTTGATCATTCTGCTAGAGATATGACAGATCTCTAGGCTCTGCATATTTTTAATGCCTAGGTTATACAGCATTCTTATAAAGGCAAATTGTGTTGATGGGTTTATTAAAGTGTTGACTTCAATAGTTGGCTGGTTAGCATTAAGTAATTTGAGTTGTAGTTACGTTCCATTAATCAATTGTTTATTTTGCTACCTTAGTGAGGTTGAAGCTTACGATTTTTTTCGATTTTTTTTTTTTAATTGAGGTTTCCTTGAGAATAAATAACTAAATTTCTTTGTAATTTATGAGAAAAATTAACTATTGAGATCTTCGCTCGATTTTTTTTCCACCATATCCCTCACTTGGAAAAATTCAAAATAAAACTTTTCAATATTTAATTAGATTTAAGGTTTTTTTCTCGATCAATTAAATCTTTCACGTGTAGATTTTTGATTTTTCAGGCTTCATCGAGAATAAATAACTAAATTTCTTTGTGATTTACGAGAAAAAAATTAACTATTGACATTTTTGTTCGATTTTTCTTCCACCATATTCCTCACTTGGAAAAATTCAAAATGAAACTTTTCAATATTTAATTAGATTTAAGATTTTTATTCTTGGTCAATTAAATCCTTCACGTGTAGCTCTTTGATTTTTTAGGCTTCCTCGAAAATAAATAACTAAATTTCTTTGTAATTTATGAGGAAAATTAACTATTGACATCTATATCCCTCACTTGGAAAAATTCAAAACGAAACTTTTTAATATTTAATGAGATTTAAAGTTTTTTTATTGGTCAATTAAATCCTAGATGTGTAGCTTTTTGATTTTTTTATGTTCCACAAAACCGTCAGCATTATGATTGGGGTGAATTGGCAATCGATGGTGTCTGTGGTGATGTTGGTGAGAAGGAGGCTCGCTCGATGCTGGAGTGAAGACTGCCTTTGTAAAAGTAACGTGAGTATTTTTATGCACCACATGGAAGTATTGCATATTACATGGAAGTAGGCAAGTCCTTTCTCTTTTCCTATACTGGCGCTAACAGGTTCCTTATTTCAAAGCTCTTAAAGGGTGAGTTTTCTGCTTCATTTTCTGTTAGAATGATGGGTTTCTAGTTGATTAGCTGAGTGATTCTCAATTCATTATGGCAGTTATGTACTACATAAAAGCATTGCATATTACAAGGAAGAAGGCAAGTATTCCCTCCTCTCCAATACTGGTGCCAGCAGATCCAAGTCCTATTTACAGATACTTCAAGCTTTTGAAAGATGAGTTTCTCGCTTCTTTTCTATTAGAATGATGGGTTTCTGGTTGATTAGCTAGGTGATTCTTAATTTGTTATGGTAATTATGCACCACATTAAAGCATTGCATATTATAGGGAAGAAGGCAAATCCTCCATCCTCTCCTATACTGGTGCCAGCAGATCGCTTATTTCAAAACCCTATTTACCGACACTTTAAGCTCTTGAATGGTGAATTTCTAGCTTCCTTTACTGTTAGAATGATGGGTTTTTGGTTGATTAGCCAACTGATTCTTAATTCCTTATGGCAGTCATGCACCATATAGAAGCATTGCATATTACGTGCAAGGAAGGGAGTGACCCTATGCGATCGAAATTTTACCACTGGATGAGACGAGTAGACATTGAAACATTTTCAATCGGAGGTGAATTGTGGAAAAACTTGCTATAATGTTTTGACGGTTAGTTTCATTTTTCTCAATATTCACGTTAACTCATTCCGTGTCGTGCGTTTGTTAAGATGTTGAACATTTTCTGTTACTATTACAGCTGAGACGCGACAAATAGGATTTATCAAGTAATAACCTCATAGGAGCATTGTGCCCGAGCTGAAGTGATGCTAACGCATAGGCAGGCTGATCAACTAAGCCGTATGCCTAAAGTGAGATTGGTTATCCTAGATGATCACCAAATAAGAAGTTGACTTTTTTCTTATTGTTACTTTTATATATTATATCTCTTTAAACAAACTAACTTGTGATATAATAGAAACTGCATACTTGATAGATAAGTCCATATCTATTGGATTTGATTAGAAAAGAGAGGTCAGAGATTCATTTGATTTTCTTAATCTACCATATTGGTTTCGATTTATGACAAAGCCATGAAAACATAAGAGAAGTTAAAAAATTAAAACCACACTCTAATGCCATGAAATTGAAACTTCAAATTCTCCATTCTTTTATTCAGCCAAAATTTGTTCCAACCGATTTATGTTTATTTATTAATTATTTGTTTTTCCTGATTTATAAATTATGTAAGGCCATGAATGATGGATATTTTTGGTTTTTGGCTTAATTCCCTAAACGTCTTTTTTCTCATTTTGTCAGTCCAACAGCTCATAGAAAGAGAAAATGAGAAAGCCCCCACTATTATCTGCAAAATGGGGAGATTTTTTTGCTGGGATATATCGGGTGATTCACCCTATTGCAATTTCTGTCTGTATAACACTCAGTAGTTAATCACTCTGCTAGTGATATGACAGACCTCTAGACTCTGGATGTTTTTAATGCCTAAGTTATACATTCTTCCTATGAAGGCAAAGTGTGTTGATGGGTTCATTAAAGTATTGACTTCAATAGTCGGCTGGTTAGCATTAAGTAATTTGAGTTGTAGTTACGTTCCATTGATCAATTGTTTATTTTGCTACTTCAGTGAGGTCGAAGCTTAAGATTTTTTTTTTTTTTAAATTGAGGCTTCCTTGAGAATAAATAATTGTTTTTTTTTTTGGTGATTTATGAGAAACATTAACTATTGACATTTTCGCTCGATTTTTCTTCCACCATATTCCTCACTTGGAAAAATTTAAAATAAAACTTTTCAATATTTAATTTGATTTTAAGGTTTTTTTTTTTTTTTATGCGTGATGGGGTGAGTGATTCTAGAACGGAATTTTTAGGGGGGATTTTTGTGGTTAAGTGTATGGAGTAGTGTATACGAGGAAGAAACGAAAATGAATAAAAAAAAGATAAAACGATCTCCTCCCAAGGTATAAAGGCCTCGCCACCAACCGAGGATGAGGATCGAGATCTACGAAGCTCACCACCAAGGCCTAAAGCTTCCACTAGCCAAGGATAAAGGACTTCGGGATAAGAGAAGCTCACCACCAAGGCCTAAAGATTCCACCAGCCAAGGATAAAGGGCTTCTTGGCTTACCACCTAAGATTCCACCAGCCAAGGATAAATGGCTTCTTAGCTTACCACCTAGGAGTGATCTACGCTCCAAGGATAAAGAAACCGAAATGAGTTATCCACTCTCCAAAGGAATTCACTCAAGCAGAGGAAATCTCACCATTTTCATTCATAAAATTCGTATCTACATTGGAAAATTTTCCCCTCTTTATAGGAGGATTTTAGCGTTAATACATATTAAAAATGGACCTTAATAGCCTAAAAACTGAAACCTTAATACATATTAAAAATAGACCTTAATAGCCTAGAAACTGAAACCTTCGACTCTTGGACTGCATAACAATAAAGACACATAATAACTTAATAAAAGCCTTTATTAACACGGGAATTAAATGCCTTTAATCTTCGGCCTTTCGCATTCTTGAACCTTCAAATTCGAGCTCCTCCCTTGACCAGAAAATAATCCATCCGAAACTTCATCAACTGGTCATTTAAGACATCTAAAATGGCCTCCCATTGATATACCACAAATTAATTAACACTATTCATTCAAAGTGGTCCATCGAAGCACATAATGCCCAACTTCTTTATTGGCTTGGATAAGCATCAATGGTTCTGAGTTGATCCATGGAGCTACGTTGGATGCTCCCGCATCATTTTTTCTCAGTCAATTAAATCCTTCACGTGTAACTTTTTGATTATTTAGGCTTTCTTGAGAATAAATAACTAAATTTCTTTGTGATTTATGAGAAAAATTAACTATTAACATCTTCACTCGATTTTTCTTCCACCATCTCCCTCACTTGGAAAAATTCAAAATGAAATTTTTCAATATTTAATTAGATTTAAGGTTTTTTCTCAGTCAATTAAATCATTCACGTGTAGCTTTTTGATTTTTTATGCTTCATCGAGAATAAATAACTAAATTTCTTTGTGATTTATGAGGAAAATTAACTATTGACATATTCGCTCGATTTTTCTTCTACCATATCCCTCTTTTGGAAAACTTCAAAAGGAAACTTTTCAATATTTAATTAGATTTAAGTTTTTTTTTTCTCCGTCAATTAAATTCTTCACGTGTAGCTTTTTGATTTTTTAGGCTTCCTCGAGAATAAATATCTAAATTTCTTTGTGATTTATGAGAAAAATTAACTATTGACATCTTCGATCGATTTTTCTTCCACCATATTCCTCACTTGAAAAAATTCAAAATGAAACATTTCTATATTTAATTAGATTTAAGGTTTTTTTCTTGGTCAATTAAATTTTTTATGTGTAGCTTTTTGATTTTTTAGGCTTCCTCGAGAATAAATATCTAAATTTCTTTGTGATTTATGAGAAAAATTAACTATTGACATCTTCGCTCGATTTTTCTTCCACCATATTCCTCACTTGAAAAAATTCAAAATGAAACATTTCTATATTTAATTAGATTTAAGGTTTTTTTCTTGGTCAATTAAATTTTTTATGTGTAGCTTTTTGATTTTTTAGGCTTTCTCGAGAATAAATAATTAAATTTCTTTGTGATTTATGAGGAAAATTAACTATTGACATTTTCGCTCGATTTTTCTTCCACCATATCTCTCACTTGGAAAAATTTAAAACCAAACTTTTCAATATTTAATTAGATTTAAGGTTTTTTTTGGTTAGTTAAATCCTTCACGTGTAGCTTTTTTGATTTTTTTTAATATTCCACAGGACTGTCAGAATTGAGATTGGGGTGAATTGGCGATCGACGGTGGCTGTGGTGATGTTGGTGAGAAAGAGGCCCGCTCGATGCTGGAGTGAAGACTTCGCTTGTACAAAAATTAACGTGAGTACTTGTATGTACCACATAGAAGCATTGCATATTATAAGAAAGAAAGCAAATTTTTATCCTCGCCTATACTAGTGCCAACGGATCCCTTATTTCAAAACTACTCCAAGCTCTTGAAGGGTGCGTTTCTTGATTCATTTTCTGTTAGAATGATGAATTTTTGGTTGATTAGCTGAGTAATTCTCAATTCATTATGGTGGTTATGCATCACATAGAAGCATTGCATATTACACAGAAAAAGGCAAGTCCTCCATTCTCTCTTATATTGGTGCTAGCAGATCCAGTCCCTATTTACAAACACTTCAAGCTCTTGAAGGGTGAGTTTCTAGCTTTTTTTTTTTTCTCTTAAAATGATGGATTTTTAGTTAGTTAGCTAAGTGAATCTCATTATAGTAGTTATGCACCGCATATAAACATTGCATATTACAGGGAAGAAGGCAAATCTCCCTCCTCTCTTATACTGGTGCCAGCAGATCCCTTATTTCAAAGCCCCATTTATAGACACTTCAAGCTCTTGAATGATGAGTTTCTAACTTCCTTTTTTTGTTAGAATGATAGGTTTTTGATTGATTAGCTTAGTGATTCTCAATTCATTATGACAGTTATGCACTACATAGAAGCATTGCATATTACACGAAGGCAAGTCCTCCCTCCTCTCCTATATTGGCGGAAGCATATCCAAGCCCTATTTACAGACACTTCAAGCTCTTGAAGGGTGAGTTTTTAGCTTCATTTTCCATTAGAATGATGAGTTTCTGGTTGATTAGCTAAGTGATTCTCAATTCGTTATGGTAGTTATGCGCCGCATAGAAGCATTGCATATTAGAGGAAAGAAGGCAAGTCCTCCCTCCTCTTCTATACTGGTGCTAGCAGATCCCTTATTTTAAAGCCCTATTTATAGACATTTCAAACTCTTAAATGGTGATTTTTTAGCTTCCTTTACTGTTAGAATAATAGGTTTCTGGTTGATTAGCTAAGTGATTCTCAATTTATTATGGCAATCATGCACCATAAAGAAGCATTGCATATTACGTGCAGGAAGGGAGTGGCTCTATGCGGTCGAAATTTTACCACCGGACGAGATGAGTAGATATGGAAATATTTTCAATCGGAGGGGAATTGTTGAAACACTTGCTATAATGTTTGGATGGTTAGTTCCATTTTTTTCAATATTCATGTTAACTCATTCTGTGTTTTGCGTTTGTTAAGATGTTTAGTATTTACTGCCACATTTTCTGTCACTATTATAGCTGATACGCGACAAACATGATTTATTAAGTAATAACCTCAGAGGAGCATTGTGCTCGAGTTTGAGTGATGCCGACACATAGGCAGGTTGATCAACTAAGTCGTATGCCTCGAGTGAGATTGATTATTTGAGACGATCTCCAAGTAGTGAAAGGATTTGCTATTGACTTTCTTTTTATTGTTATTTTTATCTAGACACCCGGACCCCTCAAGTGCCAAAAGTTGGCACAAAGTGCCACCGGTGAGAAAATCCGGTCAAAAATTTGACATGGTAATTTTTCGGCGAGCTGCGCGCAAAACGACGTTGTTTTGGTATAATTTGAATTTTAATATAATATATATTTTAATTTAATTTAATTTTAAAAAATCAATCAATCAATCAATTAATTAATGAATTATAAAAAAAGGAGGGGGAAGGAGGAGGAGGGAGGCGGCAGCGGTTAAGGGCTCAGCCCTCACCGCCACCGCTGCCATCTCCCTTCCGTTGTCGGGGAGTTGGGGGAGGGCCAGCTAGGGCTGCCAAGCGCTAGCCGAGGGCCGGTGACAAGGGCTTGCGTGCCCTCGCCCTAGATCCGGGTGAGGGTCACCGGATTTGGGCGAGGGCTCTACCCTCAGCCATCGGCTGCCTTCCTCCTCCTCCTCCGTTTTTTTAAAATAAATATAAATATAAATATAAATATAAATATAAATTATTTTGTTTTAAATTTAATTTAATTAATTTTTATATTATTTTAAAATTCAAATTATGCAAAAATGACATCGTTTTGGCCGATTTAAAGGTCCTATTTTGGCCAACTATAGAAACGACGTCGTTTTGGGTGAATTAGAGTTGAGTCAACTCTCTGGCGAGCCACGTGGGCGATAAATATTAATATTTAATTGCCACGTATGATTTTCGGCCGGCTTCACTAGAGGTGGCACTTAGGTGTCCCATTTTTCTTTAAATGTGGTACTTAAGTATCACTTTCGTAACTTTTGGCATTTAAATGTCCATTTGTGCCATCTTTTTGCACTTTAAGCGATCTTTTGCCTGTAATTAGGGTTATTACAAGATCCATAGCTCTAATACCAATTTAAAAATAAAGTGAGAAAGAGAAATATGGAAATTCATGTATACTTTGATGTGTATATTAATCAAGTATATATATTAGCCTATTTATAGACTTTATTAGACAACTATTTTAAGATAGTATCTCAATTAAGATATAATGGAGATATATGTGCAATATAAATGGATTCTTGTGAGATATGGATAATCAATAAAAATATCATAATTATCTCTAATATAGGAGACTATCCTCTTGAAAGTGCTAAATAGCTCAAACGTCCCATCAAACTTAAGGTACAAACTCAAGGTACCTTCAAACTCAAGGTACATAGAAGTCAACTTGAGTTTATGTACAAATTTGAACAATGTCTATTGGGAGAAGAAGAACTTGTTGGAGTAGAACTAGGGGTGAGCATGGTCCAAGTTAGGCCAGCCCACCCCCTAATCCTAGGATCAACTCGCAAGTGCTAATCCTCAATTTTTGAGACCGATGACCGATCCTATTAAGCTTGGGACTGAAGATCGGACCGACCTAGTGGGTTTAGTCTGGTTCCCAGGTCAACCCGGGATCAACCGATAATTTATTTATTTTATTTTTTGTACTCTTTGAAAAGGCAACCGATGATTGGACCGACCCAATGGGTTTGGTCCAATTCCAGTGTCAACCCGAGATCAACCAATAATTTTTTGTTTCATTTTTTGTACTCCTCGAAAAGGCGAGTGAGGACTAGATCGACCTTATGGTTCAACGATGAGTGAGGTCAGCTAAGAGAAGCGAGCAACGAGTGTCGAATAGGGAGCAATAACCCAAGCGAGCATCGAGCGGCAAGCGGCACGAGTGACCCAAAGCGAGTGAGGCGAGTGTTGAGTGGCAAGCGGAGAAAATGTTTCTTTCGATTTTGGCAAATTAAATATTAAGAGGACAAATAAGACAGAAGAGAATGAGTATTAGAGGAGGATGCCGTGAGAATGAGTATTATAGGAGGATGCCGTGAGGAGCTATTTATGCCATTTTGAACGTCGTGAGGGCTTATCATAAATTTTTTTTCTTCATTTGTAAATTATGGCTGTTGACACTGTAAAAGACATTAAAAGATCTAAGTTATTAAAAAATAGTGTAAAATTACCCGAACTCCTCACTAAGGAGCTATTTAATGTTGTTGATGTCGTTTATTTTAGGGTTTTCTCTATATAAAAAATTATAAATAATATATTGGATATATAATATATATAGAATTAGGGTTGGTCCAGGTTAGATCAACTCTAAACTCTCGAGAAAATGTAGTTGGGACTTAACTTCGCAAAATAACTTGATTTTCTCAAGATCATTATCAAGATTGCCTCTAAAGTCATCACTACTAATCTTGTTAGTCGAGAGTCTATGCATGATAATGTTGGCCTTTCTTTGCTTGAAGATATTGAAAGACCGTTGTGCTCTCACTTCAAGTTCAAAGTGCAACATAACTTTCGGTAAAAAATTGCTTTGCTGACTAGCTTGCTAATCTTGAAATCGATATTAGATTTTTTTTATTACCACCTAGAGAGTTAATTCATGTTTTATTATGTGGTAAAATAGGAATAGTAAATTGATGACGTTAATTTTTGTATTAAGTTTTAACGCTTTTCCATACGAAAAGGAAAAAAATAATTACGATTTGATGTCTTATAATATCCATCAATCTAAAGATAAATGATAAGTGCACGAGAAGTGTTAAAAATTATTATGAAAATGCAATTTGAGTCTTAAAACTTAAAAAATTAAAAAAGAGCAATTGAATTTTAGAACTTGTCATGAAAATACAATCATTTCCTTAAACTTGTTACGATAGTGCAATCAAGTTTTAAAATTTTCAAAAAGTGAAATAAACAGTTTGATAAATTTTAGGGGTTGATAATATTTTTTTGAAAATTTTAGAACTCAATTGCATTTTGTGATGAGTTTTCAAATTTAATAACACTTTTTGAAAGATTTAGGACTCAATTATATTTTCATGACAAGTTTTAGAATTTCCAATGCACTTTTCCTATAAACAAACTTACATGATGAGATTTAGATCACAAACAGTAATCTCCAACAGTCAATAAAAGATGTGTCCAAGTCGGAAGCCACGGACATTCGCAAAGACCCCTTCTAGCAGAAGGTATTTCATGGGACATGTATTTCGTGTGGCAATGACATGTAGTGTAATTAGCTAATCAAAGTTAAACCCATACACATATTGGCGCCACATAAGATAAGATCCATAACACACGGACAGTGGTAATTAATCGGATACACCACGTCATCACTCTCATGTGGTGCATAGGTACATGAATTACTTTCTCCATCCTCTAGATGTAACAAAAGAAAGACACCCGAGGCGTCAATGGATGTGTGCGACTTTGCCATGACGAGGCAATCGAGGAAACTCACCTCTCCATAGGTAGATTGGTGTTTGCTCATTTACTAGACCGCTCAAACCACTTTTGAGTAAAATTCAATTGCTGCACTATGACTCGAATCATATCAAGCGGCAACAGTGGGGACATTTAACGGAGTCGAGATGTGCTTTGCAAACTTAATACAAGTGTGGCCTTTACTTATAATTATGCATCTTTCCAATTATAAGAACAAACACAAGATAAGCTTGAGCTTCATCGATATTTCCTTCTTAATGGAGAGCCAATCTGGAACAGCTGCCATGTGAACACATTCAAGTAAAGCGCAAACTAAAACCAAGTTTTATTAAGCTCAAGTTGATAATTTGACCTTAGATTTCATTATAGTTCCTTTCTATTTAGAGAATTCCCAAATATAAGAAAAGTTAATCATTGCACTCTTTCAACATCATTCCTCGACGAATCTAGTCCATCCTCGTTCCATTTCATTATCCCAAATGTCCTGTTACATGTCTTACTTGCTCATTCGACATTCTTAGAAGAGGGAGATCTTGAACCGAGATGATCCATAACAATCTAAAAAGAGGGTTATGGATCATCCTTGTGACATCCGAGTAAAGATCTGTGAGCAATACACCAATCTCGCATTGGTTCCGCACCAGGTGACAAAGACTGTTGCCATGCAATACCAAACTTATGAAAAAAAAAACCCAGAAAAGGAAAAAACTCAAGAGCTTTACTCAATTTGCTTTCCGCTGTCAAAAAACAAAAATCAATTTCCACCGGTTTCACATTCAAGATTTTACCCATGTTTGAGGACTTTCTTTTGGGTAAATTTCGCTGCAGTTTTTCCTTAATTTAGATTGAGCAGATCGTTACTTAAGGTGACATAACAGAGAAAAAAATGGTATAATGGAATCAAACTTCATTCGAAATTGATCGGCATCGACTTATAAGCTTACCTTGTGTTCCTTGGGTTAGCTATGTTCTCGCTTGACCAACTGCCAAGTCACTCAGATGCCAAGTCACTCCACAGGAATGTAAACACATTGCTTCCACTGAATCAAAATCACAGGACATTCATTGTTAAAAGAGAGAGAATACTTGTCATCAAACCTTTTAAATCAACCCCTACACTTGCTCATTTTCCCGTTAATTCTAGAATCGATCCCAGGTGGGAAAGTAATAAATTAGTTACTGCTGGTAACCAAATCGGTTAAGCTAGAAACTGAGAGAACGGAAAAGAGGCCTGACCATTTCAAGTTTCTCATGTATGTAAACAAAGTTATCAACTGATGAAAACAAGTGCACGAAGTGCAAAAGCACAGTAGGTCACGTTTATCAATACCTGAGCAGACAAAATTGCCTGAATTATTGTAAAACTGACATATTATATAGTGAGAACGGCATGCTATATAAGTATTACATCTCGATAAAGTGCAGCCACGTAGTTTTACTTTCCTTCCTATTGGTCCATAACTTCGAACGGAAGCAAAGAACATGTAGAGATCAGGAAAGTGTACTACAAAAGTAAAAGGCTCTCATATTCTGCGTCTACAACAGAGGTCATGTTTTTGCCTAGATATGTACAGTACCTAACCATACATATTTTCCTATACACAAAAAACCACTAACCTAACATCTCAATTACCACGGACCAGTTTGTGTTCTTCTCAAGCATCGCTTCTTAGCTCCCCGTTGCGTATTCATCATCTCTATGACCTGTTAGAAAGGTAATGAATCACCATAAGATAAGTGTCCTTATCACACTAAAGAAAATGTCCACTCAAGAGACTCAAGAAGACTAAGCAGTGACACCCTAATACAATGCATTTACCAGATGATGCTAGTGGTTCAATTTTTTTGCTGAACTTCTAAATGCACGAACAAGAAGAGCTTTTGGCAAGAGAAACATGGAAAGACGGAATCTGACTATAATACGAGAAGTTGATAGCTTTGTACATTCAAGCTTAGGTTATCTGATACAATTAAATAAAGTCGCATCAGGCTGCTAATTACGATGACTCAATGTCAGCTGAGAAGGCTGAGTAGCATGAAAATAATGAGCCGTGGTTTGAAGATCAAGTAAACTGAATGAGTTATGAAGAAGAAAGTGCGAGCTGTAGATATAGATACTGCTCATTTCCTCTCAACTTAATCTTTTTTCCTCAAAGAAGCTTTTGACAGACATGAGGAAGTAAAACTTTCCTAGCATGCTGGTTCTATTGGAACCTTTGAACCAAAAACCTACTTTCTCGGCATGATAATGTCCAATTTTCAGTTTCCATGTTTCCTATACAGTTCCATTTCCCATCTTATACGAAAGCAACATACATCTTTTCGATGCAATAATATGTCGAAAGGCACATCACTTACCTGGTTTTTCTGTATTTCCATGATCTCTGCCTGCATCAATCGAAGAAAGAGTAGGTCAGCTACATCCTATTAGGCTAAGCCCTTATGCAGAGTACACGGTGTCATCCAGACAAAGCAATACCTGCTTTTTTCGTAGTTCTTCATTTTCCTCCTTAAGCTTTGCTACCTCGGCTTCCAGTTCCATTGTATAAGCCTGATAATACCATTTCAAAGAATAAGACAGATGAAAGAAAGAACAGTGAATGCATCTTAAGTAAGAAGAAATATTAGTCCGAATAAATTGGCTAATATCAAAGACTCCCCAGCCCCCTTTATTATTAGAAGTAAATGCAATATTTGCGAAAGGCCACACTTTTTTTTTTTTTTGATCCCATGTTTGGTTTCTCTGATATGACTCTAATTCTGCAATTTCTAGTGATGTTCAATCACCCCATTTTTCATTACTTGTGAGGTCAGATTGTAATTCACATATCACATCTAATGGCCATTTCGGCTAAAGGAAATAGATCAAGCTCATTCGTCTTTCACCTGCTTGCGAGCACGCGATCTTGCAGCTGACTCTCGGTTCTTTATCATCCTTCTCTGCCTTCTCTCCACAACTTTCTCCACAGCACTGTTGCACTTTCTTCCTCTCACACTGCCATTAAACACATATGGTACGGGTGATACCGAGGAGGTATCCCCGTTACTTCTTCCCATTCCATCGGATGAGACCGGATTAGCAGGTGATCCAGTTGGCATGCCTGCAGGTCCAGCTCCTAAACCGACCATCCCCATTCCTCCTCCGTGCAAAGCGCCTCCCTGAACCAAGTTGTTAGTCATCACTTGATCCGGAATTGCCATCAGTCCGCCCCTAAATCCATGACCGTTGAGCTGAGTATTGTTAGGTGAAGGGATCTGCTGCGAGAATGGCAAAATGGGCTGCTTTGGGAGGATCTGTGGCTGATGCGCCTGTGGCTGTGGTTGTGTTACATGCTGCTGGTTCGATCTGATTCCATTCGCATTCGCATTCACCGGCATGTTCAGAGGGTGCATGGAATTCAGATTACCGCCCTCCAAGTTCCTCATCCCCATCAAATTCTCAGCTTTTCCCGGCTGCGGGAATCCGAATTCTAATCCAGCATTATTCCCAGCACGTGGCAATTCACCGAACAGTCCTCCACCATTTGGCTTTCCAGAGTATTGGGCGTCTTCTCTAACGACGCCGGCCCTGAACAAAAACTCCTCCAATGTCATTTCGCCCAGAGTTTGCTGCCGCTGTGGCACAACCGGTCCTCCAGTCACAAGGCCACCATCCTTCCCAACTGAATCTTCCTTTGAAATGTTCTTCCAGACCTCGTCAACGGTCTTTTGGCTCAGCGTCCGGGGAAGCGTCAGTGAGCCCTGCCGCTGCAAATGACCACCAGGTACTCCAATTCCGTCCTGTCCGCCGCCACCACCAGCGCCACTAGCAGATGCCATAGTTTGGTTCTCCTCTGCAGACCAAATGTTCTTTATGAGCTCATCCATGTTCATGGACCCAAAGTCCTTGCCTATAGAGTTCTGGAACTCCTCAAAGGTCAGCGTGTACACCGACGGTTGCCGGGTTAACAGCGTGTTGCCAGGAGGCCTGTTATTCGTCGGCGTCGGATCGGTGCCGAAGTTCTTGAAGTTGATGTTACTCCCCATTCCGTCGAGGAATCCGAATCGAACAGTGCCGACAGGAAACCTGGTCCAAGCCGAGCAATCAGCTGGTCAATGGGAAGCAAAAGAATATAATCTCAACAGCCGAAACCCAGCAACACGAGCTCAACAGTGATTCGATTTGCCAGCGACCTTTCTTTCATGGGGTTAATCAAAACAAACAATTCAAGAACGAAAGGCGTAAGGCGTCTCCTTATAAAGAGGAAAGAAACTGATCCCCAGTTCAACACCACCTCGAATGACACGAAAAATCAGAGACAAGAGAGCCGTTGCGGATTGATCTGGATTGAGATCGACATTGCGGCTTCCCAAAATCAAGCGTCAGCAGATGACCGGAGGAGTCCGTCACTCCCAAGAAGCTCAAAGCAACCACAAAAAAAAAAAAATCTTACCCGAAAAAGGTCGACACAAGGAACTGACGATCGAATTGCAGGATCAAGAAAGGAACCCAACAGTCAAACTCACTCCTTCAGCAGCAAAAAGCGAGAGCACCCAGAAAAAAACCAGACAAGAAACGGAGAGAGAGAGAGAGAGTTTCAGGAAGGGAAGCAAAGAAGAAAAAGCCCAGAGAAGTAGCGAGAGACGGCAATTCAGACAGAGCAGGGAGCTGCTCCTTTTTTTACCTTGTCCTCCTCTGCCTGCTCGTTTCTCAACGAATTTTCAAAATAATCGAACGCCCCAAATATAGAAAAAGCAGAAGTCTCTCTCTCTCTCTCTCTCTCTCTGCGCGTGTGTAGTTGCTTCTTCTCCTTGTTTTGGCTCCTTCTTCCTCGCGAGGTAGGGGCGCCGGAGAGACGCCAAGTGTCACACTCCCTCCGTCTCTCTTTCTCTCTCCCTCCTTTCGCTTTCAAGACATGAAAACGCGAACTTTTTTTACTTAAATTCTTTCTTTTTTTCCCTTTTTCTAAAGGTTTTTCGTAAAAAGGTGAAGGCATTAAAAGAAATAATTGAGCACGGTGTCGTGAGAATAATAATCTGTTTTGGATCACAAAAAATTGAATTGCTTGGAGGTTTAATTTTTCAAAAAATTGTGGGTTCTTATAGTCTCATCAATTAACACGTGAGAGACGGCAGTTAAAGTTTAGACCAGAATGGTATATGTATTTTTTATATTAATATAAATCGGGCAATTAGTCATTTATAAATTATTTTATAATGCTGAGTGGGCCAGCTGGCCGGGGGCGGCGTGGACCAATGACCGCGAGTTTGGAGGGTCGTGATGTGAGCGGCCTGCCAATGTGCGCGAGCGAAGTGGGAGGATCGCCGCCGCCCACGTTTCCCCCCGATGGACGGTCGGATGGGCGCCACATGTGGGACTTAATGGCGACGGACAGCGACGGGACCCCCCTCTAATGAGTGAGTTAAAAGCGAGTATCTCGGTGTACTTCTGTCTTACTTAAATTAATCATTAAATATTAAGGCTGCCGATCACTTTACCAGTATCTTCCAAGAAAAAGAATATTTGGAAAAAAAAGTATATATTTATAATGATTAATTGAATAGTTGCCCGTGCTATTCGTTTGAAGAACCTAAATCATTTTCAATAAAATAATATACCGAATCCGATGCCGTTCAACTGATTCTAGCTCAAAAGAGCAAACGAATATGATCATTAAGCGTATGATGTTCTAACCAATGAAAAGAAACGGATCGAGCTGAAATTTGTTTGCTCGATAGTGACTGAAATCGATGCTCTAAGAAATTTGATATTGTTTATTTTGGTTGCCGAAATATCTTAATAGATAGACCGAGCTGAATCTTACTAATTATACGACGACACAATCATTATTTTAAAATAAAAGCGTGTCTAAAAAGACTATTAAATGGTGCTATCATCCTTTCGTTACAAATAAAGTCTCACCTTATTGGTACGTCTTATTAACAAGCTTCCACGAATATGGGACAACTTTTAGAAGTTATTTGAATTAAGTAATGTAACAATTGATAGCACTATATTCTCAACTAGATTTTCTTGCCATCATTTTTAGCAAGATATTGAACTTACCTTTTTCCTCAATTGGTTTTGGATTGAAAAAAATTAAAATTCTTCGAAACACCCATTAAGAAACTATGGCATCGTTTAGTAAAAAGGCAGGATGTTTTCCATGCATGTAACAATTATATAGAGTCGACATTTTTCGAATTTAGGACATAATTATAAAGGGAAAGAATAGGGCCTACTTATCTCATCGACTCGTACAAAAATTGCAAAAGCGATCTTATCTCCACTAGGGCCATGTCCTTCCTATCCGTGAGTAGAAATAATCCATAAAATATGCGTTTAGCCAAAAAGTTATATTCAAAATGGAAATTCTATTCTATTCATTGTGAGGGAAAATAATTGAACCGAAAAGTCATACCATCTTGAATTCCTCTTGGCATACATTACAAGAAACCATATAGATTGCATGATATAAATTAATTTTTATTTTTATTTTTTATGTTCAGGATGCAAACACAAGTTATGCTGTGTGAAAACACATTTATCTCTTATATTATGATAATTTTTTGGTTTAATTTATAGCTCTGATTAGCCTATAAGATACATTGGAAGTTGTAAGTATGTCCCGTTCATAAAAAAATTGTAAGTATGTTTTTGCGAAATTCAGAATTTTCATTAAGGTTGGCTACAAATAAAATTTCTGTGGTATTAAACAACCATAAATAAATCAACTTTTATTAATGGAAAAAGACCTAAATCACATTTTCACCTCAAACATTTCAACAAAAAAGTATCAATAAAATCTATATCCTAGATTACATATTGGACAAAAATGGTAAATTAAAAAGATCCATATGGCTCTTCTCAATTTAAATCCTACAATAATACCAATTATACAAGTTCCTTTCCTTATTCGTTTCTTTTGCATATTTCACACCAGTTAATTTCCTAAAAAAAACCCTAATTTTAGGTCCAATCCAATTCCGCTATGATTTTTTTTTTTTGGTCTAAAAGAAATACTCAATTTTCAATATAGTCTCAAAAATGCTCACCCTTCCAAAAATCACCATTAATTTCTTTAAGATTATCAATATTATGAGGCAATTGTCATTCTATCAAAGGTGAGGGTTTTAATGAAGACGCAGGTTTTGATAATGAATCTTTAAATGTCGTTGATGTTATAATTTTTAAGAAACTAGTGGTGATGTTAATTTTTGGATGCATGGGCAAATTTAAGATTATAACGAAAGGTTGAGATTTATTTAGATAAATTTTTTTTGGGAAAGAACCATGATTAAACCTAAAATTTAGGGATTTTTTAAAAAAAAAAAAAGAGAACTAGACCTATTCTACACACGCGATTTCTTTTTTGCTCTTATAAAAAGCAAGGAAAAAAGAAAAGCATAGGATATTCCAATTAGAAAAAAGCGACTTTAGAACTCTCCGCCATCTTTTGTAGTGTGATGTGATTGGGAACGGCACTAAATCAGGAACTGATGCCTATGATGCATGCGAAATGTGAAATGTGCAATTTATTATTGAAATGACCGAAAACAATTGGGATGACGTAAGGATCGCGTAATGTGAACTCGGACAAGTTAACTTTTCTCGACAGGAAACCGTGCCTCACCTAACTTCTACCGGTGAAGAGGATAAGGCTTGTCTGAGGCAAAGTCAAAAGCACCAATCTGATCGACCTTTCCCGGAAGGCTTAGCAAAGACCATTTTGTAGTTTTAACTTTTTCCCCTGCCGCCCTTGGATTCTTGCGAGAGGAGTAAAAGGCGATTGCGCCAGATTTTCCAAAGCCTGCACTGTAACTGTATTGAAACTCATATAAAACGTTTGGTCAATGTGATTTAGCCATGAAACTTTTGGCAAATGGTAAGCAGATCCTTCGGTTAGAATCGGGTTAGCAAAATTCAAGCGGAAAAACCTATGTGTTGTTACTGTGTGGCAGCATACGGCGCTCTCGTTTTGTTGCCTAGTGAAATATGCTGATTTTTAGGGAAATTTTTTGTTGACTATTTGCAAAATAGTCGGACCATATTATTGAAGTCAATAGGTTTCGATTGGATTGTGGTTTGGCTAAAAAAAAAAAAAAAAAAAAAGACAAAAACAAAATGCTAGGGTTCACCCTTTTCATCTAAAGATGGGAGGTGAAAAGTGAGATATTCGAATTCCCATATTTTTGAAAAAATTGATGTGTGGATGATTTAACTTCAGATGTGAATTTGAACTTCCGTGTCCTACAAAAAGATAATACAAAAATATGAGATAGAGAGTTTAAAATATGAGTAAAATAGAATAAAAAAAAGAAAAATAAAAAAAGTTGTATTTTGGCCATTACGACCTTTACATTAATTATCATGAGAGATCAAAATCCTGTCCATTGAGAGGAAAATTGACACATCTTCATTTTTTCCCCTCTGTACCTATTTACCTTCTACAAGATAGGTTGCTTATTTTGACCTTTGCTAAGCCTGTCCGACTCACCTAGAGTAGCCTCTTATCATTTGCAATCTTTTGTGCATTTAAAGGCTGCAACTTGAAACATTAAAAGAAAATCACGATCCTTTTCCAAACAGGTTCTATTTTTTTTTTCATCCCTTGCTAGAGGAAACTTCCTCCTACCACATCTTTGATCAGCAAGTTTCAACTTATATATTGATTTTACATATTTTGAAGAGTATAGATTGAGTTTGAAGAGATGACGAAGTATGAAGGATTTGAAGGCACTTGTGACAGTGTTGCAAAAAGTACTTTGAGCAGTACTCACTAAGCCTTACATGGCATTGACTTTTTTTTCTTCAATTAATTTTTTTTATCTGATCCTATCCTATATCTATTTTATAAGCCTATTAAAGTGCCACATAAATTCTAGGAACAATGGTGGAACTAGGTGACTAGCCAAGCAAGTACTTCACTCGATCTTTCTTGTGATTAAGCAAGCAATTGGAATTTTATGAATCGGATGCTTGATAGTTGCATTGCGCCAAAAATTAGCCATCTGCAATGTGTCTAACTACTAGTTTGGCTTGGGTTTAGTGTTAGTAAGACCTCTAAGATAACTGGAGGAATTAGAAAATTGTCCAAATAGTCTTAAAACTTTTTTTTTTGGTCAAAAGTAATAATATATTGAGCTTTGAGCCAAATAATTAAACAAGATCCGGCGCCACAAAACTTGCACTCATGAAGACAATAAGCCTAAATGAGTGGAAGGGCGTCGGATGCAAAAGAACTCCGCAAGAGCGGCCAAAGCGAATAACAGCCTAAACAACAGGCACACGAGGAAAGAGGAGGCCACGCATGGCCAAAAGGAACCCAACCTCGACAAAATAACCAAAACAAAGGACAGACAAAGTAATAAAATAGTCACAAAACACTAAGGAGGGGTCACCGCCTTAGACGAACAGTAGCCAAACCAGTCAAGGTGAACACGGCCCCAGCCAAAGGTAGAAGGTGAAAGGCCTTCATACAACAAGCGCCCGAGAAGACAACGGCCGCGACCCAATCACAAGTTGTTTCTGAACCACTTCAAAGAACACTAAGGATCCGCCGGATGAGGAGAGCAGATGCAAGGATCTATCCCCCAGTTACGCTGGAGTCTTCTGTTTCTTGGATTATCCTCAACGTTTCTGAAAGTTAAGGTCTTGTCCTTCACCACTTTGATGAGATGATTTTTAACCGTCACAATTGCGACTGTGTGATCTCTAAAGAGTATCTTGTTCCTGTACCTCCAAATAAGGTGGCAAAGAGCACCAAAAGAAAAGCGGCCAATGGAGCGATAAAAGTCCTTATCGGAGAGGAACTTCATCGCCCACTGAAGGTTTTTAGACCATGTCTTGTTACACCAGGGGAGATTGCATTTAGCCGCCCAAAAGAAAGCCATGCTAGCAGTGATGCGACACTCGAAGTAGAGATGATCGATGGAATCTAGCGTCTGCCTACAAAAAGCACAAACCTCTCTCCCAATTCTGCCATGCGACATAAGTAAGGCTTGAGTGGGAAGACGGTTCTTTATAATGAGCCAGAGATTGAATTGATATCTTGAGGTTATAACCTTATTCTAGATAAAGGATGCCCAATTAACCCTATCCTTCCTTCTTCTGATAATATGCCAAGCCAAGGCGATCGAGAAGAGACCAGAAGTGCCGTCGTTCCAAGTAAAGCGATCCGGTGCTCTGGAGAGGAGAGGGAGGGGATAATCCCAAGATTCAACTACTATCTTGAAATCCTAACCCTCCAGTGAGAAAAGGTCAGCCACCGTGGCAAATCTGGATAAATTGGAATTTAATATCATTTAATCTGAGCAAATAAGATGTAAAGGACCTCTCTGGTGCGAGTGATCAAACCAAACGAAGACTGACTGGCCATCTCCAATTCTCCATTGGAAGTAGTGATGAAACTCGGATCTCAGGTGAATGATTCTCTTCCAAGCCTAAGAGCAATAGGTCGGCGTCCCAACCACCCAGAAACTCTTCCATTTCAGGAAGGTTGAGTAGATCCACTTGCACCATAAGGACTCCTTGTCTGTAAACATGATCCAAATGTGTCTTAAACCTATTGTATCTTTACTAATTCAATTCTAACGGTTCAATTTTGACATTTGAGTTCATTTGATCAATTTTGGCTAGAAATTGTTAGTATAGACAATGGTTGTCGTGCATGGCATGACCATGCTAGCGTGAACAATTTTAGATAATATTTTAATATTTAATATTCTTATAAATAATTTATTTTATGTTATTTTTTCTTTTTTTTTTCTCTTTTTTTACTTGTGGTCAGCGAGAATATGGGCGAGGCCATCATGACCACCTTGGCCATGAACCTATAGCTCAATTAGCCATGGCAACTGCAAGCTTGAGATTTGGCTAGCTTGAGCTCGAACAACCATAGTCGTTGTTGGGAGCAGCCTAACATGTTCGGGAGTTAATTTGGAATATCCCGAAGATTGCTCATCAAGATTGCATAATAGGAAGGAGTCTTATTATGATAGGACACTATTAAGGAAGAAATCTAAATAAGAGTTACTCTTATTTAGAAAGAATACCATGATATAATTTTGGTGACTACCTAAATTAGAGGAATTCAATAAATCAGGAAAATTTCTAATTGGGAGATGATTACCAATTAGGCAGGATTCCTAATTTGGATGGAGATCTACCACTATAAATAGAAGGATCGGATAGACACTAAAAGTGTACCAAAAAAAAAAAAAAAATACTCCAGAGAGATCACAAGAGTGTTCAACAACATGAGTAAACACGAGAGTTCTTAAGAGTTTTTCAAAAGAGGATTCATTTTGTGGCAATTGTGAGGATTTAATGCGAGAGAAATACCATTAGAGTGTTAATTGTAATCCTTTAATTATAGTGGAGAGTTCTTGGATTAGTGTCCCGTGGCTTTTTTCTATATTGGGTTTTACATGTAAAAAATTTATGGTATGTTGTTCTTCTTTTCTGTTATCTGCTATGTTATTTACGTTCCACATATTACGCAATCTTCCGATAGTTAGAATTCTGCTGCAATTGATTTCGATCCAACTTAATTTACAACAAGGGGTAACAGAGCCAAGTTGTAAAAGATGTCAAAAGACAAGGTCAACATGATATTATGCTCATGGCTACAAATTACGCAATATGGAGGTGTAAGATGGAGGATCATCTTTACATCAAAGACTTGCAAAGGCCAATCAAGACAAAAATGCCCCCAAAGGGCATGGTAAAGACTCCGAGATTAGCTTCTAAATTGGCAAAAGTTGGAGAGGAAGAAGATGACTCCTCAAAAGCCTTGATAATAGCGTAGAAGAAGAGGAGGATGAGCAGGATAAGTGGACTATCCTTAACAAAATATGCATTGAGGAGGATGAGTAGGATGAGTGGACTATCCTTAACAAAATATGCATTGGCACCATTAGAAGGTGGCTTGATCAAAGCAGTTTTGAAAAGGCCAATCAAGACAAAAATGCCCCCAGAGGGCATGGTAAAGACTCTGAGATTAGCTTCTAAATCGGCAAAAGTTAGAGAGGAAGAAGATGACTCCTCAAAATCCCCGATAATAGCAAGAGAAGAAGAGGAGGATGAGTAGGATGAGTGGACTATCCTCAACAAAATAAGCATTTGCATCATTAAAAGGTGGCTCGATCAAAACAGCTTTCAAAACTTCACTCAAGAAGACAACGCTTATGACTTATGGGGAAATTTGGAGCGGATATATGCGAGGAATACATCTCAAAACATAGCAAGCTTGATAAAGAAGGTATTGCATATAGAGTGCAAAGATGGAATGAGTGTCTCTAAACACATAGGCACTATTAGAGGTATGGTGAATCAAATCAATACAATGGAAAGGATGATCACTCCGAAATTGCATGCGCACTTCCTGACAATTTCAATGCCAAAAAGTTGGGATATTTTAGTTGTGTCTATTCATAGTTCCCACCCAATGGAACATTGACCATAGAGTTAGTGAATGACAGATTGCTAAGTGAAAGAGCAAAGGTGCACGGATAAGGGTTACTATAACCATGGTGAAAGAACTCTTGTTCTCAATGAATAAGAGAAGAAAATAGATTGTGGGAGGAGAAAAAACAGTGGACCTAAATGTCGTTAAACCTCATGGCCAAGGGTTGAGAAGAGAGCTTGTTTTCATTATAGAAAAATCAAATATCTCATCATAGATTATTTATTGAAGGCTGCCAAAAAGCAAATTGAAGCATCGGCTACAAATGTCACCACAATTTATGAAGATATGATGATTATCCACACTAATGAAAGCATTTACTTAACATGCTAAGATACCACTTGGCTAGTTGACTTTGGAGCCTCCTATCACGTAATGCCCAAGAGAGAATTTTCGTCTTCATAGCTGGAGACTTTGGTCTCGTGAAGATGGGTAATGATGGCTTATGGAAGATTGTTGGCATAGGAAACGTTGAAAATTGAGACCAACAATGGATGCAAGCTGATCTTAAAAGAGGTAAGGCATGTCCCTGATATTCGCCTTAACCTTATCTCCATAGGAAAGCTAGATGATGACGGTAATGTGAGTCACTTTGGTGAAGGGAAGTGGAAGTTAACCGGGGATAGCTTGGTGATAGTAAGAGGAGTGAAAAACGTATCACTCTACACTTTACAATTGAAACTATGCAGCGGAGATATTAATGCAGTGAGGGACATATCAACTGAACTTTGGCATAGTAGACTTGGACATATGGGTGAGAATGGAATAAAGGTTCTCGCATCAACGAATTTACTCCCAAAAATAAAAGTTACTTTTAGGGTGTGCATGGAAACGTTTCTAAGAAACGTTTCCGGAACACTTTGTACGGATTTTGTTTTGGGAACAAAAAAAAAGAAAAACGCGTTTGGTTGCGTTTCTCGTTTTTTTTTTTTTTATTTCTGGAACGAAATAAGAACAAAAAAAAAAAACAACAATTTGTTGTTTTTGCTCTTAAACAAAAACGAAGAAACGTTTCTTCTCTCTCTTCTTTTTCTCTTCTTCTTTTCTTTTTCTTTTTTTTTCCTTTTTTTTTTCGCCGGTCGCCGGCCTCGGCCATGGCCGGCGACCGGCCGTCGAGGCTCGACCTCACCGGATCTGGGCGAGGCCGAGCTCACCCAGATCCGGCGAGGCCGAGCTCGCCCAGATCCGGCGAGGCTCGGCGTCGCCGGTGCGGGCGAGGTCGAGCCTCGCCCAACCACGGCGAGGCTCGGCCTCGCCGAGGGCCGGCGAGCCTCGCCGTGGCTGGGCGAGGCCGCCGCCCCTCGGCCGGTTGCGGAGGCCGGTGAACCGGCCAAAAAAAGAAAAAAATAAAAAAGAAAGGAAAAAATGAAAAATAAAATAAAAATGTTTAAAAAATTAAAAAAAAAAAAAAGAATAAAATTTACCAAACGTGTTTCTGTTCATTTTTTATTCCCGGACCAAACGTTATCAAACGCGTTCTTTTGTTCAAAAATTGTTCCCGGAAATGTAAACACTTTTTTTGTTTTACGTTCCCTCGGAACAAAAAAGAACAGAAACGTTACCATTCACACCCTTATAAACTCTTGTGAAGAGTATATTGTAGGGAAAAAAATAATATAGTTGCCTTTAAATCTATTCTACCATTGAGAAAGGATAATCGACTTGAATTTTTACATATTGATGTTTGTGCTATGACTTTGAGAACTACTGGTGTTGCTTCATATTATGTTACCTTTATAGATGATTTCTCAAGGAAGGTGTGCGATACCACATTGAAGATGAAGGATCATGTTCTACCTTAAAAGATTTACATGTGGAACTAGAAAATGAGACTAGTAGAAAATTGAAGTGAGTGAGGACTAACAATGGTGGGGAACACTGAGGGCCATTTGAGGATTATTGCAGAGTTCATGGCATAAGGCTTGAGAAAATAGTGCCTAAGACACCACAACACAATAGTATTGTTGAAAGGCCGGATTGAACAATATGTGACGGTGATTTTTGATTCTTTTATTAGATGCCGGTGATATATTAATTGTGAGGCATGATGTCAAAAGAATCATACAACTCAAGGAGGAGTTGAGCAAAGAATTTGCCATAAAGGACCTTGGAGCGACAAGGCAAATAGTTGGGATGAGGATATCACATGATACAACTTATGGAAAGTTATAGTTATCCCAAGAGAGGTATGTAGATAAAGTTGTGCAAAGATTCAACATGAGCAATGCCATATCAGTCAGCTCACCTTTGGCTAGTCATTTTCATCTTAGTATGAGGCAGTGTCCCTCAAGTGAAATGGAGAAAGAATAGATGCTAAAGATCTCTTATGCTTCTACGTCAGAAGTCTCATGTATGCAATGGTGTGCACATGACCGGATATTAGGTATGTTGTTGGAATTGTTAGCCGATACATGTCAAATCCCTGCAAAAACATTAGGAGGCTGTCAAGTGGATACTCAGGTATCTTAAGGTATATCTAGTTTGTGTTTGTGTTTTGGTGATGAAAAATCGATAGTTGAGGGTTTCAATGATGTAGACATGGCGAGAGATGTAGATTCCAAGCAATCTTTGTTTGGTTGTTTAATGACTTTTGCAAGTGGAGCTATCTCTTGGCAATCAAGATTGCAAAAGTGCATTGCACTATCCACAATAGAGGTTGAATAGGCCACTAAAGCTAGCAAAGAGATATTGTGGATGAAGAGATTTCTACAAGAATTGGGTTACAAGCAAGATGAGTAAGTTGTACATTGCGATAGTCAAAGCATTATTCATCTTAGTAAAAATTCCACATTTCATTTGAGGACAAAGCATATTGATATTAAGTATCATTGGATATGAAAAATGTTGGAAGAGAAGCAATGGAAGCTCGAGAAGATTCACATTGAAAAAAATAGTGCTGATATGTTGACAAAGTCTTTACTATAGAGAAACTAAAATTCTGTAGGAAGGAGGGTGACTTATCGAAGTGATAAGAATATTTAAGACCCTCCATGATGGGTTGCGGGAGATTTGTTGGGAGCAGCCCAACACGTTCAGGAGTCAATTTGGAATATTCCAAAGATTGCTCATTAGGATTATATAATAGGAAAGTAGTTTTATTATGGTAGGACGCCAAAAAGGAAGATATCTAAATAAGAATTAGTCTTATTTGGAAAGAGTATTGGGATAAAATTATGGTGACTGCCTAAGTTAGATGAATTCAATAAATTAGGAAAGTTTCTAATTTGGAGGTGATTATCATTTAGGTAGGATTCCTAATTTGGGTGGACGTCTACCACTATAAATAAAAGGATTGGATGGAGATTTAAAATATTAAAATATGAGTAAGAATTGTCTACATCAGCATCAACTGAATCACATAAGACGAATAGCGTTCACGTTAATAATTTGTAATCAAAATTGGCTGGATGAATTTAATATAAAAATGTATAGTATTTAATTGGTAAAGTTTATGGTTAAATTGACAAAAATGCAATAGATTTTGGACCTTTTGGACAATTTCTTTTAAGGGAACATATAGAATCTTCTATAGAATATCTGGATGTGGGAAACCTTTTGTACATTTATTTTCATTTGGAGATCGCAAGTGAGGTGAGATGATAGACTTCGAGCGTGAAGTGTAAAAGCCTTTTGAGACACGGCGGAGCGTACGTATTTTTAGAGAGTTTGGCTTCGGATCAACGCACCTTTGTAGTGGATTCGACTAGGGGGTTTTGGAGAATCTCTCTAGCAGATTCAGAGAATGGAGTAGGCGGGAGACGAGCCAATTTAAATCACTTGAGCAAGCTTTTCTATCCTCACTCTCTTTTGTATTTGATTCTATATTTCAGTTTGCTTGCTTGATTTAATGTTCCATATTTCTTGGTTGCTTGAATACAGACTCTAGATAGTTGCCACCGAATTCTTGGGCCAACATTATGGGTGTCACCGGCATGAAACTCAGTATAAATTTGGATAATGTTCATGTATGAAATTTATAGATTATGTTCATTAGAGCGGATTTCCAGCAATAAAAAATGCAAGAAAATCCAAATCCCCCAAATATTCTTGCCAATGAACGAAATCTGAAGATATTAAAACTTATTGTCATAGAAGATGACTAATTAGAAATGTAATGTAGTTTAGCGTTCTAGTAAACTTTCTCTCTTTACAGGATCGTTATGATTTCCTTCCCGTGAAAGGTACAACGAAACACTAGAATATAAATAAACCGGTTAAATTCAAGCATTTGCTTACTTTGCGCTCTCTTCCATCATCAAAGCCACAAAAACCGAGGGAAGCACACATGTGATTTCATTAGCAGTAAATTGCCCTACCTACCTTTTCAATGGGGCAACTCTGCGTAATCATACTTAGAAAAAATCAATCCCCCCTGGCTAAATTATTAACGCTCGCTAAGCATGTGTGGAAGGGTCTCTTTGCGTTCGATAATCATTATTCTTTGGCATTTCAGTCGAGTGCGGTTCCATTAATAAGCCCACTTACTAATTTATCATCTTTCCTCTTCTTTTCAAAAGAGGCTTTTGCTCATCAAATTAAGTTCACCTTTTAATCAACCACAAAAAGTCAAATTCGAGACTCCATGCCTTCCAAATCATATAGTTCCACAACGTTTTTTTACCAGCTCAAGCACATGCCCCTTGGAGCATGTGCCGCGGTCGCCGCCCTCAATGATGTCGATCAGGCGAACGCAAAGGGAAGAGTTAGTTGCTCCAGTGCCGCTTTGTCATGATGACCGTCCAACGCAATGGAGGGTCAACCGAACTAAAATAAAAGTAAAAGCCTTCGTTGGCCCAATTTCACGTGGACAGATGGCGCGGTGTGGCTCGATCTTTAAATGGGACGGCGCCGTGTGGGGCAGGCCAAAGAAGCAAAGATAGAAGTCTTCCATCTTCCAAGGCCGACCAATCAAGTCAAGGCCACTCTTATCCGAGAGTACTATGCCAAAATCGAAATCGAAATCGAAATCGAAATGGAAATGGACAATCGAAAGCAACCCTTTTATCTCTAAAAAAATCCACAAGGGGACGAAACACGCTTTCCTAGGGATCTAATTTTGCGACCAAGTCAATGAATCTCACCACCTTAGTCACCCTTAAGACAAATATTGACCAACGCGCAACGGGATCGCACAAATTGATTGAAGATTTTTTTAAATAAAAATCAAGGAGTTGGGATATTTACGGGTCTCTTCACGACAAGCGTGAGGAGCTCGGTTTATGCCATTCCACCTACAAATTCTTTCTGGCCATGTCATTAAAAATAAAAAAAAAAATACTCATCGGCTTAAATATTTAGGTGAAGTAAATTAAGAACGGGCTTATAATGAAACACTCCAAAACATATTGAATATTCATTGTAAACGGAGAATCAAGTAAGAATATTATATAGAAAAGTATCGGAAATATATCTTATCTTTCACCTAATAACCATTTACATATATCTATTTTTGAAAATATCAAATGCATATTTGAATTTTACCTTTGGAGATCATTTTGCACCTTTACCTCAATTATTCTTGTGACCTTTTTATGAAAATAATGTTTTTCTTTCTAAAAATGCCTCCTAAATTCCAACATTCACCCCAAACACTCAAAACTGATTAAACACCAAACCTTCAAACATTAAGCAATTGAGATGCTAAAATGAATTCGTAAGGGGGACAAATTTGATATTTTCCGATGTGAGGTTTTGCTTAGAGGTATGTGAACGATATTTACAAAAATAGAAGTATGTGAGTGGTCATTAAATAAAAAAATAAAACAAGTGTTATATTTTCCTGATTATAGAGGACATTTATGTGATAATATAAATTTTTTTGTCAACAAATTCACGTAAAGCCATAAGAATTAAGATGGTTGATTTAGTTATATGGGTTAATACAATGAAAAACCTCAAATTGGTATACCTATAATAAATTTACCTAAAACTAAATTTTTGATTACTAGAAATCTCAAATGGATATACCCATGACAAATTCACCATTTGTTACTTTTGTTAAATTTTATCATCAAATTGTTGAATTAGATGATATGTGACAACCTGATAAGTGTATTAGTTTAGGGTTTTACCATTTGTTTTTGTCATAGGTCTATTAGGTTGTTATTTTTCATTGTATTAATCCGATTTAATGAAAATTAACAAAAAGTAAATTTGTTACAAATGTACTAGTTTGAGATTATTGGTAGTCAAAAAATTAGTTTAGAGTAAATTTATTATAGGTATATTAGTTTGGGATTTTTTTATATAATTAATTTGAGTTATTATGGCTAAGAATATGCAGTGGAATACTTGTTGTCATGGGTGGTAATATGACTGTTCTCAATTATCTTTAATACATTTTTTCAATAATAAGGTAGTGGCCATTTTGAAAATATAGTATCTAAATTTTATAAACTTTTTTTTTTTAATAATCCAAGGGTGTGAACACACTATTTGAAAATCCATGGAATATCCTACAAGCCCTTTGGCGGTTAAGTTCAATGGTCTTAATATTGAAAATCCCTTGATACTCATTTCGACCTTGGAAATTCTAAGCTTTATGTGAGTTGTATCGATACTATACTTTCATTTGTCTTTTAAATACGAAAGCTATACACAATAGAGAAAATTTTGAATGGCCTTGAATTGGTTGCCTGGCCAGGTGGCCTTATCAACACGTGAAGATCGTGCTAATGCTCATGTATCCTTTGGTGAGGGGCTGATCTCACCAACCGGCTACTGGTTAGAGGAAGGAGGAAGGGAAAAAAAAGGAAGAAAAAGAAAAGAAAAAGAAAAGGAAAGGAAAATGATAGAGAAAATGAATAATTGTAAAAATATTAAAAAAATATTAAAAGTTATTTATGTTACTGGGGCCATGTCACGTTAGTGTTGGAATTTTAAAATTGATCATATGGGTAAATTGATACGAGTTAAGGAATCAATTGATAAAATAACAAAAAAAAAATAGAATTAAATTAACACAGTTATAAATAATTTAGGATTTTTTTTTTTTTTTTTAGGTAATTTTTCTCTAAAACTATGGACTCTGTCTGTTTTCTAATTATTCTCCTTTGGTCCAATCCCATCTACAAGGAAAGGGACTGTGAGTCGTGGATGGCAATTCCAATTCGGCCCCATTCCTTCTTTATCGTCTAATCACTCTATTATGTCGTATTCACTGGATTTTCTTCCTTCCTCGTCAACGAAGCTCGGTGGCTCTCACGTGCGGGGTCAAAAAGGGGCCTCATCTTCTCTCCTCTCCTCTCCGTTGGTGTAATGTTCAAGCGAGCAGGGGAAAGAAAACGTGGCGTCTGCTTGAAGATTAAGGTCTGTGTCACACGTTGCGACAAGACAGAGCGCCGTTCGCAATCCGCGCATGAATTGGATAATGGGAAAGAGAAGAAGGTACTACCCTTTCTCGAAGACAGTGGCATGATTATTGGTGATTATGAGGGTTTTCCACAGGACCGGGGGCGTGCTTTGCTTGCCGAACTCCCTCCACTTGGGAGGGTACGAAGGGCGCACTTAGGAGAGCATTTGGGGAAAAAGAAAAAGAGCATTTTACATGAGTAGATCAGAAGGTTTTCGCGAGGTATAAATATTGTTCGGCCAACATTTTTCTAGAGACTTCCTATCCAATTTGAAAAGTGATTTCACGATAATAAAATTTAAAGAAAAAAGAGATATTAAATGATTTTTTTTTTTTAAAGAGAGATTGAGTAACTTCCTGAGGGTCTTGGATCAAGCCACCCATCTCGAGTGCTAGGCCGTTGGGACCTCAAACAAGGGTTGATAGAGGTTGCGTGATGTCGACTTTGACGCCATGTGACCTCAGGTGGCCCTCATGCTTGGGACATGCGACCTTTGGCGAGCCAGCCTGAGGTTGTAGCACCTTGAGCCTTACCTAAGGATGAGTGACCCAACGCTACATAATGCCAAGGATGCGTGACCATAGGCAAGGGCTGATGACGTCAAATCTAACTCGCTGGCATTAGTTTTGGTTTATCAGAGTCGGATCTGGCTTGTTGGTGGTCAAATCCAAGCTGGTCGGTGATGTCGCGTGATGCCGGTCAATTATGCACAATACAGCCGTTGAGGGAAAAATTGGACTTTAGATAGTTTAGTAAGGAGAAAGCTGGAGGAAGAAATTTCATTATGCCCTGAAGTAGCATTGCAAAAAATGCTCAAAGCTAATGCTTGCGTGGGACCTGCTAGTTTTGGCTCAAAGGCTTTTATTATTGTCTTGCCAAACACCTTCATTTTGGAAGGTCTAAAGTCTCCTTCAAGGCCGTGCCAGATACATTCCAAGTTGTGTTTGATTCTGTCTCTGCTAGTTAATTTCACATGTTCAAATCCAGTCATCACATACTTGTTGCAATTAATGAAAGCATGAATAGAAAGAGCTAGCACCCAAACGTTCATCATGTACTTCGATCTACGAATAGTTTACTAGTGAATGTGCAATGCAATTGACGACTACAAAGTTATACAAGTGAACTAAGGCGGCTGGTGGTTGTCCTAATTACAAAGTTTAGCCATAATTCTTTGCATCGCCATCCTAACTTAAATATTCTGGATCTGCCATTGTATAAAGTGACCGAGGTAGTAAAATTGCGGGGCGAACCCATAAGAGTTGAGCAATCTTGTTTAAACGGTTCATGAAAGCAATGTTCGTGATTGACCTCAACTTTCAATCTGTTAATCACTATCGCTTGTGAACGCGATGAAATAGCATTTTTGAGCATGAAGGCTCAGATCAATTCGGCATATGCGGCTATTTCTAAATCCCGAATAGTTTTGCCTTTGGTTAGCTGGTTTGGAGGCCATCTCGAAGTCCATACGATTGCGAATCCGATATTGGGCTAGAGGCTATCCATGCCAATAGGGGTGATTGGGTTCAGGGTGGGTAGGGTCTAGATCTAGACCCTGTACTCGATCCTCTTATTACCGGTTCCTTTTTTCTAGACCCTATACCTAACTTTGTTTGTAGTGGACCCTATATTCAACCCACCCTATTTTTCCGATCTAATTCCAGGGTCAACACTGTTTCCACTGAACCTGTTTTACAATCTCCCGATATTCTATATGACTTCAAATTTTATATTAATACACGAGAAAATAACGTAATCCTCCTAATTTGTATTGAAACATTAATCACTTGTAATAAATAAATACATGAACTTTTTGACCAAACGAAAAATTAAGGATCCACAAGACTAATTATAATAAATAAAATCATAAGGCAAAGAATTAGTAACAAATATGGGTCTAATATTAGTCTTATTCCCACAACTACTACATGAAACTACTCATTTATGCAAGCATAACTCCTCCTACAAAAGAGAAATTAGGTGAGCCAATCCATGTGATACGTAGTGACAAACACCGTCCATCCATCGAACGGTGCGAGAGGGAGCCGATGAGGGAGGGAAGCAAGTGAGGAAGAGAAATGACAAATGAGGAGTGTCGTGCGTGTTTGAGAGAGCCAAGAGGAAAAACGTCATGTGATTGCGGGAGTAAGAATATAATTCGGGGGAAAAAGAAGGGTTTTGGACCTTTACTTACAAAACCGATCAGGAACTGGTCTAGGAACCGGTTTCCGGATGGGTAATCATTCGGAACCTGTTCCTGGACCGGTTTAAACCGGTTCCGAATTTTGGGAACCAGTTCCCGAACTAGTTTTAAGGGAACCGGTTCCCGACTCTGTTTTCCTGGTGGGCCGGTCCGGGAACTGGGTATACCCGGTCTAGTTGCACACCCCTACATGCCAGTATGTTTCCTCAAGAAAACCTTCGGTCCCGTTAGACCTGGATTTATGCTCGATGTGCCATCGGCGCTAAAACATTTGACGAGAATTTCTCACTTTAACGAAGAAGGGATTAAATTGATATCGAACGATAATCGAACGCCAAACCCATTCTGGATTCGGGCTAAGTGCTAAACTTCAAGAGGGAGTTGCTTCAGCCGGTTTTTTTAAAGCCCCAGCAAACCAAGGAAGACACGATTACGAAGCCTACGAGGCGTTTAAGATTCTCCTAGTGCAAGTTTGCAGCCAAAGAATTAGAAGAAGCGTTTACTCTGCTTCAACATTTTAGTCGCTCGATCCAGTCCCAATTGGCAGAAGGGCGAAGGTTAAAAACTGCGTCCTTATCACCTTCCTCATAAGCTGCCGCTGGGTTACAAAAGTTTGCTATCATACCTCAGCGAGAATATTCTTAAAAGGACATGAATGTTTATGTGCTTAATTTGGACGTGGTAGATACCGATTCGAACCACAAGACCTCTCATCGAAGGTAATCTTAAGAGCCACGCCGACCGCCTTGTGGGGGTGTAGCCTCGTGGATGCATGTGGCCTATATAGTTCCTGTGTTTGTGTATTGGAGTTATTCTTTGAGTTCGGCTTGATCCTAAATTTTGTCATTTGGGCAATTTAGTTCTGTTAGCCTTGCCATCAAGAAGAGGGGGAGGGGTCTGAATTGGTTTCTTCTGAAAAATAAACTGATTATTATACAATTTTTTTTCTCTTTTTTCTCACATGGGTCAGCATGCTGTCCTCTGTCCCATTTTTCTCCCATTATATGCCTCCCATGTGAATGGTGCAGTTGAATACCTTAGAAATATCCATCCGTACATATGAAAACCTCGGCGAAGTTCCTTTTAAAACATGTGTAAAAACTTTCCTCAATCTAGGCTGTTGACTAGACCTTCTATTACTCAAGATGACTTCAAGGAAGCATAAAATTACTTAAATATCTTCTATTGCTCGAGATGACTTTAACGAAGCATAAAATTACTTAAATGTGTACGTTTCATCAATTAAAATGAAAAAAAAGAGAAAGAAAAAAAAGAAGAAATTTTCATGTTTCTACTTTTATGGAGTACAACTTTTGATTTAGGTAAAGCTACTGGTCTCATGAATATAATTTGAAAAGCTAGTCCAAAGCTTGAGGCCATTTTCGACTCAAATCCACTTCTTTCTTTTACTGTTTTGAGCTATATCTTCAAATTCTCACTGTATCTTTTGTATTATTTCAATCGTTTAGTTGACTAGCAAGTCCAACTGAGAAACCATTTTTTTTTTTTTTTTTTTATACCTTGAAATGGAATTATATGTAAGATGCGAACATTTTGGACCGGGCTCGAAATGGATAGATAGAAACCCACCCGAAATGGGACCCAACAATTTGGGACCAAGTTCTCGAGCTTTCGAGTTTTTGTCTGCACCCGTAATTGGCCCAGTTCAATCCAGGAATTGTTGCTTCGTTTGGCCGTGTTTGACTTTTCCTGCGTCAACGATCTCGTTCTTTTTTATCTTTCTTTCGTTTCTCGTACAATGACAACTCCCGACCCATCTCCTCAATTTCTCTCTTCACGCGTTGCGTTCTATTGGCCACTGCATTTCTTGCAAATTTCCGAGCTTCCGGATTCTCTGAGGACCGGTTATGCCTCCATTCTTGTCGACATGTAAGTCGGCGGGATCGATCGTGGTGCGCAAAATTGGAAGCGGCATGTGATTGAGCCTGCTTCAAGCTATCGGCAGCTTCAGAATTGCCATCGGACGCGACGTTTGGGATGCATTGCTGGTGCGAAGGCCCCTTCTGTTCACAGACCGTCTGATGCAAACGAGGACCTCCGGATTCTACGGGGGAGCTTGCATGGTGGTGGTGCTGTGCAGACGGGGCGGTTTCTGGGTTGTGGAGATGGCGGTTTCTCTAAAGTCTATGAAGAGAGGTGTGTTCTGGGGTAATACTGATTATCCATTTGATTTTGTCCTTTTATGTTTGATTTCTGTGCTTAGAATTGTTGCATTTCCTTCAATGGGACTTGGTTGGTTGTTCTGATGTGTAAGCTTGTTTGTGCCTGCATACATGCCTTCACTGCTCCGTCTCTATCTCGGTGAAAGATTGTTACTCCCAATGGTTTGTTTGGAGAATGCAGCGATATAGGATGATGTTAAGCCAAACCTCATATTATTTGTGTGTGACCAAACTCTGTGGTGTTGAATTTATCTTTTTGCTTTCAGTGTCGTTTGCATGCTTTACTATTTGAGATTTCATCAGTTTTTATCTCTGACGTCATTAATGGTCAATGTGTGAATCTGCGGGCGTTATTCATTTTCGCTCCCATAACTTCTCTCTCCTTGTTGTCATTGCTATAATGCGATACGTTTATTTTTTTTTTTAACAAAAAGAACAAATTTTGGTGTTTCCTCTGCTTAACAGGTATTCTCCAGTGCAGTTATTTGATGTTGTTGCAGCTGTTGATCTGTATCAAGATTTTGTTCCCTGGTGTTAGCGCTTGGAGATACTTAAGAGTTATCCTGATGGATCATTTGATGCTGAGCTTGAGATTGGTTTCAAATTTCTAGTAGAAAGTTATGTTTCTCGTGTAGAGTTGAAAAGACCTCAGTACATAAAGGTAAAGGTAAACCGACTCCCAGACTACTTCCTCGCGCAGAATCACGTTTTCTTGTGTTACTGCTTGGATGAATATACTTGGTCAACCTACTTCCCACTTCTTTTTGTTTTTCAATTAGTCATTCCTCTGCCTCGTCACTACAATAAAATTGGTGGAATCTGCTTTTCTTGTATTCTGAGTTCTTTTGTCTAATCAAGCTATATTTCATTGTCAGTATCGTGTAGGTGTTGAAAGCAATGTGCCTTTGTATGATTACATGAATTTGGACACGTAAAATATTGTCCAACTTCCATTAGCTTGTATCTCTTCCCATTAAATCAGATTATATTATGTTCATTTTGACAAAGATCATGACTTTGTAATGTCTTAGGAGCCCTTTTGATTTGAAGTAATTTGATATCTTCTGGTTATTGAGTACTGGTAGGCATTTACTATGTATCTGCCACCAGCGTAGGCAATCATGTATTAGATACTCTCTCTCTCTCTCTCTCTCTCTCAACTTCAATCCCTCTCTCTCTCTCTGTGAACTTCAATCCCTCTGATGTTATTTTTCTTGTCACTTCCAGACTACAGTGTCGCAAAGCACCCTCTTTGACCATCTGATAAATATTTGGCAATTCAATTCAGGACCAGTTCCAGCATCTTGCAACATTTACTTTTTGGTAGATTTCAAGTTCCAGTCACCACTCTACCGACCAGTATGGTGCTCTCCTCTGTTAGTATTGATGATGAATTTACTTGTTTCTGTCGATGCGAACTTTGAAATATTCCTTTTTTTTCCCACCAGACCTTCTGTTCTGTTTCTTTTGTTTATGTGTTCTGCAAACTGAAACCTAGTGAAATAGCATGAGAGAAGATACATTGAATTGATTTATTTTTTTCACTGACAAAGTTTATGTTTATCAACTCGATTAGGTGAATCATACATGTGCAACTCCTTTCTTTTGGTTGAGGCTTTTTCGTGTCATGATCCTGCTTTTGTTTTTTCACTTAGAATTTCCGTTTCTTTCTCTTGGTCAGTTAGGGGGATTGATTCACACATGGATTGTTAATATTTGTGATTAAATGGAAGGCTACATATTAGATAGCATTCTATTCACGTTCATTTTGTTGCTTGGGAACTTCTGTCCCCTTGGGAGGGGCTCTCAAGTCCTTCACCATGAGGTTGCTGTAGTATGATCTCTTTAGCTCATCGTACTGGACAGTGTTGCAACTGATTTGTTTGTCCATTGTTTAATATGCTCATCGGATCCATTTGCTCTATGTATCATTCTCCTCCTGCATTTACAGAACTTATCTGGAGTTTTGTTTATATTGTTGTATGTTCTAGCATTTCTCAAATCTCATCTCTGCATGTAGTTACTCTGATGTGGTCCTCATGACTGAAGAATGCATCTACAAATGATGGGTGCCATCGACTGTTAATGGGACCTTTATTTGGCTGGTTACTTAAAGTCTCAGTTGAACTGAAAATCATCTACCAGCATTTTGGATTGACAATAGCTTCCTTTTGGCAGGTTGCCTCCATGTTTTTCAGGGAGGTAGTCTCTAGACTTGTTGGTTTGCTCAGTGAACGCTGCTGTTTGATATATGGACCGGGGGTTCCCATTCAGGAAGATGCGTATGGGCAGAGGGCTCAAAAGCATGGTTCCTGGTCTCGGCACATACTGCATAGGAAGGACGTCGGTGCATTATAAATTCTGGTGCAATTAATAAACTGACCTTCATAGAGCTGTTTACCTTGCTGGTCTCTCATAGTCTGTTCATAAGTGTAATTGTGATTCCTTCTCTTTAGATTCTTTTGGACAGTAGTTGAGGAGCTGTTAGCTGCTCAATGTAGGCCTCACTCTTGCAGTGTTCCTAGCAAAACATCTTCGTACCACTTTTGCCATTGCTCTTCATTGATTGTTGTCAGGTCTCCTACATGATCAAGAAATAAGTATGACTTGCTTCCTACTATGCTCTTTTCCTGGGTAGAAAAGGTGCAACCAACTTATAATCTCCCTGCATCGGATGAAATTTCCTACACAAGATTTAGTTCCCATATGGTGGTAATGTCTGGAGAGCTGATATAGGACTGTACTTCTTTCCTCAGAAAACCCTTCATATGCGTGAAACATTAATGGATTTCACACTTCAAATCCTTCTTAATAAACTCAATTAACTACAAGTGAGCCATCTGCAGACGTGCAAAGTCGTTCATTCTCCTTCCTCTGGGGGGTTGGGGATGTACCGTACCCCCCACCCGGGTCAATGCAACTGGCAAATGCACTTGATATAGTAAGGGAAAATATCGTAAATCTGATCTGATCACGATGCATTCATCATCAAATGTATGATAGAACAAATCTTGTACATGACTAGTAAAAGTTTGTAGAATTTTTTGTCTTGTGATTGTGCCGTTTCAAGTTTAGGTCTTATTCAAACAAAAATTATTAAGTGGATTATATAAATAAATTTTTTTTACCATATTTGAATTAGAAATCTTCTAGAAGAATGAATTCCTATGTGTCAATTTGTATATTAACGTTTTAAGTAATCAAACGTGTGCCAATCATAACAAAGGGTTGCACTACATTCTTTTATCAAATTTACAAAGAAAAGGATTTTTTTACTGCATAACGTCTGTTGGCATTTGATTTCATTGCATTCCATTAAATTTAGGGATTGGATTCAATGATATTGATGAAATTCTATCATAACCAAGAGTATCGTTGCCTTTTATTTCTGTATTCACTAGTCTCACTATGCTACCCTGTAGTTAAAAGCTAATATCATCATGAATTTAGGATTATTAACACCCTTGCATAAAAAAAATGAGCTTTCACGAGGTCGTTGACATTCTGAATTCTCACCCCCCCTCTCCCCAAAAAAACCAAATTAGAGTGTCAAATCGGGGTGAAACAAAAGGAGGCCCAATTACAGACCCACCAAGGCCTACCACGGTCGGCCCCATGATAAGGAATCGGCCCATTGATGGAAGGAGGCTGGCTCGTTTCTCTCGGCCGAGGGATTCATGTATGTTTTGGAAGGGATTCTTCACTTGCCTCCTGCCATGGTTACTCGATTCCAGCTAAGGCTAAAATTCAAGACCAATAAGGATGTTGATTGGGCTGCTCAACTGGAAGGAAGTCCAAAAGCGCAGTCGCTCGGAAACGACCACTACGTGATCGTTCTTGGTTGGAACACGCCGGAATTTTGAAAAGATCTCTAACATACCAATACCTGGTTCCTCAATCGGAGCAAAGCGCGGGCACCTGAGGCTCAGAGCTTCACCTTTTCTTCCTGTCGTGCGAATGGTTTAGTAGTCCGAAAGTTAGGTATACATAATTTGCTTGGCTTTCGAGTTTAGTAAGGCTTTCTTATCATTTTGCCTGGTCAAAGTGCCTCTGAAGACTCATGAAATATGTAGTAATCAAGTGCGATTAGTATTTAATCCAACCTCGGGTAGAGCTAGAGAAGAAGTAACCGCTTAGACATAGTCCCAATTCGATTTGTGTGCTTAACCGTCTGCCAACTAAAGTACTAATTCAATCGCTTTTTTGCACATTAATATTGATCGTGTTAACCCGTACTTGTTGTAGTGACTTCAAGGGGGCTTAATCCTTGGTTCTGGTTTGGATGGAATATTTATGGAATCCCATGATTGTCAATCTCAAAGATTTGATTACTAATATCAAAATATGCTCTTCTGCACAGACCGGTTCCCCAGCCTGGTTAGCGGTGGTCTCGTGCTCACTTCTCTTTGTGTTTTACTTCATGTATATAAGCGTTTAGGATATTTTCACGTGCTATTTTCACTTGTTATCTTCACGTCTTTCTATGATCCGTTTTGTCGTTGTTTGGAGTACAAAGTTTCAAGGCGGCGGGTTTCGATTTGAAGTCCATCTCGCAGTTTGAGTACTTGCTCGAATGACTCGAAGGACTGCTCAAAATCCAACTCCTCTTTCGACTCCAACAAACAAAAGGATTCGGATTTGAAGAGCGCGATCACAAAATTCAATTCAAATATTGTTTACATAGCCAGACTTTCCTGCACTCTATAAACAAATTTTAACAGATATTACAAAAAGGTATATATATAATGAGGAATGACAATAGACTATTAGTTTCTAATGAAAGTACATGATTGATTCTCTTTTCTGCCACATATTTTTACATGTATGTTTGCACTAGCATAAACACAGCTAAATATTTAGGATGAGATAGAAAAAGAAATTATCATGTCACCTTTAGTAGTTCATTTTGTTCATGTAAACCCAATGCACAGAGTTTTTGCCAAATATTTTGCAGTTGACTTGCAATACCATTGATGCTCAATCGTTTTCCAGGCATTTCATCGGAGCAAGCTACTCCAATTTTATATACCATAACCAAACACTCTTGAAATATGATCACTTTCGGAAAGCCAATGCTGAGGACTATTGGGGTCGAAATGACTCTCTCTTTCTAGAAGCAGAATGTGATATGTAATTTACAATGCTTCTTTTAGGCAAAGTTGCTGCGACAAAACTATGGAGAGTGAAAGTTAGTGGGACTCAATTCTGTGAACATCTCTAGTAAGAGGATTTCGTAACTATAGATGTCTCCTTCTCTCGAGACCTTGCATCCCATTGCATATTCTACCATGCATTTAGATCATAGTGCAAATGAAATTGGAAGCGCCAATCATTAAAAAGAATTTGGAGCTCATAACATTAGAATAGAAAGTGGAGAGATTACCTAGTGGAGCGCAACCAATTGTCCCTCTTAAACCCATAGAGCTCATCTGATTAGCTACGGTATCAAGAGATAATTCAGGAATGAACTTCACCAATCCAAAGTTGCCCACATGAGCGACCATTTGAGCATCTAAGAGTACATTACTCGGTTTTAAATCACAATGAATGATGGGCAAGTGGCATTGGTGATGAAGATAATCCAATGCAAAAGCAACATCGATAGTAATACTTATCCTTTGAATGAAATTCACTTTTTTCAGAGGCTTATTTCCATGAGATGGCATTGCTTTTTGGCATAACCACTATTCCAGGCTTCCATTATCCATGAAATCATATATTATCGCCTTAAAATCATTTCTTTCATGATCAACACTTGAGCAAACTGTCAGTATCTTTAAAAGATTTCGATGTCTGATGTTTTTTAGTACTTCACACCCAACTACGAAACTCTTCAGAGCACCGCGACCAACTAAATGAAGCACCTTCATTGCAACGGTAGTCCTATTGTACTCAAGTATCCCCTTGTAAACAGAACCAAAACTTCCAACATCGACCATATTGGTTGAAGAAAATCCATTGGTTGCTTTTAGGAGCGTTTCATAAGATATGTTCGGACATAAGACAACCATAGAACTAAAAGTTGGCTCTTGTACTTGCCTCTTCCGCCAAGAGAGATATAGAATATCAAGCACAAAAGCAATTCCAAGAAGGCCACAAATAACAACAGCAAACAATCTCAATACATTGACTTTTCTACTCTTGGAGTAATTGGAGATGCATTTAAGAAGCTAAAATTCTGGCAATCCACCACAAAGCTTAGCATTCCCAATAATAGGTGTAGATGTAGCATTCTCAAAGACTCCTTCACGCGGCAGCATGCCCTCAAAATTATTGTAAGACAAGTTCTAAACTTTCAAAGAATGAAATGTCTCCAAGAATTGTGGAATCTCCCTGGAAAAATTGTTGTGTGAAAGATCTAGTTCTTCAATGCCTCTTAATGATCTCATTGACTGAAGAATGGACCCGTGGAAGGAATTTCTCCCCATCGTCAATGATACTAATGCAACACAATCACCTAAACTATTTGGAATTTCACCTCCTAACATATTTTTTGAGATGCTTAATGCGGTCAAAAATCTCAAATTGCCTACTTCCATGGGTAGAGCTCCGATCAAGCGATTATGAGACAAGTCCATAAGGATTATTTGTGATGATTTACTCATAATTTGTGGGGGTATGGTACCATTGAGATTGTTCCTAGAAAGATCGAGCTTATTCAAAAAGTAGCAATTAGATAGTTCAGAAGGGATTTGATCCTGAAAGTTGTTCCCACTCAAATTTAGTGTAGCCAACTTAGTTAGATTTCCTAGAGAAGATAGGATTGTCCCTCCTAGGTAATTAACACTTAAATCCACTAACGACAAATTTCGTAGATTCCCCAAATTCAAGGGGAGAACACCTAAAAACTTAATTTTGTACATAATCAATACTTCAAGGTTCACAAGGTGTTCAATTTGTCTAGGAATTTCTCCATATATTATATTCTGACTCACATCAAATGTTGTGAGGGTGGTGGATATATTGCCTATGCATTTCGGCAGCAATCCGTTGAAATTGTCGCGAGAAATTAACAATATACGTAACTTCGTGGCGTTTGTCAGTGAGCAAACAAAGTTCAAAGCTTTGGGTTTTCCATGCCCAAGATGATTTTTGAAATTGTTGAACACTTGAAGCTCATGCGGATTTTTGAAAGAAGGCATTTCCCCTTAAAGTTTGTTCCTTGCAAGTTGAAGAAATTATAGCTTTGTGCAATTTGATATTGACGGAGGAGCTTGTCCCTCAAAGAGGTTCATAGCAATGCTAAAATACTGAAGATTTGGAAGTGTAAAGCGTATATATGCCGGAAGACTGCCTTGAATATGGTTGACTCCTACATCGAAGTCAGATAAAGAAGAGAGATTTAGAACCTCAGTAAGAATTGGACCGAACAGTTTGTTTTGTGCCACCATAAATAATTGTAATTTCGACTGGTCGCCTAGGGTTCGAGGAATGCTCCCACCCAAGTTATTTAGGGAAAAAACAAGCCTCTCTGGTGAAGATAAATTCCCAAGGGATGAAGGTGCACTCCCAATTAGATTATTTACATGCAAATAAAACAATTGTAGATTTGATAATGAACCAACTTGTGTAGGAATTTTTCCAAATAATTGGTTGAATGCAAGAGTGAGGCTGACAAGATTAAAGCAAGTTGATATATTTTAGGAATCTCACCAACCAATGAATTATTCTCCAGCCATAAGATTCGTAGGCGGCTTAACCGGCTGATTTGCGGAGGGATTTCGTGATCGTTGCAACCATTACATATCATGTGCGTTAACATATATCCACATATCATGCTTCTACTGATATGTGCATTACATATCATGTGCGTTGCAACCATTTGTACATTAATTAATTAAACGAATAAAGGATTAATTAATCAATTCCTTTTAAAAATAAAAATAACATAATCCTTATATGTACAATTGGGGTACGTTAACATATATCCACTTCGGGCATGCGTGTGCATCATATGCAAGTAGGCTCGTGACTATAATACAAATTAAATTAAATCTCAGTTAATTTAATTTCAAATCGACTCAATTCGATTGTAGTTATTGCAAACACATTTACAATTATATTTCTCTCTTGTTCCACGTTATCCTAATTGTTTATTATGTGTGACATCCCTAGGTTCATCACTAAGCTGGTAGTAAGACTTGTACTAACACATTAGTACTCTCACAAGAATTAATTGTCCTGATTAATCTTTGGGTCCTACAAGCCATGATTGAGATCTAGAAATAAGTCATGGTTACCCAAATAGTGTGAATGCTTTAAGAACATAATGAACCTGTCAGCTTTGGCTACAGTGTAATTCAATCTCTTTGTCTTATTGTGTCCCAATCAAACAAAGACCATGGAATATTTGTCAAGTCATTAATTCGATCATATGCACAAATCTAATTGACATGCATTTTATTCGAGACATAAACAATTTATTCTCGGTTACAACCCCGGCCGAGGATTTCAATGCATTGTCATAATGTGGCACCCCTCGATGGCCCCCAAATTCGTTAGGGTCGCCACAGGTACTTGTCACTCATCCTCTTACGAACCAGTAAGGTAACTTTTTTTTCGCTAAAGTGAAACCATAGTTCATAGGGGCTACTCAATAGAATATTTTTCCATTTTTTTTTTTTGTATTTCTTTTTTTTGTAAAGGTCCAAGTGCAGTTTATCAGTAGAAGCATAAACGTATCTCACCACTCCTCACTTCAAAAACAATAATGTAATGCACATCACCTACGCTCCAAATGAAAAGACAAAGCCGAGTCACTTTTATTTATATTTTCACGATGGATATTTCGGGTTGGTACAGCAAAATGCCAAGATTTTTAACTATACTTGGCTATAACTCAAAAGAGAACTCGACCCTACATCAAACATGTACGCCCCTCCATCAACAAGCGTTGGCTATCCCCAAAAAGTGTAAGCTTCCACCAGCTATACGTGCCATTACACCCAACTCGGTGCATCGGGCGGCGGCGGCGGCAGCATTCCTAGCATCACTCCACCACGCCGGACATGAACAAACAAAAACTCCTGGATAAAGATCCACATCGTACATCACTAAGATACGGACTTGGACATACACCAGACCAGGTACACTAATACAGGAATGCTCTATGCGCTCCACCTCGACATTAGATGGCAATCCATAATAGGTACCGTGTGCAACTGGTAGCAACAACATCTTTCTAATCTGAAATGTTAATCCCCAAAAGGGGTGAGTACAACCACTCAGCAGTAAAGATCCACCAAACTACACAATGCGTCAAACAGAACAATCGAGATATCATGAATAAAACACATATCATTCATGCATTCAAGCATACTTCACCTTACAGCCATGCATATATCACCATGCGACGTGCATATATCACCATGCACTTGCACTTATATGAACAACCATGCATATATCACCATGCAACGTGCATATACCACCATGCACTTCATGCTTGCATTCCCATGAGGTTCATCCCATGCCATATGTACACATCCATGCGTATGATACAGTCTCAATTTTTATCTTTCTAGGGACTAGTGTTTGCGTCCCACAATTTATCGCTCGCATCCAATCTGGCATCACGAGGAAACTCCGGCACACACCTTCGGGCATCCGGCATACACACTCCGGGCATCTCGTACCCCAACTAGCATCACGGGGTATCCCCCTGACACACACCTCCGAGGCTTCCGGCACACACCTCCGAGCATCTCGAAACTCCCGAGGACATCTGGCACACACATTCCGGGCATTCGGCACACACACTCTGGGCATCTCAAAACTCCCGAGGCATTGTCGGCTCACACCTCCGACGGTCTTGTTATTATCTCAATTTATATTTACATATATATCTCAATTTCAACATGGCATTAGATGCAATATAACATGCCATATGTCACCACATATGCAGCATAATCAACACTCAAAACATCATATCACATGGAGCAATTTCATTTTTTTTGAAAATACAGCAATTTCGGACAAAAACAGATTGCACTCCTTTGGTCATAATTCTTGAAAAATTATTAAAAAATCTCAATAAATTCTGAGAATTTGACATAATGTAAAAAATATCCAGAGGAAGATATTTTGTGAAGAACACCATATCAAAAAAACATCACACAATTCGGTACAGTCCACACATCACAGTCTTTATAATCTCAAAATATTGCCATACACAGTTTCATTCACAAATTCAGTAAAAATCCTAAATCAACTCCAAAAATTCTGAAATTTTTATATGTTATCCATAAGTAAATATTTCATGAAGAAATCGAAACCAGATTTGTAATAGATTAAAAACTATAGTAGCCATAACCGTCCATAACCCTCGGCATCGAATTCCAGTTTTGAATAAGGATTGTTTCACCAATCTAAACTCATCCATTTCTTCTAAATTTTTAGTATGTTACTCCTTTACATGTAATATTCAACTTTTATTCAGAACACAAGATCCAATTTCAACCGGAGAATTTTATAAAATTCACAGAATCATACTATGTCAGTGTTACGATTCCAGATCTGACTTCTCCAAAGAAAAATAGTTTCACCGGTCTATACTTGTTCATTTCTTCTGAAATTTTGATATGTTACTCTCCAAGAAGTTCTCTACAACTTTTATCAAGGAGTCGAAATAATATTCCAACTAAAAAGTCGCATGTAGCTCAAGAATTCATCAAAGGTTGGACTATTCCTAGAAAACAGAATGCAAGGCTACTATACCTTTCCCTAGAGCTTTGAATTTCCTCACTTCTACCTCAACCAAAGTCTACCATTCATCACACACATAACACAACAAGCAAAGGGTAGGTTTTTGGACTCTACTTGCCTCAAATTCGAGCACAAACGCAGTGACAAATGGCAGGCAAGGCGGCGAACGAATGGCGGCGACTAGGTGAATGAACTCCTCCTTCTTCCTCTTCTTCTCTCGCACGCTTGCTCTCCCTCTCTCGGATGGTAACTCTCTCTCTCTCCCCCCTTTCTCTTCGTGCAACACCCCTCTCTTTCTCTCCCTTTCCTCACTTAATCCGCCTCCCTCTTCGTCTCTAATTTTCTTCGTTTCAATGATTAACAATCATTGATCTTGCATGCCGGCGCTACTTGGCTCTAAGGGAGAAACACTTGGCATTTCTCCCATGCACATGATGGGCTAGAAGATGGGCCAGGCCTCCTCCCCCCCCCCCTTGGTCGATGGTAGCTCCTTTCACCCATGGGCTTCGCGGGTCAGGCCTAAATGACCGGATGGTGGGGGCTTGTGGGCTGGTCTTGGCCTAGAATTTTGGCCCACCTTTCTCTAGTTGGTCCCATTTAATTACCACCTAATTACCCATCATATAATTTACCTAATTACACTTATTCACTTGGCTAAAAAACTTACAACATTAATTTATAAATTCCAGCTTATGAACCACATAGCCAAGAGTATAATTTTATTTCCTCTCAAATAATTATCCATTAAAAGCTTGGCCATAAATCTTATTGCAAATCATGGATCAAATGACTACAATACAACTTAATGGTACTTCCATCACTTATTCATAGGCCTTAATGTATCTGGAGGTCGCCATGAATTTTTAGGATGCCACACATAATTAGATCACATAGGACATCATTTTTTTACCTTGCATTTAACAAGGAGATAGATTCCATATTGCGCACACGTGCAACTTCGTATATGAACAAACTATGACCATTAGGAATAAAGATGGATCAACAACCTGGCATTATGTGCACCCGTGAACCATAATTGTTCGACACACAAGTTAATATTGTGCCTCAGGTCTAAGGATTATTTACACAAGACCAAAGCATGAACAATTAGACATTGACCATGCTAAAAGCTTCCATGTTGCTAACTGTTCCATATGCGTCACGTTCAGTGAACTTGTCTAATACAAACACTTATGTTCTAACTCGGGCATCATAATACCCAATGACATGTGACTCATCATTCTCTTAAGTATCCAATACTTAATAGTGAAGTTAAGAACACACCGGTCTCAACAGGATTATTAATATCCACTCGATAATCCATCGACCGGGAACGTTTTAAAAATTCAGTTTAACTATGAACCCATCACATATATTCTTAACGTCTCAAGAATAGGTCTAGTTGCAACTAATCTTATGGAATCATTCATAGATATAAAATAATTGGACAAATGAATAAATACGTCATTGCCATTAATTAAATAATAATAATGAAAGTACAACTGAAATCCCTAATATGTAACTATTACATAGTAGCTTTAGGGCATACATCCAACAATGGGTACATGCTAACTCAACTGGACGTGAAGAGATTTATAAGGAGGTGGCTGTTTTTGAGGCGGTAGCTAGTGAGAGCAGCCTATCAACCATCATATTGCGGATGTCAATGATCATTGTGTGAACCGCACTCATTATGTCCATGTGGAAGACGCATGCCTCCGAAACAAACATGATGTTAGTTCGTTTTCATGTCCTATCTCATAAGCATAAGAAGTTTAAAACGTTGTATTCTTGAATCTAGTTCTTCATATAACTAGTTATGATGAAGTCACGAACAAATTTAAAAGGGGCAAAATGACAAGGGGAAGGGGCCTGGACGGGCGGCGCCTTGGGCTCATTTTATACAAGTTTAGTGAAAAAGTGGATATGAGGAGTGACAATGATTCCTTAACCAAAAGAGGAGTAATCATTCGTGGAATGAGAAGGTATCAGCCATTGATCATTGCCCCGTTGACTTCGCAAAAGGATTTGTAGTGCTCATTGCATAAAATTGCAACAACTTTTTTCCATTCATCACCGTTCTTTTTTCCATGTAAGCACGTTGACAACAGGTCCTCAATTTGAGAAAATGGACATTGCACAGCTGATACTCTCATCTTATCAATAAATAGTTCACCTAAAGGTGGAAAGACGTTGCTTTGAAACAATATGGCTGTCGGAATGAAGAGAAATAGAATGCAAAACGTATATCTCGATGAAGTCGAGCAATTTCAATAGTGGTCAAGATGTTGGCATACACAGCACAGGTCCTATGGCTTGTTTTATACGAGTCTGTGTATTAAGGGATGGATGATGGACGGCATCTGGATGGCTTTCCAAGCTGTTGACCTAAAGTCTCCCCACTTTGGAAAAAAAAACCTTAAAGATCCCCCACTTTGGAAAATAAACTGGAAGATTGATGATCAATCGTGATTTCTAGGATGGATGATGGACACATTCATATGGCTTTCTAGCTATTGACTTGACGTCAATTGATGCTCACAGAGTCCTAAAATCCCCCATTATAGCAAAGAAACGAAGACTGATGGTTAAGGAAAAAAGAGCCTTAAAGTTCCCCCACTTTGGAAAATAAATTGGAAGATTGATGATCAATCGTGATTTTAGGGATGGATGATGGGCACATTAAGATGGCTTTCTAGCTGTTGACTTGACGTCAATTGATGCCCACAAAGTCCTAAAGTCCCCCACTATAGCAAAAAAACAAAGACTAATGGTCTAGGGAAAAAAAAAAAAGCCTTAAAGTCCCCCCACTTTGGAAATAAACTCAAAGACCGATTATCAATTGTCATTTTAGGGATGGATGATTGACACATTCATATGGCTTTCTAGCTGTTGACTTGATGTCAATTGATGCCCACAGAGTCCTAAAGTCTCCCATTATAGCAAAGAAATGAAAACTGATGGTCAAGGAAAAAAGAGCCTTAAAGTCCCCCCACTTTGGAAAATAAACCGGAAGACTAATGATCAATCGTGATTTCAGGGATGGATGATGGACACATTCAGATGGCTTTCTAGCTGTTGAGTTGACGTCAATTGATGCCCATAGAGTCTTAAAGTCCCCAATTATAGCAAAGAAACGAAGATTGATGGTCAAGGAAAAAAGAGCCTTAAAGTCCCCCCACTTTGGAAAATAAACTGGAAGACTGATGATCAATCGTGATTTCATGGATGGATGATGGACACATTTAGATGGCTTTCTAGCTGTTGAGTTGACGTCAACTGATGCCCACAGAGTCTTAAAGTCCTCCATTATAGCAAAGAAACAAAGACTGATGGTCAAGCGGGATTGATGAATGGGTCATCATTATTAATGACTATCATTTGATTGACAACAGCTTCATTAGTTCGAATCATCTCACAGTTTATTGATAAACTTGGTCATCAGTTAGAGACAACATTGTAAGGCAAGTATGCATATATCACTAATAACCGGTTATATTTCAAGGTGGGTAGTAACTTTCTAAGAGGAAAATTGACTTCCAACCTATTTATAGTTGATAGTTGATAATTTCTCCACGTGATATTTAAATTTTTTATGAAAATTAGTTGAGTGATTATATTAAGTGGCAAACTCAAAGTGCTGCTTTGGCCCAAAAAAATTATATTAAGTCGGTCTATCAAATGGTCACTCTTCAACATAGTAAAACAATGCCCATGTGTGCCCTCTAACCTTATAACAGTTAATCTTCAAAATAAAATAAATATGACATCAGATGTCGACTGCGATTATCCACTTTATGTCCTAAGAAGAAGAAGCCCAACAATTAGGTGAAAACCTTTTTGTAAGCTATTTTCTGAATTTTAGGATTTTTGAAATATTTTTAACCGCTGATTTTTTCAAATTTTTTAAAAGGAAATTAAAAAATGCAAATAATATAATGATAATATTTTATTCTGAAAATTGGGACTCGGGTTGGGCCTTAGGGGCCGGTCCGAACATGGGCTGCCATTGGTCACATGAATTTGGGCTCACAAAACAAATCGGCCCTCTTGTATCAAGCCCTCTCAAATCCTCTAGCCCACTCACATTAAACCGGTTAAACCTATTAAACCTACCTCGCTGCCTCCGAGGATTGCCCAGTTTTGACATTACACTACAATGGTTTTTTTTTGTAATGATGGGTCTTTTTATTTATTCTTTTATTGATTTTTTAAATAATTTATTTATCAAATAGAAGATATCGTGTTATATAACTTCCTTTATTATCCTCTACCATTATTTATTTACTGAATATATACTATCATGATATAGAGACATTTTAAATTGATTGTCTTCTTCAATAAACTATTAGATTTAATGAGTATTGTACTATTAATTTTCTAATTTTCGTTTATATGTAGAATATGTGCTATCCATCTAATTCAGATCAATTTAAATCATTTGTTTGTTAAATATTGGTTATCGTGTCATGTTATACTTTTTCAGCTCTTAGCGAGCGTCTTATTTGGTAGATTTGGCACATATTTATATCATTATATGCTATCATGCTATACAAATTTTTGTAATCAATTCTTTAATATAACTTACATATGAAATACGACAAATTATTCCACCATGACGAGTATTTATATCACTTTTCAATCATAATTGCCATCATTTATTATATAATTTGTCCTACCTATTTTTGGAATATATGTAGTCATGTAATAACATATACCTTTTGTCCTTCTATGATGGTATTAAAATATTCATAGATTCGTAAATCATGTTGTGTAATTCTTTTCTGGTGATGAATTTTTGTTATTGATCTTTTGATGTTATTCGTTTGTCAATTGTGAGATGCGCACTTTCAAAACGTCATCTTAAACTTTTAAACATATAATATATAGTTAATTCAAGATAGCACATAATTAAATAAACATTTACTAACAAAGTATGCATAATTTTGTTATTTTTTATTCATCGCCTAGAGAACTTTTTAATCAAATTATGCACAAGAGTTTGAGATTTGTTAAAGTGACCATCATTTGATAAATTACAAGGTAAGCTCTCAAGTGAGTGTGTCACGTGGCTTAATCTCAGGCGAGCTTTACCCACTTTTGTCTATCATCATCAAAGTCAATCACCATTGAACTCAATTGACTAACATCACATGGAATTCATTTATATGCACAACCGACGCACCTTTACCTATCTTTAAGCGAAACAAACGCTATATCAAGATGTTAAACGTCACATAACAAGACAATGTCTCCCAAATAACACCTAACACTTGTCTATCTTGCAATTCCTAATTAGCTCACTTTGTTGGCTCTGCATTTTCCCTAGATAAGGGTAAGCATATAAAATGCTCAATCTACATGGTCTCGAAATCGAAATTTTTCTCATAAAATTTGTCGATTTTCACTTTTCCTCCTTCTATCACCATCAATTCACTTTAAATCAATCATGCCTAGATTTAATACCATTTGTTGCAAAAAAAAAAGCAATTGAACATGATAATAATAGAAAAAGAAAATAAATCGGACACTAGATTTACATGGTTTAGTTGATGTGATATACTCAACAAGGAGAACAACACAAAGCTTCATGATATATTAAGCAATACAACGGAGAATATAACTACAATCGAGTCATTCACACCATTAGCGTTTCCAAACCTTAGTCACTCCCAATAATCTCAGTGTTTAGCCTCACACAATCACTCGGAAATAATCATCAATATCACAAAGAATTTAAATATTTTCAAATTGCTTTAAGGGGTAATATCCGAAAAAGCCGCCACTAACTTCTGCTCGTAAGGCACAAAAACCCACTCCACAACATTCACCATCTGACGAAAGAGGAATGATTCTTGTATGAATCATGCAAAAACCTTGGTCAAATTCATATCCAAATATCATAATTTAAGTCCTCTTCTCACGCTCAAAATCCAACACCACTTTCAACTCCAATATGCAAAAGGATTCGGATTCGAAGAAGGCAGCATAAAATCCAATTCTGACTTTCTTTATACAGCCAGACTTCTCCGCACTTCGATTCAGGTTGACTTTCGTTCATGTTCTCAAACTCTAAACAAATTTTAACTACTATTACTAAAAGGTCTCTACGCTGTGAGACATGCTAGCTTAATATAATATAATATAATATAATATATGTTATAAATATATATAAGTAGACACACACACAATGAGGAATGACAATCGACTATTAGCTTCTTCTTGATTCTCTATTTTGATACACATTTTACATGCAAGTTGGCGCTAGCATAGGCAAAGCTAAATATTTAAGACAAGAGAGATTAAGAAATTATCATATCACCCGCGATAGCTCGTCTTGTTCATGGAAACCCAATGCAAAGAGTTTTTGCCTAATCCTTTGCAGTTGACTTGTGACACTATTGGTGCTCATCCGTCTTCCCGGCACTTCATTGGAACAAGCTACTCCAATATTATACATTGTAACCAAACACTCTTGAAATATGCTTTTGCTTTCAGAAAGCCAATGCTGAGGACCATTAGGGCTGAAATGACTCTCGCTTTCTAGAAGTAGAATGTGATCCGTAATTTCCAATGCTTGTTCAGGCAAAGCTGATGCAACAAAATTATGGAGAGTCAAATTATCTCCAAATCTATCATTGGTGGGACTCAATCCTGTGAACATCTCCAGTAAGAGCATGCTGTAACTATAGACATCGCCTTCTCTTGAGACCTTGCATCCCATTGCATATTCTGCCACTCATTTAGATCATATAGTAGATGAAATTAGTAACACCGATCATAGAAAAGAGTGTAGAGCTTAGATCATTAGAATAGAAAGCGAAGAGATTACCTGGTGGAGCATAATCAATTGTCCCTCTTAGATCCACAGAGCTCATTTGATTAGCTACAACATCAAGGGATGATCCAAGCAGGAACTTTGCCAATCCAAAGTCGCCCACATGTGCGACCATCTGAGCATCTAAGAGGACATTGCTTGGCTTTAGATCACAATGAATGATGGGGATGTAGCATTGGTGATGAAGATAATCTAGTGCAAAAGCAACATCAATGGCAATATTTATCCTTTGAATGAAATTCACTTTCTTTGGAGGCTCATTTACATGAGATGACGTTGCTTTTGAGTGTAACCACTGTTGCAGGCTTCCATTATCCATGATGGCCTTAAAATCATTTCCTTGATAATCAATACCCGAGCAAACTGTTAGTATCTTCAACAGATTTCGATGTCTGATGTTCTTTAGTACCTCGCACTCAATTATGAAGCTCTTCAAGGCATCACGACCCACTAAATGGAGCACCTTCACTACAACGGCAGTCCCATTGTCCTCAAGTACCCCTTTGTAAACGGAACCAAAGCTTCCAACACCGACCAAGTTGGTTGAAGAAAAACCTTGGGTTGCTTTTAGGAGTGCTCCATAAGATACGTGCGGACGTAAAACATCCATAGAACTTGAAACCGGTTTTGGTACTTGCATCTTCCACCAAGAGAGATAAAGAATAGCAAGAATCAGAGCAATTCCGAGAAGGCCACAAATAACAAGAGCAAACAATCTCAATACATGGACTTTCCTACTCTTGGAGCTACTGGAGATGCATTTAGGAAGCTGAAATTCTGGCAATCCACCACATAGCTTAGCATTCCCGATAATAGAGGCAGAGGTAGCATTCTCAAAGACTCCTTCATGTGGCAGCATACCTTGAAAATTATTGTAAGACAAATTCAGAACTTTCAAAGAACGAAATGCCTTCAAGAACTGTGGAATCTCCCCGGAAAAATTGTTGTGTGAAAGATCTAGTTCTTCAATGCCTCTTAACAATCTCATCGATTGAGGAATGGACCCATGGAAGAGATTTCCCCCCATCCTCAATGATACCAATGCAACGCAATCACCTAAACTATTTGGAATTTCACCTCCTAACATATTTTCGGAGATGTTTAATGTGGTCAAAAACCTCAAGTTGCCTACTTCCATGGGTAAAAGTCCTGTTAGATGGTTATGAGACAAATCCAAGAGAATGGTCAGTGATGAAATACCCATAATTTGTGGGGGTATGGTACCACTGAGATTGTTATTGGAAAGATTGAGTCCGTTCAAAAAGTGGCAGTTAGAAGATAGTTCTGAAGGGATTTGACCTTGAAAGTTGTTCCAAGCCAAATATAGTAGAGTCAACTTGGTTAGGTTTCCTAGAGAAGATGGGATTCTCCCTTCTAGGTAGTTATCACTTAACTCCAATAACGATAAATTTTGTAAATTCCCCAAATTCGATGGAAGAACACCTGACAACTTATTTTTGTACATAATCAATACTTCAAGGTTCACAAAATTTTCAATCTGTCTAGGAAATTCTCCAAATATTAGATTCTCAGACACATCAAATATTCTAAGGGTGGTGGATAAATTACCTACGCATTTAGACAGCACTCCACCGAAACTGTTGTTAGCAATATGCAATGCCTTTAACATTGTGGCATTTGTTAGTGAGCAAACAAAGTTCAAGTCTTCGGGTTTTCCATGCCCGAGTTGATTATCGAAACTGGCGAACCATTGAAGCTTTTGCAGATTTTCCAAAGAAGGCACTTCACCTGAAAGTTTGTTCTCTCCAAGTTGAAGTGACACTAACTTTGTGCAATTTGATATTGACGAAGGAATCTGTCCCTCAAATAGATTCATACCGATGCTAAACATCTGAAGATTTGGAAGTGTGAAGCCTATGTTTATAGGAAGACTCCCTTGGATTTGGTTGACTCCTAGATCGATGAAAGATAAAGAAGAGAGATTCAAAAGTCCAAATGGAATTGGACCAGACAGTTTGTTTCCTCCCACACAAAAGTATTGTAATTTTGACAAGTGGCTAAAGACCGGAGGAATATTCCCACCCAAGTTATTTCGTGTAAAAATAAGTCTCTTTAGTGAAGACAAGTTCCCAATGGAGGAAGGCACACTCCCAGTTAGATTATTTGCATACAAAGAAAAATTTCGTAGATTTGATAATAAACCGACTTGTGAAGGAATTTTGCCAGTTAGTTGGTTGCATTTAAGAACGAGGCTGACAAGGTTAGAGCAAGCTGTTATGTTTTCGGGAATCTCACCAACCAATAAATTGGACCCCAGTTGTAGGACTCGTAGGTGGCTCAACCGGCTGATTTGCGGAGGATTTCATGATCGAAATTGTTGTCTACGAGCCACAATTCTCTCAAGAAGCTGAGGTTTCCGATATGAGGAGAGATCAACCCAGAGAGTTTCTGCGAGCGCAAGTCCAATACTATGACCCTTTGGTGCTTGCGACCGCACATGACACCATTCCACTGGCAGAACCCCATGCTATCATTCCACGAGCTGAGCACGCCGAGAGGATCCTCGGTTATTCCAGCCTTAAACGTGAGCAAAGAGAGTTTGTCGGTTTCATTTGCGGTAGAGGAGACTTGGGTAATGCACAATGCAAGAACGATGCCAATGAGGAAGTGGCATGATTGAAACTCTGCAAAGCTAGTGCTTCGAGGTTCCATAACTTGAAAACTGAGAAGAAACAAAAGAAGTTGGTATGGGCTATCTAACTGGACTTGAAGGGATTTATAAATTATAAGAAGGTGGCGTTTAGGAGGGCGGCAGCCAGTGAAAGAGTCATGTCAACCATCAATCACAGACTTGTTGACTTCCTAGAGTGTGGCTACTAATGCTCATTATTAGAAACACGCATGACTGTTAGTTCGTACCAGGATGTTGGGTAATTCATGTCCTATCTTGTAAGCATTACAAGTTTTAAGCATTGTATTATTGTATCCAGTTTTTTTGAATAATAGACAATGCACAGCTATTACTCTCGCCTAATCAATAAATAGTTGACCCGAAGGTCCAAAGAAGTTGCTCCGAAACAATGTGTCCGTCGAGATGAAGAGAAACATAATTCAAAAAGTATATCTCAAAGAAGTCGAGCAACTTCACTAGTGGTCGAGATGTTGGCATACACTGCATAGGTCCTCTAGCTTTTGTCTATATGAGTCCGTGTATTAAGGGATGGATGATGGACACATTCAAATGACTTTCTAGCTGTTGACTTGATGTCAACCAATGCCCATCGAGTCCTAAAGTCTCCCATTTGGAAAAGAAACTGGAAGACTAATGATGAACCGTAATTTTAGGGATGGATGATGGACACATTCAGATGGCTTTCCAGATGTTGACTTGACGTCAATCGATGCCCATAGAGTCCTAAAGTCCCCCATTATAGAAAAGAAATGAAGACTGATGGTCGAGCGGGATTGATGAGCGGGTCGTTGTCATTAACGGCTATCTTTTGACTAACAATAGCTTCATCAGTCAGAATCATCACACAGTTGATTGATAAACCTGGTCATCAATTAGAGACGACATTTTAAGGCACGTATGCTTGTATTGGTTATAACTAGTTATTTCAACATGGATGATAACTTTCTTAGAGGAAAATTGACTTCTGACCTATTTATAGTTGATAATTTCTCCACACAATGATTAAATTTATATGAAAATTAGTTGAGTAATTATATTAAGTGGTGGACTCAAAGTGCTGCTAAAAAAGCTTTATACTAACTCAGTCTATCAAAATAGTAACTCTTCAACATAGTTCTTAGTGATCACCCATCTCACATGTGAATGGGGAGGTGGGGGGTTTGAATCTCCACCTTTTTCAGGAGGATTGAAGTGGGGACAATTTAATTTCAGGTGTATGTTTCGATTCTCACATCCTGCAAGAAAACAGAAAAAAAGTTTGAGAGTGAAGGTTAAAGTAGGAGTAGAGTAGGATTGATAAATAAATAAATAAAAACGTTAATAGTGCCCATATGCGCCCTATAACCTAATAACACTTACTCTTCAAAATAAAATAAATACGACATTATGATTATCCACTTTATTCCCTAATTTATTCAACATTTTCCAGACTATATAAAACTTTAATAGTATTCAAAGCCCTTAACCATTATAACACATCTAGCTTAGTTTTTTTTTTTTTTTAAAGTTTGGTCGGGTACCCTATCTATGTTCAGCTGTAAGAATTCTCGTCCGTTTAAAAAAAGAAAAGAAAAGAAAAGAAAAGAAAAGAAAAGAAACTAACATACAGGAAAATGTACTGACAAAAATTACAAAACTGAATTTTCATTTAAGTGACCATCACAACATTAGATCCTACACAAATGAGTTTTAACTATATGTCATATTAAATGATTTGTTTCATTTTCATAAAAAAAAAACCCAATAATTTTGTTCACACACAAAAAAACATGTCTGTTGTCCCGAAAAATAGGGCAAAAACAAAGCATAGAATCTATGAAAAGATATTATTCCGCCTTTGCAAAATTATCTCTATAATATTAAGCCAAAACCTTTATTTGACTCGCTCTTTTTCTTCCTATTATACCCCAAATTCCAAGTCTGCACTATCCTTTGCTCGGGTAACATTTTGCTTGGTAGAGTGACTCAAACATTGATTGATTCACATTCTGAGCCAGAGTTATCTTAGTTTCATATATCTTTTGAAGAATCAAATCATGTGCTATAAAACCGATCAGATCTTTGCAATTATATTGAAACATGAGAAGATGAAATAATTAGAGAAAATAAAAGGAGGAAGAATAAAATACACTAGAGATTTACACTGTTCAATCTGAATATCGATACCTACATTCATGAGCAAAGCCAACCTCAAAATAATCCACTGATGAATCAAGAATGCATGATTGTAATGGTTCATGCACTCTGAGTGTTTTCCAGCCCTATATTACATGCAAGACCCACAGATATTTAGCCTCATGTAAACACTCAATAATTTGCACAGAACTCGGGCGTTTAAAACTCTCTCCTGTACGAACAAACTGAGAGAGTCTCTTCTGAAAGATTACAAAATAAAAAATGGACCTCTTTCTTTTGTTTTGTTGATTTCTTTTGGCTGTGCCTTTCATGTCTTCTCCCATTGCCCTTTACAGCGCAATGGGAGAATGTCACCATCATACTTTCATTTAATGCAGTTGTTGCGTGTGGATCACCGTCAGTTAAAATTGTGGCATGGAAAGTCTCCTACGCCAGCTAAAGAAAGTCACAAAGATATAAGAGTGGGGATTTTGGGTTTCAGATATGTTTTTTATACCACACTGCCGGGACTTGAGCTACTGCTCCGATAGATAAATGTCCTGTGACCTTAAACTAGAATAATGTGCTTTAAAGCCGTGAGGCACAAGTGAGCCACTATCAAAGCGGATATGCAGCCGACGTAAATGAGAAGTTGAGTTTTGGTAATAAATACTCTGGGCTAACTAATGAATGCGAGGGATCAAATTGAAAACAAAACAAAATTTTAGAGGATGAAATGAAACATAGTGCAGGCACGAAGGACGGAGTGTATTACTATCCTTATCTATTTCCTCCTCGTATGAGTCCCTCTGCATCCGCCGAGGAATATGCCAAGACCGACCGATACATGTGATGAGGAGATAAAAAGCCAATTTCCCATCGAAAAGCATGTTAAGCGAAGACCAAGACATCTGATCGAAGACTTAAAAAGCAGGTAGTCGTGCACTAAACTGCAATAAAGGAAAGTGACGTAGGAAGGCACCTAGTAATGTCCAAGAAATAAACCCAGTAATTAGTCAATGTCTCCATCTAATGTCCCTTTGAAAAAATCACTAATAATCTGGGGGGCCGTCTCAAAGTTCATGATTGAAGACCAAAAAAGTCACCTTATACTCCAAGTTCGAAATGCTGAATGTGAACTCATGGTGGGATACATGAAGATTGGTTCGTACTTTTGCCGAGTCATACTTCCATCATGCTCCTACCATTGCTTCCAAAGCTTGACAACTTCGGATTCTCCAAAGTGATGGCTTAACAATGGCTGGCATTCATATCAACGATTTTTAGCTAAAATTGGTCAGATAGATTGAATTAGTAAAATGTAAAAAAGTTTATGACTCATTTGGCAAAATTAAAATGTTTAGAACTACATTGCCAAAAATGTAAAAGATCTAAGATTTTTTGGACAACTTAGACAATGTGTGCGACAATTCCGCAAGAAACAACTGTCGCAGACTGTCATAGGTCCAAGGATATCAATTGTCTACGACGTTGATCACGCACTGGCCAATTTTACCGTTGGCTTTCTCTAAGAAGAAACACGTGTTATACATTGCCTTTTTAGAAGGAGATCCTCAAAGCTTGATCTTCAAGTTTCAACAGGATAGCATCGGAGGCGTTAACCTTGAAAAAGCAAATCCTATGAAGAACAAATAAATAGAGAGAATGAATGTGTTCTGCGATATTTCTAAAAAGCAAGAGAGCAAATGTTGCCAATTTGAACGGAGTGCATCAGCGAAGGTAGCCGGGAAGATAAAACTGATTGTCGTATCATTGACATCTTCTTAATGCTTAGAATGATTTCGGTCCATGTGAGAGGTCATTTTAAGTTGCTAACTGCATCGAGAAATTACTAGCCACCAAGATGCTCAACCTTACTTCTCTAAATAGAAAGTGAACATTGGCATGGAGAAGTTACTGAATTTAAATAGTTTGAAAGTAAAGTTACCTTTCATCGTGACAAAACTAGTAGTGATTTATATGAACTTATCTACCTTTCATGGTAAAAAGTTACTATGTTGAAAGACCAACTTAGTATAAATATTTCTTGCCAGAGCATACTTTGAGTTCGCCACTTAGTATAATCACTTACCTTATTTTCATACAAAGGTGAATCAAGTGAAAAAATTATAAACTATAGGTTAGAAGTCAATTTTCATCTTGAAATATAACTAGTTAGTACTGATACATGTATACGTGCCTTACAATGTTGTCTCTAAGTGATGACCAGGTTTATCGATCAACTGTGAAATAATTCTAAATGATCAAGCTGTTGTAAGTCGAGCAATAGTCGTTAATGACAACGACCCGCTAATCAATCACGCTTTATAATCTGTCTTCCAGGATATTTTCCAAAGTGGGGGGCCTTTAGGATTTTGTGCGCATTGGTTGATTTAAAGTCAACCGCTGCAAAGCCATCTAGTTGTCTCCCATCATCCATCCCTGCATACATGCAATTGTATTAAGCACAAGCCGAAGGACCTATGCTATGTGTACCATTATTGAAGTTGCTCGACTTTGTCAAGATATCCGTTTTGGATTTTGTTTCTCTTCATTCCGATGGACACATTGTTCCGGAGCAGCTTCTTTCCACCTTCAGGTGAACACTTTGGTGATCAGGTGAGGGCAACGGCTGTGCAGTTCCAAAGCAGCAGTTTAGTGTTTGAGTTTAAAATGACAGATTCAGGTGGCGCTAAAAAAATATTGGATATAGAAATTGTTGACACGCGTCCAATTGTCAAGATGCAATGGCGAAATTTAAAGTGGCTGCCGGAACGATTTTGGCAGTAAGTCTTTGGTTAGAGTTTTCAAAATATTTCAAGAGGTGCCAGGGGAGTGTGCGATTGGAAAAGCAGTTAATGTCCATGTATCTAGTTGTAGAACTGGTATCGATAATCCAGGAAACATTAAAACATGATCAAGGTGGTTACACAGGAGATGGGCAAGTTGGTCACAGAAGGAGCGTGCCTAAAGATGGAAGAGGCTACTTAGAGATGGATAGTTGCTTAGTAGTTACCAAATATCTCTATAAATACCCCAGTCATCCAACACAACGACCACCCCAAACAACATATCAAATGTCTTTACTTTATCTTTACATTATTGCATTTTTGTTTCTCTAGTTGTAGCTTCCAGATTCCCGTCATCAATTAGATTTCAACGAGTATCTTTATCTTGGTGCAATACTATCAATTAGATTCCAGTGTTGTATCTCTTATAAAGCATCATCGATTGAATTCTGATGTTGTATCCTCTATCCAAGTGCATTGCCAATGATTAGATTTCGACAGTGTGCTGGTATATATTTAAGTTGTGTCGTCAATTAGATTCCGGCATAGTTTGGGTTCGACTTAAAGATCCGAGGTTTAATCGTTAAGGTTGTACAATTTTGTTTGTGGTTGGAAATTATGTAATATTGCATTTGATATTCTCTATCCTAAATTAAGCATAGAACCTGTGTCTCCTTCAAATAAAAGCCTAAAATATCATTCGATTAAAGATATTTCATTACGGGAACAAAACCAACAAATATGAAAATATCGCGTGACAGGATTGCAAGAGTGTTTTGCTTGTTGCAGAAAAAACACATTGCAAAAATCATGACACGTTGTAATACGTAGTTAGCCAAATCTATAAGTACACTTTTGGTTGCATTCAAACTCTCCAATGAATTATCACTGCAAACTAAGGAGTAGGAACATCATATGTGTTGTGTTCCATGTTTAGTGCAGTGGATAGTATTATATGCACCATGATATGGATTAGGCCAAACAAGTTCACAAATTGTGAACATTGTTAGCCATTACATGAAAGGTCCGAATATGGCTTATTGGAAGTTGTGAAGTGAATAATCAAATATTTGAAGATGACAACAAACGTTGACATAGTATACCGGACGAACGAAAATGGAAGTGAGACCACAAGTTATATGGATTCAAATCATGCACCAATGACCTAGATGCCCATAGATTATTGTTTTCCTATGTGTTTACGTTAGTAAGTGGTGTAGTAAGTTGGAAGGCATCCTCACAGGACGATGTTGCTTTGTTTCCAACTAAGGTGAGTATATAGCACCGACCTTTGTGGCAAAGGAGGCTATTGATTAAACATAGAGATACAATGGCATGCATAAAAATTAAGGGTGTGCAAATGAATTGGGAGTTGCTTGGACCACCTGGAACTAGACCGGAATCAGTCGTTCCCAAGAGAACTAATTTGATTCTCAGTTTTCAGTGTGGAACCACCCATCGGGACAGGACCGTTAATATACATATATATAATTTTTAAGAAAAATTTCCTACAAAAAAATTAAGAAAAATGAAAACCTTAAAATCCCTAATCTGAAGCTCAATACCTATTGACTGAGTGCTCATTTTGTCTTACTCTCACCTTCTCTTAATCATCTTTCTATCTCTCACTTACGGTCTCAACTCTCAAGCTCAACACCCATTGACTTACGGCTTGGACTCTTAACCTCAATATGAGCCCAATCTTTTTACTGATCTTATAATTAAGAATAGGGAAATTTTTTGTTTTTTGTTTTTTGTTTTACTTTGGCTTGCTGGAAAACCTGAGTACGTGAAGCTTGGCGGGACTAGTTCCGGGGATCCACCCAAGATTCGGACCAGACCGACAGTCTGATTCCTGAGTGAATCCATGAAACTAGCAAGTGGTTCCTAGTTCTAATTTTTCAAAACATTTCCTAGTTCTAGGGTGGGAACCGCTCACCCGAATATTGCTCACCCTAATAAAAATAAATATGCAACTCAAAAATCAAATCAAGAAAATACAAAGTACAATGGAGAACTAGCCATGCCGTCAAGTCGAGGGCTGCGAAGTTGTATTGAACAACCAGGCGAGGTTTAAAACCAGGTTCAGACATGTACTAATTCAGAATTGGAACGCCATGATTTGAATTCTCACCTTGACAAACGCAGGGCAATGGAGGACGATGTGTTCGGTTGCCCTGGGGATGGCTTTACTACCTCGATGGGTGGTTGCCGAGGAGAGGGAGGGAGAGAGAGAGAGAGACTTCTTGTAGGATAGCCCGAGACAAATCTCCACAGAATACCATGCATACCTAAAGGAGAATGCATGTCCTCCGAAGAGAAATTTCTGTTCGAATCTATATGCCTGTGTACACGTCCCTCCCCTCTGATTTCCCTCTGTGATGGGAACATATATCCTTGTGAAAGATTCTGAAATTGTTTCGTGTTGTTGGTTGTGCCAATGTCTTCTCCTCAGCCGCGAAAATTGACAATATATAGCCGCCTCATTGTGCTAATCCTCAGCTTGACTCTTAAAGTGTGATAAATAAAGAGTTGGGTGAGAGAAATGGAATCTTGATATCACAGAGGTTCGACTTAAGGTGCCTACGTTCTCTTTCCAGTTCTTACGACCTATATAGACTGAAACCTGCTGCCTTAGTTAGGAGTACAAGCACCGTCTTGCTGCAAGTGCAGAGTTAGCCAAGCAAAACTAAGACTCCTTCTACAGCTATGCCGTTATGCAAGCTATCACTGATGAACCCTCTCGAAATGCTTCTCACACCTTACACGCAAAACATAGAGGCCGCACTCCAAAAAATATAAACCACACCTTTGAATTTTTACAGATTAAGGGTCATTCGGATACCTTACCTTATTATTAGGTACAATTCTTATTTCTCTAAGTACAACCACTTCTCGCATGTACAGAAACGGGTTTGCCACTCTCACTAATACTTAGGATCATCGCTCAAAAGACTATTACCAAACTTACGAAAGAGATAGACTCGAAAACTTCAAATCCAATTTTCAATTTCTCTTGTTTTTCACACTGGTCAACATACCATCTTCTGTCCGATTCTTCTTCTATGTGCACTTGAATAACTTAGCCATCATATCCATCTATACTTCCTAAGGAAACCAAACATGTGCAGAAATTTTCTCAATTTAGGCTGTCGACTAAATCTTCTATTACTCAAGCGAACTTTGACGAAGCACAAAATTACTTAAAAGCTTACATTTTATCAACGAATAAGAAAAAGAATTGAGAAATTTTCATGCTCCTACTTTTAAGGAGCATAAATTTTGATTCGGATGAATACGAGTCTCATAAGTACAATTTGAAAAAGCTCATCTAGAGCTTGAGGCCGTTTTAGGTTCAAATCCACTTTTCGAGCATGTTTTGGGCAATATTTTATGTCGTATCTTTATATTAGTTCAATCGTTTAATTGATTAGTAAGTTCAATTGAGAAATTAAATATTTTTCTACCTTGAAATGAAATGTGTCAAATGTAAACAGTTTGGACCAGGCTCGAAATAGAAAGAAAGAACCCCGCAACTAACCATTCAGAATCGGTTTTCGGGTATCAGTTTTTATTTGCACCCGCGACCGCAATTGGCCCGGTCCAATCCATGAATTCCTACTTAGTTCGGTCATGTTTGACTTTTCTGCGGATTCGAGAAAACTCAAACCATTTCATTTCTCGAGAGATTTTGGGTGAAAGATTCATCATGTCTGTGATCTCGTTTTCATTTCTCTCTCTTGTTTCACGTAATAAAAACTCCAAATCTCAACGCCAAATTTCAACACGTGTGTCGTCTCGCTCCCTCTCTCCCTCTCCCCCTTCCGTATGTTCAGTCTTCCAGAAGTGTGACCATGCAGGGGGCATGGAAGCTTCGGATGGGGCGTTACGTGAGGGGCATGGACCTCGTTTCTTTCCTATCACTTCAAGAAACCCCACAAGAAAACTGCTTCGTCTCTTCATCGCTAAAGCCCAGAACCCGTTCCCGCGTCCTCTCGGAGTCCCGTCTTCTGACGACCCATCTCCTCAATTTCTCTCTTCGCGCGTTGTGTGTTCAATCATCGGCCCCTGCATTTCCCGCCCTCCCGAATTTTCCCGAAATTCGCGCGACGGAGATCTCCAGTCGAACCCCCATCCCACCACCCCCTTTGCGTTTCTTTCAAATTTTCGAGCTTCTGGATTCTCTGAGGACCGGTTATGCCTCCCTTCTTGTCGACCTGTGAGTCGGTGGGATCGATCGTGACGCGCAAAAATTGGAGCCGGCATGTAATTGAGCCTGCTGCGAGCTATCAGCAGCTTCAGAATTGCGATCAGACGCGATGTTTGGGATGCATTGCTGGTGTGAACGCCCCCTTCTAATCACAGACCGTCTGATGCAAACAAGGACCTCCAGATTCTACGGGGCAGCTTGCATAGCGGTGACGCTGTCCTATTCATTTTTGCACTCATAAGTCATCTTTTCTTGTCGTCATTGTTATAATGCGATGCCTTCGTTTTAAAAAATAAAAAAATGAACAAATTTTGGCGTTTCCTGTGCTTATCAGGTATTCTCCAGTGCAGTTATTTGATGTTGTTGCAGCTGTTGATCTGTGTCCAGATTTCGTTCCCTGGTGTCAACGCTTGGAGATACTAAAGAGTTATCCTGATGGATCATTTGATGCCGAGCTTGAGATTGGTTTCAAATTTTTACTAGAAGGTTATGTTTCTCATGTAGAGTTGGAAAGACCTCAATACATAAAGGTCAACTAACTCCCAGACTACTTTTGTGTCGCTGCTTGGATGATTATGCTTGGTCAACCTACCTCCTGCTTCTTTTCATTTCTCATTTGGTCATTCCTCTGCTCCATCAGTACAATAAAGTTGGTGGAATCTGTTCTTCTTGTTTGTTGAATTCCACTGTCTAATCAAACTTTAGTTTTTTTTTTTCCGTTAAAAGTAAAACTTACAAGCGAATGGCACCAAAACTTACACTCAAAATGAAACAGAGACATAATGAGTGGAATGGTGCAAAAAGAAAGAAAACAGAAAAGCCAACAAAGGCACAACAACACGGCAAGGCCAAAACAACTAAGGCCACAACCAGAACAATGACCAACTAACAAAAGAAGGCCACCAGCCAGCCAAACAATAGCAAACCACATCCAAAAAGTAGGTGTTGAAATCATGGTGCTTGAGCAGCTGCCTATGTATAAATACATGAATTAGGACACTTACTCTTTCCATTGAATCATAGTATATACTATGTTCATTTCGAGATCATGAGTTTGTAATGTCTAAGGAGCCTTTTTAAACTTTAAGTAATTTGATATCGCCTGGTTATTGAGTACTGGTAATGTAGTTCTTATTATATGAGCCACCGGTGTAGGCGATCATGTATTAAATATTCTCTCTCTCTCTGAATTTCAATCGCTCTGACATTCTTTTTTCTGCCACTTCCAGACTACAGTGTCGCAGAGCACCCTCTTTGACCATCCGATAAACATTTGGCAATTCAATTCAGGACCAGTTCCAGCATCTTGCAGTTGCAGCATTTACTTTTTGGTGGATTTCAAGTTTCAGTCACCACTCTATCGACAAGTATGGGGCTCTCCACTATTAGTGTGTACGACTGATTTACATTTTTCTTTCTACGTGAACTTTGAAAAAATCCGTTTTTTTTTCGCCAGACCTTCTGTTCTCTTTATTTTGTTTATGTGATTTGCAAACTGAAATCTAGTGAAACAGGCGTGAGAGTAGACATTGTGAGGTGACGGAGTATTTACATTTTTGGTCAAAGGTGAAGTAAATGTTTATCAAACAAATTAGGTGAATCATATATGTTGCGCAACTCATTTCTTTTGATTGAGGCATTTTTACCTAATAAATCCTACTTTTGTTTCTTCACTTACAGTTTCATTTCTTTCTCTTGGTTCACTGGGGGTGATTGATTCACACACAGATTGGTAGAATTTGTGATTCCAATAAAGGCTACATATTAGATAAGCATTCTGTTCACCTTTGTTTGCAGGGCCTCTCAAGTCTTTCACTGCGAGGGTGCTGTAGTATGAGATCTTGAGCTTGTACTGGCGACTGTGTTGCCACTGATTTGTATTGTCCATCGGTTATATGGTCATCAGATCTGATGTCTGTATCATCCTCATTGTGCATTTACAGAACTTATACAGAGTTATCTTTGTACTGTTATAAGTTCTGGCATGTCTCAAACCTCAACTCTGCGTGTATGGTTGTTCAGGATGTATGTGTTAAATCTATTTTCGGCCCTGTATTTACTCTGATGTTATATCCTCATGACTGAAGAAGGCATTTACAAATGATGGGTACGATTGACTGTTAATGGGACCTATATTTGGCTGGTTACTTAAAGTCTCAGTTGAACTGGAAATTATCAGCCAACATTTTGAATTGACAATGGCTTCCCTCTTGGCAGGTTGCCTCCATGTTTTTCAGGGAAGTAGTCTCTAGACTTGTTGGTTCGTTCAGTGAACGCTGCTGTTTGATGTATGGACTGGGGGTGCCCATTCAGGAAGATATTTATGGGCAGAGGGCTTAAAAGCGTGGTTCCTGGTCTCGGCACATACTGCATACGAGGGACTTCGTTGCATTACAAATTCTGGTTTAATTAATAAGCTGACCTTCATAGAGTTGTTTGCCTTTCGGGTCTCTCATAGTCTTTTTGTAAGTGTAACTGCTATTCTTCTCTTTAGATTCTTTTGGACAGTGGTTATGGAGCTGTTAGCTGGTCATTGTGGCCTCACTCTCGCTGTGTTCCTAGCAAAACATCTTCGTACCATTTTTGCCATTGCTCTTAATTGATTGTTGTCGGGATCCTTCATGCTGAAGACATGAGTATGACTTCCTCCCCTTTGGAAAGGTGCAATTTACTTATAATCTCCCTACATCATACGGAATTTCCTACACAAAGGTTAGGTCCCATGTTGTAATAATGTCTAGAAAGCTGATATACGATGTACTTCTTTCCTTAGAAATCCCTTCATGTGCATGAAACAGTAATGCATTTCGTACTTCAAATCCCTCTTAATACACTCAGTAACTACAAGTCAACCATCTGTAGACATGCAAAGCCATTCCTTTTCCTTCCTTTGGGAAATTGGGAATGTACCATAGTCAATGCAGCTGGCAAAGCACTTTTGAGTTTAGGTGTTATGCAAACACAAAACATTTATTAAAAAAAATTTACCCTATTCAAATTAGAAATCTTATTCAAGTATGTATCCCAATGTATTTATAAATGTGTTTATCCAGCCATTTTTTTATCAAAACACGAGGTTGCACTATATTCTTTTGTCAAACTATGATGAAAAAGTTGTTTTGTTATCGTACAATGTCTGTTGGTACCTGAATTTTTCATTCAAAAAGGTTTTCATTGCATTTTATAAAATTTAAGAATTGAATTTAACAATATGTCATAATCCAATTCCGAACCAAAAGCATTATTGCCTCATATTTCTGCATTTGCAATCCTCACAGCAGTAAAAAACGAGTCGCATCATGATTTTAGGGTAATTACCCCCATGCATTGCAAAATGAGCTTTCGCCATGTTGTCCACATTCACCGGTAACTTTTTATGTTCGTCGATTTTGCTGGTATTCTTTTTTTCTTCAATTTACAATAGTCATTTACTTATTAAATATCTGCTATTAACTTTTTATGGCGATTTAGTAACTTATTAATAGACACTTTAGTACAAGTTAGAAATATATAAAAAAATCTCATTAGTGTTATCTCTAATTGTATATTAATAAAAAGAGTCGCTTGTAATTATTATTTTAGTCATAGTTACGTATGAAATGTTAATGCTTGTCTGAGTCATGCAAAATCCTTGGTCAAAGTCATACCCAAATAGCATAATTTAATTCCTCTTCCCACGCTCAAAATGCAACTCCACTTTCGACTCCAACATGCAAAAGGATTCGGATTTGAAGTTGGCGGTCACAAAATACAATTCTAACTTTCTTTATACAGCCAGACTTCTCCGCACTTCGATCCGGATCGGGTTTCGTCTATGTTCTCAAACTCTAAACAAATTTAAACTAATATTACGAAAGGGTTTCTGCACCGCGGGGCATATGCTAGCTTAATATATATACATAATGAGGAATGACAATCAACTATTACCTTCTAATGAAGACACATTATTGACTCTGCATTCTGCTACACATTTTACATGTATGTTTGCCCTAGCATCAACAAAGCTAAATATTTAAGACGATATAGAGTAAGAAATTATCATATCACCCACGGTATTTCATCTTGTTCTTATAAACCCAATGCAAAGAGTTTTTGCCTAATCTTTTGTAGCTGACTAGCAACACTGCTTATGCTCATCCGACTTCCAGGCACTTCGTTGGAACAAGTGACTCCAATATTATATACCATAACCAAACATTCTTGAAACATGACATCGCTTTCAGGAAGCCAATGTTGAGGACCATTGGTGTTGAAACGACTCTCCCTTTCTAGAAGCTGAGTGTGATCTGTAATTTCCAATACTTGTTTAGGCAAAGCTGTTGCAATGAAACTATGGAGAGTGAGATTTTCTCTGAATTTGTCGTTGGTGGGACTCAATCCCGTGAACATCTCTAGTAAGAGGATGCCGTAACTATAGACATCGCCTTCTCTCGAGACTGTGCATCCCATTGCATATTCTGCCATGCATTTAGATCATACTGTAGATGAAATTGGGAGTGCTGATCATAAAAAATAATGTGAAGCTCAGATCATAAAAATTGGAAGTGAAGAGATTACCTGGTGGAGCATAACCAATTGTCCCTCTTAGACCTATAGAGCTCATTTGATTAGCTACAGTATCAAGGTACGATCCAAGGAGGAACTTCGCCAATCCAAAGTCGCCCACATGCGCAACCATTTGAGTGTCTAAGAGGACATTGCTTGGCTTTAGATCGCAATGAATGATGGAAATGTGGCATTGGTGATGAAGATAATCTAGTGCAGAAGCAACATCAATAGCAATATTTATCCTCTGAATGAAATTCACATTTTTTGGAGGCTCGTTTCCATAAGATGGCATTGCCTTTTGGTGTAACCTCTGTTCCAAGCTTCCATTCTCCATGAAGTCATATACTATGGCCTTAAAATCATTTCCTTGATAATCAACACTCGAGCAAACTGTTAGTATTTTCAAAAGATTTCGATGCCGGATGTTCTTTAAAACCTCGCACTCGACTGTGAAGCTCTTTAGAGCACCGCGGCCCACTAAATGAAGCACCTTCACTGCAACGACAATGTTTTTGTTCTCTAGTACCCCCTTATAAACAGAACCAAAGCTTCCAACACCAACCAAATTGGTTGAAGAAAAATCATCGGTTGCTTTTAGAAGTGTTCTATAAGATACGTATGGACATAAAACATCAATAGAACTTGAAATCGGTTCTTGTATTGGCTTCTTCCGCCAATAGAGATATACGATAGCAAGAACAAGAGCAATTCCGAGAACGCCACAAATAGCAATAGCAGACAACCTCAATACATGGACCTTTCTACTCTTGGAGCTACTGGAGATGCATTTAGGAAGCTGAAATTTTGGCAATCCACTGCAAAGCTTAGCATTCCCAATAATAGAAGTTGCAGTAGCATTTTCAAAGACTCCTCCATGTGGTAGCATGCCTTCAAAATTATTGTAAGACAAATCTAGTACTTTCAAAAAATGAAGTACCTCCAAGAACTGTGGAATTTCCCCGGAAAAATTGTTGTGTGAAAGATCAATTTCTTCAATGCCTCTTAACAATCTCATTGATTGAGGAATGGACCCGTGGAAGGAATTGCCCCCCATCCTCAATGATAGCAACGTGACACAATCACCTAAAGTATTTGGAATTTCACCTCCTAACATATTTTTGGAGATGTCCAATGCAATCAAAAATATCAATTTGCCTACTTCCATGGGTAAAATTCCTGTCAAATGGTTATTAGATAAGTCCAAACCAATGGTCAGTGATGGAAGATTCATAATTTGTGGGGGTATGGTACCATTGAGATTGTTACTCGAAAGATCAAGCATGCTCAAAAATTGGCAGTTAGACAATGTTGAAGGAATTTGACCATGATAGTTGTTCCCACGTAAAAATAGTATGCTCAACTTGGTTAGATTTCCTAGAGAAGATGGGATTGTCCCTCCTAGGTTGTTATCACTTAATTGCAATAATGACAAATTTCGTAGGTTTCCCAAATTTGAGGGGAGAACACCTGAAAACTTGTTTTCAAACATATTCAATACTTGGAGGTTCACAAGATTTTCAATATGTTTCGGAATTTCTCCATATAGTAGATTCCTACTCACATCAAATCTTGTGAGGGTGGTGGATAAGTTACCTAGGCAATTAGGCAGCACTCCACCAAAACTATTCTGACCATTATACAATATCCTTAACTTTGTGGCGTTTGTCAATGAGCAAATGAAGTTCAAGTCTTCGGGTTTTCCATGTCCAAACTGATTTGACGGAAGTGGTGAACACTTGAAGCTCGTGCAGATTTTCCAAAGAAGGCACTCTACCTGAAAGTTTGTTCATTCCAAGTTGAAGTTTCTCCAACTTTGTGCAATTTGATATTGATGGAGGAACCTGTCCCTCAAATAGATTCATGGAAATGCCAAAAAACCGAAGATTTGGAAGAGTAAATCCTATGTTTGCAGGAAGACTCCCTCGTATTTGGTTGTCATCCTACACTAAAGTCTAGTTAGAGAAGAGAGATTCAAACTCCAGTTGGAATTGGACCGGACAGTTTGTTTTCTCCCGAATTGAAGAGTTTTAATTTGACAGGTGACATAAGACGGAGGAATGCTCCCACCAAAGTTATTTCGCGTAAGCTGAAGCCACTCTAGTGAAGACAAGTTCCCGATGGAGGAAGGCAGGCTCCCAATTAGATTATTTCCATTCAAAGAAAAATTCCATAGATTTGATAATGAACCGACTTGTTCAGGAATTTTTCCGGTTAGTTGGTTGAAATCAAGAATAAAGCTAACAAGGTAAGAAAAGCTGTTATGTTTTTAGGAATCTCATCAACCAATGCATTGTTCTCAGTTGTAAGATTGTAGGCGACTTAATTGGCTGATTTGTGGAGGGATTTCATGATTGAAACTGTTGTTTTCAAGCCACAATTTTCTCAAGAAGCTGAGGTTCCCAATGTGAGGAGAGATTGACCCAGAGAGTTTCTGTGAATGCAAGTCCAGAACCGTGACCTTTTGGTGCCTGCGACCACATGACACCATACCACTGGCAGAACCCCAAGCTATCATTCCACGAGCTGAGTATGCCGAGAGGATCCTCAGTAATTCCAGCCTTAAATGTGAGCAGAGAGAGTTTGTCAGTTTCATTTGAGATAGAGGAGACTTGGATAGAGCGTAATGTAAGCACGATACAAACAAGGAAATGGCATGATTGAAACACTGCAAAGCGAATGCTTCGAGGTTCCATGACTTGAAAACTAAGAAGAAACAAGGGAAATTGGTACTTGCTAACAAAATTGGACGGGAAGAGATTTATAAATTATAAGGGGGTGGCTGTTTTTGAGGTGGTAGCCAGCGAAGGCGGCCTGTCAACCATCAATCACGGACTTATTGACTCCACAGAATCCGGCTACTAATGCTCATTGCTCATTGCGTGAACTGCACTTATTAATTCAATGTGGAACATGCATACCTCTGAATCAAACGTGACGTTGGTTCGTAACAGGACGTCGTGTAATTTGTGTCCTATCTCGTAAGCATTACAAGTTTATAATGTGGTATTCTTGAATCTAGTTCTTCAAATAACTGATTATGATGAATTCACCTACAAATTTAAAAGGGGCAAAATCACAATGGGAGGGGCACGGACGGGCGACGCCTTGGGCTCGTTTTATACTGAGTCTAGTGGAAAAGCGGATATGAAGAGGAGTGACAATGATTCCTTAACCAGAACAGGAGTAATCATTCGTGGAATGAGAAGGTATCCGCCATTGATCATTGACCCGTTGACCCCGCAGAAGGATTTGTAGCGCTCATTGCATAAAATCGCAACAACTTTTTCCCATCAACCTCCGTCTTTTTTTCTATGTAAGCACTTTGACGACAGGTCCTCAATTTGTGAACAATAGACAATGCACAGTTGTTACCCTCACCTGATCAACAGATAGTTGACCAGAAGGTGGAAAGAAGCTGCTTCGAAACAATGTGTCCGTCGGAATGGAGAGAAACATGATCAAAAACGTATATCTCGAGGAAGTCGAGCAACTTCAATAGTGGTGGAAATGTTGGCATCCACAGCACAGGTCCTTTGACTTTTGTCTCTACGAGTCCGTTTATTAAGGGACGGATGATGGACGGCATCTGGATGGCTTTCCAGTTGCTGACTTGAAGTTCCCCCACTTAGGAAAAAGAGCCTTAAAGTCCGCCCCATTTTGGAAAGGAAACCGGAAGACCGATGACCAATTGTGATTTTAGGGATGGATGATGGACTCATTCAGATGGCTTTCCACCTGTTGACTTGACGTCAACCAATGCCCTCAGACCCTTAAAGTCCGCCCGCTATGGAAAAGGAACTTGAAGAGTGATGATCAATCGTGATTTCAGGGATGAATGATGGACACATTTAGATGGCTTTCCAATTGTTGACTTGACGTCAACCGATGCCCACCGAGTCCGCAGTGATGAGCGGGTCATCGTCATCAACAACTATCTTTTGACTAACAACAGCTTCATCGGTCAGAATCATCTCACAGTTGATTGATAAACCTGGTCATCAATTAGAGACAACATTTTATCGCATGTATGCATGTATTAGTGATAACTAGTTATAGTTCAATGTGAATAGTAACTTTCTAAGAGGAAAATTGACTTCCAACCTATTTATAGTTGATAATTTCTCCACGTGATTACTAACCCATGTATAAAAATTAGGAAAGTGATTATGCTAGTGGCAAACTCAAACTGTTGCTCTGGCAAGAAATATTTATACCAAATCTGTGTTTCGACAGAGGGAAAAAATGCACATATGTGCCCTTTAACTTTATTCTTGAAAACAAAATAAACATGGCGTTAGTGACAATAATGATTATTTACTTTATTCCCTAATTTGTTCAACATTTTCCATACTACAAAATTTTAGTAGTATCCACGCCCTTAACCTTTATTGTACATCTACGTTTAGCTATGAGAATTTTCATCTATTGCAAGAAAATCTACTGACAAGAATTACAAGATTGAATTTTCATTTAAGTGACCATCACTATATTCAATCCTACACGTATCAGTTTGAACTAGATGTTATATTAAATTATTAGTGTCTATTTTCAAAAACCCCAATAATTTGGTTCACATACAAAAAATATGTCTGTTGTACCAAAAAATAAGGCAAAAAAAGTGCATAAGAATTTGTAAAAGATTCTATTCCGCTTTTGCAACATTATGTCTAAAATATTAAGCCAAATCTTATTCGAGACTTGCTCTTTCTTTTCTTTGTCATGGACTGCATAATTCGTAAGACTTTGATTTTACGTAACGGGAGAATCGCATCATGAGATAGACTGCATACCGCCACATTTCGATTATTTGTGTAGAGGGATGCCATCTTACATGCTCTTCAGCTTGATAGTAGTTGATTGGGGAAGGACTGTTGGGATATAATACGCGGAAACGACAAGATCTTACAAATTATGTTAACGTGAAATCACCAGAGAAATAAACGAGAAAATCGGGACACCAGAAATTTACGTGGTTCGGTCCGAAAGTATCGGTACCTACGTCACGGGAGAGCCAGAAAATAATCCACTAAAATCGGAGAATCGAGTTTACAATCGCTCAATCGCTCAAGTGTTTCCCATACCTAGATTTAACCAAAAACTCTAAGTGTATAAATAACAACTCGCTTGGGTAAAACTCACAGCACAAAATTACCACGCATTCAAAGCTCAAATGAAACGCTCTCACGCACGTCAAACAAGAACAACGTCTTCACGTACGTATCCTCTCCGTAGGGCTTCAGCAAACGGCGCAGACGTGCGGCTCCTTTTCTTCTCGGCAGCGTGCGGCTTCTTGCGGCTCGTACGTACAGCAGCCACCCACCGAGAAAAAGAGAGAGACTAACCCTACGTAATACTTCTTTCAGCTTTTATACGTGTAGTTGCAAGTGTGCCCCAAGGTCAAAGGTTTGACCTTGGGCCCACCTATTTTGTTTCACGCGGCTTCTCAGAGAAGGAAAGAAGACCTCAATAAAGTTGACTCTGAGCCCACCGTAACTTTCCTTCTTTACGTGCATGGGCTTCGGCGTTTCGGATTCCTCTAAATAATTCGGCTTCCACAGCAGCATAAAAGAAAGTTTCCCTTCTTTTATTCTATATTTTTTTTTTTTTTGGTAACCCAGGGAACCTCCGGTCGCCCACGCGGCGAATAAACCCTGGGGTGGGTAGGCCCCACCGCTAGTCCATCCACAATTAAGATGCGCGTTTTGCATTGAAGAACGCGGCCGCAAGCTGAACTCTTCCTTTTGCGAAAAGGGTACCAAGCTCTTAACCAGCGGGGCCACCGCGACGGTGGTCTTTTTTTATTCTATTTTTATACTTCTTTTCTAGCGAAAAACTCGAGACATAATTTCAACAATGACCATCCAGAATTTTACTCTAGAAATCGTTCAAAAGTATAGAAAGATGGTAGTACATTGACCTCCAGTTCTCCTACAACTCAAATTATGGCGGAGTTATCTTCTGGAGTGGATCAAATTAGTAATTATAATGATTTTTTTGTTGATAATATCCTATTGAATCATGAAGTCTCAATAAAATCACTATTAGCATCAAATATTCCAATTAGGCAATAATATCAAGATGAAATTTGATTCAAGAAAAATTACCTTGTTTGGGTTATTTGTTTCCAATACAGGACCGGCACGAAGGATTCACGAACAACGATTTGCCTCTAGATTGGCTTAGCGGCAGCAGGCTCACGACTAATGAACCTGCAAGAATAGAAAGCTTGCGGAATCTGCTCGGTTCGGATATGAGTGGGAACAGCGGTTGACGTCGGGGGTTCGGACAGCAAGTCCGCGACTGTGGACGATGGGCGTTGAAAATGTTGCCGGGGGCAACGAACGTCAAAGCAACAAGCAACATTGAGGCGGTCGGGCTTCGGACAGCAGCGGCAGCGTCGGGCGGAGCGCAACGACGAGTGGAGTTGCAGCGTCGTTGGACTGTTCGTGGCGTCGGGCTGGTCAACAGCAGCAAAGGGCGGTGGCATCATGGGTCAAAGCTCACGGGAAGAAGGATGAAAGCCTTTCATTTGCTTCTCTTCGATGGAAGTTTTATTTTCCGAGAATGTATCCTAATTTTTGGCCTAATTCTTCTTTTGATGATCGATTCAACTTTTGATCAAAAAGATATGCTTGGTTCTATTTCATCTCTTCAACAAATTTAGTAATGAGCATAATGGCCCTATTGTTCCGATGGAAAGAAGAACCTATGATTATCTTTTCAGGAAATTTCCAAACGAACAATTTCAACGAAATCTTTTAATTTCTTATTTTACTATGTTTAACTCTATGTATTCCTCTAGCAGATCTAGTCGAGTCGTCGTTGAGCAGCGTATCGGGAGTGGGATGGCGACGAGCTCGAAGTCGGTGAAGCAATTGAGTCGAGCGGCCGGGTTTTCGCGGGTCAGCAGGCACAGCAGCGCTCGGAGTTGCAACGCGACGGTGTTCGGAGCTTCGGCGACCGCGAAACAGCAGCTGCGGTGGCGGAGTTGCAGCCGTCGAGCTTAACGCTCGAAGACCCCCTGGAAGAAGACAACCCCTTCTTAATTTTTCTATCCCTCTCGTCCTCTCTGAGAACTTATGAAATCAAGAGTACAGAAGATGAAGATGAAGAATGACTGTAGATGATCTGTGAAGAAGTTTTTGATACTGTATTTCCATTCATTTGAACAAAAGGAGATTGAAGAATACAGCGAAACTCTCTGGATTGTTATGTTCTTCTTAGCCTTCAACGATTACAATACACCTCTATATAAAGACGGAAAACGAGAGGACTAACCACTAGAAAAGCGAACTAACTAACTTTTAACTAACAAACTTTACAGCTAAACAAAACAGAACAGTCATCTTGAGACTTTGGCAATCCGTGTCTCGACTTTTGTATGATCTCCACCGTTGATGAAACTCGTTATCCATGAGATATCAATTCCTTCAGCTCTTCTTAATTCTTGATTGCCTTTCGGTGATCCACATCTATAATAGTCGAGGACTTTACCTCCGTGGTTGATTCATCTTGAGACTTTGCTTCGATCTTGAGACTTTGCTTCTGATCTTGATTCTCTAACATTCCCCCTCAAATTGGGAAGAGTAAAAGAGTCGATTCCCAATTTGGTTCGGAGAGTAAGATGAGATAAGCGGGATAGAGACTTGGTAAATATATCAGCTAATTGTAGATGAGTAGAGATATGCGAATGCGAATAGATCCGAGAAGAGACTTTCTCACGGACAAAGTGAAAGTCAACTTCAATGTGTTTGGTTCGAGCATGTAATATTGGATTGGCGGTGAGAGAAATTGCTGATTTGTTGTCACAATATAGAGTGGTAGGTGGCTGAAGAGAAATCCCTATATCTCGTAGCACAAACGTGATCCAGTGAGTTCAGCCGTGGTTGAAGCAAGTGCACGATACTACCGCGCAGTTGAGGATCTAGAAACAGTAGGTTGTTTCTTGGCGCGACTGTGACATGAGATTGGATCCAAGAAACGTGCAAAAACCTGTTGTGGAACGTCGTGTTGTTGGACAACCAGCCCAATCCGCATCGAGAAACCATAGAGATGTACCGAATCGTGAGAATGGATATAGATTCCAAGATGTATAGTACCTTTGACATATCTAAGTACTCTTTTAACGATGGAAATCTCCTACGGTAGGGCTGTTGCATTTTTTGACAGAGAAGATTAGTAGCAAATGCCAGTGCGGTCGAGTAATGGTTAAGTATTGAAGAGCACCAACTAAGCTTCTGTATTCCATAGGATCTGTAAGTAGATTTGCAGTGTCAGCCACGGAGATTGATCGAAGAGGCAGAGGTGTTGAGACTGGTTTACAGTCAGCCATATAAGCTCGTTTCAACAAGTCAGTAGCATATTTAGTTTGACACAGAAAGAGATTCTGTGAAGTCCGTTTGGCCTCAATGCCCAAAAAATAGTGAATAAACCCAAGGTCTTTCATATGAAACTGAAGACTAAGTTTCTGAATAAGTGCGAGTTAAGAGATGTGGTGAACTCCCGTCAAGATGATATCATCAACATATAGAAGCAAGAGAACTGTATGTGAGTTTGTATGCAGAACAAATAACGATGGATCAGCTGTGCTGCAGAAGAAATCATTTTCGATTAAAAACTTGCTGAATTTATCAAACCAAGCTCTTGGTGCTTGTCGAAGGCCATATAGAGACTTGTGGAGTAAACAGACATGGTTTGGCTGATGAGGATTGATAAACCTGGTGGCTGTTCCATGTACACCGTCTCGTTCAAATCTCCATGAAGAAAAGCATTCTTAACATCAAGCTGGTGTATTGGCAGTGTCTTATCATAGCAAGAGACAACACTATTCGAATTGTTGTGTGCTTCACAACCTGGACTGAAAGTCTCGGTGAAGTCTAGTCCTTCTTCTTGGTGAAAGCCTTTGGCGACTAGACGAGCTTTGAGTCCGTCAAGACCGCCATCCGGTGTGAGTTTGGTTTTATAGACCCATCTGTGAGCCTATTACATTCATCTGGTTAGTTCTAGGAATCAATGTCCATGTTTGATTTTCAGCAAGTGCATCCATCTCTTCTTTCATAGCCCTATACCAGGCTTGATTAGATAAAGCTGACTTGATAGACTTTGGTTCCATAGGAACTGGATAATCAGCTAAATAAGCATACTTTGGATTGGGTTTTTGAATTCCGGACTTTAGTCGAGTTTGCATATGATGAGTATTACGTGTACCTTGAGAGGAAGACAGAATGGAATTGGAGTTGGAGTGCCTTTCATTAGAACTACCTTCAGCTAGTAGATCATTGTGTGAAGATAAAGAACTGGTAGGATTTTGTTCTTGAGACATAGAACAATTTTGAGGCACAGCATCTATAGATTGTTCTTCTGGCATTGTCTCATCTTGCATATTCCTCGAGGAAATGATCTGAGATTGTTGTCTGTGATATGGAGGATAGGTACAGCACTCATGGAAGTCAGGATGGATCTGGTTTGTGGCTAACTGATGAGTGGACTTAGTAGCTGGTGACTCGGTGCTTGATGACTCAAGGAAATGTATGCCTTCACTCCATTGTTTGTATAAGTTTGTATAATGTCCATATTCATTGATCAGCTTCTTTGAAAAAGGATAAGAATACTCATCAAAGACAACATGCCTACTGATGTATACACGATTATTAGTTGGGACCAAGCATCTATACCCTCTGTGGCTGATCGCTATAACCCAAGAAGATACGGGGAAGAGATCGAGGATCAAGTTTATGACTTGCATATGGTCTTAAGCAAGGATAGCATGCACAGCCAAATACTCTTAAATGATCATACCTTGGCTGTCTATTATGAAGTTTGTTATAGGGTGTGTCCATCTGCAACTTTGGTGTGGGAAGACTGTTGATGATGTAATTAGCTGTCACAAAGGCATCCACCCAAAATTTCAGTGGAACTTTTGAGTGATAGAGCATGGCTAATCCAAGTTCAACGATGTGTCGATGCTTTCTTTCAGAGACCCCATTCTGCTCTGATACCATGAGAACTTATGAAATCAAGAGTACAGAAGATGAAGATGAAGAATGACTGTAGATGATCTGTGAAGAAGTTTTTGATACTGTATTTCCATTCATTTGAACAAAAGGAGATTGAAGAATACAGCAGAAACTCTCTGGATTGTTATGTTCTTCTTAGCCTTCAACCGATTACAATACACCTCTATATAAAGACGGAAAACAGAGGACTAACCACTAGAAAAGCGAACTAACTAACTTTTAACTAACAAACTTTACAGCTAAACAAAACAGAACAGTCATCTTGAGACTTTGGCAATCCGTGTCTCTGACTTTTGTATGATCTCCACCGTTGATGAAACTCGTTATCCATGAGATATCAATTCCTTCAGCTCTTCTTAATTCTTGATTGCCTTCTCGGTGATCCACATCTATAATAGTCGAGGACTTTACCTCCTGTGGTTGATTCATCTTGAGACTTTGCTTCTGATCTTGAGACTTTGCTTCTGATCTTGATTCTCTAACACTCTCTCTCTGTGTACTTTGTCAGTGAATACACCACTTTTTCCTCTTGCCGCCTTCCCCCTTCTTTTCCTCTGCACTTTGTTAGAGAAGAAGAGAAAGATCACTTTTTGTTGACCTGTTGAATAGACGATAGAGAGAGCTTATTTTTTCAGTTTTTCCCCCACTCTTCATGCGTGTAGGATACACCCTTTTATACGCAAAAAAATAGAGTCCTAAGAAGCAAAATTTCCTTTCGACCAAAAAAAAAAAAAAGAAGCAAAATTTCCTTCCTCTTTCCGATCGCATCTCGCACGGCCAGCACACAATCTCCTCAATTTTATTTTAGTTTCCTTCCTTTGCTCACACCCATTGACCATTGAAGATCACTTTTCTTATGCTAGTGTTTCTTTTATTATACCTAAATATATATTGCCCAAAGATTAGCACCAAATATATGCCCCACGTGCAATATTCTCTCTTACTATTTCAATATTTCATCCGAAATTTTCTAATTTACTACGAAATATATCTCACAGTGTGTATATTACATGAATATATGAAAGATTTACCGAATACATCAATTCGCATTTTTCATAAGTCAATTTTTGATCATTAGAGAATAACGGGCTTGGGCCAATTTCCTCTCTCCATGGGCTTAGTCCAACTAGTCAAATTAAAACTCAGAACCATAAATTTAAATCCATTTATTACCGGTCCAATGTAAATGTAGTAATAATTAAAAAAAATACTCCTAAAACTATATGCTATTCTAATATTTTTGTTTAGGAGTAAAAAATTAATTCATAATTTTCTATGCAATAAATGAATGATCGGATTGTTAAAATTTAGGTGTCAACAACGATTTGACAGTTTAAGGAATATTTGCATTCAACCTTCCATATAAAAGATTTGGGACCTCCCAAAAGTTTTCTTAGTATTTAGATAGCTCGATCCAAGAAAGGAATATGCCTTAGTTAGCGAAAGTTTTATCTTGGAAATTATATTGAAAGCAGGATTGTCAGGGTATAAACTAGTTGTGATACCTATTGAGCAAAATGTGAAATTGACGAGATTCGAGTATGATACGGATTCTCCATCAGCCAATGAAGATCCACTACTTAAGCATCCATCAAAATATCAGGGACTTGTTGTAAAATTAATCTATCTTACCATAACTAGGCCTGATATATGTTGTGTAATACAGATACTTAGTCAATTTATGCACAACCCGAAGCAATCTCATATGAACGCGTTGCTGAAGGTTGTAAAGTACTTAAAAGGATGTCTAGGACTCAGAATTCTTTTATTTTGTGACTACAACATGAAGATGACGCCTATGGTGATACGGATTATGCCACATGCCTAATGACGAAGAGGTCCATTACTGATTTTTGCATCAAATTGGGAAAATCCTTAATTTCCTAGAAGACAAAGAAGCAATTAATAGTTTCGTTGTCATCAGCAGAATCATAATATCAAGCAATGGCAAAAACTGTTTGTGAAATAGTTTGGCTACAAGGATTGCTACTAGACCATGGTGTGCAAGTTGATGGCGCAAGTGAACTATTTTGCGACAATGATGACGCAATTAAATTAGCAGTCAATCCAGTTTTTCATGAAAGAACGAAGCGCACATAAGTTTTTTTTTTTTTTTTTTTTTTTTTTTTTGTAACCGAGGACTCCACCACGGGCCCCCCGTGCTCGGACGGCACCGAAGGGCCAGGCCCCTATACCTTGGGGCAGACTAGCACATGACCTCACCAACATGACCCCTTACTTAAGACGTGTTAGCAGCTGTGGAGTTTCGACCTTGGGACCTCTGTGATGAAGTGTCCAAAGCCGAGCCAACTTAGCTGCCCACCGGTGGGTAGCGCACAAAAGTTGATTGCCATTTTATTCGAGAAAAAATTCTAGAATGGATTGTTATGACTTGAGGAATTGGAACGATGGAGTAGCTTGCAGACATTTTTACTAAGCCGTTACGTCATAGACAACACAAATACTTATTGAGCAAGTTAGACGTCTTTGACATATACAAGCCGCTAGCTTGAGAGGAAGTGTTGGAGAAAGAATTTGTTTTGATCCTTGATTGATTCCTAATTACGATTCTAATGCCGTAGATGATATAGTAAATCGTGGGCACAGAATATTTCAAGGAAGACAATATTATGTATATTCTTTTCATTTTCATTTTCATTTCTTGTACTATAAATACAGTCTTAGGCTTGTATATTGGACATATCAATAGAAATACAAATACATTACTTTCATTGTCCCATGTTTCTTGTCAAATATATCACACATATATTAAAATACAAATACATTGGTTGACTGTGGCTGGAAATAGAAAAGGCAAAGAAAAGGGAAAGGATAAAAAAGAAAAAAATCATTTAAAAAATTCACAAAAATTAAAATATTATTAAAAATGTCAATATTAGTCCGATTGTATCACATAGGACGGCTGACATTCATATTAGCAATTTTTCGCTTAAATTAGCCAGATTGATTAAATTCGTATCAATGTGAAAATGTTTAGAACTAAATTGGTCCAATCGAAAGATTTAGGATTGAATTGATATCCATGTTATAGGTATATGACTTTTTTAGTACTTTTCTCGTGATAATTCATTGGAGAGTTTAAAATGTGCAACCAAAGGTGTAGTTACAGATTTTAGCGACTGTAAATTAAAACGTGTCACGATCTTCTGAATGTATTTATTTTGAGATAGATGAAACATTCCCACAACCCTGCCAAACAATATCTCCATACCTTATCTTCTTTGACAATACCTAAGTCTTTCATTTCAAACTTAGTGCTCAATTGCTGCTTTAGCATTGCACAGCTGTTACCCTCACTTGATCAACAAAGAGTTCACTTAAAGGTGAAAAGAAGTTGCTCCAAAACAAAATCCAAAATCTTTTTTCCTCCGCTGGTTGCCCTCCCTCGACAATGGTCGGCGACCTGGCAAAGGCTACAGAATACCGTGTATACCTGAAAGAGAATGCGTGTCCTCCGGATAGAAATTGTCCATTCGAATTTATATCCCTCCGCTCTGCTTTCCCTCTGTGATGGGAACATATATCCTTGTGCAAGATGCTGAAGTTGTTTCCTGTTGTTGGCTGTGCCAATGTCTTCTCCTCAGCCGCGACAATCGACAATATATGGCTGCCTCATTCTGCTAATTCTCAGCTTGACTCTTAAAGGGTGATAAATAAAGAGTTGGGTAAGAGACATAGAATCTTGATATCACAGAGGTTCGGCTTAAGGTGCCTACGTTCTCTTTTGCAGTTCTGACGACCCATGTAGATTGAAACCTTCTACCTTAGTTAGGAGTACAAGCACCGTCTTGCTGCAAGTGTAGAGTTCGCCAAGCAAAACCAAGACTCCTTCTACAGTTATAACGTTATACAAACTTATCACTAATGAACCCTTTCAAAATACTTCTCACACCTTATACGCATAACAAAGAGGCTGCACTCCAAAAAATACAAACCAAACCTTTGAGTTTTTACAAATTAAGGGTCATTCAGACACCTTATCTTATCATCCGGTACAATTATTTTTTCTCTAAGTACAACCACTTCTCGTATGTTTGCAAATGGGTTTGCCACTCTTAGTAATACTTATGATCAACTCTCAAAAGACTATTACCAAACTTATACAATAGATAGACTTGAAAACCTCGTGTATAAATTTCAAATTCTCATGTTTCTGACATTGGTCAACATGCCATCTTCAATCCGATTTTTGTTCTATTTATAAGCCTTTAAATATAAATGGTGCACTTGAATATCTTAGCCGTCTTATCCATATGTACGTCCAAAACCTCGGCAAAATTTCTCGTAAAATATGTGCGGAAACCTTCCTCACTTTTGGCCGTCGACTAAATCTTCTCTTGCCCGAGCTAACTTTGACGAAGCATAAAATTACTTAAAAGCGTATGTTTTATCAAGAAAGTCAAAAAAGAAAATAACAAAGAAATTCTCGCAATCCCTATTTTTATGTGTTGGGAATAATGGATCCCGAAAACTGGATTCGACACTAAATCGAACCCCTAAATCAATGCGGAAGCGAAGCCCGGAAAAATCATGTATCACCGATCGTAAAGCACACCACGGATTCGAGCGTACCTTGTTAGCCACAGATTAGACACCAATGCCGAAGATCGAGGAAGGAATTCTGATCCGATGATACCAATTTGCCTTGAAGGGAAGACGGTGTCGCCATAAGCGTTTTTCTTCTTTTTCTTGGAGGGAGAGAGGGAGAGGAACGTACGTACGTTCTTATGCCAAAGGATGCCTTCTCCCTCTCTCTCCTCCCTTTATATACGTTCCTCCAAAAAAGGAATCGTACCCCTTCATCTGTGGGCCCTAATCTAGTGGGCTGGGCTTTTAGGCCCAACATGGGCGGACGGGCCAACTCAGGCGCATCAATAAAGAAAAAATCCATTATCTCCCACTCGCACATCGTGGTCCAAAACCAACATGGGCAGATATTCCCTACTCAGCCCCATCAGAGAAAAATCCATCATAGACTCTCACTTAACATGGTGGGCCGAATAGAATCCTCTTTTCCTCTCTTCAACATTTATACCGGTGAATAATCCATGCGACCAGCATACTTTGAGAGCTCATTGCTATACATCTGTTAGGAATATATAGCAGCTCATAATGGGCATCACATCCTGAGTAGATTTAGTATGCAGTACCCTAGATCGATTGATCACATTTATATCTCTCTTGATCTCTTTTAAACAGTGATATATATATTGTATTCATAATTATGATTATCCCAAAGACAGTCATAATTGGTTAACCGGTGAATACAAAACTACAATGTGATTCTCCAAAATCGATCTTCCTCTTTCCTTCAAACTCTCAATTTCAGTTCAGCTTGCTTTTCTAGAAATGTCCCATTAGATCGAATCACTCATGACTATTGGTAACATCCTAAGATAGCAAACACTAAATAGAAATCTTGAGAATAAGTAAGAGTCATGAGGGGACTAAAAAAAATTGAGGAACTCTTTTCCTCAAGAGTCTCACACGACATAAAAGTTGAGATCAAACTTTTGCCACTCTTATTGGTCGACTCATGTATACGTAGTATGAAATACGTATTACGGTATTAACTCATTTCCCATGGATCGTATGTCTACACTTTCAATACCGTACAGATGACAGTTCAGATATATCCAATGTCTAACTTGAGTTCACGTATCTACTCATTCACAAAATTCATCAAAACTCACATTTGGCATCATAGACAGATAAAGTAAAATATGTGGGGTATTTTACTTTCGGACATAGTAAGTATTATGTCCTCATCTTAACACTCAGTTAAGGCGACATACGTATTTTAAGCTTGAGCTCTCGATTATCACCTAGATAATAAACTTAAAAACAGTCTCATCTCTATTTATCACACAGTAAATAGAGGCGATTACCCGTGTGAGTGGGCTAATCTTATATCTGTCCGACATACTTTCTCAACTTTAAGTAATGCACTGAGCATTAAGATGCATAAATATCAAACAAAGATTCATAGGCATTAATGATGAAAACATAAATTCATCAAATGTGAACACTTAGGGAAATAACAATATTCAGTACATCAGCCTCTATGCAATCCTAGAGATTTCATATGGCCACAAAAACACATCTCTAGGTATTGGCTTTGTCATAGGATCTGCTACCATAATATGCGTAGTATGTACTTTAAGTTCACTTCTTTTCGTGCAATCATATCCTTGACAAAATTATACTTTGTATCTATAGGTTTGGTCTTGCCATGATATTTTGGATCTTTGGTGTATGCTTTTGCTACTTGGCTATCATAATTAACCAACAATGAATTTGCAGCACTTCCAATAACACCTAAATGATCCAAAAATCTCTTAAGCCAAACACTTTCTTACACTGCTGCTGATAATACCACGAACTCAACTTACATCGTAGACAAGGCTATACACTTTTGTTTCTTATTGCCCCAACATATGGTGCCATTATTCGGTAAGAAAACAAATCCAGAGGTAGATTTTCTTTCGTCTAAATCTCCTCTCCAATCATCATCAAAATAGCCTTAGAGTTGCAGATCATTTCCATAATAACTCAGCGTATAATCAGCAGTCCCCTTTAGATACCTCAGTATTCTTTTAGCGGCTTTCCAACGTGCTTGACCTGGATTGGATTAGTATCTACTCACCATTCCAATTGCAAAACATATGTCAGGTCTTGTACACATCATAGCGTACATCAAGTTTCTAACAGCACTAGCATAAGGAACATATTTCATTTGTTCCTTCTCTTGTGGAGTCCTTGGACACAGTCTATGGCTCAATCCTTCACTTTTTGTAATATGAGTGTCTATGGGTTTACAATCTTGAAATCTTAATTCCAAGAATGTATGCAACATCACCCATGTCTTTCATCTTAAAGTTGGAAGATAACGAATTCTTCACAGTATTAACAAACTCCATATTACTTCAGACAATTAGTATATTATCAACATATAATGATATGATCACAAATTGATCATTGGATCTTTTGATATATGCACAATGATCCTCATCTATCATTGTAAAATCATATGCCATTATGGTATTATGAAAACGCATATACCATTTACTTAACGACTGCTTAAAGCTATATATCGACCCCCAAAGTCGACATACTTTTCCTTCTTGGCCTTTCACTATGAAACCAGCATGTTGTTCCATATATGTTCCTTCCTCTAATTCTCCATTGAGGAAAGCAGTCTTTATATCCATTTGATGTAACTCAAGATCCATACTAACCACTATTGCCAGAATTATGCGAATCGAGGTAAATCTCACTACAGGAGAAAACGTATCTTTATAATCAATTCCTTCCTGTTGATTATATCCCTTCGCCACAAAGCGAGCCTTATGCCTTTCTATCGAGCCATCAGCCTTTCGCTTTATTTTGAGAACCCACTTGTTCCCAATAACTCTGCGTCCTTTTGGAAGATCAACCAGTTCTCAGACTTGGTTTGACTTCATTGACTCTATTTCCTCTTTCATTGCATAAATCTATTTTTCCTTACTAGGGCAATTCAGAGCCTCATTAATATTTCTTGGCTCATCCTTATCTTGTAAAGCAATCATAAAATTTCCCTTTCAATGTCAAAACGTCGACGGGAAATACTTTGGCGACTCATTCGCTGTATGGGAGATTGTACACTTAGCACATCATTCCCCATTATGCTCCCACTTGGATTAGATAATGATGATGGTGTCTCATCATGTGGTTGTAATTAAGAATGAGTTGAATTCAATTCATCACTTCTCATATTACTCCCACTTGGACGAACTCCACTAATATCATTATCTTGATCCAAGGTTTCAAATAGGGAGTAATCTTCCCCTATTTTGCCTTTCTTAGGAAATTCATCCACTAAGAATGTGACATCCCGTGATTCAAATTCAGTTATACTCCCACTTTCCTGCTCACCTATGAACACATATCATTTCGAGTGTTTGGAGTATCTCATGAAAATTCTTTCCTTTGGGACCCAATTTCCCAAACTTGTGAGAGGACTCATGTGTATAGGCGGCACAATCCCATGGCTTAAAAAAAACTTAAGTCCGATTTTCTACCTGTCCATAACTCATATAGAGTGGAAATAACTGATTTGGAAGGCACCCGGTTAAGTATATACGCGACAGTTAACAACGCATCACTTCAAAAAGTGATAGGTAAGTTAGCATGCGTCATCATGGACCTAACCATTTCCAATAGGGTTCTGTTTTTTCTCTCCGCAACACCATTTTGTTGAGGAGTTTATGGAATAGACAACTGTCTTTCTATTCCTTTTTCATCACACAATTTTCTGAACTCATCAGATAAATATTCTCGTCCTCGATCGAATCTCAATGCTTTTATTTTATTGTCTAATTGATTTTCTACCAGGTTCATAAACATTTTGAAACAACTTATTGCTTCAGATTTATGAGAAATCAAATAGACATATCCAAATCGAGTATAATCATCAATAAAAGTGATGAAATAAATAGCCCATTGCCTTTCTCTCACATTTATTGGACCACAGACGTCAGAATGGATTAAATGCAGAGGAAATTCAGCTCTTTTACCTTTTCCAAATGGTTTTCTTGTCGTTTTCCCTACTATGCAATGCTCACATATGGGCAAATCGACTTTTTCAATGTTGCCCAACAAGCCCTCTTTGGCTAGTCTATTCATGCGTTGTTGGCTCATATGACCAAGTCTAGCATGCCACACACTCACATCATTATCATATGAAGTAGAAGACGTGAAAAAGGGAATAACAAATATTGATATCACCACAGTCAACATTTAGTACAATAAAACCATCCAGAAAATGACCACAATCATAGTAGTTTGTATCCAAATACAAATCTACACCACTATTATGGAAGTTCACATTAAAACCAAGGTTAACCAACACCAAAACAGACACAAAATTTCGATGAATCTCCGGAGCATTTAGAACATCAAGGTGCGTCCACCATGCATGTTCAATTGGCAGGTGCCAATCTCTTTAACTTCAGCTCTGGAGTTATTTCCCACATAGATCCACTTAGTTCTAGTTGGTATCGTCGGAATTCCACGAAGGATTCTCTATCCTTCGGTACATGATCTGTCAATCCTGAATCTACAGTCCACAAAGGATTGGATTCGGCCATTAATGCAGAACTTGACATGTAAACAAAGTTCTCAAATGTACAAGAGGTGTTTACCTTTTTCAGCTCACAACAGTTGCGAGTATAGTGACCTTTCTTGTCACAATTGTAACACCTCATGCTTGACATTTTCTTCACTTGAGGAGGTTTTCCTCTCTTGTGTTGGTTAACTCTTGATTTCTTGCAATAAGGACTTGATTCTTTGCATTCCCACATATTGAACGAATCAATACGCTTGCGCTTAGAGCTCAAAGCCCTTTCTGAGCTAAAACCAGCATTGCAAATATTTATTTTTGACTCAAATGCCGTTAGGCGGTCCTCAGCTAGCTTAAGGTGGTGCATGGCATCCTCAAGATCTTCCATAATATGGTCAAGAGCTTCTAGTGCTTCTTGCTTTTCCAGCACATATTGAATCTTCATATTCAATATTTCACAATTGTTGCCGTTCATATCAACAATTACGTTCCTAATTGCTGAAAACATCGATCTGAACACATCAGACATACATGCACGAATAATTAATGCATATCATTTATGCATCCCTATTTGCACAGACCCATCATATTAATGAATAATTTCAAGTAAGGCTTCAGAATCAAAAGGTCACTACGTTTTCAATCATCCTCCAAAAATCCTAACTTAAAACTATCATTAATATGATGTCATATTCAAAATCAATTCTATGAAGCTACTAAAACTTTTAAAACTACCCACAGCTAATTACCCACAGCAACCAGCATTAACAGAAAGCAACGATATCTAACATCCAATAGAATAACAATGTTTTCACATAATACAATTATACATTACACTAAGCAATATATACATAGGAAAATATCAACATGAAAATAGATATTTACACCCATAAAACATCTCATAATTAATCTAAGAAATAAATAGGGAATGTCCCTTCTAATCTATCAGTCAAAACATCTGAGAAAACTGAAGGCACATTTGCCAACCATGGAAAAAATTTTGGAGAGCTTTCATGTCGCCACCAAGGCGCATTCGCTCTACGCCATGTGGCACTTAATCTAAGGGTTGAAGTTTTAGTTAACTCAATTATATAGTACTCTCTTACAAAAGCTTCCACTAGCATTCTATAACCTGGGACCACGTTGACCTCCCATAGCCGACCTAACACTACTTGCCATTCAGGTGGAAGAGTGTTCATCAAAGCCGGCACCTTCTCAAAATCCGGCATAAGATAACCATTCCAGATGATTTCCTGTATCATCTGATTGACCTTGACCATATGTGATACTAAATCACCATCAAGCCACCGATAATCATCTAACTCTTTTATCAGCCTTTTCAGTCTAGCTCTTCTTCCGTCCGTTCTCGGGATTGCAGGTATCCGTACATAACGCATCATAGTTCCTGCAACAAATGCAGAACTAAAATGGATCACTTTTAATCCACAATAAACAAAATGGAAAATACATCATTTTCCATGATTCATGCATCAAATGCAGAATAAAAAAAATGGATTACCTCTAATCCACACAGATATAATTGAAAAAGAAACAAATTCCTTTTTTTTTTTTTTGGTCAACGGTCAACGGTCGTCGGTCAACGGGTCAACGGTCGGTCGTCGGTCATCGAACCGGTCGGACCGGTCGCGCCGGTCGGGCTGGGTCGGGACGGACCGACCGCACGCCGCGCGTGCCCGGCGCGTCCACGGATCGGGTAGGGTCGGGTCGTCGTCGGCGCGTGCCGTTTCGCCGGTCGCCGGCACGCACGTGCCGGTTCGCCGACCGGCGCATGTAGCGCACGCGTTGGCCAATGCCAGCGCTTTAGGCGCGTCGCGCCCACGCGCAGCGGCTTCTGGCCGCGCGTGCGGCGTCGCCCGGCGGCGCACGACATGTCGTCGGACTCGCCTCGACGTCCTCTTTCACTCTGTATGTTCAGAAATCGATTTCGACTTACGAAAACTCGAAAAAATCAACGAACAAGTGCTCGGGTGTCGGGATTTCACGCCACGATCCGTACGGCCGAAAATTTTTTTGTGAAAAATTAATCAAAAAACGTCAAACGGGTCGGGAAAACGTGAACTAGGGCTCTTATACCAATGTTGGGAATAATGGATCCCCGAAAATCGGATTCAACACTAAATCGAACCCCTAAATCAATGCGGAAGCGAAGCCTGGAAAAATCACGTATCACCGATCGTAAAGCACACCATGGATTCGAGCGTACCTTGTTAGCCACATATTAGACACTAATGCTGAAGATCGAGGAAGGAATTCTGATCCAATGATGCCAATTTGCCTTGAAGGGAAGACAGTGTTGCCGTAAGCGTTTTTCTTCTTTTTCTTGGAGGGAGAGAGGGAGAGGAACGTACGTACGTTCTTATGCCAAAGGATGCCTTCTCCCTCTCTCTCCTCTCTTTATATACGTTCCTCCAAAAAATGAATCGTACCCCTTTATCCATGGGCCCTAATCTAGTGGGCCGGGCTTTTAGGCCCAACATGGGCGGACGGGCTAACTCAGGCCCATCAATAAAGAAAAAATCCATTATTATGAAACATAACTTTGATTCAGATGGAGTTACCAGTCTCATAATTATAAGGGGTAAGTACATTATCGGTGCCAAAACTTGTGTATGGCGCTCATTTTGGTTCCAAAACTTTATTTTTGATCACTTAAGTGCCAAATCGGAGGAAAAACGATCACTTTAGTGCCGCTGGCGAGAGATTTCGGCCAAAATGATTACGTAGCTTTTATATTTAAAAAAAAAATTGACATGGCTTTTAAATGACGTCATTTTCCGTCCTCTTTAAGAAAACGACGTCGTTTTGCCATCCTAAGTGGATGGCCTCACAAAAATGACGCCGCACAACTCATTTGGGGATTTTTTTTTTTTTTCATTTGGGGATTGAAATTAGGGTTTTTTTGCTCGATCCTCGCCCAATGCCGACCTAGCTCGCTCGGCCAACGTTGCTCGACTGCCGTTGCTCTACCACTGTCGCTCGGTCACCGTCCTCGGCCGCCATCGCTTCGCCTCCGTCGTAGTTGCTTGACTAGGTGAGCGAGGAGAGGCTGAGGTTATTGCTTGGGCAAGAAGCAACGGGAAGAAGAGGAGGCGAGGGCGGAGGAGGAGGAGGAAGAAGGGGGGTTGAAGGTGGAGAGAGTGAAGACAAGGAGGGCGAGGGAAACCAGGAGAGCGCAGATGGAGATGGCGGATTGGCTCTGCTCGGGGAGCGGCTGAAGTGGGTCCTTCTGAAGGGGGAAGGAGAAGGAGGAGGAGAGGAAGAGGAGGACAAGAGCTTGGACTTGTCAATAATGTCAGACGAACCGGAGGCGGAGTTGTCTTTGGTCAGTCTTTGGTGCACTATCGGGTGTCGTTCGGGCCGGTGTCTTGGTGTTGTTCTTCGGAGAAGAAGACAACAGGAAGCCCATGCCATGCATTTTCTCTCTCTCTCTCTCTCTCTCTCTCTCTCTCTCTCTCTTAATTTGGGGATTTAGGGTTTTGAATTGGGAGAAAGACACCAAACGGCATCATTTTGTTGTTTAAATGTCGACTATATTCTTTGGCGAGTCACATCGGCTTCAAAAATTAATAAAAAAATGCCACGTCAGATTTCCGGTTAATTAGATCGACGTTGGCACCAAAATAATCATTTTTCAAACTTTTTAGCACTTAAGCGATTCAAAATAAAGTTTTGACACCAAAGTGAGTACCATATACAAGTTTTGGCACTAGTAGTATACTTACCCTTAATTATAACTCATAAAGCTCATCCGGAGCTTGAGGCCATTCTTGGCTCAAATCCACTTTTTGGCATGTTTGGGGCCATATTTTCGTATTCACACCGTATCTTTTTATTATATCAGTCATTTAATCGATTAGTAAGTTCAAGCAAGAAATTCGATATTTTTCCAGCTTGAAATGAAATGTATCATATGTAAACAGTTTGGACCGGGCTCGAAATAGAAAGAAAAAAACCTGCAAGTAACCATTCAAAATCGGGTTTTCGGGCCATCGATTTTTATTTGCACCTGCGACCGCAATTGGCCCAATCCAATCCATGAATTCTTTGTTCGGTCATGTTTGACTTTTCTGCGGATTCGAGAAAACTCAAACCATTCCATTTCTCGAGAGATTTTGGGTGAAAGATTCATCATGTCTGTGATCTCGTTTTCATTTCTCTCTCTTGTTTCACGTGATAAAAGCTCCAAATCTCAACGCCAAATTTCAACACGTGTGTCGTCTCTCTCTCTCTCTCCCTCTCCCCCTTCCCATAAGTTCAGTCTTCCAGAAGTGTGACCATACAGGGGCATGGAAGCTTGGACAGGCGTTACGTGAGAGACTTTGTTTCCTTCCTATCACTTCAAGAAACCCCACAAGAAAACGGCTTCATCTCTCCATGTCTAAAGCCCAGAACCCGTTCCCGCGTCCTTTCGGAGTCCCGTCTTCTGACGACCCATCTCCTCAATTTCTCTCTTCGCGCGTGGTTTTCAATCATTGGTCCCTGCATTTCCCGCCCTCCCGAATTTTCCCGAAATTCGCGCGACGGAGATCTCCAGTCGAACCCCCATTCCACCACCCCCTTTGAGTTTCTTTCAAATTTTCGAGCTTCGGGATTCTCTGAGGACCGGTTATGCCTCCCTTCTTGTCGACCTGTGAGTCAGTGGGATCGATTGTGACGCGCAAAAATTGGAGCCGGCATGTAATTGAGCCTTCTGCGAGCTATCCGCAGCTTCAGAATTGCGATCAGACGCGATGTTTGGGATGCATTGCTGGTGTGAACGCCCCCTTCTAATCACAGACCGTCTGATGCAAACAAGGACCTCCAGACTCTACGGGGCAGCTTGCATAGCGGTGACGCTGTGCTATTCATTTTTGCACTCGTAAGTCATCTTTTCTTGTCGTCATTGTTATAATGCGATGCCTTCGTTTAAAAAATAAAATGAACAAATTTTGGCGTTTCCTGTGCTTATCAGGTATTCTCCAGTGCAGTAATTTGATGTTGTTGCAGCTGTTGATCTGTGTCAAGATTTCGTCCCCTGGTGTCAACGCTTGGAGATACTAAAGAGTTATCCTGATGGATCATTTGATGCCGAGCTTGAGATTGGTTTCAAATTTTTAGTAGAAGGTTATGTTTCTCATGTAGAGTTGAAAAGACCTCGGTAAACTAACTCCCAGACTACTTCCTTGCGCAGAATCATGTTTCCTTGTGTCGCTGCTTGGATGATTACGCTTGGTCAACCTACCTCCTGCTTCTTTTCATTTCTCATTTGGTCATTCCTCTGCTCCATCAGTACAATAAAGTTGGTGGAATCTGCTCTTCTTGTATGTTGAATTCCATTGTCTAATCAAACTTTAGTCCGTCGTCAGTATCAAGTAGGTGTTGAAATCATGGTGCTTGAGCAGCTGCCTATGTATAAATACATGAATTAGGACACTTACTCTTTCCATTGAATCAGAGTATATACTATGTTCATTTCGAGAACATGAATTTGTAATGTCTAAGGAGCCTTTTTAAACTGAAGTACTTTGATATCGCCTGGTTATTGAGTACTGGTAATGTAGTTCTTATTATATGAGCCACCAGTGTAGGCGATCATGTATTAAATATTCTCCCTCTCTCTCTCTCTGAATTTCAATTCCTCTGACATTCTTTTTTCTGCCACTTCCAGACTACAGTGTTCCAGAGCACCTCTTTGACCATCCCATAAACATTTGGCAATTCAATTCAGGACCAGTTCCAGGATCTTGCAGTTGCAGCATTTACTTTTTGGTGGATTTCAAGTATCAGTCACCACTCTATCGACAAGTATGGGGTTCTCCTCTATTAGTTTGTACGACTGATTTACATTTTTCTTTCTATGTGAACTTTGAAAAAATCCGTTTTTTCTTTCACCGGACCTTCTGTTCTCTTTATTTTGTTTATGTGATTTGCAAACTGAAATCTAGTGAAACAGGCATGAGAGTAGAAATTGTGAGGTGACAGAGTATTTACATTTTTGGTCAAAGGTGAAGTAAATGTTTATCAACCAAATTAGGTGAATCATATATGTTGTGAAACTCATTTCTTTTGATTGAGGCATTTTTACCTAATAAATCCTACTTTTGTTTCTTCACTTACAGTTTCATTTTTTTCTCTTGGTTCACTGGGGGTGATTGATTCACACACAGATTGGTAGAATTTGTGATTCCATTGAAGGCTACATATTAGATAAGCATTCTGTTCACCTTTGTTTGCACGGCCTCTCGAGTCTTTCACTGCGAGGGTGCTGTAGTATGATCTCTTGAGCTTGTACTGGCGACTGTGTTGCCACTGATTTGTATTGTCCATCAGTTATATGGTCATCAGATCCGATGTCTGTATCATCCTCATTGTACATTTACAGAACTTATACGGAGTTATCTTTGTACTGTTATAAGTTCTGGCATGTCTCAAACCTCAACTCTGCGTGTATGGTTGTTCTGGATGTATGTGTTAAATCTATTTTCGGCCCTGTATTTACTCTGATGTTATATCCTCATGACTGAAGAGTGCATTTACAAATGATGGGTACGATTGACTGTTAATGGGACCTATATTTGGCTGGTTACTTAAAGTCTCAGTTGAACTGAAAATTATCAGCCAACATTTTGAATTGACAATGGCTTCCCTGTTGGCAGGTTGCCTACATGTTTTGCAGGGAAGTAGTCTCTAGACTTGTTGGTTCGTTCAGTGAACGCTGCTGTTTGATGTATGGACCGGGGGTCCCCATTCAGAAAGATATTTATGGGCAGAGGGCTTGAAAGCGTGGTTCCTGGTCTCGGCACATACTGCATAGGAGGGACTTCGTTGCATTATAAATTCTGGTTTAATTAATAAGCTGACCTTCATAGAGTTGTTTGCCTTTCGGGTGTCTCATAGTCTTTTTGTAAGTGTAACTGCTATTCTTCTCTTTAGATTCTTTTGGACAGTGGTTATGGAGCTGTTAGCTGGTCAATGTGGCCTCACTCTCGCTGTGTTCCTAGCAAAACATCTTCGTACCATTTTTGCCATTGCTCTTAATTGATTGTTGTCAGGACTCCTTCATGCTGAAGACATGAGTATGACTTCCTCCCCACTGGAAAGGTGCAATTAACTTATAATCTCCCTACATCATACGAAATTTCCTGCACAAAGGTTAGGTCCCATGTTGTAATAATGTCTAGAAAGCTGATAGACGACTGTACTTCTTTCCTTAGAAATCCCTTCATGTGCATGAAACAGTAATGCGTTTCGTACTTCAAATCCTTCTTAATACACTCAGTAACTACAAGTTAACCATCTGTAGACATGCAAAGCCATTCCTTTTCCTTCCTTTGGGAAGTTGGGAATGTACCATAGTCAATGCAGCTGGCAAAGCACTTTTGAGTTTAGGTGTTATGCGAACACAAAACATTTATTAAAAAAAAAATTACCCTACTCAAATTAGAAATCTTATTCAAGTATGTATCCCAATGTATTTATAAATATCCAGCCATTTTTTTGATCAAAACACGAGGTTGCACTATATTCTTTTGTCAAACTATGATGAAAAAGTTGTTTTGTTATCGTACAATGTCTGTTGGTACCTGAATTTTTCATTCAAAAAGGTTTTCATTGCATTTTATAAAATTTAAGAATTGAATTTAACAATATGTCATAATCCAATTCCGAACCAAAAGCATTATTGCCTCATATTTCTGCATTTGCAATCCTCACAGCAGTAAAAAAACTAGTCGCATCATGATTTTAGGGTAATTACCCCCTTGCATTGCAAAATGAGCTTTCGCCACGTTGTCCACATTCACCGGTAACTTTTTATGTTCGTCGATTTGCTGGTATTCTTTTTTTCTTCAATTTACAATAGTCATTTACTTATTAAATATCTGCTATTAACTTTTTATGGCGATTTAGTAACTTATTAATAGACACTTTAGTACAAGCTAGAAATATATAAAAAATTCTCATTAGTGTTATCTCTAATTGTATATTAATAAAAAGAGTCGCTTGTAATTATTATTTTAGTCATAGTTACGTATGAAATGTTAATGCTTGTCTGAGTCATGCAAAATCCTTGGTCAAAGTCATACCCAAATAGCATAATTTAATTCCTCTTCCCACGCTCAAAATGCAACACCACTTTCGACTCCAACATGCAAAAGGATTCGGATTTGAAGTTGGCGGTCACAAAATACAATTCTAACTTTCTTTATACAGCCAGACTTCTCCGCACTTCGATCCGGATCGGGTTTCGTCTATGTTCTCAAACTCTAAACAAATTTAAACTAATATTACGAAAAGGTTTCTGCACCGCGGGGCATATGCTAGCTTAATATATATACATAATGAGGAATGACAATCAACTATTACCTTCTAATGAAGACACATTATTGACTCTGCATTCTGCTACACTTTTTACATGTATGTTTGCCCTAGCATCAACAAAGCTAAATAGTTAAGACGATATAGAGTAAGAAATTATCATATCACCCACGGTATTTCATCTTGTTCTTATAAACCCAATGCAAAGAGTTTTTGCCTAATCTTTTGCAGCTGACTAGCAACACTGCTTATGCTCATCCGACTTCCAGGCACTTCGTTGGAACAAGTGACTCCAATATTATATACCATAACCAAACATTCTTGAAACATGACATCACTTTCAGGAAGCCAATGCTGAGGACCATTGGCGTTGAAACGACTCTCCCTTTCTAGAAGCAGAGTGTGATCTGTAATTTCCAATACTTGTTCAGGCAAAGCTGCTGCAACGAAACTATGGAGAGTGAGATTTTCTTTGAATTTGTCATTGGTGGGACTCAATCCCGTGAACATCTCTAGTAAGAGGATGCTGTAATTATAGACATCGCCTTCTCTCGAGACCGTGCATCCCATTGCATATTCTGCCATGCATTTAGATCATAGTGGATATGAAATTGGGAGTGCCGATCATAAAAAATAATGTGGAGCTCAAATCATAAAAATTGGAAGTGAAGAGATTACCTGGTGGAGCATAACCAATTGTCCCTCTTAGACCCATAGAGCTCATTTGATTAGCTACAGTATCAAGGGACGATCCAAGGAGGAACTTCACCAATCCAAAGTCGCCCACATGCGCAACCATTTGAGCGTCTAAGAGGACATTGCTTGGCTTTAGATCGCAATGAATGATGGAAATGTGGCATTGGTGATGAAGATAATCTAGTGCAGAAGCAACATCAATAGCAATATTTATCCTTTGAATGAAATTCACATTTTTCGGAGGCTCATTTCCATAAGATGGCATTGCCTTTTGGTGTAACCTCTGTTCCAAGCTTCCATTCTCCATGAAGTCATATACTATGGCCTTAAAATCATTTCCTTGATAATCAACACTCGAGCAAACTGTTAGAATTTTCAAAAGATTTCGATGCCGGATGTTCTTTAAAACCTCGCACTCAACTGTGAAGCTCTTCAAAGCACCGTGGCCCACTAAATGAAGCACCTTCACTGCAACGACAGTGCCGTTGTTCTCTAGTACCCCCTATAAACAGAACCAAAGCTTCCAACACCAACCAAATTGGTTGAAGAAAAACCATCGGTTGCTTTTAGAAGTGTTCTATAAGATACGTTCGGACATAAAACATCAATAGAACTTGAAATCGGTTCTTGTATAGGCTTCTTCCGCCAATAGAGATATACGATAGCAAGAACGAGAGCAATTCCAAGAACTCCACAAATAACAATAGCAAACAATCTCAATACATGGACCTTTCTACTCTTGGAGCTACTGGAGATGCATTTAGGAAGTTGAAATCTTGGCAATCCACCGCAAAGCTTAGCATTCCCAATAATAGAAGTTGCACTAGCATTTTCAAAGACTCCTCCATGTGGTAGCATGCCTTCAAAATTATTGTAAGACAAATCTAGTACTATCAAATAATGAAGTACCTCCAAGAACTGTGGAATTTCCCCGGAAAAATTGTTGTGTGAAAGATCAATTTCTTCAATGCCTCTTAACGATCTCATCGATTGAGGAAAGGAACCGTGGAAGGAATTGCCCCCCATCCTCAATGATAGCAACATGACACAATCACCTAAAGTATTTGGAATTTCACCTCCTAACATATTTTTGGAGATGTCCAATGCAGTCAAAAATATCAATTTGCCTACTTCCATGGGTAAAATTCCTGTCAAATGGTTATTAGATAAGTCCAAACCCGTGGAGATGTTGGCATACACAGCACAGGTCCTTTGGCTTTTGTCTCTACGAGTCCGTTTATTAAGGGACTGACGATGGACGGCATCTGGATGGCCTTCCAGCTGCTGACTTGGAGTTCCCCCACTTAGGAAAAAGAGCCTTAAAATCCGCCCCATTTTGGAAAGGAAACCGGAAGACTGATGATCAATCGGGATTTGACACATTCATATGGCTTTCCACCTGTTGACTTGACGTCAACCAATGCTCTCATAGCCTTAAAGTCCGCCCACTTTAGAAAAGGAACTTGAAGACTGATGATCAATCGTGATTTCAGGGATGGATGATGGATTAACAACCCTCTTTTGACTAACAATAGCTTCATCGGTCAGAATCATCTCACAATTGATTGATAAACCTGGTCATCAGTTAGAGACAACATTTTATGGCATGTATGCATGTATTAGTAATAACTAGTTATATTTCAATGTGAATAGTAACTTTCTAAGAGGAAATCTGACTTCCAACCTATTTATAGTTGATAATTTCTTCACGTGATTACTAACCCATGTATAAAAATTAGGTAAGTGATTATGCTAGTGGCAAACTCAAATTGTTGCTCTGGCAAGAAAGATTTATACCAAATCTGTGTTTCGACATGGGAAAAAATGCACATATGTGCCCTTTAACTTTATTCTTGAAAAAAAAAAATATGACGTTAGTGACAATAATGATTATCCATTTTATTCCCTAATTTGTTCAACATTTTCCATACTACAAATTTTTAGTAGTAACCTTTATTGTACATCTACGTTTAGCTATAAGAATTTTCATCTATTGCAAGAAAATCTACTGACAAGAATTACAAGATTGAATTTTCATTTAAGTGACCATCACTATATTCGATCCTACACGTATCCGTTTGAACTAGATGTTATATTAAATTATTAGTGTCTATTTTCAAAAACCCCAATAATTTTGTTCACATACAAAAAATGTCTGTTGTACCAAAAAATAAGGCAAAAAAAGTGCATAAGAATTTGTAAAAGATATTATTTCGCTTTTGCAACATTATGTCTATAATATTAAGCCAAAATCTTATTCGAGACTCGCTCTTTCTTTTCTTTGTCATGGACTGCATAATTCGTAAGACTTTAATTTTACGTAACGTGAGAATCGCATTATGAGATAGACTGCATACCGCCACATTTCGATTATTTGTGTAGAGGGGATGCCATCTTGCATGCTCTTCAGCTTGAGAGTAGTTGATTGCGGAAGGACCATCCAGAATTTTACTCTAAAAATCGTTCAGTATAGAAAGATGGTAGTACATTGGCCTCCAGTTCTCCTACAACTCAAATTATGGCGGTGTTATCTTCTGGAGATGGAATTTCTGGAGAGGAGAGGGACTTAGATTGTCTCAAGAGCAAATCAACCGCCACATTTCGATTATCGTCTGATTGTCTTGATAATTCTTGCAATATTAATTTCAATTTTCTTCAAATTTTGCATATTTACCTATTTACCCCCTCTAGGTGATAACTCTAGCTAGGGGTGTGCAACGGGACTGGTTTACTCGGAACCTGGATTGGACCACCTGGAAAACCAGTCCAGGAACCAATTCCTGGTAGAACTAGTTCCAGTTTTTGGGAACTGGTTAGAATCGGTTCGATTTTTGGTTCGAGTGAACACCCACCCAGGAACCGAGTCGGTTTTGGACCTGGTTTTTAGATATTGTTTTAAAAAGGAAAACCTAAGCGTATTGACCTCTCTTTTTCTCTCTCTCTCTCTCTCTCTCTCGCTCTCTCTTTCTTAATCGTAGTATGTGATTCTCTCTCTCTCTCTCTCTCAATTACATCCTACGAATTGCGGGAACCCTCTATGGGTCTGCAGGTCTGCATGGTAATGTTTATGTTTCTCTCAATTTCTCTTGTTTTGTTCCCCGAAACAAAAAAAGAACAAAAATCCGTTTGGTAAAGCCAACTTATTTTTCTACTTCTCGAAATAGAAAAGTAGCTGGGGAACAAATTTGGAACATAAACAAGAAACAAAAAAAAAAGAGTAGCTTCTTGTTTCCTGGAACAATTTCTAGAAATAAGCCATTTTTCTTTTCTATTTTTCTTTTGTTATACTCCTTGCCACGGCCACCTCCGGCCACTCGCGTCGACTGTCGTCGTCCCCGCCACCATCAACCGGTGGGCTATGGGCGGCGACCGGCGGCGACAGTCGACAATTTGCGATCGAGCGGTAGCAGGCGGCGGTTGGCGGTTGGCAGTTGGCGTTTGGCCATCTGTGAGCAATAAGAAAAAACGAAAAAATACAAAAATTTATGGATCGTACCAAACGCATTCCTATTTTTTTTCCTATTCCGAGAATAGAAATTTTGTGTAGTTACCAGACGTGTTATTTTACTTAGAAATTGTTCTAGGGAGTAGAAATTGAAAAGAACTATTTCTCAAAAGAAATTGTTCCCCGAAACAGAAATGTTATTATTTGCACCCTATACATAGCAAGCGGCAAGCTTGTGCCCAACAACCTTAATCCGCCGCACTTCGCTAGTGACCACCATCATCGCTAGCCAATTCGCCTTTTGTTGGTGCGCCTAGGAATGCAACTCGTTGTCACCTCCCGTCTCCTTGTTGTTGGTGGGTTCACGATTCCAATCGATTGACTGAGCTCGAGAAGTGACGGTAGGAGGAGAGGATGGATTTGGCATCAAGATACAGGGTAATTTGTTATGGTTTTGGGGATTTTTTTATTTTTTTTTATTTTGTGTAGACATTGTACTTGGGGCATTTGCACTGGGATTGCTGGGGTCGCGAAATGGTGTTGATTTGTTGCTTGTCCTCGATGATATCTATGTTCGCCTAAAAAATGGGTGTTTGCGCAGGGTGTTGTCGGGCTTGTTTTTGGCAATGACAACTCTTCTTCAACTAAAGATAGGTAGCCTTCTCATTGTTAGTGACTCACTAGACCCAAAATCGCTACCATCGCCTCTCTTTCGTATCTTGCCGACTCCGACGCAGCTATCCAGAGCAAGGTGAGTTCGAAATTGAAATTTTTTGGTATACTCTTTTTCCCTTTGCTTTTTTGGGAGGGTCAAAGGTTTGGTTCCAAAGGATTGGCTGATTTGGGCTTTGCATTGTATGTTACTGAGCTAAAATATAAGATTGTTCTGTTGAGAGGGAGAGAGAGGGAGAAAGACTAGTGAGAGACCTAACTGGTGAGAGACCCAATGAGCAATATCTTACGAGGCCTTAGAAACCAGAAGTGTCATAGCTTAGATCAATATGTATCAAATCTAAAATTTCAGCTTTTCTAGATGATGGGGAATTATGAAATGCTACCGTGTGTTGTTTTCTCATAATGCAATCAACACAAGTATTTAATGGTATACCTTTCATTCCAGGTAGGAGTTACTTTCTCGTAAGAATCTTAAGTCCTTTCTCGCTCATGTGTCTGAGTCATTTATGCCATAACTCAATGGTGACTCATTTTCCTGTTACATTCACCTCTCCTCAACACACCTTGAATTGTGTGATGTAGAGAGAGCCAGTTTTTTTCTCAATTGGCTACCATCAAATTACCTTTAGTGAGCTTCCATTTCCCATTACTAAAGAAATTGTTGTAACCTTCATCATTGAGCTTGCTGGCAAATATAAGATTGAGATGTATGTTCGGAACTTGTCTCACATCTTTGAGTAGTAGCCTACATCCAACATTAGTCTCCAAATAAATATTACCTATACCAATAATTTTGGAGGTATTGTCATTCCCATCTTTACAAAGCCAAAGTCACTAGTGGTGTAAGATGTGAAAAGATCTTGAGGAGCCATAACATGGTAGGATGCACTACTGTCAACTACTCATATCGAATCTTAGGATGCAAGATGAATGGAATCATTACTTTGAATAATGATTACCTTGTCTGCAATATTTGCAGTGTCATTTGTCTGGTTCTCATAAGCTTTGTTGATGGTATGACTCTTTGATTTTTCTGCCTTTAGCTTTCTGCATTCTCGAATGAAGTGTCCCAATTTACCATAATGATGGCACTTCTTGTCTCGTTTGAAGTTGGATTAAGACCTTCCTCATTGTTGATTCCGAAAGTTTCAGCTTTTTCTTCTCCCTCTCTGTTCTTGATTTTCTTGTCCATTAATGACAAGAGCCTTAGACTCAAGGTTGACTCCGCTCTCTTTTCGCCGTGATTCTTCACTCAATGTTCTATCTTTTAGCATGTCCATGGTAAGCTTGCCATTAGGAGCCGAATTGCTGACTGACACAACAAGTGCATCCTAGTTATTCGGCAAAGAGCTAAGTAGCAGCAAGGCCTCCAACTCATCATCTAATGTCATCTTCATAGAGTTGAGTTGGTCTACTATACCTTGGAACTTGCTCACGTGTTCTGAGACACTACTATCATCTTTGTATTTTAAATTCACAAGCCACCACATGTGTTTCGCTTTATTTTGAGCCATTGTTCTTGCGTACATCTTCTCTAATTTTTGCCAAAGAACACCAGCATCATGTTCATTAGCAAAATTTTGAAAAATGCTCTTGTTGATCCATTGTCAGATTTGAGTGGCACACTTGCGATTGAGCACCATCCATTTGTTTTTGGACATGGTCATTGGTTTGCCACTAGAAGACGATGTCGATTTGCCTTCCATCGTGGGATCTGACTCTTTCTATTTGGCTTCTGCTATAGGATTGGACGCCTTGGACGTTGGTAGTGGTGCCTCCATCGATATCACAATTGGCCCCCAAAGGTCTTTGATGTATAGTAAATCCTCCATCTTTGGTTTCCAAATCGCATAATTGAATGCGGTCAATTTTATCATGTTGCCGAAATTTTCCTCCATTTAATTATGCACAGAAAAATAATATATAAAGCAACTTGGCTTTGATACCACTTGTTAGGAAAAAGAACAATATTTGCAAAGAAAGCCCGGATAATTTTCCCACTACTATTTCTTTGAAAATTAAATAGGATAAAATATTAGATTAAAGTAGTGAAGATAATGAATAAATAACATCAGAATTTTAATGAGGAAAACCCTCCAAGGCGAAGGGAAAAATCACAGGACTGTAGTTCACTTCAAACTTCCATTATGATAAATAATGGGATACAATTCACCCTAAGGTAGATCTCTCACTATCTTCAATTTGTGGATAAGAACTTCTCACAAACTGGATAACTTTGAATTGTTTCTTCCGTTACGCTATGCTGCTATGATATTCTTGCTTTTTGTTTGTTCTTCTCCATTGAGGAGGACTCCTATTTATAGGAGTAAATGCAATCCCAATTTGAATTGTACAATATGAAAATCACGTTAATTTATCTCCTAATTTCTCGTGATTTTCTAGATGTGGAAAGATCACTTTGATTTGTTTCCTGATCTCTCTTGATTTTCTAGATGTGGAAGATCTTATTGATTTATCTCCCGATCTCTCTTGATTTTCTTTCCTCCTACTCTTTTTTCTTTCTTTTACTTTTACACACTAACTACTATACATATTCTACTATAAATATCCATAATTGCATTGGCCTCTCCAATTGGGAGTGACCTACTCAACACACCTAACAAGATTAAAGCTATAGTTACAATACAAGAATTGAAAGATAAGTTTATTTATTCTTTGCCGGGGGAGGGGGGCTTTACAATTCAAGCAGTTTCTAATTCAACTGACTTGAATCTTGCATCCAATTTGCTTGTAAAACGGTTAATTCTCCGATGATTTCTCATCCAATTGTTGATCAATGCCTCCACTTTTATTAGCATTTGGTCAACTCTATTATGATGATCGTCGATCAATTGTTATTGTATGTCATTAACTGATCATGGTCATCTATATAAGCATGACTGTTGGCAAAAACTTTTATGACCAGTATGGCCATTGATGAGGACTCTTGTAACCAGCATCCCGTCAACAGCAACTTTTCCTGGCCTTAGGTTATGTACTTAAATTGACGTCCTGCTGGTTATAATGACTTGGTTAATTTTTGTTATAAACACACACACACACACACACACACACTGTGTGTGTGTTTGTTGTCCCGAGGCAAAAAAAAGTGGATAAGAATCTATTAAAGTTCTTTGTCATGGACTTCATAATCAGTAAGCCTTTACTTTTATGTAACGTGAGATTTGCATCGTGAGATTTGCATCATGAGATAGTTAGACTGTATACCGCCGCATTTTGATATTTGTGGATATGGGATGCCATCTTGCATGCTCTTCAGCTTGAGAGTTGTTGATTGGTGAAGGACCATCCAAACATTTTACTCTAGAAATTGTTCAGTAGGGAAAGATGGTGGTAGAGTCATCTTCTGGAGTTGGAATTTCTGGAACTGAGAGTGACTCAAGGGGCGTTTGGGAACCACTTTCCCAAAACTCTTTGGGTTCTGAAAGGCCATTGGATAAAATGCAAATATATTTTGACAAGTTTTTTGGGGAGTTTTGGAGAGATGCAATTATATTTCTAACGGCTTCTAAAAGGCCTTTAATGCAAAGTAGGACCAAGGACCTTGGGACTGGAGGACTGAATTTATTGAGTTTAGGACCAAGGATCAGACCAACCTTATGGGTCTTGTCTGGTTTCGAGGTCAACCCGAGACCAATCAATTACTTTTTTTTTTTTTCATTTTTCATATTCCTTGAAAGGACAAATATACTCTTTCAAATTACATATTCATCAACAAATGCAATATCGAGCAATCAAACTATAAACACTAGTACATATTAAACATAAATCTAAGATAAGGTAACGATAGAAATCTCCATTTGTGATTGTTGGGCTGCATTCGTGAGGCGGGCCAAGAGAGGCAAGCAATTTCACCAGCTGAGTTGTGCCTGTGAGGTGAGTAAGGAGAGGCCAAAGGTAAGTGGCGAGCAAGGCAAGCGAGGCTGAGGTGAGCGAAGAGGGTTTCTTTTTTTTTTTTTTTTTTTTGGGATGAGTTAGGGTTAGGTTTCTACTTTCTAATTTTCATGGCGAAACCGCTTAAGAAAGAACATAGACAAAGGCACTAGGGTTTAGAGTAGACAAAGATATATTATTTATTATATATTACACATATAACAAAGATAAGGTTGGTCCGGGTTGGACCAACTTGCATAGTGCATGATCCAGGGGTCTTAGGACCAAGGACCGGCTCAGTCTCCTTAATTGAGTTGGTCCAAGGTCGATCTTGGATGATCTTGGACCGATGCTAACCCCTAATCTCAATTTGGGATATCTTTTGGAGAATCAAATCATGTATGCTCTTCTAAGCTACAATCTGGAAGGAAGAAAAATTGAAGAAGCCCGATTCTTCTTCTCCATTGGGGAAGAACCAATTCGGACCGAACCAAACAAATGGTTTAGAGACTCCATTGCACAAAGAAAAAAATATGAAGAATCTAATTAAACATTCCACATCAGTTCAGAGACTTTCGCAGCCTTTTTCTCAATGATTTAGTACCAACTTAAATTATTAAATGCATGAGAAGACACTTCATAGTGATGTCGAATGTTGATTCCCATCACGATTGTTGATTTTCCCTTGTAATGCACCTGATGACAAATTGGGCAATCGCATTAATGAGGAGAGAACTCGGTAAACCATGTGTGACTAGTAATAATATGGAACTTAATAGGAATAATGATACAAATAGTCATTAAACTTTGTCTTAATGGTGGTGTAGTTCTTGAATTTTTAATTTGTTTAATGTGATCCCTAAAATTTTAGCTTAATGTGCAATATCGTCCCTAAACTTTTAATTTGTTCTATGTGATTTCTCGACTTTTAGTACATATTCAGTGTAGTCCCTAAACTATATGAAAATGTTAAATATTGTCATTTCATTAATTCAAGTTCAAAAATAACTTTGAATATTTTCATATAGTACAAATAATAAATTGAACTTATATAAAAAATACAGAGATCACATTGAACAAATTAAAAGTTCAAAGATAATATTAAACATTAAGTTAAAGTTGAGAAACTATATTGAATAAATTAAAAATTCATGGACCACATTGTACAAATGGCCAAAATTCATGAACCATTTATGTCATTTTTCCAACTTAATAATAATGAAGATAGTCACAAAACGAAATTGAAAGACATATTGCACAAATATTTATATGTAGCAATATCTAGTCAAACTATCTCATGGTGCGTGGCCGGCTATGGCAGTGTCACCTGAATGACGCCAACCCCTCCTTCCCCTCCGTTTGATGTTTCTTTTCCTTTTTATCTTTTTCTTTTTATTTTCATCTTTTTCAAATTTTATTTGTCTAAAATTTCGAAAACAATTTGTATATTCTAATTGCCGCAATAAGATGCCATAAAAGATGACAAGTCAGCATTTAACGGCGACATCAGCATCTCCATTTATGTTTTTGATGGAAGGACTGACTCGAACAGAGAAAAAAAAAATAGTTTAGGGACTTAATTACATTTAAAAAAAAAGTTAAGGGACCTGAGTAAACATTATGCAATAATTCAGAGACCCTGATACATTTATCCCTAAATCCGTTATGCATTCTATTCTATTGATTCTTGTAATTGTCTCATATCTAATTTTTTAAATAGCACTATTAGTCTATCCACTAACAAGTTTTGCTTGCTGTTTATTTGGAGGAGAAAAAAGACACCATAAGCAATCGTGCACGAGAGTAGCGCTTGTGTGAGGACTAGTATGAATATGGGAAAATTTCTAGTAAAAACATGAAATGTCCTCATTTTATCAAATAAATGCTTGAAATGAACATTTTTTCAAATAAGGGCATGAAGTGCTCTCATTTTCTTGAATAAAGAATTAAAGTGCACCTTATTTTAGATAACAAGTTTTGAAGAGGAAATTTTCTTTGCTATCTATTTGGAGGGGAAAAAGACATCGTGAGCAATCGCGCACGATAGTAGCACTTGTGTGAGGATGTAGCACTTGCATGAGAACTAGTACAAAATATTAGGAAAATTTCAAATGAGAGATTGAAATGTCCTCAATTTCTCAAATAAAGGTTTGAAGTGCACTTCAGATATGTAATTTTATTTCTCGATAAGGGCATGAAATACCTTCATTTTCTCAAATAATGACTTGAAGTGAATCTTATTTCAAATAAGGACTTGTAATTTTATTTTATTTTTTAAGTTTTAGCCCTCTTTTCTCTTTTGAGTTTGTCTTTTTCAGAAAGAATAAATAGAAAAAGGAAAATAGAAAGATAAAAGGAAATTTAAAAAAAAAAGTAAATGACGAAAATGCCCTTGACTAATTGGTGAGGTCAGGCCATTCTTTGAGATTGACATAGCCACATTGTACTTTTATTTGAGAAAATGATGGCATTTCAAGTTTTTATTTAATCGACCAATAAAAAAGAAAAAAAGCTTTTATTTAAAACAACGTTCACTTCACGCTCTTATTTGAAAAAAATGAGGATACTTTAGATTCTTATTTGTAATTTTACCTGTGAATATTAATCCACTTTCTCTTCTTGCTTTGATAATTTTGAATAGGATCCCACTACAAATATGAATGGCGATATTATTACTATTAGACCACACTGCATCCGTCTGAGGACGCAATATATGACATACAAAAATTAATTTAATATATTAATTGATTATGTAACAATATTGTATGTGCTTAAATAAATGAATATTGTTCAATCATCCAACAAAAAGTAAACAAAACACTACAATGTCAATCAATTATATCGAACTTTGCATCCTTAGAATTCCCAGAAGGAAAATTTTCTCAAAGCCAACGGCGAGCATCAATGTGAACTCATAAGTCGAACATTTTGTGGTAGGTGTGAAGTTCCTACTGTAAAACTCAAGGGGAGGTAGCTACTTGGTCGTTTCCTCTCACCCTTATTCTTTTCTGGAAAAAGAGCTTGAATCAAAATTCATGCGGAGCAAAGAAAGAGACAATTCCAAAAATCCCTATGAAGCGGTGTTAGTTTTTCACGGTTCCTTCTAATCTTGACTCTAATTCAAAACATCTCTAAACTTGTTTACTTTGACCCAATAACCCCATAAGATTTTGTTTTCAAAGTTTCCTCCGAAGTTGACTTCAATTTAAGATACTCCTAAACTTAATCACTTTGACCCAATAGCCACTTAAGTTTGCAATGAAAATAACGAGCAGCTAATGAATACATGCTTGCGCGTGCATGTTTGCACCTTTTTTCGGGGCCATTTTAGTTTGAAAAATAAAGAACATGTTTTTCCCACGCAAATCACGAGCACATAAAAGATGTAAAAAGAAAACCCAAATTCTTCCCAACTTTACAGATCATAAAGAAAAAGTTCAGATTTCTCGAATATAGATAAAAAAAAAAAAAAATTGAAGATGGGGGATCAGTGCACATGCGGGAGGAGTTACAATGAGAATGTTGATTTGTGGACTAAAGCAAATTTTTTTTTTATCGAAAAACACTGGTGTTATAGATATATATATATATATATATATATATATATATATATATATATATATATTTTTTTAGTAACTGAGGATCCTCCTTGAGCCCCATTTTGCTTACGCTAGTCGGGGTTACATGACCCTTCGATGCCCGGTGGCATCGGTGGACCTCACCAAAACTATTTAGAAGCTGGCCCAACAATCCACTGCCAGGGCTCCTCACTTAAATCACGATAGCAATGCGGAGATTCGAACTCTTGACTGTATTGAAGCAGGAGAGAACAAATACCAACGCAGTGGCCACGGGTGGATAAATTTCAAGATTTCTTAAACAAAAAACCACAATAAAAAGGGCATTCAAATATAACAAATCCCATAGCAGTTGAGGGACGGGCCACCCAGGATACGGAGGGAGAGGGTATATGTTTGTTGGGCCTTTACTACCCACTTAGCTATTTCTTGTGTGCGAAAAAGTACTAGATAAGGTCAACTAAAGGTAACCACTAGGATTCGCCCAGTGGCCACCTTTCCAATATGGAAGGGGGAGGTGAGGGGTTCAAATCCCTACATTTTCAAAGGGGATGAAAGTAGGGATGCGTAAGTTTTAAGAGTGGGTTTCGACTCCCACGCCCTACAAAAGGAGGACAAAAGTCTGAGAGTAAGTGTAGAGTAGGAATATAATATGATTAACCCAAAAAAAAAGGTCAACTAAAGGTTTTTTTTTTCCTCCATTTCAATTCAGCAGTTTAAGGGTTACAACGGTTCTTAGATCAAAATGTCCCTATAAAAGGCACAAAGTATACACATGAGCACATCTTCATAAATCAATTGTTATATCTATCGGTATTGAGTTTGGAGCTTATTGGGTCAAAGTGATTAAGTTTATAAGATTATAATGTGAAATGATAATCCTTAGTGAGTATTTTAAAAATAGTCAGTTAGGACAAAATTTAAAATTAAAGAAAGAAAAAAGAAGAAGGAAGTCACTTTAGGATTATTGAGTCAAAATGATGAAGTTGGAGGACATTTCCATATAGATTCAAGTTTAAAGGGGGAGCTTTGACAAAGGAGTTCGAGATACTTGAAGTGCCATAATTTGACAATGAGATACATTAATTATTAAAAATTAGGAAAGTAACACTTAAATATCAAAATTGGAGAAAATGGATCAGATAAATATCAACAACAAGAAAATTCGGCTAAAACACTTAAGTAGTGATTTTTTGATGAACTAAGTGCAAAATGACGTCATTTTGCATGCTAACATGGCTAGATAAATAAAAATATTTTATTTGAAGATTAAATAATTTATATAAAAATTTGAATTGTGTTGTTTTTTATATTTCTTTGCTGAGTTAGTCTTTTGGCGAGCCACATAAACGAGTAAAATTAATAAAAAAATTATCACTTAAAATATTCGGTGGAGTTTACCGGATGTGATACTCAAGTGTTCTATTTTTTGGAGTGTTAGTTCCTTAACTTTTGATATTTAAGTGTCTTATTGTGCCATTGACAAAGGGAAGCCAATTAATGGGTTTTTGGAGATTCTAAGTAAATGAACTAGAACAAGAATACACGGTTTACGGCCTAGTCTGTAGCCAAACAAGGGCCCTCCTTAAACCCTACCTGCATCGCTCCCACTAAGCTCGACCCTCGCTTGTTCAGAGCAGAGACATCCCCCCATCTCCTCCTCATTTCGAGGATCCTCCATCGATCGGTTCGCGAGCTTTTCCATCCATGGCCTACGCTTCTCTGTCCAAACCTCACCGATGGAAACCAGCACTCGCCCCGCGCATCCCCGGAATCTCTCTGAACTCGCAGCTCCTTCGTTTCTGTAGCTCGACGGAGCAACCGATCCCGGGGGTCGACCACAAGCCTTCGGAGAATGCTTCCCCGCACTCGCAGCCCGAACCCACAACCCAATCCGGACCCTCGAGCGCTGCGGAAGCTCGAGAGAGGCCGAGGCAGAGGTCCCCGCGAGGTAAGGCTCGGAACCCAGAAAAGGTAGAGGACATAATATGTAGGATGATGGCTAATAGAGCATGGACGACCCGCCTACAGAACTCGATCCGGGCTCTGGTCCCCGAATTCGACCACTCGCTGGTTTACAATGTCTTGCACGGGGCTCGCAACTCGGAGCACGCGCTCCAGTTCTTCCGGTGGATTGAGCGGGCCGGGCTGTTCCGCCATGACCGCGAGACCCACTTGAAGATAATCGAGACTTTGGGCAGGGCTTCCAAGCTCAATCACGCGAGGTGCATTCTCTTGGATATGCCTAAGAAGGGTGTTGAGTGGGATGAGGACTTGTTCATTGTGATGATAGAGAGTTACGGTAAAGCGGGCATCGTTCAAGAGGCTGTGAAGATTTTTATGAAGATGAAGGAATTGGGTGTCAGTAGGACTGTCAACAGCTATGATGCTGTGTTTAAAGTGATTCTGAGGCGCGGTCGATATATGATGGCGAAACGGCTCTTTAATGCGATGCTGAATGAAGGGATTGAGCCGTCTCGTCATACTTACAATATCATGATTTGGGGGTTCTTTTTGTCTATGAGACTCCGTACTGCACTTCGGTTCTTTGAGGATATGAGTAGCAGGGGCATTTCACCTGATGTGGTGACATACAATACGATGATCAATGGTTACTATAGGTTCAAAAAGATGGACGAGGCAGAGAAGCTGTTTGTGGAGATGAAGGGAAAAAATATAGCGCCTACTGTTATAAGCTATACAACCATGATTAAAGGGTATGTTTCACTTGGACGTGTCGATGATGGGTTGAGATTGCTTGACGAGATGAAATCATACGGCATCAAGCCAAATGATGTCACCTATTCAACTCTTTTACCAGGGCTCTGTGAAGCAGAGAAAATGGCTGAAGCTCGGTCCATTTTGAAAGAGATGGTGGAGAGATACATGGCCCCCAAAGACAATTCAATATTCTTGAGATTACTGACATGTCAGTGCACGTCAGGTGATATGGATGCTGCTGTCGATGTACTCAAGGCCATGATTAGGTTGAGCATTCCAACAGAAGCAGGCCATTATGGTGTCCTAATAGAGAACTTTTGCAAAAATAATGCGTATGATAGAGCAATTAAGTTGCTCGATAAACTTATTGAGAAGGAAATCATATTGAGGCCACAAAATACTTTGGAGATGGGACCTGAAGCATATAACCCAATGATTCAATATCTTTGCAATCATGGGCAAACGGGAAAAGCTGAAATCTTTTTCCGACAGTTGCTGAAAAAGGGTGTCCAAGATTCGGTGGCCTTCAACAGCATAATTTGCGGTCATTCAAAAGAAGGGAATCCTAATGCTGCTTTTGAAATCTTGAAGATAATGGATAGAAGAGGGGTTCCAAGAGATGCAGATTCTTATAAGTTGCTCATTGAGAGCTACCTGAGGAAAGGCGAACCGGCTGATGCAAAGACGGCACTTGATAATATGATAGAAAGTGGATACGTTCCAGATTCATCTGTCTATAGGTCAGTGATGCAGAGTCTATTTGAAGATGGTAGAGTTCAAACTGCGAGCAGGGCAATGAAGAGTATGGTGGAGAAGGGGGTGCACGAGAATATGGATTTGGTCGCGAAGATTTTGGAAGCTCTCTTAATGAGAGGTCATGTTGAGGAAGCCATTGGGAGGATGGACTTGCTAATGCAGAGCGGCTGTTCACCTGACTTTGATAATCTTCTCTCTGTTCTTTCAGAGAAAGGGAAGACAATTGCTGCTCTTAAGCTGCTAGATTTTGCTTTGGATAGAGATTGTACCATCGACTTCTCGAGTTATGATAAGGTTCTGGATGCTCTTCTAGGATCAGGGAAGACTCTCAATGCCTATTCGATTTTATGCAAAATCATGGAGAAAGGAGGGGTTTCAGATTGGAGGAGCTGCGGTGATCTGATAAAGAGCCTTAACCAAGAGGGGTACACAAAGCAAGCAGATGTTCTTTCTAGAATGATTAAAGGAGGTGAGAAAACTGGCATTCACAAGAAAGGGAAAAAACAATCGAAGGTTTCAATTTGATTTCGCCGTGCATTTTGGTCTAGTCAACTTTTTTCTTGGTGAGGACTGTTAATGTGGATGCTCCCGGCCAGTGGAAGTTTGAAGGTGCCAATCCCAAATACCAGACTCTCAGTGTTAATTTCATTGGAGTTCAATCTGATCTTTAAAATTGCAACTTAGCACTGACCCTTTTGTTTACTGTTACTGCTACTTCTTTGTAGGTCTTTTTTTTGCACAATTTCTTTGTGGGTCTTTGAATAATATATTTTTGGAGCCATTGCTGATTAGGTGAGTAGCTTTTGGGCTTAAAAGATTTGGATCGTTGGATGGGTTTGTAAACTGTCTTGGTGTAAGCTTCAAGTTGCAGCTATACATTGAATTTATCCCTTTCGCACATGCTGTTACTACTTTTCATTTTCTTTTTTGAAATAATTGTTGTTAGCGATTCAAACTAACATAATTGTGCTTATTTATTTTATTATTTAACTGTGTTCCTCTCAAAATATCAGTTGAACTGTGGCATTACTTTTCTAACATGATTAGTGATTCTATTAACTAGCTGATCCTCTAGTGATGCTTCAGTGCACTAATTTCTCAAGTTCATGTAGTTTAGTTTGGTTGAGCAAGGGGTGTTTTGTTGGTTGCATCTGTAGCTTCATTATTGATTTGAAACCGATGGTGTTTGAGCTGGTGCCTTTCTGATCAAGGCATTGAAATAGCGAGAAAAAGAGAATGTAGGAGGGGAAACAGAAAGAAGGGACAAACCTGCTTAGTTGGTGCACTTTAGGAAATTGTCTTATTTCTGCGCTTTAGTCAGCAAATTGGTTTTAGATAATGGGAGGAGATTGTGGACCCTGTAAGATGGTCTTCCTGTTTTGTGAAGCTTTTCAGTGATGACTCTCTTTCCAAATCACTTTGTTTTGGATGGCAGTCCTCATGTTAATGTAAATTTTTAACTCTTGATGCAGTGTTTTTCTCATGCTTGAGCAGTGTAAAACCACTGTATGTTCTGCTTCCCTTGGGCTTCAGAACCTGCAGTAGTTTGCATAAGCCTTCACATTTTGGCTCACGTAGAAAAAATTGTTTCCTTATGATAATATAACCGTGAATTCTGTTTTGGGTCCTGAACAAGCTTCTTAAAGGAGCTAGCGATGGGCCCAGAAAAAGGCCCACCCTGGGAAGATGACCCAATAAACCCCCATGTCGCAGAGATGGGGATCGAATCCACAACCCACTCCTGATAACCATGCCCCCACCTCTTCTCTTTTCCTTCCCCAGCGTGCCGCCAATCTGCCCATTACCAGAAGGAATGGTCACCACTAGGGCAAACCCAACCCTGACTTATTTTGCGAGCCTGGCACCTATTGTAAGAATGGCATTGAAGGCTGATGCAGCATGTGTTTTTAGTGTCTTCTTATGTCCCATTTGCTTTCGTCTTCTTATCAAACAGCATCATCTGTTCATTGCTGGGCTAGAAAACTTAACTTGCAATTCAGTGGGAATGCTTGATTTACGGTACACATGAGCAAAAATGTTCATCTACTTATGCCTCATCCAAAAGACTATTAGGCATTCCTTTACAGCACAATGTTATCCCTCTGTTCCATTGACTATTTTCCATCTGATTGCTAGTTTGCACATATTTGAGTTTTCCCTGGAGCTCTAAGTTCTTTTAGACAGGCTGATATATATATATATATATATATTAGAGCCTGGTAAGAGTGATCTGGAGACATCTTGACATGGCAATTGTTGTGGCTTTTGTTGTTCACTTTTTGCTTTAGCATGGTTTTGGTCACTCATGTGATGCTTATTTATATTTATAGGACGATCGTCCCTCTATGACTTTACTCCTAGTAAAAGCAACAAGCGTTCTCGCTGACACCTGTTGTTGAGGAAAACCATGGACCATTACTAGACAAATGAACTATTCTTTCCTCAGAATGTGTACATTTATTGTCATTTGCTTGCAATAAACAATAGCTCCTATTAGGCAGTTATTCTATATCAGCATAAAATGTGGTATAGACCTTACACGATGTACTGTATACTCAGTCATCCTTAAGGGTCTCAAATGGCACTTTGATGGAAACAGAAAACGATGGTGGTTGCTGCCGTATGATCTTTTCTTGTCTCTCCTTTTCTTATGGGGATTCAAATGCTAGGAATTCCTCAACAGAATGAATGTTCTTGGCTGAAGTGATTGTGCTCATCGCATCGGTCTAACTTCTTAAGTGTAAAATTCCGTCTTTACCAGCTATCTGTATGCATGTACTGTGTATAAATTCTCCCAGGCCAATTCTTTTGTGGAGCATTAGACTTGTGTTCGTTTAAATGATGGTTCAGCAGAATGATATCTGGCTCTGCTGGCGAGTTTTCTCTGGAACTGGTTTACATGAATTAAAGCTGTGTTCAGTTCAAAACTTTGTGAAGCACTAATCAGTGTTCACAACTATCACAAGAGGCTTTATGTCTTGTTTGCAGATGTTCTGATGTGATGTTGGGTCAACTTAGAAGAAGTTTTTTCTGGTTATAAGATGAAAATAAAATAGCTTTATACTTGCATCATTTTTTAATTAAATGGAGGTTGTGCTTTGTTAGTTGTGATTGTCATCTATTTTGTTAGCTTATAAGTCTCAAATATCTTCTTGGTACAATCTTGCCCAAGAAACATTCCGCTTTGTGGGGTCAACTTTGATATCTTTCATGTACACAAGCTAGCTGTAGATGGAGCACCCGGGTTATAGCAACACAAGCCACGAGATGTTTCTTAGTTACAATAGCTGCATAACCCTTCGTGTTCTGGACGGAAATTCATATTTTCAGCTAGAGCAGCATTAGTATTGCGTCTCGGGGGACTCCTTCACTGTCATGCTCGCGGCACTTTGATGTCAACCTTTTGAAGTAAAGTGGTTTTCCTGTGTTGGTGTCTTGGTTAGTACTAACTTTTGATGTCGTCCTCTGTAGTGAAGCATTACATCTACACAGTCAGGTACAGGACAGGACAGGACGATGCGAAATAAAAGATCCGAGTCTTACTTCACATACATTGCATTGTTGATTGAGTCGTTTGCGTAAAATATTCAGTGAGGAAATGTTTGTATTCGTTGAGCGGATCGCGGCTTTTATGTTGCCGAGATATCGAGACCAACGTACTGGAGTTTGTATGTGTCTTTCTTTTTTTCGTTCTTTTTTCCGGTTCGTGTTAGTCCCGAAGGTTGCACGAGGGAAGATGATCTATCACTTGATGATCCTTTCCCAGGTCTCACGGGTTTTTTTACCGAGTGGAGGGAATTAGAATTCTAACTAATGAGGCGATTTTGTCAAAACTAAAGAATAATGGGAAAAAATAAGAAGAAAATAAACATTAAAAATAAAGAAAAAAAGGGGTATTAAAAAAAAAAAAAAAAAGCCGTGGAGGAGGTGAGGTTTCAGCGTCGTCGCTCACCACACCAGCGTTACTCGATTGTGGTGAGCGGAGACGCCGGTGGGGGTGGGGCAACCTCAGCGAGGGAAAATCCTTGTCAGTGCGTTTGTTGAACTTGTTCAGTCGGTGCTGACCATGACTGTTTTTATTTTGATTGGAAGAATCAACTTGAATTTTAAAAAAAAAAAAAAAGCATATACTTTAAGGATCTAATTAATTGAATGATTTGGAAAAGTTTAAAAATCTACAATAGCTTTATCCCTAACTTTAGGAAAGGAGAAAAAAAAATACTAAATATGTATAAACTACGATATAGAACTTTCAAAACTGTGAGATAGCAAAAATATGGCCCAAATCTAATCCCAACCGGGACAGAAGGTAAAAAAAAAAAAAAAAATCTTATTTCTTACTTTGGACTCGAGTAAGGCACGAACAGGTTTGTTGTTCAAGTAAGAGGCTTCAAGCAAAGAACAATGTTCTTGGTATTAATGTGATTTTTTTTCTTTTTAGATGCTGGAGGAACCGTACTAGCCGTCAGCGGTTTGTAAATCCCCATGTGACATATAAGCAGGATGACCCACCATCCCCGGCATCACATTTAAGACACCTAGCGATTTCTCTGGGTTTTGAATTCCTCACATTTTCTTAAGGGTCACCGTAGTTTTTATCCAGCGAAGTCACTACGGCCGGTGGTAATGTGATATTTGTATGTGAGAGATATATAAGGGTTGATGCAAGGGCATTTGTGCTAAGAATTCAATTACAAATAATTATCATCATCAAGAATCTCGTAATCTGAATTGATCATCCATGCATAAACTAATCAGGAGCTGATCATGACAAGCCAAAATTAGTTATCGTGTTTATGAACACGATTTTTCTATCTTGCTCGAAAAATTAGATGCCGGGTAGGCGAGTGGTATGTTCGGCAATAATGATACCGATTAGCCATGCTATTTTCGACAGTAATCCACGTGAACGCACCTTCAAAAGGATTGAAAACGCTGAGCCTTCAGCATTTGAACCGCGTCTGAACGACAATTGGGCCTTTACGGGCAGGGCGACCATGCCGATGTCGAAAGAGACCACGTGGGCTCTGCCTAGATAACGCCGACGTAACGAGGAGGCAGAAAGACGGAGCGACTCGGGAAGCGTGCCGGCGTTCCACGCCTCATCTCATCATCTCCTCCTGCTGAGCTCCCCGTGTCGTCTCCTCTCCAACTACTCTCTCTCTCTGGAAGATTCAATAAATAAAAAGTAAACAAGAGTATGGTACGGTCCCTCCTTAATTGCCCCGAATTCACTCTACCGGCACATCCCCGGTCTCTCCCCAAGCGATTCTCGAGCCGAGCCGGACGCGGAAGAAAGCGGCCATGGCGAGCGACTCGAGCGCGACCCAGCTCAAATCCGACGCCTTGATGGAGCAGATGAAGCAGCACCTCTCCACCGAAGCCGGCAAGGCGGTCACCAAGAAGATCGGCCTCGTCTACCAGATCAACATCGCCCCTAAGGTCCCTCTCCCTCTCCCTCCATCGGGCGAATTGAATATGTTTTTTTTTTTTTTTTTCGACTTTTGCCCTTTTGGTTTCGAATTTCGGTTTTTGATTCTGGGGCTGTTCGGTTTTTTGTCTAGCAGAAAATTGGGTTCGACGAGGTGGTCTACATCGTCGATCTGAAGAAGGGAGAGGTCACTAAAGGTGAGCATTCATTGAGGAAGTTCCTTAGAAGAATTTCTCTATGAAAAAGAAGCGTGCTTTAGCATTCCTGAGATCATTGTTCGCTACCGTTGACTTGGGTTTTCGCGAGTCTTAGCTTTTGATAGAGCATGCGACGCAGTAGAGTTTAGGGTTTTTGACTTCGTGGCTATTTGCCTTCCGGAATTTGCTTGCGTGGCTGAGGTCATGGGAATGAACTTTGAGCCGATTTTTCTTTGAGGGTGCTTTAGAATGCTATGAGGTATGCCACTTCTAAGCTGGAGACCACTTTGACCTGGTCCATGTAGAGTCAAATTTGCTTATGGATTGATCACACGAGAAAAAGATACTCCGTTTATGTGATTTGCCAATATGGTGTCTCTGAATTTGAAGCACAGTGTGTCGCCCACTCTGAATGGATGTCCAAGCGCCTAATAGGAGGAGATTATCACGTCAAGTAGTGAATTCTGTTGTATGGTCTTTGTACGGTGGCATTATTCTTATCTATTGTTGTGATCCGTTTGTTTCACTGATTGTGGTTATTTTCTGTGCTTTCATGAAGAAACCTCTGTAAACTTTCCATAGTGAAGTTGACAATGGCTGTCTTACAGTGTTTAGAAAATATTTATATATAAGAGCATATTTTTGTATTGTCTTGATGAGGAAAAATATAGCATTTTCGCTGGATTTATTTTTCCATTTTACAGATCCACATTGGGTTTATTAGAACGGTCAATGGACGGTTGCCACATTTTCTGTTAAACAAATTGGAAAAAAGTTTCTCTTTGTATCTTGCATGACTCATACAATAAGTGTTGTGCTGTTTGTTTGCATGGGAATTGGTTTGTCACACTTAGGATTCGTGTCTCAATTGCTCATGTTCTTGGTATTGAACTACAGGACCATATGAAGGTGGAAAACCTGATGCTACCTTTTCCTTCAAAGATGATGATTTTATCAAGGTTGCCACAGGAAAAATGAATCCTCAAATTGCTTTTATGAGGTAATATATTGAGTCTTTGGATCTGGGCATCTCCTGTTGTTTCCTCTTTGGCTTTTTGTGCTCAATTGTGTATCTTGTGGTCTGTTGTTTGATGCAGGGGAGCAATGAAGATTAAGGGAAGCCTGAGTGCTGCGCAGAAATTCACTCCTGACATATTCCCAAAGCCATCGAAGATGTGAGCATTTGAAAAGGGTCTTCATTCTGCGTTTTTTAGTTCCCTCTTGTTTCGATGGGAAAAAAGGGGAAAGAATGAAAAGATTATTCCAGCTGAAAGTTGTATGAACTAGTCCTTCACATGTCAGTCATGGTGATATATAGCAACATTAGTAATGAGATAAGGGACTTGATAAAGGGGCCTTTCTTCTCCAAGTTCTTTTGCATTTGAAGCTTTGTTTATACTTTTTTTATTTTACTCCCTTTTTTTGTTACAGCACATTCTTATGTTGGTTTATTCTCTTCCTTTCATTAGAATTACATAATTTATTGCCCATGATCTTGATTTCACTCAAATTGCTTATGTACTCTGTAGGCCTTTTACTAACATCTTTCATGTTGCTCTTGAGCCACTTTTGTGTGGTTATGGGATGTTTTAAGGTCATGGGAATAAGTCATTTCAAACTTCCTCTTGCATTTGCTTGGCCGAAAAAGTACAGCGCAAATACACATCTGCTTCCATGTGACTTCTCTTGATGTGGTGTACTGTGTAATGATGTTTTGGCTGACTGCTTATGTTTGTTGGATTTGCTGAAATTGCGAGCTGCTGCCCTTTCTGTGCATGTTTCAGCTACGCCAGCAGGATTTAGCCTTCTTCTAATCGCCATATCTCGACTCTTGTGGATTGCCAGGCTTCTCAATTTTGTGTATGATTTGCCTGGACGACAGGCATCTCGTTTTCAGCCCTGATTATATATCTGTACCATGATAGGGCATCTCTTGTTGTATCGCCTCCACATGCTTCAAGTTGAAGGATGTGAGGAGGATGCTTAATTGCTTATTGCATTGTTGCTCGGTAGTAGTTTTCCTTTCGGCAAGTGACTGCTTTTAGTGTTTTTTATTTTGGTAAAAGTGACTGCTTTTAGTGTTCGTACCATATATACCGATAAAATCAAATTTTTAGTACATGTTTATGTTCTGTTTCCCCCAGTTCTTAGATGGGTTGCGATAGCGTAATATGCTTGAGTATGAAAGCTTAGATCTTGCCAGTTGGGAGAACATTGCCGGGTCATTCAGGAGTATCGCATTATCTATGCCTGGAACATGGATACGCCACGCAACGATATGCTCTATGTGGCCAGTCGGGGTTCTCTATTGAAACGGTATTAGTTAGGAAATCTGCTGCTTAGAACTACGTTAGGACCACTGAACCCATGGTTCCCTATAATTTTCTCTCTATTTGGGGTTGCAATTACCATGTGATTTCTGGCTAACCCTGTTGCCTAATCCACTTCCCTAATCATCACATGGTCTTGCTTGAAAGCGAACTATTGAGGGGTAATGTAAAATATTGACCTTTGAGGAAGACAGGCCAAAAACGAAAGAAACAGAACGAAACTTGACTCAGCGAAGTCTTTGCTCTCTGTTGTTTTTTTCTTGGCACGACTCTCAGTCGATTCAGACTTCTGAAGCGTCACGTGGGTTACGCGGCGTGCCATTTACGTTGCATTCACTTCCTGTTTTCTTGGCCACCCCACTTTCTTAGCCTACCCCTCTTGGTTGCGATTGGCCAAAACAGTCTAATCCGCGTTTGTGGAATACAAAGTCGGACTTTTAATCCGAGTGGCAGCTCCCTGCTGCTCGACTTTCCACGTCCATTCCTCTAAATTGTCCTGTTTCCTTTGATTTGTCAGTAGTCATCCTCTTCATGCGCCTTTGACATGTCCAATCTAAAATATCCATGACATAGCCGACTGGTTCCCACTAAAAGATCAGAGAAAGAAAAAGGAAGGATCATGTGATGATGAGTTCTCCCTCTCTCTTCTGGCTCTTCGTTATCTCGGTCTCTTACCTCGCCGCCTCAGCATCCCCTGCCTTGTTATTTCAGGTGAGATAGAGAAATCAACGTCTTGTTCTTCATTACGATACAAAGTGACAGAGAAAGCAATAGAGATTCCATTTATATGCTTTACTTGTTGAGTTATATGTCTGACTGTTCAAGAATTTGGGCGTTATCTGAACAAAGGGGTTCAACTGGGAATCTTGGAAGAAGGAAGGGGGATGGTACAATTCGCTCAAGAACTTGGTACCGGATTTGGCCACTGCTGGAATTACTCATGTGTGGCTTCCTCCACCGTCTCAATCCGCCGCTCAACAAGGTATATCGCTGTGCCCTAACTCCTAATAATAAAAAATCACTCAGTTTCCTTCTACGGTTGCGCTTGCCTGTAGTGTAGTGATGATTGATGAATATGATAGTGATTACGGGCTAAATCATCAGAATTAATAGTTCTGGACTGCTAGTCCAGGATGAATTGATGTTTGATGCATTCGACAATCTTGGATCAAATTCAACCGTGTGGTTTCTGAGAAGAAATAGACCCTCAAAAGAAATCCTCTATATGAACATCTGTTCCAAGGTTAGAATATAGTAGGACTCATATTTTGATGAATGCCATCCCCCTTTTCTCTAGGGTACCTGCCTGGGCGGCTCTATGATCTCAATGCTTCGAGCTACGGGAATCAGGCTGAGTTGAAGCATCTTATTGATGCTTTCCATCAAAAGGGGATCAAATGCCTGGCCGACATAGTGATTAACCACAGGACTGCGGAAAAACAAGATAGCCGGGGAATATGGTGCATCTTCGAAGGCGGAACACCTGACGATCGTCTTGACTGGGGGCCGTCCTTTATTTGTCGCGATGATACTGAGTACTCTGATGGCAGAGGGAATCTTGATTCAGGAGAGGACTTCAAGCCTGCGCCCGACACAGACCACCTCAATCCGAAGGTGCAAAAGGAACTGTCTGACTGGATGAATTGGTTGAAGAGCGATATAGGATTTGATGGGTGGCGATTCGATTTCGTAAAGGGTTACGCCCCGAGCATCACCAAAATCTATATGGATCGGACTATGCCGAATTTTGCGGTGGGAGAGAAGTGGGACTCGCTCTCTTATGGACAGGATGGGAAGCTCAGCCCAAACCAGGATGCACACCGCCATGCGCTGGCGGATTGGGTCAATGCTGCAGGCGGGGCCATCACGGCGTTTGATTTCACCACGAAGGGGATCCTCCAGGCGGCCATTGAAGGGGAGCTTTGGCGGTTGAGGGATTCAAACGGGATGCCACCGGGATTGATTGGCCTGCAGCCAAGAAGCGCCATGACTTTCATCGACAATCACGACACTGGTTCCACGCAGAAAGTCTGGCCGTTTCCCTCCGATAAGGTCATGCAGGGATATGCCTACATCCTCACCCATCCCGGAGTCCCATCCATTGTAATGTCCTCTTGCTCTCGTTTAATCGACTCATCTCACTGTTGTCTCGTATCTGTAATAACTAATGTACTATATTGATGTCTGAAAGTTGCCAGTTACATTGCGTTTTGCTCTTTTATAAACCTCAAAGAAGTTCATCTAACTCATCCCATTCATTAACAAGACGCATGCTTCTTGTAATTTAGCACCATATGAATTTGCTGATCTTTCTTTTTCGATTTGACCTAAGGAAATGAGATATCTACTTGCGCAGTTCTACGATCACTTCTTTGACTGGGGCCTGAAGGAGGAGATCGGCAAGTTGACGGCGATAAGGGCACGGAACCGGATTAACGAGAAGAGCAGCGTGAAGATCTTGGCTTCCGATTCTGATTTATACGTGGCCAAGATCGACGATGGAGTGATTATGAAGATTGGGCCTAGGTTTGAAGTAGGAAACCTTGTTCCTCCCAATTATCAGATTGCTACATCCGGCCAAGATTATTGTGTGTGGGAGAAGAAGTGATGTTCAGACAAACTTAAGAAAAGCAGCAACTGAAAAAGCAATTATAGGCTGCATTGTTTGAAATAAAAATTTACAAGCGGTCTTATGCACCGTATGGAAGTAAGTTAAAATTTTTCGTTCAACCTCTGTTATTTATATAAGGTTGTAAATTTGGCATAAATGGGTTTGTGTATTCCCATTTACGACACATTCAGAATTATATCTTAGGCCGGAGGTAATTTGTTTCAACAGGACATAATTAGACATGTTTAACACTCACATTTAATGACTTTTTTATTATTAAAATTTTATAACAATAACACCCATTTCAAAAAGAAAAAAAATAAAATAAAAGCATATGAAAGGATAAAAAAGTCCGTAAACAAAATGAAATTGAATGGTGCACTGTACATTAGTGATAAGTAGATCTGGAGTAAAGTAAAACAACATATCTAGTCGCTAATTAAGCCGATCTAATCACCTAACATGCAATAATGAATAATTAAATTGCTATTACATTCTAACTAACCACATAAACCATACTTAACCTAAACTAATCAATCATTAAGCATAATTAACTTCCTAAGCAGAGTTTAGTGAGTAAACTCACCGGTTTTGAAATCCGATGAGTTCACGGTGATGGCAACGTGGAAATGGGCAACAAACTCCAAAGCGATGACACCCTACAAGGCTTGAAAGCGGTCCGAAATGAGCCTAGAAGGCCCACGGCTAGTTGAGGGCTTCAGTTCTACTTGATGGGCCAAGAGAGATCTAGGCAACGGGCTGAGTTGGAAACGGCCAAGGTGGCTAGCATAGACTGCTGCGGGACTAGGTGGTGGCGGACGGTGGCTCAAGCGACCACGACGGCGACCACGGCAATTGGATGACGTTGGACAACGGCAAGTAGGGTGCGAACGCAAGCAAGGGACTCGCGGACTTAGGCGCGTAAATGAGCAGAACCAGAGGGCGAGCGACAAACTGGCAACGATCAGACGAGTGTGCGACGGGCAAGGGCAGGAGGCTACTCGGTCTCTTGCAATTTTTGGGAGCTTCCAAGCTTGAAAATGGAGAAAGCAAGTCTTGCTGAAGAAGAAAGGCCAGTTGCAAGAGTGGAGGGACCCCTTGGCCCCAAAGTCTCCATTCCTATCTCCTTTGTCCCCTTGGCAAGGCCCCACCTGTTTAAGCTAATCCTCAGCCAATTTTGTGCACACAAAACCCCCTAGAACAAGTTCCAAATAGTCCAAATAGTCCAAAAGTTGAGGGGGACCATGACATACGAATTTGACACCAAATTCCCCAAATTGAGTTCAATTCTCCTCCGATTGGGTTCAATTCGGTCTCCATAAATTCCACCAAGGTGTCCTCAACTAAATTGACATTTTTCCTCACTAATAAAATCAACTTGCATCCCAAAAACACGATAAAAATTTGTCCTTGAATTTTCCGGACAAAAACAGCCCAATTTTGAATTTTTGCCAAAAATCTCGGTTTGCAGAAAAAACTTTGGAGGATGAGTTGACATTCCTAAAATGAATCGTGACATGACAAAATTTTCAATTTCTGAAATCGGATTCAAATTCGTGGTTAATTTTAATTTAGCACGATTTTAGCGTGACCTAGCCTACCAGGTAGCTTTTAGAAATTTTTAGTACATTGACCCGTGGTCGATTTATTTTGAGTCGCAATGTACATCTTCGACACATTAGCGGCTCTCGATTATCGGGAAAATCTCAAAGTTTCAAATACAGGCACAAGGTACCCAAAACGACAAAAAAATCGGTTAGTACCGATCAACGAAAATTTTGTAATCGGGTGGAATCACTTATATTTTGATCACATATCTTAGTCGAATCGACCTATCTATGATCTATGTTCAATTTTGATAATGTTGTAATGACTCTTGCAGATTAGCACGGTCAAGCAATCGATTCTTGATCGAATTCTCAAGTTTATTGCGTTAAAATCCCTTAACGGCTTCGCTTGATAGACTAGTTATCTCTTGAGTGGCCAACTCAGAGAAAAGAATTATAAGCGTGTCGATGAAATGCCCAACTTATTCAATAAAAAAACATAGCCTGAAATTTAGGATGTCACACGTCGTCCGTAATTGGGTTCAACAGGGGCGAATGCCAAAGCTGCTTGGCTCATCAAAAACCGAAAATGTTCGTGGGGAGTGCATGTTGGTGAAATTTCAATTTGTGTTGGGAAGAACAATGAAGTTAGTTTTTGAAATATGATATCACTTTCTTTAATAAATTATTTTCCTCACAACTTGGCTAATAGTCACCTGCAAATTTTGTCCAAGATACAACAAAATCTTGTTTGAGAATACTAGATAGAAGTATTTCTCTAAGGTCTTTCATGGAAAACAATTGGAAACAATGGCTATATATTTTTTTGAAAGAAAATGAAATTAGAAGCTGAATATCATTATTGAACAAACATGTTCAATAATTAATATAAAAAACAAGAAGGTATATCCAAATAGACACAACCATCCAAAGATTAAAAAGTTATGCCTGAACATGTATGAACTTTGAAATAACAATTGGAAGAAATAATAAAATTCGGAATTAAATACATAAAAAATAAAAATTATCATAATTTTTTCATAAATAGTCACATTGTTCTAATAGGACATTACTTTTAATTTTTATAATTATAAATCCGATTTTTAATAAATAAATAATAATAATCATTGATTAGTGTCGAATTTTGTCTATATGCACACTCATATCTTTTTGATGTGGGATAAGGCATCTCTTGATTTGTTTTATAAATAAACTACCAAGGATGCTTAATTGCTTATAGCATTGTTGCTTGGTAGTAGTTTTCCTTTCGGCAAGTGACTCCTTTCAGTGTTCGTCCCATATAGACCGATGAAATCAAATTTTTAGTACATGTTGTTTATGTTCTGTTTCCCCCAGTTCCTAGATGGGTTGCGATAGCGTAATATGCTTGAGTATGAAAGCTTAGATCTTGCCAGTTGGGAGAACATTGGTGGGTCATTCAGGAGTATCGCATTATCTATGCCTGGAACATGGACACGCCACGCAACGATATGCTCTTTGTGGCCATTCTGGGTTCTATATTGAAACGGTATTAGTTAGGAAATCTGCTGCTTAGAACTACGTTAGGACCACTGAACCCATGGTTCTCTATAATTTTCTCTCTCTATTTGGGGTTGCAATTGCCATGTGATTTCTGGCTAACCCTGTTGCCTAATCCACTTCTCTAATCATCACAGGGTCTTGCTTGAAAGCGAAGTATTGAGGGGTAATGTGAAATATTGACCTTTGAGGAAGACAGGCCAAAAACGAAACAAACAGAACGAACCTTTTTTTTTGTCAGTCCTACTATATTCCTAATCTACACTCATTTGCAGACTTGTGCCCTGCTTCTTGCAGGGTGTGTGAGTCGCAACCCATGCTCGAAACTTACGCGTCCCTACCCCCATCCCTTCCGAGGAGGTGGGGATTTGAACCCCTCACATCTCCCTTTCATGTTGAAAGGGTGGCCACTGGGGCGAACCCTCGGTGTTTAGAACGAACCTTGACTCAGCGAAGTCTTTGTTCTCTGTTCTTTTTTTCTTGGCACGACTCTCAGTCGATTCAGACTTCTGAAGCGTCACGGGGGTTACGTGGCGTGCCATTTACGTTGCATTCACTTCCTGTTTTCTTGGCCACCCCACGTTCTTAGACTACCACTCTTGGTTGCCATTGGCCAACAGTCTAATCCGCGTTTGTGGAATACAAAGTCGGACTTTTAATCCGAGTGGCAGCCCCCTGCTGCTTCACTTTCCACGTCCATTCCTCTAAATTGTCCCGTTTCCTTTGATTTGTCAGTAGTCATCCTCTTCATGCGCCTTTGACATGTCCAATCTAAAATATCCATGACATAGCCGACTGGTTCCGGCTAAAAGATCAGAGAAGGAAAGAGGAAGGAGCATGTGATGATGAGTTCTCCCTCTCTCTTCTGGCTCTTCGTTCTCTCGGTCTCTTACCTCGCCGCCTCAGCATCCCCTGCCTTGTTATTTCAGGTGAGATAGAGAAATCAACGTCTTGTTCTTCATTACGATACAAAGTGACAGAGAAAGCAATAGAGATTTCATTTATATGCTTTACTTGTTGAGTTATATGTCTGACTGTTCAAGAATTTGGGCGTTATCTGAACAAAGGGGTTCAACTGGGAATCTTGGAAGAAGGAAGGGGGATGGTACAATTCGCTCAAGAACTTGGTACCGGATTTGGCCAATGCTGGAATTACTCATGTGTGGCTTCCTCCACCATCTCAATCCGCCGATCCAGAAGGTATATCGCCGTGCCCTAGCTCCTAATAATAATAAATCACTCAGTTTCCTTCTACAGTTGCGCTTGCCTGCAGTGTAGTGATGATTGATGAATATGATAGTGATTACGGGCTAAATCATCAGAATTAATAGTTCTGGACTGCTAGTCCAGGATGAATTGATATTTGATGCATTCGACAATCTTGGATCAAATTCGGCTGTGTGGTTTCTGAGAAGAAATAGACCCTCAAAAGAAATCCTCGATATGAACATCTGTTCCAAGTTTAGAATTTAGTAGGACTCATATTTTGATGAATGCCATCCCCCTTTTCTCTAGGGTACCTGCCTGGGCGGCTCTATGATCTCAATGCTTCGAGCTACGGGAATCAGGATCAGTTGAAGCATCTTATTGATGCTTTCCATCAAAACGGAATCAAATGCCTGGCCGACATAGTGATTAACCACAGGACTGCGGAAAAACAAGATAGCCGGGGAATATTGTGCATCTTCGAAGGCGGAACACCTGACGATCGTCTTGACTGGGGGCCGTCCTTTATTTGTCGCGATGATGCTAACTACTCTGATGGCATGGGTAATAATGATACAGGAAGGGACTTCAATAATACGCCCGACATAGACCACCTCAATCCGAGGGTGCAAAAGGAGCTGTCTGACTGGATGAATTGGTTGAAGAGCGATATAGGATTTGATGGGTGGCGATTCGATTTCGTACTGGGTTATGCCTCAAGCATCACCAAAATCTATATGGATCGGACTTTGCCGAATTTTGCGGTGGGAGAGAACTGGGACTCGCTCTCTTATGGACAGGATAGGAAGCTCAACCCAAACCAGGATGCACACCGCCATGCGCTGGCGGAGTGGGTCAATGCTGCAGGCGGGGCCGTCACGGCATTTGATTTCACCACGAAGGGGATCCTCCAGGCGGCCGTTGAAGGAGAGCTTTGGCGGTTGAGGGATTCAAACGGGATGCCGCCGGGATTGATTGGCCTGCAGCCAAGCAGTGCCGTGACTTTCATCGACAATCACGACACTGGTTCCACGCAAAACATATCGTCGTTTCCGTCCGATAAGGTCATGCAGGGATATGCCTACATCCTCACCCATCCTGGAGTCCCATCCATTGTAATGTCCTCTTGCTCTCGTTTAATCGACTCATCTCACTGTTGTGCTGTGTCTGTGATGACTAATGTACTATGTTGATGTCTGAAAGTTGCCAGTTACGTTGCGTTTCGCTCTATTATAAACCTCAGAGAAGTTCATCTAACTTATCCCATTCATTAACAAGACGCATGCTTCTTGTAATTTAGCACCATATGAATTTGCTGATCTTTCTTTTTTGATTTGACCTAAGGAAATGATATTTCTACTTGCGCAGTTCTATGATCACTTCTTTGACTGGGGCCTGAAGGAGGAGATCGGCAAGTTGACGGCGATAAGGGCGCGGAACCAGATTAACGAGAAGAGCAGTGTGGAGATCTTGGCTTCCGATTCTGATTTATACGTGGCCAAGATCGACGATGGAGTGATTATGAAGATTGGGCCTAAGTTTGAAGTAGGAAACCTTGTTCCTCCCAATTATCAGATTGCTACATCCGGCCAAGATTATTGTGTGTGGGAGAAGAAGTGATGTTCAGGCAAACTTAAGAATAAGCAGCAACTGAAAGAGCAATTATAGGCTGCATTGTTTGAAATAAAAATTTACAAGCGGTCTTATGCACCGTATGGAAGTAAGTTAAATTTTGCCTTTCAACCTCTTTTATTTTTATAAGGTTAGCAATTCTCGACACCATATGCAATTAAACATGTTCAAATTTGGCATAAATGGGTTTGTGTATACCGATTTATGACATATTCCAAATTATATCGTAGACCGGTGATCATTTGTTTCAACAGGACATAATTAGACATGTTTAACACTCATATATAATGAATTTTTTATTATTAAATGTTTATAAGAATAACACCCGTTTCAAAAAGAAAAATAAAAATGAAAGCGATTGAAAGAATAGAAAAGTCCTTGAACAAAATGAAATTCAGTGGTGCACTGTACATCAACGTAAAGTGAAATTTCTCACATTGTTTAAAAACGTGTTAAAAGTGTCAAACAAACTATCTTGTATAAACGTGTTTTACGTGTAATGATGCACACCTATATGTAGGTTAATATATATTGTTGGGCCGACACTTTGTTAGAGTGACCCATTCGATAATCATGTCAATCATGTCACCCGCATTATCAGCTTTGTTGGATACGTGTTGAGAAGGTTCAACACGTTTATATGCGTAAAACATGTCGTGTTCCAATTAGACATATTTGTATTATGTCCTTGTTATCATATTTGTATTATGTCCTTGTGTCTGCGTTATAACGACATGGTACAATTTGCTAGCGTACGTTTATGGCAACTTATTGCACTTGCTAATGAGAAAAACAGTGAAATAACGGGTTAATGTATTGCTCGCAATGGGGTTTAGCTGCTATTTCTTCTTAAATTACAAAGTGGAAGGGTGACAAAATCAATTGATAATGTCAAATATTAACAGAACTATTTCGCTGGTAATCAACAGAAAAGAAAGTACCTTTCACCAAATTTAGATAGGCTTGCCCTTGGTTGGGATGGCCTGATGCCAGCGAGGACCTCCCTTGCCCGGCATCGGGGAGGGCACCCCTCGCTCAACGCCGGCGAGGGCCTGATGAGGGATGTCCTTGCCAGCACCCCTCGCCTGACGCTAACAAGGGCTGCCCTCACCTGCGTCGAGCGAGGATGGCCCTCCCCCAACCCAACCGAGGGCTAGCCTCGCCCGACGTCGACAAGGGCGGCCCTAGCCAGCCTAGGGGGGGGGGACCCTCACCCGATGCCAACAAGGGTAGCCCTCATTGGATGCTGACTTCCCTTCGCCGACTCTGCCATGCGCGAAGGGAAGAGAGAGAAAAAAAAACAATGTTTTTTTAAAAGTAAAAAGATCAAAATGCCCCCTTTAATTTAAGGTAAATATGTCACACGATAGAAGTTCGGAGTTTTTTGTATCACAAAAAAAAAGTTTGAGGTAAATATGTAACGGTTCGCAAAATTCAAGGTTTTTCATGTCACAAAAAAAAAAAAAAAAGTTTGGATAGATCTGTCACTTTGGGTAAAGTTTAAGGATTTTCATAGTTTTTTTCTAAAGGAAAAATAGAGCATGTCAAAATAGGGAATATAAGATTCCAGCAATTGAAGTATGACCTATGGCTAAGTGGTTCTAAAAATATTACGGCATATCAAGCACTCAATAAGGAACAACTTGCATGAGGAAAGTTTCTTAGGATAATTTACACATGAATATCTAAAAATCCAAGAACATAAAGCAACGCAATAGGAACAGTGCCGATGAACAACATATTTGTGCAAACTAATGACGAATTGCCCTAGAAATCGATGTCTAAAAAGGTCCGAAAATGTACCATGACATAGACAAATGAACGATGATCGAATTCTGTTGAAGATCTAAATTCAGAATCCTTAAAGAAAAATCAACGCAAAAATGACAAAAAGTCTGGTTCAGTAGGGACAGAATAGGCATTCGGAATTTATCACATGGCAGATTTTAAGACAAACTTCACAAAAATAGAAAGTGGGTCAAAAGATATGCAAATGGGACCAAATCAGTATCATCGGAAATATTATGATGTACCCTAGGACTTCCAAAGAGACATTGAGCTAAATTAAGGTCAATTTCATGTCCAATTAATGACAATTATAGAAGTGCGCAAATCGGTGACATGGGAGGCCGAACATGATACATGAAGATAGGCTTGCTAAACTACTTATATAATGTCGGAAAATTATGATATTTTGACACGACGTAGGCTAAGTGCAATGGCCAAAAGTGATAAGACACTTAACCCTAAATTAGTAAACAAAAAATTCTATAAATTCATGAAGTTGACTAGGTGAGACAACTCTATCTATCATGAATCATGTGTCATCTTGAAACTATTGGAGTCCTCTAAGGTTACGCATGACAACGTTTCTTGGCTGAGGAAGAATTTTTTTTTTTCTCAGAAATAGTTCTTTTCTATTTCTATTGCAGGGTACAATTTTTGAGTAGAAGAACCCGTTTGGTAACTATACAAAATTTCTACTCTTGAAATTGAAAAAGAATATAAATGTGTTTGGTAAAGCAGCAGTTTCTTTTTTGTATTTATTCGTGTTTTATTCTTGTTCACAGATCGCCGACCGCCGCTCGCCGCTGCCGTTGCACGACCATTGGCCATTGCTGCACAGCCCATCGGCTGCTGCCTCCCGCGGCCACCTGTCCGCCTTTGGCGATGGCTGGGCAGTGACCAGTGGCGGCGACAGTGGCGACCGGCGGCGACGACGGCTCAGCGGTGACCGATGACTGGCGACCGGCAGTAGTGTCGGCCTGACGGTGACTAGTGACCGGCGGCGGCTAACGGCGATGGCGGTCGGTAGTTGGAGGTGGCTGCAACAAAAGAGAGGAATAAAAGAAAAAAGAAAAAAAATTGGCTTATTTCTAGAAATTGTTTCCGAGAATAAGAAACAACTTTTTTTTGTTTCTCGTTTTTGCTCCAAATTTATTCCCAGGCTAACTTTTTTATTCCGGGAATAGAAAAACAACTTGACGTTACCAAACGGATTTCTATTCTTTTTTTGTTCCAGGGAATAAAAGAACATAAATTCTGAGGAACAGAAACGTTGTCATGCGCTGCCAAAGTATGTTTGGAAGGAATCATGCGAAAATTTTGTTCATAAGGAGCTCAATTGAAGTCATCTTTATAGAGACCCAGATCTATAACAACCGCAGCAACTTTTACACAGAACCATGACTATTTTCCCCAATCAAATGGTGAGATAAAAATCCACGAAAATTCATGCAGATAGGTTGTAATGTCCTAATCATTTCTCATGGGACATCTAATCCAATTTGAATAATAAAAATCAGCAAAAAATCAACAAACAGTGCAGACCGCAACTCAATAGAACAATAGTACATTTGACAAATTCCAGACACAACTTTGGGCAAGTGAAAATCATACCAAACGGGATTCGTTTGGGGCATGTGATGGACCGTTGGAAAGCTATACGAGTCGACTACGATTTCATGAAGGCATCCAGATCAAAAAACTGCATTTACGAGTTCATTCCAAGACATTTATCAAATCAGTCATCGGGGCATCCAAAATTGCAGAACTACCTCAAATCAGGCAATTAATCACATTCAAGCTATCATCAGCCATCTGTATCCATTCTAGAGCATCCTAAAAATCCTAAAATAGGTGTAATCATCATTTATCAAACCCTAGGTGTAAGTTGTACCCTCGGTCTCTGAGATCTCGCTTCATCGAGCTCAAGGTTTAAATGATAACTTTTATGCATTTCGATTGATTTAAGCTGGATTGATCTGCAATCAAGCCTCCACAACAGTCAAGGTATGCCAAGGGAACTCCGAGAGACCTAAGGACCGAATACCGGTTTAGACCAGTGAAAGGAGATTAGTCACCGAGAAGCCATCGGAGGCTGTTTTGCTAGTTTCTAACCACCAATTACTCGAGGACTCGCTGGTGGATGTAGTTGAAGTGATCGGGATGCCAAGAAACACCACGAACCACTAATTGCAGCTGAGGAACAAAGCCGGGCTCGGTTCTGGCATGAGCAATGTCCACACGCCCGCCAGGGAAGAGCGACCGGATGGGTAGATTGGGCGACCATTGGAGGCAACAACAACGTTGAGTAGCACCAGGAGAGAGAGGGAGCCGAAGGCGGTGGCGTGGTGCCGGAACAATGTGGTTTGGGCGGCAAACAGCGGAGGTGGTGAGGCGATTGTGAGAGAGAGAGAGAGAGAGGGTGGGAAAGGAGAGAGAGGGTACACTTTGTATTTTGACTCGGGCAATTCGCAAAACTGAGTACACAAACGGATTTAAAATAATCCATAAACCAAATGATGCTTAATTATGATTAAAATAAAAGTAATTTGATTTTGGGTCAATTTAAAATAAAAAACTTCAGTAAATCAAAGTTTTTAATCGAATTTTGTGAAATTTTCAACACAAAAGTCAAATTGGCATTAAAATAAATGTATTTGTGCATTTTTTTTTTTCAATTTTTTTTATTAAAGATTTAACCAAAAGTCAACTCTTTGATTGACTTTTCCTAAAATATTGATTTCTTAGTTAAATCTTTTTTTTGGGTAAAAAGCTAAATTTTGATATGGGGTTAATGCTTAGTTAAAGGGTTAACGGAAAAGTCAACTTAAAAGTCAACCATTTGACTTTTCGGGTTTTCTTAAGATGACTCGAAAATCACTTAATAGTGACAATGTAATAAAAAAAATGAAAAAACAATATTTTTTGGCCAAGAAACAGGCTTTATCGCGATCAGAAACTCAAATATTAATTTTCTTTCTTTCTTCAACACATCGACTAAAAATTAAGTGTTAACAAACCTTCTTTTAATCACAATTTCGCTGACTTTTGAGGTTTGACAATCTTTTTAATTTTTTGTATGATCTACGCAGACAACGGGCACCTCGTTTTCAGCCCTGATTAGTTGTCAGAGAGATAACACTGCATCTTTTGTTGTATTGCCTCCAAATGCGTAGAGCTTGCAAGGATGTGAGGAGGATGCTTAATTGCTTAGAGCACTGTTACTTGGTAGTAGTTTTACTTCTGATAAGTGACTCTTCTTCTAGTGGTCGCCCTTAAAGACCAATAAAATCGAAATTTTCTGTACATGTGCTCTTTCTGGATTGGTTATGTTCTGTTTCCTGTATCTCTTAGACGGGTTGCGACATTGTTATGCTCGAGTATGAAACCTTAAATCTTGCCAGTTGGGACAATACTGCTGGGTCATTCAAGAGGACTACGTTATCAATGCCTGGGACAATGTACAGGCCACACAACGATACGCTCTCTGTGGACAGTCGGGGTTCTATTGAAACGGTATCAGTCACGAAATCTGCTACGAGAACTACGTCAGAACCACTGAACCCATAATTCCCCATAAATCTCTCTTTCTATTTCTATTTGGGGTTGCAATTACCATGTATTTTCTGGCTAGCCCTGTTGCCCAATCGTGATCTCTAATCACTGGGTCTTGCTTGAAAGCGAAGCGTGGAGGGGTAATGTAAAAATCAGGACCTTTGGGAAAGAGAGGCAAAACAAAGAAAGAGAGCAAATGTTGACGATTCGATGTCTTTGCTCTCTGTTCTTCTCTGGGCACGACTCAGTCAATTCAAACTTCTGAAAGTGTGATGTGGGTTACGCCGTGTGCCATTTACGTTGGATTCCCTTTCTGTTTTCTTTGCCCGCCAGACAATCTTAGCCTACCCATCTTGGTTGCCATTAGTCACCAGTCAAATCCACGTTTGCGGAATGCAATGCTGGACTTTTATTATGAATTAGAGTCCCCTCCTATTTCCCTTGATTTGTCAACAGTCATCTGATGGGAGAACGGTAATAATTCGAACAATATCGAATCAACGCAGCGGAATAAAATAATCTTCCCTCTTGTGTAAACCTAATAAAAATCGATATAGTAGAGTAAAATAAATACCAAGCACGCGAACACAAGACGATTTTTTACGTGGAAAACCTCCTCGATGTGAGGAGATAAAAAACCACGGACCGGAGTCCACCTGAAAATCTTCACTATCGTAAACTGTTCTTCTCTACAAATACTAGAGGTACATAGCAGTAAACATAATTCTTGGCGATACACATGAACTTCACAAGAAATCAAGGATAAATCTGACTAAAAACACAGGTTTTGATCAATCCACGAAAAAACCTGATGTATGGAGCTTCAAACGAAAATCAAACCGTTCAGATTCAATAAAATTGCGCCACGAACATGCTGACAAAATTTCAGCTCAATCGGACCACGAATCGACCTCTGACGCCAACTTGATGTAAATCATATATTGCCTCAAACCCCAGATTTTCTGCTTTCTCTTTTTCTCTTGTTACTGTTTCCTTTTCTGCTGCTACCTCTTTATATAGATAGTGAGAAACCCTATTTTCTCATATAACTTATTATATGGGCTCAAGTCCTTTTTTGGGCTTGCAACTCATTAGGCTTCCTCCATATAGGAGTGAACCCAGCTAACAAATCTCCCCCTCACGACAATGTGGAGGGATTCACCATCCCTGCTATCAAACAGCAATGTTGAAGTTTCTCTCTTGGTAGAGTCTTCGTCATCATATCGGAGCCATTATGATCCGTATGAATTTTCTCAAGTTCCAACAACTTTTCATCTAGAACATCCCTTATCTAATGATATCTAATATCAATATGTTTCGATCTAGAATGAAAAGATGAATTCTTACCAAGATGAATTGCGCTTTGATTATCACAAAATAGCACATACCTCTTTTGCTTGAACCCAAGTTCTTCTAAGAATTTCTTCATCCATAGCATCTCTTTACTAGCTTCAATCACTGCAATAAATTCAGCTTCGGTTGTAGAAAGTGCAACACACTTCTGCAATCTTGACTTCCATGACATAACTCCACCCGCAAAAGAAATCAAATAACCAAAAGTAGATTTACGAGTATCAATATCTCATGCCAAGTCGGAATCTGTATATCCGACTAACTCAAGTTTCCCGGTCCCGAAACTGAGTTTCAAATTTGAAGTTCTCCGAAGATACCTCATAATCCACTTCACTGCATTCCAGTGCTCTCTACCTGGATTTGACAAATAGCGATTAACAACGCCAATTGCATGCGCCAAGTCTAGGCGTGTACATACCATCGCATACATTAAGCTTCCTACAGCTGAAGCATATGGAATACTTTCCATATCTTTCTTCTCTTTATCAGTCGTAGGATTTTGCATCATATTTAACTTAAAGTGGGCAGCAAGAGGAGTACTAACCACTTTAGCCTTATCCATGTAAAATTTCTGAAGGATCTTCTCGATATATTTCTCTTACGACAAAAACAACTTCTTAGCATCTCTGTCTCGGGTAATTCTAATACCAAGAATCTGCTTCGCCGAGCCCAAGTCTTTCATGGCAAAAGACTTACTCAACTGTTTCTTCAATAACTCAATTCTTGAAGCATTCCTGCCAACAATCAGCATATCATCAACATAAAGCAAGAGAATAAAAAAGTCATCATTAGAAAAATTTTGGACAAACACACAGTTATCCGAGGAAATATTCTTATAGCTCGTTCTGTTATAACTGACGCAAATTTCTTATACCACTATCTCGGTGCTTGTTTTAGGCCATAGAGACTTTTTTTTCAATTTGCACACATAATCCTCTTTCCCTTTCACTTTGAAACCCTTAGGTTGTTCCATGTATATCTCTTCCTCCAAGTCACCATGTAGGAAGACTGTTTTAACATCAATTTGCTCAATTTCTAAATATAGGCTAGCTGCCAAGCCTAGTACCACACGGATAGAAGACATTTTTACTACCGGAGAAAATATATCATCAAAATCAATACCCTTTCTCTGACCGAATCCCTTAACAACCAATCTAGCTTTGTACTGTGGTTGTAAAGTATGTTCATCTTGCTTCAACCTATATACCCACTTATTCTTCAAAGCTCTTTTACCTCTAGGTAACTTCACCAAGTCAAAAGTATAATTATCATAAAGTGACTGCATCTCATCTCGCGTAGTATCAAACCAATTGCTTTTGTACTCATCTTCTATTACTTCTGCATAACACTCTGGTTCACCTGCATCAGTCAATAATACATACTCATCTTCAGAATACCTGGTGGAAGGTCGTCGGTCTCTAATGGATCTCGGGACTGGAACATCCAAAGTGGAACATCTAATTGAGCCTGCGGTTCAGGAATAATATTATCTATTTCAACATGTTCGTTATTTGGAACATTGACTTCCTGTTGCTCTTCATCAACCTGTGTAGGGATATTTGTAAGAGGAACTGGATCTAAATCAACCAGATTATCACTAACCTGTGGTGCTGAAATCATCTCCGCTTTCTCAATATCCTCTATTGTTTGATCTTCCATAAACACAACATCTCTACTTCTTACAATTTTCTTTTCAAGTGGATCATAAAATTTGAAGCCAATCATATCTTGTCCATAACCAATAAATATGTACTGTCGTGTTTTCACATCAAGTTTAGACATCTCATCTTTGGGAAAATGTACAAATGCTTTGCACCCAAATACACGCAAATAATCATAAGAAACTTCTTTACCTGTCCAAACTTTATTAGGAACATCAAACTCTAAAGGAACGTATGGAGTAACATTATAGATGCACAACTGTACTTAAAGCCTCACCCCAAAAGGATTCAGGTAGCTTTGATTGTGAAAGTAAGCATCTTACCCTTTCAACCCGGTGTTAAATTTCATTCTCTCGGCTAAGCCATTTAACTAAGGCGTCTTGGGAGGTGTCTTATGATGTCGAATACCTTGTTGTCTGCAGTATTCATCAAAAGGTCCAATATACTCTCCCCGTTATCGCCCGATGCATTTCAATTTCTTTCATCTGTCTCTCTCAACCGAAGCCTCGAAATTGCTTAAAAGCATCTAACACTTGATTTTTAGTTTTCAAGGTATAAATCCAAAATTTCCTTGAAAAATCATCTATAAAAGTAACAACATAAAGAGAACCACCAAGTGATTTTGTTTTCATAGGACCGCAAACATCAGAATGCACTAAATCCAATATACCTGGCTTTCTTGAAAGAGGGGAGCTTTTAAATGCAACTATGTTTTGTTTTCCTGCTAAACAGTGAGCACACTTCTTTAGCGTTGAACTTTTCAATCCTGAAATGAGCTTCTTCTTGGCCAATATTGACAAACCCTTCTCACTGATGTGACTGAGCCTCTTATGCCATAACTCAGCTGCATCTTCGTTATCTCTTCGCATTAATTTTGTCTCGTAGACAACTTTGCCTCGCATAATGTATAACGAAGAATATTTTTCACCTCTAGCCACAACAAGAGAACCTTTGGTAAGTTTCCATTGACCATTCTTTGAAGGTGCTGCAATACCCCTCATCATCCAACTAGCTTGTAGAAATCAAATTCAAGTGGATATCGTGTATATGTTTAACATTATTCAATACTAACCTTGTGCCATTGCTGGTTTCTAGGCACACATCACCGATGCCTACAGCTTGAGCTAGTCCATTGTTTCCCATCTTCACGAGATCCGAAGTCACCGACCGTATGATGTAAAGAAATCCCTACGAGATGTAGCATGAACGGATGCACCACTATCAATTACCCAACTGGTCTCATGAGAAACAAAATTCACTACATCACCATAAAAAATAGTGAGAAAGTCTTCTTTAAGTGCAGCGACACGATTGTCATCACTGTCATCATTACTTTTCTTCTCTTTACCTTTCTCCTTTTGTTTCTCCATTTTTAACTGGCGACAAAACCTCTGAATATGTCCCTTCTGATGAAAATAATGGCACTCAACATTAGCAAATTTATTATACTTACCTCTGCTTTTGTCTTGACTTTTATCTCTATTTCTCAGACCTCGAGACTCACTTCTCCCCATTTTCTCAACAACCAAGGCATTAGAATGTGAAGAGGACGATCCCTGTGTCTTCCTTCTCATCTCTTCATTCAAAATACTAATCTTGGCTAAATCAATGGTAATTGTACCATCCGGGGCAGAATTAGACAAAAATGTTCGGAACGTCTCCCATGAGTCTGGCAAAGTACCAAGCAACCATAGTGCTTGCATCTCATCATCAAACTTGATTCCCATCGCAGCCAACTGATTTATAATTCCTTGAAAAGAATTCAAATGATCAGTCAAACGAGTACCATCATGATATCTCAGAGCCATCATCTGTTTTATCAAAAATAACTTATTATTCACAGTCTTTCGAGCATATAACTGTTCGAGCTTATCCCATAAACTACGTGCATGTGTTTTCTCAATAATATGGTTCAAAACATTATCATCTACCCACTGCCTGATATAACCACACACTTGACGATGAAATATAGACCATTCAACATCAGTTTTATTCTCTGGTTTCTCCTCAACAAATACAGGCAAATAAAAATCTTTCACATATAAAAGATCTTCCATCTTCCATTTCCAAATATGATAATTCGAACCATTCAGTATAACCATTCTACTCATATTTGTTTCCATTGTTTAACACAAGGCAGAAAAATCAAGCAATAACCTGATTCTCTAATACCACTCTGATGGGAGAACGGTAATAATTCGAACAATATCGAATCAACGCAGCGGAATAAAATAATCTCCCCTCTTGTGTAAACCTAATAGGAATCGATATAGTAGAGTAAAATAAATACCAAGCACGTGAACACAAGACGATTTTTTACGTGGAAAACCTCCTTGATGTGAGGAGATAAAAAACCACGGGACCAGAGTCCACCTGAAAATCTTCACTATCAATAAAACTGTTCTTCTCTAGCAAATACTAAAGGTATATAGCAGCAAACACCTCAAGAACATAATTCTTGGCAATACACGAACTTCACAAGAGATCAATGATAAATCTGACCAAAAACGCAGGTTTTGATCAATCCACAAAAAAACCTGATGTATGGAGCTTCAAACGAAAATCAAACCGTTTAGATTCGATAAAATTGCGCCACGAACATGCTGACAAAATTTCAGCTCAATCGGACCACGAATCGACCTCGACGCCATTTTGATGTAAATCGAGATATCGCCCAAACCCCGATTTTATCTTTTTCTTTTCTCTCATCGTTTTCCTTTTTCGTCGCTACCTCTTTATATATAGATAGTGAGAAACCCTATTTCCTCATATAACTTATTATATGGGCTCAAGTCCTTTTTTGGGCTTGCAACTCATTAGGCTTCCTCCGCATAGGAGTGAACCCAGCTAACATCATCCTCATCATTCGTCTTGATATGTCAAATCTAAAATGCCCATGATATGGCCGACTAATTCCCACTGAAAGATCAGAGAAAGGAAAAGAAAGGAGCATGTGACGATGAGTTCTCACTCTTTCTTCTGGTTCTTCGTTCTCTCCGTCTCTTACCTCGCCGCCTTAACATCCCCTGCCTTGCTATTTCAGGTGAGATAGAGAAATCAACGTCCTGTTTCCTCGTACTGCGACAAAGCAACAGAGAAAGCAATCGAGATACTTTTATATGCTTTACTTGTTGAATTGTGTCTGACTGTTCAAGAGTTTGGTCTTAAGGGTTTCAACTGGGAATCTTCGGAGAAGGAAGGGGGATGGTACAATTCGCTCAAAAACTTGGTACCGGATTTGGCCAATGCTGGAATTACGCATGTCTGGCTTCCTCCGCCATCTCAATCCGCTGATCAACATGGTATATCGCCATGCCCTAAATCCTAATAATAATAAATCACTCCATTTTCTTTTACAGTTGCGCTTGCTTGCAGTGCGGTGATTATTGATGAATATGATAGTAATTACATGCTAAATCATCATAATTTATAGTTCGGGACTGCTTGGCTAGGGTGCATTGATATTTGATGCATTCGATAGTCTTGGATCAAATTCAACTTTGTGGTTTCAGAGAAAAAATAGACCCTCAAATGAAATCGTCTATATGAACATCTGTTCCAAGGTAGAATTCAGTCGGACTCTCGTACTTCATTGAATGTCATCCCCCTTTTCTGTAGGGTACATGCCGGGGGCGGCTCTATGATCTCAATGCTTCGAGCTACGGGAATCAGGACGAGTTGAAGCAACTTATTGATGCTTTCCATCAAAATAGGATCAAATGCCTCGCCGACATAGTGATAAACCACAGGACGGCGGCAAAACAAGACAGCCGGGGAGTATGGTGCATCTTTGAAGGCGGAACACCCGACAATCGTCTTGACTGGGGGCCGTCCTTTATTTGTCGCAATGATACTGAGTACTCTGATGGCATGGGTAATCTTGATACAGGGGAGGACTTCGAGCCTGCGCCCGACATAGACCACCTCAATCCGAGGGTGCAGAAGGAACTGTCCGACTGGATGAACTGGTTGAAGAGAGATATAGGATTTGATGGGTGGCAATTCAATTTCGTGCTGGGTTACGCTCCAAACATCACAAAAATCTACATGAATCAGACTTCGCCGAATTTCGCGGTGGGAGAGAGGGATGAGCAACTCTCTTATGGAGAGGACGGGAAGCTCAACCCGGACCAGGATAAACACCGCCGTGCACTGGTGGATTGGGTCAATGATGCAGGCGGGGCCATCACGGCATTTGACTTCACCACGAGGGGGATTCTCCAGGCGGCTGTTCAGGGGGAGCTCTGGCGGTTGATGGATTCAAAAGGGATGCCCCCGGGATTGATTGGCCTGCAGCCAGGAAGCGCCGTGACTTTCATCGACAATCACAACACTGGTTCCACGCAAAAAAAATCGCCATTTCTGTTCGATAAGGTCATGCAGGGATATGCCTACATCCTCACCCATCCCGGAGTCCCATCCATCGTAATGTCCTCTTGCTCTCGTTTCATCGACTCATCTCACTGTTGTCCTGTGTCCGTGATAACTAACCCACTATGTTGATGTCTGAATGTTGCCAGTTACATCGTTCTTTGCACTATTATCACCTCACAGATGTTAATCTATCTGAATTTATCCCATTCACTAACAAGACACATGCTTCTTGTAATTTAGCACCATATGAATTTGGTGATCATTCTTTTTCGATTTGACCTAAAGAAATGATATTTCTACTTGCGCAGTTCTATGATCACTTCTTTGATCCGGGCCCGAAGGAGGAGATCGGCGAGTTGATTAAGATAAGGGCGCGGAACCAGATTGACGAGAAGAGCAGCGTGAAGATCTTGGCTTCCGATTCTGATTTATACGTGGCCGAGATCGACCATAGAGTGATTATGAAGATTGGGCCGAAGTTTGAAGTAGGAGACCTTGTTCCTCCCAATTATGGGATTGCTACATCCGGGCAAGATTATTGTGTGTGGGAGAAGGAGTGATGTTCAGGCAAAACTTAAGGAAGTAACAACTGAAAGAACAATCACAGACTACATCGTTAGAGTGAAATAAATATTTACAAGCGGTCTTATGCACCGGATGGAAGTTCAAATAATTCTTTCAACAACTTCTGTTATTTATATAAAGTTGGCAATTCTCGACATGACTCCTTTGTATAATACGACATGACACCGTATGCAATTTTTTTTTTTTTTTTTTTGGGATCAAGTTGGACAAGTCGTCGATGGTTTCATGCGAGAAGTCCGAGCTTCTTCCCCTATTCAAATCAAAACCCTAGCGATGTTGCAAGGGTTGGAGTTTCTGAAGTTGAGAAAGGAACCGCAAGTGGGAGAAGAAGGAACCGGAAAAGTACAAAAAGGAAAAGTGGAGTGTGAGACAGACTGTTTAACCACAGAGCAAAGCATCATGGGCCGGGCCGAATATCGTTGGAATGTGAAGACCATTATTAAGCAATGCAAAGGCATATTATCCCATTCAAATTCAATGAAGTTGGTTTACTGCTGCAGGAAGCCAATAAAGCTGCAGATTGGCTTGCGAAGGTGCACAAAACTAAATCACTATCTCAAAATTGGAGGTCATTTTCTCCTCCAGCTCTTTCGGAAATTTTATGTTCAGAATCTTATCTATCGTCTTCTTGTAATTCTCGTATTTTATGAATGAAAGAAACTATCATTTCCAATACCGTATGCAATTAAACATGTTAAATTTGGCATAAATGGGTTCGTGTCGACCCATTTTATGACACGTTTACATTCATATCTTAGATTGGTTGACCCACTTAATCTGCTGAAACACGAATCAACAAACTTAGGTTAACGGGTCATTTGTTTCAACGGGACATAATTAGACATGTCAAACACTCATATTTTAAGACTTCTTTATTATTTAAAGTTTATAAGGATAACACCCATGTCAAAAAGAAACAGATAAAATAAAAGCATATGAAGAAAGAGAAAAGTCATTAAACAAAATGAAAAACTAATTCAATGGTACACTTTAGATTAACGTAAAGTGAAATTTCTTATATTTTCTAGAAATGTGTTAATAGTGTTTAACACAAATTATCCCGCATAAATGTGTTTTGCATGTGTGATGTGTACATAAGTTAAAGCGAGTACTCTTGACTCTTGTGACTCACCTACGGTGATCCTATATTGCAATTAGCAAACAATTAGTATCTATGATGCACTCACAAGTACATATTGGACACAAAATGCAATAACACTCAGCACATGTTAACACCATTTGGTCCACCCCCATCTCACGGTTTTAACCGATGGCAAGTCAGTATCGTGCAGGTCACTTCCGCCTATCACACATAGCCAGACTTCCAAGGAACCCTCTTACCCCACTTCAAGCTTCCCAATCCGGGGCATCTAGGGAACACACAATATCTTAGGAAACCCTCCCGACATCCATTCCAGGCCATCATTAGGGAACTTCTGGGGAATCCTGTTATCCCCTAGACATATAGACACTGGTGAATCCTATCACCCCCCCAAACCTGAGGTATTGGAGAACCTTGTTACCCCCTAAGTAATCCAATCATATTGCTACAAGTTGTCATCCATAGCCTCATACTTGTCCACCATTGCACACTTGGCATACACATGATGTGGCATTGCATTAATTTCATGCATAGGTTATAACATGCAACTATTGCAACACTTAATACCTCATTCACACTCAATAGCCAGAAATTACATATTCTGCCAGTACATTAAATAATTAGAAAACATCATCAAATGACATTACATCATAGTGAATCATATCTTGGTGGAAAGTTCAAAGTGCGCTGGTTGACTCTTAAGAAGACATCATTTCAAGATTCCCTTGTTTTCCCCTCATAAAAACCCCATCTTTAAATCAGTTAGAAAAGGGAAGTTTTGTCCGATTTTGGAAACCACTTCGATTAAAATAGTAAATGACATTCAAAAATTATAATTTTTGGATATTTTATAGAAACGATCTTCACAAAGAATTTTCATGAAGAGCACTAGGTTAAAATAGATATGCAAGCTTGGATTTCTTTTGCTTGAACCTGAGGCAAAACAGATTAGCAAAACAGAATAGGTAGGTCTTTGGAAATGGGTTTCCACAAAATTAAAATCACCTGTAAAAATTCTCATTTTTGGCTATGTTGTAGTATAAAACAACTTTTGTGAAGAAAGCTCATCAATATTCTAACTATAAGAATCCATGGAAAATCAAGAAGTTGTAAAGTTCACCATCTCGACGGTACTGGACAGTAGGAAACTGAAGAGAAATACGACTATTTGGCCATCCAAATTGACTAAAAAAATCTGAAATTCAACTATGCTAAACTTTGGGATGTTAGAAACAACTTTGAAGAAGGAAATTTCTTGAGATCGTATCTAGAAAAGTTTCAACAAAAATAACAAATCAAAAGGTACCACATGCACATGATTTTCTGGGCTTAACTTGTACACCGACTCCATTCTTTTGTCACCTCATCAACATCCACTCACCAAAAAAAAAAAAAAAAAAAAAAAAAACACGACAAGGTAAAACAGCCATACAAGACTTCATCTCAAGTTCATTTCACAACCATAAGCCACAGATAACACATGCAAGGCTTAAACTTGGCATAAAACTTACTGTCTAAGCCATCTTAGGCTAGGTCATTGACATGCAAGCTCAAAATTTACTAGAAATCAAAACGCATCTTGTAGAAATGAGTCAAGCCTCTTATAAGACTAGACCAAAGTCATTCATCGGCGAATCATCAGCTTGATTGCTCGAAACTCAATGAAAAACAACAAAATCGAACAAACAACACATCAAGCACCATAACAACCTCAACCATGACCTAAGCTAGCAAAACTAAGAGAAAGAGAGATCAAGAGACTTAGGAATAAGTCCCATCTCCTTGTCTTGAGATTAAACTTCACATGTGATGAGGATTTGAGCAAGAAACGGCAAGAAAAGAGAAGAAAATAGAGAAGATATTGATATTTCCTCCCTGTTAACTTAATTCCTTTATTGAATTCTCGCTAATTTAGTGGGCGAAAATTCAGGATGCCACAAACATAGCCATCTTTCTACCTAAAGAACACAACCTCAAATCATACCTAAATTCCAACTTCCAGAAGTCCCTGTTATAGCGATCTCATACTATTGGCCACTAACCGAGGAACTTGAAAATATAAAAGATGAATGGAATGAGCAATTACAACTCAATGAGTAATATATTTTTTCTAAGAAAATTGAGCACTGACTATGCATATTTGCAAAACCAAGCCACAGCTCATTTAACCCAAATCCATAATATAACAAAATATCCATTTCACAATAATGTTAAAATAAATATCAATAGTCCAACCCATTGATCAATTTTTAATTACTTGTTAATGGTTGATTTCATTGACCAAACTCATATCACATCACACGCCAATAGTTCATTCTGTTAGCCAATCTCCTACTCACATATCAACTATGGTCACACGTAACACTTCGTGACAAGGCAACCAAGTTCCTCTCTTGGCAAGGTCTTCGACTATATTATAAACTAGTATATATACCTACAAGCCCCTTAATAGGTTCACTGTGATATTGAGCACTAACACAAACTCACAACAACATCATCCACAATTCACAAGTTAATTTAGAATCAATATCACATAATAGTTTTATAAACAAAAAAAACATATAATCTTGTGCCCCGTTCAACAAATAGAACACATCTCTCAAACCAACACATAACCTTTCAAAACTCAACTCATTCCCTAGAAATACTTTTCATACAATCTTTCTCAAATAATTAGACTACCTATCAAAAGTCATTTCAAAATCTATTTCATAAACTAGGTTCATGAATTACCTCTCTCTCTCTCTCTCTCTCTCTCTCTCTCTCTCTCTCTCTCTCTCTCTCTCTCTCTCTCTCTCTCTCTCTCATAACCTTTCACAACTCTTTTTTAAAACATTTGTCAAATCATTTACAAATTCCAAATTGTAGTAAATGCCCAATCCAGAATTTTTTTTTTTTTTTGCAACAAACATGCTCTTTTATAATTCATAATATATTGAATATTTATAGCTTTTAAAACATGAGGTTAAAAGTGAGATAGCTAGTATAAGCACCTAGAGGGGGGTGAATAGGTGTAAAAGAAATACATTACAAAAATAGGGTTAGGGAAGAAATCAGAAATAGAAAATTTCTACTTCTCGATTTCTCCTCCATTTCTATTTCGGAATAGAAACCTATTACAGAAATAAAAAATTTCAGTAACGTTATCAAACAAGTTTCTGTTCCAGAAATTGATCTGGAACAGAAAAATCATTTCTGAAATAGAAATAATTTTATCATGCACCCCCTCAACGGCTGCAAATCTTCTAGATCTGAACCGTCTAATGGGTATATTGGAAGACGATTCTCTGGGATATTGTCCAACGGGTAGTTTGGAAGTGGAGGAGTATTTAAGGAGATCATGGACCGATGAGCAAGTAAGAGACGGAGCGTAGAATTTATAATTCCAAAGTCTGAGCGACTTTCGATCATATACTTGTCTCTTGAGAGCTTAAACGTTTGTGATCGTAAGAGAACTACCAAAAGAGTGACTTAGTGAGATAGTGTGATCTACTACTAATTGTTTGCACTCAAAGTTATAATCTATTGTTGATTGCATAGTGGAATCCAGCCAAGAAGGCTGTTAGCGTGGGAGAGTGGACGTAGGCTTGGATTAAGCCGAACCACTATAAATCTTGTGTTCTTATTCTCTTCATTAATTCATTTATTTTACTTGAAATTTATTTTATTCCGCATATATTTGCCAAGGTTTATTTTATACACCTATTCACCCCCCTCTAAGTGTTCATACTAGCACTCTCAGTTGGTATCAGAGCCAAGTGCTCGGTTTATAAAAGTGTTTTTACTTTTGAGCTAAAGATTCTTTATCGCTAGTATATTGGCACCAGGACTTATGGAAGGGCAAAGCAACACAAGGTCACCATATTTCGATGGAAGAAAATACAAGCAGAATGGCCAGAAAAGAATAATAAAAGAAGATGATGAGCAAGGAAATTTATGCTTGATTAAGACATTCGAACTGAAATCGACTCAAACACAGACTCAGAATCGAGTGATTTAGACACAGACTCAGAATCCAATGGGGAAATGGAGGAAATAAAGGAAAAGAAGAAGTTGGTAATGAATGTTTTTGGGCACATAATTCTCATTATGCTTGAAATTAGATATATCATTGATTGATTCATATTTTATAATGATCATATTTTTCTTTATGGAAGAAAGAATCGTATGATTTGTTTTTGTGATTTGTGAGTTGAGATTTGATTTAGTACGTGTGATTATTTGAGATAATTCAGATTATTTTGTCTAATTTTATACTTTAGATTTAATCATATTTTGCAAAGTAAAAATCTGTTTTACGTGATGATGCAAGATATTCTTAGATATTCAAAGATTTTGTACTCTCTGTTTTTATTGTACTATGACTAAGTGAGAATTTATTTTTCAAAATATCATTGTGCATAAAATATTCTTTCTTTGAATACTTTGTTATGATGAATTAAGAAAGAATATTATTTATCTGTGGAGATTTTATATTTTGCTCTAACGTCAAGGATTTGGATCCAAATTGATGGATACCAAAAAGGGAAATGAGTTGATTGCAGGAAATTCTTTAAGGGAATGATGATTGCGAATCTATGCAAATTTTGGTGCAATCAGAAAAATATCTCCTACGAAGATTGGTAATGATTTATTTTAACGGTATATTTGAAACATATACCCGGGTAAGAGAAATTTTTTATCATCCCGCATTGCAAATTTCTACGTGTATTTATCATGATTTTGGATGATTGTTTATTATATTGAAAATATCTTTTATCATAAATATAAGGTTTGCGATTTTTACGTGATAGAAATATCTATTTTCTTTTTACAAAATGCATATCTGAAATTTATGCTCAAGGAAATCTCTTTGATCTTGAAAGATATTACTACATATTCATGGATATTCTTGCTATATTCTTAGAAGATATATTATATCTAGCAAGTTTGATCAGCAAATAAAAGGAAGATATCAAGTGACATTTTTTTTGCAAAGATGGTTATTCATTATACAAGAATTTGCAGGTAACAAAAGAATCTTCCATATGAATTTTGGTAAGCTTGATCGGAAAATTATGAAGATTCTATTCTATCTTTTGGAAGTTCAAAAATTCTATTCATTGTGCAAATTTTTTTCTTTATTGAGGAAATTCCTTATGTGTCGAACAAAAGGTTGAGTGGTTCTGAATTTTAATTTTATATATGCTATTCAATTTATTTATTTGAAGAAATGGCATTATATATTACGTGGATATTATTTGTGGAAAAAGTTTGTTAAGTTGATGCAGGTTGAATTCGAGAAGAGCTTGATTGAAGAAAATAAATTTTTGCTTCGAATTTCAAAATACAAGTGATCGTTGCGGATGTTGTCGCTACGAAGGAAATAATGGAAAAATATTATGCTCAACGTGCACAAACAACAATTGTTTCTATCCACAAATATTGTCATGATCACAGGGGAGAAAGCAAATCCAAAAGAAAAGGAAAAGAATCGTGATCATTTCAAAAATGCAACAAATTGAGGGGGAGTTTTGATCAATTTTGGAAAAATCTTTTTGAATTGATCGTGATCTTATTATGGATGGAATGAAAGGTAAATGTGTTAGAATTTGTTCAAAAAAATCCGGTTAGTACATCTTTTATTACATTTTGTCATTAACAAATCTATTACTGATATTATCATTTTATTATGACAAAAAGACGCGTGAATTTCATGATGCATCTGTAATTTTTATTGGATATTTGCTGATATATATGATCAAGTGAGCTATATTGCATATCTTTAATATTCGACTTGTTTTATAAAAGCTGATTTTTGAAATTATGCAAGACACATTTGTTATCATTTTATATTCTCTTACGTGAATCCATTATTATCGCTTTTTGACTATGACAAAAAGGGGAGAAGATATGAATATGCATATGTGTTGATTAATTGATATTATTTATTGCATAATATTGAGCTACGATTATTTTATATATATATATATATATATATATATATATATATTGTTATGTTCAATTTATTTGCTATCTTCTAATATCCTTTGATTTAAATTAATATTTTTAAAAGTATGTTTACAAATCTACATATTCAGAGATTGTTTTGTCATCATCAAAAATGGGGAGATTGTTAGGAAATCCCTTATGATGTTTTGAAGATGACAAAATATATCAAAGAATATGCAGATTTGTAAACATGCTTTTAAAGTATTAATTTAAATCAAAGGATACGAGAAGATAGCAAATAAATTGAGCATAACAATATATATAAAAAATAATCGTAGCTCAATATTATGCAATAAATAATATCAATTAATCAACACATATGCATATTCATATCTTCTCTCCCTTTTTGTTATAATCAAAAAGCGATAATAATGGATTCACGGCGAAAGAAGAATATAAAATGATAACAAATGTGTCTTACATAATTTCAAAAATCAGCTTTTATAAAACAAGTTTAATATTAAAGATATGCAATATAGCTTCACTTCGATCATATATATCAGCAAATATCCAATAAAAATCACAGATGCATCATGAAATTCACGTACCATTTTTGTTATAATAAATGATAATATCAGTAAGAGATTTGTTAATGACAAAATATAATAAAAGATGCACTAACCGGATTTTTATTGGATATTTGCTGATATATATGATCGAAGTGAGCTATATTGCATATCTTTAATATTCGACTTGTTTTATAAAAGCTGATTTTTGGAAATTATGCAAGACACATTTGTTATCATTTTATATTCTCTACGTGAATCCATTATTATCGCTTTTTGATTATGACAAAAAGGGGGAGAAGATATGAATATGCATATGTGTTGATTAATTGATATTATTTATTGCATAATATTGAGTTACGATTATTTTTTATATATATTGTTATGCTCAATTTATTTGCTATCTTCTAATATCCTTTGATTTAAATTAATATTTTTAAAAGCATGTTTACAAATCTGCATATTCAGAGATTGTTTTGTCATCATAAAAAATGGGGAGATTGTTAGGGAAATCCCTTATGATGTTTTAAAGATGACAAAATAAATCAAAGGCTACTAACATATTTGATGGTTGAGTAATAGACCATGCAGATGATAGAACATGTAAATGATATTGTCAAAGTCTGAAGACGGCCAGAAGACTGAACGTAACATATGTCCAAAGTATATTATGAAGATTTCTAGACACGTGTCAAAGTCTGAAGACTGCCAGACTTTAGTGTCAAAGTCTGCTCTACATCAAAAGTTTGTCAACTCTGACTAATTCCAGACTGAACATGAATGATGAACCAGAAGACAGACTCTATGCTGAAGTTGAACTAGAAGATAGATTCTATTCTGAAACTAAACTGGGTACAGACCTTAAAGCTAAATCTGTTTAGAAGCAGATATGTTTAGACCCAGATTGTAAAGTCTACAGACTTAGATTGTAAAGTCTATTGCTCTCAGACTTTACATTCAGATTCGATTAAACATAACTCAAGCCCAATCATATAACGACTAGTGATTTGGTTTGGATTCCACATCAAGATTGATTTGATTGATTCAATCTAATTGATTGATGATTGGATCTTGAAGACAAGAACTTTTTATATGAAGAAGCTTTACTTATGGAAACCAAGATTTCGTTTGTATGGGCGATCGGAATCAATTTGGGATTCTACCTTTGTCACTCAACGGTAACCAAATCTTCTAGATACACAGCTGTCCAATGGGTATATTGGAAGACGATTCTCCGGGATATTGTCCAACGGGTAGTTTAAAAGTGGAGAAGTATTTAAGGAGATCATGGACCGATGAGCAAGTAAGAGACGAAGCGTAGAATTTATAATTCCAAAGTCTGAGCGACTTTCGATCATATACTTGTCTCTTGAGAGCTTAAACATTTGTGATCGTAAGAGAAATACCAAAAGAGTGGCTTAGTGAGATAGTGTGATATATTACTGAGTATTTGCACTTAAAGTTGTAATCTCTTGTTGATTGCATAGTGGAATCCAGCCAAGAAGGCTGTTAGCGTGGGAGAGTGGACGTAGGCTTGGATTAAGCCGAACCACTATAAATCTTGTGTTCTTATTCTCTTCCTTAATTTCTTTATTTTACTCGAAATTTATTTTATTCCGCATAGTTTCTCATGATAAGTGAGCAATACTAAATGAACAATAGAAAGAAAGTTCGCATTTTGTTAACAAAACGAATTATGATCAAAGTAAAAGAGAGTAAATGAGAGAAAATAAACACAGAAATTATAGTGGTTCGGCTTTTCCAAGCTTACGTCCACTCTTCCGCACTGAGAATCCACCGGCTGCATTTCACTATGAACAAAAGAGTTGTTACAGCAAAACTCTCCCTTGATTCCACAGTGTAGATACTCTACCACACTTCCTCAAGGTTTCTCAAAGATATATACTCTCTTTTGTGTACAAGATTTCGCTCAACAAATGAATTGACTAAAAATAAAGAGCTTTAGATTTTGGAATTCTTCTATCGCACACACACATAAAACAACTGGAACGTCTTCCTTATATACTCTTTTATGCCATCATACCCGTTGGCACTTACCAAAGGAATTTTTCCAATCTACCCGTTGGACATAATCAATTAGGAAGATCTTCGAGCTATTTAAGGAGCATGAAGATAGCCCATCAATCATGCTTGCCCATACAATCAGGATCTTGATTTTCATAAGTAGAACCTTCCAAGTATACTTCGCTAATCAACGGATCCACAATCCCTGAATCAATCTTGATTTGAATGATGGATTCCGACATGCTATATTCAACCAAGAGATCTTCTCCAGTTGATAAAGCCAAATCCTTAACGACACATCCAGTTCTGGATAAGTCTTCTTTGACGGACTAAAAATTGTCAATGAGGATAGACTTTGAGTCTTGAGTCTGGCAGTCCGGAGGTCTTCAGACTTTGATGAAAGAGTCTACAAGTCTTCAGACTAGACTAATGAAAACGTTTTGTCAGTTTCAAAACACTTAAGGAAGATTTCTTCAACAATCTCCCCCTTTTTGATGGTGACAAAACTTTCGTGCAGATTTGGATATCTTTGACTTGCAAAACATTACTCAAGCAAATATGGATATCTCACATAGATAAATGGCTTAATAACACTAGAATCTGCATCCACAAAAGGTAGATTAGTTCTTTAAATAAGCAAAGCCATGAGATATTAACAGTGCTTAAGATAAACAACATTCAAATAGTCAAACTCAAATCAAGTCCAAATCCAAACAGCCAAACACAAAAGTCAAGTCAAAACAAAACATCATAATAGTCAAGAGTTCAAAGATTCAAAATCAAATCTGCACCACATCTCTCCCCCTTTTTGTCATCATTAAAAAGGTAGAGATGAAAAGAGAATGGAATTTAAGATTGCTTGGGAACACGAACAAGCTGGAAATCTCCCATTGACTGAACAATCCCTTCCAGCTTTTTCAAGTCCTCCTTCAGTTGCGCCACATCTTCACCCTTAGCAGTTGCTTGAACTTGAAGAGCAAGGGCTTGAATTTGATCATTCAAAGAAACTGAAGAAGCTTGACTTGCAGTCTGCAAGTTCTGTACTTCGTATCCCAGAGCATATATTTGACCCCGCATCTCTAAGAGAACATCAAGAATTCTGCGAAAATCTGCTGAATTATCAGTCTGAGTACTGGCTTCTGCACGATCAGACGGTATAAAGGCAGATGATGGTAAATCGGCATAATCACGCAGATTAGGCGATGAAACATCATGTCCCTCCTCAGGAAATTGAGATGCATAGATGTCATCTGGATCTACTGGAGAGCGGCTTACTCCTTCACTGGTAACAGGGTAAGAGGACATTCCTCTTTTCTCAGGATCTCCCTTTGTTTCCATGCCTTCATGTGGAGAAGAGTGTTCCTCATGCTCTGCTTCCGCTTGATCTCCTCTCTCCTCTACTTCTTCTTCTTCAATTCTTTCCTCCTCTTCATCTTCTTCATCTGCTTCTCTCTCCTCTGCTTATCTTTCCTCTGCCTCCAAATTTTCTCTTTCTCCAGTTCTCTATTATGTCTCATTCGTGTCTTTTTCTTGTCTTCCGTTGATTCTGGAACAGAACGACTCAAGTTCTTCAATGCCATTGCAGAAATGGTAATATCATCCTCATCCTCTTCATCTTCAATGATGAGAGCTTTTCTCTTCTTGGATGAAGCAACCATGGGCTCCTTCCCTTTTCTCTTTGCAGCCGAAGAGATTTGATGAGTCTTGACAGGGGTTTTCTCCTTGAATTTCTCCAACGTCTTGTTGAGTTCCTTTAGACGCATTTTGGAGACCATTTTTAGTCCCACCACCATTTGATTGCACGTTCGAACATAAATAATTCGGGGAGGCTGAACATTCAAATGTCTGAATAACTTTGTCACAAGAGCTGGATAAGGAAGTTGACCCTTGTTCTTCACCACTGCCCTGTATATGTGGAACATAATAGTGTGTGGAAGAGAGAATTTTTTCTCAGCATTAATGGCACACATTAGCTTTGCCTCCGAATTTGAAACGTCGGTCTTTGAAGTTGATTTTGGTCTAAGGCAATTAATCACAATCTTGTGAAGCAGAACGTTGGTCGCATTCATTCTCATATAGGAAATCTTTCCCTCTGTCATTCTATCCTGAACAAGCTCCAACGTTGCATGAGCAATAAACACACTAATGGGTTGATATCTCCCTCTTTCAACCCCAATCGCATCAACCAATGTATTCATGTCAACCACATAATCTTGATCTCGAACACTAAAAGAGAATCTATTTGCATCCAAGAAATTGATATTCGAATAGAAATAAGCAGTAAGTTCAGCATACGCTTCGGTAGATTCACAACAAAACTGTTCAAGTTGAAGAAGACTGAATTTCTCTCGCAGATTGACATTCACAGAGTCAAGAAAATCAAAATCCACACTTCTAGGGTTTATTACCCCACGCTTCAGCAACTTAGAGTACAGTTGCTTGTGTTCCTCCAATCGAAACAAGTCTATCCTTTTACTCCGAATTTTTGCCGCAACACCCATTCTCAGTTTAAACTGACTGTACAACTTGTTATCATCATTCCTATCTGGTTGATTAAATCCTCCAACCCGTGGATCACTTGGGATATTAGCAAAAGCTTCTTCCGCCGACCCCGCAGGGGCAATTCCCAAACGTTCCATTGTGCGTAAAAAGAAAGTTTCATTTCTATACCCTTTGTCTTTTAGAAATTCATCAATGTGGTTCAAAGGAGTACCACCCTTCTTCAAAGCACAATAAAGCTTGTAGGTAAAAGAGGGCTTATGAATTCTTACAGGTTTTGTGTCTTCGATTATTTCTTCATCTTCTCAACGTACAACATCCTGAGATCTAGAGGGAGGAGATGGACCATGCTGAGAATGTTGAGGGTTCTGTTGCTGATTAAGAGATTCTTCTTCTTCGGTTAGATCAAAGTGCGTAGGCCCCTCACATATTTGCTGTGGTCCCCTGTTCACAATCCTTGAAGACTTTCTTTGGAAAGACATTTTTCACAGTTTTTGAGAGATTTCAAGCTTGTTTTCCCAAGAAAGATGACAACTTTTCGAGGATTAAACAAGAGAAGAAGACAGAAATGGAAGATCGGTGCTCTTTTAGGGTTTTTGAGAGTAAAATGAAGAGGAATCAACAGTATATAAGACAGTCGAAGAGAGACATACGGAACGTCATAAAAGAAAGTATAAAGATGCCTTTTAAAAATAACTGCATTTTTCAAAAAATTAGATAACTATCATTTCAAAAATAACTTTTTTTTCGAAAAGGAAAGATTGCAATAATCACATAAATTTAAAGATAGCAATAATCAATCATGGGTTGATGATCGTACCTTTTCGAGATTTGATTCGAGAGATAATAAAATAAAATAACTTACGAAATAAAATCTTGATCGTCTAAGTCTGAGAGTCTCTAGACTTTTACTTTTTCAAACCTCAAGATGTTGAGTTTGAAACGAATAACTTCAAATTGATTTTTCTCCAAATGCTTTGTAAATATGTCCGCCAGTTGATTCTTTGAGTCAACAAACTGAATCGAAACTTCTCCATTTTGAACATGATCTCTAATGAAGTGATGCCAAATCTCTATATGTTTTGCTCTTGAGTGAAGAATTGGATTCTTGGTGAGATTGATTGCATTGTGTTGTCACATTTAATCTTCGTACATGAATCTTCAATTCTAAAGTCTCTTAGTTGTTGTTTTATCCACAGAATTTGTGAACAAATAACTCTCAAGAGTTACATATTTTGCTTCTGTTGTAGAAAGAGTTACTGTACTTTGCTTTCTTGAAAACCAAGATATTGTCCTGCTTCCAAGTAGTTGACAAGTACCCGATGTGCTCTTTCTATCAACTCTGCATCCGGCTAGGTCTGCGTCTAAGTAGTCAAGAAGAATAAAGTCTCCATTTTTAGGATACCAGAGACCCAAAGTTGAAGTTAAGGCAATGTATTTGATAATACGCTTTGCAGCACTTAGATGAGATTCTTTAGGGTCTGCTTGAAATCTGGCACAAATGCAAACACTAAACAAGATGTCAGGTTTAGAAGCAGTAAGATAAAGAAGTGAACCAATGATACTCTTGTATAGCTTCTGGTCAACTTTCTTTCCTCCTTCATCTTTGTCTATCTTCAAGGAACTTGACATTGGTATATCGGTCTTTTTGCAATTTTCCAGTCCAAACTTTTTGACAAAATCATTAGCATATTTTTCTTGATGAATAAAAGTTCCTTCCTTCAGTTGTTTCACTTGAAGCCCGAGAAAGAAAGTTAGTTCACCTATCATGCTCATTTCGAATTCATCCTACATAGACTTAGAGAATTTCTTGCACAAACTTTCATTAGAGGATCCAAAAATAATATCATCAACATATATTTGAACAAGCAGAAAACTTTTGCTTTCTCTTTTAATAAATAGTGTAATGTCTAATTTACCTTTGACAAAGCCGTTTTAAATTAAAAACTTACTTAGCTTGTCGTATCAAGCTCGGGGTGCTTGCTTTAAATCATATAAAGCCTTTTTCATTATGAATACAGAGTTTGGTTTCATTGGGTCTTCAAACCTAAGTGGTTGTTCCACATAGACTTCCTCTTGGATAAATCCATTCAGAAAAGCACTTTTGACGTCCATTTGAAATAACCTGAAATTCTTATAACAAGCAAAAGCAAGTAATAATCTAATTACTTTTAATCTTGCTACTGATGCGTAAGTCTAATCATAATCTATCCCTTCTTCTTGCGTATATCCATTGGCCACGAGTTTTGCTTTGTTTCTTACGACCTTTCCTTTCTCATTCATCTTGTTCTTGAAAACCCATTTAGCTTCAATAATAGATTTACCTGTCGATTTAGGAGTCAATTCCAAGACATCATTAATACTGAATTGCCTGAATTCTTCTTACATAGCTTCAATCCAGCTTTCATCAGATAAAACTTCTTCTATGTTTTTGAGTTCTATTTCAGAAATAAGAGCCACAGCACTAGACTCTTCGCGCCTTTTGGATCTTGTGCGAATTCCTTCATTAATATCACCAATAATGAGATCTTTGGGATGACTTGACTTATGCTTTCAGTTGCTGGTCGATTTGTCAAATTGTTGATCATTTTCTTCATTTGAATCTTCGACAATCATTTGTTGCTGGTCTTTTGAAATCTGAGCTGTTTCTGAAGATTTAGACTTTGTAGAGTTTGGAGCAGGTTCAGATTCTTCAAGATGAGTTTGAATAGATTCATTTTGCATAGAATCTTGGAATTTGACATTTATTGATTCCTCCATAGATTGAGTCTTCTTGTTGTAGACTTTGTAAGCTTTGCTTGTGGTTGAATATCCAAGGAAGATGCATTCGTGATTTTTCTTCAAACTTGCCAACTCGATCATTTGCATTTTTCAATATGAAGCATTTACATCCAAACACATGAAAATATGAAACAATCGGCTTCTTTTCTTTGAATAACTCATAGGGGGTTTTCTCCAGAATAGATCTTAGAAAAACTCTATTAATGATATAACATGCTGTAGAAATTGATTCAGCCCAAAAACGTGAAGAGATGTTGCTTTCAATTAAAATAGTTCTAGCCATTTCCTGAAACAATCTATTCTTTCTTTCCACGACTCCATTTTGCTTTGGAGTATATGGAGAAGAGAACACATGCTGAAAACCAGATTCATCACAAAATCTTGTAAAGTCATCATTTTCAAATTCGCCTCCATGGTCAGTTCGTATACTTGAAATAACATACCCCTTTTTTTTTTTTTTTCATTTTTGACCTTTTTTAGCAAACTTTTCAAAGTATGAAAATGTTTCAGACTTACTTGCTAGGAAATATATCTAAGTGAATCGTGAGTAGTCATCCACAATTACTAGGTACTATTTCTTACCTCTAATGCTTTGAGTTCTGGTTGGTCCAAAGAGATCCATATGCAGAAGCTGCAGTACACGGATAGTTGAAACTTGATTTATTGGTTTAAAGGAGTTTCTTACATGTTTTCCCAATACACATGGTGTATATAGATCAGTCTTTTAGTATGACAAATTAGGTAGACCACGAACAAGCTTCTTTGCTGAAATTTTGGCTATTTGCTTCATATTGATGTGCCCAAGTTTTATGTGCCATAAGTTTGCTTTGTCTTGTATTGAGATTAGACATTAGGTTTCATCTGGTTTGACATCCAAGAGGTAGATATTTCCATGTCTTCGACCCATGAATGACTGAGTGGAATCTTTACTGGTTCTTGAATATATTCCCCCTTGAAAGTTGATTTTGAAACCAATGTCGCACAGCTGACTAATACTAAGCAAATTGTAGTTGAGTCCTTCCACTAAGGAAACATTACTGATTATGAGGCTTCCAATCTTTACAATTCCGAATCCCACAATTCTTCATTTGCTGTTTCCTTCAAATGAAACTTTTCCACCATTTACTTGAACAAGTTTTATGAAGCAATTTGAATCTCTTGTCATATGTCTTGAGCATCCACTATCCAGATACAATTTTACCTTCTTATTGATAGTAACCTACATTTAAGAAAGAGACTCAAGCTTTCTTTAGTACCCATATTTCCTTGGGTCCATTGATGTTAGTATGATATGTAGTCTTTGCCCATACTTTCTTAACAGGTTTCTAAACCATAGGACATTCTTTATCAAAATGATCTGAATTATTGCACTTAGAACATCTTAGAGTATTATGACCTACTGATTTTACAAAAAAAATTTGGAAATGATTTTTGTAAGCATCTCTTGTAGGTCTTTGCTTAATTCTTTCCTTTACTTTAGGAAAATCAATTAAAGGAATGGTTTCCTCAGTCATTCCCAAACCAGATTTATTGAAATAAGGTCTTTGTGCTAAGAGAATTTTCTCAAGTTTCTCAAATCCAAAAGAAAATCTTTTAGAAATATTTGAGATGTCATTTTTTAAAAATACATTTTCTTTCGAAAGGTTGTCTTCATTTACTTTTAGAGTAGTAACACTCATGTCCAAACATTTAACTTTTTCTTTCAAAACATTTTCCTGTTGTTTTAGTGGCAAAATTTTCTTTTTTAAGTTCGGAAATCATTTTAAAAGAAGTCTTGAGACTAAGACACAACTTATCAATGTATTTAGAAACTTTATGAGGGATTTTCAAATTACTCACATCAAATTCACTGTCTGAATCTGAGTCTGTCTTGGAGTTTAAATCTAAATCCGATTGTTCCATTAGACATATATTGGCATAATCATCATCACTTTCTTCACATTCTGTATCACTCTATGTTTCTGCTTTGAGAGCCTTTCGATATTTTTCAGTTTTTCCTTTCTTCTTCCTCAGAAAGGGACAGTTGGATTTGATGTATCCATTTTTCTTACATTCAAAGCAGACTACATCTCTATTGGATTCATCATCCTCAACAGACTTAGTCTGTTGCTTTTGAAGCTTCTGTTTCTTTGGATTGAATATTCTTCCTTTTCTATTCATCTTTACGAATCTTCTTATCATGAGAGCAAGCTCCTCATCATCCATATCGTCTTCAGAATCTGTAACATCAGAATCATCATTGGATTTTAATGCAATAGATTTCTTGCCTTTAGGATCTTCGTCTTCATTGATTGCTCCACTTCATAAGACTGAAGAGTCCCAACCAACTTATCGATAAATAGTGGCATGATTCTTTGTGTCTCCCTTATTGAGGTCTTTATGTGATTCCAATCCTTGAAGAGTCCACGCAGTAGCTTGCTTACTTTCATGGGATCAGAAATTGGTTGACCTTGATTTTCAAGGCCATTCACGATTTCTGTAAAACGACTAAACATGTCAGTAATAAATTCTCCTGATTTCATTTTGAAGGCTTCGTATTGACCGAGGAGAATGTTGATTCTGGTTTCTTTCACTCGATCAGTTCCTTCATAGGTGATGTGTAATCTATCTCAAACTTCTTTGGTTGTAACACAATAAGATATTCTGTTATATTCAGTAGGTGACAAAACGTAATATAAAGAATAAATTGCTTTTGCATCAAGATCTTGTCTCTTGGTTATCTCTTCCCGAGTCATTTCACTAGACTCAATAGCTTATTTTCTTCTCTCTGAGACAGGTGCAGCTTTAGGAATGATTCCTTTGTCTACCACATCCCATTCCAGAGGATCCTTTAATCTTAGGAATGTCTTCATCTTGTTTTTCCGTATGTTGTATTCCTTTCCATCAAAGTAAGGCGGTCTGGTATTGCTTTGCCCTTCTACCAGCTCTGGAGCCAATATACTAGCCATGGATCTTTAACTCTAAAGTAAAACACTTCAAATTAAGTGAGTACACAAGCTCTGATACCAATTGAGATAGCTAGTATAAGCACCTAGAGGGGGTGAATATGTGTAAAAATAGTTTCTCGTGATAAGTGAGCAATACTAAATTGACAATAGAAAGAAAGTTCACATTTTGTTAACAAAACGAATTATGATCATAGTAAAAAAGAGTAAGGAAGAGAAAATGAACACATAAATTATAGTGGTTTGGCTTATTCCAAGCCTACGTCCACTCTTCCGCACTGACAGCCCACCGGCTGAATTTCACTATGAACAAAAGAGTTGTTACAACAAAGCTCTCCATTGATTCCACAGTGTAGATACTCTACCACACTTCCTCAAGGTTTCTCAAAGATATAAACTATTTTTTGCGTAAAAGGTTTCGCTCAACAAATGAATTGACTAAGAACAAAGAGCTTTAGACTTTGAAATTCTTCTATCGCGCACACACACAAAACAATTGGAACGTTTTCCTTATATACTCATTTATGCCATCATACCCGTTGGCACTTACCAAAGGAATTCTTCCAATCTACTCGTTGGACATAATCAATTAGGAAGATCTTCGAGCTATTTAAGGAACATGACGATAGTCCATCAATCATGCTCGCCCATACAATCAAGATCTTGGTTTCCATAAATAGAACCTTCCAAGTATACTTCGCCAGTCAACGGATCCACAATCCCTGAATCAATCTTGACTTGAATGATGGATTCCGACATGTTATATCCAGCCAAGAGATCTTCTCCAGTCGATAAAGTCAAATCATTAACGAAACATCCAGTTCTTGATAAGTCTTCTTCAACGGATTAAAAACTGTCAATGAGGATAGACTTTGAGTCTTGAGTTTGGCAGTTCGGAGATCTTTAGACTTTGATGAAAGAGTCTACAAGTCTTCAGACTAGACTGATGGAAACGTTTTGTCAGCTTCAAAATACTTAAGGAAGATTTCTCCAACAAAAAGTTCATAGAAGAGATAGAACTACTCACCTAAGAATGCCCAACCAAAAAACTTGTAGCTAAACGAGCCGACAATCTCGTCTTAACAATAAAACGAGAATCAAGAAACCAAGTAAAACTTTACTTCAATTACGAAACGACTATACTAAGTGTAATCACCAAAAGAAACGACTCTCAAGTGCTAAAGAAACTCTCAACCAAAGTGGATATTCAAAACTATCCATAACATGGAGCTTGAGTGCAAAGCTTTAAAATTTTGATCCAACGTAATCCTTGCTCTAAATTGACTCTCAACAAACCCTATGACTCCACAACTTTGTGATCCATCATTCCCATCATATTCATAGCTCACCCACTCAAGAATTGAAGTTCATGGCTTGAATTTGACAAAACTTCAAATTTGAGCCACAATCCTAAAAATTACTCTAATTAAACAAACAAAATTTACGAACACTTACTAGATATTGCAACATGAAGTCGATTTGGCTTTGTGATGAGTACACGCAAAGCCCCCCTCTCTCTCTCTCTTCCCTTTACTCTTCTTGCTTCTTTCCTCTTATTTCTTTTTCCCTTTTTCTTTTCTTCCCTTCCTCGTGCAAGCTCTTGGTTTCCTTTAAGAATGAGCGTCTCATTCTTTTCTCTTTTCTTCTTTGACTTTTCAACTTTCCTTTTCTTTTTCTTTTTTTCCATGGGTCCCACCACTTCTTCCGAACTGGTCAAAGAATTCAAGTATCACAGCAACAACGAATAGCACTTTCTAGTGAGAAAAACAGTGAAATAACAGGATAATGGGGATAAGTACACTAATTGTGCCATAAGTTGTGTACGGCGCTCACTTTGGTGCCAAAAGTTTCCGTCGGATCACTTAAGTGTCAAATCGGAGGAAAAACGCTCACTTTGGTGCCATCGGCGAAAGATTTCAGCCTCCGGCGAAAGATTCCGGCCAAAATGATTTAAAAAAAAAAAATCGATAAGCCTTTAAATGACGTCGTTTTCGGTCTCCCTTAAGAAAACGACGTCGTTTTGCCGTCCTACGTGGATGGCTTCATGGAAACGACGCCGTTTAGCTTACATGGGGAAGAAATTAGGGTTTCGGGGTCGAAGCCATGGCCATCGTCGGGGTTGGGGTCGAAGTCGGGGTCGAAGCTGCAGCCGCCGAGTGGCCATCATCGAGGTCGGGGTCGGGGTCGGGGTCGAAGCTACGGCCGTCGAGTGGCCATTGTCGGGGTCGGGGTTGGGGTTTGAGCCGCGGCCATCGAGTGGCCATCGTCACAGTCGGGGTCGAGGTCAGGGTCGGAGCTACGACAGCCGAGTGGCCATCGTTGGGGTTGAGGTCGAGGTCGGAGCCGCTGCCGTTGAGTGGCAATCGTCGGGGTCGAAGCCGTGGCTGCCGAGCGCAAGGACGGTCGAGGACGGCAACGGCCGGAGATTAGGGTTTTGAATTGGGGGAGACACCAAACGACGTCGTTTTGGTATTTGGATGCTGACACCACCTCTCCGACGAGCCACGTCGGCGTCAAAAATTAATTAAAAAAAAGGCCACGTCGGATTTCCGGCCAATTTCGTCGGAGTTGGCACCAAAGTGAGCGTTTTTCAAATTTTTTGACACTTAAGTGATCCGACGGAAACTTTTGGCACCAAAGTGGCGCCGTACACAACTTATGGCACTATTAGTGTACTTATCCCCAGGATAATGTGTAGCTTGCAACAGGGTTTTGCCGCTATTTCTTCTTAAATTAGAAAGAATTAACAATGAGAGGGTGACAAAATCAATCGATAATAGCAATTATTAACGAAACTGTTTCACAGGGAATTGACAAACAATGAAGTTCCTTTCACCAAATATAGATCTTTGTTTTTTTCTTATTGAATTGGATTCAATAACAATTCAAAAATGAATTAATTCGTGGAACAATGATAACTAGATCTGGATTAAAATAAAAAGCAAGTACAGGGAATTGATAAATTGATCAATCGATAAACTGGAATTGAAAAGATATATAAGTGTTGATGATTGTGATTACTCTACAATGATTCGACGTTGCTCTTATTTTTCCATTTACAAATTATAATCGCTTACAACCGCACGCCATGGCTTTGGGCGTCACAATTATTTTCTTGGATCATGTTGTGCTTTTTCATAAGCAGTTACAACTCCTCAAGTCCTATAGGGCTTTACCACCGGTTGATATTTCCTTGGCATCTTCATTTGATCTTCTATCTTCAATGGGTCCTGGTTTTATTGTTAACTAACCACCGTTGTATGTCGGTAGCTATTATGGTCCTCAATAATAATGACGTCTCTTGACCATCAACAGCTCAGTGATATTGAATTTGTATTGACATCATATTGATTTTCAACAATTGTGTTAATCGATTTCGTTCTCAACAATTCAACATTGAGAATCATATCAATGTAATGTTGATTAAGGAGATTTGGTTATTTTTTAGTGTCAACATAATTCTTTAAAACATCAAAAAAGCAAGACCAATTACCCATCAAAGATTCAAATAAAACACCGGTTAGACTTTTGGGGTTTCATACTTTACTCTAGCAATTACTTTATGTTCGACCTGTGCCAGCATGCTTTTAATTGTGGTATCAATCATCGACAAATGACCTAGCTGATTTAGGTGACATCAAAATAGGATATTTGTTAAATATTCCTTAACTCTATCAAAGGCAAATTGCTACTTTTCTCTCCAAGCAAAATTTTTATTTTTTTAATCTAAGTAGAGGAGAAAATGCTTATATTTTGCCGAACAAGGTAGCAATAACCCGTTGTAAAAAATTGTTTTCCTATCATCATTTGTAATTATGTTTTGCCTGTCGGTCCTGGTAATTCTACAATGGCTTTGGTGTCATTTCTATTAATTTCAATTCCTCTTTGATTAACCAAAAACCCAAGAAAATTGACAGCTTTTACTCCAAAAACTCATTCAAGAGGATTCTTTTTAATTAAAATTTTTACATCCTAATAATGATTGTTCAAGATAGCTAAGATGACTCATCTTACTAGATTTGACGGTAATATCATCAATGTCGACATCCATAAACTTGCCGATCATTTTATGGAAGATTTTTTTTTTTTGGTCGAAATATTGTAATTTCATTACTAGCCCACTAAAGGGGCATCATCGGTTGGAACATCTAAACATAAGATTAACATGTACGTTGAAATCCATTGTCTTTTGACACATAACTCCAACATTCTCCAATCCTAACGGCATCACTATCCATTTAAATGTACCAATTGCTCCTAGGCACCTAAATGCTGTCTTGACACATCCTCTATGATTATGAAAATTTAATTGTATCCTGAACGGCCATCCACCAAGGATAACATCTCATTGCTTAATGCTAAATTGACCAACATATACCGGCTATCAGCATTTGACACTTGTTCTTTGGAGTTGCTGCATTGACGTTCTTAAAGTTGATGCAGACTCTCAACGTCTTATTCGTCTTTTTCACGTTAACTATGTTAGATAGCCATTCATCATAACGAGTAGTTTTTGTAAACTCTACCTTGACCAGACTATCAATTTCTTCCTTCACCTCTGAAATCACCTTTGCAGTAAAATGCTTTGGATCTTCCTCATGTGGTTCAAATCCCTTTTTAATTGTGAGTATGTTTCACCATGTCTCTTCACAAACCCAATTTTTCATGATAATTCCATGCAATCCTTTTTTTTTTTTTATCGAACTAACTAAACTACTAGGGCTTCCTCCAGTGACCACTCTTCCAACATGGAAGAGAGAGGTGGGGGGTTTGAATCCCCACCTTCTTAGAATGGTTGGGGTGGGGACGAATTAATTTTAGGAATGGGTTTCAACTCCTATGCTCTACAATGAGGTAAGGCAAAAGTCTGAGAGTGAGAGTTAGAATAGGAGTAGAATAGAACTGAAAAAAAAAAAAAAATGATGATCCACTAAAATAAATCAGTCGACGTTGCTCTTCGTCGCTAATGTCGACTTTTCATCAAAGGGTCCTCAGCTTCGCGGTTTTGTTCTCTTCCTTTTGAGGAGATTCAGCAATATAATCGGTGACCTTCAATGATTGTTCAATTTCTTCTGTTAGATAGCAAAAATACCTTTTAGCTAGATCTTCCAATAACTTGTCAGATTTCATATAAAAGATCAAATTCCCAAGTCGGTAGCCCACTTTTTTGAGAATCCATTTAACAAAAACTAATAATACTCAGCTGGCCCTCACGGTCTATATATGTACATGCTCAGCTTAACTGCGACATCCATGCTAATCAATTCTTTAATCAAGATGAGAAGACTCTGTCAAGCGTGAAATGATTCTATCATTTATTTAGCAGACATGTTCAGCCATAAATATCAAAGCACGCCAGATTATCGATTCCTTTTTCTCTTTTTTATTTCATTTTGGATCAGCAACAGCCGAACCGAATCATTCTACTCCAACTTTCCTTGTATGAAGCGGAACAAGCAAATGAAGGAAATCAAGGAAAAATTGTCGAAAAAAAATAAATTTATTGTACTTTTGCTAATTCAATTCTAGACCTCTTAACCATGCCAATTAAACCCCAAATCTTTTTACCTTTTGCAAATTAAATATATCCAGCTAATTTTGACCAAAAATGACTCATGCAAAGCTAACCATTTTACATGGCATGATTAGTGTTGATGTGGAAATTTTTTAATAATATATTAATATTTTTTTCAAAATTTTATTTTATTTTATTTTTCCTTTTATTCTTTTCTTCTCTTTTTCTCTTATTTCCTCTCTCTCTCTCTCTCTTACCATTTTTCTCTTCTTTCTCTTTTTCTCCCTTTTCTCCCTTCTCTTGTCATTGCCAAGCCTCGTTGATGGCCAATAGAGATCGTTGGCCTTAAGCGAGGGCCGCCCTCACCTACTCTCTCCCAATTTGGCGAGGGTGTCTCTCACTTGAGACTAGTGGAGGGAAAAAGAGAAAAAAAGAAGATAAAAGAAAAAATAAATAAATACGTAAAGATTTAAAAAATAAAAGAAGGAAAAAAGCAAAAAAAAAAATTTAAAAAATTAGAAAAAATTTAAAAATAAAAGAAGGAAAAAAGCAAAAAAAAAAATTTAAAAAATTAGAAAAAAAAAAAATTAGCAAAAATAAATATAAAAAATTAGAAAAAAAAATATTAAAATAGTATAAAATATTATTCATGTTAGTGCTAGTCATGCTATGTAAGATAGTTGACATCCATATCAGCAATTTTCATCCAAAATTGGTCGAATGAACTCAATTGATAAAATGTGAAAAAGTTTAAGACTTAATTTGACACAATTAAAAGGTTTCATAACTGAAATAGAAGAAAAAATTCAAAAATAAAAGAAGGAAAAAAGCAAAAAAAATATAAAAAAAATTAGAAAAAAAATATAAAAATAGTATAAAATATTATTCATGTTAGTGCTAGTCATGCTATGTAAGATAGTTGACATCCATATCAGCAATTTTCATCCAAAATTGGTCGAATGAACTCAATTGATAAAATGTGAAAAAGTTTAAGACTTAATTTGACACAATTAAAAGGTTTCATAACTGAATTGACAAAAGTGTAATGGATTTAAGACATTTTGGATAGTTTTCCTAGAAAATTAACGTTTGTCAAATTTTTCCAATTTGGTTCGGTTTACAATCTCCACAAACTTCTATGCAATAGGTGCACTCAGGTTTTGTTGGGGAAATTGTGTAATTAGTCTTAAAATTTTTAATTTTCCAATTTAGTTTTAAACTATTGAGAGAAATTTCAATGTAGTTCTTTTGGCTAAGTTTCACTAGAGATCACTGGCGTGGTGGTGTGCCACGTAAGACAGTTAACTGAGTACTGAATTGTAAATCTTGATAATTTTCAGAGATGAAAATAGATTTAAAAGCATGTTTATCAATGTGACCCTTTTGGTACCCTAAGAAAGGATGTGTCGTCCTTTCTTTGTCACTGTGAGCAGATAATGCTAGAGTAGGAAACTTAGAGATAGTTTTTCGATACCATTTTACTGCATCTTTAGATCATTAATGCATCCATGGGAGTAACGACATAAACATATAGGGCTGAGCATCACTCCACGATTGACCCTGGATGAACCCCAACCCAGTTGATCCTTGTTCTTAGGGGGACTTAGCCTGGTCTCTGGTCCTGTATTGTGCAAGGTTATTGTGTGAGGTTAGTCCTTGATCCTAAGGCTTTAGGATTGGTCTACCCCGACCACTTTGTAGATATATATGTATTATAATCCAAAATCCTAGTATATAACTTAAAGTGTCTAGTGCCTCTACCTTTTTTGTCATATTTATAACCCAATCCAACTCAAACTAACTGTGTGTGTTGTGTGTGTGTGTGTAATTCATAATTTATATTACGTATTTTTAACATTTTATTGTTTAATTTTATTTCTCGTGTTCATCTTTAATGGTTTGTTACTTTTGGTAAGTGAGATTTATGTTATTGCCTTTTCTTGTATTTCCATTTGTTATACACTGGTGTTCATAGTTTGCTTGCTCAATATCACATTATCAATGGATATGTAATCTTAAAGAGTTTGTTCTTTCAAGGAATACAAAAAATGAAAAAATAAAAATAAAAGAATTGTTCAGTCTCGGGTTAACCTTGGAACTAGACCCATACCATAAAGTTAGTCCAGTCTCCGATTTCAAGCTCAATAGGGTTGATCTCTAATCCCAAAAATTGAGAACCAGCACTATGCAAGTTAGTTTTGAGTTAGGTGCTAAATCAACAAAAGTCTTACAAAAGCTCGATTGCAATATTCATATGGAGAAATCTGATTGCTCAATGTTGGATTACGATCTCCATCTTCAAGATTTTTAGTTCTACATATTAGCTGAAAATCCATAGTGGCAAAAAAAAAAAAAAAATTCACATGGGGCTCTTGTGGCTTGGATATAAATCTTCTCTTCGATTAACAAGATTTGAAGTCAGATTGCGTGAATTACAAGTTCAGGGGCTTGATTGATGAAAATTTTGTAAGTTTTGGGCCAAAAACTAAGGCCCGTTTGTTAACATTCTTTACTCTCTTTTTTTTTTTGGTGATCCAGGAAACTCCGAAAGTCGACAGCCGGCGGGAATAACTTGGGGCAGATGCAAGCTGGCCATCACACTCACGCCAGCGGTTAAGTCACCATGTGACGCATTGGGGATTCAAACCCCTCCCCTTCGTGAGGGGGAGAGGGCCCAAAGCCAACAATGCCACCCAGGTGGGTGGTCTCTTTATTTCTATTTATGAACAAAATTTATGTTTTTCTGTTCCAGGGAACAAAAAAAGAACAGAAACGTGTTTGTTTGCGTTTTTGTTCAAAATCTATTTTTTTGTTCTCAAGAACACATTTGGAATAGAAACAAGAAATAAGAAAAACGTGTTTTTTGTTTCTAGAACAGAATTTAAGAACAAATTTTCTCTCTCCTCTTTGTTTCTTCTTTTCTTTTTCTTTTTTCTTTGGCCGGTCGCCGGCCTCGGCCATGGCCGGCGACTGGCCGTCAAGGTCGCGACGCCTCCGTGAGCGAGGCTAGCCTCGGGCTCGCGAGCTTGCCCGGCCACCGGCGAGGCGCCGACTTGGAGGTGGCCCGACGAGCCTCGCCGTGGCCGGGCAAGGCCGTTGGCCCTCGTCGGCCGGTCGCCAACCATGGTCGAGGCCGCGACCAACCAAAAGAAGAATAAAAAGAAAAAAAAGCAAAAAGAAAGAAAAATTTAAAAATAAAATAAAAATATTAAAAAATTAAAAGAATACAAATTTAACAAACGTGTTTTTATTCATTTTTTATTCTAGAACAAGTTTACCAAACATTTTTTTTTATTAAAAAATTATTCCCCTAAAACAGAAACACTTTTTTTATTTCTGTTTTTTGAAATAATTTTTAAACGAAAATATTATCAAATGCGCCTTTAAAAGACCAATTGACGATAAAATACATGTTTTAAATAAAAATGCATTTATCAAAATTTGTAAGGAGCTTTGAGTCGCAATGCAACGCTGAAAGCCCAAAAAAAATGTAATTGACGCTAAGTGCATCTCACACACATGTTTACCCTAAAACCCCGCCATATTCTAAGACTTTGAGCTCACGTGTCGCCAGAGAACAGTTAAGAGGTGAACTGTCCCGCACGAATATTCTGTCACTGCCTGTGCATGCGTTTGTTCGCCTCCCAATGATGTGGATCGACGAAGAACGCCCGGCTTCCCATCTTTTCTGGGCAAAATTTCTTCATCTCTCTCCATGCATCCGCCCGCAAAATTCATTCGATCGATGGCCCTCTCGTCATCTTGATTCGTCTTGCTTTACATGCAACATCGGATGTACGAGCTAACTTGGTGTAGCGAATTGCTTTTGAATAGTTTTAGAGAGGGAGCGTCATCAGAGGGCTCAAATTATATCGTTCCGCAACGTGATGCCTTCTTGAGCTCGTTGATCAGTCTCGCGTCTCGCGTCTCGTCCGCTCCTTCATGATTTGTCTGGCTAATCGAAATAAAGGTGCATTATCTGTTTGATTTCTTGTGGAAGGTTTCATGGCTCGGGCTGAGATTAGACACTTATGCGGATTTCACTAAGTATTGTAAGCTGTAGTCGGAGATTTGCACATGCTCAGAAGGACGTTGTCCTAAAGGAAATGAAGTCTCACGTCAGCTACCCGGTCCTTACATAGTTGGTTAGTCGGTACCGAGATTCGAAGTTTATATGGCCGATTGAATAGCAAGATATAAGAGCCTTGGAGATGAGAGCCGTTGGGAGTATAGCCAGGTACATATCGAAAGGGGTGAACACTGTTTCCAGCCCCTTCGATCCGTTTGGTGGAGCAGTGGACATAATCGTAGTTGAACAGCCTGATGGTACTTTCAAATCCTCTCCTTGGTACGTCCGCTTCGGGAAATTCCAAGGGGTTTTGAAGACAAAAGAGAAGATTGTTAAGATATGTGTCAATGGGGTTGAGGCGGACTTCCACATGTATCTGAACCATAAAGGGGAAGCCTACTTCCTCAAGGAAGTGGATGAAGAAGGGGAATTATGTGAGAAATTTCCTTCTGGTGGAGAGAGAGGAGGGCATTCACGGGAGATGTCAGGAAGTTGCAGTTTCGATTCTAATGGGCCTATTTTGAGCGATGCTAGAAATAAAAACATTATGGTCAGAAGTAATTCTCGCCAATCACGAGCTTCTGGGCTTGTTTCGGGATGCAGATTGATGAGGACTGATTGTTCCAGGAAACGAGAGGTTGATGTTGGTGTCAGAAGGAGAGGTTCATTAGAGCGCGCAGAGATTGCAGCTGAACTTCTGGAGTTGAATTGGTCGACAAATTTTGCCTCTTTCAAGTTCAGGAAAAGATATTCTCCTCCTGATACCTTTGACAGTAATATTGTCAATGTGGATGAGAAGACAAGCTGCAAGAAGTCCCTTGTCCACAGTAACCCAGAAACCAGTTTAACAAATGACCCATCGCATGAGGAAGCTACTTCCTGCAACGTGAGTGTGCAGTCTGTTGAAAACATGGACTTCACTGTCCAATGTACTGATGGAAAACTTTCACATTTGAATGGTATCACAAAGGGCATAGCTACATCAGTGGAGGTAAGATGCAAGGCTGAGTACTTCAGATGAACACTTTGATGTAATATTATGAACTGCTCTAAAATATCAAAGAATGTCAAGTGGTCAACACTAATGCTGCGAGCATGGCTGTAACTGTTGAACCCTTTACCCTTTTTTTCATCTTATGTACTTAGTATTTGAAATGAAGCTTAAATTCGAAGTAAGTGACTAGTAGAGTGTGGATCAAGATGTCTTAAAGAAAGTATGTTAATCAACCAGGCAGTCATATATCCAAGGAGCAAACCAATGGAGTTCATTCCTTAACTGTTGAGACATTGAAGAACTTATGTGCCTCTAATGAGCAATGCAAACAAATATTGCACCATGATAGCAGAGAAACCCAGGGTGTCCATCCGGAAGCGGTATTGATAAATAACAGCAGAATTGCTGAGGTAACTTTCTTCTGAAGTCTTTTATTAAGGTAATTTAGTCCATAAATGATGCTTGGATATGGTATCCATAACATCAGTTGAATGCAGGATACTGCTTCAAGCACCAGGGAAAACAATTTTGTGGTTTTACTAGACTAATGATGCTCGTCTCCAAATTCTGTCAGCTCTGTTCTATAGTATGGTCAATTTTGATTGTTCATTTTTGAGACACTTGTTTTATTTGAATTTCATATCTGAAGCAGGGATCAGATCTTTTGTTAAACCAAGAAGTCAATGTAATTCTCACGTGTGCATAAGTGCAATTTTGAGTTCAATCTCAAATTAATCCACTGTATTTTGCAAGATTGGGTAGTTCAAGAAAACAACTAGCAAAATGCTTTAGCTGTGCCTGTTTCCTCTACCCAGGAATTTAAGGGGATGCACCACAGAGATACAGTCACAATACTGGAAACTTTTGAACCAGTTGACACCAGCATCACATATGGATCTGTCAAGAAAACAGAATCACCAAGCATCTGTAGCATCTCCGTTTTCAGCGGCAGAATTAGCCAAGCAGGTCAAAACAGTTCTACTGACGAAACAAGCAAGTTCCAACTCAGTTCAGAGACTATGGACACTACCTATGGGTCATATTGTGGTTTTCTTCTGACAAAAACCCCCTGTTTTCTGTCAGAAAATAATTCAACTGGTGAACTTCTTTTGAGTGGCCTTGATGAGTCCAAAGTAAATGAGGTCACTCCAGAGGAAGACATAACATTGGTTCCCATTGACAAAGAAAGAAATCTCTCATTGAGCCCACAGTGCTGCTTGGAACCGGCAAGCACGTTAATTTATGTGAAGAATGAGTCACTTGTGATATCAGACAACTTTGATCGAGAAAATCCATCAACTGATGCTGAATATGCAGACAAAAGGTCAAGGACCACTTCAGTTCCCACAGGTATAAGTAGAGATCATACTTTACCCAAGCCAAAGTATAGGAAAAAGATGTTCAGGGCAAAGACTCCAACATCTGAACAGGTGGCGTCATTGAATTTGAGGGAAGGGAGTAACACGATTACCTTCACCTTCTCAACAGCAATGCTGGGGAAGCAGCAGGTCACTTTTGCACCCCGACACTGTTGAACACTAGGCCTAGAGAATTCTTTCAATTCCTTCTCTAGGAAGAAAGCAATCTTACTCCGTTACAACTAACATTGGACAATTGAACAGGTTGATTGCAAAATCTATTTATGGAAATGGAATGATCGTATCATTATTTCCGATGTGGATGGCACCATTACCAAGTAAGGCACTATAAACTTATATCATACAAGGGCTGTGTGGGCTATTTACTATTTCAGATTTCTTAGGTTCTTCTGCTCGCTCACTCAACTTAGTTTCATGATTGTAGGCTAAACAGACATTTAGACTGTTTATTCTGGTGCTATTTCTTAGTTTTGGAAGACAATTCAACTGCTAATTGAATTAATGTTGGACGAGTGAGAAGAATTTTTGCATAAATTCCCCTTTTGCATAAATTCCCCAATCATGCTCCAAAAGATATGAATTAAACTCTTATGTTTTGTTGTGTTTGGTTCGGGACTTGAACTTATCAAGATGCAAGCCAATGCATTCCTACAATTAGCCCATCGTCTTACATCCACAGTCCACCATTTGGGTAGTATTGCTTATGCCCTTTACAATTTCTGCTGGACCAATAGGAACCTGTAAATCTTGCTTTTCTGGAGAATGCATTTAGTCAGGTGTCATCAGATAAGTTAGTTTCATTAGTTTGCCAACTAGCCTTTTTTACCTGTCAGACATACGATCTCTGACTTAGCGGTGCTGTAACACTTGAGCAATGGAACATCTTCGGTGGTTGTCACTATAATTATATTTCCAAGCTGTGATAAAAGTAAATGAGTGTGCTTTCGCCTTGTTAACAGGCGTTGGAGCATGGACTGCCCTCTTAGAATGATTGAGTTCACTTGGCTAAAAGTTGTGTATGCTGGAGCTTATGTCAATACTTTCTTGGTCAAAACCAATTTCAGCAGATTGAGCTTTGGGTCTTGACTTGAGGCTGATGCCTTGGCTTTCACAACATGATCATAGCTTTCCATACCATTACTTATCTCAAAATTTTTTATTTCTTTTGATTTCCTCTTCCATCATCCCTTCTTGAAGTAGACATTTTTCAAGCTGATCTTATCTCATTGGTCGTAATTTTCAATTTTAACAGGTCTGACGTTTTGGGGCAGTTCATGCCTTTGGTTGGGGTAGATTGGTCACATGTAGGTGTTGCACGTCTCTTTTCGGCTATTAAGGTTTGCTGCTTCTTTTAACCTTTCTTGTGAATTAGGTTATACTTTCAAGGAAGCTAAGGAGTTGCTTCTATGTTATAGTTTTGGAAGTCAAAACAGTTCTTAGAATGTCGCAGCATCTTTAGTCCAGAATTTGATATGATGCCATCATTCTTAAAAATTTCATTTCAAGGCATAGGCTTGATCCTGAATACTACTGATTATGACAGCAACTGGGCCTAGATACCGAAAGATTAGATCTATATTTCATATCAATTGTTAAAAACGATAGGACAAGTCATCTGATTTTACCTTTCATGGACCAACCTTGTTCTTCCTTTCAGGAAAATGGATATCAATTGCTTTTCCTTAGTGCGCGTTCAATTTCTCAGGCTTATCTGACTAGGCAATTTCTATTCAACCTTAAACAGGTATTTCAATGTAATTTTGTTCCTAATTGTCCACTCAAGGTTGATCTGTTGAACATATTTGTCGCTAAGTTTCCCTTCCACCTGACCCCTGTGGTGTCTCTTCTCCTTTCACTAGTTACATCTTCCTTAAATTTGAGTTCTTTCTTTTTCAGGATGGAAATGCCTTACCAGATGGCCCTGTTGTTATATCTCCTGATGGGATTTTTCCTTCTTTATTTCGAGAAGGTATCTCACTCCTATGCATAATTATGCTTAGTTGTTGAAATAGGTGTGCTCTCGAGGTTACCCTATGGAGTATGGCAAAACTCGCATGACATATAAGACCAGTTAACAAAAAGAGGCAACACAAGTGAAGATGTGTGGAAAGTGGAGAAATGGCTTACAAATTTTTGTGTTTTGACCACCAGAAGACGTCCACTCCTGAACAAGGACGAAAATTCAGCGTACCGAATTGGATTACATGAAGTCAAAGAACTCTCACAAAGCTGGGCTTTGAAATTGCAGCCTTTTGCTCATGCTTCGTATAAAGGAAACAGTTAAAGAGAGACGTTCACAAAGCCCTGAATAGAGTATTCAAATAACCTAACTAAGACAAATGTCAAACTGGGTCTCAATTTAGGCGGAGGTCCAAGGGCATTACGTGACACTGCACAAGCCAGTCAAGTCCAAGACATGCTTGAGCTTAGTGAGAGAAAAGGATTTATTGGCATGTCGGTTTGGTTTATTTGCAGTACCAATTTTCTTTTCGCTTATCCCTTTCAGAGATAATTCCATGAACATAATATCATCTGATGTCAGTTTGCTTTGATCTCTCTTATGGAACATCTGATTCTTAGATGAATAGCACTCTAGCTATCACCAGCACAATTTTTTCTTCACAATCCGACCAAAGACAGTCCTGCAACTTGGCCTTCCAGCTGTGAAACCATTAACTAAGAACACATTCCCAGTAACGCCTTTTGTCGAGATCACCAGCATAACTGATTTGAATGATGCTCATCTAGCATTATCATATATACTATCTGCTCTGTGTTTCCTAATTCACATGATTTCCCTGTTTTTTCAGTTGTAAGGAGATGTCCTCATGAATTTAAGATAGCATGCTTAGAGGTTAGTTCCTCCCAAACCCATGTTGAAGTACACAATTAATCTGTCCGACATGCTTGATGCAATAATCTGTCCGACATGCTTGATGCAATAATCTGTTCTATGCAAAATTGTTTGCTGACATTAGCTCATTTCAAAAGTTTGACACATATATCATGCTTTCTCTCTTTGCGTGCACGTTGGCGTGTGCATGTGCGCACGTGCGTGTGCAAGCATGTGTTCTGTCACTATTGTAGTTCTTTTTGTGAACTTTATATGGTGTACAAACAACGTACATAGGAGTTGTTCATTCTGAAATTCTTTCTGAGGTCCTTTTCATTTATATTATGAGTGCACAGGAGTCTTTCTTCATACTTCCTTCAGCATATAAAATGAGGTCTATGAGATATCTTTCTTCATTCTTCCTATAACATGTACTTATCCGAACATTTGTCTGAGACTTCCCAAAAACCAGTAACTAGGAAAGTGCAGATCGTTTGCTTCATTGAGAAAACAGCTGATTTTCATCAGTCTATTCTGAGTCTGTGCTTGATTCTTTTTCTTCCAATACTTTCTAGGACATCAAGTCATTGTTCCCCTCAGATTGCAAACCATTCTATGCTGGTTTTGGAAACAGAGACACTGATGAAATCAGTTACCTCAAGGTTGGAATACCAAAAGGAAAAATTTTCATAATCAACCCCAAGGTGAATCAATGACTGTGCTAAAGTGGAATATCATGGCATTATAGCATTATATTCTTTGATGAATCTGATTTGCAGGGTGAGGTTGCCGTGAACCATCATATTAACACAAAGTCATATACATCTATTCATGCTCTTGTTCATGGCATGTTTCCACCAATGACCTCACAGTCCTCACCTGAGCAGGTTTGCTTCTGTAACTTTATTTATTTTTACCTAAAGTTTCAGACTATATAAACCAGCAGCTGAAAGGAGAAGTGCTGTAGTTAGCTAACCCTTTTTGAGCACTTTGTAAACGCAGCTTCACCATAGATAGTTATCAACATTTTTTATCCTGTTTAACTAATATATGCATAAACTATGCAAAATTATGTGCATGAGGGAAAATATTTTGGGCACAAAACATATCTACATATAGAATATTAAATTGATTGCCCTTTGATTTCCTCCCAGAACACATTTGCACGTTTAGTTTCAATTAAACACTAACTCTGACTGAAGGAAAATGAGATCAACCATTGTCTAATTAGCCAACTGGAGTTCAACTTTCGTAAGAGATCCCTGTTTTCAAAACATGGACATGCCTTTGCCTTCGGTGAACTAACACAAGACTATATTCCACGAGTGATCTTTAAAAGACAGAGAAGTCAGACAGTTTAGCATCCAAAACTTTTGAGTACCAAGAATCTCCTATCTTTGGCAAAAAAAAAAAGAAATTATTGCAAGAATTTCCTTTTTAACTTATTTTTGGTATTGATTATTAAAGTGAACTGAGCCTACGATCTGCATATTTTAAGTAAATAAATTATTCTTTGCTTAACTTTCTCCTTTCTTAAGTTAATTTCTTTTACTTTTTGGTAATTCAATAAATTTTATTAATTCCATAAAAGAACAACATCCCTTACAATCCCAGGCCAACAAAGACAACTTTGGCCTACTCAACCAGTTACAAAGCCTAAAGAAACAGAGCGTAAAATTGCCAGTCCAACTACTGAGACCAACAGAAGTGAAATTTGAAAATCTACACTAACTCCTAACCACAGAGATGAATCCTACAGAGCTTGATGCATAAGAACTCTCCAATTTCTACAGATGTGCACTACTTCAGTAGACAACTGCTCCTGCTTCTTGCCATCTTGCAACAAAGATTCAAGAGCAATTCAAACTGTGAAAGTTAAATCCACCATGACTTGATCAAAACAGGGATTAACTTCCTCATGCAAAACTCGATTCCTCTTCATCCAAACAATGTATATGAAGCCTTCAGATTCCAATTCGAGAAATATCACCTTCAGATTTCTGCCTTCTATTTCCTTCAAAGCCCAAGGTACTCCACATTCCAATCAGCTGCAGGCCTATTTTATTCAACAGCTTGCTCCTAAACTGGACTAGAAATTGAACACTGGAATAACAAATGTTGCCAGGACTCTGCAATTTTTTTTTTTTTGGCATTGGACACATACTCTATCAATATCGCTTCTTCAACTCATGTTTGAAGTCTATTTAACAGAGTCAACCATAGTGTAAATCCATGCTGAGGTATGCTTGATTTAAACCAAACAAACCTGTACCAATTTACTTTAAGTCCATGTTGACTAATGAGATTCCAAGCCTCAAGATTAGTGAATTTCCCATCTTTAGCTCCCATGAAAAGAACTTTATCTGAACCATCAAGATTTGGGAACAACACTCCACATATAGCAGCTTGAATGTCAATAAGTTCCTTCTTGCAGCTGGCCAGCACCACTCTGTTCCATTTATGACATCTGCAAATTTGGCTGACTTTGTAGGGAAGAATCATAGATAGTTCTAGCTGAGTATCTATCCATTCGAGCTCCAAATGGATACCATCTATCAAACCACAAAAAGATAGATTTCCCATCTCCCACAATATATTTCACACAAAATTTAAGGATACTCTCCCTTTAAAATCTTTCTCCAGGCATTGCTACAACATTGAGCCTCTGCTTGCTTTATACTGACTATGTATTCAAGCAATCCATAGGGAACCCAATTTAAGCGGCAAGCTCCAAAGCATGTTAAGACTGCATTTTGTAGCCCCAATCGCCCCTCACATTTAGTAGTACAAAGAACAGACCAAGCGACCTTTGCACCATGCAAATTAGCAGCCTTCCCTTTCCACAATAAAACAGAGCATTTAGTCTCAACAGCTTTAATGAATTTTTTTAGCAAGAATGACCATTTGACACCAAAAGTTGATTGGACTATACACCACATCCTATAGGCTCAAGTCTGCGAAAATAGTTAACCATTCAACATAATTTGTCTTCTTCTGTGGTGCGACTCATCAAATTTCCATTTTGTTTTGGTTCCAGGAAGACTATAACTCATGGAACTTTTGGAAACTGCCTTCTCCTGCTATTGACATATGAAGTGGTGTTCCATGCATTTTAGAGGCAGATCCATTTGATGTTAGCTATCTCATTGTTGAACTACAGCAATTGTTATCTCAGATACTATGGTGGAAGTTCAGGCCGTTCTCTGAAGCTTAACCCTGTGATATATGGATGATATTGATTCTTTTACGGTCTGAAAATGTTCAACAATTTCAGTATCATAAGAAATGGAAAATCAAGAATCAATTCAAAATGTCGGTTAGAAAATGAATCACCAGCGAAGATCAGCTTAAAAAGAGATGGAGCACCCTCTCCGGTAGTTACCTCTATTGTATACTCCCATCTCAGAGCTTTCGGCTTTGCTCTTGTGAACAATCATGTGAGTCTGTCATGCCCCTCTCTAGACAGACTTTATATTTATATATATATATATATGGAGTGAGTTTTTACTCTGAATCTGGATTGGTATATTAGCAACAGTCCAACAGTAACATTTTGGTTTGTTTTCTCAGAACTGCAGGATACGCTCGTCAAAAGTTGCTGGAGAAGAGATGCACGTCTCTGTAACATGCAGCCATTCACGGGTTTGTCATTTGATTGATGGCTGCTTTTGCCTGACTGAGATTCATTTCGATATTCTTTATTCACAGTCATGGACTTTTAAATGACATATCTGATCTAATCATATACAAGGGGATAAATTCCTTTTGAGACTCAGCATTCCATTCATGCAAGCTCAGGATGTACTCCTGTCAGCAGTTAAGCCTCATCTGGTTCAACATTCACATTTGGCCCTATCGTTTTTGAGATCTTCAAATATGAGCAAAAGCATTGATGTCGTATTTCTCTCGATTTAAACAATCCAAGAAGGCATTTCAAAGCGAACGAACCAAGAATTTCTAATGGCTAGTTTTGTTCAAGGTTATCAATCATTTGGCTAGCTTCTCGTGCTTGATCAGATGACTCAAACTTAATCAGTTCCGCCAAAATTTCGGTCACTGAATGGGATGGGGTTTTGCGAAGGTTAAGACTATAGTTAGCCTTCTGTTTGCTTCATGCCAATTTTTTGTAACTGTAGTGGTTTCTCATAAAGGATATCTCATTAAAACTGATACGAACATAAATACAATTGCCATATACTCAAACAACTAGAGTGAAGCATACGGGCTTCTATAAACAATAGAGCTCCACCGTTTCAGATATTATTACATCAGCCTTCAAGCAGACTACTTAGAAGGCTACAATTTTCCCGCTGAGATGTTTCTCTGCGAAGTCCACAAGGTCGTTGATCTCATTCTCGTCAATGAAACCGTCACCGTTGGTGTCTGCTGTATGCATCGCGTTGCCACTCTTCCACCCAGAGAACCATCCACCACGGTGACCCGGATGGCTTCCTGGAGTTCCTCCTTGCTCATTCTCCCGTGTCTGCGTCAAATCTTTATAACCACCTCTTGAACTTCTCCATGCTCATCTCACGCTTGAAATTACCGTCTGAGATGCTGCGGGTTTTGATCGCCATTGTCAATGCAGCAAAGTGTTTCTGATCTTTGGTGTTATGTTAGAGGGATAACAAAATGTTAACAGTGTGAAGAGCTGTGCAGGCCTCTTATACTCGTACGCTAGTCACATTCAGCCACCATAAGCAGTAGAATAAGAATCTCTTCGAAAGTGAAACGTGTTTATTGTGATGAGTTTGAATGTAGCATAAAGGCGATCAGGTTATTTTCTCCATGATGTACTGATGAATAGGCTAAAACCTTTTCTGTAGGAAGATAGTTGGCATCAAAACCGTAATCTATCGATTTGTCAGTTGCCATTTGATCCACTGAGCATTAAACTCAGTTTTTGGATTAACTGTGACCGGATTCTTCCTTTCTTGTTACCTCTTTCACGACAATCACAGGTAGGTATTTTATCTAGAGTGAATTCAATGCGCTTGTTTCTGATATATATCAAGAACTTCGTATCAGAGTTTTAACCGTTAATTCATATATACGTGCTTGTTTCCTCAAGACTACAGGCAATTGCCTCGTTGTGAGTACGCCTGTCGAGTTCGAGGAGTTCCAAATCAGGTCATGACCAAGTTGTTTTAGATGGGTCGAGATTTGGTCTGCCAATCCTTGACGACCCTACGGCCCATGCCAAGTGTGTTAGGACAGGCCAGAAGCACCCAATAAAAGCTCCTACCCTAATCAGGCTATTGACCCCTTTTACCTGTCATCTTTTATGAATTTTTTCTTTTACAGTATGCAGAGTTTTCACATAACCAGTATACTAATCCGGTCCAATAAATAAAAAAACTCACCCATGTTAATTGAGAAGGCTCTTGAATAACTTCACAGTTCGTTTGCATGTCATGCTAAGAACTCAAATACTTCAACCATCTCGAAAGGTCAAGAGTTTAGCAACAGAAGTAAGTGAACAATGGTTCAAAAATGTGGAATGGGACCGAATCAAGCCATTCTCAAGGGCCGATTCGAACTAATTTTGTTGCAGTAGCCATGTTTTTCGGTTCTAGAAGGCTACCATTGTGAATTTTCTTTGCCATACGTTCATCGCTTTTGCCCTGCTCCGCTAGAGCAGCGTGACGAGGATTGATAACCGATTTTTCATTGACAGATTTACTGCGAGGAAAGTAGCTCGATAGGCCATCACGTGATTTGCCAAATGTGACAAAATACAGATTTCGCTGCAATGCGTTAGGATCCCGGGTAAATGCAAATGTTGTCGCAATTTGTAAGTTTCCTGCAACGAAAATTTCTTAGTAAAAAGTTGTCGGCGTTTCTGAAAGTGGTATTGCGAGACCAAAGTTGGGTCGTCAAAGTACATCGAAAGTTTCATTAACTAGAAATGCCCTTGGAAACGAAAACTCCATGATTGTAGCTACCATCCATGATAATTGTCCAAAAATTTCTAATTATATTGTACGGCAACCAATTCAGTCATAAATTTTTTTAGTGTTTTAATTTAATTTTAAATCTTTTGAATGATTTGACTTGGCTAAAAATCATTAACACAAATGAATTTTGAAGCTGGTAACCAGCCATATGCAATGGCCGGTGCAAGGGTTGGCCTCATTTGGGCAAGGTGAGCTCCCACCTTGCCCTTGCCATATCTAGTCCTCGTTGGTCCTTGCCCTTGCTAGATCTGGAGAGGCCTAGCACAATGAGGGCACGACCCTTGCCAACCCTCCCTTGTGGCCAATCGTTGGCCATAGATTGAGACTAATCACAAGCAAAAAGAAAAGGGAAAAAAACTTGAAAAAAAAATCCAAAAATTGTCCATATTAGCATCAGCCGACCTATGTGGACCAACGTCCACATAAGAGATTTCTAGTCAAAATCGGCCGAAAGAGCTAAATTAATAAATTATCAAAAAGTTTAGAACTAAATTAATATAATGAAAAAGTTTAGAATTGAATTAGTTGCTATACAATATATTTAGAAGTTTTTTGATAGACTTTTTTTCACAACAGGAACACAAATTGCGGTGAAGGTTTGTCCTAGTGGACCGTCAAAACAATGATGAACTCAAAAATGAATGTTGGAAGGCAAAGAGAGAAACTTTTCCTGAAGATATTGCATCCTCATCACTGATTTGCTCTCCATCCAGCATACTTACTTGTCGCCACATCGAAAGAGAAGGCTCGACTTTGTATCAGGATCGGGCAGATTTATATCATCCAAAGCTCTCAACGTCGCTCAGAACCTTGACAATCTCCAGAAAATATGTGAGTCTCAGTTGAAGACACCTAAGTTTTGACTGGAATTATGATTAAATTTAGGCCAAGGGGTTTATGCTTTGCAAGAGCTTTCCAACAATACCCAATTTGCCAAAATTAGATGATCGAATCACTCAATGTTGCGACTCCTAATTATTATTGTCCAATCTCAATGAGGTCAGGAAAATCACGATTTTCGTAGACAAGGTGATGAGATCATGTAAATATTGTCATGAGCTTTCTAGCTTCAAAATAATCACTTTGACTGAAGTTGGGTCAATCAATATAGATGTTAGTAGACTTTGATTATCTTTGTCATCATTAAAACAGCATAGGCAATTTTCCCAACAAAAAATCCAAACACGAGCACTGGGATGTCAAGCCCGACCTCTGTGGGCCCCCATCGAGGCATTAGGGAGTTAGGCAATGGTACCGAAGTTCCAGGCCTGGCCATGGGCTCTAATGTCCCAAGCCCAATCTCTATGGAACTAGGCTAAGGCACTGGGGTTCTTGGCCCAACTTCTTTGGACTCAAGCTTGACCTTAATGGACCCCAGGAGACCTAGCCTTGGCCCGTGGTAGCTGTCAAGGGCCTAGGAACAACCGTGGTTATTCCCATGTCTAAACATAGAGTCTCTTATTCAAGCCCTCATATCTAATTATATCTTGGAAAATGATTTCTGAATTTTTAAAGAGAAAATCATTTTTTTTCTGAATTTAAGTATAAATTTTTAGTTAACTATGAAAATATGGCTTTGTTTCCTAAGTGATCTATTGGAAAATGGGGAAAATGTTTTGCACAAAACAAACGAAGCTTTAAATGCAAATATATGACAAGCGTTAGATTTGCTTGCATTTTTTGAAGTTTTATTACTTGGTTACAATTTTGCAACAAGTTTATTTTTTATTTTTCAACTTTTGGTGTTCTAGACTCTAATAACCTTCGTTGCGTCAAGTCAAGATTGGCCCCATCGAATCATCGTGCAAAACATTTTTTAAGAAAATATAGATGAATTGGGTCGATGGCCTAAACAAAAAGAAGACGACCCGCGTAATCCTCATATAGGAAGCAGAAGCTGTGGGTTAGTGTCTGGATGGAGTAGGTTTTAGAAATGGTTCCGATGGTAAATGGCCTCTTACGTAGGAAAATGCGTGGTGCAATTGTACTTATTGTACTTATGGTACATGTGTTGATTAAATTAACCGTATTTGTGTCCTAATCGTATTAATGCGGAATAAGGAACTTTAATAACTAAAAAAGATGTTACAAAGGAGAATATCTGAGAAGAAAATCATAAGTAATTCAATCCCATTAAATGCATGCTTATCATTGTAAGCAGGATAAGCTTTTTTAAAGAGGTTCCGAAATGCTCAAAATTATGGGGCAAAAAAGAAAGTACGAAATGTTCCCTAAAATATTCTAATCTTAATTTTTGGAACTTAGTTGTCTTGGATTGAGTCACTGACTTCATGTCAGTGACATATGCTGTTGGAAATTATATCCAGAGAATCCACACTGTTTGTTGTAATCAGAACATCAATATAAAGAAGATAATAACAGCTATTTAAAACTTACAACTCTTGGAGAAGAAGAAAATAAGATATAACATAAAATTAGAGGTGGGGTACGGATAACCGAATCTCCTTAAGGCGATTAGTTCCTGACAATGGTGCTCCGCAGATTCATGAACTACAGATTCATGAACTATGCCTCTCAAGATATAACACATCGAACCTGTTTGGATTAGCACTATGCAAACAGGACTCTATCGAACCGTTCAATTGAACAAGCACACCCAGAAAAAATGGAAGAGTTGAAACGTATCAAAGCTCTTTTGGAATCGAGTTAGAAAAACCAAAAACCAAAAAACCTTAATGAAGCTATATGCTCATATCTATTTATAGAGCTTTTTAGTTCATGTACTACAAAGATACGTGAATTAAATAGACGTGTGTATTCACGAAATTCATGAATAAAGAGATACGTGAATCCAAGATATTCATATATCCAAAGATACGTGAATTCAAAAGATTCATGAACTCAATAAATACATGAACTAAAAGATACATGAATCTAAAAAATTCATGAATTCAATAGATACGTGAACATAAAACTATAGGAAATTCATGAATCCAAAAAGAGATTGAATAGAAAAAATGTATCTTAATTTATTAGCTTTCCTTGATCCATTAACCATAATTATAACCATAATTATTACATATGCTCACACTGTGTTCCCAAAAATCGTCTTCCTATTCCAGTTAATCTTGATGGATGGAATCAATGGCTAAACGCAAGTGAAACAGCAGAATTATTCCCGACTAGGTTGAACTAACTTTATCTGATTCGATTAAATCGCACGAATCCCACTTGTGGTCACTGTCCCAACTTTTCTTTTTCCTTTCTGCAGTTAGTGAATTTTAAGCGAACTCCTTCCGAACTTCTTGAAATATGTCAGTGCGGCAATTTATCTTATTGTAGAAAAACATTAACAGCTGTTCCAATCATCTTTGATTAAAAAATTATTTTTTTTAATAATTCAAGAGTAACGACGCAAAGACCCGACTGCCTGGTGGCTTATAAAATGCCTGATAACTATCATGAATCAATTAAGTCCAAATTTACCGATTCAAAGCAATTTTCACATGGTAGGGTTTTTGGAAATTTTCTAATACCCCAACGAACTGCCTAACCAGGGGTGTTGAGTATAAGGATGAGCATAATTTAGGTTGAGCCGATAATCTAGCACCTAACCCAGGGTTAAAGCCACATAATGTTGGTCCTCCATTTTTGAAATCGAAAATTGACTTTGTTGAGCTTGGACCGAGAATCAGACTAACCTTATGGGTCCGATTCGGTTCAAAGGTTAATATGAGATCAAATGATTTTTTTTTGTTACATTTTTTTATTCCTTAAAAAAAACAAACATACTCCTTTAAATTACATTTCTATCAGCAATGTGACATTAGCAACTAAACTATGAATATTGTATATATAGGAAATAAATCTATGATGAGGTAACAACATATTGTTCATGAGCTTTGTAATTGTACTTAAGTACAGACGTAGTTTTTTGGAAAAAAAAAAATTCTAATAAATTTGAGACCTATTATATAGATGCTAATTTAGTAATAAATTTTCTAATTTTGTGAATTTAGACCTAAACCTTTGTGCGAAGTTCCAATATAATCATTTTAACAAATTTTCGCCTTAAATCACTGGCTATCAATGATGATTAGAGTCTAGAACATCCCGCGAAAATTAACCAAAATGATTAGATAAAAGTTTGGGACTAAATTGATAAAATTGAAAAACTTATTACTAAATTGATCATCTTACAATAGATTTATGAAATTATGTCTCGAGTTTGAGTTGTGTATGAAATCTGACCAAGGCATTTCAACTCTTCAAAACCCGGCTTATTTTTTTAATGAGAATCAAATGTGTATTCTTGGGGCGGTGGAAGTTGATTTCCTTTTCTATTAAAAAACGTTATCTTTTTTTTTTTTTTTTTCGGGTCTCAAGAAGGTTATCTTGAATGGGTTCTGTTAAAGTGGGTTTTGCTTTTATTTTCCAGAAGCCTAAAGCAGCCGCATAATAAGGGGGAAAGAAAGGAAGCCGTGGGTTTTCCCTCTGTGAAAAAGCCGCTGCACGAAGAAAGGGTCAAAAAATTAATAAAAAACAAACGTGAAAGGACGCTCTTGGTTGGGCCATACGTAAAGCTTTTGCGTGCACCGGAACATATGATCTAAGTAGCACCAACACTGATATGCGACACACAATACGATTCGACACAACACGCCGACACATCATTTCTAAAAAAATAGAATATTTTGACACGTTGGGACACTTTTATATGTACATAATAAATTATCATTTTTATGATTATTTCAATCAAATTCATAAATAAATAAACAATTAAAAAAGCCTAGAATGAATTTACATTGAAAACATTAATCCGTCATTTATTAATATCATTCATTGTTTCAATTTGAGAAACAATAATTCATAAAACTTGGAGAAAAAACAAGTGATTCATATTATGGACTCACATGTTAGATATGTTGGAAGAGGAGAAAAAAACCTTAAGGGGTAAATTGTATATTACCGGAAGTGAAAGTCAGAAGAGAAGAAAATACTAGGTTTTTCTTTTTTCTCCATTTATTATTTTTTGTTATTATGTTTTATTTTGTCTCACACACACACACACACACATTTGACCTCTCATTTATTGCATTTTTAAATTGACCTCGATATCGAATCACGTGTCATAAACTCGTATGTCAGAATTCTGACTCGAGTGTCGGAGTGTGTTGGGAAAGTTGACTAAGTATCAAATTTTTTGACACGTGTTAACCAAGTGTCAGAGAGTGTCAGACACGTGTTGAAGTATCCAACACGACATGAAGGCTCTTGGAGAGTGTTGGTGCTTCATAGCATATGATTTGTGTGATGAGTTTTATGGCCTATTGAGTTGTTTGTTTATAAATACCATGAGTTTAGAATTTAATCTAGGTGTCTAGCCAGAATTATTGACCACAAGAGGAGTGTCCGCTCTGCCATTAAAATAAACAGGGCACGATAGATAGAGCTCTCGCCCAAAAAATAAAAGGGAGTGGCAGAAGGGTGAAAGCAGCTTGAAGAAAAATAGCAAAAAGTGGAGCAGAGGAGAATCAGATACCCACTTGGAAGCAAGAATACTCAGCCAAAGGCTCAATCAAGAAGGAACTTTGGGCAAGTAAATTCGTGAGAAGCCGATGTGGGAGCATTAGGTTCCTATCAATCAGCCTTCAAGCTCTACTCATGTCTTTAGGGGTATAACCAATCCAGATCCACTCAGAAACCAGATTGGACCGCCCAAAAAATAGGTTTGGAATCCAGTTTCAATGGGAACCAATCTAGGAATAGGTTCCAAATATTTGGAACCCATTGGAATCAATCCGAGAATATATTCCAAGTGAATACATACCCAAGAATTGGATTGGACTATCCTATTTTGGGACTAGTTTTATAAGCTAAAAAATCAAAATCCTAATTTCTTTTTTCCCTAAACACTATGAGTTTAGGATTTAATCTAGGTGTCTAGCCAAAATTATTGACCACAAGAGGAGTGTCCACACAGCCATCAAAGAAAAGGGGGCAAAATAGATAGAGCTTTCGGCCAGAAAATAAAAGGGAGTAGCAGAAGGGTGAAAGCAGCTTGAAGAAAAACAGCAAAAAGTGGAGCAGAGGAGAATCAGATACTAGAAAATTCATGCCTAGTTATAGGCAAGAATACTCAGCCAAAGGCCTAGTCAAGAGGGAACTTTGGGCAAGTAAATTCGTGAGAAGCTGATGCGGGAGCATCTACCTCTATCAATCATCTCTCAAGCTCTATTCATGTTTTTAAGTGTGTGCAAACAAACTAGTTCTATCCGAAAACCGGATTGGATAGCCCGAAAAACAGGTCTGGAAACTGTTTCCAATGGGAACCAATCTATGAGCAAGTTCCAAATTTTTGGAACCAATTGGAACCAATCAGGCCTACCTAAGAATCAGATTGGACCATCTTGTTTTGGGACTGATTTTATAAGCTGAAACAATCAAAACCCTAATATCTTTTTCCCCTAAATTCTGATCTCAACACCCCTTCGTCCTTTGTTCTTCATCGAAACTCATTCTCACTCTTTCCTCTTTCTCTAAATTTTTATGGATGAATGGGAAATTGAGTTTTATAATTTATGTTTATATTACGTGTTTGAACTTTTTATTATTTATAATTATACATGACTACTTTTTCATCTTATGGATTATTGTTTTTGGTAGATAGGGATTTCTATTGTTCATTTGTTTTACTTTGACTCGCTTTGATACTCATAGCCTCATATCATTTTGTCGTAAGAAAATGAAGAAAAAAAAAGGAAAAAAATGGTTAATACCCCCGAAAAACCCCAAATAGGTATACATGTGACAAATTTATCCCAAACTAATTTTTTCTATTGGTAAAAGGTAAGAATATATTTGCAAGAACCAACTATACAAAAGACCGGCTCCAAAAACATCCACTCGAAAAAGAACCTTCAATGAGTGAAAGGGTGTCGGTGTAAGATGAGCAACAAAAGAAAGAATAAAAGGCAACAAAAGCCAACACGAAGGAAGACCAACAACAACCCTCCAAGATCGAGCCAAGAAAGCAGCGAGACGAGAGAAGATTGGTGCAGAACAATGCAGCAACACCTCATAAAACAGCACTAGTGAGAAGAAGAACCCGTGAAGATGGAAGGGTCAAAACCCCAGGATCTTTGGAATCTCCTATTCCTTGCGTTGTCTGGCACATTATGGAAACTGAGCACTTTATCTTTAACAACCTTGATGATATGGTTCTTGATGGCCGAGACCACCAAGGTTTCCCCCCGAAAAAATAATGTTGTTCCTATTCTTCCAAATAAGATGGCCTATCGCACCAAAAGAAAATCTAGCAATGCTATGGTAGAAATCCTTTCCCATAAGAAACTTCATCGCCCAACTAAGGTTGTCCATCTATGGCTTATTATGCCACGGAAGGTTACATCTGGTGGCCCAAATATACACAATCGTCACTGAGATATGACACTCAAAAAACAAGTGATCGATGGAGTCCAGGATAGAACTACAAAAAGCACATAATCCATGATCGATTCTCCCATAAGAAAGAAGGGCCACCTGAGTGGCAAGTGGTTTTTTGTCATAAGCCAAAGGTGAAATTGAAATCTAGGGGCTAAAGCATTATCCCAAAGGAAGGAAGCCCAAGGAACTCGGCACTTCTTAATACGAATGGTCTCCGAGGCCGAGCCCACCGAAAATATGTTCGAAGAGTTACCACACCAGCAAAAGCGATTAGGGCCAGAGGAGAGGACCAGTAAATCCAGCTGCCAAACTTGCAATAAAGCTCTAAAAACCTGACCTGCGGGAGAGAGAAGATCTACCAAAGTAGCAAGTCTGGAAAGACCAGAAGTTTCTATAAGGGAATCAGGGATGATTAAGTTCAGAGGGCCTATAGGAAGCCACCAATCGAACCACATGGAGATCGAGAGCCCATTGCCGACATTCCAATGAAAGGAGGAACGGAACTCCGTCCTCAACTGAAGAATTTTTTTCCAACCCCACGAGCAAACAGAAGGTTTAGAAGCAACCCATAAATTATCCCATTTTAAAAAATTGCTATGAATCCAACGGCACCAAAGAGATTTCTTATCAGTAAATATGATCCAAATATATTTCAACATTGATGCTTTGTTGCAATCACGAAGTTTGCGGATACCAAGACCACCTTCTACTTTGGGAAGGCACACATCGTCCCACGATACTTTTGCCCCCCCCCCCCCACAGTAATCGGTGCCTTTTTGTAAGAATTGCCTCAATATCTGCTTTATCCGTTCTAACACCAAACAAGGTAAGGTGAATACACTGACCCAAAAAGTTTGAATGGAGTGGAGAATTGACCTTATTAACTGAAGACGCCCTGCGAAAGATAGAAACCGGTGTGCCCAAGATTGGACTCTTGCAGTAATACAGTCAATCGGTGTAATACAATATGCTTTCCCCAGCCTAGAGGAAATAATCGGCACACCTAGGTAACGCACCGATAAATTGCTCTCTTGGAAATCAAAAGTCAATAGGATACGGCTCCTAAGTGAAGGAGACCCACCAGATAAAAAGACTTCACTCTTGCGTTTATTTGGTAGTAAACCGCTCCAAGAGGAAAAGATATCCAAGGCCCTCTTAAGACAAACTGCCGAAGTCCAATTAGCCTGGCAAAAGAGGAAGACGTCATCGGTAAAAAAACAGGTGAGAGAGTTTTACTGGTTTGCACCTCCAGAAGTATTTAAATTCCTTGCATGAAGTGTAGCCACTTAAGATGCCAGAGAAGATTTCCATAACCAGAGTAAAGAGATATGAAGACATCGGATTTCCCTATCAAATACCTCGGCCAACCAGGAAGAATCCATGCAGTTCACCATTAATTGAAACGGAAAACTTCGGTGTACGAACACAAACCATTATTCGTTGAATAATCCAAGGAGGGAACCCAAAAGCATCGAGAGTTAGTTCCAAAAAGTCCCAAGCTACTGTATCATAAGTCTTCTGAAAATCAACTTTAATAGCACATTTCAAAAGGTAGGGATCACGGTGAAAACTAGCAAAAAGCTCCTGAGCAAGTAAGATGTTATCCCTAATACGCCTACCCTTCACAAACGCATTCTAAGATGGGCTTATCAAGACATCCAGAACCGAGGCAAGACGATTAGCCAAGATCTTTGTAATGACTTTAAAAATCGTATTACAACACATAATTGGTCTAAAATCAGCAACGTCAGTAACATTTGGTACTTTAGGCACGAGAGCGAGTATGGTATTATTTACCTCCCTTAGAAGTCGGCTAGTAGCAAAGAAGTCTTGTACAACTTCTAGGACAAATGAACCCACAATCCCCTAATTGTTCTTGAAGAATTCCACAGAGAAACCATCAGGCCTCGGAGCCTTGCCACGGGCGAGGGAGAAAAGAGTGTCTTGAATTTCAGCATCAGAAATCGGGCAAGTGAGGGTGCTCACCTGGTCATTTGAAAGTGGATGTCATATGACTTCCTTTAGCGCTTGTAGAGACGATTTGGAGAGAGTAATCTTCGGAGTAAACAAATCCGAATAAAACGCAACAAAAATTTGAGTAACCTGGCCAGGATTAGTAATCAAGGTACCGGAGGGATCCTTTACCGACAAAATCCTATTTCTGACCTGTCTTCTGCTGATAGAGTGGTGAAAGAATCTCGTGTTTCGATCTCCTTCCTTCAGCCATCGAACTCTCGACTTCTGTCTATAAAAAGATTCTTCATATTTTCGCAAATTGACAAAGGTACGATGCTGAGATTTCTCAAGATTCGAGAGGGAGACATTATTTGGTTCAAGCTGGAGGTCGACTTGGGTGCAACGGAGGGCATCCCTAGCTGTCCCAGTTCTCTTAGATATATCAGAAAACACCTCTATGTTAAGCTGCTTGAGGTAACCCTTTAAAGTCTTCAATTTGGAGACAAGACGAAACATGGGAACCCCTCTCACTGGACTCTCCCAAGCCCGGTGAACCAAGGAGGAGAAGTCCGAGTGATCAAACTAGAAATCAAAAAATTTAAAAGGTTTTCCCCTATTAACCGGGAGAAGAACTCTAACCACCATGGGCGTGTGATCAAAGATGCCCGGGTTGAGGAACGAGGCTTCAGAGAAGGAAAAGACAAAGTTCCACTTGGAATTCACCAACACCCGATCAATCTTCCTCAACTTCCTACCAGAAACAGTTGAGGCAGACCAAGTGAACCGAAGGCCCACGTATATAAGGTCTTCTAAATCAATTTGAGCAAGACAAAGATTGAACTCATCAAAATACGAAATCCATGTGTTCGAACACCCAACACGATCTGATGGATCTTTTATAGCATTGAAGTCTCCAGCAACCATCCAAGGTGAGTCCTGCAAGAGGTTATTCCAGTGTAGGATCCCTGCCCAAAGGGGCCAGCGTTTCACAAACGTATGTTTGCCATAGACAATAGATATACAACATTCAATACCAGAGAGAATAAATTTAATGCGCTTATGCACAGCCTGATCATTAGTATCTAATATATCAAAGTTAACATCCTCCAGGTTCCAACCAACCCATATTCTCCCACAAGGGGAGTAGTCATAGTTAGCCACCCACCGCCATCCCCTTAGAAGCAAGGACGAGATGGAATCAAATAACGGTAAAGGACTTTCATCTCCAGGAGTCCAATAACACATTATTTGTAGAAACAAATTTTCTGACTTCAGCACGTCTAACAGGGTTAAGGATGCCACGAACATTCCAAGTGCCTATATACATATTTATAGAGAAAGAGGAGAGAGTTACCTCTTCTTTGAAGACTTATAACGACTAAAAGCCAAAGTAGGTACTTCCGAAGGGGGAGGATTAGGCTTTAGCTTTAATAGCTTATCTTGCAAAGTTTCCACCAGGTGGAGTGGCGGGGAGGAACTTGGAGGAGGGTCACCAACCAAAAGGTCATCATCATCAGAGTCTCATAAGCACCTGGCCCAACAATCTCATCATTCGAGCCACCACGAGCCATCAATGGGGTCAGAACAGCACTTGCCTCAACCTGGGAGGCTGGGTCAACACAAATCTTCAAGGATTTTTTAAAACTTATAGGAGGCTTGTGAGAGATGACCTTCTCTGGAGCAGGACCTTTTAGCTTGAGGGAAAGTTTCCCATCAGAAGGAGGGGCCAGCCGAAAAGATACTACATCCTTACCAACACGGGCCTTAGTCTTCTTCCCCTTCACCTGCTTCCAACCAGGTTCAGCATCCTATTGAGCATCAGCAGCAGGAGCTACCATTGAAGGTTGTGCCAGAACATCAGCTAAGTCCAAGCAAATAGTACCATCTTTAGAAGGTTGAGTAGGGGCATCTGCTATATGAACAGCATCAGGCTTCTTAATAAACATGGGGTTGTCTTGTGTCCTGTCCAAAGACTGAACGTACTAAAAATGCGAACTTGCTTGGTCTGCAAGCCAAGAGGAAGGGATAGGAGAAGAAGACACATCTTGAGGAACAGGAGGTCTAATGATCAAAGGTTGTTGAGCATTTGCAGCAGAGGGCTAAGCAACAACAGCACTGCATTTATGGCCAAAGATGTCACAACCTGCACAAGCCATGGGTCTCCATTTATTTTATATTTCGACCAAACATGATTCCCCATGGTGAACCACTTCAATGGACTCGCATGAAGGCTGATTTGCTGTAATTTCTACACAGACTCTAGCAAAAGTCAGCGCTTTCATTTGATTAGTTCTCAGGTCTACATCAAGCGGCTTCCCGACCTTGCTTGCAACCTTGCTAATAGCCTGTGAAGACCAAAAGATGAGAGGTAAGTTTTTAAGCCTTACCCACAAAGGAACAATAAGATGGCCGTCCTTCCTTAAATCCAGGGCTAGCCTCCATTGCTGCAAAACAAGATGTACTTTTGAAACAATAAGGGTGCGCATGACAACGCTTCTTGGCTGGGGAAGAGTTTTTTTTTTTTTTTTTTTTTTTTTTCAGAAATAGTTCTTTTCTATTTCTATTCTAGGGAACAATTTCTGAGTAAAAGAACCCGTTTAGTAAATACACAAAATTTTTACTCTTGGAATAGAAAAAGAATAGAAATGCGTTAGGTAACGTAACGATTCATTTTTGTATTTATTCGTTTTTTATTCTTGTTCACGGATTGCCGACCGCCAACCGCTGCCGATCGCTAGCCGCCGTCGCCGCCAATGGTTGCCGCCACCACCGCCGGTTGCCCGCCTGCGGTCGCCGCCGCCACTGCACGTCCGCTGGCCGCCGACCGCCGCCTTACTGCCCATTGGCCGCTAATTACCTCCGGTGTCTAGCGGCAAGCGCGCGACGACGACGGTGACCGATAGCAACCGATGACTAGTGGCAGTGGTTGGTGGCAATCGGCGACCGGCGGCAACGGCGACGGCCGACAACCAGCGGCGGCTGGCAACCGGCGGCGGCCGACGACCGGCAGTGGTGGCGGCAAGAGGTTAGAAGTGGCCGCGACAAGAGAGAGGAATAAAAGAAAAATAAAAAAGAAAATTGGCTTATTTCTAGAAGTTGTTCCCGGGAACAAGAAGCAACTTTTTTTTGCTTATCGTTTCTGTTCCAAATCTATTCCCGAGAACAAAAAAATAGAGAAATTGTTCCCGGAACAAATGTTTTACCAAATGGATTTCTGTTCTTTTTTGTTCTGGGGAACAAAAGAATAGAAATCTGAAAGAACAGAAATGTTACCATGCAAACCCTAATAGGCCCTCCTTCTAAAACCTTTCTCCAGAAATCCATGTCCAGAATATGGAAGAAAAAAAATCCCTTCCCATCAACCATTATCTCAACCAAGTTTGGCCCCCATGCCTTTTTGAATGCTGCTTCTATAACTTTAAAAGGTATCCTTTTGCCTAGGTAGTATCCAACAAGACATTCTTGAAGCTTCGGGTCGGCAGCTTGAAGATCATCATCAGTCATTTCAACTACCGACCTGTTATCGATTGGAGGAATGAACTCCAAGTCATATCCTTTGGTGGCTACTTTAGCCACAGCCACACTCACCCAATTACGCAAGTTTGAGCTCCTCAAAACTGCTCTCTAAGGTCGTTTAGATCTTGATCTTCATCTGCTCCTTTCTCGCGGCCCATCTAGAACACGAATGGAACGAGCTTGAACAAAAGGTTCCTTCGAAACAGTAGGGGCTTGGGCAACACAACCTATATTCTCATTTACGACACCACCAAGAGAGGAGGGGCCATAGTCAAGATGGGGAGGGCTTCGAACAGCCCCTATCCCCTCATTTTAGGCCGAAGACGATTCGGGATCCATAGTAGCACATAGATACGAATTGTAGAAAACAAGGGCAATAAACCCTAACCAAACTCAGCCATCGCAACCCAAAGAGGAGCACATACCAAGGCAAGCTTATAGGGGTTTAGAAGAGGCCTACTAGGCGCCCCAGGTCACCAACGAACAGCCTCAATGAACGGTCAACACGACGGGAATCAACCGCTGAAGATTTCACAAGAATAGTGCTTCGGTTGCTAATTTGAGAGCATTTGTGAACAGTGCTCCGAGAAAAAAAAGTTGGTTTTCCCCAAACTAATTTTTTTACCATGAAAAACTCCAAACGGATACATTGTGACAAATTTACCCCAATTGACTATAAAAAATCTCAAATTGATATGCTTGTGATAAATTTACCCTAAACTAATTTATTCTACCGCCAAAAACCCTAAACTAATTTATTCTACCGCCAAAAACCCTAAACTAATGCCTTTGTGACAAATATACCTCCATTAAATTTGATTAATACCACCAAAAAAAAATTACAAAAATTGTACAATTGTAACAAATGGAGAGTTAACTTAGTAATTTGATAGTAAAATTTAACGAAAACTAACAAAGGGTAAATTTGTCATAAGTATACCAGTTTGGGTAAATTTGTCAAATGTGTACTAATTTGGGGTTTTTGGTAGTCAAAAAATTAGTTTATAGTAAATTTGTCATAAGTGTACCAGTTTAGAGTTTTTCAAGGCATTAACTCAAATAAAAAATAGGTTTTCAAGTAGATCCAAAAACCAAATCAGAAAAACAAGGTAGGTTCCAGAACCAATTCCAGGCAAACATGATAAGTTCCACCAAAAACTGAGAACTGATCATAACAGGTAGGTTATAGATTCCAACTCTAGAACATACGCACCCTAGAACCAATAACCCCAACATGTCTCATCGATCGAACCAACCCATTTGTTATTTATACAGGGAAAGACCAATTTCAGCCACAATTTAACAAGGTGGATTCAAGGTCGAAGTTGCCGATTATGCAGAGAAATTCTCAATTCGTTGAATAGTTATCATTTTGGTGGGTGATAATCAATTATCTCCGGTTTATAAGCTTGATGTCAATTTTGAATATGCTAATCGACCACCTTGTATCCAGAGGCTATTTTGATCTACCTTCGTAGCTATTTGTTTGTAAGGTGTCTATCTGACTTCTAAGATTGAAGAACAAATAGATATTCCTATCAAGTCATCTAATAAATAGTTACGGGCATTTAGTCTTAGCTATTAAGCCTATTAATTCATAACTTTTATGAGTCTTTATTGTGGTACTACTTTCAAGAGTCATAATTAAGTGAAATCCTCCAAGAGCATGTTCGTTTTCTAGGAATTCCAAGAGCATATTAAGAAAATACAAGATTTTCTGCCCTGTGAGCAAATGTCTATCCCTGTTTTCTTTATCCTTTGAAGATGGATTATTCTTTGGTGGTGCACCAAAAAGCCGTTTACTTTTTTGCCGATCTTTATCTTTAGTTGGTGGTGCATCCTTCACGATTTGGAGATGATCGGAATTTATCTTGCATTTACATTTATCCATCAAGATACATTCCATAAACTCTAATCTATCCTCCTTGAGCATCACTCAAAACATAAATAGTTCGCCCCCGGAACCACATCAGAAGCCAAATAAAGAGCTAACATGGACAGAAGGAAAGCAAAGAGTAGCACGTGGAACAAAAAGGAAGGGAGACTCACGGTTGAACTGCGATCAATTCGAGTGAGCTCTTGTCCTCGCATCGCTAGCAAGGGTTCGTCAAGACATGCAATATAAACCGGGCAACCTTCGTGATATCAAGGTTTAAAAAAAAAAGTTTTGCTAATAAAACAGCATTTAGGCTACTCTCAGAATAATAATTTGTTAACCACTGGGATTCGCCCAGGTGGCCACCCTTCCAACATGGAAGGGGGAGGTGAGGAGTTCAAATCCCCACTTTCTCAGGGGGGATAGGGTGGCGACGCGTAAGTTTCAGGAGTGGGTTTTGTTGGGAATAACGGATCCCCGAAAACCGGATTCGACACTAAATCGAACCCCTAAATCAATGCGGAAGCGAAGCCCGGGAATAACACGTATCACCGATCGTAAAGTACACCACGGATTCGAGCGTACCTTGTTAGCCACATATTAGACACCAATGCTGAAGACCGAGGAAGAAATTCTAATCCGATGATGCCAATTTGCCTTGAAAAGGGAAACAACGTGCCTTAAGCGTTTTGAGGGAAAGAGAGAGTGAGAAGCGTACGTTAGAATGGCCAAAGGGTGCATTCTCCCTCTCTCTCCTCCCTTTTATACCTTCCCCCATCCACGGGCCCTATTCCCGTGGGCCAGGCTTTTTGGGCCCAACTTGAGCGGATGGGCCTTAAGCCCATCTCATAAATCCATCATCTCCCACTCGCACATGGTGGTCCAAAACTAACATGGGCGAACAAGCCCTACTTAGCCCCATCAGAGAATAATCCATCATAGACTCTCACTTAACATGATGGGCCGAACAGAATCCTATTTTCCTCTCTTCAACATTCATACCGGTGAATAATCCGTGCGACCAGCATACTTTAAGAGCTCGTTGCCATATATCTGTTAGGAATATATAACAGCTCATAATGGGCATCACATCCTGAGTAGATTTAGTATGCAGTACCTTAGATCGATCGATCACATTTATATCTCTCTTGATCTCTTTTAAATAATGATATATATATTGTATTCACAATTATGATTATCACAAAGACAGTCATAATTGGTTAACCGGTGAATACAAAACTACAATGTGATTCTCCAAAATCGATCTTCATCTTTCCTTCAAACTCTCAATTTCAGTTCAGCTTGCTTTTCTAGAAATGCCCCATTAGATCGAATCAAACTTATGACCATTGGTAACATCCTAAGATAGCAAATACTAAATAGAAATCTTGAGAATAAGTAAGAGTCATGAGGGGACTAAAACTGAGGAACTCTATTCCTCAAGAGTCTCACACGGCATAAAAGTTGAGATCAAACTTTTGCCACTCTTATTGGTCGTCTCATGCATATGTAGTATGAAATATGTATTACGGTATTAATTCCTTTCCCATGGAGCGTATGTCTACACCTTTCAATACCGTATAGATGATAGTTCAGACATACCAAATTTCTAACTTGAGTTCACGTATCTACTCATTCACAAAATTCATCAGAACTCACATCTGGCATCTTAGACAGATAAAGTAAAATATGTGGGGTATTTTACTTTCGGACATAGTAAGTATTATATCCTCATCTTAACACCTAGTTAAGGCGACATACGTGTTTTAAGCTTGAGCTCTCGATTATCACCTAGATAATAAGCTTATAAACAGTCTCATGTCTATTTATCACACAGAGTAAATAGAGGCGATTACCTGTGTGAGTGGGCTAATCTTATATCTGTCCGACATACTTCTCAACTTAAAGTAATGCACTAAACATTAAGATGCATAAAGATCAAACAAAGATTCATAGGCATTAATGATGAAAACACAAATTCATCAAATGTGAACACTTAGGGAAATTACAATATTCAGTACATCAGCCTCTACGCAATCCTAGAAATTTCATATAGCCACAAAACACATCTCTAGGTATTGGCTTTGTCATAGGATCGCTACCATTCTATGCATAGTATGTACTCTAAGTTCACATATTTTCGTGCAACCATATCCTTTACAAAATTATACTTGGTATCTATGTGTTCGGTCTTGCCATGATATTTTGGATCTTTGGTATACTCTTTTGCTGCTTGGCTACCACAGTTAACCAACAATGAATTTGCAGCACTTCCAATAACACTTAAATGATCCAAAAAATCTCTTAAGCCAAACACCTTCTTATCTACCGCGATAATGCCACGAACTCAACTTCCATCATGGACAAGGCTATACACTTTTGTTTCTTACTGCTCCAACATATGGTGCCATTATTCGGTAAGAAAACAAAGCCAGAGGTAGATTTTCTTTCATCTAAATCTCCTCCCCAATCAGTATCAGAATAGCCTTTGAGTCGCAGATCCTTTCCTTAATGACTCAACGTATAATCAGCAGTCCCATTTAGATACCTCAGTATTCTTTTAATGGCTTTTCAACGTGCTTGACCCTGAATTGGATTGGTATCTACTCACCATTCCAACTGCAAAACATATGTCAGGTCTTGTACACATCATAGCATACATCAAGCTTCTAACAGCACTAGCATAAGGAACATATTTCGTTTGTTCCTTCTCTTGTGGAGTCCTTGGACACAGACTATGGCTCAACCCTTCACCTTTTGTAATATGAGTGTCTATGGGCTTACAATCTTGAAATCTTAATTCCAAGAATGTATGCAACATCACCCATGTCTTTCATCTCAAAGTTGGAAAACAACCAACTCTTGACAGTATTAACAAACTCCATATTGCTTCTGGCAATTACTATATCATCAACATATAATGATATGATCACAAATTGATCCTTGAATCTTTTGATATATACACAATGATCATCATCTATCATTGTAAAATCATATGCCATTATGGCATTATGAAAACGTATATGTCATTGTCTTGACGACTGCTTAAGGCCATATATCGACCCCCAAAGTTGACATACCTTTTCTTCTTGGCCTTTCACTATGAAACCAGCATGTTGTTTCATATATGTTACTTCCTCTAATTCTCCATTGAGGAAAGCAGTCTTTACATCCATCTGATGTAACTCAAGATCCATACTAGTCACTATTGCCAGAATAATGCGAATCAAGGTAAATCTCACTACAGGAGAAAATGTATCTTCATAATCAATTCCTTCATGTTGATTATACCCCTTCGCCACAAGGCGAGCCTTATGCCTTTCTATCGAGCCATCAGCCTTTCGCTTTATTTTGAGAACCCACTTGTGCCCAATAGCTCTGTATCCTTTTGGAAGATCAACCAGTTCCCAGACTTGGTTTGATTTCATTAACTTCATTTCCTCTTCCATTGCATGAATCCATTTTTCCTTATTAGGGCAATTTGGAGCCTCATTAATATTTATTGGCTCATCCTCATCTTGTGGAGCAACCATAAAAGTTTCCCTTTCAATGTCAAAACATCGACGGGGAATACTTTGGTGACTTGTTCGCCGTATGTGAGATTGTACACTTTGCACGTCATTCCCCATCATGCTCCCACTTGGATTAGGTAATGATGATGTCGTCACATCAGGTGGTTGCAATTGAGAATGAGTTGAATTCAATTCATCACATCTCATATTACTCCCACTTGGATGAACTCCACTAATATCATTATCTTGATCCAAGGTCTCAAATAGGGAACAATCTTCCCTTATTTCGCCCTTCTTAGGAAATTCATCCACTAAGGATGTGACATCCCGTGATTCAAATTCAGTTATACTCCCACTTTCCTGCTCACCTATGAACACATACCATTTCGAGTATTCGCAGTATCTCATGAAAATACTCTTATTTCCTTTGGGACCCAATTTCCCAAACTTGTGAGAGGACTTATGAGTATAGGCAGCATAACCCCATGTCTTAAGAAAACTTAAGTCCGGTGTTCTACCTGTCCATAGCTCATATGGAGTGGAAATAACTGATTTGGAAGGCACCCGGTTAAGTATATAGGCAGCAGTTAACAACACATCACTCCAAAAAGTGATAGGTAAGTTAGTATGCGCCATCATGGACCTAACCATTCCAGTAAGGTTCTGTTTCTTCTCTCTACAATACCATTTTGTTGAGGAGTATATGGAATAGACAACTATCTTTCTATTCTTTTTCATCACATAATTTTCTGAACTTATCAGATAAATATTCTCAACATCGATCGGATCTAAATACCTTTATTTTCTTGTCTAATTGATTTTCTGCCAGGTTCATAAACCTTCTGAAACAACTTATGCTTCAGATTCATGAGAAATCAAATAGACATATCCGACTCGAGTATAATCATCTATAAAAAGTGATGAAATAAACAGCCCATTGCCTTCCTCTCACATTCATTGAACCACAAACATCAGAATTGATTAAATGCAGAGGAAATTAAGCTCTTTTATCTTTTCTAAATGGTTTCCTTGTTGTTTTCCTTACTAGGCAATGCTCACATATGAACAAATCGACTTTTTCAATATTGCCCAACAAGCCCTCTTTAGCTAGTCTATTCATATGTTGTTGGCCCATATGACCAAATCTAGCATGCCACCATATTCACATCATTATCATATAAGGTAGAAGACGTGAAACAAGGGAATAACATATTGACATCATCACAGTCAACATTTAGTACAATAAAACCATTAAGTAAGTGACCACAACCATAGTAGTTTGTATCTAAATACAAATCTACACATTTATTATGGAAGTTCATACCAAAACCAAGCTTAACCAACATCAAAAACAGACACAAAATTTCGACGAATCTCTAGAGCATATAGAACATCAAGATGCGTCCACCATGCATGTTCAATTGGCAGGTGCCAATCCCTTTAACTTCATCTCTAAAGTTATATCCCACATAGATCCACTTAGTTCCAGTTGGTATCGTCGAAATTCCATGAAGGATCCTTTATCCTTCGCTACATGGTCTGTCGCTCATGAATCTACAGTCCACAAAGGATTGGATTCAGCCAATAATTCAGAACTTGACACATAAGCAAAGTTCTCAAATGTACAAGAGGTGTTTACTTTTTTTTTGGGTCACGATAGTCGCGAGCATAGTGACCTCTTTTGTCACAATTGTAACATCTCACCCTTGACATTTTCTTCTCTTGAGGACGTTTTCCTCTCTTGTGTTGGTTAACTCTTGATTTCTTGCAATAAGGACTTGATCCTTTGCATTCCCACATATTGAACGAATCAATACGCTTGCGCTTAGAGCACAAAGCCCTTTCTGAGCTAGAACCAACATAGCAAATGTTTATTTTCGGCTCAAATACCGTTAGGCGGTCCTCTACTAGCTCAAGGTGGTGCATGGCATCCTTAAGATCTTCCATAACATGGTCAAGAGCTTCTAGTGCTTCTTACTTTTCCAGCACATATTGAATCTTCATATTCAATATTTCACAATTGTTACCGTTCATATAAGCAATCACGTTCTTAGTTCTTTGAAACCATCGATCTAAACACATCGACATATATGCACGAATAATTAATGCCTATCATTTATGCATCCCTATTTGCATAGACCCATCATATTAATGAATAATTTCAAGTAAGGCTTTAGAATCAAAAGGTCACTATGTTTCCAATCATCCTCCAAAAATCCTAACTCAAAATTATTATTAATATAATTATCTTATGCAAATAAATTCTATGAAGTTACAAAAACTTCTATTACTACCCATGACTAATTACCCATAGCAACCAGCAATAGCAGAAAGCAAATAAAATCTTAACATCCAATAAAATAACAATGCTTTCACATGATACAACTAACATATCGGTTGCTACATCAACAACAATCAGGTAGTAAACATTACATAATTAATCAAAGAAATAAATAGGGAATGTCCCTTCTAATCTATCAGCCATAATATCTGAGAAATTTGAAGGCACATTTGCCAACCATGGAAAAACTTTTGGAGAGCATTCATGTCGCCACCAAGGCGCATTTACACTACGCCATGTGGCGCTCAATCTAAGGGTTGAAGTTTTGGCCAACTCAATCCTATAGTGCTCTCTTACAAAAGCTTCCACCAGCCTCCTATAACCCGGGACCACGTTGACCTCCCATAGTCGATCCAACACTGCTTGCCATTCAGGTGGAAGAGTGTTCATCAAAGCCAGCACCTTCTCAAAATCCGGCATAAGATAACCATTCTAGATGATTTCCTGTATCATCTGATTGACATTGACCACATGTGATACTAAATCACCATCATGCCACCGATAATTAGCTAATTCTGAAATCAGCTTTTTAAGTCTTGCATTTCCCTCGTCTGTTCTCGGGATTGCAAGTATCCTTGCATAACGCATCATAGTTTTTTTTTTTTTTTTTTGTTGATAAAGGTAATAATATAACGCATCATAGTTCCTGCAACAAATGCAGAACTAAAAATGGATCACTTATAATCCATAATAAATATAAGGGAAAATACATCAATTTCCAAAATTCATGCAACAAATGCAGAATTAAAAATGGATTATTTATAACCCACATAAGCATGACTGAAAAAAAAACAAATTATTTTTTTTTTTTTTTTTTAGGGTCAACGGTCAACGGTCAAAGTCACCGGTCAACGGTCGTCGGTCAACGGGTCAACGGTCGGTCAACAGTCAACGGGTCGGGTCAACGGGCGCGCGGGTCGGAGGACCGGTCGGACCGGCCATGCCGGTCGGACGAACCGACCGCACGCACGCATACCGCGCGCAGCGTCTGCGTGGCCGACGTCAACGCAGACGTCGCCCGCGCACGCGCAAGATGCGCCAGCTGTCGGGTCGGGCGGTCGCCGTCGTCGGGTGCGTCAACGGCCGGCCAACCGTCATCGGCGCTAACGTCATCAATGACATCATCCCGACGGTTATCGACCGTTGGGTGACGTCACGATGACGTAAGCGGGTGACGTCAGCATGTGTCGGTTCACCGACCGGCGCGTGCCGTTTCGCCGGTCGCCGGCGCGCACGTGACGGTTCGTCATCGGCGCTGACGTCATCCCGACGGTTATCGACCGTGGGGTGACGTCACGATGACGTCAGCGGGTGACGTCAGCATGCGTCGGTTCGCCGACCGGCGCGTGCCGTTTCGCCGGTCGCCGGCGCGCACGTGCCGGTTCGTCACCGGCGCATGTGGCGCACGCGCTGGCCATAGCCAGGGCTTCGAGCGCGTCGCGCCCACGCGCAATGGCTTCTGGCTGCGCGTGTGGGCGCGTGCGGCGTCGTACGGCGGCGTGCGACATGTCACCGGACTTGTCTCGACGTCGCCTTTCTCCCCATGTGTTCAGAAAACGATTTCGACTTACGAAAACTCAGAAAAATGGCCAAACAACGCTCATTTGTCGGGATTTCTCGCCCCGATCCGTATGGCCGAAAATTTTTTCGCGAAAAATCAATCAAAAAACATCAAATTGATCGGGAAAACGTGAACCTGGCTCTGATACCAATGTTGGGAATAACGGATCCCCGAAAACCGGATTCGACACTAAATCGAACCCCTAAATCAATGCGGAAGCGAAGCCCGGGAATAACACGTATCACCGATCGTAAAGTACACCACGGATTCGAGCGTACCTTGTTAGCCACAGATTAGACACCAATGCTGAAGACCGAGGAAGAAATTCTGATCCGATGATGCCAATTTGCCTTGAAAAGGGAAACAACGTGCCTTAAGCGTTTGGAGGGAAAGAGAGAGTGAGAAGCGTACGTTAGAATGGCCAAAGGGTGCCTTCTCCCTCTCTCTCCTCCCTTTTATACCTTCCCCCATCCACGGGCCCTATTCCTGTGGGCTAGGCCTTTTGGGCCCAACTTGAGCGGATGGGCCTTAAGCCCATCTCATAAATCCATCAGGTTTCGACTCCCACGCCCTATAAAAGGCAGGGCAAAAGTCTAAGAGTGAGTGTAGAGTATGAATAAAATAGGACTGACAAAAAAAAAAGAATAATAGTTTGTTGTGAACCACAAATTATTGAAGAAGTTGACCCCTCAACAATTTATAATTATTTGTTATTTGGTTTTTTGTGATACATAATAGATTGTTATTTTTATAGTAGATTAAAAACTATCACTCAATCATTTATAGAAAAAATCTGATTATTTTTTTCTAACCTATCCATTGATTCTTTTACGTGAACTTACTAATGTTCTACTTTGATTTTGTCTGAATATTTGTCCCCACATTCATAACTTGAACCGAAATGCGGAAGGACTCAACTAGAATATGCCATAATCCGAACCAATTGCATTTGCGTTTAGTTTTGGTTAAAATTTATTTTGATGAGTATAGTTGTTCATAAATTCCATTTTGGTTTAAATTAGTTCGCATCACTTTAATTGATATTTGCCTATTCAGAAGAATACTAAGAATGTCATAACTTTCGTCGGCACTCACTTAAGTACTATAACTTTTTTTCCTGCTCAATTAAGTGCCACATCATAATAAAATTAATCATTTGAGTGCAAATTTCGGCAAATCATCCCACATGGATTATTATTTATTTTTTTTAAAATTCTAATTTTAATTTTGTTTTTCTTTTCTCATTCTTTTAAGGCCAACAAGGGTCACTGAGAAACCCTCCCCCAATTTGAGCGACACCAGCATGGCCTCATGGATAAGGGGCGAGGCCGCAAATCACCAAATTTGGGCGAGTTGACCTCACCACTCCCCGCCCAAAGTTGGTGAGGGCATTAACAGCCTCACCCACAACCTACAAGGCTACAATGCCCTCTCCTAGGGCCTTCATAGCCACATTGGGGAAAAAAGTATCCAAATAACAAAGTTTCCATATATAGAACATCTAGTTCACAAGAGTAAGATGTACTACCGCATCTTACTCAGATTTCTAACCAATCCATAATAGGTTAGTAGCGACTCCTAAATCAAATCGAATGAGAAAATCAAATTACGATATGTTGAGATATGTCTTGAGCTTGAGCTCTAAAAAGAAAGTCTTAATTTGAATAAGTTTCCTGATTGGAAATAATTTCCTATTTGAGCAATTTCCTCGTATGAATAAGTTTCCTATTTTGGATCCAATTTTTGGGAAGGGTTTCTAAAGAGGAGCTTCTACTTGTAAATTACAACCTATGTTTGAAGTCGGTTAAATCTTGTGAGAAAGATTTGTGAATTCCTTTATGAGATTGAGAAATTATTTTGCAGGGAATTATAAGGTTAAACGATGTGTGAATTATTGGATGTCATTAGAGCTTAGGTGAATTGAGTTGTAATCTCAAGAAGTTATTTGCTACTCTCGCTGTGGACATTATTGTCTGGTTTATACTCTTGTTTTGTCTATTTTATTGTTCAATCACTTGTTTCCATAACCCAATCGCTAGAGCTTAGGAAGGCCTATGCTAGGCATGGGTGTCACCTCGCGAGGGAATCGTTTGAAAAGTACAATAAAAATTTTAAACTTTTTGAAATGGTACAATCAAATCATTTTATTAACTCTATCAATATGGTAAATAGAAAATACCAACGTTGTATTTTTCTTACTTTCTTTTTCCTATGTGGCATTTTAAAAAAAAAAAGATTATCGAATAAGTTAAAAACATAAAATAAATGATAGTTTTTTCTTTAAAAAAAAAAAACACTAGCTGAAAAAAAAAAAAAAAAAAAAAGAGCCACAAGCCCTTGTTGGTGGGTCACTGCTATCACTACCCATTGTCGTAAACGGCCGAAGAAGGTCATTGGGCCTCATTGCGGTTCTTTTTTTTTTCAAAAAAAAAAAAAGTTCATCATATTTAATGTTTTAATCTAATTGAAGTAATATTTCAGAAATAAAATAACAAAAAATGCCATGTCAGCTTTTTCCATTAGCCAAATTAATGGAGTAAATGAAAAGGACTTGATTGCACTAATTTAATAAATTTTAGAACTTGATTGCACCTTTTGAAAATTTTGGAACATAATTGAAGAATTAGACAAGATGCACTTTACTATTATTACTTACATATATTTAAAGTACAAGATAGCTGATGGTTTATATAAAGACACCAGCTAAAATAACTGTAATACGATAACTTTACTAACTATAAGATAAAATGCTCTATACAGAGAATGACAAATTGAATTTGTCAACTTTGGAAACTCTCGCTACACTGGGCAAGAGTACAATAATTGCTTGATTGGTCTTGATCTGATTGAGAGCAACTTTTGGAATACATCCCTGCAAGAGAGGCATTTTATCATGAATAATGATCTTGGACTGTAAATGAAAAAATCGTTATCATGTAAGAGGCTTTATTAGCGCATTCACGAGTTGATCATGATCGGACATATGACTCACTCTTAATAGGCCTTTGTTAACCACGTCACAAACAAAATGATAATCAATGGCAATGTGTTTCATCTAGGAGTCAAAAACGAGATTAGCACATACTTACGTAGCACCAATGCTATCATAATAGATGCTAGGTGTGGTCGAAAAAGATACTCCAAGTTCATGTAGGAGAGATTGAATCCATGTGAGCTCAAAAGATGTCGTAGCAGCAGCGCGATACTCAACTTTGGATGATGGACGAGCAACAAATTGTTGTTTTTGACAGCACCACGATATAGGATTCTAGCCAATATAAACTATGTAGGAGATTATAGATTTAAGGTTATCCAAATTGCCTACCCAATCAGCATCAAAAATGCATGAAGCGATGGAGAGGGACTACTTTGTAAGTGTAGGCCAAGATTAATAGTCCCTTTGAGGTAACGTAAAACACGTTTAATAGCACTCCAATGTAACTCTGTTGGTTAATGCATATACTAAGAGCATTTGTTGACGACAAAAGCAACATCAAGCCTTGTGAATGTAAGATATTGAAGAGCACCAACAATCTTCCTATATTCGGTTGCATCTATATGAGGTGACCCATCAACAAGAGTAAGAGAGTTATCGGTAGCCATTGGGGTGGTAATCTCCTTAGCTTCTAACATGGTTGCTCAATCAAGAATGTCTCTTATATACTTGTGTCATGTGAGAAAGAGATCAGACTTTATGCATATCACCTCAATTTCCAAGAAGTGATGCAGATCCCCTAGATCCTTTAGAGAGAATTTACTTGCAAAAGCTATCATAAACTTTTGCAAAAATTTTGTATTACTTTTAGTCAAGATCAGATCATCTACATAAACTAAGAAATAAGCAATGATGCCATCATATTTATATATAAAGAGTGAGGAATCTGATTTAGATTGGATAAATCCAAATGAGATCATAAAGAAGCTAAGTGCTTGTTACTACCTGCAAGGGGCTTGCTTAAGACTGTAATAGCTTTCTTCAATTAACATATGAGATTTGGATGTGATGGATTGACCAATTCTGTTGGTTGATGCATATAAACTTCCCCCATAACGGTGCCATGCAAGAAAGCATTGTTGACATGCAATTATAGAAAGGGCCAATTGTTTGATAAGGCCAGACAAAGAATGACCTGTATTATGGCAAGTTTGATAACTAGATTGAACATATGATCATAGTCAAGTAGAGGTGTACAAAAGAACCAAGACCCGCCCAGACAGCTCAGAACCGGACCGGAACCGCCCAGAACCGATGGTTCCTAAGTGAATCGGTCTGGTTCCTGGTTCCAATTTATGGGAACTGGTGGATACCGGTCCGGTTCCCGGTTCCATGGGTGGATCCACCAACCCAGACCAAACCGGTTATATTATAATAATATATTAATTTTTAATATTAAAAAAATTCGAAATTAGCAAATCTAAAATTTAGGACTCTAATCACCATCTTGTCTTAATTCACTACTCTCCTATTCCATCTTGTCTCTCTTAGTTCAAAATCTCCCTGAGCTCCTTTTTCCTCTCCAATTCACCTCTAGATCTACTCATCTCCCTTTCGAGTCCTAGCCCGAACTCGGCGAAATAGTGAGTTGATTCTCTTTTCCCCCCTCGAACTTGAACTCTCTCTCCACGTCGTCGCCACCTCCGCATTCACTGTCACTATCGCCCTCTTTGTTGTTGGGCTCGTTCCACTTCTACCTCCCCTCTTTCTCCTCCCCCTCCCTAGGCCTCCCCCCATTTTCCTCATTTTTGGGGACAAGGGCGAACTCTAAGTCTAAGAATGGCTCATCATCCCCATTGTCCTCCTCATTGTTAGTCTCGAGGGAGGAGTGGGAGATGGCAGAGGCGGTGGCAAAGATGGTGGTGGTGATTGGGATGGAATTGGCGCGAGGGTCGCGACTACCGCTACCGCCGCGCTAGTACTTGAGAAGAATAAAGCTACCATGGTCGGGAGAGCTAGAATAAGTAGATGTGGGGAGGGCGAAAAGGAGAAGGCGCAGAGGTTGGACCGGTTCTATGGATCCACCGAGGAACCAGACCGGACCGACAGTCCGATTCTCGGGTGGATCCATGCAACTAGCAAGCAATTCCCAATTCCAATTTTTCGGAATCGGTTCTTAGCGAGTAGTTCCCGGTTCTAGGTCGGGAATCGCCCACCTAGACCATGCACACCCCTATAGTCAAGTCCTAGCCGTTGGTGAATCACTTCGTGACAAGTCATGCCTTGTACCAAGCTATGCTACCATTTGAGCTTTGCTTGACTTGAAATATCCACTTGCAACCAATGATATTATGATAAGGCTTAGGTGGTACAAGCTGCCATGTACCATTTCGAAGAATTGCATTACATTCCTCTGACATAGCAATGTGCTACTTTGGATCTTTTAAAGCTTGGGAAACACATGTTGGTTCAAATAAGGGTGGTAAAGGATGTTTGGTAGCTGAATGCATCTTTTTGGATATGTAATTGTTATTCAGAGAGCAAGTGATCATTGGATGAGAACCTGTGAGTATTGATGGAATTGTGGTGGAGGGGCCAAATGAAGTGTTTGAGTCCATGGGAGGCATAGATGGAGTTTCGGTGGCTAATGATGGGTTTGAACTAAAGAATGTTAAAGTGTTGTTCTCCACCAAAGTTGTGAGGCCATTCAAATTGTGATCTAAAATTTCCATCTATTGAACTTGAAAGACATGTTTGACTGTGCATGGTATGCCTTAACTGTCATGTGTTGGAAGAGGTGTCGGAATTCTTTGGTAAAAAAAGAGAGGGTGCACAAGTACTTTAAGGTGGTAGAGACATGGATTAAGAACTAATACAATGGAGGGGTTTAGCGTGTTTGGAGTAAGGAAAAATGGACTTATCAAACACTACATGACATGAGACAAAAACTCTATTTTGTTGAGGGTCGGAACACTTGTAAGCACTTTGATTAAGAGAGTAACTAAGCAAAATACAAGGTTTCAATTGATATTCAATTTTGTGCTTGTCATATGATTTAAGCCAAGGATAACTTAGGCAACCAAAAACTTGAAGTTTCAAGTAATTTGGACAGGAACTGAAGAGAGTATCAAAATGAGATTTGAGTCCTAAGACCAATGTAGGTAGACAATTTATTAGAAATATAGCGGCTTGAAATATGTAGGACCAGATAGAGGATGGAAGAGATGCTTGATGAAGCAATGTAAGACTCATTTCAACAACATGTCTATGACGACTCTCTGCAATCCCAATATGTTGGGGTGTGTGTGGAGGTACTTGTAAATGTGTAATCCCATGAGACAAGAAAAATCTTTTTTTAATTTTTTTATATTTTCCACTACCATCAAAGTAAAATGATACTATGGGGTTTTGAAAATAATTTCCCCCCGATTTCTTGAATGTTGGAAATAGAGCAAAAAGGTCAGATTTTTTTTTTTTTTAAAATTGGGTAAGGTATAGTGATCCACAAAAATAACATAACACGAAAACCATATATTCATTTTGCTAGACAAGAACCTAAACATCACTATAAATGAGTTCAAGAGGTCGTCAGCAGGACAAAATAAAAGCACCAAGCAAAAGTCTATGACTTTTATAACATTGACTTGCACAAAAATCTAGAGTCTGGCTTGGAAATAGAACAAATTGACTTAGATTTTAAAAGAAATTCTAAGATCTAATGAGAGGGATGAACAAGATGTTCATGCCAACCATTGTAGGATGCACAGACACCAACTATAGTGGAGGGTGGTGGATGAGTCACATGGAGTGAAGATGGAAGTTTATAGACATCATTGTTATTCAGACCTTGCGTGAGAGTAGCCCTTGTGCATAGATCCTTCACTAAAAAATGGTCAGGAAAAAATTCCACGAACGGTTAGTCTTGCAAAACCTTGAAACATATATCAAGTTTCTACTAATATCAAGAATACACAAAACATGTGACAATGAATATGAAACAATGGGGGAGGAAAGTCTAGTTGAACCTATGTGTGTTCAAGCATCACCAATTATGATTTCAAGTAGGCCTTCATAATTAGAATGCAGAGAGAGATTTTCTAGACGTGAAGTATGAGCCATCCTTGCTTGACTTGGCAAGATAACATTGTGCTATTTGCAGTAGGAGGAGCAGAAATATTGTTTGGCCTAATAGCATTGCTTGGTTGAGTGGCCCACACGTTCACATAGTTGCCACCTAACTAATGCTTTTTGGATGGCCTGCTTACGATTATAATTGTTGCTCCTTCGCCAAGGAGCTTGTCAAGTTGACTGGAAGGAGTTCGAGCCTTGATTCAAAATTGGGGGCTAGTTGGTTCTCTTGTGGGAGACTCTCTTAGCAAGATTTGCAATGACAAGAGTCCATTCACCCTAAATCTCTACCAATTTTAGATATTCCTCGAAGTCAACAAGTCTATCATGGAGTTCCTCGAAGAAAATGAGTGATTACGTGCTCTGATAACAACATAAATTTCCTTGAATTCAGAGCCGAGCTCATTTAGAACATGTAATGTTAAATCATCATCACTGATAGGAAAGTTGATGAAGGCAAGTTCATCAGCAATTCTTTTGACGACTTGTAAATACTTAGCTACTGATCAAGCATCACGTTTTCTGAGGATTAAACGGTCCTTGACACTCATGATGCGTGAGCATATCTTGTTGGCAAAGAGATGCGAAATTTTGTTCAAAACCTCATTACTATTTTGGCAAAGACAATAAGAGGCACAATTGACTCTAAAGTGGAAAATATGATTGCATGAAGCGATAGTTTATCACAGCATACCCAATGAGAATAAGATATTTCGGCAGTAATTTTGCCATCAATAAAAATGGTATTAGACAGACATAATAAGGTTTCTTGTACATACCCTATGAGATCATAACCCAAGAGCTGAGAATTAAATTGAGCAAACCAGGAGGGATAATCCAAAGATGTTAACTTAAGGGGTAGTTGTACAACTGCATTGATCGACGGAAGCATGGTGGTGTCATCTAAAGAGGGGCTAGTGACTAGCATAGGAGAGCTTGTGTCTGAGGACTCTTATGCCATTGAAAAATAAATAAAAATTGAGCGATGTGCTTGTGAGCAGGAGGCCCTAATACTATGAAGGATTAGACAAGATGCACTTTATTATTATTACTTACATGTATTGGCAGTACAAAGTACTTAATGGTTTAAATAAAGATATCCGCTAGAATAACTGTAATACAATAACTTTCCTAACTTTGACCTTTATACATGGAAAGATAAAATCCTCCATGCAAAAAAAGATAAATTGAATTTGTCAGCTTTGGAAACTCTCATTGCACTTGGCAAGAGTATTGGTATTGCTTGACTGGTCTTGATCTTATTAAGAGCAATTTTTGGAATTACTTTGCTGTTGAGAGATATTTTCTCCAAAATAATTACATTTTGGTGACAAGTTTTAAAACTTATGGTGCATTTATCCATATTATTTATTGTTAGACTTCTTTCTGAAAATGAATTTGTATCAAATCATTTGAAAGTACTAAAGGTGTGTTTGTTTGAGGGAAAGTGTTTTCTTGAAATTAGGTGTCCAAACTTTCACTCATTTGGTTTGCTAAAAATGATTAGTCAACCGAAAACACTTTCCGGTCAAAGAAAATTTCCATGCACAAAATTAGGAAAATGAATTCCTAAATCTAAGAAGATCAAAACGAAGAGGATCACCAAATTGCCTCAAGTTCAATCCTTCAAATTATCCTTTGAAGTTTTCTTTCCATCTCTAAACACCTTCAACATATATAATAAAGCTAAATGAAAAAAAAAAAAAAAAAAAAAGAGAGAAAGTTGATTTATAATGGAAATGTTGAAGAATTTGATGTGTTTTCCAATTTTGATACTGCGTTAATCTTTAGAGAAAGAATAAATATTGAGTGTTTATGGTGGTTTGATCCATAGTAAGATTGTGTGATATGTATCATAAAAACTATTAATTGAAAATATAATTACAAGAAAAAAGCCATAATACATAGTATTATTCCCTCAAATTATCCTTCGAATTTCTCTTTTAGTCTCTAATCACCTTCCACTACACTTGTATTCGAATTCCCACCTATTTTGAAATTGTTGAGAATAAGTCTCAAATTTAAGTTTGCAAAGGAAACTTGATCCAAGCAAGTTTCGAGACAAGGGGTTTCCTACATTAAATACATATAGGCTACGTTTAGTCGTCTGAGTTTATAATCGAGATATGATTTGATAAGATAGGATATGAAATCCTGGGATATTTTTATATCATGTCTATTGTTTGGTGAATTGCAATATTAAAGTCGGATATATTCATATCATATTATGTATATTTTTTAATATAAATGACATGTCATTATAAATGAACATAAATGTTCATAAACGAAGATGGTGAAAATCTCTCATAACACTATTCCTTAATTTATTTTTATTTTTATTTTATTTTTCCTCTTATTTATATTATTTTCTTTATTATTTCTTTTTTCCTCCTTCATCATTCTTTAATAAAATTTTATCAAATAATAAATGGTACTAACATACCTAAAATACAAAAATACCTAAAATATATAATAAATATAATAAACATTCAATCTATAAATTAAAATAAGATTAATTAAAAATAATTTTCTATTTTTTATTTTTTATTTCTTAAATTAGAATTCAAATGTTATTTATATTGAAATATAATTTCAATTTTATTAATTTAATAATTTTGTTATTCTAGAAAAATAACTTTCCTATTATGGACATTAGAAATCATATTCACATTTATCCCACCTCCCCCATGGGATAATTTTGTCCTACCTATATCTCCCTTATATCCGACTCTATCATATCCTGAACGAGCACCAAATATAGGATAGGATAAATCATATCATATCCCGAATTTTATCCCGACTGCCAAACATAGCCTATATTGTTACAAACTAAAGCAAACAAGACCAAAGCTGAAAAGCCCAAAAAAGAAAACTAAGGAAAAGGAGGATTAGCACATGTTACACATGATGAGACATCAAAAGTTGTTCTCTAACACAACCTCCGGGCCACAACAATATAACCATGCTCAAGACAATACTCCAGGAGCGCGTCTAGCTCATGCTCACTTATACACCTGTCTCCGTTCTCATCGGCATGGAGCAACGCAAGAATGGCCCGCCACCCAGCCGCCGGCACCCCAAGCCTCTAGAAGACGTTCTTGAGCTCGGACCAACTGAGCCGGCCATCTCCGTTGGCATCACAACGCCGGAAGAACTCTTTCAGATTCGCTATGGAGTCAGCCACAGGAGGATTTCTCCTCCTAGGCAAGCGCAACACTGGACGACCCATATCCCTGAGCTTTCTTTCCTTTTTCTTTTTTGTCTCTTTTGGCTCTGGGTTTTTGGAAAGACGTGTTCTGAGATGAGTATAGGGGTCCTTGCTAACGAGTCTTGCTTGTGAAGACTTAAACGAGAATTAGGAGGCATATATAGGCAGGAGATGTGTCCTCTGGGCGTCCTACTACAGTACCTATTGCCTAACCAGGTAGATATATGCTCTTACACGTTTTTCCTGTTCTTTTCATCAGTAAAAGTAAGAAACAGAAAAATGTTCTGTAAATAAGATTATCAGCGGTGAAGCTGCGCGCTGCTGTGGGAAATAGATAATGTCAAGTTGACCTGATTCACAAGTGCAAAGTAATGAGAAAAATAATTGTGAAGATAAGGCTGAAGAGGCAAAGTGTTAAGATCACATTTTCTTTTTGCCGCGGAAAAAGGTCCCTCGAGAGAACTTTGAAGATTTGCATATGTTCTCTTCTTTGTTTCGTTGACTATCATAGACATTAGCGGAGAAAAACATCAATTAATTATGAAGGCAAAAAGATATTTCATGTAAGAGATAAATTGATAAAATGAGAAAAGACGTATATTTATATCAGAATAAAAGCTTTAAATGGAATTTGAATTAAATGTAATATGAAAAAGATAAATCTATATTATATGGAACGCCAACCGATGCGGTGTCATCTATAAAATTGTAATTGGGCTATGACAAAGGTACTAGATGGGGCATTTTTCAAAAGATCAATACCATGAAAAAACCTTTAATCAATACACTTGTAATAAATTTATCTTAAACTAAATTTTTAATCATGAAAAAGTCTAAACTAGTACACATGTAACAAATTTATCCCAAATGACTACGAAAAACCTAAAACTGGTACATTTGTGTTAAATCTATCACAAATTAATTTATGACCTCCAAAAACCCCAAAATGATACATTTGTAACAAATATACTATTTGTTAAATTGGATTAATATCACAAAAATCATAGAATTAGTATAATTGTAACAAATGGAGAGTAAAATTCCAAACTAGTACACCAATCAACTATTATGTGTCATCCAACTTAATATTTGACATTAAAATTTAACAAAAACTAATATAGGGTAAATTTGTCACGAGTGTACTAATTTGAGATAAATTTGTCAAAGATATAGTTTCTAATGGTCAAAAAATTAATTTGAGGTAAATTTATCCTAGGTCTATCAATTTATGTTTTTCATGATATTAATCATTTTTCAAAACATCTCAAAAGACATGCCGTGCATACTTGCCTTCATCTTTCCATCGAAATTAAGAAGCCGCTTGTGCTATGCACATATCTTATAAGGTTAACTATTGAAAAATTGTCCAAAAAATCCAAAACATATTATTCGAAGACCAATTCAGTTTTAAATCTTGCAATTGTGCCAATTTAGTCATAAATCTTTGGACTATTTGTCAATCAAGTCATAAACCTTTCAATTGTATCAATCTAGTCCCAAATTTTTTTATTTATCAACTTAGTACTAAATCTTTAGATGATTTGTAAATTTAGATTTTTCGACCAATTTTACCTGAAAATCGCTAGTGCGGACGCTGGTTGTTCTACATGGCACAACTCGTGGATAATTTTTAAATTTTTTTTGAATATTTATTATTTTTAAAAACAATTTCTTTTCTCTTTGTTTTATTTCTTCTTTTTTTCCCTTCTTCCTCCACCGGAGGCTAGGCCGCTTGTGGGCCAAAAACGAGGCTTGGCAACTGGCAAAAAAGAAAGAAAAGAAAAAATTTAAGAAAATTTAAAAATATTCTACGTTAAAATTGGCTATCCTACGCGCCACCCATGACATGTAGGACGGCCGATGCTTACTAGACCACTATATCTTAGATTTTGAGTCAAAATTAGCCATAAGAAAAATTGCCATAAAGTTTAGAGCTAATTTTTTCACCGTTAATAAGTTTAGAATTTTTCAAATGATTTTCCTGATTAATTATAGTACCTATAGAGTGAGATTTTCACATACAACACTTGAAAATCATCACTGTGCATGGAACCTACTTTATGGACGATATGGATTCGGATGATTAGAATTTTAGGTCTCACGTGTAGTAGTCATTCAATCGGTATATAGCATTATATGCATGTTTTATTCCATCAAGGGAAGGTTCCGTAGCAGCGTATGGATATATGCAAACAATGGTAGGATGAAGAGGACGATCATCTAAAATTTGAGACGGAATCTTACTTATTCTACAAAAAAGAAACGTGTATGCTACAGGACGACAATCAGTCAGTATTGGGCGATGCATTCCAGGATCAATTGGTTGAGATGGGGGATAAGAATACAAAATTTTTTCATGCGACTATCATTCAAAGGTGGCAATGGAATAGAATCAGTATGCTGCAAGACGACAATCAAAGGTGGGTGCACAACCATTAGTCTTTAAAGGATATGACATCCGCCTTCTTTTCAAGATTATATACAACAATGGGTAATCGAGACTATGGACCTATACTAGACCAATGCCCATGTGTTGTCACAACAAAGATGAATGACATATTAACAGCTACGGTCACTCGTGAAGAGGTTCATCAGGCAACATTCCAGTTAGGGACTACAAAAGCTCCAAGCCTATATGGTTTGAATGGATTTTTTTTTTATCAAAATCACTGAGATATCATACATAATGATCTCTTTCTATCAGTGCAGAATTTCTTTATTTTAGGGGTGATGCCCCCCACTCTAAATAGGACTATTATTTATTTGATCCCCAAAATACCACACCCGGAACGACTGGATCAGTATCGCCCAATCAGCCTCTGTAGTTATGCATATAAAATTATTTCTAAGGTGATTGCCAATCAATTAAAACCTTTGCTACCTGATCTGATTTCTGAGGAACAATGTGCTTTTGTGAGTGGTCGGCAAATTCAAGATAATATTTTAATAGTTCAAGAGGTTCTTCATTAGCTTAAGATCAGGAAACGGAAGCGACATTTCCAAGCAGTTCAAAAGGCGTACGACATGGTAAAGTGGGATTTTCTTCAAGATTATTTACTTAAGTTAGGATTCCATTCTACTTGGATTCAGTGGGTGATGCAATGTATAATGACGACATTTTTTAGTGTTAAATTTAATGGCAAACTATTACATTATTTCCATCCAACAAGGGGCCTTCAACAGGGCAATCCTCTCTCTCCATATATCTTCTCTTGCTGGCGAATGTCTTATCACACATTATTAACCAAGTTGTTCACATGGGACACATTAAGGGTATCAAGCTGAACAGGTGGTGTCCTACCCTCTCCCATCTATTTTTTGTTGATGATGCAATTTTCTTTTTAGATGGTACCATTCAAGAATGTCACAATCTCACCAATATCTTGAATCGATACTGTCTAGCTACAGGACAAGCTGTTAATCGCAACAAATCTAGAATTTTTCTCAGTAAAACTTGTCCTTATAGACTACAGGAAAATTTGGCGAGGGAGTTTAGAATACCAGTGCTACAAAGGACTGGTAAGTATTTAGGAATACCATCCAATTATGGGCGTTCCAAAACGGAGATGTTTTCCTGGATTTTGGGGAGAGTGCATGCTAAGTTGGGAGGATGGAAAGAAAATCTTGTTTCTAAGGGTGGTAAGGAGATCCTACTTATGACCGTCGTACAGGCCATACCACAATATGATATGTCTATCTTTAAATTTCCTATGTCTCTTTGCAAATCCATTGAACAGAGAATTGCTAGGTTCTAGTGGTAGAATGATAGTCGCAAATCATGAATTCATTGGCAGAATTGGGAAGTTCTTAAAAGCATAAAGGAAGATGGTGGCCTAGGTTTTCGTGATCTTATAAATTTTAATAAAGCCATGCTTGGGAAGCAGGCCTAACTTTTACTCTAACAGCCACTATCCCTATAGAGTAAACTTTCCAAAGGACTTTATTTTCACACAAAGGACTTTCGGTTCGCGGATAAAGGAACTCAACCATCTTGGGGTTGGCAAAGCCTTCTGCTTTGAAGGGATTCAATTTTATCTAATATTATATGGTCCATCGGAGATGGGCAAATGATTAACATTCGTGAAGATAGGTGGTTACCTACTGGGATACTAGGTGGACCTGCTACTAGAGAAGAACCTGAGATGGTGGTTGATCTCATCGATCCAGTCCACAACACCTGGAATGTTCCCCTTCTCCACAGGTTTTTTGACAATCAGGTCATAGCAAATATCCCTACCATTCCAATAAGACCCTACTATGCCACCAATAAACTCATTTGGACCGCCACAAAACATGGCCAATACACTGTTAAAAGTGGTTACCATGCTCTTACAAATACAGCTACCAACCAGATATGCAACAGGGCCTCAACATCATATCAGAATCCCAAGTTGTTATGGAGAAAAATCTGGACAATGAAGACTACCCCAAAAATGCGTACCTTCCTATGGTCTCTATGCCACAATGCCTTATCAACAAAAGCTAACCTATTTCAAAGACACATAACCACAGATCCAGTTTGTAATCTTTGCCATCAACAAACGCCAGAAACCTTAGAACATCTATTTATGTTCTGTCCATGGACTTAGGGCATCTGGTCACACCCTCAAATCAATGTTCGGCTTTCGCCTCAAGCAGTACAAAGAATAGATGCGTGGCTCACAACAAGGGTAACAACATAGCAACTCTTACCTGGTTTGGAGACCATTGCTAATGTGTTATGGCAGCTCTGGCGAGTGCGTAATAGCTTTATTTCCATTGTGAGCGTCTTGACCCAACACATGTGGTAGAGGCCACTTTAGCCCAAACCCATGTTGTTCGGCTATCTGCTCAAACCCAAACGAGAACAAGGACACCAGTCTTGAATCTTGAAAATCTCCGGAGGCCACTAGATATGGATGTTCTGAAGATCAATATAGATGGCGCATATCAGCCCGCCAGCATAGAAGGAACTATGGCCTGCATATGCCGTGATCATCATGGAAAACTTACTGATGATTTCTCCAAACACTTCCCCGCTTGTTCGGCTCTGCAGGCGGAGATCCAAGTGTTAGCTGGGTTCACTCCTATGTGGAGGAAACCCAATGAGTTGCAAGCCCAAAAAGAGCTTGAGCCCATATAATAAGTTATATGAGGAAATAGGGTTTCTCACTATTTATATAAAGAGGTAGCAGCAGAAAAGGAAATAGTAACAAGAGAAAAAAAGAAAGCAGAAAATATGGGGTTTGGGGCAATATCTCGATTTACATCAAGTCTGGCGTCAGAGGTCGATTCGTGGTCCGATTGAGCTGAAATTTTGTCAGCATGTTCGTGGCGCAATTTTATCGAATCTAAACGGTTTAATTTTCGTTTGAAGCTCCATACATCAGGTTTTTTGTGGATTGATCAAACCTGCGTTTTTGGTCAGATTTATCCTTGATCTCTTGTGAAGTTCACGTGTATTGCCAAGAATTATGTTCTTGAGGTGTTTGCTGCTATGTACCTCTAGTATTTGCTAGAGAAGAACAGTTTTATTGATAGTGAAGATTTTCAAGTGGACTCCGGTCCCGTGGTTTTTTATCTCCTCACATCGAGGAGGTTTTCCACGTAAAAATCGTCTTGTGTTTGCGTGCTTGATATTTATTTTACTCTACTATATCGATTCCTATTAGGTTTACACAAAATGGGAGATTATTTTATTCCGCTGCGTTGATTCGATATTGTTCGAATTATTACCGTTCTCCCATCAAAGCGGTATCAGAGCATCAGGTTATTGCTTGATTTTTCTGCCTTGTGTTAAACAATGGAAACGAATATGAGTAGAATGGTTACACTGAATGGTTCGAATTATCATATTTGGAAAGGGAAGATGGAAGATCTTTTATATGTGAAAGATTTTTATTTGCCTATATTTGTTGAGGAGAAACCAGAGAATAAAACTGATGTTGAATGGTTTATATTTCATCGTCAAGTGTGTAGTTATATCAGGCAGTGGGTAGATGATAATATTTTGAACCATATTATTAAGGAAACACATGCACGCAGTTTATGGGATAAGCTCGAACAATTATATGCTCGAAAGACTGGGAATAATAAGTTATTTTTGATAAAACAGATGATGGCTCGAGATATCATGATGGTACTCGTTTGATCGATCATTTAAATTCTTTTCAAGGAATTATAAATCAGTTGACTACGATGGGAATCAAGTTTGATGATGAGATACAAGCACTATGGTTGCTTGGTACTTTGCCGGACTCATGGGAGACGTTCCGAACATCTTTGTCTAATTCTGCCCCGGATGGTACAATTACCATGGATTTGGCCAAGAGTAGTATTTTGAATGAAGAGATGAGAAGGAAGACACATGGATCGTCCTCTTCACATTCTGATGCCTTGGTTGTTGAGAAAAGAAGGAGAAGTGAGTCTCGAGGTTCGAGAAATAGAGATAAAAGTCGAGACAAAAGCAGAGGTAAGTATAATAAATTTGCTAATGTTGAGTGCCATTATTGTCATCAGAAAGGACATATTCAGAGGTTTTGTCGCCAATTAAAAAGGGAGAAACAAAAGGAGAAAGGTAAAGAGAAGAAAAGTGATGATGACAGTGATGACAATCGTGTCACTGCACTTAAAGAAGACTTTCTCACTATTTTTGATGGTGATGTGGTGAATTTTGTTTCTCATGAGACCAGTTGGGTAATTGATAGTGGTGCATCCGTTCATGCTACGTCTCGTAGGGATTTCTTTACATCATACAGGTCAAGTGACTTTGGATCTGTGAAGATGGGAAACAATGGACTAGCTCAAGCTGTAGGCATCGGTGATGTGTGCCTAGAAACCAACAATGGCACAAGGTTAGTATTGAATAATGTTAAACATATACCTGATATCCGCTTGAATTTGATTTCTACAGGCAAGTTGGATGATGAGGGGTATTGCAGCACCTTCAGTAATGGTCAATGGAAACTTACCAAAGGGTCTCTTGTTGTGGCTAGAGGTGAAAAATATTCTTCGTTATACATTATGCAGGCAAAGTTGTCCACAGACAAAATTAATGTAGTAGATAGCGAAAATGCAGCTGAGTTATGGTATAAGAGACTCAGTCACATCATTGAGAAGGGTTTGTCAATATTGGCCAAGAAGAAGCTCCTTTCAGGATTGAAAAGTTCAGCGCTAAAGAAGTGTGCTCACTGTTTAGCAGGAAAACAAAACAGAGTTGCATTTAAAAGCTCCCCTCCTTCAAGAAAGTCAGGTATACTGGATTTAGTGCATTATGATGTTTGCGGTCCTATGAAAACAAAATCACTTGGTGGCTCTCTTTATTTTGTTACCTTCATAGATGATTTTTCAAGGAAAATTTGGATTTATACCTTGAAAACTAAAAATCAAGTGTTAGATGCTTTTAAGCAATTTCAAGCTTCAGTTGAGAGACAGATTTGGAAAGAAATTGAAATGCATTAGAACCGATAACGGGGAGAGTATATTGGACCTTTTGATGAATACTGCAGACAACAAGGTATTCGACATCAAAAGACACCTCCCAAAACGCCTCAGTTAAATGGCTTAGCTGAGAGAATGAACAGAACATTGGTTGAAAGGGTAAGATGCTTACTTTCACACTCAAAGCTACCTGGATCCTTTTGGGGTGAGGCTTTAAGTATAGTTGTGCATATATTAAATCTTACTCCATGCATTCCTTTAGAGTTTGATGTTCCTAATAAAGTTTGGACATACAAAGAAGTTTCTTATGATTATTTGCGTGTATTTGGGTGCAAAGCATTTGTGCATATTCCCAAAGATGAGAGGTCTAAACTTGATGTGAAAACACGACAGTACATATTTATTGGTTATGGACAGGATATGCTTGGCTACAAATTTTATGATCCACTTGAAAAGAAAATTGTAAAAAGCAGAGATGTTGTGTTTATGGAAGATCAAACAATAGAGAATATTGAGAAATCGAAGATGATTTCAACACCACAGGTTAGTGATAATCTGGTTGATTTAGATCTAGTTCCTCTTACAAATATTCCTACACAGGTTGATGAAGAGCAGCAGGAAGTCAATGTTGCAAATAACGAACATGTTCCTGAACATGTTGAAATAGATAATACTATTCCTGAACCAGAGGCTCAATTAGATGTTCCACTTTGGATGTTCCGGTCCAGGAGATCCGTTAGAGACCGACGACCTTCCACCAGGTATTCTCGAAGATGAGTATGTATTATTGGTGATGCAGGTGAACGAGTGTTATGCGAAGCAATAGAAGATGAGTACAAAAGCAATTGGTTCGATGCTATGCGAGATGAGATGCAGTCACTTTATGATAATCATACTTTTGACTTGGTGAAGTTACCTAAAGGTAAAAGAGCTTTGAAGAACAAGTGGGTATATAGGTTGAAGCAAGATGAACATACTTTACAACCACGGTACAAAGCTAGATTGGTTGTTAAGGGATTCGGTCAGAGAAATGGTATTGATTTTGATGATATATTTTCTCCGGTAGTAAAAATGTCTTCTATCCGTGTGGTACTAGGCTTGGCAGCTAGCCTAGATTTAGAAATTGAGCAAATGGATGTTAAAACAACCTTCCTACATGGTGACTTGGAGGAAGAGATATACATGGAACAACCCGAGGGTTTCAAAGTGAAAGGGAAAGAGGACTATGTGTGCAAATTGAAGAAAAGTCTCTATGGCCTAAAACAAGCACCGAGACAGTGGTATAAGAAATTTGCGTCGGTTATGACAAACGGGGCTATAAGAAGACTTCCTCGGATAACCGTGTGTTTGTCCAAAAATTTTCGATGATGACTTTATTATTCTTTTGCTTTATGTTGATGATATGCTGATTGTTGGCAGGAATGCTTCAAGAATTGAGTTATTGAAAAAACAGTTGAGTAAGTCTTTTGCCATGAAAGACTTGGGCTCGGCGAAGCAGATTCTTGGCATTAGAATTACCCGAGACAGAGATGCTAAGAAGTTATTTTTGTCGCAAGAGAAATATATCGAGAAGATCCTTCAGAAATTTTACATGGACAAGGCTAAAGTGGTTAGTACTCCTCTTGCTACCCACTTTAAGTTAAATATGATGCAAAGTCCTACGACTGATAAAGAGAAGAAAGATATGGAAAGTGTTCCATATGCTTCAGCTGTAGGAAGCTTAATGTATGCGATGGTATGTACACACCCAAACTTGGCGCATGCAGTTGGTATTGTTAGTCGCTATTTGTCAAATCCAGGTAAAGAGCACTGGAATGCAGTGAAGTGGATTATGAGGTATCTTCGGGGAACTTCAAATTTGAAACTCAGTTTCGGGACCGGGAAACTTGAGTTAGTTGGATACACAGATTCCGACTTGGCAGGAGATATTGACACTCGTAAATCTACTTCTAGTTATTTGATTTCTTTTGCTAGTGGAGTTGTGTCATAGAAGTCAAGATTGCAGAAGTGTGTTGCACTTTCTACAACCGGAGCTGAATTTATTGCAGTGACTGAAGCTAGTAAAGAGATGCTATGGATGAAGAAGTTCTTAGAAGAACTTGGGTTCAAGCAAAAGAGGTATGTGCTATTTTGTGATAATCAAAGCGCAATTCATCTTGGTAAGAATTCATCTTTTCATTCTAGATCAAAACATATTGATGTTAGATATCATTGGATAAGGGATGTTCTAGATGAAAAGTTGTTGGAACTTGAGAAAATTCATACGGATCATAATGGCTCCGATATGATGACGAAGACTCTACCAAGAGAGAAGCTTGAACATTGCCGTTTGATAGCAGGGATGGTGAATCCCTCCACATTGTCGTGAGGGGGAGATTTGTTAGCTAGGTTCACTCCTATGTGGAGGAAGCCCAATGAGTTGCAAGCCCAAAAAGGGCTTAAGCCCATATAATAAGTTATATGAAGAAATAGGGTTTCTCACTATTTATATAAAGAGGTAGAAGAGAAAAGGAAATAGTAACAAAGAAAAAGAGAAAGAGAAAAATGCGGGGTTTGGGGCAATATCTGATTTACATCAAGCTGGCGTCAGAGGTCGATTCGTGGTCCGATTGAGCTGAAATTTTGTCAACATGTTCGTGGCGTAATTTTATCAAATCTGAACGGTTTGATTTTCGTTTGAAGCTCCATACATCAGGTTTTTCGTGGATTGATCAAACCTGCGTTTTTGGTCAGATTTATCCTTGATCTCTTGTGAAGTTCATGTGTATTGCCAAGAATTATGTTCTTGAGGTGTTTGCTGCTATGTACCTCTAGTATTTGCTAGAGAAGAACAGTTTTATTGATAGTGAAGATTTTCAGGTGGACTCCGGTCCCGTGGTTTTTTATCTCCTCACATCGAAGAGGTTTTCCACGTAAAAATCGTCTTGTGTTTGCGTGCTTGGTATTTATTTTACTCTACTATATCGATTCCTATTAGGTTTACACAAGAGGGGAGATTATTTTATTCCGCTGCGTTGATTCGATATTGTTCGAATTATTACCGTTCTCCCATCACCAAGCTCTTACTTTCACTCTCCAGCATATGCTTCAGCAAGGCTTCAACCACGCACATCTTTTGATTGAATCGAACTGTCTTACCTTGGTTGACATGATGAATGCTTGCAGAGGGACGCCATGGGAAGACCGTGCCTTGTTTGCAGAAGCCACCGTTTTGTTTTCTCGTTTCCCTAATCTTCGCCTTCAACACTGCAAGCGAGAAGCAAATGTGGTTGCTGATTAGGGCAGCCAAGGCCCACGGTAGCGCAGCCTTGACCCAAAACTGGGCCGTTTCCCCTCCGTTTTATTTGCTCGACCTTGTATATGCTAATGCAATAGCCTCAGGCTGTACTGTTCATATCACTTGAATATATCGTGTTTCTCTTTCGACCAAAAAAAGAAAAACTATGATAATCGATAATTTCGACACTAGTTACTAATTAAGCACCAACGGCTTATATAAGTAAGATCGATTAAAGCTTAATGACAATTACTCTATAATTTGTGGATGGGTTGCCTGCCCAAGATGTTGCATCTAAAAATTAAGGGGTTAACAAAAGGCCACTTAAAAAGCAGTGTCATGTCTTGTGGATGGTTGATCGTCCATGGGAAACGTGTGCTGTACGAAAATCTCTTCAAAAGTGATGGACGATTGATTCCTTGATTTTTCAAGTGCTGTCTTGTCACCACTTTAACTCAATTATTTTTAGGTATTCTTTCCCTCCCACATGTGGCATGTTTCTTATTATCCATTTCGACGTTCGTATCAAGAGCGATGCATATGCCCTTTTCTTGATAATCATAGGATAAAAGCTAGCTTTGGGCCCTCTCCCCCTCACGAAGGGGAGGGGTTCGAATCCTAGAGACGTTGATTTTGTGCGACTCAAATGCGGTGGGTCTGTGGTGGTGGCTTAGTCCGCCCTGGATTTACGTCTAGGCTACTAGCCGACGGCGGTTCCCAAGTCATCAAAAAAAAAAAGAAGCTTTATGTCCAAGAATGGTGGAAATGAGAGTGTATGATAGTCAAGTAAATTCTTAATGTTGATCAAATCCAAAAGGAAAAGCTCATCTTTATCCGTTAGCTTTTAATTAATTACTTCCATCGCATCCGAGCAGACTAAGACATGAGGCACGAAAAAAAGGGAGAAGTACACTATCAATGCCATAAGTTGTGTACGGTGCTCACTTTGGTGTCAAAAGTTTCCGTCGGATCACTTAAGTGCCAAATCGAAGGAAAAACGATCACTTTAGTGCCATCAGTGAGAGATTCCAACCAAAATGATTACGTGGCTTTTTAAAAAAAAAAAATCGACAAGGCCTTTAAACAACGTTGTTTTCTGTCCTCCTTAAGAAAACAATGTCGTTTTGCCATCATAAGTGGATGGTCTCGAGAAAACGACATCGCACAACTCATTTGGGTTTTTTTTTATTTTTTTATTTGGGGATTGAAAAATTAGGGTTCTTTTGTTCGATCCTCGCCCAACACCAGTCGCCGTCGCTCGGCCACCATCGCTTGGCCTCCATCGCTCGGCCAAAGTTGCTTGGCCTCCATCACTCAGCTGCCATCGCTCGGCCTCCGTCATAGTAGCACCGTGTCCCAATCTTGGTAACATTTCACCAGCTTCAACGTCCTCAAATTCTTCAAGCTGGGACCGTGTCCAGCAACTCCAAGTGGGTGTGGAGGGCGAGCCTTTGGTGGCTCTAGCCTTCGATCGTGAGCCAGTGGCGGCACACAAGGGAGCACCAGCCCGAGTCGCCGGAGCCTAGGTACTGGAAGATGCAGGCTAGGCACTCGTCGGGGAGATCAGAGATGGAGAGGGAGAGATCGAGGGCGGCGCACTTGTCGGCAACCTCCCCAAGCATCGGCCAGATCACAGCCTTCGACTTGGCCACCAAGCGCGAGGGCCGTCGAGGACGGTAACTAGCCGGAGATTTAGGGTTTTGAATTGGGGTTTATTTAAATGTTGACTATAATCTCCGGTGAGCCGCATCAACTCCAAAAAATAATTAAAAAAATATCATGACAGATTTCCGGCCAACTAGATCGGAGTTGACACTAAAATGATCGTTTTTTAAACTTTTTGGCACTTAAGTGATCCGACAGAAACTTTTGGCACCAAAGTGAGCGTCGTACACAACTTATGACACTGATAGTGATACTTATCCCCGAAAAAATGGATTCATCGTGCTTGGGCGGAGCAACCGCAACAAAACTTTGATTTCATCACTGTAGCATTGCGAAACAGCAACGAAGTGCTAATTTTATCTTCTCTGATAAGATGTGGTTCTCATCAAATGCGACGGAACTTATAGGTCGTCACCATTGCTCCAACGTGACAATATATAGGTTTTGTCCCGTTAGAGTAGATAACACTGGGTCCATTGGCGACCAAAGTGTTGATTTGTCACAAAAGATTGTATGGCGACAAAATCGTCGCTGTTGTAGTCAGGACCAAAAGCAACGAAATTTCAATTTGAGCAACAATGACGACGTTCTACTGTTATTACGTTTTCAAGACAAACAAACTTAAGTACGATGACAAAGCATCTTTCCTCGAGTATGAGAAAAAAGATAAGAAATGAGTTAGGTTGTCGCCTTTGGTCTAAGCGAATGTGACGAAGTGAGCTTTTCTTCTCCTTTGATCAGACAGAACAAGCCCAAGGCGACAAAATCTTCATTCGTTGCTTTTGGAATTAAATATAAGGTTTATTTAGGAGTTTAGAGTTTATGGCCGCTCGATTTCGTTGTTAACGAAACTCAATCATAACTTGAGATATATATTTCATAAATTGTGTAGCTAGAATAATTGTGTTTCTTTATGATATAGTTTTTAAATAGGAAAATAATATCACGTGTCATAACTTTTTTAAGATCCTCATTTCAGTGTCATAATTATTTTTGACCGTTTAAATGCCACTTTAGTAATAAATAAAAAGAGTTGATTGTTTTAGTATTATCGGCGACTTGTGTGACACGAAAATCTGACCCAGCATTACTTTATCACATAAAGTCCAATGTAGCTCACGGCAAAGCTCAAATGGCAAGTGAGCATGTAAAGCGATACCATTTTTCATATTTTCCCCCAAATTAATGAATTGAGGCCAAATTAGCTATGTTCTTCAAAACCTAACCTCCAAATTGAAAAATTAGGTTAAATTAGCTTCTGAAAATTAGGACACGCGAGGGACGCTCCTCCAAACAGAAGGAGCCCCGAAGTTGCAAGAGAGAGACGATTTCGGAGGCTTCTTGAGATTTCCAAGCTTAAATTCTTGCCGTAGTAAGGGCTTCCAAGGAGAGTTGAGCCGATGAAGAAAGATGAGAAAGAGAATAGAAAAAACAAAGATTATAAGGGAAATGCAAAAACAAATCATAAGACCATAAGGGAAGAGGAAGAACAAAGCATAAGACTATAAGGGAAATGCAAAAATATTTTAAGAAACACGAATGTCCACAACCTTTGACGACCTATAACAAAATAACCACTCAAGCAATCTGTTGAAAAGTTATGGCATTTAATTGAATGTCATGCAAAAGTTATGTCATTTAAATGGTCGATTGAGCCCAATGACTTCTATTAAATGTTCACTTAATATTTCTAACACTTGTGATAAATGTTTTCTTTAAAATTTATAGCACTCAAGCGATTTGTTGAAAAGTTATGGCATTTAATTGAATGTCGTGCAAAAGTTATGTAATTTAAATGGTCGATTGAAAAGTTATGATACACAAATGATCGATTGAAAAATAATGACACTCAAATTAGTGATGCACGAAAGTTAAAGCAGTGTATTTTCCTCATTTGGAGGGTGTTGAGAGGACTTGGTTACTTTCCAAGCAGAGAGAGATTCTCTTGCCAGCGCCAAAATGTTAATTATATAATCCTTCCCCTTCGGTAAGGTAGGTCCAAAATCTTGCTAGGGCTAGTTCTCTTATATGGCCAGAATTTGAAGTATCTGAAGTACTCAATGCGTGTGTATAATATATACAATTGGAGAACAGGTTCTCATAATGATTAGCTCCTCCCTAGGGTGGGTACCTACCCTAGACTCAGATAATCTATGAGCCTAGAGTATAGAAAGGAGCAACAAAATGTCTAATCTTTCATGTTATGTGTTTACTCAAAGCTAAAGAAGAAGTTTTTCTACCTTTAAGATCTAATTATCAATTTTAGCCGAGTAAATTGGACATGAAACTGTTAAGGTTAAACCCTTATTCACTGTGTAAAAGGTCCTCTTTTCAGCATCTTTGCTTGTTAGATTATTCATTGCAAGTGCGACTTGTTCAATACGAACGAGAATTTCTTCAAAATGTCTCGCTTCTTGGCTTGATTTTTCAGGTCTAGATTCTTCCTTGACTTTTCAAGTGGCACATCGCTTTCAGTCTGAAAGCTTTATACATGTGTTCGTGTATCACGTGGTGTTTCTTCCTCATCGATTGGAAGGTTCCTATCCGATTCTTTGTGCTTAAAAGTTTTGTGCTTGAAAGTTACTCATGGGAGAAACGAATCAATCGCTATATGATGATAAAGTAATTTGTCATAAAATAAAAAGCTTATGAACTCCAATGATTAGATACTATATTATATTGCTGATGTTAAAATTATGTCTTGAATTTGAACTCGAATCAAAAATCTTATTTTTGGAAATTAATAATAAAGAAAAAATGGAAATCGACTGCACAAGGAAAATATACGAGAATCGTGGTGAAGAAGCGGAGGTTTTTTACTGTGCGTTGGAGCGTGTGGCTGAAATTGGAAGGTCCACCAAGGACTTTGAATTTGACCGTGACTTGGTCAACATGGGTTCTCATACATAAATATATCTTGCAAGCTGAATTGCAGTTTTCTAGGAAGCGCCTTCTGTACGTGAGTGCTTGGAGGAAAGCCACTGTTGATAATCGCGGATAGTGGGTTTTCTTCGTGAGTTTCGTTCATTTAATGACAACAGAAGTTTTTAGCATTCAATCCAAATTAAATTCTTTTGGTAAGAATTTGAATATAATTTTTTCATGAGATTGAGAGATTATTTAATGAATAATTATGAGCTCAACACTGTGTGAAATATTAAGTATAATTGTAGCCTGGAAAATATTTAGAGTGTTTGAATAATTCAAATATAATCGTAATCTCCGTTGTATTATTTGATATATATTGGAATTTGTTGTTGTTATCCTTGTGGACATATATTTCTACTATCAAATCATGTATGTATGATATTCGATTTTTTTTATTTCGTTTATTTTATTATTCGATCGATTGCTTTTCACAATAGCTGCTATATAAAATACTTTTTGGTTTGAAATAAGTCGATCATAAATGATTATTCGGTTTACTTAAATTGCAAGGATTGATTGCAAAAATCCCAATGTCCCGGTCACAAGTGAATCTGTGAAGTTGATAAAAGTCAAATTGCGAATCCCCTCGTTCAATCAAAGCTTCCAACATAGGGAACGATAGAACTGTTGAACACCCAAAAACAAAACAAAATATGCCTGTACCAACTCAAATGTCGATTTGTTCATGGAAAAGCCATCAAGTGTGACTTTGGGGTTGATCAACAAGAGTAAGAAACAAACTAATCCAGGCAAATTCTAATGAATAATAATGTAATCTTTATTAAAAATTTCCAGTTGTATTACATGGCGAAGCATGACATCTGCCATCTGGGACTATTGAAGGGTGAAGATGTAGTATACCCATATGCTAACTCTATCTCCTGTTCCCATTTCATCGACCTTTACATTCAAAATAACCAATCCAAGAAAACCCTAGTAGATATCCTCCCCTCCTTCTCCCTCTTCTCTCTCTCCCCTCCACCAAGCTTAGCCCCTTCGCCCCCATCGTCATCGCGTCTTCACGTGCACCGTGTCTCCACCGGACGGTCAACCACCTTCGTACAACTAACTACTCTCAACTCTTTTTATAGTCAAGTTGTCAGTCCTACTTGATCTATGAATCAAACTCTATAAACAAATGGTGTATGATATTTTAATACTCATTTTACGTGCAAGCCGAATCAAGAACTACACGTAAAATTTTATTTATAGAGGGCTGCACACATAAATTAAATTGGATTAGAAACTGCATCTAAAACCTAAAATTAATAATTGGAGGAAAACCCAGACATTCGTGCAAATTCCATAGAAAAGTTATGTACAGTGCTATTAAATTTATCATGGTAAGTGCTAGGGCAATGATTATCTTTTTATTTCTTTGTAGGCTTCTTGGGAAGGGTAATGTCAAGATAACAGTCCAGTTTTATTCTGATGGATACATAAAATCGGAGATAACAACTAATTCGACATTGTGGGGCCAAAAGAAAAAATTAGGGGCGAAAAATATTCCCAAATTTTCAAGTTTTTCTTATAATACCGTCTTCTTTGACTAAGTCACTGACATCTACCCCATGCTTTCCTATTATCGTCTTGGCCGCTTAACCAAGAAGACGAGACATTGTTGTTGTTTTCTTTATGGATGGAATCAATTGCTAACAGAAATAAAAAAGTTCTTTTGGGAAGTGAGGCAACAGAAGTATCCCCGACCTGGCTCAAGTAACTTGATCTGATTCGATGTAATCGCATTAACGTTGCCGGATTTCATGACTAGGGAATAAATCTCACTTGAGGTCACTATCTGTATTCTAGGGCATTTTGTAATGGAGTCACAAAACTTTGATCTCACTCTCTCGATCATATAACTTCCATTTTTTTCAGTTGTAGTTAATGAATTTTGAGTGAAGTCCTTCCATGTCTTGAAATCATATGAAGCTGTATAGAACTTCAGGGTCCATCGAATCGTCAGTTTACACATTAGGGTTCAATTTTCCGCAGCTTCTTATGATGGAAAGCTTAATATGATCTATAGAGACTTGCTTACTCCACAACACATAAGAAAGCTGCAGAAATCTTGAAACGGAAGGGATCATCACTAACGACACGTATAACCAATACATGTCCATGCAAATTGAGGCCAACTAAAAAGAGCCAGCTCTCTGACCAAAAGAAACAAAAACAAAAAGAGAGAGAGAGAACTAGCCCTGCTTCTTGGGTAGGATAACCACATAATCATGTTTCACGGCGAATTCAAGAAGTTTGTCGAGTTCATGCTCGCTGATGCACCCGTCTCCGTTCTCATCCGCAAGGAGTAGTGCTTGAAGTGCCCGCAATGCAGGAGCCGTTGAGCCGAGCTTCTCGAAGACGCTCTTGAGCTCGGCACGGTTGAGCCGGCCATCACCATTGGCGTCGAAGCTCCTGAAGAAATCTTTCAGCTCCGTGACAGTGCCTGCCAATATGCTCTTCTTCTTCATCCATGACATAAATGCCGGACGACCCATTATTATTATGTGAGTGAGGTTGTGAAGTAATGGCTTGTGGTGGTGCACACTAAAGAGACTAGGCTTATATATAATTCACCTGATGTATTTCTCTTAATTGAATAAAGCTACTTGCCTAACTTCTTGCTTTAGCTTTTTTCTTTTACTTGAGAATATAGGAGTGCAAACGCAGAGATCCAGCCATCTGTAAGGGCATAAAGCATCTTACAAGCCCCAAAAGCTGATTAACTTTCGGCATTTGACCTGTTGATGTGGTTTTAACACACAGAATTTGGCATGTAGTCAGTAGAATTTATGTAGGTGACCTCTAATTCTTAAGCTTGAAAGTCCCCTGGCGGCCAACCAACTACAACAATCTTAAAGAGTTTTGCTTAATTTTTAGTTAAAAGTTGATGGTCAAGAGGGACCATGATAGTGTCAGAATCCCTTAAAAGAGGACCGCTGATGGTGTCGGAATTCCTTAAGAGCCATCCCTTCTAGGTAGACCACATCCTTTGGCTCTTGGGATCCCTTCTGGTGTCAGAAAGTGGCTGCTGAAGGGAGAAGAAGGCTGTTGGTCAAGGAGGGGCAACCAAAATATCCAAAATGCTTGAGTGATTGGCCATATCACCTTGGCTAGCATCCTCAACCAATTTGCAGCTCCTTGGCTTCCCAAACAAGTTTCCTAATGGGTTCAAATGTGGCTGACCACCATGGCATACGAATTTAGACATTTCCCTCTTTAATTTCACTTCAATTCCTCTCTAATTGAACCTAAATTGGAGCCCATAAATCCAACCAAGGCGTCCACACTCAAATTCACATTTTTCCTTGTCAATTGAACTAACTTGAATCCCAAAAACGCGACCAAAAACGGTCCTCTAATTTTCTCGGTCAAAAAAGGCCTTACATTGAATTTTTGTCAAAAATCTAGATTTGTAGAAAAATCTTCGGAATGTGAGTCGATGGTCCTAAAATGAATCATGACATGATAGAACTTTCAATTTATGAAATCGGGTTCAAATTCACGGTTAATTTCAAATCTAGCGCAATTTTAGCGTGACTCAACTTACTCGATAGCTTTTAGGAATTTTTTTAGTGCAATTAACCCGTGGTCGATTATTTTTTAGCCACATTGTACATCTTCGACACATTGGTGACTCTCGGTTGTCATGGAAATTTCGAGATTTCAAATACAGACACAAGATATAGAAATGATAGAAAAATCGATCTAGTGCCATTCGACAGAAATTTTGCAATTAAGTGGAATCACTCACACACTAATCACATACCTCTATCAAATCAACCTATCATCGGTCTCTAATCAATTTTGACAATGCCGTAATGACCCTAGCAGATTAGCATGGTCGAGCAATCGATTCCTAGTCAAATTCTCAAGTTTATTACGTTCAAATTCCTTAACGGCTTCACTTGATAAACTAATTATCTAGTGAGTAGCAAACTCAAATAAAAGAACTATAGTCGCGTCGATGAAAAACCTAATTCATTCAATTAAAAACAGAACCTAAAAATTCAAGATGTCACAACTCTTCCCATCTTATAAAAATTCCGTCCTCGAAATTTAAACAATTACAAACTTTAAACAAAAAGGTAGGGGTATTGTTGTCTCATCGAATCTTCACTTTCTCAAGTTGCTCCTTTAGTGTAGTGGTGTTACCAGACCACTTTAACCAACGGGATCGTCTTGGTGCGTAGAATATGTTTTTTCCGATCCATAATTTGAACCAATCTTTCCACGTATGACACCCTGTCATCAACGTCTAACTCTTCAAAATTCAGCACATGGGTCAGGTCATGCCCATACTTCCTCAACATCGACACGTGAAAGACGTTATGCACTTACGCCAACCTTGGCGGTAATGCAAGACGATACGCTAGAATCTTTATTCTTTCCAAAATCTCAAAGGAACCTACGTACCTCAGATTCAGCTTTCTCTTTTTGCTGAAGCACGAAGTACCCCTCATTTGTGACACCTTCAAAAAGACATGCTCACCAACTTGGAATTCCAAAGGTCTCCAATGCTTATCTGCGTAACTTTTTTTGCAACTCTGAGCGGTTTTTAATCCGTCTCTAATAATGGCAACTGCATCCACTGATTGCCGGACTAACTATAGGCTTGTGATATTTCGTTCTTCGACTTCATCCCAACAAACTGGCATTATGCACGCTCTGCCATATAACACTTCGAAAGGAGCCATCGGAATACTCTGCTGGTAGTTGTTGTTGTAAGCAAACTTGATAAGATGAAGCTGTTCCTCCCAGCTTCCCTTAAAATCCAACACACAAGCTCTCAACATATCTTCGAGAGTCCAAATCGTCCTTTCAACTGGCCATCCATCTTAGGATGATAAGCCGTACTGTACTGCAACTTCGTTCCTAACGCGATCTGCAAACTTTTCCAGAAGGCAGCTGTAAATCTCGGATCTCTATCCGATGTAATCATCACCAGCACTCCATGCAGACGAACAATCTGACGCACATACAATTATGCATGCCTATCCAAATCAAGGTCCTTTCGTACTACGATAAAGTGAGCCGACTTTGTTAGTCTATCAATCACTACCCAAATGGAATCATTACCCATCTAACTCCTTGGTAAACCCATCACAAAATCCATTATGATGTGTTCCCATTTCCACTCGGGAATCTCGAGAAGTTGCAGAAGTCATCCCAGCTTACAATGATGTGCCTTCACTTGTTGACACGTCAAACACTTGGCAACATGTTTGGCGATATCCACCTTCATACTAGTCCACCAATAATGTTGACACGAATTCTTATATATTTTCGTACTATTAGAATGAATGTTGTAACTGCTATAATGAGCTTTTGATAAGATCTATTCTTTAAACTCTACATCTTCATGTACACACAATCGTCCTCGGAACCTTAATATTCAGTACTCAAAAATCTGAAAAATTAGCATTTTCTCTTTCCAGTATACTCTTGCAAGATCTTCTGAATATCCAAGTCTGTCGGTTGAAGTGTCTTGATCCTAATCTACACTTTCAATTCAATTCTGAGGGTGACCATAAGATTTGCAAGGTGGCCTACCTCAAATTTGAAAACCAAATCTCGAGCTCTCTCAAGTAAAATTCCACTCTTTAACCATCGTCCACGCAACTAAAGACTTCTGACTCAAAGCATTTGCGGCCTTATTTGCCTTTTCAGAGTGATACAAAATATCACAATCATAGTCCTTTAGAAGTTCCATCCATCGACGATGTCTCATATTCAACTCCTTTTGAGAGAATAGATACTTGAGACTTTGATGGTCAGTGAAGATCTAGAATCTTTCTCCACACAAATAATGTCTATAAATCTTCAAAGCGAAAATATTTGCTGCGAGTTCTAAGTCATGCGTTGGATAATTCAATTCGTTAGGTCTCAACTGACGAGACGCGTGTGCAACAACTCTGCCATGTTGCATCAGCACTCAACCCAGTCATCTAAACGACGCATCACTATAGATCTCGTATCCTCCAAGATCATATGGAATGGTCAGCATGGGTATGATAGTCAGTTTTTACTTAAACTCTTGAAAACTACACTCGCACTTATTTGTCCACACGAACTTCTCTTCCCTCTTCAGTAGTCGAGTCAATGGCAATGCTAACGCTGAAAACCCTTCCATAAACCTTATGTAGTACCCTATTAAACCTATAAAGCTTCTAATCTCTGTCACTGTAGTCGGTCTTGGCCAGTTGATAACTGCTTCAATCTTGGTTGGGTTCACGGAGATTCCTTCGCCTGAAATCACGTGACCTAGGAAAACAACACGAGTCAACCAAATCTCGCACTTGCTAAACTTAGCGTACAATCCATGATTCCTCAATGTCTGAAGTACCATCCTCAAATACCTTTCGTGCTCCTCTAGACTTCTTGAGTATACCAGGATATCATCGTTGAATATGATCACAAATTGATCAAAGTATTCTTTGAACACTCGGTTCATCATATCCATGAAAGCAACTAGGGCATTCGTCAAATCAAACGGCATTACAGTGAACTCAAAATGGCCGTATCGAGTACGAAACACTGACTTCAATACGTCCTCATTTCTGATTCTCAGCTAATGATATCATGTCCTAAGTCGATCTTAGAAAATATCGACGCTCCTTGCAATTGATCAAATAAGTCATCGATCATCGGCAGTGGATACTTGTTCTTGACCGTCACCTAATTGAGTTGACAATAGTCAATGCACAGACGCAACGAACCATTTTTCTTCTTCACGAATAGAACCGGTGCTCCCCAAGGTGATGCACTAGGACGTATGAATCCCTTATCTAACAACTCATGCATCTGCACCTTCAGTTCTTTCAACTCAGATAACGACATCCAGTAAGGAGCCTTAGAGATTGGCTCTATCTCGAGGGCTAACTAAATCACAAACTTAATCTCCCTTTCTAGCGGCAGACCTAGCAATTCTTTCAGAAACATGTCTGGAAATTCTCATACCACTGCAATGTCTTCAATTTTCATCTCCTTAACTGTCGTATTCACGACAGTTGCCAAGTAACCTTGGCAACCCCCGTCTAACAAACGGGTTGCCTCAAGCGACGAGATTAAGATAATCGAGGGTCCTCCTTGATTCCTAATAAACTCGAAACTTTTACCCACTATCGGATTAAACTGAATCGATTTACAATAGCAGTCCATCTTAACTTGTTGCTTAGTGAGCCTGTCCATGCCAATTATCACATCAAAATCATACATAGCTAGGACTATTAAATCTATCATCCCCTCTCTCTCACCAATCACTAACTTGCAACCAAGACAACCCACTGTAGCTAATACTTTATCCTTTAACGGTGTAGATATGATAACCACTGACTCCAACAACTCAAGAATTAACCTTACCAACTTAACAAATTGTTCAACTATAAACGAATGAGTTGCACTATGGTTAAATAAAGCATAAGCAGTATAGTCATTCAGCGAAACAGTACCTGTAATCACATTAGGCGAGTTCTCACCCTATCCTCTAATGATAGCGTATGTCATTCCTTGAGCTAGAGACCTATTCAGTGCACCTTACTATGCAATCTGTGGCGGAAATCCTCGATTCTAACCCATCGGTAGCGGTGGCAGCAACTACGGTGGTCCCATCAGTTTTCGGGGACAATTTCTAGTTATGTGACCCTACTGGCCACACTCATAACAAGCACCCGACCTAGAATTGCACAAGGCTGACCCATGTTGTCTCCCACAGAAACGACACATGCCATTTTGTCTTAACGCTGACTTTCCTATCCCACCATTCCTGTTGGGCAAAACAGGATACATTTCTCTAGTCATAGGTTTCTTCCCAAACCTATTTCCATCTCTGCTTGAGCTAAACCTTGATCCAAATGAGGCAGCATGTTTGTTCTAATCTCTCTTTATTAATTAGGCCCGTTCATACAGTTCATTGTAGTCCTTCAAATTGAATGGCACCAGCGGACTCTTCAACTCCTATTTGAGCCCATCTCTGAACCTTCTAACTCGGTCTACCAGATCTTCGACCAATCTAGGGGCATACTATAATAGCTCAGTGAACTTCGCTTCGTACTAATCCACAGTCATTGTACCTTGGCAAAGGCGTTGAAATTCCGCCATTTTCAGTTCTCTAGCACTGTCCGAAAAGTACTTGCTGTTGAAAACTTCAACAAAGGCGTTCCACTCCAGAACTATACCTTCTAGAGACACTATCCCTTTGGTGGCTCTCCACCAAGTGTTTGCAATCCCCGCAGTTAATATACTACAAGGATGACCTTCTCCTCCTCGGTACACCTCAGCAGTGCAAAAGCCTTCTCTAAGTCCTGGATCCAAAGGGCTACAGCCTCGAGGTCTCCTGCACTAGTGAACCCCAGCGATTCCAATTTCAGAAATTGCTTGACGAGCTTATGCATCGGTCTCTCTTTATCCACAACCACATTTCCAGTTGGAACTTCGGCTGGTGCAGCATTGGCGGCAGTAGTGGCAGCTACGGTAATGGTGGCTGAAGCAATGGCAACGGCAGCTTAATTCTAGGCCTGCTGCCCAACCACATTTCTAAGCATCTCTAGCACCTACATGATCCCGATGAACCTTGGATCATCAAGGGCTACTACCCCAATACCAACTAGAGGCAATGCTACTCTACTAGCGTTAACTTGAGCCAGCACTCTACCACAACCCCTTCGGGTACCGACCCTAGTCAGCGTCTTACCCCGAGTCGCAAGTTCGATGGTTCTCTTCCTATGAGTCATCTACTCATGATCACTCATTTTGTAAACTTTCTACGGAACATGTTCCCAATTTCATACAAAATTAGAAACTAAGCGATCCCCACAAAACAATTTACCAATTAGTTATTAATCACATGCATCGGCACCAATTAAAGATCATTCCTACTAACTATCTCATGCACCCTCGCACCTTATCACTCCAACTATCAACCAGCTCTGATACCACTCTAGGCGTGGATGTTACGCCCCGAACCTCAAGCGGGTGCACATCCCTCGGTGGTTGATAAAATTGCGACGTCCCAAGACACATCGCCGACCCATTCATTTTATTGCACATGCGGAAGCAAATTAAACACCCCTGACAACAAACAACATGGGATAGAAAAGCAAGAAAATAAATTCACAGCCAAAACACACTTTTATATATACACTGAGTCATATACAAAAGTCAACAACCAAAAGTCTACAAAAAAACAAATTCTCAAAAAGAAGCTGTCCTAATTGATCTACACTTCAAATCCCTTCAGCTCGACTTTAAGTCCTCCATCCTACGGCCCTGAAAAGTTAAAGCCCACAACGGGGTGAAATATAAATCTCAGCGAGTTCACACTCTAAACCCCGATTAGAAGGGTAATACGCCTACGGGGGTCCTAACCACTCAACCATACAATTACAGGGACCTACCTCGTCAAATCATTATGACACATCGCATCTTTCCGCGTCAATCTCACTTAGCATGCATTCCAATTGTTAATCATGGCCACACACGGGATACGCGTACGGTTCATATCACGCAGAAATTCAAAACCAACATAAATGTCTTTAATTAGGTGATAGAATTCATGCTCAAACAATTGGAAAGCCGACATTTTCATCTCAACAAAACAAGGGGTCTCGGTTATAGGACCAAATCATTATGACACATCGCATTTCGTTTGTTCATCCAAGTGGGGTCCTTAACTTCTCTTGCATGTCTGTTTTGTTGGTTGCATGTTCGGTTTTAGGTGTGATTTGGGCACAATTTTGTCATTTTGGCTTCGGTGTCTTCCTAATAAGTATGACATACTCGAATTTCATGGAAAGAGATGGTGATATGGGGTCAAAAGCTCTGTTATAGGGAGACCTCAGATCTGCGAAATCTTCACTGACCTTTTGTTGATTTCTTGGTTGCATGTTGATTTCTGTTGGAGATCTCACTTTGTTGTCTTCTTGAAAGTTGTAGGAAACACCTTAAGCTACAACACTCAAATCTCATTCTTAGCATGCATTCCAATTGTTAATCATGGCCACACACTATGGGCACATCCTAAATTTTCGTAATTTTTGGAGACCGAATGGATATTTTAACATAGTTCGGTGGTTTAAATCCGAGAATTTTAGGATGTATTTGGAGGAAATTGTGAAATTATAAGAAATTCGATTTGGCCACGAATTTTATATAAAATTGTGATCCTATAAATGATTATTGAATATTATGATTTTGGGAAAATCATAAATATTAAATATTTATTTATGAAAATAAATAAATATAATAAAATAATAAAATAATAATAAAATAAAATAGATTTTTATTTGGCCATGGATTCAATTCCATTTGTGTGGCACTTGTGTGATGAGGTCTTTGTACATGCATTAAGTTGAAATACTTATGTGATTAAGCTATGACATGTGCATGACATGTGAATTGAAATGCAAGTGTGATATGTTTGATGCCATGCCAAATTTCCATGTTAAATTGAGATAAAAGATAAATGTGGATGAAAATGAGGTTGTGGTGGAGGATGTTGTCTGGTGGCATGGTGGCGTAATTCCAGATTCCCGGGAGTTTCAGGATGCTCGGAATGTGGGGGGCGGAAGCCTGTCGGAGGTTTCGCCCGAAGGGGAGTGACTCGCGATGCCGGGATTGGGGTGCGAGATCCCTAGAAGGGTAAAGGCCGAAAGCCCCGTCGGAGGTTTTGCGAAGGGAATGCCTCGTGATGCTAGTTGAGATGCGAGATGCCCGAGAATGTGGGGGGTCGGAAGCCTAGTGGCCATGAGATGGCTGGAATGCTGGGATCCCTGTCGGAGGTTTCTGCCCGAAGGGATGATGATGATGGTGAATTTGATGATTTGAGAAAAGATAATGTGGGGATCAATTGATAAGTAAAAGTGGAAATTGATCTATGACGTGATATGCATGGTGATGCATGGTGATGATGTTATGATGTGATATGCATGGTGATGCATGGCTAATGACGATATGATGTGATATGCATGGTGATGCATGGTTAATGATGATATGATGTGATATGCACGGTGATGCATGGCTAATGATGATGATATGATGATGTGATATGCATGGTGATGCATGGCTAATGATGATGTGATATGCATGGTGATGCATGGCTGATGATATGATGTGATATGCATGGTGATGCATGGCTGATGATATGATGTGATATGCACGGTGATGCATGGCTAATGATGATGTGATATTCATGGTGATGCATGGTTAATGATGATGTGATGATAATGATATATGAGATGCCATGATGATGATATATATGCTATGATGATGCATGAATACGCTTGACATCAAAAAGGTAAGCAATGCTTGCCCATGCAAGCACGGCTGAGTTGTCACTACATCGATCCTTTGGGGATAACATTTCATATTAGCACTATGCCGCTACCTGCGCTGTTTTGCATTCCATAAAGGAGCATCGGTTCAGAATCTAATGTGACCGGAATCCATTGGTAGGATATCCCATATAGGGGCATGTCCAACTCAATAGCTCGGGACGAGTTTTCTTAACCAACACATGACCATTCAATCTCGGCCCAGGACACCATGCATTGCACTCAAATGCCTCAATTAAAATAGTGATCCTAGCCTATTTTCTTCGTATTAAAAATACACGGTAAAATAGTCGTATGTATGTACATGGTCAATTCGAACAAAAAAAAAAACCGATACTCTTCTTTTTCAAATCTCACTATTTGATATAGTCTTTAAAATCATTTTTAGTTTCAAAACCTGACACCCAGTAATTTCTAAATAATTACCAAATTTTCCAAATTTTGAATTAAATACCCAAAATGGCAATCATCACTCAATTTGCACAATTTAACATTCAATTGTAGAATCTAAACACACCATTGTAATTAACACGAAATTCCGATCACTTGCTATCCCGGTATAAGTTCCGGAAAATATTAAATAATTAAATAATTACCAAAATTAATTAAATAATTCAATTTAAATGCAATAAATAGCAACCTAGGCCAAAAATGCTTAATTAACCACTCAAACGAGCCGGGAAAATTTTCAAACCTATCTAGATAAATAGTACCACTTATCTAGCCTACCACTTATCTAATTTAACCACTTAACATGTATAATTGAATAATTAAATCGTTAATCCAATCTAACTAACTACCTAAACATTAATTAGCCTAAACTAATCGTTTCTTAAGCATCATTAACTCCATAAGTATATTTTAGCAAGTAAACTCATCGGTTTAGCGTTCCAATGAGTTCACAATGACGGCGACGTGGAGACGGGCGATAAACAACCCTGCAGCGACAGCAAGCGGAGACCAGAAGGGCTTGAAAACGGGCCACGAAGACCTTAGCTAGAGCTCAGCTTTTAGTTTCTGGTTGTTGCTAGAAGAGGCTAAACGAGCGACCAGTTGGGGCTAAAACAACAAGGGATGGACAGCGAACGGTAGCTACGGTTCAAGCGGGCGACAGTGGCAACTCTAGCGGCTTGAAGGGTGGAGAACAACAGCTAAAGGAGCTCAAGATGGTAGCTTAGGGTGCGAACGATGGCGCTGGACCGAGAGGCGATCGCGGATGGCGAACGAGCTGGCGCGGGCTCGCGGTTGGTGTGTAGGCACACGATAGGCAACGAGGGAGCTCCGGTGGTGGTCGACGGCCAAGGGGAGGGAGTTGGCTGGATTTCCTGGTTCTCTAAGCTTCCCAACACACTCAACAATGGGGAAAGTGGCTGCTAAAGGGAGAAGAGGGTTGTTGGTCAAGGGGGGGGCCACCAAAATATTCAAAATGCTTGAGTGCTTGGCCCTACCACCTTCGCTAGCATCCTCAGCCAATTTGCAGCTCCTTGGCTTCCCAATAAGCTTCATAATGGGTCCAAATGTGGCTGACCACCATGGCATACGAATTGTGACATTTCCCTCTTCAATTTCACTTCAATTCCTCTCATATTGAACCTAAATTGGAGCACATTAATCCAACCAAGGTGCCCACACTCAAATTCACATTTTCCCTCGTCAATCGAACCAATTTGAATCCCAAAAACGTGACAAAAAATGGTCCTTTGATTTTCTCGATCAAGAACAGCCTTACTTTAAATTTTTCTCAAAAATCTCGGTTTGCAGAAAAATCTTCAGAAGATAAGTCAACAGTCCTAAAATAAATCGTGACATGACAGAACTTAATCAAGTTTAAATTTGCGGTTAATTTCAATCTGACGCGATTTTAGCGTGACTTAACCTACCGGGTAACTTTTATGAATTTTTTTAGTGCAATTAATCCGTGGTCGATTATTTTCGAGCCATATTGTATATCTTCAACATATCGGTGATTCTCGGTTGTCATGAAAATATTGAGATTTCAAATAAGAACACAGGGTATAGAAATAACAGAAAAATTGGTCTAGTGTCGTTCGACAAAAATTTTGCAATTATGTAGAATCACCCATACGTTAATCACATACCTCTATCGAATCGACTTATCTCAAATCTCTGATCGATTTTGACAATGTCGTAATGACCCTAACAGATTAGTACGGTCGAGTAATCGATTCCTAATCGAATTCTCAAGTTTATTGCATTCAGATTCCTTAACGGTTTCACCTTATAGACTAATTATCTCATGAGTAGCCAACTCAAAAAAAAAAGAACTACAGGTGTGTCGATGAAAAGCCCGATTCATTCAATTGAAAACAAAACCTGAAAATTCAAGATGTCACAAATAACATAGCATCACACATGCAAACAATCAAAATCACACACAATCTCATCTAAGAAAACGAGCATAAAATTATACTTAATAACTAATCCATCATTAATTACACTAATTACAATTAATTAATTAAATCACGATTAATAAAAGTAAATTAATTAATCTAACCCCGACTAATCGAAATTATTTACCCTAATCATAATTAAATTTAATCTAAACTATCCTTAATCGCAATTAAGAATAAATAAGATTAACTAAGACTAATCGCCATTAGTACTAAACTAACTAAACTAACCACCCCTAAACGCAATTAACGCCCTAATCCACGATTAGGAAATTAACTCACGAGTTTTCAGCGACGGTGGGCTCGCGGCAACGGCGATGTGACGGCATCGAGAATGTGATGCTCGCGGCTCGAACAAGGGCTTGACGGTGGTGGTGGCAGCTCCACAAGCTCACGGCCACCTAGGGTGGTTTGGCTTGATGGTGGCCTCGGGGTGACTCGAGCAAACAGTGGTGGTGGTGGTGATGGCGACGGCGGCAAGGATGGCGTGAGCGGACGGCGGCTTACGGCGATGACGGTGGTGCAGCCAAGGTGGTAGTGGTGATGGTGGCATGAAGATGATGATGGATGATGAAGGTGCTGGTGTGATGATGGGGTGATGGATGGTGTTGGCGGTGGTGCGGTGGTGGTGATGGTGTGGTAGCAAAAGAAAAAGTGGGAGGAGAGGGGAAGAAATGGAGAGGGAAGGAGAAGGCGTCATCACTAAACTGTCATTTACTGTACACCTGGGGTGTCATTTTGTTACTTGTCTGTATTCATTGTATGACATGTGCCCATAAAGGCCTCACTTGACATATTTTTCTCTCCCTCATTACTCTCTTCTTTCACTGTTTTCTCCTCCTCTTCATCGGTTCTTCCTTTTTTTTCCTCTTTTTTTTTCTTTACCTTTGACCTGTGGCCAATACTCAGGCATGGCCGACGATCGATCATAAGTCAAAATTGCCCTCACCGATAACGAGGGGTCGACTCTCGCAATTAGGGTGAAGGTCGCCCACACCAAATCTAGAGAGGGTAGAGTCCTCGTCAAATTTGGAAGTTGTGGAGGGAGACGATGACATCAGAATCACATAGAACTTCGAGGATGCAAGGGCTGAGGAAGAGAGAGGGCTCGAGGTCATGGGTAATGATGACACGGGACTCGGGCACGTTATTGGACCCGGTGGTGTCACGGGGCGATGGACAACTTCAGTGGTAGAGTTATCATTGGCGGGGTGGGGGAGACACGAAGGTTGGGCTCAGGTGAGGGAGAGAACGATGGAAAAAAAAAAAGGGGTGAGAGCAAAGAGAGGGTAAAGGAGAGAGAAAAATTTAACAGATGGGGCCCAATTATGAACACATGTCAGTGAATGGATTAGGTAAAAAAATGACTTGGCACGCAAAAATGTACCTAATATTTTCACTGTTTACCCTTCCCGTACGTTGGGGGGTCGGTGTGACCATAGCAAAACCCCAGCATACTCCCTCTCCCTGGTCTCCAGTCGACGATGGAGTCCCCGAAGCCGTGCGCCTCCCAAAACCCCCTCCTCTCCCTCTCCACCTTCCTCCACCAGCAGTGCCTCCGCCTCGGCTCCGACCTCTCCCGCCGCCTCGACGAGACCCGCCGCCTCGCCGGAACCCTAGCCGCGCACTTCCCCCCGCCCCCGCCGTCGCAGCCGGCCAGGCGCCTCCTCAGCTCCCTCTCCTCCCCGCCGCCGCCGCCGCCGCCGCCGCCGTTCGCGTCCCTCGCGCAGGCCAAGGCCGCCTCGGCCCCGGCCTCCGGCGTCGCGAGGACCCTCGCCGGCACGGCCGTGTATACCGTCAGCAACTCGAACAACGAGTTCGTGCTCGTCTCTGATCCCGATGGGACCAAATCGATAGGGCTCCTCTGCTTTCGGCAGGAGGATGCGGAGTCGTTCCTGGCCCAAGTTAGTGTGCTCTGTTGTTCTGTTCGCTTTTTCTGTCTGGTATGCCGGCGGTGAATTAGAGGAGTAGTTAGACTCAGGAAATTGAGCGACGCTTTGAAATGATGGGATGGGCTAGTGCTATCTTCTCTCTTGCTCGCGAATTTTTATATTCGGCTTCTCCCTGATGCATTTGCGCAATTGAGTGAGTTCTGCCGAAATTCCAGGTTCGATTGCGGAGAAGAGAATTGAAGGGTCAGGCTCGGGTTGTTCCCATCACTCTTGACCAGGTGATTGTTCCTTCATTATCTAGAATGCTCTTGTAAAATCGGCTTATTGCTCGAAGCTTCAGTATATTTCTGTATTGTTCATCTGTGAATGGGAAAATGTTGTAATTCGCCCGCGACCTGAACCTAGTGCAGCAGTTTTTTTCATTCCCCCCCTTTTTATAATTTGGGTTTCTGCTAGGTAAGCAAGAATTCCATTGAGAACAAACAAATGACATAGGTAGCTTGATCATACTATGAACAAAGTACAGCTTAGAGTTCAACTCCAGTTGAGAGACCTGTATCTCCCAAGAACTACAAATGGCTTTAGGCCTATCTTTGACATGTAATATAATGATTAATATTGTGGTATAGTTTTGTTGATTATTTGTTTTTTCATTCTCAAATATGTGGCTATATGAAGCTATGTCGCGAGTAGCTGCTTCTTTTTATGGTTGTGTGACAAGTACCGTTGGACATGCTTGTTCATGCCAAAAGTGCATTTAGCAAAAAGGGAAATTGTGATCATGATCTAAATAGTCAAATATTTATATCGCTATGTCATTTAAATAAATCGGCATCACAAAACCGTATTTTAGGTGTGGTCCTACCTAACTAAGCAATGAACTTGAAGATTGACATTACCTTACACAGCGCTAGTCCGACATGCAGATGCCACACCCACACACATGATACATATTAAATACATACCAATCTGCATGAACACAATGAATGGATGATGATCTTGGTTTATTGTTCACCAACACCAGCCAGACATCCTAGAGTTGCTTTCTTTTTATTTGCATTGTCTACAGACAGACAAATTCGAAATATCATTCCAAATCTGAAGAGGACAAAGCTTTTAAGAATATCCGAAAACCCTGTGGCCCCTTGTGGAAAGTTTCGCAGACACTGATTGAGGCTTAAGACATTTAATGGTTGTACTTTTTGATTTTATATCTGCTAATTCTACTTCATCTCTTTCCTTTACATACATACTGCCTGGTTATGAGTAGTGTCTTCAGAGAGAAAATTTATTGGTTTGTGACTGCCCATTATTAGCACATCCTTATTGGGCCGATCGGACTCTAGTTGCAATCTTTTTTTTTTTTTTGGTAAGTCTTTAGTTGCAATCTTTTACTAGCATATAATTGAAGAATTATTAATTGTAACATGGTAATTGCTTTGCTGTGAGTCATGATGTAGATGTCGACAACTATAAATCGATTATTAACTTCTAGAATGGTATCTCCTTTTTCTTTTTTGCTATAGATGATTAAACTCAGATTTTAAACAATGCCATAACTCTTGCGCTACATGTTTACCTCACCTTAAAGGCTCCAATATCTTCTCCCTCGATAAGCATCATGGTATATGCAGATAGTAGGTTGAAAATTTTGACAACTGTCTCTCTGCACAAGGGTATGTGTGGTGATGAAGCCAATAACTGCTTTTCTAGTGCAGCTGCTGCATCTGTCTAATTGTTCAAATTTAATTCGTTATGTTACAGACACATGCACTGGCATGCTTTTTCAAATGTTTTTCTTTACCTTGGTCAACTTGTAGGTATACATGCTAAAGGTGGAAGGAATTGCTTTCCGGTTTTTGCCTGATCCAGTGCAAATAAAGAATGCATTAGAGGTCAGTGGCAACTTTAATTCGGTCCAACTTTTTTGTACAATATACCATCCTACAATTGAGCTAAATCATGGGCTCATGTGCTCTGAAGTGGGGATCTTATATAAAATTCTTGAGAATATCGACTAGAATATATTGGGCTTTTGAGCACCACTTTTGACATTTGGCTACTTACTGGAGAAATTGACCTGGCAATGGGCATTATAATTCAATACAAGCTCATCTTTGAAAGTTAAGAGCCCAAACTGGCCCTTAGCCCTCAGCTCTTGCTTTGAGCCTTTTTTTAAAGTGAATAAATGTAGTGTAGGATATCGTTATTCAATATTACGCTATTGTTTATCCATTTGTTAATGATATTATTGGCAATAAGTATCTGATGTGTGCTGACTATAATCTCAATTGATTGTTAGATGAAAGCAACTAATACAAAAAATGGGTTTGATGGAGTCCCAGTTTTCCAGGTACGCTAATTGCAGCCCTTTATCTGTTGGTTCTCTTAGGACACCTTTTGTAAGCTTGATAGGTCTACACGGAGATCTGCGAGCAACATATGCCAATAAAGTATTTTGTTGAATAGGTATCAATAGTTACTTGTCATTGTGTGCTAGCTGTTTTAGGGCTTAATTAAGTTTGGTTGAAGGCAACTTGAATTCTTTAATACTCAAGAGCCTGTAAAGAGAATTGTACTTATGGGGGAACAAGAATTAGCCTGAACTGATGATGCAATCTTAGAGTCATGAATCTTTGAAACTATCTTTCTAGGGAAATCAATGTTTATTTTGTGTGAAAGAGTAGATTCCTGAGGATCTTAAGAAGCCATACCTTCTGGCCTCTAGTTCAACACCACCTGTAGAAAATAACATGAAGATATTTGGCCTTATGAGGACTATGCCTTCAACCGCTGTTGCATGACCATGGTGCATGTCGGTACATAAGTAAATGTGAATTTAGAGTTAGTTATTGGTAGTGCCTTTGCTCATCTTTTTGTGATCTGCAGTCTGATCTTTTGGTTGTCAAGAAAAAGAACAGACGTTTCTGCCCAATATATTTTCGGAAGGTTAGTGTGACATGTCCTCTCTTAACCATGTTTTTCTTTTCTCAGTACAAGAACTTTTGCAATCACAGTTGGTTGAGTACAGGATCTATATGCATGACATGGTGATGCAGGAAGATATTGAAAAGGAATTGTCAATGGTCTCCAGGGCATCAAGAGGAGCAGTTTTATCTCAGCAGATCATGGTATAACTGACTAAGCATTTCTAACTTACTCCAGCTTTCCTCATACTTTCCTTAGCTGTTGTGATCCTATGACTGGTAAACCTATGAAAGGAGATTGCTTTTGTGGAAGAAGCTCTGGATGGTTTAGATCTTGATCAGATCCTTTATGGGGGTATTCTGGTTTGTCAAATTGTCTGCCGATACTTCCACGCAGGAATCATAAACTGTTATAATCTACAATCTTGCTTTCTTTTCTTGACTTAATCAATATTAAAGATTTTTAACAAGTAGATTTTTAATGAGTTGCTACTGATGATGTGAAAATGGATATGTATACATGAAGTTTTCTACCAAATGTGTTAGTGCTGCCATGCACCTTGTATATCTTGTAGATGCTACTTATGATTGTGTCACTTAGATTGGTGAAAAGCTTGGGAATAAATGTTGTTTTAGTGGATATGCTAAACTGTCTGTTATACATCAATACGTTGGAGTTATCAACTTACCATCTGTTGAATGCAAGATGGTAATCACTAATGCGCTTATTCCAGTGTCATTATGATGAAAAGAAGCACTGCCTCACTGGAAGTGATCACAGATGTTGGAGTTTTGCTTTTGATTGCTCATGAGTCATGACTGACTTTGTTTGCTTCCCCAGAGAGAGCTTGCTGATTGCTTTCTTTCTGATCTATTTTCTTAGTTCATTCTTATACTGTTTACTAAGTCACATACCCTTTTGACAGGTTGGAAGTCTAGAAGATGTTCTCAGAAAAATGGAGGTAGAATGCTTATTACTTTATTACTTCAATAAATGCATGCTTGAAATATAAAACAGATGGGATTTACTTGGAAGAGTGTTATGAATGATGCAGATGAGTGAGAAGAATTCAGGATGGGAGGACCTGATTTTTATTCCACCAGGAAAAAGCCATTCTCAACACATCCAAGAAGTGGTGAAATCATAGTGATTATGTGCATTCCTTCTACTGACAATATTAGGGATCTGGAAGCAGACATTTTTTGGTGTTCCCAGACTCCTTATTGAGCAGGTTGCTCTCTCTCTCTCTCTCTCTCTCTCTCTCTCTCTCTCTCTCTCTCTCTCAAGCACGCACACATACGCATCTCATACGCATGTTCCTTATTTGACATTCAGAGATGGACTGGACTCCACCGAGGCTAAAAGCGCAGGAAATCATCATCGCTTGGAGAATGGTCAAAGAGCAGTATAGGTAAATTTTGAACTGCTGAAAAATGTTGAAACATGTGGGGGTACACTATAAAATGGAACTTGTGCAATGCCTGTGTACAATCTGTTGGAGGTTTTCTGCCCATCCCTTTATGATCTCTGTAGCGTTATTGTCTACCCTCTTGTGCCATCAAAGTCCTCAAATCTTTGCTATACCCATGATTCGATACAATGTGGTTGCTGCATTTTCTAGTATTGGCACTTCATACGAAAGTTTAGTTCTTGTTGAAAGATTATAACTAAGGAATAGTGATAGTCACAAATGAAACTCTCTTTTTCTTTCGTTAATAATATACGGCCAAATAGGGAAAGTAAACATCGTAATATTTGATGTTGCTGGATCTTCATACGATGAAGAGAAAACAGGAGCTTGTACCATTAGTCACGGCCATCGATAAGCATGAGAGGATGCCTAACCAGGCAAAAAATCTCTACCATTTTTTGACAGAATTTATAGCTGCCTACGGTTAAGACGCCGCTGTCAAGGTAATAGAAAATATTGCACTCAATTCAGAAGGATGCAATTTCATATGTAAATGAAACCGGTGTGTTTGTTTCGTTGAAAAGAATTTCTGTATAGATTTTACGATGTTTGAAACTGTGAAAGGCATTTTCAATCAAAGAAAATACTTGCAATTTAAATCAGGAAATCGGTTTCATTAGCTAAATTTCACAGCGTTCCATGTCATTTGAAATTAAACAACTTTAATGAAAGCTTCGTGCTTCAGTAAATCTCTCTCTCCCCCAACTTTTACATTGCATTTTTCTCTGTTTATTATTTGATAAATCATGTTTTCATTGTTATAAAAATAAAGTTTTAGTTTGTGGTTTTCCTCTTAAAACTTTATTTCAAGGCGCTGTAATGAAGAGCGCGGAAGGTATTTGTCAAATTGTCAAAGTAGATTCTACAAACCACTTCACCTCTTTCAAAACCGGAGAAAAAGAACGAAGAAAATGAATGCTTTCACATATGTTTATGTTTATAATCATTAGACTTTAGCGCTTCTTTTTATCATATTTGCTTTTTAAAAAATATTTTATTTGATGTTCTCTACTATACGAACAATTGTGAATTCATAGCTTCATATTTGAATTTAGGGAAAATTATTGAAAAGTTCTAAGTTTGTTACATTTTTACCAATTTTATCTTAAATCTTTTAATTTTGTCAATTTAATCCTAAAAATTTATACGTTTTGTCAATTGAGTCCATCCAGGTTGTCGAAAGTCAATAACACAGTCATTAATCATCTTTCGTGGCATATTAGCACTTATATTGACAAATTTTAATGATATTTTAATATTTTTTGTAACTTTTTATTATTTTTTTTTTTTTTTTTTTTAACTTTGGGCCAGCAACACTCACCTAATCTAGACGAGGGCATTGTTGCTCTTGTCGGGCATAGACGAGGGCCTCTGCACCTTTGCCAACCACAAGGCATTGGCCCTCCCTTGAATTCAAGCCAGTGCCATGACCCTCACCCTTTGGCTAATTAGGGTAACAATGTCCTCATTGGTCACAAGCAAGGCCATCAACTCTTGTCCAGATCTAGGCGAGGTTGCAATCCTCCCCCTTTGGCTAATAAGGGACGTAGAGGCCCTCACCAACAATTAAAAAATGTATATTTTTTAAGAACTATCCACGTCAAAGATTTTGGCTAAAATTGTCAAGTGAACTCAATTGACAAAATGTGAAAAAAAAAAAAAAAAAAAAAAAAAAAAAAAAAAAAAAAAAAAAAAAAAAAAAAAAAAAAAAAAAAATTTATAACTCAATTGATAAAGTTAAAAGATCTAAGACTGAATTAACAAAAGTACAATAGGTTTAGGACTTTTTGAACAATTATCCCTTTCAATTTGTAATCTATAATTTCCTTAATGCAGCTTTATAAAATTACACAATTTATACTTAAGGAAAATAGTTTCGGAAGATAATCCAAACATGAAAACTATTGCCCAACCATTTTCTTGCTCACTATAAAACAACTGAAAAATCAATCACATTCCTTGATAATTTACTTCGAATAAACCCATTTCTTTTAATATATTACTTTTCATGAAACAAAAGCACCCTATATTAGGGCTTTTACAACATTTTACCACTCTATGTGCAAAAACAAAATGAGGCAATTTGATACATTATGATCATGATATGATTCTCGTGTTTGATTCTTATTAAGAACTGGGTTGGAGAGACGATGTCGGCACCTTTTCCTCTTTCAAATCGAAATTTCTTTAAGTGAAATGAAATTGAATTGAGAGTATGCTGTCCAAAAAGAAAGATTTACAGAAGAAGTTAAAAAAGAAGCAACGCTTCTCCAGTGACGCGCCAGGTAGGGGTCGAACCTACGACTTTCTGCTTAGGAAACAGACGCTCTATCCACTGAGCTACAGGCGCTGGCGATGTCCCCAAGGTTAGGAATTTTCAATAGATTGCCTCGTTTTGTAAACGCCTCACCGGCATTACCCGTATGATGTCTCGGCATGATCAAGAAATTCCCCTGATCATCAATATCTATTTTGCTTCTCCAGTTATTAGATTCTCTATACGAATTCGTGTACCAGATTCATGGACCTTTCATTTTACTTTTAAGTGATGCTTTGTCCGACAAGAAAAATCACAAGATGAGTTGACACGAGTTTACAAAATAGATATGTAAAGTCGACGCAATCCTAGAGAAATCAATAGATAACTCAAAAACTAGTTGATCCACTCTAAAATCCAATGAAGAAACCGATAAGTCAATCAATGCGCTCTTGAAGAAATCCCAAGGTGCATGACGCGAGATAGAAGATGCACATTCATTCAAGTTATGTATTAACAACGAAATGGGTATCTCATCATAATTTGTCGTGTGCATTAAAGTTGTACAGTTCCTCACAATAATAGCTTAATGATCACTTCGCAGAATTAGCCATTGAATCCCCTCATATTACTTATATCCCAAAACTGTGGTGAAGAAATCAAACTTATTTATACTTCGTTTGTTTCACAAAAAATAAACATTTTGGAAAATAATTTCCTAAAAATTATCGACTGTACCGCTTACAAATAAATGAACATCAAATATTTTCATTGTCCATGATAATGTTCAAATATAAATTATTATTAGTAATGAAAACATTTCAAATGATATAAGTAATTATTTTTAAGAAAAAAATTTTAAGTTATTCATTTTTTTATGAATCAAATGGTTATGATATTTTTGAGAAACCGATCTTAAACAGACCCGGATATTGGATGCCCTCTCCATTATTCCACGAATTGATAGCTTGAGTCATCCTTTGTCTTTTCTTTCTTTGGGTGATGATGGACTTGATAAGTCTCTGCCATAAATGGTCTTCAGCAGTTGCAAAGCGGAATGTTATAAAATCATTGAAAATTCGTTACCGTTGCCTACGTTAATCTATACCTTTTGGCAGACAAATTGTGGTCAAAACATCTAAGGTTCGTCTTCTTGGATTCTTTCACCTCGCATGAAAGAAAGGACTGATCTACATGCAACCAAATCGTTCCATTTTCCTACATAAGATACATAAGGACAAAATAGGAACAAAAAGAGAGAAGAAAAAAAAACATTTAAAATAAAAAAGCCAAAATCTTGAGGTAGAGAGAGAGTCAGAGCGTACAGATAGATCTTTGTCTGTGGGATAGGGTGGAGCTTCACCGTTATTGTCTGTGTCTAATTTAAGCACTTGGAGGCTCATCCTTCTATATACATAGTGCGTGATGAACCCATTTTCCATTCTTTCATTTCATTCTCTTTGAATTCTCACAAGAGATTCTTGATGCCCTTTCTGCTGGACCGGTTTTCTAGTTTCTTCCTCAATTCTGGGTATGTTCTTCTGCCCTCCTTCCGTTCATATAATTTGGAGTTCTACATTGTCTTTTGATGAGGAGCTGGTGCTGGATTGCTGGATTATTGCCTCTGTGAAGAACAGAATTGAACTTCTCTCGGTTAATTTGAGTTGGATACAAGTTCCCTTTTGTGCAGTTGGTTTTGGAAACCAGATTATGGGCGAGGCCAATTCCCGAATTCAATCATTTTCGCGTGATTTTGGGAATGTATGTCATGCCAATCTCTCTGGCTTAAGGGTGCTTGTGGTCATGAATGTCGTTTGCCATGGAAATCAAAATTATCATGATGGAGCTTGATGTGGTTCTTCTGGATGAATGAAGTCCCTCCAATTGTTTTAACTCCATTGTTCATCTTTCCGAAACTTATCAGCCACCACACTCTAATGGAAATTTTCTCCATATGCCCGTGAAGTTTAGATTTTGATCCGTTTCGTATCTCCCTAATTATATTTTGCCAAACATTTGCAGTGATAGGCTTCAAAAGGAGGAAAAATATTTGGTCATTTGTTTTCAAGATTTTGATCGATTTGACAGGCTAGGTTAAAGGATATGTTGGGCTGTTGAATTTGCGCTGCTGATCGATGAGCATAAACTGACAAATGGCCGTAATACAACTTCCCTGGGAGACCAATCATTTGGACTTTCCAGAATTAGTCTGAGATTAATCATTATCATCGCGCACAATCCAGAACTGCCCTATTTAATCTTGCCTAACCATATTTTGATTCTCACCTGACAATTTCAACTGCTGGTTCCATGTAATCATAGGCACATTCTCCCGCAAGGCTCCTTTGTTTGAATGGAAGATGTGAAAGCCGCCAACAAGATGCCTTCACCTAAGGCCGAATCCTATCCATCCACCAAGAATGACCTTTTGGATACTGAAGAACAAGGGGAACCAAATGCGAAGAGGAAAGTGGAATCTGACCCTAAAATGCCGACATTGGAAAACGTTGAGAACCTTACAGTCTGCGATGGTTCAAATGACAATACCTTGGGACATAGTCAACATTCAGCAAGTGGCTCTGCTTCAACCTCTCCAGTTAAAGCTGATGATTCAAAACTTGACCGGGAAGGCACCTTCATAGAAGCTAGAATTGGCAGCGCACCAACTGGTTTTGATGGCGCTCCACAGGGAAGAGATGAAATTCATCCAATATACGAAACTAAGCATGATGATCCTCGTGCAGTTGCAGAGGATCCTAATACTGAAGAAGTAACAGATCCCTCTAACGGAGAGAAATCTTCAAACAGCAACTTAATGAGACTCGACTCCATTCCAGTCCATTACTTGAGAATAAACCCTACTTTTGAAATGGAAGGTTCTGAAGGTGAACGCCGTTCAATAGCTTCCAATGATGTCTCTTTTCCTACTCAGGGTGTGACAAGTGCCTTTGGTGACACATCAGAATTTGTCAATACTTCTGAAAATGTTATGGAAGTCGAAGAAGACAGAGGCCTTATTGATACGGCTGCTCCATTTGAATCGGTGAAAGAAGCAGTTTCCAAGTTTGGAGGAATTCTCGATTGGAAAGCTCACAAGATCAAAGCTGTGGAGGTATTTGAAACTTTTGCATTATTGTAGAGCTCCTCATTTTCATCTTTCGTATGAGCATATGCTATGACCGCAGAGAAAACTTTTCTTCAAGCTACATTGCATTATTATAGTTGCTTCCTTCCCTTCAGTTATTTGCTTAGCCATGCGAGATATCTGTGGTGAAACTTTCTATGTCGACACTTCCACATGAATTAGCTCCTCATATGATGGCACAGAGATGCTCTGTGGTATTCTGCGCAAGTCTAGATTCTTTTCAGAGGAGAAGATTTGTATAATTAGTTTCCATGCAAATACAATTTGTGCTTCTGTTGGCTTTAAGAGGGCCATGTCTTTTTTTCTTTTCTATTTTCTGTTCTCTAATAGTCTCATAGATAATTAGAGTGCGTTCACTGGAGCATCGTTTTAAATCTGCAGCCACAATAATCGTCATCATTTAATTCTTGTGATGCAGAGACGCCAGTTTGTCGAAGAAGAACTCGAGAAGGCACAGGAGGAGATGCCCATATACAGGAAACGGTCAGAACTAGCTGAGGAGGAAAAACTGCGTGTCCTAAAGGAGCTAGACAACAGTAAGAGACTTGTTGAAGAATTAAAGCTCAACCTGGAGAGGGCACAAACAGAAGAGTATCAGGCGAGGCAAGACTCTGAGCTTGCCTTGCTCAGGGTTGAAGAGATGGAACAAGGGATTGCTGAGGATGCTAGCTATGCTGCCAAGGCACAACTGGAAGTAGCTAAAGCTAGACACACAGCTGCAGTTTCAGAGCTACAATCTGTGAGGGAAGACTTAGAAGCCCTTGCAAAGGAATATAATTCTTTAATAGAGGAGAGAGATATAGCAGTAAAGAAAGCTGAAGAGGCAGTTCTTGAGTCGAAGGATGTGGAGAAGATGGTGGAGGTTCTCACTATTGAGCTAATTACCGCAAAGGAGTCCTTAGAGTCCGCACAAGCTGCCCATCTAGAGGCGGAGGAACAGCGCATAGGAGCGGCAATGGTCAAAGAACAAGATTGTCTTAGTTGGGAGAGAGGACTAAAAGAGGCAGAACAGGAACTCCAGAATCTGAGCCATCAAGTTCAGACAGCTGAAGGTCTTAAGTCAAAGCTAGACGTTGCTTCGGCCTTTCTCCTGGATTTGAAAGCTGAACTGGCAGTGTACATGGAGTCAAAATTGAAGCAAGAATTGGAAGCAGAGGCAAAAGGAGATTTGGCGGAGGGGGAGAGTAGAACTCATGCCAATTGGCAAGCTACAGTTGATTCTGCAGAGAAAGAACTTCAGGAGGTGAAGTTAAACATGGAGAGAGCTACTGCAGAAGTGAACTGTTTGAAGGTTGCTGCTGCAGCATTGGAATCGGAGATGGAAAGCGAAAAATCAGATCTTGCGAACATTAGACAGAGAGAAGAAATGGCAGCAGTGGCTGTTGCATCCCTCAAGGCAGAGGTCGACCGAACCAGGTCGGAAATATCTAAACTCAAGGAAAAAGAGGAGGAAGCCCAAGAGAAGATGGTGGAGCTTCCCAAACAATTACAGAAAGCAGCACAAGAGGCTGATCAGGCCAAGGGGCTCGCTCAGCTGGCTCATGAAGAGATGAACAAGGCCAAGGAAGATGCAGAGCTAGCAAAAGCTGGGGCAGCAACGACAGAAAGCCAATTACAAGCTGTTCTAAAAGAGATTGAGGCTGCCAAAGCTTCAGAGAAATTGGCAATATCTGCCATTAAAGCATTGCAAGAGAGCGAATTCGCTCAGAGCAGCGATGGTGTGGATGAATCCCCGAGAATAACAGTTTCTCTCGAGGAGTATTACGAACTCAGCAGACGGGCGCACGAAGCAGAGGAGCTAGCGAACATGAGAGTGGCAGCTGCTATTTCACAAATTGAGGTGGCCAAGGAGTCGGAAATGCAAAGCTTGGAGATGTTGGAAGAAGTCAACGACGAGAAGACTAAGAGGAAGGAAGTGTTACGAGACGCCATGGACAAGGCCGAGAAGGCCCAGGAAGGAAAGTTGAGCATAGAACAGGAACTGAGGAAGTGGAGGGCTGAACATGAAAATCGACGCAAGGGAAGTGAACCAAATCAAGGACTATCGACCACAATGAACGGTTTCGAAGAGATGAGGGAGTCCAGTAACTTTATAAGGATACCCAAACCAGCTGTTCACACCAACTATATGTCAAGTCCATCGCCTTATGTGCACGGGAGTAGCACGGAACCTGAATCCTCCCCCGAAGTAAAGGCTGTCAAGAAAAAGAAGAGATCGCTCTTTCCACGATTACTATTGTTTTTGGGCAGAAGAAAGGCACACTCATCTAAGTCATCATAGTACCCTGGTACATTTTTTCTTTTTGTGACTTTCAGTTCACGCTGGCAACTTTACTTGGGAGACCTCTTGAATGTAGATGTCAACTACATACTATACAGTTAATAGATATACCTTGGCCTCCACAGGACTTAATTGCAACAGATGGTTGTGTTGTAATAAGCAATCAGATTATATCTGATATCTGGTTGGCAAAAGTGTTACATACAACAGCTTTAGTCCTGTCTATATTGTGATTCGGCACCACTTGGAGTTGTGAATTGCTGGAATCAGTTTCTCAGGAGTATTAGCCTGTCGAATCAAATTGGTCATATCTCGTTCACATTGCTTGCCTCAACAGGGCATAAAATAAAAAATAAAAAAATTGGCTCGCATTACTAGAATGAATCTGGCAATGGCTTTGGCACTTTGGAACTTAGACTTTCTGGATCTTCTCACTGGAGACAAACTTAAATTGATTCATCATCTAGATTCATGTAGGGATTACTCATATGATGGGTAGGGTTCTGTTTGTTTCTGTTTAGAGAGGACTTTCATCAAGTAGATCTCTTGCAAATACACAAACCTCTGGGAACGCTGAAGATAAAACAATGCCAAACAGGGTTGTTCATCAATTTCTTACTGCAAGGTAATTGCTAGCACAACTTATTATTGTCCAGAAACCTTCAAGAAGGGGACAGAGATGATAAAACAACTAAAAGAGGCAGCCACAAGTAACATTAAGAGAACTTGTGCTAAGGAGATAGCAGTTCCTCATCATCTCTCATCCCACCACTAACACTTAATGAAGTGCAGTACTGCCATGACTTCCACAATGATATATTGTTGCAGTCAAACAGGTACAGTATATGGCGTACGACACATTGATGTAAAAGAACTTTCAGCAAATCACATAATGAACCACATAACATGCTAGATTCTAAAACCTAGAGACAAAAAGATAAAAAGAAATTAAAGAGAATAGGCAAGAGTCAATGCCTTGCCTTGTCAGCGACGACTGGATATGCTAAATGAGCTGACTTTTAGCGGAGTTGCAATGACCAGGGGAGCCTCGGGAGAGTCTGTGACTGCAAACTTGTCATGCATAAAACGACTGTCCACTATGGACTCATCTTTAGGGACTATTTTATAGCAATAGCAGCTCTTCAGGCCTTCTTGGTTACGATAGCACTCGTGAGAGCCATTTTTCACCTGTTGGAAGTTCCATATCACACTAAATTTCCCCACGGTGGCAACCAGATGACGCTCCTGCTTCCCATTCTCCGTGACCTGGCCATTTTTTTATATAAAACGTTATGGTCAGAGCAATCGGTCCTTTTGTAGGCATTACCAATTAGCGAATCACTCACTGAGATAGCTATCTCTTCTGTGTGATGCTGACAATAAGAACCAGATTTCTAACACCATGTATTTCAAGAAAAAAAAAAGAATTGGAGAAAATGCAGAGCTTTGTAGTATCCAAAACATTTCTAAGAAAAACAAGATTGTGCATTCTGTGTGACTTGATAATGTACAAGTAACAGCCTGAAAGGTTTTAAGAGAATGAAAACTAACATATCAACTAACATATCCAACTCGGAAACATCAGTTTAAAACTTGGCAATGGGATCACGCTTTATCATTTATCTGATGAATGAGCAGGAGCAGAGATGCTTTTTGGTTGAACCATGAAATTCATGAAAAAATTCGTTACTTTGAAGAATATCGACTTAAAGGCTTCTTAATGTGGCCTTCCATTATAAACACTTATGCCGTAGGAAGCAATGAAAGAAACTAAGTATTTGGTGGCTGCAGCCAAACCAAATTTGAGTCAATATTTTACAAGTGAAACAGGAAGCCCGAGGTACTGATTCCTTCATAGAGATCATCATTGTCATCTCACGGCATTCTAATGGCAACCCTTCAATATAACATATCCATTCACAGAATATCCATGACCAATATAAATCTAGCATCAAATCTTCTAGAAAATCTTTAACAGGAGAAAATCTCAAAGCATAATGCCTGTACTTCAGGAGATGAATATGAGATCTTCTTCAATCTTAGAAGACTTTTAAGATGTGCCAGATGTGAGAATTTACTTGAGCGGTCATATCTCCCATCAATACTAAACCTCCAATTCTTCCAGTTAAGCACTAACAGAATTTCTAAACAAACAACCACAAGGTTCAATGAAACTGTCTTAATTAACCCATCTCATGAAGATGCATAAGCTAGAAAATTCAAGTAGACCCATCTGCATTCACCAGACCTGATTATAACAGACAGACAGCTAGATTTTCAAAATGTGGCTAAAATAGGACAATCATGATACCACTGAGTAAGAACCTGAGCATAAAACAGTATTAACTCAAACATCGAAAGTCCAACCCAAATTACACGACTGTAAGCATCTAACATGTCCACATGTACCATCATCAAAATTAAACACTCAAAAAATAGACGCATATATGATAACCATTGAAGCACTAAACAGCATAATATGAGTCCTAGGAACTGGCACAATATTGATCCACAAATCATCAATCAAAGATTGCAACAACTTAACTGTTTTTTTTTCTTTTTTGTAAGATGTAACGCGTAAATAGAATGTATAGGACACCAACATGACAGATTAGCAGCTTATATGCAAATTATTTGGTGGCAACGTACCCATGAAAACTGACCACCACGGAACTTATTATCAACTCCAGCTAAATGAGAATCCAAAGGAGTCAGCTTCAACAATCGTGGAGCAGAGATTCTATTTCCCATTCGACCATTAAAACCAGTCTTTGTTTTTCCATCCTTGTCAGTGAAGAGGGTGCATATAAGAATCAGATATGTATCAGTTGTGCCCAAAATCCACTTTCCATCAAAAGTCACATCCACGTGAGTAATAGGCGAGCCAAGGCCAGGGAAAGCAGTCTTTGCCTGTCTCATTGAATTGGTTGAGTACAACCTGATCTTCCCATCAAGAGAGCCAACGGCAATGGAACCATCACCAGTAGTGGCAAAGCATTGAAAGTTTGTTCCTCTGGAGAACTGATGCCCTTGTGTCCAGTTCAAAACAGGAGTATTTGCATCAGCAAGATTCTGAACCAAACCGTTCCGATCTCGCATGTCCCACCTACAAAGCCTGTTATCATCAAGACCCAAGAATGTTGACCCTGTGGGATCTAACTGAGCTCCCTTACTGTCATTTACAATATCCCTCATGCCAATATCAGCACCATCCTTCTCAAACTTCCACTCTGAAACAATCTTCCCGGTCTCGATATCGAGCTGATGTATGCCCCTACCGTGGGGCTTCCCTTCATTAATTGGACTCATCAAAAGCATATTAGTCTCAGCCTTCATTAGAAGAGCTTTCTTTGGTGTGGAATATGTCGTACTTAATCCCTTCCTATGACTACTACCACTATCGAAATTGACAAATACACCTTTTCCATGGATTCCGTGGCTGAAATTCTTAACCACCTGAATACCCGAATCGCCCACCAGAAAGCTATTGTCTAGAGCCCCTAATGCCAAGCTCTGTATCCCCCCATTTGCAACCTCCTCGAATTCCTCCCGCAGATCCTGACTTGGCCGAAGCGGAGTCACCGACCCCGGGCTCAGACTATCCTCCGCATCTTCCCACATCGAATCATCCGCAGCTTCAGGCTTAGCCCAGCCCATGAAATCCTTCCCATACACCTTGATCCTGTTCTGTTCGGTCGCCTCGTAACCATAAGTATTCTCAAACAGACAATCCTGACACCTACCCACGAAAGTCCTATAATCCTCATTGCTAAGGAACTTCACCGCCCAAACACCCCCCGCGTCAAAATCGACCCGCCGCTGCTCTCCACAATACCTCAAATGCAATCCGGGGCCGACTCTTGCTCTGACCTTAGAACCAATCTTCAAAACCCACCAACCCTCTCCCCCCTCTCCCTCTTCCTCCTCCTCCTCCTCCTCCTCGCCGTCGCTCTCCCTCTCGCGGCTAGTTTTCACGAACCTGTAACAAGTGAGCTTTTCGGAGACTACCCATTTGGCCTTCGGGGTGTTGCCGCCGATGTGGAGGTAGAGCTTCACGGCGTTCTGGAGATGGGTCTTCCTCTCCGAGGACGGGGACGAGTACTTGAGCTTGAGGGCCCTGAGCCGGGCCTCGACGTCGTCCAGCGAAGCCGGGGATTTCGCGCGCTCCCCGGAGGACTGCCCCCTCGCGTCCTCGTAGGCGTCCTCTTCCTGGTCGGATTCTTGCCGGCTCCGGGCGTCTTCGGACTCGCAGTCGGAGAGGTCGAGATCTTCGCGGCTTTGAGCACCACCCATTTTGGGTATCTGATTCTTGCGGCGATTGGACGAAGAAAGGGATGAGCTTGGTGCGAGCGCGAGTGCTTGTCGAGAGAGAGAGAGAGAGAGAGAGAGAGAGAGAGAGGGAAAGGGGAATGTGAGGAGAGCGGGAGTTTCGAAATTTGAAAATGGAGCGGCAAGCGATTCTCGCTTTTTGTTCGTGTAGGTTTTTGTTAGGTTGACCAGGAGGTTGGGTGCGTTTGGTTCAAAGATTTACGAAGGCTAGCCCAACGAACGTCGAAAGTTCAAAAAGCCTATTTTGGGAAAACGCAGTTATGTTTGGTAAAAAAATTTTGCAAATGGACTTTGAGATGGATGTGTGTTTGGTAAAAAATAACTTTTGCAAGAGGCTTTGATAGGTATTATTTTTTCTTTTCTTTTTTTTTTTTTGGAAATTCAGCTAAACCCTTCGCCGGTCCGGCGGCGAAGGGCGCCGGCCGGCGAGCGATCCGGCGCGGGCGGCCGCCGATCGAGGTCGCCGAGGTCGGGCGACCTCCGGCGAGGGTCGCGCGACCCGCCCGAGGCCGCCGGAGGTCGCCCGCCTCGGGCGACCCTCGGCGAGGGTCGCGCGACCCGGCCGAGGGCCGCAGCGGCCCTCGCCCGGGTCTCGCGAGGGTCGCGCGAAGGCGAGGGCGCTGCGGCCGCGAGACCCGAGCGGCGGTCGCCCGGGTCGCGGCCGGGTCAGGTCGCGACCACGGTCGCCGAGGTCGGGCGACCTCCGGCGGCCCTCGGGCTGGTCGCGCGACCCTCGCCGAGGGTCGCCGAGGTTGGGCCACCTCCGGCGGCCCTCTATTGGTCGTCGCGCGACCCTCGCCGGAGGTCGCCGACTCCTCGGGCGACCTCAGCTGACGGCTGGCCGCGCCAGATCTGGCTCGCGCGGCCGTCGCTCTTCACGGCGGTTCCTTTTACATTTAAAAAAAATAAAATAAAAGGGTAATAACAGAAATATAAAAAATCAATGAGGGTAATTTAGGCAAAAACAAATGTTTTCAGCATTCTACGAATCTTTGAAAGCTCAAGGCTGGTCCCTACAAGCCTTGAGTTTTTCAAAGCATTTCAAGGACCTACTTTGACTTGAAAGCTCCTTGAGGAGGTTGCCAAACACCTTCTCTTTGGCTGAAGGGGCTTTGGGGGCTGGATGGGCTTTCTAAATGCCCATCCAAACGCACCCGTTGTGTGAAGAGAGGAAAGCTGCGTTTGTTTTCGTTTATTTTTTCTGTTTTTAAACAACTTTTTGTTCTTTTTATTCCTAAGAACAAAAAACGAACAGAAACGCGTTTGAGTGCGTTTTTGTTTCAAAATTATTTTTTTATTCTCAAAAACACATTTGGAATAGAATAAGAAAGAAAAAAAAAAGTGGTTTATTATTTTTTAAACACATTTTAGGAACACTTTCTATTTTCTTCTCTCTTTTTTCTTCTTCTTTTTTCTTTCTTTTTTCTTTGGCCGACAACCGGCCGTCGAGGGTCGGCGACCTCCGAGTATCGCCGGCCCTTGGCAAAGGTCGGCCTCGCCTTGGCTAGGCGAGCTCGAGCTCGATCTCGCCCAGATCTGGCGAGCTCGGCCTCACCAAGACACCACCAGTCGGCGTCCTTTGGGCCCGCCAAGTGACGCGCGAGCCTCGCGCTCGGCTGGCGAGCTCGGCCTCGCCAAATATGGGTGAGCTCGAGCTCACCCGGCCAAGGCGAGGCGGGGCGCCGCGTCGCCGGCCATAGCTGAGGCTGGCAACTGACCAAAAGAAGAAAAAATAAAGAAAAAATTAAAGGAAAAATAAATAAGAAAATAGAAAAAACATTAAAAAATTATACAAATTTACCAAACGTGTTTTTGTTCATTTTTTATTCCCGAACAAATTTATCAAACGCGTTTTTTTGTTCAAAAATTGTTCCCGGAACATAAACATTTTTTTCTATTTCAGTTTCCTGGAACAATTTTTAAACAGAAATGTTACCAAACGCGCCCGAACGTACGAAAATGGGACACGAATCCCGAGGCATCCGAGACAACGGATTCGTGCAAAATGAGCAATGTTTATCGTTCAAGCCAAATATTGATTGTATCACAGATGTCTAGTGCAGAACTCGCGATAATACCATAAAAAGGTAGAGACAATCGCAGTACTTTTTCGATATTATGATTATCAAATCAAGGGCATAGGTCCTCTACTCGATTGATATCTATAATGCCATCTTAATAAATCTTAATTATTGATATTCCAATTGGAAATTCATAAATAAGCTTAATTATTTAATTTGATGATTTTGGAATAAGATAGCAATGAGGCACATACAAAATGGGTGATGTCATACCTAAATAAGGATGATGTTTGGGGATGGACAAAGGAATCCATGCACTCAAATGTAATGTAATTTATAAATGCAAATTGTTCAGAGATTGTTCGTTAATGTGATTAACTATCATTGCATCCTCGTGACAGTTGGAAAAAGAAAAAAACGAATGAACTTTGGACTTTATGCTTTGTTATAGTTGGGCATTTGTTTGACTTGGTATTGAACCCGTAACAAAATGGAAACAAATGAAAAACTTGTAAGGGAGAAAAAAGAATTCATGTTTCAAAGTGAATATATTGAAATTGAGATTATTATAAAAATGTTTGATGTTGAAGAGGATAACCAAAAGATTATTTCAAAGGGACGGAAAAGACTATTACAATGCGTGATCATAAAATTCGATAAGAATATGTTAATTTGAAAAAGATATATTGTTTTGGATGATTTTATGAATATTAAACCTACAAATTTATTCTTGCCTAATGTTATTGTTTTTAAAATATCCAAATTTAAATCCATAGTTCACTAAACGATAGATTGGATAAGATATGAGGATATTCGACTTTAAATCTATGACGCCCAAAAATTTCGTTAGTTAGATTGAATATATTTGAGAATATTTCAAAAAAAAGAATTGTTAAATTAAATTAAATTCCATTCATGATTCACTTCATGTGTGGGGGAAAGAGAATTATAGAGAGAGAAAAAAATTTCTTTCTCCCTCACGTAGCATGCAGGTGTAGTTGAGAAAGGCTTTTCTTTTTTTCTTTTTCACTCTCTCTTTCCTTTTGGGGTTGTTCGGTCGAAGGAACCCATTTTCCTTTTCCTTCACCTGCGTTTTCTCTCTCTCTACCGAAACACCCACTCCTTTTCTCCCCCGTTCTCGTTTCGTTCCACCAAAACCGACCCAATCCTTGCCCCTCGTAGCCCAGCGCCTCCGTTCAGCAGTGGAGTCGCCACTACCCCGTCCCATTCAAAGCTCCCGCCGCCGATCGCGAAGACCCGACTTGCCCGATGCTTCCTTTCTCTTCCGCCGGTGAAAAATCCAGGCAAGTGGGGTGGTGATTAAGATTCTAGGTTTGTGTAATGGTTGTGCCTAGCTGTGTATGTGAAAATTAGGGTAGAGTTTGGAGGTTGAATGTGAAAATTTGTGAACGAAAGCTCTGTTCAGAGCTGGGATGTGGTTGCTTTGGTTGATGGTTGATGAAGCCACGATGGCGTGAGGCAGTGGATTTGCTGTGTGGGCCATCCGGTTGATTGAGGGGGAAGGGAGTCCAACCTATTTTGGGTCGTTTCGTTGTGCGGGTTGGCGAAAACATGACATTGAAGGGGGCCGCGAGCTCGGCTCGCCCCTCTATCTTCTTTATTTCCCATATGCATGATAAAGTGTGGTTTTTATCGCGCTGTAGTTACCTTGGATGTTGTAGAAGAGTGCTGAGATACTACAAAAATATTTGGTAGAGAAACTCACGATTTAATTGAGCTAAGATGAAGGGAAAACGGTGCAATACTCTCTGTTTTAGAGAATTAGAGATGGAAAGGTGTCGCCTTAAATTCTGATGATATAGATAAGGAAAAGAACAAGTTTACTTGAGATAACATCCATTGGATTAGGTTCGACATCTAGTTATAGCAAGGTTAATGAGAAAATGTGTTAGTAAGAGCATTTATCTTGAACCAGTAAGCTGTACTTTAGGAAACAACAATACTTTAGGTGATTCTATGAATTTTCTATAATTTTCTAGAAAGAATTGGACCTTAAGCTTTTAATTAAAGTTGTATGACACATCCTTAGGAATGACATATCAAAATTTGAGAGCAAATGGTCAAGGTTAAGGTGGTGAAATGATATTTCTTCTGTAGGTACTAAATCTGAGAGTTGCTATAAAACTTTGAGGAGAAGACAACAAATTACTGCTCTTAATACACTGAGATTTAGGCTTAGGTTTCTTCATGGAAAATGTTAATCTATGTCTTTCCTATAACATACTAAAATTTCATAATATTCCGATAAGGATAGATATACTTTTTGTGTCTGTGATTGAAACTGCTCATTTCAGTCTATAGACTACTTTGATCCGAGAATGTGTAGCAGTTGCTGTGTTGCCTTTAATGAGAGTTCCTATATACCTTGAAGTATTTTAATGATGTGTGTTTAGACCTGGTTGTGGTTGTTCACATATTGAGGTTTGGTGCTGCAACAAGAGAATTGTGAATGTGTGAAGTTGGCTAAGAGCCAATGTGAGACCCCGAGTGTCGGGATGCTTAGAGAGGGGTGATGAAGAGTAGCGATATTCTCTCCAGATGTCTGAGAAGGGCTTAATAGCTTCTCAAGGGACCTTGTGATGCCAGGTTGGGTGTGAGGGGGTTCAAGGTGGAGTGTCGTCTCCCCTTGAGTGATTGTTGCAGCTAGATTTTTGTGGATTCAGCAAATTGATGATTATGTTTACGTATTTATTTTGTTTTTGGCCAAATCCAAGTTAGGACTAACCACCCACTTGCTGAGTTTTAAAAAAAAAAAACTCATACTTGCTTATTATGTTATTTCTTCAGAGTAGGAGGTGGCATAGGAGTGCTAGACGTGTGGGAGAACTTTTATTTTTAATTGTCTGACAACATGTACATTCTCAATGAGAGGCGGGATGTTTAGTGTTTGTTCATAGTGTTTTTTTGTAGAAATCCCCCTCTTAATCTCATCTCCCCACTTGTAAAAGAAACCAAGTTTTATGATAAATAGAGCTGAGTAGCTCAGTTTCTTATGATTTAGCTTGACTAAAATTTATTTTACAACTCTTGAAATACAAGCAAGTCAAGTGAAATCAATGTATATGAGATCCGGGGTGTTACAAAATCCATAGTTCACCAAACAATAGGTTGGATAGGATATGATGATATTCGACTTTAAATTTATAGTTCACCAAATAGTTGATGGAATATGAAGAAATCCATGAATTTATTATCATATCCTATCGAATCATATCCCGTTTAGAAATCCAGACGACCAAACGTAGTCTAAATGTTTGTCCGAGCTCGCCCATCTTAAAGTTTTACATACAAATCTTTTGGGGGATCAAGCATGGCTTGGGCCCAATTAGGGCGAATCGAGTTTCTCACTAAATGCATTTACCCAAGCCCATCCAAAAGGTGTTAAAGTCCTCAAGGCTCAAATTGGGCTTGGGCTAGAATGGGCTTGCAAGCCACCAAACTTATAACTAGATCTACTTGCGAAGATCCCATACGAAACAGAGCAAAGTTTGTATGCGGAAAACTACCCATTGGAAATTTAGTAAGGCATGGGACAGGACAATATGATAGATGGCTTTGTTCGATATGATTTCTAGATGTAAGTAACATACTCAACTATAAATTATTACAAAGTATTACTCGTAATAATAAACTAATTTACTAAATTCAAATTAAAGTAAAAGGAAAGCATTTATCATTAAAGCATTATACAAATAATTTAAAATAACTTAACATGGACAAGTAAATAAAAGTCATGAAATTCTTAAACTTGTAACAATGAAACATAAAATGAAAGTTCATGATTCTGTTAATACTTGCATAATTGTTTTTAGCATAATTGATTTAAGGGTAAGAACTCTCAAGCTTCTCCCCTTGCGATAGATCTACCTCAAGACTATTGAGGGGTGTTAAAACTAGGAATATTCCGTCAGAATTTCCTGGTTAGTCCTTGAAGTCGTTTTTTTCTCAATTTGTCCTTCATAAGAAAAAAGAAATTCTACAATTTTCCCAACTTTCTTAAATCTTTTCAATCTAGTCCCTAAGGAGAATTCTTTACATTGACTGCTTTAAAATTGTTTCAAATGGGAGGAATACAATCAAGGTCTTCTGAAAGAAGGAGCACTATGATCTCATTCTCACATCAAGTATAACATAAGAGGGTACGTCGATGCTTGCTCGGGTTTTGAACGTGGTCACTTCACCTCCAACTTTTGCCTAAATATATGCTTGTATGAACAATCATATTTAGGAAAATCTTTTTCGAATGATTGATTTTCCATTTTTGAACTGACAAACGGAGTACATGTCTATACTTACCTTTACCAAAAAAAAAATGGAGTACATGTCTTATAGAGGTACAATGGCAAAGAGGTTCGAATATAAATTATATTGTACGATGCCTATGTCAAGATACTTTCATGGAATTCTAAATCCAATGAAACTATTTAACACTGTATTGAACGCCCATAATAACCAAACTCCCAACAGGAATCTTGAATCTCAAACTCGGTTGATTTACATCGTATGAAAATGGATTAAAACTAGTGCAACATAGGAATCCACAACGCCAAGGCATTAACAGATCTAATATGCTGACCTAACTTGTCTCCTCAAGATTCACAAATATAGACATCACCTGTTTAAAACCAAAACACGAGGGGGAAGTAATCCCTTGCGAATCTCCGAATTTGAACATGCATGGCCTACTTCTAACAAGACCGAGGAGATGGAATTAGTGGAGCTTTACACCGCGACTTTCGACATCTCCAAGCGCTGTATCAGGTATTGTGCTTTTCTTCCAGGGCCATGGAACTTTTGCAATGAGCAATTGCAGCTTGAATCGCCGCCTGCAACTCTTCCATGGTGCTACGATCAGTTTCCGTCTTCGCAACCAGGCGAAGACCGTAATTTTCTGGGGAGCCCATCATCGATACCGGGACGGAGAAACTTGCTTGCTTATTTGTAAAGCTCGAGCTCCCTGAAAACGTCTTGGGCTCCGGATCGAACCCAATATCTTCTTTGCTTTCTCCCAAGAATGGCGAATCAGTCATCCTGGAATACCTCTTCCAAGCCTTTCTGAGATGATCAAGCTTCAACCATCTCTTTATCTTCTCCTTGCTATCTCTATCTTCTCCAGATTTATGTTCTTTTGTCGACCTCGACGATTCGAATAAAAAGAAGGGAAAGAATTTCTTCCTCCTCTGCATCACGCCTTTAACCTTGGTCCACTGAGTTTTCTCTCCGTTGACCGTGCTCTCGCTGCTGCCGCTGGAAGCATTACTACCTCCGATGATGCTCCGACCATCCAGCTCCGTAAGGGGGTAAAACGAATGGCGGAAAGGGCTCGCGGGACATGGCGGCGAGGTAAGTGGAGAGAGGAGATGAAGAGGAAGCAAGTGGCCGTGGAAGAAAATGTCATCTGCAGGCGATAAGTCGACTGCCGCCGAGGCTTCACTGGGGACCATGGTCGAGGAAGGGTTTCGAGAGACCGCAAAGGAGAACTCAGGAGATGATGACGGCGAGGAAGGCGATGACAACGACGAGAACATAGCAGCGGAGGTTGACGAGTGTTGTTGTGATAGTGGTCTCCCTTTTCTTGCTTTCAGGTATCGCTGTTCATAGGTTTCCATAACTTCAACACACTCTACTAGAGATTCTTGCGGGGGGGTCTCTATGGATATATTAGGATGGAGAAGAGCATAAGACGGGACTAAAAAAGTGACTCGTCCTCTAGCCAAGCAACTAAGAGAGAAAGAAACCCTTTTGAACGCAATCATAGAACGAATTACTTTAATACAAAAAAGAGCAAGAACGCAACACGTAACGAGCTTTATTATCGTACCATTCTTATGGTGGAAGGTATGTCAGTAGCAGGCACTTTAAGATTGGAAGGACGTTGTTCAAAGTTGCACGATTTAGATGAAGGTGGGTCCTGAAACCGCAAAGCTGGATTGGTACTGATTTTCGGAAACTGAGATCGGCAAAAGATCCAAAATTGACTTGAAAAGGCGACTCGGGTAGTGCATCGTCGGGTATGTGTCTTTTCGCACGAGCCAATTTGCGAGAATGTCACGGCCACAAGGACAGGGACGTGGTGCAGGTGCAGCAGCACACGTTTCGAGAGGAATCTTTGAAAAAAAAAACGCTAGCGAAGAACAGAGACGCACCCCTCCCTGTTGCTGCTTCTGTGAATTTCCCACATGAGCATCGCAATCATGCCGATAAGAAAAGGCCGTTTTCGCGCACTGTGCGAGCCCCGTGTTTGTCAACGAGAGCCATAATGCGAGAGGGTCCATGGTCTACAGCAAAGGAATTTTTTCTAAAACTCATAAATGGACCTTTTTACTGAGCTGAAATCCTCCCACCTAGGCAAAAATCATCCGCGATTCGTCAAAAAGGTTCCATCCTTATCCTTGGAGAGGAGGGCCAGTCCCGAATCGTGACGACCTGCTTACAAAAGGGCAACATAAGCTGTGGCAGCCGCGTTCATACCCAGAAAGTCTACACATCAACAGGAAGGGAGAAACAGAGTATGCCGTGAAGGGTATGGAACAGATCCGGGTCGCAGTCGTTTCCTGTGAGAAAAAAACAAGAAACATTGGGATTTGCTTGGACTTTGAAGTGCACAAGAGACGGGGAAATCTTGGTGTTAGGTCAGATGGTGGACCCTGCCGTGCACGTGTATAATGGCACCGCATCGAAAGCACAGAGGAAACTTTTGTTCCCTAAGTCTGATAGGGTCAACGTTACTCAATCATGGAGGCATAGTGCCGTGGAAAGATGGTAAACTTGTTTATCCTTTTTCCAACTTCAGTGAGCCATTCAAGTCATTCTAGCTTTGAAATCTAATGGGAACAGAGGCTAAAGCAACCATAACAGGAATTCCCCCAAACACATCATATCAAACTTTTTTAGGTGGTGATCTTCTTTCGAAACGCCATTTGCAGGAGGGAACGCAAAAAGAAAGCCTACATAACATACAAGGGAGGGTGATCTGATAGATTATAGTTGGTCGTGGGTGATAGATACTTCACATCTTTTTAGGAGATAAATCCCTCAATCAGAAGCAACAAAACAGTATTGATGATTTCAAGATATACCATAGCATGGTTTGTGGTAGTCGAAAGAGAGCCTGCTGCCAAGACTGCAGATTTAGTCATGTTTCGCGATGACTACTTCAGGGGTTTATTAATCCCGTTTCACATCAGAATGGGAAAAAAAGATTTTCCTGCCATGATCAATCTTTTGAAGTGTATATATTGCCAATAAATCCTAGTACGAACTAGCGAATAGCATATGTAAATGTTACGCGATATTGAGCCTTCCTGATTACGTAGATGATACATATGCTACATGACGTACAGCATTACTAGTAGTTTTCGATAAATGCTCTAAACTATATTACATCAAGATAGGACAGTAAAACGGGGAAAATAACAGATGATGAAAGTGCTTTGATGGAATCGAGTTCATCAGATTTGATTGAACAGCGCATAAACAAATTTCATGAATTTAGATGCCCATAACCTCAAGCTATAGACTAACTGACCAAGCAATGGAAGCAGTATTAGTAGAATGGACGAGAGAGCTTCAACAGCCTGATTTCTATTCAATGAAAAAATGTCACTACCCAACAAAGTACATACAGATGCGCCTCTTGCTGGGAATCATCAATTCCCCATATCTATTCCACAAACTGACTTCCCTACTTTTCAAAAAGGAAGAACAAAGCAACAATCATTCAGGAAGCCGATTGGGCGTATGAACCCTCATCAAGCACCCTTTACGTTGATATTACAGTGGAAATTGGGTAAACTTGAATGTTAGCTCTACAATTGGAAGAAACGGTGTACAGCGGAATGAATTCAAAATCAAAAAGTTAATTACCTCTGGCATATCATTAGGACAGCCAAACTTATGACAGCCGTCCACATACCCTGCAAAGAGGCTGGTATCATTCGTCTCTCAGCTTTGAAGTCAGAAACTGGATATTCAAGAAACTATCAACGCTCTTGAATCTTCTGATTTGGTCCTTGGAACCTTACATTGAGCTCCCAATGAGCTCAAAAGTAATATTCAAAATGCACCAGGTGACCGCTCAAAATGATACTGAAGGAAGTTAGCTTGTCTCCCACTTAGCATATACTTTTGGACATCTGTCAGTCACTCACATAGTCAAAGGGGCTCACTAATCACTCCCGCTACTATGTCTGGATGACCCATCTGAAAGCAAGTTCAAACAAAACGTGATGAAAAGGGATTAATTAATGCTATCAAGCAATTTCTCAGAAAAGTAAAATTGGTGCTATAAGGGCAAAGGAGACAGTACCTCCAAATGGTCTTCTCCCTTCCATGGCTTCTTTTTTCTCTTGGCAACTCAAGCAAAGAAAAGGTCCATCCCATGGTCTCAGTTTTCCTGGATTTGATGAACCAGCATGTATGGATATACCCTCTCCTGGCTTTAGCTCTACTTGACATACAGCACACATGAACAGCTTAAACATGTTGCATAGGGGGTATTTTGTATCTAGCCTGCATTTTACAAGCATTTCTCAGTCAAAGAAACATTGATACATCATGCAATCACAGTTAGGCATACAAGAGTGGTCCACCAAATTACTGTCAGAAAAGATCTATTGTTGTGACTGAAAGTGGAGGTTAAGATGTAGACCTTTCTGAGAGCATTGCGGATCCGTCCTCATATAACTCCTCCACTACATCTGGCTCAATATATTCTTGATCAATCTGAGAAGATGATTCGGATGACTTTTTACGAAACATTGACTTGAATACTCCTTTTCCTGGCTTCTTCGGTGGTGGCAAAGGAGCCATTGGTTTATCTTGCGGTAATATATCAATAACAATGCATGTTGTATCATCTCGAAGTCCTTTTTCATGTAAAGCTTCCTGTAATAAAAGAGGCCGTGAGTTTACATCTAATATAAAGTACATCAAGCTACGTCACGTACCAGATACAATTTCACCACACAATATTTACCACAAACAAATTAAATGTTATCCTATTAAGTAGGGTTAGCCATATGAATTCTTCCAATGCCATTGCACTTTGTGTCAAGACTTCCATAGATCTAAGTGGTCCACATCTTTTCTTATAATCTCCTTCCTACGTCTTCCCTCTTCCCATTTAACTGGAGTCTTCATCTCATACCCACATCTCCTCACTGGAGCATCTGAAGGCTTCCGTTTCAAACATATAAGCCTTGTCACATAACATTTACCATGGAAAAATTAAAAAAGGTGTGGCAACACTGTAACTAACACCAGATGTCAAGGTAGTATTTGCAATTGACCCTAATTCCTAAAATTTGATAAAAAGTAGAGATCCAATTGAGGAATCAAAACAAAAAAGAAAAGGTAATATATATTGTACAATAGTTTTACTCAAGCAAAATAGTCACTGGCCTGGGACAAAAACAATCACAAGAATCAGATAAAACAAGAGTATCTTGTGTATCTGACATTAGCTTCCATAATAGAAAATATAATTTGTTTATGTTCACGGAGAGGGTACAACAAGGAACTCTTCTGAGTACATATCGCAGTATGTATGGACCACATTCACACTTACTTGTAATCATTTATCCAGACCATGCTGCCACTAAACCAGAAGTACATTACTGTGAACCAGTTTCAGACACTATATGTTAGTTACACCAGATCTTCTCATGTTTAAATTACATCAATGCAAAGGTTTTGCATGCAGTGTGTAAACTTGTTGCAGATTCTGACCTCTGACTATCATTCGGCAGTATGGATAACTAAAAGTTACGTTTTCCTTGGAAATGTGGGTTCAGTAGAAACTGGAAGCATCGGCTGATAAACATCATTTTAGTAGGCACATAGCACTTAGCATTGTTCAATAGGCACATAGCACTTATCAATCCTAACAAGAAAAAATAAAGAAATCTTTTGGTGTAAGTTGGACTGCAATCATACTTTGACAATCTGTGCAGCGGCAGCATCTGGCAGCATCCCACGACAACAATCAAGTGCTTGCTCTGCACTTAAAGCATCCCAAACACCGTCGCTGGAAATAATTATCCTACCTCCGGCAGTAGAAAGCTGCAAACATCATTTAAACAGTAGGAAAATGAAAAACTATCACAGAAAATGCATGTCACAAACTTTATAATGGTCAATTAGAAGGCTAAGCATGCTTTATAGTACAGTTTACTGGAAGTAAAGGGGAAAGAGGACAGCTTGAAAATGAACACCCCAAGAAACAAGAAATCAAGAGAATTATAAAGAAGAAAAGGTGAAGCCAATGGGCAATAATGATGGCATCATGATTAATAGGCCATCAAATACAATAGTCTATCATGAGAACAACTCAATGAAATACCTTTCCCTAAAAATGAGGTAATATTGTCTTTTGGGCCAAAAGAAAAACCAAAGAGATGAAAGTGTTCTCAAACCCATTAATTATAAGCATGATGAAATGGTGGCAAAGCCAACCAATCCACAGAGGACATTATATTCATAGACAGCCTAATAGTTAAATGTCGTCAACAGTAGGGTTTGTTGGGGCCCTAATTAGTGGTTTCACAAATCTATTACTTTTGGTCTTAGCTCATTTTTTGTTTTTTAATCAGACTCAAAAAAATTATAGAATGACTGTTTGCTTTATATAGATGAAACACGAGTTAGATCTCTTTCACATGGCTAAGTTAAATCCTCCAAGAAAGCATTCCTTTAACTCAAGTCTTCTATGAATGAGTCACCCACCTTCCCAGCAGATATGTCTGATGATCCAACAATGCGGAGTCAATTCAACCACATATGCATTGAAAACATATTACTATTTATATAAGAAAGGAAATTTAGCAGTATCAACAATACCAGCACCAAATGAAGAATTCTTATGCAGAAAATCCTCAGAATTCTATATAATAGCTAAAATTTGAGCACACAGCCAGAGTAGTAGAACATCTTAAAATGAAAAGGTGAAAAAAAAGAATTTTTTTTGGAAAAAAAAAAAAAAACGAACAAACGAACGTACAAACCTTCACTTGCTTTACATAAGGAACAGGAACAATGTACTCGCCCACATCCATATCTCCTATGGATCGGGAAAGACACAATCCACCAGGCCAACATCTCAAAGGACCAATCTACAGAAGAAGTACAAGAGGTTAGTCAAATTAACAACAGAGAGTCCTCGAAAGTGATGCATGCTAGTATTCCGTAAGGAAAACCCAGATCTGCATAATTTTTCAATGTCACAAATGTTGTATGCAACCCTTATATGAAAATTTTAATCTAAAAAACAAAAATCTCTATTCACGCCAATTTTGCTGTTTCAAGTTGCAGTTTCAATCAGTGGTATACCTTCATATTAGTAAGACATACAAAGACACACTTGCATTCAGTTTACTGCTTTTCGTAATTGCACAATCACAATAAAGAATGGCAAAGACTGAAGGGATCTTACCTCGGCACCACCTCCAGTGTTAAGCCGACCCACTTCACCTCCACTTGCAGTAATGCGAATCCTCCTAAGATACGATCAACATTGAAATTAGATATAAGAAAAAAAAAAAAGGCAGGGGTCTAGCAAGGATAGATAAGTTATTCCAGCAGCATGAATGACAGTTAAAAATTTGAAGTTCCATTTACACATACTCCTCTTCGTTGCACTCGAGCCGATGGTCTTCTGACAAATGGTAGATAGTTCCTTCAGCAGATTCAAGTATACAACGAGAATCACCAACAGAGGCAACGGTTATAACCCACCCTTCAATTATTAAAAAGGTGACAGTAGTTCCTGAAGTTTGTGCTGCAATATAAGGACAAAAAGTAAAAAACCTATCTCATTGTATCTCTCGAACAAAAAACAAATATAAAACAGCACTGTGCATGTCCAAACAGTGATAACATGATCATATCCACATCGTGAATATACCACCTCAGCAAAACCCTAGAATACCTACTAACCATGAAATGAAACTTTGTGACGGAAAAATTAGACTATAATTGCAAATCGGGCCTTAACTCTGCAAACTGTTGAACACTTAGATTTACTATTGGAAGAAACTCCTACCTTTCTCTTGGAAGTCTTTATCTGTCTTGACAAAGCCTGCCACAAGGGCTCTCGGCAGTGCAGTTACCCACTCATCTCTGTTAAGATCTGATGGCATCGCTGCTAAAACATTATTGAGGAGATTTTCCTTTGAATAGACAGCAGCTGCAGACCCATTATGTCCATCAAATAGCTGCAAAATGAGAAGCCGGAAGGATATAATCAGCAACTCGATGGTTGTTCATCTAGAGCAGCTGCTGAACATTGGTTATTCACAGGTTTCAACACAAAAAATGGAAGAATACCATTTCCAAAACTATATAAAAACTCCAAATACCATTTCCAAAACAAAAGAATACGTAATAAAAATATATCAGCCAAGATGAAAAGTTTTAAAAGAAAAAGTAGTTCCGCGGCTTTCAGGTCTTATCTGCCTAAGAAAATAAAGAGTGTGTGGAAAAAGTGAAGCAATCATGGACTAGAACATCACAGAAATTGGATTCCCCTCTGGAAGTTCAGTTCAGTTATCATTCATAGTGGTTACTAGCAATGAACTCACATATGAAGCAAGCTAAAAGAGAAATTTCGACAACACCTGAATAGGGCTTATACCAAATTCAGTTGGCCGTCAAGCAGGACTGTGGGCGAGGACAAAGTTTCATCTTCCAATAGACACCCCTTTGGTCCTAATTGCTTATCTTCCTACATATTACTGCTTCTATTATCAGATTCATGCACATTTTAAAAGAATAATGACTAAGTCAGCAGATTTTTACCTATAAAAAGAAAAGAAACAATAAAGTACCCTAGATCACCCGCACAGGCTTAATGAAAGAATCAATATGCAAACGCAAGCATCAGAATAATGTGCCGTCACAAATGCACATCGGATGATAAAGAAACACATACCGCAAAAACAGAATAAGTAGTGACCCCGTCTCCAACAATTCTTTGGCACTCGGTCTTGAGTAGTGTGTAGTCCTCCCCTTTCTTGCTCTGGCTAGCCTGTCCGTGTACAATCTCCTGGTCTATCGATCTTTTCATTCGCCAATTCACGCTTGAGCAGCACTGAGAGCGGCACAGTCTGATGTTCACTCCTAGTGGACATTGTCTCGTTCCTCGTCCAAAGTCTCAAACATCCACCGGCTCCTCAATTTTCGCTATTCTCCTCCGTCCGAAACAGCTCCTACAAAACCAACAGCAGCACAAACCGATCAAACAGCTGGCGCGCGCAACTTCTCGCGGAACGAGCTGCGATCTATCGGATTGACGAAAGAACCCCGGCAATTCCGAGAATGCCGTTCCGAGATCTCAAACTACCAATGCCAACAGACAGCACACGGACCTCCCGATTCGACGACGATCGAAACGCAGGCGGCCGAAAGAAACCACAGCAATGACGATCAGCACAACGCCACATTAACCATTCCCGCGGGTAAACAACAAAGAGAAAACGAAAACGCCCCTCCCCCGCGGACATCAAAATCGAAGTCAATGCACGCGAAGGAGCGGGATTAAGCCGGACGCCGCGGGACGCGAACGAGAGCGGCGGCGGCGGCGGCGGCGGCGCCGAGCCGGGACGACTACCGGCCAATGACGGAGGACGGCGGCGAGGAAACCAAAGATCAAAAACCGCGTACGGAAGAAACGAAGAAGAACATAGAGAGAGAGAGAGAGAGAGAGAGAGAGAGAGAGAGAGAGAAACCGAGCATTTACGCGGCGGCGATTGAGCGCGGGGCGGCGAGGGAGGAGGCGGCGATCGCGAGGCGGGGTCGGTCGTCGCTGCGATCGAGAAACGCGGATCCCGGCGAGCTGCAAATATTCCGTCGTTTTTAGAGAGAGAAGGAAGGGAAGGAGGAGGGGGGGGTGGATTTGCATACGAAGCCCAATGGAAGCTGCTGTCCCCGGTGGTCGTTTTTGCACTCATTATGTCTTTCACGAGGCGGTCCCGATGACGTGGCCCCGGGGGCCCCGCGGGGGGGCGTTTTCCCCCGAAACGCTGTCGTTTTCAGCCCGCCGTTCCGCAAGCCGTTTTCTTTTTTGTTTTTTTTGTCCCTTTCAGGAGCCAGAGCGGAGCTGAGCTGCTTTCCCGTTCCCTCGTGTGGGAGGAATGGGAGTTGTGGGGGAAGCGGGGGAAATGCGTGCGTGATTGCGGCTTCACGGTAACTTTCGTGAGCCCGCAATATTTTTGGTTCCTTTTTTTTTTAACTTGGGAATAATTGAGAAATTTTTTTTTTTTTTTTTATAATCGAGAAATTTATGATGCCCTTTTTATGTATACTCAATGAAAACCTTTTTAGCTTTTTGTTGCCCGTACCTAAATTTGTGTAGTTACTTCCCATTATGAATATTAGTGTTTATTTGTCGAGCAAAAGAAAAATAAGGATGTCGATTTTGTATGTAGTCCGGATAAAAGTTTCTTTTCGAGATACATCGTATCGGGCAAGTGTTATTTACAAATATATTACATCCATTGTTGTTTAGCAACTGATGCATCCATTGGCAAAGGCTAAGACAATAACTAAGAAATCAAAAAAATTGCCTACCATAAAAGTCAATACTTATATGACCTTTATTATTATATATTCTCATTGATTAAAGAGATTAACCAAATAATGGTAACATATGCAAAAGATAATATTTAGGGTTGGTGATTCGTTCTTTTTAATGTGTTATATCACATTCATGTAAAATATCTAAATAAGATATGTTTTATTAATCGCGTCAAAATTTTGAGATTCCAAATTCTATATATATGTTCGAGTCACATGGAATATTTTAAGAAACAAAAATTTTGAATAAAATTTAAAAAGTGCTAAGGTAGACATCCAATTAGGATAAGTAATGCGATGGCGAGGATCGGCATTATTTTGTGCTGCCAATATTTTTTTTTTAAAGAAGATAATATAGCACAATATTTTGTACAACAACAAAAGATCTAATAAATTGATGATATAGTGATATTAATATAGAAATGACATAAGATATAAAAATATTTTCTTTTTCAATAAAATTTTACTTAAATTTATCATTAAATTTAGTTTTAAAACATTTCTAAAATAAAAAAGTAGTCTAATGATATTAACAATAAGAGCATTGTCGAAAATAATAACTATAATGAATACACAAGGTGAGACAAGTGAGAGGGAGTCCCTGTCCTCGGTCCGTGACCCGTGGTAGTTGGACAAGTCCTCGTTGATCATCAGCCAGGGGCCACGATGCCATTCTTTCTTTCAAAACACAATGTCACGTTTGGGTGATTATCGTGTGAACATATTCCATCGACGCATACGAAGCACGTCGTGAACAAGTTAGAAAAGGTCAACCTAAACAAAATCACATTTGTTATTCATTGATAAGTAGGTCAATCTATCCAATATTAATGGAAACAACATTATGAATTCAATTATAACACGATTAATTATGATATAACTATTGGAGATTCCCCCATAGGGAAATATGGGAAATTTGATTCTCAACCTTTTCGAGAGATTGATGCTGAAGATAATTTAGTCAAGTGTGATATTCGACTTTCACGTTCTATAAAGAAGATGAGTAAAAGTTTAAGAGTAAGTTAAAAGTTAGAGTATGATGAATAATTTTTTTATTTTATATTTCTTATACCATATATATAAATATAAATATAAATATAAATGTATGTATGTAAGTATGTACAATTGAACATAGAGCATATGAGAAGAAGATGAAGCGTATGATGACACCATGATTCCCCGATAACCTAATCATGACGTTGCGAGTTAATGCACTCAATGCGAGCCTGTCATGTGCCTACCCAAAAAAAAAAAAAAAAAGAGAGAGAGAGAAGCGGAGAGGAGTCAATCAAGCAAAGTGGGCCACAACAATACGGAGTGGACCCCACCACGCCACATCTCGAGAAGGCCGACTCCCAATCAGCCAATCAAGGAATAGCTGTGATTGGGTTGGTTGTTCAGCTTTAGTAGTGCACATATAGAAAATTAAAAAATTGCTTTTTATTATTATATAAATAATATATTTCTTTTTTTTTTAAATCACAGGCTGGCGCCGGTTAATTGAAGAAGGGCCAAGTGCGTTGCGCACGACGACAAAGCGAGCTCAGTCAATCACGACCCTCCCCTCCTTGTATAAACCGAATTGGACAAGCAATTCTTAAATCATGGTAATAATATTAAATATTAATAACAAATGACAATGATAATAATAAAATTGCCGGTTCTCGAAAACCCATTTTGTTTTGTTGTTGTATCGTACTAATAAAGACATCATATTCAATAACAATTTTTTTTTTTTTATATGGGTGAGTGACAGTTGAAATATCTTATGAATATTTCCAAAATGAGATTGGTACACCAAAAATAGCGTGTCACGTCGACTAAGCTACGAGATTGTTTTCATGTGTTGTCACCGATGACCTAAGTTTCATGACTATATTTATTATGATGGGTAGAATTTCGTTGTTACATCTTAGGCAATATTATTTCCGTTTCATAGTTGAAAGTGTGGGAGGGGCGACCAACACTAGCAATTCCCTCTTGAATGTTAGCATAAGGGTCCCACTCTCACTACAGTCGATTTAAGCCATGGCTATCTTATACTATTGATAACTCGAAAGTTCGAGATCCTAGTTGTCAGGAAGTTTCTTTGTATAAGGTGGGATCGAACTATACAATGTAGCATGGCCGCTCGACAGTTGAATCGCGGCATTAAATGAAGTCCTGATTTTGTGGGCGACAAATAACCTCTTCGTCACTGACCGACATGGTGGTTGTACTAGTCCGTTTGAATGTTCAATGGTTTATTGTCGCATCTGATTGGTGATTTGAAGAGAGGATTTTTCTACGGGAGTGTACATCAAGGTTACACCTCATGCCAATTGACTATGTGAATCGTACTTATTATTATTATCTTTTCAATGACGTTGCTCGTGAAAAGAAGTGATTTTTATCGATCAAAGTCAATGGTAGGATTTAATTCAAGTAACAAACAAAAATCTCCATCCAAACTCATTGGCCTCACCCCAATTTCACACCCTCTAGAGCTGTCGAGAATACATGTCGCTCTTCAAAAGTTCGAGCAACCAAGAGCGATTGTGTACGATTTCGTATCTTCTCTTCACTCTTAATGGACTTGATAAAAAATTGTCATATTTTCTTTAACGTTCCAGCGAGCTAGCATTACTTAATCAGAATCAGTTTCTTGCACGTCAGACTAATGTCCCTTTCAATCTAAAAGCAAGATTCACGGTATAGGTTTCTTTCGCAAGCGTCGGCTTACACGTGTTTGAAGGACACGACATCCTCGGCAGGCCTCCGGCAAATGTTTTTATATAAGTCGACAAGCAGTGCCGAGCTGGCGTGAATTTGGGTACGCGTGGAAATAGATTAACTCGGGGATAAGACGGTCTTGACCTCGCGCTCGACTTGCCCGTTCAAGCAAGTCCGTCATGGTCTCTCCAAAGAGAGCGAGGTTAGAATAGGGATTGAACTCGGAGATCTCACGAAACGCGAAGTGCGAATTCTCAATCGGGGGTTTGCATGGTTTCATGATGGAATCGAAAATCTAAGAAATGGATCGATGGAAATATATATGGTTGCCGGTTCTATAATATGAAGGCTAGATTCCATATTTCAAAAATTAGGGAACCTATTACAATGAATAGATTTTAAATTTCCCGGGAAATTGGGAATCTGGAACTAGTCTCTGTGTTTTTGTTGTTTTATGATTTCATGTGATATCACGGTATTCCATGACGTCCAATGATGAGCGTGTAATTTAAAATCATGGGTCTAAACTCTTATTTCCGATAAGTCGTGATTAATGGATTGTAACGGATGATAGTCATTAGAGATGATGATTCACTGTTATTGTTCAATTAAGAGTATGGATGGAATTTGGTAGATTTCAAAAGCAATTCCGGAACTTGTGACGGAATATGTTTTAGATTCCTAAGTATATATAGTAAGTTTCGGATTCCAAAAATTAAAAGACATGTTTGGATGGGTAAATTCCATGTTCTAGGAGGAACCCGGACGAAGCCTACGAAATTTGGAAACATTGAACCCTAATTCATCCCATCTTTTCAGGAGACGAAAGAACAGGGTTTTTACATAGGTGGAAAAAGAACAATAGAAATATCGGATGATGAGGGGGGGCTTTCGACATCGCACGTCGGAGGGCCGGGCCCCACATGACCCGGTCCTCCTCTTGACTTAACTAATCCCCCTTGACCCCCCGCTCCGTTCCTCGTGTAAACCCACCCCCCGAAATCACCGGCGCCAATCAGACCAGCGCAAAGGACCGTACCCCACGCCGAATCGCATTCCCTGGCCCACGCCCACGACCACCCCCCCGCGCGTGCGCACCACGAAGGAAGAAGGGCAAAGGCGCCGTGGCGGCGTGGATATCATCAGACAGGTGGCTTTCCGCGATTCCGGTTCAGACCTTAAGCGAGACAGACGAAGTCATGTTTAGAGCTGCGAGATGGAATCATAGGATATTAGGTATGGACGGATTCTCATCTTCTTATTTCTCGAAAGATGTAAGGGAAATCGGGTGTGAATTTAACAAATTATAAAATACGCATCGTGCGATTACCATATTAAATTTAAGTAATAGCTAAAAAGGGAATGTTGATGTCCATAATTGAAGGTTTTTGTTGTTGTTGTTGTGACGATTGAATGGCATCCTAGGCGTATTGGATTAAGTTTTGCCTTCTCATCCCAATCAAATACAGGTTGTCCATGCTTGCGACTAGAGGATTCCCGAAGAATTACTTCTCAATGGAACATCCAACCCTAAACAATTATATTGAGTAGGAATTAAACTTGAGATCTCATGCTTTTTAGATTTTTTTTACTAAAAATCAAACGAATAACATGCCCCGTGTTTGTTTCTACTTTATGCGTGCACATAATATTTTACTAATAATTTGTAAAACATTGAACATTTTGTTTGTGTCTGGATGCGTCTTAAATGAGTTTTGACATACTAGACGTAGTCCACCTCCTTGATCCAGTCCAATCAAGACAAAGGGTCATTCACATCGCGACAAGGGATTTGTAAGGAACTACTCATTTTTTAGTGTCAAGTGTGACTCCACCAAGTAATTGCTACTTCTCACTATGAAACAAGCAATCGAAGGGACCACACGTTGGCATGTCCGTTTACATGAATTTCGTGTGATACTGACATGGTGTTATTATAATTTTTCTTGCCATTAACGTACTATTACTAAATTACGTGACTATCAAAATTTATGTGAAAACTTGTCTTACATGACATGGTGTTATTGTAATTTTTCTTGCCATTAACGTATTATTACTAAATTACGTGACACGAATTCCGTGTGATACTATCAAAATTTATGTGAAAACTTGTCTTACACGACATGGTGTTATTGTAATTTTTCTTGCCATTAATGTATTATTACTAAATTACGTGACTCAAGTGTTTATGACAACTTAAAATTAAAAATAAACTTTCAAACTTACAACACAAGATATATGTTGTATTTGGAGTACATTAAAAAATCCTTAAACTTATTTTAAAAGTGTAATTAAAATCTTAAAATTTTGAAAAAGTGTAATCAAGGGTTAAAAACTTGTAAAAAATATGTGATTGAGTTTAAAATTTTTCAAAAAACACAATCAACAAAATTGGTTTATAATTTGATAAGTTTTAGGGCTTCATTGAACATTTTGAAAGTTTTAAGATTTAATTATATTTTTTAAAAACTTTAGGATTTAATTATATTTTCGCAGTAAATTTTTAATTTTGGATGCACTAGTCCTATTATATTTGTATAGATGGCGGGGCGCGTGAGAGTGGATATTCTTTCTGGAGGCGATTATAAGACGAAGTCCACGCTGGGATCCCGCGTGGACCCCACCCGGGAGCGCCAGGTAAGACGAGACCAAATCCTCGCCCACTGCCAGGGGATGTCTCGGTTCATCTCCTGTTCTTTTGCTCCACTCCTTCGCCTTTCCCCATTTCACATTTCCAGCTTTCGGGTGACGTGAGGGACATTGCACAGACGTTGCTGTCTCGTTCGTCGCATTCGGATCGAGCCGCCCGATCATTAGCGTGCCGGTCGGCCCGACACGCACGTCGAGCTCAACATCCAGAGCATACTCGACGGTCTAATTCGCCGTATTTCCGATGGGTCTAGGATGGTTTTTTCTTTAGTATCTCGATCTCGGTACAGTGAATCAGTGGCCTTGTTCGATTTTTTCCTAATGCATTTTTTAAATGGGCGTTAGTTTAAAGCACGCGAAGATTGGAGGTGAGCGAGCACGCACGTTCTTAGTCCTTAGCTGGAAAAGTGAGCCGGAGCTTTGCGATTTGACAAGCTAAGTGGAGCTTTCAAAACAGCCTGTGTTCCTCCCCAACCCCACACAAACTCACCGCATTCTCAGGCACGAGCAAGCAAGAACACGCGGCGGTCAAACCCCAGGCTTGTCCGTTGCGTGTTCAGACTCGAGAAATATAGACAAAAAGGGTTTTCCCAGGTATGAATCTAGTAAAGGCATTACAGTTCTGGGGAGATCTAGAATGTCGGACAAACTGGCATCTAGATACGGCGCCTGCGAATCTGACTAGTTCCTTGAGGTAGCGCAACTTTAGATGGAGGAGAATTTGAAGCTGACTATTGCAATGAACGTAAAAATCAATCACTGAAAAACAAAGGAAGATGCGGAATTGCTGCTGCATTGAGTGGTTCAACTGTTCCTGGGAATTGCAATTGAATTTTCTTGGACAGTTTTTGCTGAACTGTGGAACTATAGACTAGACACAACTGCCAAGCAGAGCAAAAGCATGATCATTTACAAGCCAAAAACAGACCTACAGCGCCACAAATTCACTAGCTAGTTTAATCGATTGGTATCTATCTCTAGATCAAGTTACATTTTGCCTCCTGTGACCAAATCGGGACCAACCCAACGGCAAAATCTCATAGCCCAGGATGACCTTTCTATGCACCGTGCAACCTGCATCAGAGAAACACATATTGACAGTGAGAGAATGTTTCTTTCTTCTACTTCTTCTTCTTCTTCTTCTTTTTTTTTTTTGGTAAAAATGAAACTTTTGTAGGCAGGTCAAAAGTTTGATTAAGTGTAGGAAATTGATATGAGTGTCGAAGTCAGGCTAACATTAAGAACATTGCCCAGAAGAAAGCCATTCAAATGCGACAAGTTCAGTCTAGGAACAAGATTTCAGACTTAAAAAAGAACATTAATTGAAGTTCTAAGCAGCTGTGGCTAAACTCCGTTGTAACACATAGAGCCCATATTCACAACAACATTTTCATTTTTTGTTTTGGGGGTTGGGGGGGGGGGGGGGGGGGGGGGTGGTTGGGTTTTACTAGATTTCCAGCAAAGGTGGGAACAATCTAGTATCATGGGGCCCTGTCTCAGGTAAAATCTTTAGTTGGTAATCATAGACCAAAAATGATCAGATTGTCTTTATGATCTAAACAAGTAAAAGCATTAGAAAAAGCTCACAAGTTGAGTAAGTTCAGACACAAGAACCATCCATCATTACCATCACTATCCCAGATACCAAACATAGTTTATGGAGGAACTTCAATGAAATAAATTCTCATGCTTGAAGGAACTCAGCATTTGATGTTTAAAACACTGTAGGAGGCTTTATGGAGGAACTTCAATGAAATTTGAAATGAACTCTCGTGTTTGAAACAACTCAGCACTTTGAGGTTCAAAATACTGTAGAAGGCTTTGCTTTTGCTTTAGAAACTGCTTCTGCTTGTCTGAAAGGAGATTTTCTTTCTTTGCAAAAGAAAGTGAACACACATAAGTGAAGTCTAGTTTGGAGATGCTAAAACATAATCAAAAGAAGAGCTGTCTATTTGTGACTGACGACTGGAGATAGAACACTCAACTTCAGAGAAACATCCAAAGAATGACTACAAGCACAATACTAATTTACTCTATAGGCAAGTAGTAAACTCGCTACTTACCATTATATGTCCAAAATGTGACTGCAGAGCGACCATGTTACTAATCTACATAGGGCTCCTCACTCTTGTCAAAGCCATTCACTCGTATGATGTAAACCTGAAAATGAGAATGTAGATGGGCCCTTCAATTACATGGCAGCCAAATGACATATTACCATTCAAGGAGAAGTAAAACATCCCAGGCAATGAAACACAGCATTCACGGTTAACTTTGTGTTTATAACAGGATATGGTGATGGCTGTTTGTACTATGGAATGCCAAAGACACATATTCCACATCTCCCCTTGAATCTACATCCATGATCTTCTTAAGTCCTTATGAATTCCACAATCTATTAAAGACACCCGGACAATCCATTCTATAATCTATCAATTTCTTAGCAAAACTTGGAGTACACTTAGATATACATACAAAGGTAAGCTTTGTTATAGTGCCTTCTTAATGAATCAATTTACTAGCTTGACTACGACAAAATGGTTAAGAAGCAAGAAAGTGAATTTCGAGTCTCATATGCAGTCTCATCATTACTACCTTCATCGTGGTGGGTTTAATTAACTGGAAAACTACAGCATCTCCATCAGTCAGCTCATGAGCTACAGAGAACCCTTTCCATCCTCCGCTGAGTCCTGTCTTCCGCGCCAAATATATCGTAGGGAATTCTTCACCGTCTTCGTCAACCAACGTGATGACCCCATCATTCTTAGGAAGGCTTGACTTGCAAAACTGGACAGAAAGGCCCTGCAAATAAAATGACTTGAGAAAAGAGAAAGCCAAATTGCTGGTTAATGTCGCAAAATTCCTCCTCAATTCCGGGACGCGACATGTTACAGATTCTGCAGTTCGGGACAAAATCGAGCAAAGGGAATCCAAGTCAAACAACATGAAGGTGGCAAACGAATTAAACTTTGTTACCAGCCAAAAACCACCAGAGACATGAGATGGGAGCATGGATTTGACTAAGGTGGGATACTGAGGTTCTAGAGTGGACTGCAGTTGCTCTGCCTTCTCTAGTGCATATTCCCTGGCCTCAGCAGAGGCATACACCAGGTTGAGCGGATCCCTCCTCTTAAAAATCCTATCGATTTTCATAAACAATTTGGTAATTTCAATAGCGAAATATGCGGACTTTTTACTATCTTGGAAATCATTTCACAAAAGTATAAGCATAAAAATGAAGGAAATGACAAAATACCTTCTGGGCACTGCCACCCGATCAATCACCACCTGAACCCAAGAACAAAGTTCGAAACTTTATGATCAGAACCGGCTAAAAACCGCACCAAGCCATCCTTACTAAGCCCGATACGATCGAGTGACTTTCTTCCATGAAAAAAAATGCAAAACTAAGAAAAGGGTCGAGCCTAGACAAGCATCTGATTCGAATTCATTCTTTTTATTTGCAATGTCCCGAAACCTGATGAAGAAACAAGAGTTCCGCAAAAGAAGAAGGGTCTAGTGGAGTGACCTCTCTGTAAACGGGAGCGGGCATGTTGGCGACGCGACTGGACCTCCTCACCACCACCACCCGCTTCTCTATCGTGCGTGGCTTCGACTGCTTCATCTGACAAGGGTGACGCGAAACAGAACATCAGTAGCAGAGAGAGAGAGAGAGAGAGAGAGAGAGAGAGAGAGAGAGAGAGAGGGGATGAGGAGTGTACAGGGGTGGAGTTGGGAGAGGAGGAGGAGCTCCGGAGGGACTGAGAGAGCTGAGGGAGATTGAGAGCCTCCATCCGCTTCTTGTTCTCCTCCACCCTCTTGCGGCGGCACTCCTCGTAGGATTCCTTCGGCTTGGCAGCCACCATTCTTCCTTCCTTTTTTCTCGGTTCAGCGAGAGATGATTCTGAGGATGCAAAACCAAGAAGAAGCAGAAGGAGAAAGAAGAGAAGGGAAAGGATTTCGATGTGATGAGGGTGCAGTGCAGAAATCGAGAGTCGAGCCAGTCGACCGTTGGGTGGGCACTCAATCCTTTCTGCCCTTCGGTCAGGACTAAATTAAAATCCAACCTTGTCGGAATAACTTCTCTCTTTTTTTGGGTTGCATTTAGTGCTCATTAAATTAAGAAAAAAAATTGACAATGACAATCTCTAAATTTGAACTATTCTCAAATATTTACACCTGGCCCCTCAACTTTCAATTTGTTTTATCTGATTTTTCATATATCTTTAAATGTTTAATGTCATCCTTTGATTTTATTCACAGATTCTCATAATCACATTAGCCCCATCTAAAAATACCTTTTAATTTCAATCAGTTATCTAAATCAACGAAAGGTAAAAGCCATCAAAAAACACAAATTTTGCCCATTGCGACACATCTAACTCAAACTTTTTTTTTTGTGACACAAAAATCTCAAACTTATATACATATCATACATTTACCCTAGACTTATATAGTGTAATATATTTATCCCAAACTTATTTTTGGTGACACCAAAAACCCAAAATTTTTCGTTGACAACAAAAAATCCCATATTTTTACCTATGCGACACATTTAGTCATAGATTACATTCTTTATATAAATGTGTTATACATGTAAAAGTTTAGTATTTTTGGTATCACAAATAAATTTGCGGTAAATGTATCATAGTGAGCAAAGTTTGGTGTTTTTGATATCACAAAAAATAGTTTTGAGTAAATTTGTCACTCTAAGTAAAGTTTGTGATTTTTTGTGACTTCTTCCCATCAACAAAAACATGCAATCCTTTTATTTTCTTCTTACCTTTTATATATATTTTTTAAATATTATGATATTTCTATTTAAGTATATTGTAGCTTATGGTCTCTATATAGAATCCCATTTAGAGTAGTACCATATAACTCTAAATAAGGATTTTATTTTATTGTAATGAGAGTCAAAAAATACATATGAAATTATTGTAATATCTATAAAGACCAAAAAAGTAAAAAAATTATAAAAAGATACCACACTTTTTAAGTAAGCGATGCTATTTCCATCTCTTATATGATTAAATTCACCCAATCTTCACCAAAAAGACAAAATTACTTTATACATTTAATTGCAGTCTAAATTGGTAGTCCCAAATTTATTTGCTTTCCTTATCCGTGTAGATCATTGGTGAAGAATTTTATATGTTTAGTATGGTTTATTGTAGATTTTCCATATATATTAAAGGCGTGATGTCTTTTTTTATTGTAAAATATTACTTTCATAAAAAAATTTGTTCTGTTGAAAACTGAAATTTCCAAAAAAAATAATTCTTTTCTCTGTTGTTGATTAAATTTATGGATAAATTGTTAAGTAGATGAAATTTAAGTAAATCAAAACATTGCATAAAGTAAGATTTTTTTTTTTTTTTGAAAATGCAAATGAAATTTCATTATTTTGGATTGACAATTATGTCATCTATAACTATTTATAAAGAAAATATCAAGATATCTCATTGTGCATAATGTTTTAGTGTATTCTCAAATATTCCAATAACATATTACGTGCTCTGTATAAAAATATCTCGCCATTATGGTAAGGAAAAACTATAAATTTTTTGGTATAGTAAATAAAGAGGCTTGATCTATATTTTAGATTAATAAAATTAATAAAAATTTCACCAAGAAAATGAGCTTTTAATACGAGAGGGAGAAAAAATAGAGAGGTTGTTATAAGATCAATGATAAAGAAGAGACTTTCTGTTTTATACCATATGAAAGAATGTCTTTTTTCCTTATTATTATTAATATAATTTTACATGGAGCATGAAAAGTGTTATAGAAATATATGAGAACTCACTTCTCTTTAATACGATAAAAAAATTTGTGAAATGCTTAATTATGATAACTATCCTAAAAAAAATTAAATAAATAGAAAAAAGAAGGAGTAGGGCCATTTCCTTAAACTATAATTGAAAGATTGACAACGGTTTTGTTTTTTCAGTTTAAATGTGAGAGGATATAGTCATTAAGGGGGCACAAATAGCACCTCCCTTCTATATTTGTTGATTTAGGAAACGGATTTAACATTTAGGAGTAATTCAAGGGCTATATTAAACAAATTAAAACTTCAAAAATGACATTGTACATTGAGCCAAAATTAGAGATTATTAGTGTCGAACGTGCATTGAGTACGTATATATTTCATTTTATTTTAAGTAGTATAATTTTCAAGCAATAAGGTATATTGTAACAATATGTTTTCAAGAAGATGTTTATGATATTTTCACATGAGAACATCATCAATCTTAAACATAGAAGATAATTAAAGAAAAAAAGGAATGGTTTATTTTATTAGAATTGGAAATAAAATTTCATCGAATAGATTAGCATATGCGGTATCCAAAGGAAGAATTTCAAGCTAAGACCTCATCCCCATAACTGTAACTACAGATATTTCTTATCATTGTGGGGTTAACTAGGGAAAAAATAAATATAAATTACTAAATAAAATAGAAAAATACATTCAAATTTAACCATAATAGCATATATTTACTACCATTTTTTTTGTTGAACCTTGTGTTTTATTTGAGGGTGGGATTTATTGGGAAAGAATTTATATAAAGTATAGGTAGAGACAATAAACTGATCGGTCGGGCATATGATAAAAATCAATAGCGAAATACAAATATAATGATCTAGACTTATCTCAGTTATTCATAAACAAGAAAAGAATAGTGAAAACGAAATTTAAAAGATGGGCTTTACATGGAAAATAAATATTAAAGCAACAAATGCAAACCTGACGAGTTGTCGAACATAATATAACCCACTTTATTTAGATAATAAATATGTATAAAAACTTTGTGCCGTCGTCCGCAATATCTATGACTAATTATAGTATTCCGAAAGAATTTTGTTAAAAAGCGCCCCGAGACATCTGTTAACACCTAATAATAATATGTTGCAAAAGCCATTGAATTCTTTTTTTTTTGTAAGTGTGTGTGCAATTGAATATCTCCGTTCGTCTAATAATATTGCTACACTCAAGCTGTAGTCCTGATAAATTATTGCAGGACTTCATGAAGGTGATATCGTGTCCATGTATCCGTTGGTCTCGGTTCCAACATAATCCCTAGTAGTTGACACTTATGTTGGACAAAAGAGTGGGGGTTGGAGGCAATTGTGGATTATCTACTTTTCATTCCAGCATTTCCAATAGCTTGTGCATCGAAGGATGATGACTAGAACACATTTGAATGCATCAAAGAGCAACTGTTATATCTTCTTTAACATCCATTATTTTCTTCGTTGACTTCTTTGAGTCGAATATCCTTTGCTACATCATGGTAAATCAGGACGGAAATTAAATCTGGCTGAGTGCTCTCCAGTATGATTCTTACTTCCATTGACCATTTCCATCGATAATTTGCCAAAACTGAAGACATCAGCTTCATGAGAGACGCCCTGAGGTTCCCATAGACTTGCTCTGGAGCCATGTAACCAAAAGTTCATCTTGCGGTGGTTAGAGATGCAGTGCTATAGCTCATCAAGTACAATTTTGTAAACCCCAAGCTCGATACTTTATGAGTGATACTCTTGTCGAGAAGAATATTATTAGGATTGATATGCATGTAATCGCTCTGGCCACTTTGTATGTGATCTCATACGCTTCCTTGCAATTGAGAGGAGTTTCTTCTCTACACTAGAAAATGTGTCTGTCCAAGGACCCGTTTCGCATGAAGTCACATGTGAGAGCATGTTTTGAGCCCTCAAAGCAAAAACCAATAAGAGGAACCACATCGACATGGTAAATCCTTCCGATAGTTGCCATTTCACTGGTGAAATCTTGCCCATTTGCTTTCCCTTTTTTCAATATCTTTGCTGCCACTTCTCAGCCGCTCTATAGCTTTCCTTTATACACAGTATCATATCCACCCTCGGGCAATTTCTCTTTTAGGCCGCTCATGGTCTTTTTGATATCAGAATGAGAGTTTCTTACAAACAAAAAGTTGTTAGATTGCAAAAACTATTCGATGTTTTCATCAAGTGCTAAACGTTTCCTTCTCCATTTGTGTATTAGCAGCATCACCACATATGGGGCTCCTAAGACTAATTTAGTTAAGCTTGTTGCACCAGTACTTCTGTGAAAACATAGGAAAATTGATTAATTTTGTAATGAGAAGGTTGAAATCTGTTACCGATAGCAAGTACAAATAACGAGCCAAACATGTTGACGCGTCCTACAAAATGGAACACGATCTTGAAGCAAAAATTAAGAAATGAATTGAGGGGTAAAATCGTCAGTACCTGAATTTCACTTAATATCCAATCAAGTATCTAAACTTTTTTTTTTAAAATTCAATCAAGTACCTGAAATCCTCAATTTCTGATTAATTTAGTACTTCCATTAACTAAATTGTCATGTCATGTACTTTTTAATGATGCGATTCAGTTGCTTTCGGCAACAATAATACATTATTACTAATCGGCTCTTAGCAAAAATCGGGTCAAGTAAACTAAAAGTAACAAAAGTTGTATACAATGCTTACTTTGGTGCCAAAAATTTGAAAAATGATCATTTTAGTATCAATGCCGATCTAATTGACCGGAGATCCAACGTGACATTTTTTTTATATTAATTTTGAAGCTGATATGGCTTGTTGAAGAGTACAATTAGCATCCAAAAAAAATAAAATGACGCCATTTGGCGTCTTTCTCCAAAATAAGAACCCTAAATCCCAAAAAGTCCCCAAATTGAGAGAGAGAGCAGGCATGGGCTTCCTCTTTGTCTTCTTCCCTGAAGAACAACACCAGCACCAGCACTAGCACTAGCATTGCTTCGCCTTTAGTTTGTTCAAGATTTTCGACAAGCCCAAGCTCTTGTCCTCCTTCTCCTCCTCCTCTTTCCCCCTTCAGGAAGGCCCACTTCAGCCGCTTCTTGAGTAGAGCCCAATCCACCATCTTTATCTGTGCCTTCCCTATCTCCCTCACAATCCTTATCTTCGCTCTCTCCACCTTGGCCCCCCTTCTTCCTCCTCCTTTGACCTCGCCTCCTATTCTTCCCGTTGCTTATTGCCCGAGAAACACCTCAACCTCTCCTCGATCACCTAGTTGAGCAACTATGACGGTGGCTGAGCAATGGTGGCCAAGCAACAGCGGGTGAGCGACAGTGGGTGAGCAAGCTATGGTCGGCGTTCGGCAAGGATTGGACAAAGAACCCTAATTTCAGTCCCCATATGAGCTATTTGGCGTCATTTTTGTAAGGTTGTCTATGTATGACGGCAAAACGACGTCGTTTCTTAAAAAGGACCGAAAACAATGTCAATTAAAAGTCACGTCAACTTTTTTTATTTAATTGAAAAGCCATATAACCAATTTGGTTGAAATCTCTCGCTAGTGGCACCAAATTGATTGTTTTTTTCTCTAATTTGACATTTAAGTGATCAGGCAGAAATTTTTGACACTAAAATTAGCACTTCTAGTGTACTTTCTCCACAAAAATCATGCCAAGTTAGTAAAAATTAAGCCAACTCAGCCGTCTAATGTTTAGGATTAAGGAAGATGGTGTGGAACTATTTCATTTGCTAATGGAATATCATCTTAACACTATAGTTTGGCGTCCTAAATATGCCGTGAAGTCTTGTGTAATGTGGGTTTTGTGCTAATTGGTTTAAGTGAAGACTTCAAAACCCAAACTCGCTCCTCGTAACACTACCTTGAAAGTTGTCACTGGGTTTTCTATTGGATCCAAAAGTCCAAGTTCTAATTAATGACACCCTTAATATGATAATGGCAAAGATGATACAATCATGTTTAAGACCCATAAACATAGTCATAAACATATAAAATCTAATGATGGCCATGAAAGAGGAGGTACACATAAAACATCATCAATTTAATTTGTTTCTAATTGCAAACATATGTCAAGGCATCAAATGGTATCAATACGTGTCTATGCTTGTGTAATACTACTAATATACTCATGATGAGAACTTTCATAAGTTAGTGCATTAGTTGATGAAGTGGATACAGTATCATTGCCTTTGTCATTCCAAGTTCCATCATCCCTTGTAGACATTTCCGTTGGATAAAAGAGTGGCTTGGGAGGAATTTGTAGATCATCTACTTCTCCTTCAAGCGTATCTACACATCGAAGGGCGATCTCTAGGATTCAATTGAATGCACCAAAGAGCAATTATAATCATCTTCTTTACTATTCTCCTATCCTTGCCGCTAACTTGTTCCATCGGAATGTCCAATCCTGCACTAAATTGGTCATAGACCCATAAAGGAAAGTAAATCTGACTGGAACACTTTGCAACCACATTCACATTCTTCCTCCCATTGGCCATTTCCATCAACAATTTGTTGAAACTATAGACATCGGCTTTGCAAGAAACACCCCCAAGATTCTTGTAGATCAGCTCTGGAGCCATGTATCCCTAGGTTCCTATCGTGGTAGTCAAAGACACAGTGTTGTAGTCCGTGGGATAGAATCTAGTGAGCCCAAAGTCAGAAATTTTTGGGGTGAAATCTCCGTCAAGAAGAATGTTGTGAGGCTTGATATCAAAATGTAAAATTTGCATGCTGCATCCTTGATGAAGATATTCAATCCCTCTAGCTACTCCAAGAGCGATCTCATACACTTCCTTGCAATCAAGAGAAGTCTCTTGTCCTTGTGAGAAAATGTGCTTATCCAAAGACCCATTGTGCATGAAATCATAGACAAGAGCTTGTTTCGAGCCCTCAAAGCAAAACAATGAGTCCAACTACATGAACATGATGAATTCTTCCAATGGTAGACACTTCGTTGATGAAGTCCTGCCCATTTGCTTTCCCCTTCTTTAGAATCTTCATTGCTACTACGTGGCCACTCTGAAGTATTCCTTTGAACATGGAACCATACCCTCCCTCCCCTAGTTTGTCCTTGAGACCACTTGTAATTTTCTTGATGTCTGAGTAGGAATACCTTATTGGCAAGAAGTTATTGTTAAATTGCAAAAAAATTTCAATGTTTTGATCCATTGCTAAATGCCTTCTCCTCCATTGCCGTATTAGCAACATCATCACCATGGGGCTCCCAAGATGAATTTTACAGCCATGAAAGGCCCTGAATATTGGGAAAACGCAAAATAATTGTGGATGCGTTATTTTCCTGGTAATCAATTTGTGGATGTACACGTTTGCATTTAGAAACATTAAACCAATTTCTCAATAAGAAGATTACAGTAATGTTACCGGTTCCATAGATGGAAAGAGTCGCAAGAAAGAAGCCGATGCGGGGACCGGCGTTGGCTGTTCCTGCAAAAGAGTTTGATACGTAACAAGAGAAAGCTGAAAAGATGTAAGGACTAAAGAGTTCAATTTTACTTTTAAATGAAATTTCACAGGTTTTGACCAAATCTGTCTCCGTTTTTTTCTGTTGAGAGAGCCGAACAAACTCAAAAGTCGTTACCATCCTTATTTATGCACCGGATTTGCTGCTTGTCGCTGATGTCGCACCCAAAGTAATGTTTGCAATTCATCTCACACGCAATTCGAATCCATGAAAGCTCAACCCCATAAACCACTTGTTCATGAATTTGCGCATACGAACGTAGATTATTGTCATCAATCCACCCCGGAATCATTTGCCATAAGCTCTAAAGTGCATGTAGCTTGCACATACGAGACTTTTGCATGACCATGGCATATATTTCGCCTTCTCGTATTAGAGAAATTCGAAAATTCAACCCCATCAAGGCATGCTGAAGTGTCAATGTAAACCTGGGAATCGATGGCCTTCGTGCAGCCCACGATCGCCACGGCCTTGGAAAACTTGGGAACCAGTAACATGTATTCCTCGCATGTATACCAGTCCAGAGAGCTATAGTAGCGACATGGCAAAGAGCGGAGAGGAAGAGATGAGCAATTACTCTTTCGCAGCCTGACATTGGCAATCCTAATCGTGAAGTTGGTATAGTCAATGTACCGTACATAGTGCTTGACCGAATATGAATTCAGAATGATGCGGTTATTTATATACGCTAGCTCATAGTTAGGATTGCCACAGCCCTATGGGTCGCCCCTCAGCTGAAATGGGTTGCTTATGTTTGCAAGCTCGCTACAAGAGGTGGTGCACTAATTATTTTCGATGGCAATGCTCAGAGACTATGTAGAAGAAGGAGGAGGAGGAGTTTTTTTTTTTGAACAGGGAGAAGGAGGAGGAGTTTATCTTTGTACATCGGTTAAGCAAGGGCAGAGAGCACTAATTACTTCAAGCAATCTAGTGTTCAGTGTTGAGATGCAAAGAGGGAAAGATAAAAGAGAGAAGGAGAAGCGTGGGAATGGTCGGTTGATAAGTTGCCGGTCAACATGCAAGACAAGCACAAGAGGAGAATCTAGGCTCTGCGACGAATAAACTTCGGTCGACCTTGGCGGGCCTGCCAGACAAAGGGGTAAAAAACAAAAGCAAAACGCTAAACTTATAAACAATATCTATTGATTTATGTCCTACTCAATGATGCGTAAAGTCTATATTTATATAATCTTTAGCATATTTTAGCACATGATCAACTTAAGTTTAGTTCTAGCCGAAGACCCGCATGATGCCTTTGGTTTGAAAATATATTGTTTTTACCATCTTGAAGATGTTAAAAAACCTTATTAAATAATAAATTTTCCCAAGTTCATTCCTTTTTATTGCAAACCTCTTAAAATTTAAATTGTATTTTCGGATGTAACAAATACTAGCATAATGTCACATTGATTTTTTTTTTTTTTTTTTTGATATCTAGGATTCGGCCTGGCACACCTTACGGGTGCTCATGGCCAACGTCAGCCCAATTGGCCCAATGGAACTATACAACCCCATCACCATGACCCCCCGCTTAAGACGGCATTAGCAACGCAAAGGTTTGAACCTGTGTTCTCAGCGATGAGGAGCAAGTCCCTTACTAGCGCAGCTGCCCGCCGGTGGGTATGTCACATTAGTTGCACGTTGAAATATCACATATTTTCTTGAAGATGTGCATAAATCAAATATTAAAAATTGGGAGAGAGAAATTGGATTGCATTTGGAATTAAATTTAGTCAATGTCAACTTTTATTTTTATTTTTTCCTTTTTTTGTAGTCAGATTTTTTGCAATATGAAACATCAACCCCAACGATAATAAAATCTAAAGATATAAAGTTAGTAAATCAACCTAACAAAAAAATAATGTTACCAAATCAATAAAATTTTATGATGGTATATTTCTTATTAATGCAGTTTGTAGTAAATTATCTTTCCCTATGAAAAAATTTATAGGGAAGATCTGTCAAATATCGTCATCTATTTAAAGATTAACAAAAATAAGAAAATATCGTCATCTATTAATGCAGTTTGTAGTAATTCATGGCACCTTTATCTATAATCTCTCTGGATTGAGTTTCTGTATCTCTGCCGTCTATGGTGAACACACGTTTGCCCGTCGGAGACCTCTGTGGGAGGACCTCCAGCACTATAATGATCTCTTTCAGGACTCTCCTTGGTTGGTTGCTGGAGATTTTAATGCGATCAAGGATCCCTCGGACCGTGTTGGTGGTTCAACCAATTGGATCCCGTATTTTGATGAATTCCGCCACTGTTTGGAGCAAACAAAGCTAACGGATCTCAGATTTGTTGGCCTCCGCTACACTTGGTCAACCTCGGCAGGGAGTTCGAGGAAAATGAGGAAGATAGATCGAGTGTTGGTTAACAACAAATGGAATATGGATTTCTCGTATTCGGAGGTGGCATTTCTGAACCCTGGCATTTCAGACCATACGCCAATGGTTGTAAGAGTTGTTCATCTGTCCCCAAGGAGGAAACCCTTCAAGTACTTCGATTTCTGGACAGATCACTCGGATTTTAAGGCGATTGTGCGGCGTGTGTGGGATAGCCCGGTCAGGGGTGTTCCTATGTTCAAGTTAGTATCCAAGCTGAAGATGTTGAAAGTTCAGCTCAAGCTCCTCAACTAGGACGCTTTCTCTAACATTTCGGCTAGAACGGCTGAGGCAAGAGAGGCCCTCAGAGCCACCCAACAGATCTGCAATCAAACCCGTCCAGCCTTGCGCTTGTCGAACTCGAGAGAAGCCAACGCAGGATGTTTGTTGATTTGAGAAACCATGAAGAATCCTATTATAGACAAAAGTCGAGAATTAGATGGTTGAAAGAGGGTGACCGAAACACAACATTTTTTCACCATTCGGTAGAAAGGAGACAACTCACCAACAGGATCCTATCTGTGAAGGACCCCTCTGGTGCTGTAATTACTGATCCGGTATTGGTGCCGTAGGTGTTTATTAATTATTTCTCTTCGTTGCTTTCCCCTCATGAAGCCTTAACTAGGCCGTCTCTCCAAGAGGTGGATCGGGTCATTTGACAACCGCTAGCAGCTGATCAGATTCGCTTCCTCACCGAGCCAGTTTCTAATGCGGAAATCAAGACCACTCTGTTCTCCTTAGCCAAAGGCAAGGCCGGCTGAATTCTACAAGACCAATTGGGAAATTGTAGGCCCATTGGTGATGGAGGCGGTTCATGACTTCTTCCGAACCAGTTGGCTGTTGAGAGAGGTAAATGCTACCATTCTTGCTCTCGTCCCTAAAGTTCCCAATGCTAGTGCTGTCTCTGATTTTAGGCCGATTGCATGTTGTAACACATTATATAAAGTGATTACAAAGATCCTTGCCAATCGCATAGCAGCGGTCTTAAATGATTTGATAAGTCCATCTCAAAATGCGTTTGTTAAAGGAAGGGGAATTAGAGATAACATCCTCCTAGCCCAGGAATTGTTTGCGGGGTTTCATCTCCATCCATATTTGCCTAAGTGTGTGGTGAAAGTTGATTTTCATAAGGCATATGACACGGTAGATTGGGAGTTTCTAGAACTTGTTCTTTCGGCTTTCCACTTCCCGGAGGGATTTATAAAGTTAGTGATGGCTTGCGTTCGTACACCTAAATATTCCATATCTATTTATGGTGATCTCCATGGCTTCTTTCCGGGAGGTCGTGGCTTGAGGCAAGGGGATCCTATGTCATCCTACCTTTTCACATTGGTTATGGAAGTGTTTTCTGGATTATTGGTTTTCCGAACTGCGAATAATGAATTCAAGTATTCTTGGAGATGTAAACCGGTTCAACTAACGCATCTATTCTTCGCCGATGATGTGTTTTCTCTTGTCATCGGTGGTCTTCCGTATCTATGTTGAAAAGAGGCTGGATATATTCTCTTATTGGAGTGGATTGTTTCCTAACAAAAATAAGAGTGAGATCTTCTTCTCGGGAGGTGATTCGTCTATTAGGAATAGAATCCTTTGGGCATTTGGGTTCCAAGAAGGGAAACTTCCTGTTTGCTACCTTGGGGTTCCCATTATCTCCTCCAGATTGAGTAAGGCTGACTGTACTGCATTGACAAGCGTATTACCGCTAGGATTCAATCCTGGGCGCATCGTTTTCTGTCTTTTGCAGGGAAGATGCAGCTGATTCGTTCGGTGCTTCATTCGATTCAATCATTTTGGGCAAGTGTTTTCTCTATTCCCTCTTCGGTTTTGTCGAACATTGAGCGGATTATGAGGCAATTCTTATGGAAGGGAACGGCCCTTGGGCGAGGAGGGGCCAAAGTGGTGTGGGATGATGTGTGTCAACCGAAAGTTGAAGGTGGCCTCGGCATTCGGAATCTAAAAGATTGCAATAGAGCTTCTATGCTCAAATTCATATGGATCCTTTTCACAGACAAAGAATCGATGTGGTGCCGGTGGATTCACTCCGTTTTCTTGTCTAAGAAGAACTTCTGGATTATTTCTCAACCTAGGACTTGTTCTTGGGCGTGGAAGAAAATACTCCAGCTTAGAAATCACTTCCGAACTTCGTTCATGTGGAAAATTGGAAATGGGCTGTCGGTGTCTTTATGGCATGATTACTGGCTTCCATGTGGCCCTCTTGATGGCTTTGTTCCTCCCTCTTTTAGGGACAGTATGCGGCTCCCAGATTATGCGGTGGCTGCTGATTTATACACCCCTTTGGGCCATTCGTTCAGGGAGTTGTTGATCAGATGGGGTGTCTCTCTACCGTTGCGGGCGTCGGACAATGACAGGTTTATTTGGTGTGGTGATCCTTCAGGCTCCTTCTCGGTTGCATCTGCATGGAACGCCTTAAGAGCTAAGAAAGATCGGGTGGAGTGGGCTTCTCTTATCTGGGATAATGATGTAGGCCCTCGTTACCAATTTATTCTTTGGCTTATATCTCGAAACCGGCTTCCCATGTAGGTGATGCTTTTAAACTATGGCCGCATTGATTTTAATGTATGCGCCTTTTGTAGTGAAGTCGCAGACTCAATCGATCATCTGTTCTTCCGATGTCGCACTTTGGCTTCGCTGGCCTTCTTCTGGGCCGCTAGGTGTAATTTGCCGTGGAGGAATAGATGTTGGAAAGAAGTTCTCACCTGGGCCAGGAGATTCCTTACTGGGAAGGACTTCTACCACAGGATAGCTCGATTCTCCTTCGGTGCTTTGTGTCATCTCATCTGGAATAAGAGGAATGCGATCATCTTTAGGGGTGAATCCTTGGAGGTTTCGACCCTTAAAAATCATCTCATCAAGGTGGTGAGAGACAAAGCTCTCACATTCACGGATGTTCGCCCTTCTCCGAGGATTAGAAGACTGCAGAGGGGGTGGGGTTTCGATCCGGTCGTCTTCTCTACTGTAGCCGAACCTCTTTAGTTGCTTATGTTGTTCTTAGGCTTCTCCGTTCTTTTCCTTCGATAGAAGGGTCTGAGGTTCGGTCCGCCTAGTTGCCTTCGGGTTGGGTTGGTTATTGTTCTCTTTAAGTTCGTTTTTTTTTTTGCCTTTCGGCCTTTTGTCGGATCCCATTCACTCTTAAGTCTTTGAGAGTGTATGTTTTGGATCCGATCTTTGTGTATTTGTCCAAACTCTATATATCTATTACCTTTACCAAAAAAAAAAAAAAAAGAAAAAGAAAATAAGCGTTTAAAAAATGATATGACGTGATCAAGTTTGATATAAATAATTTTGGCATTTTTCTCAGAATTAATAACATAAATATTTTATATTATCAACCTAACTCAACTTGGAATATAACAATAGGTGATATTTACACATGGAAAAATGACACTAATAGTGTTCAAACATTGGTTCAATGTGGAATGTTATCTTGAGATTTTTAATTTATTCAATGTGATACTTATACTATTCCTAAATGTTCAATCTAATCCCTAAACATTCCATTGGTTTAATTTAGTCATCGATTTTTCAATAAAAATGTCAAATTAGTCTTTGATATTATTCACAATTTTCCATAACTAAATTATGGCTAGATTTCGATATATAGTTTCATTTCTATCTATTTCCTAAATTGGCAAATAAAAATATCTTTTTTATTTTTTAAAATTTTGTTTATTTTTTTGGCATTTTAACATATTAAGATAATTCCATTTAAGTCTATTTTAGCTTATGATCTTCATAATAATGAAATAGGATTTTATCTAGATTTGTATCAAGTGGATCTTCCTGCTATTTTGAATTATCAATTTCATATTCAACTAAATTTAATTAAGAAAGCAAAACAGAATAAATTTTCATCTATCTAAAAAATTAGGAACAATATTTTAATATAAGTACTATTATTCTGTAGATAAATTAATCCAGTTTTCAGATTCATATAAGTATCATTATTTTGTAGATAAATAATCTTATTTGTAGCGATATCAACACACTCTAACTGTTATAGAGATTATAAGCTACAATATACTTAAATAGAATTATGTTAATATTTGTAAAGAATAAAAAGATAATGAAAAGATATCAATTGTTTGATGATTTAGGAAATTGAGTGAAATGAAAATAAGGAAAAATATCTAAAAGTTGTAGATCTATTTGACAACGGCTAATTAAATCATAAAATCTTTAGTCGGACCTGGCTCCTTTTACTCTTAATTAAAATCTCGCTGATCACGCATTTGAACTTGTCAAATTTGAAATACTTGAAACTTCCTTGATATGAAAAAAAGTTTTTTTTTGGTAACCCAGGGAACCCCATAAGCCGATAATGGCGAGCAAACCCTGGGGAGCGCGTAGGACCCACCACCATTACGTCTCCAAGTAAGAATTCCTAACGAATTAGTCTTTGGGATTCGAACTTCTCCCATTCGTGAGGGGGAGAGAGCCCGAGCCAGCTGTGCCGCTAAGGGCGGTGGTCTGATATGAAAAAAGTTCACAAGTAGATTCACTAAAAATTTCTTACATTTGAATAATATTTTGAATGTTAAGGAGAAAACCAAAAGGCATTTTTTGCTTTCAGTGAAGCCAAAAGGCATTTGGTGACAATGACCAGTAATTAAATAGGATAATTATATAAATAGTTTCAAAATTTTGGCCCAACATGCACTATTGTCTTTAAACTTTTAATTTGTTTAATGTGGTCATTGAATTTTTGCCATTCTTCAATTTAGTCTTTGGACTATATGGAAAATATATAACATCATCCTTCTGTTGATTCAATTTAACGGAACTGATTGATTAGGCTTTCGATCCACTAATTTTAAACAGTGCACAAAAAAAATAACATTACACACAAATTATCTACATTAGATAGATACTTAACTCAAATTAGGATTAATAAGATGCGCCAATTGAACAAATTAAACATATTAGAAGAATTATTATGTTCTAATATGAGTTGAATATCTTACATGAAATATTCACTTGTTTCATTTTGTTTTTTTCTACCGTTCAAATATACCAGCTTGAAAGCCAAGTCAACAAATTTAGTTCATTTGAATTAATGGAAAGACAATATTGAATATCTTAATATATCAGAAACTATATTGAATATGTACTTTAAGTTTATAGACTACATTGAACAAATTGAAACTTTAAATCATATTGTACATTGAGCTAATTTACTGAATCAAAAATTTAGGGAGGACATTGCTATGACGCCTTGGATTAAACTTACTTATAGTATTGTCCATTTTGGCTTGTTCTATATTGTGCCTCACGGTTTTGTCCTTTGACATATAACTTTGTCTAACCAAACCTATTGTCGTAATTGCCATTAACCTTGGATGTTTTGAGAGACCATCATTTACGTTGGCTGATGTTAGCAACGGTTGCTTCAAAGATGACAACCTCATACATATTTCTGATGATAGCTACTTATTTTCCTCTTTTATCCAATAAGAATAACTATGAATGTTCTGCTCTGACATATGCAATGTCTTACTTTCTTTGTTGTTTGGTGGGAAAATATGGTGAATAGAGACCGGTCAATGCTTTTCGTACTCTGTTTTTTGATGCAATTGATGTTCTTTGCGGCGGATATCCAGGATAACTTGTGTCTTTTAGTTGTTATTCTCGCCAAACCAAACTCTGGGCAATCCAGTGATTGATAGTGTTTTGTCAGTCATTGATCTTTAGCCCAAAGGCCAAGAAAGGTATAAAATTCCGTCAGTCGTGTTGTGGAGTGAACTTAGCAGAGTAGTAGCGTGGAAAGATGGCATTTGGTTCGTCTTGGCCATGGCTTCTATGTAATTTACTCTCAGATGCCACTTACGGCAGAAAGAATGTTATCCTAGAGAAATTTGGTGGCGTAGATGTTTTCGCCATCTAAATCTTTGAAATGAATGGTCACCTCTACTGTGCGAAAAGCTTGGTTTATGCATTGTCTTTCGAGTGTAATCCATGGGCTTTTGAATTGCTCTCAAGTGCGACTGTTGATGGTTTCTGAAGCCTGTTGTTGAAATACTAACGCGACAAGCCTTAGCCATATTGGCTCTGCCTTACATTCATCTACCGCTTCTTTAGAATGATCACCATATCGGCTGCAATTTCACCTTCTAAGCTTGTAGTTGATAATTTGGAATTACTCCTAGCAAAAAGCATTTCTTACCTTCTACATTCAAACTGTCTGATAATACTTTTTTGTGCAGCTGAAGATCTTAAATTGCCATATTTGAGTCCATATCTAGACTCGATCGATACAAATTTTAGACACGGTGCAAACTTTGCGACTGGTGGCTCGTCCATTTGGCCTAGTGGCTACAGCCCGTTCCATCTTGGCATTCAAATATTGTAGTTCGTGAGGTTCAAATCTTGCATCACTGAACTGTATAATCGGCTCAACCAGTTCAGTGAGTTTCCTTCACAGACCTCTCTGCATATAGTCTGGCTTATGTGAGACCTGCCGTATGTTGTTTGTATCTTTTCAGATTGATCTTGTTCTTAACTTCTGTGCATCAAGACTCTATGTCATATTTTTCTTTAGATTTCTGAAAGGAAGACATATGTGGGCTGAAATGATTCAATGGGGTTTACCAGCATAACTAGTTGCAAAGTTAGTGGTTAAGGTAATTCCCCATGCGATCTCTAAAATATGTGGAATGTTTATGACTTTTCTCACGTTTGTTATCATGCTTGTTCTACTATTCAGAAGGCAATACAACCAGCGAAATTGCAATCGGTGGAAGGGCTGAAAAGGGCTTTAAGGTACATATGAGCATACTTGAATTGAGAATTATAAATGTAGAGCACTCTTTCACCAACTAATTTTTTCAATCTCTTTTGCTTATATAACGTTATTTGTCCTACCTTTTTCTATAGTTCTTATTTGTTTTGGTATGTTACTTCTTGAACATGGTTGTTCAATGTCTTATATTTATTCTCATGGTTTTTTTTTAATCTAATTTATTGATGACTTTAGACAACTTTTCAAATTTGTGAATCTAAAAAGGGTTTCTTTCTACTCAGGATAAGCCATTTGTAGATCTCCCTGTCAAGGTAGTAACATCATATGCAAAGCCAAATATACAATGAGCGAATCTTTAATTAGTGAATCTAGCGGTACAAATAAAATGCGGTTGAGATCTGTTGCATGGGAATACTTTAAAAGGATAGAAAATAGCCAAGATAAAATCGAATGTCTATATTGCGAGGTTATTATTGATTGTTCTACTACTCAAGAGGCTAGTGGGATGCATAATCATTTAGGTAGATGTAAGAATTATCGATATGCGAATGTGGAGAAAAGGCAAAGAAGTGCCTCGAATGAATATGTTGGAGTTGGTAGTTCTATTTTAGCTGGTCCTAGGAAATTTGATCAAGATACTAGTCGAAAAGATTTAGCAGCAATGTTTATTATTGATGAACTACCTTTCAAGTTTGTGGAACTTGAGGCATTTCAAAAGTTTGTGAGCAGAATCTAGCCAAAGTTTTTGATAACACATTAAGGGAGGACTGTTATAAGTTATATATGGAGGAAAGAAGCAAATTAAAAAAATATTTTCCTATACTTCTTCAAGGGTTTGCCTTACGACTAGCATGTAGACTTCATGTCAAAATCTACTTGTGTCTTACTACTCACTTTGTAGACACTAATTGGAAGTTACAAAAGAAAATTTTGAATTTTTTTCAAATCCCAGGACATTCACCTTAGATTATAGGGAGAGGGGTTGATAAATACTTAACTAGTTAGGGGATCAAAGGAATTTTTTCTATTACTATTGATAATGCTATCTCCAATGACTCAGGAGTTCAATACTTGAAAAAATACTTAACTCTTGGAATGCTATGATATTATCAGGTAAGTTACTCCATGTGAGATGTTGTGCTCATATTTTCAGTTTGATTGTGAGAGAATGTTTGAAAGATATAGATGATTCCATTGTTAGAATACGCTTAGCTGAACTTTATGTGAGATCTTCTCATTTGAGATTACAACAATTTAAGGAGTGCATTATGTTGGAAAATATTGATTCCAATAATCTTGTATGTTTGGATGTGGAGATTCAGTGGAATTCAACCTACCTGATGTTGGAAGTGGCCTTGAAGTTTCAAAATGCTTTTATCTCATTAGATATTCAGGATATAAGATTTTCTGAAAAGCTTTCCAAGGTGAGAGGGTTGTCTATTGATGATGATTGGGATTATACCCGTTGATTTCTTCCTTTCTTGAAGTTGTTCTATGATGACTTTAAAAGTATCGGGCTATTCTTATGTCACTTGCAATGATATGGCAAAAGATGTTTATGGGATTTATATGATGATTGATAAATATTGTGGAGATGAGGATAGGAGTTTGCAAGAAATAGCCAAGAGAATGAAGATCAAGTTTAATAAGTATTTTGGCAATGTGAACAACATAAATCTCACATGGTTCATTGCATGTATACTTGACCCTTGACATAAAATAGAGTATGTGGAATGGATTATTAATCAAGTATATGAAGGCAACCGGGCATAAACTTTGTGAGATAGAGTGACAAAATCTCTGACATATTATGTTTGAGCAATATCGCATAGGTACATGCCCCCAAAGCAACGTGAGATTAAAGGGGACAAGGACAATGAACATTTCAATGTCTTTTGAAGTTGGTGCGGACATTATGACTACAGTGTATCTTAGCCAAATGGGACAAGAATATGTGGAAGAAAAATCTGAATTAGATAAGTATTTGGAAGAATGATGGGAATGGTATAACTCCACATTTGATATATTAAATTGGTGGAAAGTCAATTTTTCCAGATATCCTATCTTATCTTCCATTGCTCGAGATATTTTGGCCATGCCTATCTCCACTGTAGCATCGTAGTTTGCATTCAGCACCAGAGGTCAAGTACTTGATGTATTTCGTAGCTCCTTGACCCCAATGATAGTATAGGTTCTTATATGTACTCAAAATTGGCTACAATCCACACCACTTTCACAATCGATCAAGGAGGACTTAAAAGAACTTGAAAATTTCGAGTTAGGTGAGAAAAAAAATAACCATGGAATATTTATATCTTTCAATATTACTATTGATATTTCAATTCTTATTTTCATTATGAATTTAATGCAAAGTTGTCATTTACGACCATGGACCTGAATTTAATAGCAATTTCTCTTGATGATTGATGAACTTAGATGTAAGAATTATCTATATTTATATCTTTCAATATTACAATTGATATTTCAATTCTCATTTTCATTGTGAATTTAATGTAGAGTTGTCATCTACGACCATGGACCTGAATTCAATAGCAATTTCTCTTGATTGACATGTAAGAATTATCCATATCTATATATTTCAATATTACAATTGATACTTCGATTATCATATATATATATATATATATTATATGACTATATATATATATATATATATTGGTGACCCAAGGAACCCCGTATAGCCAGCAGCCGGCGAGTAAACCCTGGAGTGACACCAAGAAAACCACCACCCTGACACCATAGGTAAGTCCACAAATGACAACATTGGGATTTGAACTTGTCCCCATCGTGAGGAGGACAAAGCCCGAACCAATGCCGCCACCACATGGGGTGGTCTTCAATTATCATATTCATTGTAAATTTAATGCAGAGTTGTACCTGGCTCATGAAGTTTGGAGGGCCATTTTGTAATTTCATCTTGTTGATAGAGCTCCTGGAGATTGGGAGATAAAAGTTACTTGGGCTTATTTTGTTTTTAGAGGAATGGCATTCCCCCAATTTTATAATGTAGAAACAAGATTGAATGTTTCAACTATTGGTTTATTGAGAGCTTAAGTTTTTATTTTTGTCAAATGATATATATTTATATATATATATATATATATATATATATATTTATTTTTTTGTCAAATGATAATTTAAGGTTTCAAAAAAAGCCTCAATCAAGTCTCAAGCTCATCTTTGATAGAATTACATGATTGGAAATGGCATGTGGCAAGTAGCCAAATATTCCACATGGAAGCCACGTCGGATTTCCTACGCTTCAATTTTACTGGTGGTGAGCACACGATTTGAATGGGACTTCTTAAACAAATCTTCTGTTGACCAAACCAAAACTTTCAAGTCTAGTGGACTAAAAACCGGAAACTTTAAGATTTGTTTTAGCACTTACCAATATGTCATTCGGGAATGGGATAAAGTAAACATTTTTTGCCAATAGTTTTTTTCTTTGACACTCATAAACTTTTTTTGTAATTTATCAGTACGAAAAAAATTCTTTCTTTTTTTCAATTGAACAATAGAATTGTCTCTTAAAGCATCATCAAGAGAGATTATGTTAAGCAATTCTTTAAATTGGATATCATTATTTGGCCAATGCTTAAAAAATGGAGTGAAGTATATGATATAAATTGCAAAATCCTTTAAGCTTGAAGTGTAGTAACATATTGAATTTAGATTATTTTGAGTTGAACAGAAAAAAAGAAAAAAGAAAACCAAAGGTTGAAAACCAAAAACCGAAAAACTGAACCGAATTGAAATTTCAGTTTGGTTCGGTTCATATTCGATTCGGGTCTCATTCGATTTGGTTCAAAAGATTTTTCTAACGGTTTGGTTCGGTTCGGTTTTTTTTAAAAACCAAACTGAATGGAACCGTTGACACCCCTAATAAGTAGGCATGAGTGCTCCCATTTAAGCACAATTGACTTTTGAGTTCTGAAGCTAATAATCCATCATAGCAAAAAGCAGTTCTGTGAGTTAACTTCAGCCGCTCCTTGTTTAGTTGTGACATTCCAAATTTCACCGACCTTTATTAGTATAATCAGATAATTAGGAACTTAGATTAATTTAGATTGGGCCATAAAGTGAACCCGATGGACTGTGAGGAATGTGTGGGCTTGAGAAATAAGTGGGCCACATGAATTGGACTTGAAAAGCCGAATGAGAGATTATGGGCTTGGACTTGGCTTGGAGCGGGCCAAGGCTTACATCTATTAAAATAGTTTAGTGGACCGTGATCGTTATAGATTGAGCCTGTTGGGCTAGAGACTGATATTTAGGCCCGAGTGATTTTATTTTCAATTAAGTTTATAGATTATAGTTATGATAATTTGGTTAGTGATTGTAATACTAATATCAATTTCTAACTTTAGCATTTCTTGTGATAAATTCTCTATAGACTAACACTAAATAGTTAATATGTCATATAATTTTATAACTTTATATGATTACAATTGGATTGAAATCTAAAAGAATCGAAAGGGAATTAAATGAATGAACTAACTAACGACACGTATTAGAGATTAATTGATATCAAGTGACAAATGGCGAAATTGTCATGCATGGAGGCCACGACTTCTCTCTCATTTCTCTTTGCATTTTCTTCATCACCCACGGTTTTCTATCCCCACAAAATTGAAACAAACAAAGGAGACATCATCATTAGATTTGCTAATGATTAGCCTAGCCTAGGGATTAGTCTATAGCTCCATTTCCCCTCTTAAATTTTGAAACTTCTCTCCCTCTCCAAAATCGAAATCCATCTTCTTCTTCTTCTTCTCATTTTCTCTCGGTCGAACAACAAGGAAACCAGTAGCCAAAACCAGCGATTTTCTCCTTCTTGCAGTTTTAGTGTTGATTTTGATGGGAGAACGGTAACAATTCGAACAATATCGAATCAATGCAGCGGAATAAAATAATCTTCCCTCTTGTGCAAACCTAATAGGAATCGATATAATAGAGTAAAATAAATACCAAGCACGCAAACACAAGACGCTTTTTACGTGGAAAACCCTCTCGATGTGAGGAGATCAAAAACCACGGGACCGGAGTCCACCCGAAAATCTTCACTATCAACAAAATTATTCTTCTCTAGCAAATACTAGAGGTACATAGTAGTAAAGACCTCAAGAACATAATTCTTGACAATACACATAAACTTCACAAGAGATCAAGGATAAATCTGACAAAAAATGCAGGTTTTGATCAATCCATGAAAAACCTAATGGAGGCAGCTTCAAACGAAAATCAAACTGCTCAGATTCGATAAAATTGCGCCACGAATATGCTAACAAAATTTCAGCTCAATCGGACCACAAATTGACCTTTAACGCCAGCTTAATGTAAATCGAATATTGCCCAAAATTCCAGATTTTCTGCTTTCTCTTTTCTCTTGTTATTGTTTCCTTTTCTGCAACTACCTCTTTATATAGATAATGAGAAACCCTATTTCCTCATATAACTTATTATATGGGCTCAAGTCCTTTTTGGGCTTGCAACTCATTTGGTCTCCTCCACATAGGAGTGAACCTAACTAACAAATCTCTCCCTCACGACAATGTGGAGGGATTCACTATCCCTGCTATCAATCGGCAATGTTCAAGCTTCTCTCTTGGTAGAGTTTTCGTCATCATATCAGAGCCATTATGATCTATATGAATTTTCTCAAGTTCCAACAACTTTTCATCTAGAACATCTCTTATCCAATGATATCTAACATCAATATGTTTCGATCTAGAATGAAAAGATGAATTCTTACCAAGATGAATTGCGCTTTGAATATCACAAAATAGCACATACCTCTTTTGCTTGAACCCAAGTTCTTCTAAGAACTTCTTCATCCATAGCATCTCTTTACTAGCTTCAGTCGCTGCAATAAATTCAGCTTCGGTTGTAGAAAGTGCAATACACTTCTGCAATCTTGACTTCCATGACACAGCTCCATCCGCAAAAGAAATCAAATAACCATAAGTAGATTTACAAGTATCAATATCTCCTACCAAGTCGGAATCTGTGTATCCAACTAACTCAAGTTTTCCGGTCCTGAAACTGAGTTTCAAATTTGAAGTTCCTTGAAAATACCTCATAATCCACTTCACTGCATTACAATTTTCTATGCCTGGATTTGACAAATAGCGACTAACAACGCCAACTGCGTGTGCTAAGTCTGGGCGTGTACATACCATCGCATACATTAAGCTTCATATAGTTGAGACATATTGAACACTTTCCATATCTTTCTTCTCTTTATCAGTCGTAGGACTTTACTTCATATTTAACTTAAAGTGGGCAGCAAGAGGAGTACTAACCACTTTAGCCTTGTCCATGCAAAATTTCTGAAGGATCTTCTCGATATATTTCTCTTGCAACAAAAATAACTTCTTAGCATCTCTGTCTCGGGTAATTCTAATGCTAAGAATCTACTTCGTCGAGCCCAAGTCTTTCATGGCAAAAGACTTGCTCAACTGCTTCTTTAATAACTCAATTCTTGAAGCATTCCTGCTAACAATTAGCATATCATCAACATAAAGCAAGAGAATAATAAAGTCATCATCAGAAATTTTTTGGATAGACACATCGTTATATGAGGAAGTCTTCTTATAACCTTGTTCTGTCATAACCGACGCAAATTTCTTATACCATTGCCTCGGTGCTTGTTTTAGGTCATAGAGACTTTTCTTCAATTTGCACACATAATCCTCTTTCCCTTTCACTTTGAAACCTTCAGGTTGTTCCATGTATATCTCTTCCTCCAAGTCACCATGTAGGAAGGCTGTTTTAACATCCATTTGCTCAATTTCAAAATCTAGGCTAGCTATCAAGCCTAGTACCACACATATAGAAGACATTTTCACTATCGGAGAAAATATATCATCAAAATCAATACCCTTTCTCTGACCGAATCCCTTAACAACCAATTTAGCTTTGTACCGTGGTTGTGAAGTATGTTCATCTTGCTTCAACTTATATACCCACTTGTTCTTCAAAGCTCTTTTACCTGTAGGTAACTTCACCAATTCAAAAGTATGATTATCATAAAGTGACTGCATCTCATCTCGCATGGCATTAAACCAATTGCTTTTGTACTCATCTTTTATTGCTTCTGCATAGCATTCTAGTTCACCTGCATTAGTCAATAATACATACTCATCTTCAGAATACCTGGTGGAAGGTCGTCGGTCTCTAACGGATCTCCGAACTGGAACATCTAATTGAGCCTCTAGTTCAGGAATAGTATTATCTATTTCAACATCTTCAAGAACATGTGCATTATTTGGAACATTGACTTCCCGCTGCTCTTCATCAACCTGTGTAAGAATATTTGTAAGAGGAACTGGATCTAAATCAACCAAATTATCACTAACCTGTGGTGTTGAAATCATCTCTGCTTTCTCAATATCCTCTATTGTTTGATCTTCCATAAACACAACGTCTTTGCTTCTTACAATTTTCTTTTTAAGCGAATCATAAAATTTGTAGCCAAGCATATCCTGTCCATAACCAATAAATATGCACTATCGTGTTTCCACATCAAGTTTAGACCTCTCATCTTTGGGAACATGCACAAATGCTTTGCACCAAAGACACGCAAATAATCATAAGAAACATCTTTGCTTGTCCAAACTTTGTTAGGAACATCAAACTCTAAAGGAACACATGGAGTAAGGTTTAATACATGCACAACTGTACTTAAAGCCTCACCCCAAAAGGATTCAAGTAGCTTTGATTTGTGAAAGTAAGCATCTTACCCTTTCAACCGTGTTCTATTCATTCTCTCGCTAAGCCATTTAACCGAGGCGTCTTGGGAGGTGTCTTTTGATGTCGAATACACTATGATCCAAGCGGGTAGATGAACAGGGGGAAATAGTTTTACTTGGTCGCCTCTTCTCGTCCCAGTTATGTATACCCTATGTCGTAAGTCGCCCTAAGCGAAGACTTAAGCTCTTAAACAAGGAATCCTTCTCCCGATATCTCAGACCGCCGATGCTAGGCGACATCATTGAAGCCCGTGACGCCATCCAGCTTGATCCTCATAACCAAGCCTTGGCCGATAATGAAAAGGATCAATTTTACATCTTCTCTCGACCTTTTTTCAAAGAGGAATCTTTCTTTAGGCAAAATCTCGGGTGAGATGGCTCCGTGAAGGCGACTTGAATACAAAGTTCTTCCATCATTGAATCGCAGCCAAATTCGGAATTGATCACTGAGCCCGCCGAGATTCAAAGAAATCTCTGTCCGCCATTTTCGAAATCTTTTAGGACGCTTTCTTCCAACCCCTCAAGGAAGAGATTGGCATATACCCTTGATGAAAATAAGATCTTCGCCATTTCCCCCTCTTCACCGATGATGAAATCCGAGCTACTATATTCTCTTTGGCTAGTGGAAACGGACCGGATGGCTTTAATGTTGATTTTTCAAGCGATCTGGGACATTGTCGGCCCTTCTGCCATCGAGATTCTTGTTCTCGCAATATTCATCAAAAGGTCCAATATACTCTCCCTCGTTATCATAGTCCCTACCTCCCTAAGAATATTTCGATGCATTTCAATTTCTTTCCAGTTTGTCTCTCAACTGAAGCCTAAAATTGCTTAAAAGCATCCAACACTTGATCTTTAGTTTTTAAGGTATAAATCTAAATTTTCCTTGAAAAATCATCTATGAAGGTAACAAAGTAAAGAGAGCCACCAAGTGATTTTGTTTTCATAGGACAAGTGGATTCATTGCAAACATTAGAATGCACTAAATCAACGGCCTCTTTCGGTTTGTATACCCGACTTTCTTGAAGGAGGGGAGCTTTTAAATGCAACTCTATTTTGTTTTCCTGTTAAACAGTGAACACATTTCTTTAGCGCTGAACTTTTCAATCCTGAAAGGAGCTTCTTCTTGGCCAATATTGACAAACCCTTCTCACTAATGTGACTGAGTCTCTTATGCCATAATTCAGCTACATCTTCACTATCTACTGCATTAATTTTTTCTGTGGACAATTTTGCTTGCATAATGTACAACGAAGAATATTTTTCACCTTTAGCCACAACAAGAGAACCTTTGGTGAGCTTCCATTGACCATTACTGAAGGTGCTGCAATACCCCTTATCATCCAACTTGCCTATAGAAATCAAATTCAAGCGGATATCAAGTATATGTTTAACATTATTCAATACTAACCTTGTGTCATTGCTGGTTTCTAGGCAAACATCATCGATGCCTACAGCTTGAGCTAGTCCATTGTTTCCCATCTTCACAGATCCGAAGTCACTTGACCTGTATGATGTAAAGAAATATCTACGAGACGTAGCATAAATGAATGCACCACTATCAATTACCCAACTGGTCTCATGAGATACAAAATTCACCACATCACCATAAAAAATAGTTAGAAAGTCTTCTTTAAGTGCAGCAACATAATTGTCATCACTGTCATCATCACTTTTTTTCTTTTTACCTTTCTCCTTTTGTTTCTCCCTTTTTAACTAGCGACAAAACCTCTGAATATGTCCCTTCTAATGACAATAATGGCACTAAACATTAGCAAATTTATTATACTTACCTTTGCTTTTGTCTCGACTTTTATCTCTATTTCTTGGACCTCAAGACTCACTTCTCCCCATTTTCTCGACAACCAAGGCATCAAAATGTGAAAAGAACGATCCTTATGTCTTCCTTCTCATCTCTTCATTCAAAATACTACTCTTGGCCAAATCCATGGTAATCGTACCATCTGGGGCAGAATTAGACAAAGATATTCAGAACGTCTCTCATGAGTCCGGCAAAGTACCAAGCAACCATAGTGCTTGTATCTCATCATCAAACTTGATTCCCATCGCAGCCAACTGATTTATAATTTCTTGAAAAGAATTTAAATGATCAGTCAAACGAGTACCATCATGATATCTCAAAGCCGTCATTTGTTTTATTAAAAATAACTTATAATTCCCAATCTTTCGAGCATATAACTGTTCGAGCTTATCCCATAAACTGTGTACATGTGTTTCCTCAATAATATGGTTCAAAACATTATCATCTACCCACTGCCTGATATAACTACACAATTGACGATGAAATATAGACCATTCAACATCAGTTTTATTTTTCGATTTCTCCTCAGCAAATACAGGCAAATAAAAATCTTTCACATATAAAAGATCTTCTATCTTCCCTTTCCAAATATAGTAATTCGAACCATTTAGTGTAACCATTGTTTAACACAAGGCAGAAAAATCAAGCAATAACCTGATACTCTGATACCACTCTGATGGGAGAACGGTAACAATTTGAACACTATCGAATCAACGCAGCGGAATAAAATAATCTCCCTCTTGTGCAAACCTAATAGGAATCGATATAGTATAGTAAAATAAATACCAAGCATGCAAACACAAGATGTTTTTTACGTGGAAAACCCCATCGATGTGAGGAGATCAAAAACCACGGGACCAAAGTCCACCAGAAAATCTTCACTATCAACAAAATTGTTCTTTAGCAAATACTAGAGGTACATAGCAGCAAAGACCTCAAGAACATAATTCTTGACAATACACATAAACTTCACAAGATATCAAAGATAAATCTGACCAAAAACGCAGGTTTTGATCAATCCACGAAAAACCTGATGGAGGTAGCTTCAAACAAAAATCAAATTGCTCAGATTTGATAAAATTGCGCTACGAACATGCTGACAAAATTTCAGCTCAATTGAACCACGAATCGACCTCCGCCGCTAGCTTGATGTAAATCAGATATTGCCCAAAACCCCAGATTTTTTGCTTTCTTTTTTTCTCTTGTTACTGTTTCCTTTTCTGTGGCTACCTCTTTATATAGATAGTGAGAAACCCTATTTCCTCATATAACTTATTATATGGGCTTAAATCCTTTTTGGGCTTGCAACTCATTGGGCCTCCTTCACATAGGAGTGAACCCAGCTAACAGATTTTTGAAGAATCTTTGAGTTATCTAGTAGCTGAACTAAGGTAATGAAAGATAAGTTTCTAAACTAGAAGTTATCCATTGTTTTTGTCAAGGAACTTGTGGATCTAGCTGAATGGTGGAGGATTAGATGTGATGTTGCTGTTTTGTGTTGGATTGAGCTAGATGAGTTCTAGATTGAGGCTATAAGTCATTGCATGTTGCATTTGAGGCTTGCATATCTCGAAATCTAAGTGTGAGTAAGCTGTGATTGTCGAGTAAGGTAAGGAAATGGTTGCCGAGTGAAGAGATGTGGTGTATGTCGCGGTGAGTGAGCTTATGGACGAATATACGCTTTGAGCCGAGCTGTGGAAGATTTCTCTATTAGTAAGAACCTGCTGAAAGTATTCTTAGATGCTGTGGAAGAGTCTTGAAGTGTTGTAACATAGATTAGTAGAGAAATAAATGGTTTGATTGAGCTAGAAACGAAGAAAACCGTATATAACAATTCTGTTTTAGAGGAATATAGATAGAAAGTCTTTTTATTTGTGTGGCCTTGATTTCTAATGATGAAGATAAGGAATAGAACCATTTTACTTAAGAGAACATCCATTAGATTAAGTTAAATCTCTAGTTATAGCCAGATAGATGCATAAACATGAAGGTAGAAGTAACTCTTTTGAATCAGTAAACTGTTTTGTAGAAAGCAGCATGACCTTTGATGATTATGTGAATTTTCTGTAATTATCTAGTTAGAATGAAACTTCGAATCCTTAATCAAAGTTGAAGAAAACATCCTTAGAAATAACATATTAAAATTTGAGAATAAATAGACAAATTTTGGTTAGTAAAACGATTTTCTCCATAGATATTAAATCCGGATGTCATTACTGGATGTTAGTAAAGATTATAGTAATTACTGCTCTTAATACAGTGAGATGTAGACTTAGGTTTCTTCACAGAAAATGTCAATCTATATCTCAAATATAATATCCTAAAATTTCGTAGTACTTCGATAAGAATTGGTATACTTTCTGTGTTTGAGAACAAAACTGCTCATTTAGTTAATAATCTGTTGAAATCCGAGAATATGCAATAGTTGTTGTGTCTTTTACATTAGTTTTGCATGACACATGTAGAGTCTAGTGACCTCATAATAGAAGTTAGTTGTAAGTCCCATATATCATTTGAGGTATAGGTACAATTAGTATCATGCGTGTGCAATGAGTGCGGTGCATAGTGCTTGATTATGGGGTAAATATCTGTTCGGCATGGTATGGGACATGTTGTAATGGGTTTTATCTTATAATTTGAACATGCATGTGTGCTAGGTACATGAGAGTTAGATGTATAGTTGTATACTTTGAAGTTTTTTTCTTTTGCATACGATAAATGCATTAATCAAAGGTGTGATGGTGTGAAATGTGTGCTTAAATGAGTGAATGAACCCATCGATACAGAGATACTGGTAATTGATATAGCTAGAATAAGTACCTAGAGGGGGGTGAATATGTATATAAATGATTTTTCTCAATAATTGCACAATACTAGACAGTTGATAGATTTGAGACAAACAATGATCAAAGTAAGACTGAGAGAAGAGAAAATTGAACACGCGGTTTATAGTGGTTCGGCTTATTTCAAGCCTACGTCCACTCTTCTACACTGACAGCCTATTGGCTGGATTTCACTATGAACAAAGAGATGTTACAGCGTTGTTCTTCCTTGATTTCTCGGTGTAGATAATCTACCACACTTGCTCAAGGTATCACTAAGTATAGACACTCTCTGTGTATTACAACTTCGCTCAAGATGTATCGCCTAAGAATCAAGGTGCTTCAGACTCTGGAATTTGTTTATTGATCATCCTATAAAGCAACTAGAACGTCTTCCTTTTATACTCCTTTATGCCATCATACCGTTGGCACTTACCAAAGGAATTCCTCCAATCTACCCGTTGGACGAAATCAATCAAGAAGATCATTCGAGCTATTAAAGGAACTTGACAATAGCCCATCAATCCTGTTCGCCCATACAATCAGGATCTTGGTTTCCAAGAATAGAACCTTCTAAGAATATTTCGTCGACCATCGGATCTTCAAACGATCTTGATTACGAATAGAAGAATCCGTTATCATTATCCAGCCAAGAGATCTTCTCCGTGAGGATAGGACTAAATCCTCAACCAAATACTTCGGTTCTGGATTGCCTTCGTCACGGATTAGAAGAACTGTCAATGAGAATAGTCTTGAGTCTTGAGTCTTGAGTCTTGAGTCTCGGTGATCCGAAAGTCTTCGACTCTAAATAGAAGGTCTGTAATTATCCGGACTAGACCGATAAAAACGTTTTGTCACTTCAAAATATTCGGAAAGATTTCTCCAACAATCTCCCCCTTTTTGATGGTGACAAAACTTCCCCGTAGATTTGAACAACTTTGACCCGCAAAACATTACTCAAGCAATATGGCTATCTCGATAAAGATTAATAAAGCAACCAGACTCGAATCCACGTAAAATCGGTTAGTCTTTCATGAGTAATACCATACAACAACACTTGATGCAAAAAGTCAAGCATCAATCAAAATCCACACTCAAGTCAGTCAAAATCAAGTTCACTCAAGTCATACTCAAACATATTCAAACACACTAAAGAAATTTAAAGTCAAAGTTTAAAGAGTTCAAATTGCAATTCTCCCCCTTTTTGTCATCATTAAAAAAGTGAGAAAAGAGTCAAGTCTTCTTGGGAATGCGCATAATCTGGAAATCTCCCATCGACTGTACGATTCCTTCTAGCCTCTTCAAGTCTTCCCGTAGATGAGCCACCTCTTCTCCTTTTGCATTGGCTTGAATTTGAAGAGCGAGATCTTTTATTTGATCCGCCGAATGGTAAAGAAGATACTTGTCCAGCATTCTTTATGACTTGAAGTTCACGGTCCGGAGCATAGATTTAACCCTTCATTTCTAGAAGAACATCAAGAATACGACGAAAATCTGCTGTATTGTCCGTCTGTGTGCTCGCATTTGCTCTTTCGGATGGAGTGAAGTCAGACGATGGAACTTCTGTGTAATCTTGCAGATTTGGTGTTGACGTATCATGTCCTTCCTCAGGTATTTGAGAAGCCTGAAAATCTTCTAGATTTGCTGGTGAGCGACTTACACCTTCACTGTTGACAGCATGTGGTGTAGTCCTTCCTTGCTCGCCATCTCACCCTGTCTCTAGGACCTCAAATGGGGAAGAGTGATGGTCATGCTCTTCAGCATCTGCAGACTTTTCTTTTTCTGCTTCTCCTTCTTCTTCAGCTTATTTCTCTTTCTCTTTCTCTTGCTGCTCCTCTGCTTCTCTGTTCTTTTTCCTCTGCTTCTTTTTCTTTCATCTGTCGTTCTGTTGATTCAGGTACAGAACGTCTAGTTCTTATCAATGCAGAGATAATGAGATCTTCCTCTTCTTCTTCATCCTCCAAGATAAGAGTTCTTTTCTTTTTGGATGGGGCACTTATGGGCTCCTTCCCTTTTCTCTTTGATGCAGAAGATACTAGAGTCTTCACTTTGAACTTCTCAATTGCCTTATCAAGCTCTTTTAGACGCATTTTTGTCAGCATTTTCAGACCTACCACCATTTTGTCGCATGGTCGAACACAAAGAGTGTGTGGAGGTTCAATGTTCAAGTGTCTCGAAGATCTTGGTCACAAGACCTCGGGTAAGGCAATTGGCCCTTGTCCTTCGCCATTGCTCGTACATGTGAAAGATAATGGTGTGAGGGAGAGAGAACTTCTTCCCTATATTGATCGTGTACATCAATTTCGCCTCGGAGTTAGACACGTCAGTCTTGGATGTAGACTTTGGCCTGATATAGTTGATCACAATTTTGTGAAGCAAGATGTTGATAGCACGCATTCTTCTCGTAGGTAATTCTTCCTTTTGTAGCCCTGTCTTTGACAAGCTCTAGTGTGGTACGAGCAATCGAAACTTTGATCGGTTGATAGCGTCCTCGTTCAACTCCAATTATGTCAGCCAATATGTCCACATCTACCACATGGTCTTGGTCTCGAACACTGAAAGATATTCTATTCGCATCTAAAAAGCTAAGATTCGAATAGAAGTATGCTGTTAATTGCGCATAACCGTCTGTGGTATCGGAGCAAAATTACTCAAGTTGAAGCAGATTGAACTTCTCCCTTAAGTTCACATTAATGGCATCCAAAAAATCGAAATCAACACTTCTAGGGTTTATCACCCCTCGTTTCAACAGTCTGAAGAATAGATTCTCCTGTTCCTTTGATTTAAACAAATCCATCCTTTTTCCCTTCACCTTCGCAGCAACACCTATTCTAGGTTGAAATTCACTGAACATTTTATCATCATCATTCCCGTCAGTGGGATTCAATCCTCCTACACGGGGGTCACTTGGAATGTTCGCAAGTGCTTCCTCAGCCTTTCCTTTGGGAGCAATTCCCAAATCCTCCATTTTTCGCAGAAAGATATACTCATTCTCATAATTTTTATCTTTAAGGAAATCATCTATATAGTTCAGCGGAGTACCAGTGCTTTTCAACGCACGATAGAGCTTGTAAATATAAGAGGGTTTTTGGACTCTTACAGGGTCTGCGTCCTCGATTATTTCTTCCTCCGGTTGTTGACCCACACCCTGTGGGGTAGATGGTGAAGAGTGACTTGGTGGAGAGTGAATCGGGCTCGTTGCGACTCGGTAATTCTTCCTCTTCAAAGTGAGATCAAAATGGGTAGGCCCCTCCCTCATTCTCTGTGGTCCCCTGTTCACGATTCTTGAAGACTTTCTCGAAGAAGACATCCTTCCTTGTCGTTGAAAGATTCCTTTACTCGCTTTCCCAAGAAAAGATGACAACTTTCTCGAAGATGAATACAAAGTAGAGACAGGATTGGGAGGAGAATGCCTTTTTAGGGTTTTGAAGTTTAAGCGAGGAAAACTATATATATAACTCAGTTTAAAAAGGAAAAACCAATCGGCACAAAGGAAAGTGAACAGACACCTCGTTTTAAAATCAATAACTGCCAAATAGAGGTTAATCGTTTTTGAAAAGACAAGATTCCGTTTTTCATGGAAATTATAAAAATCGTACATTTTCGAGTTCGAATATAATAACAACTTACAGTCTATAGCCATGAATGACTGAGTCTGAGGGTTGGAGAGTCTCTAGACTTTAACTTCCTCAAGCTTCAAAATGTTGAGTCTGGAACGGATAAAATCGAATTGATTTTTCTCCAAAGGCTTTGTGAATATATCCGCTAGTTGACTCTTGGAATCAACAAATTGAATCGAGATTTCTCCATTTTGAACATGATCTCTGATAAAATGATGTCGAATCTCTATATGCTTTGCTCTTGAATGAAGGATTGGATTTTTAGTGAGATTGATTGCGCTTCGGTATTGTCACATCGATCTCCGTGCATGAGTCTTCAATTCCAAAGTCTTGTAGCTGTTGTTTTATCCATAGAATTTGCGAACAACAACTTCCAAGAGCTACATACTCTGCTTCCATTGTTGAGAGAGCCACGGTGCTTTGTTTCCTTGAAAACCAAGACACTGTCCTACTTCCAAGCAACTGGCAAGTTCCCGAAGTGCTCTTTCTATCGACTTTGCAACCGGCCAGATCTGTGTCTGAATATCCCAGAAGATTAAAGTCTCCCTTCTTAGGATATCATAGACCGATGCTTGAAGATGAAGCAACGTATTTGATAATACGTTTCGCAGCACTGAGATGGGATTCTCTAGGATCTGATTGAAACCTAGCACAGATGCAAACACTCAATAATATGTCAGGTCTATAAGCGGTAAGATAAAGAAGTGAGCCAATGATGCTCCTGTACAGCTTTTGATCAACTTTCTTCCCTTCTTCATCTTTGTCTATCTTCAAAGAACTTGACATCGGTATGTCGGTCTTTTTGCATTTTTCCAGTCCAAACCTTTTGACAAGATCATTAGCATATTTTTCTTGATAAATAAAAGTTCATTCCTTCAATTGTTTTACTTGAAGACCAAGAAAGAATGTTAACTTTCCGATCATACTCATTTCAAACTCATCGCATAGACTTTGAAAATTTCTTGCACGAGACTTTCATTAGAGGATCCAAAAATAATATCGTCCACATATATTTGAACAAGTAAAAAGCTTTTATTTTCCTTTTTGATAAATAAAATAGTATCTACTTTACCTTTGACAAAACCATTATGTATTAAGAACTTACTTAGTCTGCGTACCAAGCTCGAGGTGCTTGCTTTAAACCATACAAGGCCTTTTTCAGTTTGAAGACTGAGTCTGGCTTCTTTGGGTCTTCAAACCCTGGAGGTTGTTCCACGTAAACTTCCTCATGGATAAATCCATTTAGGAAGGCACTTTTGACGTCCATTTGGAATAACCTGAAATTTTTATAACAAGCAAACGCAAGTAATAGTCGAATAGCTTCTAACCTTGCTACAGGAGCGTAAGTCTCATCATAGTCTATTCCTTCTTCTTGCGTATATCCCTTGGCCACGAGTCTTGCTTTGTTTCGTACGACTTTTCCTTTCTCATTCATCTTGTTCCTGAACACCCATTTAGCTCCAATAACAGATTTGCCTTTTGGTTTAGATGTCAATTCCCAGACATCATTAATGTTGAACTGTCTGAGCTCTTCTTGCATAGCTTCAATCCAGCTTTCATCAGATAAAGCTTCTTCTATGCTTTTTGGTTCAATTTCAGAAATGAGAGTCACGGCACTAGACTCTTCACGCCTTTTGGATATAGTACGGATTCCTTCATTAATTTCGCCGATAATGAGATCTTTAGGATGATTTGGACTTATGCTTCCGCATTCTTGGTTGATTTGTCTCAGTTTGTGATCTCTTTCTTTATTTGAATCTTCACAAACAGCTTGATGCCGATCTTCCGTGAGTCTCGAGATGCTTCTTGAGTTGAAAGCTTTAGAGGGTCAGAGCAGGTTGAGACTCTTCATGATGAGTCTCGCTGGATTCATCTTGCATAGAGTCTTGAAATTTGATATTCATTGACTCCTCCACAAACTGACTCTTTTTGTTGTAGATTCTGTAGGCTTTGCTTGAAGTAGAATATCCAAGGAAGATGCCTTCATCTGATCTTTCTTCAAACTTACCAACTCGATCTTTAGCATTTTTCAATATAAAGCATTTGCAACCAAACACATGAAAGTATGAAACAATAGGCTTCTTACCTTTGAATAACTCATAAGAGATTTTCTCTAGAATAGGTCTTAAGAAGACTCTATTGATGATATAACACGCTGTTGAAACAGCTTTAGCCCAAAATCGTGAAGAAATCTTACTTTCAATTAAAAGAGTTCTAGCCATTTCTTGAAGAGATCTATTCTTTCTTTCTACAACTCCATTTTGCTGAGGAGTATATGGAGAGGAGAACACATGCTTAAAGCCAGATTCATCACAAAATTTTGTAAAATCTTGATTTTCAAATTCACCTCCATGATCAGTTCTTATACTTGAGATAACACACCCTTTTTCATTTTGAACCTTTTTAGCAAATTTTTCAAAATACGAGAAGGTTTCGGACTTACTTGCAAGGAAGTATACCCAAGTAAAGCGGGAGTAATCATCCACAATTACTAGGCAATATTTCTTACCTCCAATGCTCTGAGTTCTGGTTGGTCCGAAGAGATCCATATGTAGCAACTGTAGTACATGATCAGTAGAGACATGATTTATTGGCTTAAATGAATTTCTTACTTGCTTTCCCAGAATACATGGAGTGCATGGATCGGACTTTTGGTATGGTAATTTTGGTAGACCTCGAACAAGCTGCTTGATGAGATTTTGGCTAATTGCTTCATGTTGACATAACCAAGCTTTCTGTGCCATAAGCTTGCTTCGTCTTGAATTGAGATTAGGCATTGCGATTCATTTGGTTTCACATCCAAGAGATAGATGTTTCCATGCCTTCGACCCATGAAAGATCGAGTAGAGTCTTTACTAGTTCCAGAACATATTCCTTCTTGAAAGAAGATCTTAAAACCGATCACACAATTGATCGATCCGAGAAGATTGTAATTGAGTCCTTCCACTAAGGAAACATTACTTATTGTGAGATTTCCAATTTTCACAGTTCTAAATCCTACAATACTTCCTTTGCTGCTTCCTCAAAATGAAACTTTTCCACCATTTACTTGGACAAGCTTTATGAAGCAATTTGAGTCTCCTGTCATGTGTCTTGAGCATCCACCGTCAAGATACCACTTTACCTTTTTCTTGACGGAGACCTCAAATTCACCGTCCGAGTCCGATCCAGACCGAGTCCGAGTCCGATTGTGCTATCGACATAGATTGGCATACTCATTATCACTTTCTTCACACTCGTATCACTCCCGGGTTTTGGCTTTGAGAGCTTTTCGAAACTTTTCAGCTTTTCCTCTCTTCTTCTTCGAAGAGGACAGTTGGGTCTCGATGTGTCCCTTTTTCTTATATTCAAAGCAAACTACATCTTTGTTTGGTTCCTTATCATCACCGACTTGGTCTGCTGTTTTTGAAAACTTTGTTTCTTTGAGTTGAACCTTCTTCCTTTTCTATTCAGTTTTTCGAATCTTCTTATCATGAGAGCAAGCTCCTCATCGTCCATATCATCTTGAGAACTGTAACATCGAATCATCATTTGATTTTAATGCAATGGATTTCTTACCTCTTGGATCTTCGTCTTCATTAATTTGTTCCACTTCATAAGATTGAAGAGTTCCAATCAGCTCGTCGACAGATAGTGGCATGATTCTTTGCGTCTCCCTTATTGAAGTCTTTATGTGATTCCAATCCTTGGAGAGTCCACGCAGTAACTTGTTCACCTTAATGGGATCAGAAATTTTTTGTCCTTGATTCTCAAGACCATTGACAATATCTATAAAACGGCTAAACATGTCAGTTATAGATTCTCCTAGTTTCATCTTGAATGCTTCATATTGACCGAGGAGAATGTTAATTCTGGTTTCCTTCACTCGATCTGTTCCTTCATAGGTGATATGTAATCTGTCCCAAACTTCTTTTGCTGTAACACAAGAAGATATTCTCGTTATATTCAGTTGGTGACAAAGCACAATATAAAGAATAAATTGCTTTTGCATCGAGTGCTTGTCTCTTGAATATCTCTTCGAGTCATTCCGCCGGTCTCAACCGTTTCTTTCCTCTTTCGTAGACTCGATGCAATTTGTAGGATTAATTCCTTTTTCTACAACGTCCCATTCGGAGGATCCTTTGATCGTAGGAAGGCTTTCATCTTGTTTTTCCAGATGTTGTAATCCTTCCCATCAAAGTAGGGTGGTCTCGGTATTGCTTTGTCCTTCCACCAGCCCTGGTGCTAGCATACTAGCCATGGATCTTTTACTCTGAAGTAAAACACTTCAAATAAAGTGAGTACACGAGCTCTGATACCAATTGATATAGCTAGAATAAATACCTAGAGGGGGTGAATAGGTATATAAATGATTTTTCTTAATAATTGCACAATACTAGATTTGAGACAAACAATGATCAAAGTAAAACTAAGATAAGAGAAAATTGAACACGCGGTTTATAGTGGTTCGGCTTATTTCAAGCCTACGTCCACTCTTTTGCACTAACAGCCTATTGGCTGGATTCCACTATGAACAAAGAGATGTTACATCGTTGTTCTTCCTTGATTTCTCGATGTAGATAATCTACCACACTTGCTCAAGGTATCACTAAGTATAGACACTCTCTGTGTATTACAACTTCGCTCAAGATGTATCGACTAAGAATCAAGGTGCTTCAGACTCTGGAATTTGTCTATCGATCATCCTATAAAGCAACTAGAACAACTTCCTTTTATACTCCTTTATGCCATCATACCGTTGGCACTTACCAAAGGAATTCCTCCAATCTACCCGTTGGACGGAATCAATCAATAAGATCATTCGAGCTATTAAAAGAACCTGACGATAGCCCATCAATCATGTTCGCCCATACAATCAGGATCTTGGTTTCCAAGAATAAAACCTTCCAAGAATATTTCGTCGACCATCGGATCTTCAAACGATCTTGATTACGAATAGAAGAATCCGTTATCATTATCCAGCCAAGAGATCTTCTCCAGAGGATAGGACTAAATCCTCAACCAAATACTTCGGTTTTGGATTGCCTTTGTCATTGGATTAGAAGAACTGTCAATGAGAATAGTCTTGAGTCTTGAGTCTTGAGGGCTGAGTCTGATGATTTGAAAGTCTTCAGACTCTAAACAGAAGGTCTGTAATTATCCAGACTAGACTGATAAAAACGTTTTGTCAGCTTCAAAATATTCTGGAAAGATTTCTCCAACAGTAATGCCCCTCAAAAGTTGGGACGCCCATGCTGTGTGATCTTGGATGCCTCAGTCTCGTGTTACCGAGATGCCTCGGAGTGAGATGCCCTTGTGTGTGATCAAGGATGCCTCGGTTGTGTGATACTGGGATGCCTCGGAGTAAGATGCCTCATGCTGAGTGATCTTGGGAGGACCTCGGTTGTGTGATACCGGGATGCCTCGGAGTGAGATGCCCATAATAAGTTTATTATGGAAGTCCGGATAAGGTAACTTCCGAAAGTGACTTGATCGGGCCGGCAAAGTTCCGGTGGGTAAACTGATCGAGGGTGGACTATATGCACATTAAATATAATTCTATTTGGCAAGTGAGTTCATTCATCATTGTTGCATTTCATCTTGATATAGAGATTGAGAATGTGATATGTATATTTGGTGTTTATGGATGCATTTAGTATGTCTCATATAAAGTGGTTATACATATGATGCATTAATATTCATTGGATTATACTCATGACAATCCTATCTTAGTATCTTAAGCTGTTTGGTCATGATTCCCTTGTAAACTTGATGGTTGTGGATTGTCTAAGTTAGAATCTTATCATTTTTTTTACCGGGCATAGTTTTTGCTCATTCCTTATATTTTTCAGATTGATAGTATGGATGTGCCGCCAATAACTCGTTATGGAGTGTTCTCAAGCATTGAGGTTACTTTTACTGATGTGTATGACTCTGATGTTGAGCTGACTTTCTCCAAATATGAGGCTACGTTATGGATGAATGATGGTAGAGCTGAGATGACCCCGATGAAGTTTGTCGCATGGTTTATCAAGCACGATGGAGTGATGTTTGGCCCTATTCCTTTTAGTGATGATGGAGCATGAGCTAGGACGGATGGTGCCTAGACGCTTATGATCATGTAGAAGCTGACTGTCTTTTGTTTCTTTTGATGAATGTGGGCTTGTGTGGGAACTAGCGGAGTAGATACCCCTCACCCTTATCCTTAGATGTTTACTTGCGCCCTTACTTTTGAAATGTAAATGTGATGTATATAGGCGAGGTACTTGTAAGAAGTCCAAGTTAGAATTTTTTGTAAGCCCGGACGATGCAAAAAGAGAGCTGTGACGTCCCAGTAGCGTCAAGTACTAAGTGCAAGCGGAAATTATAAATATTATCATCTTATAGGACTTAAAAATAATTTTTCATTTGTTAACCTATAGTGTTCACACTTGAAGGTTAGCATGTATAACATGGATCGATTAAAATTTAACACTTTGTATTACATGGTCAACCTACAATAGTTCTATCAATTCATAATAGATAATTCTATTAAGATCATATATAAAGATCACGCGAAGCTTCATTACTAAACTTGTTAGGATCGTTCTTGTGAGATAAAAATATTACCCAAGTGAATCATGAATAGTCATCAATAACCACTAAGCAATATTTCCTTCCACCAAGACTAATTGTCGTTGTTGGTCTAAATAAGTCCAGATGCAATAGTTGTAATGATCTATTAGTAGCTATGGATTTTATTGACTTGAAAGAGTTTCTTGCTTGCTTTCCCAAGGTACACACACCGCAAGAATCACACTTGCTATGGTTGATCTTTGGTAAATCATGAACAAGATCTTTTGAAGATATCTTGTGGATGTGCTTTGCATTGATGTGTCCTAATCTCTTATGCCATAGATCACACTCATTGTTTTTTATAGACATTAGGCAGTGAGCTTCCTCAAAGCTAATGTTAAGTAGATAGATATTTCAATATCTATTTCGTGTAAAAGATTGCGACTTGTCATTGCTGGTGCTGAAGTATTTACCTTCTTTGAAATTTATTTTATATCCCTTATCACATAGCTGGCTGATGCTTATGAGATTGTGCTTCAATGACAAGTGAAACGTATTCAATGATTAGATTTCCCAATTTGATGTTTCCATTGCCAATTATACTTCCTTTGGCTTTTCCTCCAAAAGTGATAGTTCCTCCATCTATGGTGATGAGATTTATGAACTTGGTATTGCCCCCAATCATGTATTTGGAATACTCGTTGTCTAGATGCTACTTGTTCTCCTTCAAGATCACCTGCAATCAAAGAGACTCATATTTTCTTTGGTACCCACATAAGCCTAGGTCCCTTCTTGTTAGGCTTTGATTCGGTATCAAATATCCTGTGAATCTTTCTGGGCTTCATTTGCTCTTTTGGACATTCCAACTTGAAATGACCATATTCATTGCAGATTGAGCAATCGAGAAATTGCTTGCCAATAGATTTTGTGAATTGTCTTGCATATTGATTCTTATAAAAATGTAGAGGAGGTTTGTTTTTCAATCTATCCTTGACTTTTGGAAAATGATTCTTCTCATCTTCATCTCCTTCATATCCTAAATTGCATTTGTTGTAATGAGGAATTTGAATTGAGAGAATGTGTTTCAAGGTTTTTAAATCTAGTGAAAACTTGGTGTTGATGTTTGGAATTTCTTCCTCAAGAGTGCTATTCTCAATTTGAAAAAGTTTTACTTCACTCACCTTGGGGCTGTACTCCTTTTTCAATTCATCAAGGACTTTGCAAGAAAGGTTTTCAATGGTGAGATTATAAACTTCCTTTTTCAAAATAGAAATTATTTTTGAAGCTTTTTTGTGCTCTTCAAACATTTCTCTAAAAAAAATCATATAGTTCTTAATAAGTCGGTTCATAATCATTTACATCATTTTCTTCCTCATGATCCATGTTAGCCATTAGGCAAAGATTTGCTTCTTCTTCGTCACTAAATTCACGTTCAGTATCACTTCAAGATTCCGCCTTCAATGCTTTCTCCTTCTTTTCATGTTTTCCCTTCTTTTTCTTGAGAGATGGGCATTCTGGCTTCATATACACTAGTTTCCTGCATTCATAGCAAATGCTATCCCTACCTTTGGATTCTTCCTTGTTCTTGTATGGCTTTCCGTCATCTAAAGCCTTCATTTGTCATTTCCCTTGTAATTTCCTCATTTTCTCATGAAATTTTTGAATCTTTGTGTCGACAGTGCCATGTCTTGATCACTATCCTCACCTTCTGAGGATATTTATTCACCTACATCATCCTGATCAGCTTTAAAGGCAATAGCTTTTTTACCTTTTGAGTTGCTTTCCTCATTCAGATGTTCGTCTTCATAGGACATAAATATTCTGTTCATCCATTGTGATTGGTTGAATCCCCATTGTTTCTTGTAGTAATGTCTTCACCATGCTCCATTCCTTTGGCAAGGCTTTTAATAACTTATCCACCTTGTTTGCATCATTAAATGTTTTTCCTTGATGTGCAAGGCCATTCACTATAATCGAGTGAACATCTATGTTACTGTCTCATCAGACTTCATCTTGAATAGCTCATAATTTCTAAGTAAGATGTTCATATTTGTTTCTTACACCCTCTCGATTCCTTCTAATGTTAGTAGGAGACAATCCCAAATGTCTTTAGTTGTAACACAAGATGAAATTCTATTAAATTCAGATAGTGACAAAGCACAATACAATAAATGTTTGGGTTTGGCATTAAGAGCAATTCTTCTTCATGCTTTTTCTATAATATCAATAGCATCAATGGTAGCTTGAGCTTCCTTCAAGTAGGAGCCTAAGCAGGAGCTAGTACATCTACACCACTATCAACCACACTCCACATTTTGAGATTTGTAGCTCCATTATATGATTGCATCCTTTGCTTTCAATATCCATAATTGCTTCCATCAAAGTAAGGTGGCTTGTTAGGAGCTTGAGCATCATTAATAAAAAAAACTACCAAAGTTAGCCATAAGAGAAGATCTTTATATATACACTTCAAATAACGAGCAATACGACTTTGATACCAATTGTTGGGGGGCTAACAATACAACCTGGGAGAGTGAATAGGTTGTTTTATAAAGCTTGACAATCTTTTGCGGAAAATAGTTGATGCTAATTAAAGATTACGTCAATGTGATGTTTCAAAGCTCGTGAGTGTGTTGTGTGCTTGTGGAAGTAATAAGAGAAAAAAACATAAGCACGCAATGATATTTAGTGGTTCGGTTTTATCCAAAATCCTACATACACTCTTTAGACTAATAGCCAGAAGTTGGGCTAGATTGCACTAATAATCTGCTCTGAAAGTTATAATTGACAAACATTGATCCTTTTACATGATAGGTCACACTATCAAGACTCAATTGATGCTCTTACTCTTGTATACTTAATCTTTAGTATAATTACTAAGATAACAAGAATACAACACTTAGAGAAACAGTCGAAAGAGAGCGTTTCGCTTGGAACACAGTGTATAGCAAATTTTCAATCTTTTGTATTGCATGTCTCTAACATTTAGCTTTCGAGATTTTCTCTTTTATAACCATATTCAATCTATCCAGTGGAGGTGGATTGGAGAAGCAAAGAGCCATTAGAGTTACTATTGATACTGCTATCCAAAGATAGAACTGCTCATACAATCTTTTTCCTGAACATTTGTAGACTACCTAAAATAGCTTCTATTGTTGTCCCTTCATTACAATTTTGACAAACCTGTCAAATAATCTAGCTTCTTGATTTCTATTATCACTCGGATTTTATTGCTTTGTGAATCCACTATCATAATGGCTAGTTTGCTGAACCAACAAATATTATCAAATGAACGTTGTTGCCATAGCATCATTTACCTGAAATTTATAGCCTCAACTACAAACATCAATATCAGCTGATCTTTAGGTATGTTGGTGCTATTTATAGAAAAGCCGTATAAAGACATATCGTGATCTTTTACCGCCTGGAACATTCCAAGGACATTATACAATCTTCAATACTTGTCACGAACATTTGCATTTGCCATAGTAAATATTATTCTAAGGATAGTTTGGAAATAATCAAAATCACTTGGAGATTTCTCCATTGACAATTGTTTCGAGGACGCCATAATGGGCAATTATGTCATGCTTAATAAACTTCACGACATTCTGCGCAAGTGACATTGGCATGGGACACAACTTCAATCCACTTAGTGATATAATAATCTATTGTGGCCATGCTGAACCGGTTCCCATTTGATGCGTTAGGGCTTAAATGCCTCCAAATCAAAAGGCTCGTCAAACTCGGCGGTAGCTGGGGGTGGTGCGTGACAACAAAGGAACGGTGATCGACGTTTTGCATACTCTGTTCATGCTGGATCAGCCGTGGCAGCTGAAGCCCTAGCGCTTCTTCACAGCGTCCGCTTCGTGGACGAAAAGCTGGGAAGAGAGGAACCTCGTGTGAGCAGAGTGGAAGTACAAACTGATTGTACTTTGCTTATTCAATGCCTAGTTTATGGGGAGCAAAAACCATGGAACATCCAGGCCTGGATGGACGAATGCAAATTTAAGCTGGCCCAACTTAATTTTGTGAGATTATCCTACTGTTCAAGAGAGGCAAATTAACTTATAGAATGGGTGGCCAAGGCACAGCGGAGGAAAGAACTTCCTTCCAATTGGCTGCATTACCCTCCGAAGTAGCTTATGATGTAAACAGATTGTTGCAGAATTTATGAAATCTCAAGCATTATCGACCAAAAAGAAAAACTTAAATCTCGTGAGCACATTATAGTTGAAATTGACGAGTTCAGGAATTTTTCAGATTCCCTTCTTGACGTGGGAGATGAAAAATGAAAATGGAGCCCTCTCGAGAAAGCAACTGCATCAATGCGTTGCATCGATCCGGCATCTCTTGGTCCCGTAACCAAGTCACCTGCTTGCACTAGGAGTAGAAAAAAGGAGAGGAAAAGACAACACTACTTCAACTTAGAAATAAGTGCACCAAAAGTTCCAATATTTATCGTAAAAATACAATCAATGCACTTATGCAACAAGTTTTTAAACTTTTGGTGCACTTATCCCTTTGACTTTAATAATAAAGATTTAGAAAAACTTACTTAAAAAAATATTTATAAAATGCTGTGATAAGTCCTTAGGAATTAATTGAATATGCCTCCTTTATTGAAATGCCAATCACATTTTTTGAGAAGTTATTTGTAAACATATCTTCAATATGAAGTACTTACATCATCGACCAAAATAAAATAATAATAATAATAATAATAACTTACATCCGTTATTTGTCTTTCCCTATTTTTTTATTCTTGTGACTTTGGTCTTTTGTCTTTAATAGTACGGCAATAATTGTCCGTCATGTTTCCAGACTTTACTTTTGGCTCTGTCCAATCACATTACGTTATATGTATCTCGGATGCCTTGCGCAAGCTTCACACCATTGTTTATTTGCCCGACGTTAGACTAAAATGAAATGCTGTGATAAGTCCTTAGGAATAGATTAAATATGCCTCCTTTATTGAAATGCCAGTTACGTCTTTTGAGAAGCTATTTGTAAACATATCTTCGATCTGAAGTACTTACATCCTCGACCCAAAAAAAAAAGGGTACTTACATCCGTTATTTGTCTTTACCTTTTTTTTTATTCTTGTGACTTTAGTCTTTTATCTTTAAAAGTACGGCAATAATTGTCCTTCATGTTTCCAGACTTTACTTTTGGCTCTGCCCAATGACATTATGTTATATGTATATCGGATGCCTTGCGCAAGCTCCTCACCATTGTTAATTTGCCCGAAATTAGACTAAAATGAACCTACTGGAAAAATAAATAAATTGCATGCCTAACCCACCGTGATGTGCATTGCATGAACTAATGGAAAAAAAATAAGAGAAAAAAAAAAAAAAAAAGTGTTTCTCATTTCCAAACAAGCAAAACACAAAATTTGTGTTTTGAACCTACTGGAAAAATAAATAAATTGCATGCCTAACCCACCGTGATGTGCATTGCATGAACTAATGGAAAAAAAATAAAAAGAAAAATATACCTCTTAAACTGCATTTGGTTCAAAGATTTCCAATAGGCTTCAGCTCGAAAGCCCCTTGGGGAAATACTCGGACCGTTTTGTTCAATTTTGAAGCTGGCTTTCAACTTTTAACTTGCCTTCAAAATACTGAAAGCCCAAAGTTAGTAAGGACTAGCTTTTGGGTTTTCAGCATTCCACCGAATGCTGAAATTATTTACCAAACATAATTGCATTTCCCCAAGTAGATTTGGGCTTTCAGTATTTGCATTGAACTCAAAGCCCTTTACAAATGATGAACCTTAAAAGTCATGAGTGCTAAGGGAAACGGCTATATCAAAATAAAAGTTCAGGGAATCACGTGTAACAGTAAAAAAATTAGGGGCAAACTTGGTTCCGGGGCTCCCAAAGAAAAGACCAGATCCACTTCTCCGAAAGCAGTGATAATCCTTGCACATCCTGTTCTCAAAACTGTAAACGTGCATTATTTCCTTGATTGCCATTTATAGGTTATGCTTACAGTTGGTGGGGAAAGAGTTCTTTCCACGGATAATTATGATCAAAATATTAATTACCAAAGTTGAACACATTATAGTGGAAATCGACAAATGAGACTCGGGAACTTTTTCAGATTCCCTTCTATATGTGGGAAATGAACCGTGAGAATAACGCCGGCATCTCTTGATCCGTTAACCAAATCATTTGCTTGCGCAAGAATAAAATAAAATAAAATAAAAGAATATGTCATTCTCTTTCTATGAAAGTCATGGTCCCAAGTAGTTGCAATATTATCGGTCTTTTCTCTTTAACACTACTGGAATAAGTGTCCTTCATGCTTCGAAACTTTACTTTTGGCTGTCGGTGACAATATGTTAGTCGTTTCTCGGATGCCTTGCGCATGCTCATCGTCATTGCTAATATACAGACGCAAAACTAAAACAAACCTGGTGGGGAAAAAAAAAAAAGTTGGGGCGCAACCCCGCCGTGATAACTCATCGCCAGTCGATCATAAGTAAATCGGCTAGTAATACAAGAAGTCATTATATAGACTAGAACGAAGTGGCACAATAAAAGCTATTCTCAATCTAGCCCCTCTGTTTAAACTAATAAAAATTTTGAATTCAAGATTTTCATACCATTATCAATCATCTGACGTTGCCAAAGATTAGAATTGATCAATAGGAGGTAGGGCTATGCAATCGGACCGGTTCTACAAGAGAACCGGAACAGATTGCCCGAAAAATAGGTTCGGGAACCGGTTCTCATTGGAATTGGTCTAGGAATAGGTTCTAAATTTTTGGAACCAATTGGAACTGATCCGGGAATAAATTCTGAGTGAATACCCACTCGGGAATTGGATCAGACCGCTCTTTTTAGAACCGGTTTTGGAATTAGTTTTATAAGCTAAAAAGTCAAAACTCTATTTTCTTTTTCTCATAAATTCTAACCTCAGCACTCCTTCATCTAATGTCCTTCACTGAAACTCCTCGCCATTTTTTCCTCTTACCCTAAATTTTTATGGATAAATGGGGAATGTAGTTTTATAATTTATAGTTTATGTTACACTTCTAAACTTTTTATCATTTATAATTGTACGTGACCACATGTTTATTTTATGGATTGTTGTTTTTGGCGGATAGGGATTTCCATTGTTCATCTTTTACTTTCAATCATTTTATTGCTCATAGCCTCATATGATATTGCTGTAAAAAATGAACCCAAAAAAAAAAAAAAAAAAAAAACAAACAAACAAACAAACAAAGAAAAAACAAGTTATGGGTAGACCTTGAAATCATATCGGAACAATAGGATAGGTTCTAAGTTCTAGGTTCAAAAACTGGAAACCGGTTATAACAAGATAGGCTCTAGGTTCCAATTCTAGAACTTACTTATCCTAAAAACGATCACTCCTAATAAGATGGCGATCTATTAGGCTCACTCAGGTCCATTCAGGCTTAGAGATAAAATAGACGGGCCTAAAAAAGCAATTCTCATTTCAGGCCCAACCCACCCACCTTAGCCTGCTTAATTTGGTTTACTTAATATGGTAAAAAAAAATTAGTTTTTAGGGAAACTAATACTAATGGCCCCTAAACTTTGACTCAATATGTAATATGGTCCATGAACTTTTGGTACATATTCAATTTAGTTATTGAATTATGCAAAAATGTTCGATGTTGAATTAATGGAAGAATAACATCGAACATTTTCATGCTGTCTGGAGACTAAATTGAATATGTATCAAAAGTTCAAATGACACAATGAACAAATTGAAAATTAAAGTACCACATTGCACATTAGACCAAAGTTCATGATCATGGATCATTTGTGTCGTTATCCCTAATTTTTAAGTATGGCTACCCTGAGCAAGGACACTTAGGTCTGGTACCATGCCTCACCCGCCCTATTGAAGAAGCCTTGAACGTCGCTGAGGAGAAAACACAACCTCATTTCAATTTAAAAGGAATCCAACTTGATAATGAAACTTACCAAAAAAAAATAAAAAACTTGATAATGACGTGACGTGTTGAGGCCTATTTCCTTTTGATTATAAAGTGAACAAATGCATGGAGCATATTTAAAGTCCAGGTGGGTGAACCGACTCTAGTAAGAACGTTTCCTCTCCCTAGCTAACTTCCAAATTTTTATCACCAACTCATCCCCCCTCTCTTTCTCAGAAAAACCAGAAAACCACTCATAAATGGAGGCGCTTCGTGCGGAATTCTGGAGGAAAATTTGGAACTTGTGGGAGCTAAGAGCCATGGTTGTGTTCACACTGGCGGTCCAAATCTTACTCATCCTCTTCGGCCACAGGAGGAAGTCCAGCCACAATCTCAAGCTCAGAATCATGGTCTGGTCCGCATACTTGACTGCAGACTCCTTGGCCACCGTCGCCCTTGGTGTCCTCTCCAGCAAGCTTGGAGAAGTAAATGAGAAAAATGGCGGTCGCCTCAGCAACAATGACAAGTTGCTCGCATTCTGGTCCCCACTGCTTCTGCTTCTCTTGGGTGGCCCTGATACAATCACTTCCTACTCTCTGGAGGACAATGCACTCTGGCTCAGGCACTGCCTTGGCCTAGCGGTTCAGACATCAGGCACGGCATATATCATCTTCATGGCCTGGACAAGCTCTTATCTCTCGTATCTGTCATTTGTGATAGCATTGGTCGGGCTCATCAAGTACGGGGAGAGAGTGTGCGCTCTCTGGATGGCAAGCAATGACAAGCTCAAGCAGTCCATGCTTTCCCCGCCTGATCCAAGCCCAAACTACGCCCGCTTCATGGAGGAGTACAAATTGAAGCAGGCTGAGGGGTATCATGTCGTGGCAGACGAGGTGATCGAGGTCCAAGTGCCGGACAGTATTTATGGTAGTGGTGATGATCCATCCACAGAGATCATTGTGAAATCCTATGGCCTGCTTCAGATGTTCAAGTGCCTCTTTGTTGAGTTGATACTCAGCTATGATGAGAGGAACACTAGTAGGGCCATATTTCAGAGGACCGATTGTGAGAAAGCTTTTAAGATTGTTGAGATCGAGCTCGGGTTCATCTATGATTTGCTCCACACGAAGGCAATGGTGCTTTACACCAAGTGGGGACTCCGACTGCGCTTGTTCACTTTCACGTCTGCTTTATTGGTCCTGGTGCTCTTCTCTTTGGCCAAGAAATCGCACCTGTCGAGAGTTGATCTTTCCATCACTTACTTATTGCTAGTCTTCATTGTTTTCTTTGAGACCTATTCGATTTTGATGCTGGTTTCCTCAGATTGGAGCTACGTTTGGTTGTGCAAGCACAACAAGAACCGTGCCCTGAGATGTGCCGTGAACTTCGTAAGATTGCCTCGACAGCCTAGGTGGTCGAATTCAATTGCCCAATTCAGCTTGCTCAGTTTTTGCACTCGGGAGAGGCCCTTGGTTTGCCACAACGTGGTTGAGTTCTTGAAGATCAGTGAGAAGCTAGAGAAGCATCACTACACACTCCATGAAGACATGTCCGACGAGATTAGAAATTGGATCTTCAAACATGTCAACGATGAACTTTCTGATGTGGAGAACAATCATGCGCCGGTTCCAATGGAAATTCACAAATCTCTTGCTAAGCTACTCACAGATTATCTCCTCCATGAAGTTACGTGGGGCACAGAAGGGGAACTAGACCAGGTTGTCCTAACTTGGCACATCGTCACGGAACTATCGTATTACTCGGATCAAGAAAAAGGGTACACGGAATCCAGACTCCCTCATTTTCGGAAGAGCTTGCTTCTGTCCAGGTACATGTTTTATCTTCTGGTCATGTACCCTGCTATGCTACCTAGTGGAATCGGAGAAATAAGGCTCCGTGACACTTTGGCCGAAGCCTTAAACTTCTTCAAGGATCACCATATACCCAAGTCCGGATCTAATCGAAAGCCCTATCGGTGGATTAAAAATCTAGTGAACGATAGAGGGAATAGAAATGAAATAAACCTGCATCTTCAGCGAGCTTCCAAAATGCTGCTAGAGGTGAGCACCGAGGTTCCGCCAAGTAAAGTGAAGGGCGGAAAGAGCAAGTCGGTGTTGTTCGATGGATGCAGGATCGTAGCGGCTATCAGAGGGAGAGAAACAAGTATAAAGTGGGAAGCGATCGGGAAGTTCTGGGTGATGATATTGATGTATGCCGCGAGCCAATGTAGAGGGGATCGTCATGCTGGGCAGTTGAGGCGAGGGGGAGAGCTTCTGACCCATGTTTGGCTAATGATGGCTCATTTCGGCCTGACTGATCATTTCAAGATGACCCAAGGCCAGGCCATTGCTAAGCTCATATTGAGATAGGCCTTGATCCGAGTTATGGCAAATACTTATTCGGGTTTGATCCATCTTAATCGCCATTGAATAGAGCCTTGCAGAAAAAAACAACGAAGATCGAGCTTTACCTACGTACACTTTTGTCGGATAAAGGTGTGGTGATCAGTCTATGTATAGTTAGTGGCTGATGTGAGCCAATTTGGTTATTGATCTAATTTTTTAGAAGGTATTGAATATATGTCTCAAGTTTGAGTCTACAAAGAAAACTTTCCTAATTTGAGTAGTTTGGAACCAATTCCCGTCTCAATAAAATCAGTGAGTTTTCTTTTTGAAGAGCATTAAAGAAGCAACTTCTTTGTGAATTACATTCTATAGCAATATGAGACTATTGAAGCCAATCAAATTATGTGGTAAGGTTGTTTAATTCATTTTTGAGATTGAAATATTATTTTGTGAGGAATTGTGAGACTAAATATCATGTGAGTTATTGGATGTAATTAGAGACTGGAAAACTCTGAGAGTGTTTGAGTAACTCGAATATAGTTGTAATCTTCATTATATTGCATGATCTATAATACAGTCTTGTACTGCTTTCCCCATGAGTGAAGGTCACATCCTAAGTAGCACTAATACTAAGGTGCGACATGCTACATAACATGACACAACACGCCGATACGTCGTTTTAAAAAAAAAAAAAAATCAAACACGTTGGGACATGTTGTATATTAAATGCATATTTTTACATATACATGATAAATTATCATTTTTATGATTATTTTAATAAAATTAATTTGGTTCAAATTCACAAATAAATGAATAATAAAATAAAAAAAGAATCTAGAATGCATTTACACTAAAAACATTCATCCACAATTTATTAATATCATTCATTATTTCAATTTGACAAATTAAACTCCATTCTAATAATCCATAAAACTTGGAGGCAAAAAAATATAAGCAATTCATATTTTGGACTCATGTGTCAGAGTATGTCGGAAGAGAAGAGGAAAAAAACTTGAGGGTGAATTATATGTCATGGAAAGTGAGAGTTAGAAGAGAAAATAAAACTATATTTTTCTTATTTCTACCTTTATTATTTATATCATTTTTTTATTTTTTACATATTTACATTTTAACCCTTTATTTATTAAAAAAAATTATAATTAACTCCGTGCGTGTCAGAATCACGAGTTGGAATTATGAACTCATATGTTGGAATTCCGAACTTGCGTGTTAAAGAGTATTGAGAGAACTGATAAGGTGTCAGAAAAATCTGACACTTGTTGATCGAGTGTAGGACACATGTCGGAGTATCCGACACGACATGAAGGCTCCTGGAGAATGTCGATACTTCTTGAGTCACGCCAATCAAACCACGTAATCTAGTATTTGATTTATTTATTTTTCTTTTATATTATTATTATTTGATCATTTGTTTTCCGCAATTAATATTAGAGCAAGGCTCAATTAGCTTGAAGCGAATTAATGGTAATAAATGAAGGAACACTGTAAATCGATTTGATGGGATGCAATTTAGTTTCTGAAATATGCAAATTATGGATTATTTTAATCGGAGGAATCTGCTATGATACCCAAAGAATGTTTAGCGCAATATGTCATGCCCTGATCCTCGAGCATGTGCCCATCCCTTGGTGGTCGATTAAATTGCGACATCTCAGTAGGGTGTGCAACCGGACCGAGTATACCCGTTTCCCGGACCAGCCCACCCGGAAAATAGGATTGGGAACCGGTTTCTATTGAAACCAGTTCGGGAACCAGTTCCCATTAAAACCAGTCCGGGAACCGGTTCCCAAAATTCGAAACCGGTTTAAATCGGTCCGGGAACAGGTTCTGAGTAATTACCCACCCGGAAACCGATTCTTGGACCGGTTTTGTAAGTAGAGATCCAAAACCCCTTTTGTTCTCCCGATTTCTATTCTTACTCCCACAATCATACGATATTTTTCCTCTTAGCCCTTTCAAACACGCATGACACTCCTCCTTTGTCATTCATCTTCTTCACTTGCTTCCCTTCCTCATCGGCTTCCTCTCGCACTGTCCGATGGATGGACGGTGTTCGTCGCCGCCAAATTTTTGTGTATCACATGGATTGGCTCGCCTAATTTCTTTTTTGTAGGAGGAGTTATTCTTGCATAAATGAATAGCTTCATGTAATAGTTATGGGAATAAGATTAATATTAAACCCATGTTTGTTGCTAATTCTTTGCCTTATGATTTTATTCATTATAATTAGCCTTGTAGATCCTTAATTTTTCGTTTAGTCAAAAAGTTCATATATTTATTTATTACAAGTGCTTAATATTTTAATACAAATTAAGATGATTATGTTATTTTCTCTCGTATTAATATAAAATTCAAAGTTATATAGTATATCAAGAAATTACAAAACAAGTTCCAGTAGAAATAAGGTTGACCCTAGAACCGAATCGGAAAAATAGGGTGGGTAGCATGGTCCAATACAAATAGGATCGGATATAGAGTCTAGAAAAAAGAAACCGGTTATAACAAGTTGGGTATAGGGTCTATATCCACCCTGGACCTGATCACCCCTACGTCTCAGAACGCATTGCCAACCCATTCATTTTAATGTGCATGCGGAAGCGTATAAATAAATCCCCAGACAATACAAAGATGGGATAGAAAAGTAGGGCCGCAAAATCACAAACCACAACACACATTTATACACAACCGACTAGTTTATTTACAGTACTAGTCTATAGACAAAAGTCTATCCAAGCTGAAAGGTCTACAAGAGCTCTAGGCGGTCGAATCCCTAACCAGATTTAGCTTACAAAGATTAGCTATTCTAAAATATCAGGATTAGTAAGTATTTGGGATAAGTGTACTGAAAATCTTAAAACTTATCATGAAAGTACTATTGAATTTTAATATTTTCAAAAAATACAACCAAGCCTTACAACTTATTATGAAAGTGCAATTGAGTCGTAAATTTTTTTAAAAAATATAATCAAGTCGTAAAACTTGTCAAAGTAGTACAATCAAGTTTTTCCATTAACTCCATCTAACATGTTTTATTGGTTGAAAGAAATTTGTGTTCGATACTCCAAATGATACATGAAAAGTACATAGACTTCACGGCAAAACAAATCAAGAGACAGGAAAAGCCCAAAATATTGTAGAACAAAACCAAATATGGAAAACAATAAGAATTAACGGAGCACCAATAAGGTTAAACATACACTTGCTCCACAAGAATAGATCTGTCAAGCAAATTAATTGATGGCCAATCAATGGATCTATTAAACAAACTCTATCCAGCTTGATAAACAGAGAATATTAATAAGTTTTAGAGCTTAATTGCACTTTTTGAAAGTTTTATAATTTGTTATTTGTAACAATTGGTCATGAATTTCGCTGTGTCAGTGTGATTGCAGGTTGGTTTGCTCTGTGAAGGAGAAGACATTAAATTTTTTTGCAGATGGAAATTGGAGTGTATTTATATATGAAGGTGAGAAGCGGGATTGATTTGACTAGATTAATTCAAGTTGAATAATGATTTGAAATTCGCCATATAATTGAGTTTATTTTTTCTACTCTTTTTCTTTAAAAAGAGATGAGGTTTAATCGAGTTTATGAATTTATGAGATCCATGTCTTTAAGAGCTAGAGAAAAAATTCGGTTTGATTCTTTTTTTTTTTTTTTTTTTTTTGCATCGAATAACCCAATTCGATTCATCATGGAATGGCAGTCCAGCAAACGGAGCTCAATTTGTTTCCGAATGAGTTGGGATATTTGGTGGGGCTGGAGTGCCTACTGCTTGCAAGTGAAGATATGGCCTCCCGGGCTAATGGGCTGGCATTGCAGAAGTTGGAGGGGCCGAAAGAGCTCGAACCGAGAAAGATTCTCCGCCGGCCTTCGGTGTTTCCTTTGCTTAGCGAGATCGTGCGGCTCGAGTGCTTGACCGAGCTCTTCCTTTGTCATTTCTCGATAAGGTACGTTGTCTGTGTTGTTATTTCGTATGGTTAGTTTTTCAAGTTTTTCTTTTTGCGCTGATTGGGATGGAGTTATATGCAATGTGTCCTTGCAGTTCTGTGAATTAGTCAGATTGAGTGTTTGGGGACCTTCAGGAGAAGAAATTTGGTCTTTTAAGTAAGTACTCGTTTCTGAGGTGTGAGAATCTAAGTTCATTGGGGGGCTTTTGTGTGGTTTTCAGGGACCATCTGAGGGTCCTTTAGCTTTGGTACTCTAGGCTGGGCATTTTTCTGTTCTCTCTGTCGACACGCGATACATTTGGTATGTGTCATTTCGACGCCGCATAGTGCCCACAAACCCTGGCGGCGCTCTTTCGACGAGCAATGTTCACGGTTGCTTTAGGATCTGTTTGGTAACGTTTTTACTCCGATGAACAATTTCTTCTCAGAAATAGTCTTTTTCTATTTTTATTCCTTGAAACAATTTCTAAATAAAAGAATGCATTTGATAATTATATAAAATTTCTATTCTCGAAATGAAAAAATAACAAAAATGCGTCTAGTACGATCCACAAATTTTTTTTGTAATGTGGAATTTCTTTAATTTCTTAACAATGTTTAAAATTTTTATTTTCTTATTCTTGCTTGTTGCTTGTCCCCACCGCTCCTCGTTGGCTCTGGGGCCTGGTGAGCGGCGAGGAAGAAGAAAAGAAAAAAAAAAAAATAATTTATTTTTAAAAATTATTTTTCGGGACAAGAAGCTATTACTTACCTTTTCACAAAAAAAATAAAAAATAAATAAGAAGCTATTTTTTTTTTCCACTTCTTGTTTCCATTTCAAATCTATTTCTCGGTCATTTTTCTATTCTAAGAAATATAAAAATTAGTTAACATTACAAAACGATTTTTTATTCTTTTTTTATTCCGAAGAACAAAAGAACAAAAATTGTGAGAAATAAAAACATTAACCAAATGGAACCTTAGTAACTCTGGGAAGTTTGTGCTGCAGTTTTGACTCGAGATGGTGCAAGTGTTATTGTATAAATTTATAGATGTCGAAGTATTCTGTTCATCTCTCGTCTGAAACAGTAGAAGTAAATTGTACATCTTTCTTCAAGTCTTCCCTTGGAATGTTGTGATTGCATGCTGACAAAAGTGGTATCTCTTATTGATACAAACTCACATTCGAAATCCTTCATTAATTGATTTGCGTTCCGGTAATTAGTTGCGGATCCTGTCCGGGACAGTGCATTTGGGCTTTGTAGTAATCCATCTTCATCAAGATTAATGGGGGTTTCAGATTAATTCCCACCTAAAGGGAACACCGATGGAGCCAGGATGGGGTGGGGGTGTTGGAATTCATTGATGAAATATGAAGCCAAACATATATATTTTTTTTTGCACGAAAAATCTGAATTAACTTTTTTTCGGTCGAATACTATTCATTAATGAGTTAAAATATACAAATCCCTTTTAAGTTTAGTGGCATCTTGTTTTTGAACTTTTCTGTATAATTCTATATCTTTGAAGTTGATGTACTTGCCAAATGATGGCCTGCCTCCCTCCCTCCCTCCAACAAGTATACATACATACATGGATGCAAGATTCTAGAAAATTGATGCTCAAGACTCACTGACCATTATTGGCTCCTCGTCCAAGAAATCCCTCATACACATTGAGGGCAATTGGATCCATTGAAGTTATATCGATCCACTTTCACTTCATTCGCTAACTGCCCAATTCAATCTTCCATCTATAGTGAATTTTCTAGGGCACGGGTAAGTTTTTGATTTTGAAGGCATCAAATTCGACTATATGATTCCTCAATTTGATGCTTAATACAAACTGATCTTCCTCATGGAGATTTTTCACATAAATTTCTGAAACCAAGCCTTTACGGAACCTGATGATGCTATGCGCAATAATATTTTTCTGGCATTTCATTTAGCCATCACGCAGAGTTGATTCAATGTTATGTTCTTTCGCTTAGATGTCTTTTGCGTTACTATTATCTCTTGTAGTAAACTAGACCGGGACGATATTGTGGAAAGACATGTGGACCAAAAAACTTGGAGCATGCTGGTTCTGATATGGAAATCGAGTTAACACAAAAGGGTAACTTTGATAACAGACGGTGATAGCATGTTAGAAATTGAGGCTAAAGCAGCAGTCAATCGTGCAATTTTTGAGCTGTTAACACATGCAAACTTAATGTGAAGGAAGATAGAGGAAGCTGTTGATACGCTTACTAATATCAAATTGCAGAAACAAAAAAGGCACTTTGCCTGGCCTTTTTGCCGTTGTTGTAGAGACCTCTTTAGTCCTTTGCATCAGCTATCCCTCCTGGTGTTATCTGAAAAACGTGTGTTTGTCAAGTTTAACACTACGAAACAAATCAGTCTTGTCTTATTGACATGATGAGATGTGCATCGTATACGTAGCACAGGCTGCTCACCTAATCAAACCAGTCCTTAGAAGAATTCTCGTCATTCACTTTTTTGTTTAATGCCTTTACACAATATATATATTCAACGTGTTCATGGATCTCCATGCAACATCAAGTATATTGTAACATCATGCTTAAATGAGGTCTCCACCTGGTCCATATTTAGATTATCGACTTTCTCTCCGATTTTGATATGGATTTCTCCATGTTTGACTTAGTCTCTGCAGTATATTCAGGTAAATTTCAATTTTAAAGTGTGGCTAGACAAAGATCCAGCGCAAAAAGGATATAGCCTCTGCTTCGGGGAGGTTGGGGGCATCAAACATCTTGCAAACGCGCTGCTCACCTTTGCCTTTCCTAAACATCAACCTAATTGTGGCTGCATGAGCCAGAACATGCCCACCTGCTGGTTTCTTTGGGTCTGATATGAATACGCCACCACCTGGATCAGCTATGACTGGAACAAATAAATCAAAGACAAAGTCGTCAAAAAATAATCTTTTTTCCTAACTAATGGACTGCAGCTACTCTATGTATCGCTGGTTAACACTAAATAGGTGGTTCTTGAGATTTCACAAATTAGTATGAGCTTGGTGCAGTCCCCATATTGCTATCTTTGAGCAAAGGGCAAAATTGGATAAGATCTTTTAATGGTAGCATGACTATGTGGGATATATGGGATGTGATGCGATACCTTGGTTGGTCATGTAGATTGCGACGTTAAATTCCTCAGCTATCTTAATTATACGTGAGAGCATTTGTGCCAATTTTTGCTGCAATTCGAAATCTATTAGTGTCAAATCAGATGAGCCAAAGAATCAAAACTTGCACGATTTGATGGTTGCAAGACCAACCTGGCGCTCTGCAAGTTCTCCTCTTCCAGTAAAATCCACTCGGAAGAGAGCGATCACTGAATCCACGATCTGAAAATCGCACTCTCCTAAGGTCAAGCATCCACGCCTTAGAAAATTTTGATTCTCAACCAGTGTCTTACCAGTAACCTAAATGGCTCTTCAGACATTTTAGCAGCCAAACCAAGAAGCAAGTTGTACTGATGCTCATAAGTATAGGCACGGGCATAAATGATCTGAAATTGATGGAAAGACTAGGTTATAGCAAGTACACTTGATGCAAAAGAAGGAAGAGTTGCCACCACCAGGATAAAAAGCTAAGCTTACATTATCTAGGACTGCACCAGGATCCATGCCAAATCTCTCAGCAATTGGTATGATTCGATCAGGGCGACTGCAGGAGTACTAAGTTAAGAAAGTGCACATGCACTTACATGGACATGAGACGATTATGAAACACAAGCAACTTTGTAGAGGTCAAGAAAAATAGACAGATTATAATAGGATACAAAGTTCCTTCTGTGTCGATATAAGCTACCTTGCCATTTCCTCCTCTCATGTGAGTTGGCAGCTGAAATTTTTTTACAAACATGGAATCCACAAATCATTGATAAAGAATAATTGAAAACAGGGGTAATACTGTTGTAGGATTTGCCAATAAAGTAGAGTATCTTCAAGCATCGCATTCGACTAATGATCAACCTGAGTCCGAGTCCCACAATAATTAAGGCTTTTACTCGTTTATGACATAGTACAAACTCTTCTGGCCTTTTTCCTACTTGGTTTGAGCTACTGCATATGTGTTGCAGTATACTGACTGCAGATTACAGAAAATGAGAGTGCCATACTTACAGAATCACCTAATACACGTTCTGATGCCAAGATCACCCACATCTTAATTCTTTGTAGAAATTCAATCATTATGTTACTATTTGGCATTGTTCATCTAAACAAAAATTGCAACAGAAGTTAACGATAGAAACCTGATACCCAATTCAGACCAACCTGAGTAGTAACACACAGGGTATGTGCAAGTTGTGTTTTCCCAGACCTGAGGTGACGTTAGCAGCATTTTCTAAGAAAGCCAACTAACAAAAGCAACTAAAAGTTCATCAAAGGTAGTGTTTCTGGACTGTGCTTTTCACCGAAATTCACCAAATGCTTCTGTAATAGCCAGAGTTTCAATACCACCTGTTTAACATCGCCAAACCAGTGAAATTTGTTTCTGTTGAAATGCATAAAGAATAAGACACACACTCTGCAAAGGAAAGTCTATTACCGCCTAAAAGCTCATCGAGGGCTTGGCTTCCAGTTGTGATGCGAACAACCGACTTTCTCTGGAAATAAAAACATTAAAGGTACTTTGAGCAACACATATGCTAATTTGCAAGCTTTTATTTCAAGGGTCAATGACTCATTGAGGTATTCCGGACCATTTTAGCTCGAAGTTTGGAGAATTAATAACTTACTTTGAGCAGAGCATCACTTCCAGTAATATAGCCAAAATTCTGATGAAACGAAGGGAAGTCAATGCGGGATGCTTCTAGAAGTTCAAATTGATTGGAGCCACCATCTCAGCATAAGAATAGTAAAAGCTCTAACCACTATCTTTTCAGCTGCTTCGCATATCTTGTCAACTTTTGCCTCAGATAATCCTTTTATTCCAGTTAAATGCTACAAACAAAACAAAGAAAGTGGAAATCACCTTAGCCAAATAAGAAGAGGTGCCTCAACATAATTCTCAGGACTGAAGATCAGATATACCTTCTTTGTATGCATCATCAAGCCATTGCAAGTGTAGATTCCTGCATCCTGGAGCTTTTTCACATCTCCAGCATTTATTCCCTGAGAAATAACTGCAAAAAAAAAAAAAAAAAAAAAGAAGATTTCAGAGAAAGAAAATTAAAACAACTCACTGAATGTAAAATATCAGGATAAAAGCATTTCCTAGATGATCCATGACAATCTAGCGTTCCAACAGTGATTATTGATGAATTTAGCTTAGGATATTCGTTATTAATTCAGCTATGTCACAAATACATGGAAAATAAGAAATACAACGTTCGCTATCGATGAAATGAAAATAACAAAGGCTGAATTGCTCTTGTATGATCAGAAGACAAAACTATGGACAAGTTCCAGAGAAAGGTTGAGACGTAAAAACACTAATGGATTCAACGTGATGTTCCAGGAAAATCGAGCTAAGCTGAGCGATCAAACTGAAATCGAGCTCATCTGCTCAGCAGCATTAAGAGCGACTCAATATCGACATCCAAAGGGATTTAGCTCCATCGAAGCATTTGCATCCTGTTTTAACTTCAGAACAGAGATCGAGTCGACTTTCAACAACGAGAAAATCACCACAAATCATCTCAGAATGCAAGGAATCTGCCAAGTCAGTAATCGCCTCGGCGATCAGAAAATCACTGAATCTTCGCCTCGCGAGCCTAAACACGACGCGCCACCGAAACTCATCGCGAAAGCGATGACATGAACAGAGAGCGGTCGCCTACGCTACACTCCGTTTTGGCCTAACTTACGTTTGTCGATCGTTTTGAACAGGTCTTCTTCGTCGCCGACGTCTTCTCGTTCCACGATCGGCAGCAGGCTCTGCTCTTCGGCTCTGAACATCAACGAGGGAACAAGAGCCGAAACTGAGAATCGTGAAGAGGACATGGATGAGAATCTAGCGGAGCTCCGGAAACTCACTTGAGAGATGAAAGCATCTTCGACGACGATGGAGAGTGATGATCGGCGATGGAGTTCGTTGCGTCTGCGCAGAAGCAGAGACTTTCAAATTTTTTGTGGATTTTGGAAACGATCGGAAAAAATCGGAGGGAATCATATATATAGAGGCGGGAATGCGGGGAAAAAATGGCTCCAGGCTTTTTTTGTTTTTCCTTTTTCCCTTTTTAAGAAAAAAGAAGTTAAATTGACTTTTGTTATTCTGAAATAGATCTTGTAAGTTGAGATTTAATGCATCTGATAAATTCTTAAAGTCTTTATAAATCTATTCCTAAAGAGGGTGAGAGAAAATTGGATTTGATTTTTTGATTTCCGACTGAATAACTTAGAGTGCAATTGTTTCGTAAAAAATGGATGATTTAGAAAATATTTTTCTAAAAATGATTGATTAAATTTCACCCACAAAAAGAAATAAATAAAATGTATTTTCATCATTTATGAAAATGTTTGGATATAAATTTTTGTCGATAATAGAAAATTTTCATTAATTAATTATTTTAAACAATACAAACTACCATTTTTAGAAAAATATTTTTCAAATCAATCGAATGGCTCAATTTTATATTGACCTTAGTCCCGATTAGCTTATAATTTTCTCAAATTGGACTGAATAAATTTTTTTTTTAAAGAAAAGGAAAATAATCGATTTGCATTGTGGTCTTGGTTTAACTACATTGCACTCAAACTCCACACTCATCACTCATAAAGTCGTGAGAATATGACCCAACAATTAAGTTATTTGAAATGCCTCGCTAAACACTTGCTCGTGACTAGTTTCGTTGTGCTGTGCCTCGGCCGATACCCATCCTAAACTTTGTAACTTGGTGAATTAGTAAAGATTGAGGGGGCATGGATCACGTTCAGTGTCTAGAATTTGATTAATATTGAATATTTTTCCTACAAAATTCATTCTTTCTTGTAAGCTTTTGAACGTACAAAGCCATACTAAACTGGGCGGCGACGCAAAGTACTGCAGGGTCAACCCATATATCAGCCAAAAATGCTAGGGCGTTGCCAGCCCAAAGTGTGCGCCGGGACGGCAGAGCATTATGAATTGTTACGATCCTTATCGTGAGGCATGGTTTTTGGCTCCGGATTGATTGGGTTCAGATCCAATGAATTGAAATGGATCACACCCGGCCAGCGATAAAAGATTTGTCTCCCGGGACTGCTTTGTCTTCATCATGGTCAGGGAGGAAGTACACAAATTTCCACCGCCCGCGGCGGCGCGAGGAAAGTGGGGAGTCCATGTCTATAACATTTTTAAGTTTGTGCATCGATCAACAGACCTCATGGTAACTATCTCATCTCATACTAAGTTCATTGGTTCCAACAAAACAACAAGCATTCTTTATGACGAAATCAGAGTCCAAGATTGTCTCATATCATCAGAATACTAAAACACAGCCTTACATGATACGAAAAGCATCTTCTTGCTGCTGGAAAATACACATCCTCGGCATGAAGCGTGGACTCCAGTGGCTCAGCTATGAGATCACAAGAATAACATGCCAATGAACCATCTTTTCCCACCTCAACCTCAGTGGCTGTTAACCGGGACATGATGTATTTCCTAAGACTGAGTTTCGCTATCCATGAAACATCTCTTTCTTGCAAAGACATGGACCATAATGTATTTCCTAACCTCTTCAATTGTACGTGCATGTTTAATAAGCGCTTGTAATCATCTAAGAGGCAAAGATTATGGTAGACTCAGGAAGGCTGCATAAGAAGCCTTCAAGTATCTGTCATCTCAACCAGCCACAACAATGGAGAGCAGCTTCGTTATTATATTCATGAAAGTCCCGTGTTTTTCAGTATTTTATTTTACCCAGGTTCTTCAACCAAGGAAGCATCTCTTCAAGCCCTTCTCTCAGGCTTCTGGGCTTATAATCAAGCTCAACTTTGGCCTTGTCGCAAGAATATGCCCACTGATGTCTTAATACTTGAACAGTCTGCAAAAGCATACGTACTTTTCAACAACTTCATAAAGAATAATGCCAGATATATGCTATCTAAGACTGATTTGTGAAATTGATTTACAAAGCATCGTGGCTTACCCAGCCAAACACCACAGCAGAACATCAACAAAACAGAGACGAGTTCAGAATCCGCTACTTGGAACTATGCCATAACGAATCAAGCAGGTATGTTAAACATGACCAAGAGACTTAATGCGACAAGCAATGCTATATACACTCAATCCTCAATGAGAGTTGCTCATTAGGTAACCTGGAAATGCAAATAACATTGCTTGCTTGAGAGTTTAATCATTTCTTATTAAGTGGAACCCAAAAACAAAATATTTAGTTTGGTTCTCACAGAGGTTATAAGGTTGCCCCAGATAGTCTGTTAAACAGATTTTACAAAAGCTCTTAGAATGCCTGGGTTTCTATAATGCAATACTCTTTAACACCCTCAACAAGAAATACCCAGAAAGGTCACACACAGCCAGACAAAGTGAGGACTTCAGTTTAAGCAGATATAGTAGAAGTGATGAAGCTTACTGGAGGGCTAACAAGTGGAAGCTTTCCTGTAATCCTGGAGAAGAAAACTGACACCCATCCATACATGTCAACCATCAATAACGGGATATGAAAACTTGGCCTCTTCGTTCCAGTTATAACGGCAGCCATGTCAAAAACATGCATGAATGAAGCATTTTCTCCTGTGAGTAGATATCTTTCACCAGGTCGACCTCGGTGCATTGCTGCAATGTGCCCTTGCACGACATCTTCGACATGACTGAAAGAACACTTATCACTACCATAACCCATGTAACCAGGGAGCCTCCCACTGAAGCGTTCAATCAACTGAACAGGGGAACAAAGGAAATCAAATATTGATCGGGACAAATAATTATCTAAACCTTATTTCAGCACTCAAATCATTGATGTCGTGTTGGGTGAGCTCCAGTCATAAAAACCATAATCAGGAGGAAAAGTGGAAAGGAAGAACCGTTTTGCAACACACTGTAGATTCATATGCATTAGAGATGGCAACTGAGTAAGAAGACCAGATTAACATCATCGGCTTAAGAACCTATATCAGACTAACTATAAAGCCTACCGAGAACTAAATTCTCTTCCCCAAAACAAACCATAATCACACAGTGGCATTTGGTCAATTCAGCTACTGAATTCGAAGACCCATGGCTAACCAGCTCCTGGACCTAAAACTTCAACAAAATACTCCATTTATCATCATCAATACTATGGACCAAAATCAATTAGCACAGTCAATTTAACTCTCCACATGACAGAGATCAGGCCAAAGAGGTTTCACTCTACCAATTGTGCGACGATATTGCCAGTCGTGACCTTGCCGGGGCCGTAAATGACTCCTGGATAAACCATCACTATCGGCAACCCCTCAGATGCCGCTCGCTGGGCGACATGATCTGCGGCGAGCTTCGATTTCTCGTATTCCGAACAGAAGAACTGCTCGTGATGGACCTGCAATCGCAAACACGAGCTCTGATGCTAACAAATCGCCTATTGGGTAACGAAAAAAATCGGCACTTCCAGAAAACCCAGATCGCAGAATCCAATCCAATCCAATCCAATCCAATCGAAGAGGAAGCAATACCTGACTCTCGTCGGCAACTTGCCCGTCCGTCGGTCCGAGCGCGAAGAACGACGACGTGTACACGATCTTCTCGACGGACTTCGTGTCTCTCGCCGCTTGCAGCACGTTCTTCAAGCCTCCCACGTTGACCTGGCAAAATCCCACAAACCCACTTCATTCGAACGAGAACTCGCGGAACCCAAGCGGCGGGTTTCGCCGGTTTCGAGATCCGTCTGCTCACCGAGATGAACTTGAAAGGGTCGGGAAGCCAGGGCTCGACGACGGCGGCGGCGTGGAAGATGGCGTGGCAGCCGGCGGCGGCGTCGAGGACGGAGCGGGCGTCGGTGACGTCGCCGTACGCGAGGTCGAGGGCGCCGCCGTGGGCGGCGGGGCGGGGGAGGAGGAGAGGTCGCTGGTGGGGCGCACGAGGGCGCGGACGGAGTGGCCGTCGGCCAGAGAGCGGCGCACAGCTTCCCGCCGAGGAAACCGGTGGCGCCGGTCAACAGGATCTTCATCCTTTACTTTCGCACTCCCGAAGTCAATGCTTGCTCCTAAGAGGCCAACGGTGACTTCAGAAACTGCCGTCTCCTCCTCCAATCCATCCACTTCCACGCCTCCATTCCATTGAAATAATCTCCATTCTTTTCTACACATTTTGCTCCACGTCTTCTCCAACTCAAGCATGGCGTGATCAAATTTAGGTATTAATTTACTATTAAATAGAAATTGATAGAGGTCAACGGTAAGAGATGCAAATCGGTTTATAGTGATTCGGCCTTCTTATTGGTCTATTACGCTGGCTCTCTCAACTCTTAACAATTTCATTAAGGCTAAAGCTATACATCATTACGTTATTGTTTTATATTAAGATGTTTCTTCTGCTTGAAGTTTCAGGAGTTGCTTGTACGAACTCAAGCACTTTTCACAACTCTATATATCACTCTTTTTAAAAGTTACAAATATCAACTCTTAGCACAAAGATTTACAATCGGAAATCACTCTATTTTGTACAAAGGAAAGTAAGGAAATTCAAAAGAGAGAGAGAGAGAGAGAGAGAGAGAGAGAGAGAGAGAGAGTTCACGAGCCTTGCCAACTTCACCAACCACTTTGATCTATTTATAAAGATTTACAAGCATCAAAATATCAATTTAGACTACGTTTAATAAATTGGATATAATTCTGGAAAGGATATAAAGTTATCCTATCTGGCATTTGGGTGACTTGAATTTTGAATTTCTTCGGATAATATAATCCGGATAAAATAATCTTACCTATGAGGTATGATTAAGCAAGATAGGATATGAAGTATAAAAATGACAAGAAAAGAAAATTGTAGGAAAGTAAGGCATTTTTCGGCTTTTGCTAAATGAGATCGCCGGAGATCCATAGACATATGAGAGAATGAGTGGGAGTGCATCAAGCAACGTTACCCATCAATAGCAGTTTTATCATAAGTGGACTCCACAATTAAAGACCAACCCTTAAACTCTACCGTGGTTCAATGTTGGAGCGTCGAATAACCATCATCCCCCTCTATCTCACTCTCTCTCTATCTAGTTTGTGGTCCAACGCTCTAGACTTGGGATATGGGGCTAGTGACCTTGGATCCTAGGTTGCTGGCCTCAAAACCCTAGAGCTAGGGTCACTTGAGTTTGAGGCTCGTGCTTAGCGTCGGCCGAGGCCGAAGGTAGATGTTGCAACTAGGAGCTTGTCATCCAAACTAGAGTCAGAGCCAATGGTTGGAGGTTACTTGAGGTTGGGCCTCATCCTCGTATTAGTCATGGTCTCTTCTTTGTCACGGTCAGTCACCTTTGCAATGTCGCTGTGACGTCCTAGTAGCTTGGCTTTCCTAATCGCAAACAGAAACTAAATTATAGTTTATTAACAGGACCAGGTTTAAATGGCAAATGCACGAGAGGTATTCCCTGTTAATGAATAGTATGTATAACATGAATATTAGAAGAAAATGGAATCTTCTAAGGCATGGTCACATCATCACATTTCTCCTATCTTAATCTTATTCAAACAAACACAATCAATTATAAAAGTAGCATCATTCCATTACTTTCATCTCACGTCATCTCACGTCGTATCGTGTCTTATTTACGTTGACATGAGAAGTTTATATTGTATTATGCATACATATAGAATATTTACATGTTGTAAACTAAAAGTGTATGCATCAAAAGACCAGGAAGAGAGTCAAAAGGAACCTAGCTTCTCTATCTGGCGAACCATCCCATGTCTCCCAACAAAAAACCAGCTCCTACACACCCTAAGTGCTCTAAGCACCCGTGCTCGCACGAGCTCCATCATCTCTGAAACGAAGAGGCCCAAACACTTCTCCCTCGTGGTTAATGAACCATGCCACGAATCGCATAGGTATCTAGTTAATATGCCCATCATCCATCCACAAGGTGGCTTCTGTGTAGGTCTGGAATATTGGGGTTGAAGACATCATGGAATGAAATGTCAATGGTAAGCAATGACCTTGTACCATGCAACATGAGGGACATCCATTCTAACGATTTGAAAAAGGTAAAGAAACAAGCAATGCCCAATAAAGAAATAATAGAGCTTCTAAACTAGGCAATCCATTAGTCACTAAGAAAATGCATGATCCAACAAAGAAACAGCATATAAGGACTAGAACATACGATCACATAATTCACTCCATTATCACACATATTCACATTTGTACACACCCCAAACAAAGCACAGAAATATCAACATGAACTCTCCAAGCCAACATAAGATGCAAACCACACACAAACTCACTTGCCAAATGTATTTAATTCATCGTATGTTTCAATATTCACCCTTAAATCAAATTTTCACTAAATCACTAGCCAATCCGATCGAGTTATTTCTAGTTCACTTGTCTGGACTTCTGTGGAATTTCCACCATGGGAATCCCATTTCAAGGCATTTCGATATCACACAGCCGAGACATCCCAGTCACATAGTAAGCGTATCTCACTCCAAGGCATCTCGGTATCACAAGCCAAGATATCTATGATCACACAACATGGACATCCCATTCATAGGGGCATCACCGGTATCGCAAAGTCAATGGAAACCTTTTATACTTAGTTTATTTCTTACAATTTACACATACACATCTTAGACTAATCGCACGACAGCAGCATGCTCATCAATTTAGTACCCTCAAACACTCGGTAAACCAATCCTCAAGTGGACACATACATGACTTCATAGTGTACTCCATCCATCAGACAAAATACTCGATTATCCACAATTCAATGACACTTCATCACATGTAAAACAGAAATATATCAAGTGACAATGTATAAAAGGCTGTACGAATACCAAAGTGTTGCCAAAAAGTTCAGGCAAATTTTCTATAAATATTTGCAAAAATCGGATTAAAGCAGAAAGTGGACAGATTTGTGCAGTTTGGAACATCGGAGTCAAAACAATAGTAAATCACTTTGAAAATTACAAAATTTCAACATGTTATAGAAAAGATGTTGATAAACGTTTTCCATGAAGGACGCCAAGCCTATTTCTCATTGTACATAAAGCAGAAAGTCGCTGATTTAACCTATAAACCTGTAAAATTTTTCTAGAACTGCCACACACCGAAGAAAAGGCATTTCAATACTCAAAACTCAACCAATTGTTACCAAATTTTAGTATGTTATGCCTGAGGATAAACTCTACGACTTTCATAAAGAGAGCATGACCTGAATCTATCCAAAAATGACAGAAAAATCAAAGAACACACTAACATCCCCCAGTTTGCACATATATGCAGAACACCGCCACAGAAAGAGATCACGTTTTTACTGCATATACTAATTGGGAAAATTTCACGAAAATTCTATGTCATAGCTCAAAATATTTAGATTAACTTTGGAGGAGGAAATTTTATGATGGCACAAAATAAACAAATCAGTGACTCGATAATCCCCAATTCTGGATAGATCACCAGTAGCCTTAGGATTTCTACAAACTCAGCCTCTCCCACTCCTCTAGTCCTTATGCAATCATCATTCAAGACTCAAACACACATACACAACACCTGCGCAAGCACCGATCACCAGAAATTTATCTCAAACATCAAACGAAACATCCTAGTCCACGAGCAAGCTAACAGCTTTCAAGAATTGACATGCAACCCCATTTCATGACGCACCCAACCTTCTACCAAGCAAACGACGAACCACAACTTTTCTCCTACGCCTATACTTCCCATACTAGCCACGAACCTCACATGCAAGCCATAAAATGCCCGTCTGACTCCATAACTAGGAAGAATAAACCCGTAACAGAGTTAACAGAGAGAGGATTTCCCCCAAACCCGCATGATCTGCACCTCGCTCAGTAACCCACAAATAATCCTAGCTTAATACCCTACCATTTCCTTATCCGGTGGTTGTTCGGCTTCCTTTCTTGTTGTGTCTGCGAGGTGGTGCACTTCTAGAGCCCAGAATCGAGAGAAATCTTAGAGGAAAAGAGGAATGCTTTCAGCTGAACCGAGGAGGAAGAAGAGAAAGAAATAAGAGGGAGAGAGCCCAAAACCGAGAGAAATCTTAGAGGAAAGGAGGGATGCTATTCAGTTCAACTAAGGAGGAAGAAGAGAAAGAAACGAGAGCGAAAGAGAGAGAGAGAGAGAGAGAGTGCAGGTTGGAGAAGGGGTGACGGCAGAGGGAAATGACAAGTACCTTGAGAATGTCCCTTAGATTTTCATGAGTTCCCATGCAACTCATGATGCCAAAGGCCAATGATAATTTTGTGATCCCTAGGGAAATTTCGGCAACCGAGGGAAGCCGGTTGCCTTGAGAAGATAGGAGGGGTTGTTTCTTGCATGAAATATCTTCATGCATCACACTTGTCGTCCACCGAGGGGAGGAGAGGGGTAAATTTGGGTTAAGTCCTAATCTTTGTTTGATCAAATCATTAACTTCTAATATTTTCACTTTTCTCCATCCCTGTCCCTACAAATCTTGGCCTTACAAGAAATGCAAGGTCCTATTAGCTTTCCTTGGCCTCAATGGCACATTGACGTTGCAAAATTTGGTCAAAGACCGAAAATTAAGAGGAATAACAAGGAGAATGTTAAAATTAATTTACAAGGGATAATGATCATGCATAATTCAGCAAGTTCCTAAATCAAATTCATGCATGACTAATCTAAAATTCTCACCCCATTGAACTAGAGTCTTTTCTGCTCAAGCCAGACCTCATGTATATACCCTCGATCCACCGGGCCCAATTCACTGCACTGGGCTCAAATCACAGCCCTTCCATGTTGGCCCAACTAGTGGCCCATCACTTGGCCATCAAGCCCACGCTTGCGGCCCTCACACAGTCCATTGGGCTAGTTGCTTTGCCCAACTTTCAAAATTCCAAGCCCATGTTAATCTATTCCTAATTTTAGGGTCGGAAAATCTAGAGTGTCACATTCACCTTGCCGAGAAACACTGGGAATTTTGCTCCAGCATAGAGGAAAAATAAAGATAAAACAATAAGGTCTAAGAAAGTGATGATCTTGGGAAGAATGCGAGAAGGGAGAAGATTGTGATTGAGTTTTGCAAAGATTGTAATTGAGTGAATATTTATCTAATATCTACCAAGCGTTGTATAAAATATAATAAATCCCATTGTTATCTACCGAGTGTTGTACACTTGGCTTTTGCACTTTACCTGACATCTTTTCTACTTTCACAAAAAATGCTTTGTTTTACTCAATTGCTTTGGGCGGATTTCATCATTTGAAGACAGTTGTGAAACACCAATTTTAGTGCAATTCAAATTTATAAGGTTCTGGTAAGACCATAGAAGCTCGTATGTGAAGCCATCTACATTGTTTGTTGCTTTTGCAAAATGGTCATTCTAGACTTTTCATGATTTTTTGCCGTATGGTCTTCCAAACAAATGGAAATTCTCATGCTCTATAAGTTGTTCACCCACATCCAAGCTTTGAGTAAGGTCCTTAGATACATTTTCTATTGAATAGCTTGTTTTCCTTCTACTGAGCCAAAGCCTTACGACGTTCTAGATGTCTTGTTGAGGTTATTTCCATATGATGTGTGTATATACAAAAGTTTTGCATGCTTAAATACACATATTAGTAAGATTTTAATATTTTGTCATGGTCAAAATATAGCAGATTTTTCTCAACAAGTGTGTTAGAACATTCTTATTGTCTTAATCATAGAAGAAAAAGAAAAATCTTTTTACTCTACTTATTGGATTTATGTACATGCCAAGAATTATGGGACACTGACATTGTCCATGCATGGAATTAGACTACTTTCAAAAAGAAAAATTTCAACAAACTGAACCATCTTTTGCCAAGATCTTAGACATATCAACATGTCATGTGCAACCTTCCGAGAATGAATAACTTCATTGTCCACTAGAAACTTTCTCTCCCAAGCTCTCTTGATTTTCTTTCCTCTTTTTTTTTTTCCTTTTTGTTTTACACACTCACTATGACACATATTCTACTACAAATATACACAATTGCGTTGGCCTCTTCAATTAGGAGTGACCTACTCAATAAATCTCCCCCTCACAAGCAATTTGGAGAGGGCATCAAACCTACAAAAGTTCAACAAGTTTGCATCTTCATTGTAGATAGAGATTTTGCCATCATATTTGAGCCGTTGTTGTCAGTGTATATTTTCTTTAGTTGTAAGGCTTTTTCTTCCAACGCATCACATATCCAATAATATATGATATCAATGTGTTTGAACTTGGAGTGGAAAGTTGCATTTTTGCTGAGGTGTATTGCATTTTGACTATCTGAGTACAAGATATACTTCTTTGGTTGTGGCTCAATTCTTGTAGAAACTTCTTCATCCATAAGAATTCTTTACATGCTTCTATTATTGCAACATACTCCGCTTTGATAGTAGATAGGACAACACATTTTTGTAGTCGAGATTGTCATGAAACTGCTCCCCCTATAAAATTCATTAAGTACCCCTAGTGTAGACTTTCTTGAGTCCACATCCCCTGCCATGTCTAACATCCAAAAAACCTTCTAACACAGTTTTTTTAATCACCAAAACATATACAATTATTAGAAGTACCTCAAAGATACCGGAATATCCTTTTGACTACTGTCCAATGTTCCTTATTGGAATTGGATAGGAAACTACTTACCACACCAACTGCCTAGGCGATGTCAGGCCTCCTGCATACCATTGCGTATATTAGACTACCAATTGCCGATACATAAGGAACCTTTTCCATTTCCTTATTTTTTGTCTCACTTTTGGAGCATAGCTCCAAACTGAGCTTGAAGTGATTTGCAGGTGGAGAATAAACTATTTTGGATTTATTGATGTTGGATCTTTAAAGAACTTTATTAACATACTATTCTTGAGATAAACAGAGTTTACAATTCTGCCTGTTTTGGAAGATTTCCATCCTAAGAATTTGTTTTGTGGGTCTTAAATCCTTCATTGCAAATGACTTGCTTACTTCTTCTTTAGGTTGTTGATCTTGCTTTTATCCTGGCCAATAATTAGCATGTCATCAACATTTAGTAAAAGAATGAGGAAATTACCATCGGTAAATTTCTTGACGAACACGTAGTAATCAATGGTGGCTTTGTTAAATCCATTTTCTTCCAAGAACGAATCGAACTTTCTATACCACTATCTTGGTGTCTACTTAAGCCCATAAAGACTCGTTCTTAGCCTACACACAAGGTTCTCATTGCTATGATTTTGAAACCTTCCAGTTGATCCATGCAAATCTCTTTGTTTAGATCTCCATGTAAAAACATAGTCATCAAACTTGATGCCAAGCCAAGGACAACTTGGATAGAGGACATTATAACCACAAGTGAAAATATCTTGTAGAATGCGATATCTTTCTTCTGAGCAAATTCCTTTACAACAAACCTTGATTTATATCATGGTTATGAGTTACCTTCTTTGGTCTTTTGTTTCAACACCCACTTATTTTTTAGAGCTTTCCTTCCTTGTTACAATTTGACTAAATCATAAATATGATTTTCATCTAAGGATTTCATCTCCTCTTGCATAGCTTTTAACCACTCCTCTTTGTGCTCATGGAAAACAGCTTCTTAGTAGTTCTTAGATTCTCCCTTGTCCATAATGTGACATCTCAGATTTTCAATCATGTTTTCTATTGAATAAATCGGGCATTTCATTGACGCGTCTATAGGGTTGTTCTCAAAGCTGATCACTCTTGAGATAACTAGACTATCAGGGAAAGCCATTAAGAATTTTAAGGCAAATAGACTTGAGAATTCGACTAGGAATCGGCTTCTCGATCGTGTTTATTTTTAGAGGTCATTACGGCACATATATAAATCGATTCGAGATCAGAGATAGGTTGGTTCAATTGAGATATGTGGTTAATCGTGGGTGACACCACTAAATTGGAAAAATTCTCGTCGACCGACATTAAACTGATTTTCTTATTGTTTTGGTACCCTGTGTCCATATTTGAACCCTCGAGATTTTCATGACAATCGAGAGCCGCCAATGTGTCGAGTAGGTTCATTGTGGCTCGAAGAAAATCGACCACGGGTCATTTACCCTAAAAAGTTCTGAAAACTACCCGGTAGCTTAGATTACGTTAAAAACGTGTCAAAGTGAAATTAACCGCCAATTTGAGTCCGATTTCAAAAATTGAAGATTCTGTCATGTCACAATAAATTCTAGAAATGTTGACTCGTCTCGAAGATTTTCAGAGATTTCGAGATTTTTATGGAAAATCGATTTAGACGTTGCGGAAATTCGGATGGGCTAAGTTGAAGGAAATTTGGACTTGCAAGCCGAGCTATTTGACGAGGGGCACTTGTAGAAATTTTACGGGCTTTTTCTTCATTGAAATGGGATGTCGGATTGGGATTTTTTCGAAGAAATTGAAGACCAAAAATGTAAAATTCGGAGCTGTGGGAGGGCTGAATATTCTTGGCTCAAAATGGGATTATTTGGTGGATTTATTTGTCTAAAAAGAAGTAAAGGACCAATGGATAAACATGGGTGCTTTTGGGGGGACAAGCATTAAATTGGATAGATAAGCTTATTGACTTTTTGTCCCTTTTATCTCCAAATCTCCTCCGGCATGCCATTCACCGACTCCTCTTGCGCGTGCTTTCACTTTGCTTTTCATTTCCCTTGAAATCCCTTCGAAGCTCAGCCCATCTCCGCGTCTTTAGCCTCCATCATTCAAGCAGCATCCACCGAAGCCTCACGCCAACTCCACGCAGTAGCAACCCCGCCTGCTTCCATTTCCCCCATCAATCTCTCCCTGCAAGCTGCACCGAAGACCAACCCACCGAGATTTTAGTCAATCTCAGCAAGGTTGTTGACCCCTTTGTCGCGTGTCCAAGCCTACCAACAAAGCCCAGAGTTCTACCGAAGTCTTCCCCTACAGTAGCTCTTCCACTGAGTCTCTCTCTCTATGCCTACTCCTCCACCAAGCTACATTTCATTTAGTCAATTTCCCCCACCGAGTGAAGCCCTTTGTTGACCGAGCAACCTTCATCCACGCGGCCAGCGCCCATTTCTTTCATTCCTGGTAGATCAAGCCGGCAGTTGCTTGAAGACTCCATTTTTCGCGTCTCCTCACTGCTAGTTCAAAGACCCAGCGCAACTCATATGTTCCTTTGGCCTCAGTGAATTCCAGTGTCCCTCGCTGCTTCCTTCGTTCAGCCCATGTGAAGATCGAAGCCCACGGATCTAGCGGCTTTAGTCTTCTCTTGCTCATGGATCAGCCCAGCTCCTCCAACGCAAATCCAACAGCCCAAAGTTGAAGTCTAGCAAGCTCGTGAATTTCCAGCCCATTCGAAGACAGGCCCAGTTCATTTTTTGTTTCAGTCCTCTTGAAGCCCAGTCCAATGAAGCACAGCGAAGTCAACCCATTTTCAAAACATAAAAGCCCAAGTAATAGCCCAGCCATAGCAAGCCCAAGAGTGAGCCCAGTCCAGTGCAAGAACAAATCTGAGTTGGGCTGAGATTTGTTGGGCCCAAGTTTAAGGCCCGGCCCAAGTCCGCCGATGTCATCGAAAGCTCGATTTTGGCTACCATCGCGTCGCCGTTGCGGTGTCCCGGTTCCTACTTTTAATCAAATGAGTTTTACTCACTAATGCTTTCTTAGTTTGCTAATTATTCTTAATGGTCGATTAGATTTAATTAAGTGCAATTAGGTGGTTAGATTAGAGTAGATTAGTGATTATTAGATAATTGTGATGCATGTTAGGCAATTGAATTGTGCAATTAGTAAGTAGAGATGTACTATTATTTATTGAATGCATCTCGGGATTTTTCCTAACCCGTTTCGGGCTTCAATCAGGCATTGCGGGCCTAAATTGGATTTTTAGTATTTATTTATTAATTTTCGAAATTAATTAATTAATTATATATTTTTCGAAAATTAGGCAGGGATAGCCGAGGACCGAAATTATATGCTGATTGTCGTGGCGTAGTCCGTTTATTTAATTGAGCTTTATTTTGTGCTGAATTGTATTATTTGTGAAATTGAGAATTATCCTTTAATTGGATAATCGTTGGTTATTAATTGAAAAATAACCGGGAATCAGTTGATAATGCCAAAAATATTTGAGTAGACTACAGAAAATAGTTATGGAGAGGAAAATATTATATTTTGGCTAAGGCTAATCGTGTGCCCACACATGATATTTTATCGGGTATGATAAAAGATGAGAAGAAATGCTGTGTGGCGTGACTCGATGATTATTACATCGCTTTGGCATATAGGATGCCTTAGAGAATGCACGTAAATTGTTGAATATATATCATGCGTGTGTGGCGATAATTGATCAAGACTGTGTGGCGATAATTGATCATGACTATGTGACGATAATTGATCATGACTATGTGACGATAATTGATCATGCCTGTGTGGTGTAGAACAAGCCTGTGTGGCCTAGATCGTGCTTGTGTGGCTGTATTTATGTGTGTCGAGTATTGTGCCAGTGTGGCTGAAAGTAATTGGAATGCCTAAGAGCATACACATAAAGTGTTTATTGTATATGACGTTGGCGAAAACGATGCCCGATAGCATTAATGTAGCTCTGTGACTAAGTATACTATTAGAGATTATATAGTATGGAGTGAGATGACATAGAAATGGTCCAACTGACATGTAATCGACTAGGTCAATTGATCATTACTTTGATCTAATGCTGTAATATGATTGATTGAATTGAAATGACTAGTGAATAGTTCAATTGACATGAAATCGACTAAATCGATTGATCGAGATATTGATCTGTGATGTGATTGCTTGGGTGCCTATTGAACTATGCTAATATGCAAGTGGAATCTGAGGCCAAGGTAAGTCCTCTAACCCATGCATATATAAGCAGCCCGGATAGCGTATTGGTTTACTAATTGAGTCTTAGGGGGTAGAACTTTCTGAGATGTAGTCTCATCCCGGTTGTGAGACAACTTTTCAGGACCCTGATGAAGAGCCTGAAGAGAAGGAACCTGAAGAGGAGTACCTGGAGGAGAACCCCGAGGATATCCGAGTACGACCCGGATGAGGACTATGATCCCATCCTCTTTGTGAACCCTATTTATAGGTGGTTGAGTGTAGACTAGACCTTTGTGAATAGTATGGTAAAATACTTTGAGGTATGGTTGTATAAAAGTTTGGTTGTGAATTTCAATATAAAAAATTTGGCCCTACTTTTCTATCCCATTGTTTTATTATATGGGGATTACAATTGCTTCCACATGTGCATATTAAAATGAAAAGGGTCGGCGATACATCATGGGATATTGCTTTTAAAATCAACCAAAGATAAGGGATGTGTGCGTGCCTGAAGATCGAGGCGTGACACGTAAGCACTAGATACTCCTTGGGAGAATATCTACAACTAGATTGTCATTCACGGGTTGATCTCCTCAATTGAGGTTCTGATGGGACCTATTCAATAATTGGTTCAAATTTAATTGAAGTAGTCTTACCTTCAATGCTAGATTCAACTTACTTGTTATTAGAACTAATGTGAGGAGCGTTTGGGCCAAGATCAATAGGATATTCTTCTGTTGATTGAGATTTCTCATGCTTCTTGATGTCCTTGATTGTTTGATCTTCAAGGAATACCACATCCCCACTTTTGACTATTTTTCAGTTAATAGGATTCTAGAGTTTGTAGCCGAATTCTTCATAAGCATAGCCTAAAAAGACACATTACCTTGATTTCCTATCAAGCTTTGATTTCTCATCCCTGAGAATGTGAACAAATGCTTTGCAACTGAACACCTTCAAGTGGCCATAAGAAGCATCTTTAACGGTCTAGACACTTTATTGTATATCATTGTCAAGTAGAGGTTGAAGGTGATAGGTTGATTAAGTCAATTGCTGTCCTTATTGCCTCACCCCAAAAATAGTTTGGCAGCTTTGCGTTAGAGAGCATGCACCTTATTTTTTTCCTAGATGGTTCTATTTATTCGCTTTGTGACATTGTTGTTTTTTGAGGTGTTTTTGGTATGGCTCTTTCTAGTTTGATCCCGAAATTTTTACAATAATCCTCAAAAGGTCCTTGGTATTTACCATTGTTGTTTGAGTGTACACACTTCAATTGCCTGCTTGTTTCTCTTTCAACCTTCATATGAAATTGCTTGAAGATTTCCTACACTTGATCTTTAGTTTTCAAGGCAAATGCCCGCATCTTTCTAGAGTGGTCATCAATAAATGTTACAAAATAAAGTGCATCTCCAAATGTTCTAGTTTAAATTGTGCATACATCAGTATGTATCAAATCTAAAATTTAAGCTTTTCTAGATGGTGGGGAATTACGAAATGCTACTTTGTATTATTTTCTCATAATGTAGTTGACACAAGTATTTAACAATGTACATTTCATTCCAAGTAGGAGTTGCTTTCTAGTGAGAATCTTGAGTCATTTTTCACTCATGTGTCCATGTCGTTTAGGTCATAACTTGGTGGTGACTTCTTTTCGCATTACTAAAGAAATTTTTGTAGCCTTTGTTATTGAGCTTACCGGCTGATTGAGATGTATGTCCGGAACATGTCTCACATCTTTGAGTAGTAACTTACATCTAACATCAGGCTCCAAATAAATATTACTCACACCAGTAATTTTGGACATACCGTCATTTCCCATCTTTACAAAGCCAAAGTTGCCGGTGATGTAAGAAGTGAAAAGATCTTGACGAGCCATAACATGGTAGGATGCGCTATGTCAACTACCCATGTTGAATCTTGGGATCCAAGATTAATGGAATTATTACTTTGAATAATGATTACCTTGTCTGCAATGTTTTTGGTGTTAATTCGTCTAGTTTTCATGCTTTGTTGATGTTATGACTCTATGATTTTTCTACCTTTAGCTTTCTGCATTCTTGGTTGAGGTGTCCCAAATTACCACAATGATGGCACTTGTTGTCTCGTCTAAAGTTGGATGAGGACCTTCTTCATTGTTGATTTCAGAAGCTTCGACTTTTGCTTCTCCCTCTTCGTTCTTGATTTTCTTGTTAGCTAATGACAAGAGCCTCTAACTCAGGGTTGACTTTGCTCTCTTTTTGCTGGGATTCTTCATTCAATATTCTGCCTTTTACCATGTCCATGGTAAGCTTGTTGTTAGGAGCCAAGTTTCTAACGGACACAACAAGTGTGTCCTACCTATTCGGCAAAGAGCTAAGTAGTAGTAACACCTGCAACTCATTATCTAACATCATCTTCATAGAGTTGAGTTGGTCTACTATACCTTGGAACTTGCTCATGTGTTCCAAGACACTACTCCCGTCTTTGTATTTCAAATTCACGAGCCACCGCATATAATTTGCTTTATTTTGCGCTATTGTTCTTCCATACATTTTCTCTAATTTTTGCCAAAGAACACATGCATCATGTTCATTAGCAAAATTTTGAAAAATACTCTTGTCGATCAATTGTTGGATTTGAGCGGTACACTTTCAATTGAGCACCATCTATTCGCTTTCGGACATGATTGTTGGTTTACCACCAGAAGACGATGCCGATTTGCCTTCCATTACCGGATCTGACGCCTTTAACGTTGGTGGTGGTACCTCCATCAGTGTCACAAAGCCTCCAAAGGTCTTTATTGTATTAAAGATCCTCCATCTTTGGTTTACAAGTCATAAAATCGAATGTGGTCAATTTTGTCATGTTGCTAGAATTCTCCTTCATTTAATTCTACACAAAAAAAGTACCATACAAAGCAATTTCACTTTGACACCACTTGTTAGGAAAAAGAACGATATTTGCGGAGAATGTTTGAATAATTTTCCCACTACTATTTTCATGAAAATTAAATAGGATAAAATATTGGATGAAAGTGGGAAAGATGAATAGTAAATCATACCAGAATTTTAATGTAAAAAACCCTCCAAGGTGAAGGGAAAAACCACGAGATTGTAGTCTATCTCAAACTTCCACTATGATAAATAATGTGATACAACTTCACCTTAAGGTGGACCTCTCACTTCTTCAATTTGAGAAAACCCACTCAAAGATAACTATTGGAAGAAGAAAATTGTTTTTTCCCTTTTCTACGCTGCTACGATATTCTTGTTTTTTGTATGTTCTTCTCTAGTGATGAGGACTTATATTTATAGGAGTAAATGCAATACCAATTGGAATTGTATTATATGAAAATCACGTTGATTTATATCTTAATTTCTCTTGATTTTCTATATGTGAAAAGATCACTTTGATTTGTTTCCCAATTTCTCTTGATTTTCTGGATGTGAAAAATCATGTTAATTTATCTCCCGATTTCTCTTGATTTTCTCTCTCCCTCCTTTTTTTCTCTTTCACTTTTACGCACTCACTACACATATTCTATTACAAATATACACAATTGCATTGGCCTTTTCAATTGGGGTGAGCTACCAATGTTTCAAGTCCTGGATCTTGCAACCATGGTAGCTGCAAGCTCAAGAACTACGAGCTTCAAACCTCCCGGCCTTGGCCATGCCATCACAAGTCAAGCTCGAGACCGTAAGTCTGAGATTTGGTAAGCTCCATATCTAGCCGTACAGCCTCGAGCTTTGGCGGCCACGCCATCAAGCTTAGAGCAAAATCCCAGCCGCAAGGGACAAATATCAATTCAGATTCTCATCAACTCCGTTACAAACGCACAGTCGAGTCAAACCCCATCAACCACCGCTCCGAAAGATTCTCATCAACCCCATCAAATTTTCTTGGCCACTTTTTCGTCTCAATCCCAATACGTACCTGGTTACATCACAATCACACCTGCAAACCTTGCACCATTTCCCGAATGGTACATCCTCTCTCTCACTCACTCAATTTATTTTATTTTATTTTATTTTATTTTATTTTATTTTTAGGTTGTTTGATGTTGGGCCACATAATTATTTGAGCAACGCACATGTGCTCCCTCGTCCATTTCAGCAATTTAAGGGTCTCGTCAGTAAAACTTGATTGGTAAAAAAAAAATAATAATAATGGATTAACATGGGATTTTTATAAAAAGAAGAAGTATATGGACAGTTTTGAACAAACAAAAAGTAAGTACGGGACGGTTTTGAATTTCGAGCAAAACAGAGGGACTGTTGGTTACATTTCATCTTTCTAAAAGGGCTCAGAAAAATCTTGAAACAAGATTTGCGTGCAAGGAAAGTTCATTCGGGTCCACAAAAATTTTGGACCCCGATCTCGAAAAAATCCAACTATATTGACAAATCATTTTCTTTTTGAACAATGACTATGTTTGTCTCCTATCTTTTGTATGATATTTAATATCATCCTTGACTTTCAATTTTTGTGATTAGGTTCCTAAACTTTTGTTTCATGTGCAATATCGTTCACAAATTTTCAATTATTTCGCTAAGGCCTCTGAATTATTGTAAAATTCTTCAATGCCTTCGATTCATAAAAGAAAAGCTTTACAAATCAAGAAAAAACTGAGTGTGATTTTTTTTTACAAAATATCAGGACAACTTGATAAAACCTTGTAAGCTTTTGCAACATGAATTAATGCAACCATCTATTGAAATAGAATTTAGGAAAAAAAGTCATAAAAATGCTAAATTATGCCCACTATGATACTTTCACCCTAAAAAATTTTTGTGACACAATAAACCCCAAACTTATAGACACGCGACACATTTATCTCAATCATTTTTCCTTTGACACTAAAAATTTCAAACTTATATCAGTAACATAATTATCCCAAACTTATACTCATATGGTACATTTACTCTTTATCAAAATTTCATTTATGAATGTTGCTGAAAATCTTAAGTGGTTGCTTGCATGAACGTCATAAAGCAAATGACTCCAAAGTAACATTCATGTGGCAAAAATATGTTTACTCATTGTATGTTTTTGTTTTTTGTTCTTTAGTTCTTTTTTCTTTTTTAACTTCCTCCTTCATTTTCTTCCCTGGTTTGGTGATAGGGTGGCGGGGCGATGGCAATGGCAACAATAAGCATGGTAGCTGCCACGAGGGTGCCGGTAAAGATGAAGGAGGAAGTGAAAAAGAAGAAAAAGGGAAAATTTTTTTTTGATGGAGGATAAATATGTAGTGTGGGTCTATGTTTGGCAATTTTTATGTCATAAATAATAAGTTTGGGATAAATGTATTACATGAATAAAAGTTGGGGTTTTTTTGTCACAAAAAAAAAAAATTAGAGTAAATATGTCATATGAGCACAAATTTGAGATAAATATATCACAGTGAGCATAGTTTAAGATTTTTGGTGATTTTTATCCCAAAATTTATCCTCTACATACTGTCTCACCTTCCTGCAAATTAATCATGAGCTTGTTCTCCTAATATGAATTTCAACCCCACATTTTCTCTCCTCTCTTCCGGTTTTCGTAAAATGCCGGTGGAGAAATATGTTATCAAAGAAGTGTCCCTAAATCGTCGAGCTCTAGATGCAGTCAGAGCCACAAAAAGTTCAACAACCCTTTCTGGCTTGAAAGCTTGCGTTTCGCTGCTTCCATAAACACGACAACCATATTCGGTGAGTCGCCTTTCGAGAAATTCGAAGTTCGTTTTTCAATGACCTTCTGGAGCTTCGTCTCGTCATTGCTTATGATGCTATAGGAAGGAGAGTGGCCGCCGGACGAATGCGAAGAAGCTCAACCAACACATTTTCACCTTTATTTTATCGGATTATTTGTTTATTTCGCATGCGACTCAGTATGAAGACAGTCCGTGTAAATCGAACTTTATATGGATATTAAATACTTATGTACCAAGCCAATTGAATACTTAATAGAGTTTGACCTCGTGGGTTGATTTGTTAATCAATCAGCCCATTCAACGGGACGTTGCTCCCATGCATGTTGACCTTGCAATCTCCATCAGTCAGACCTACAATTCTCTAGTTGAATGTCCACCCCATGGATGGTGCAACTTCCCTTCCCTTGAGACTGGGCATTGTCTTGTCTTTTATTTGGAAAACATAAGGAATCTTATAGATTACGGATTAGAAACATGTTGAGAATAAAGGAGGAGTTTGTATTTAGGAAGAATTGCCCTTCGATTAGACTTGGACGTGAGCAATCGGGCCAGTTCAATTTGGGACGGGACTCAAGGTTAATATATCATTGCCATTTCCTTTCCACTATTAAAAAAAGACAAAAAAAAGGGCATCTTCCCTTTTTTTCACATGAGTTCTATCGCTATTAGACTATCATTTCATACGGCCAAGAAAAACGACACTAATTTAGATTTTACTACAGTTAAGGCTTGTGTTATAAAAGTTTGATTTGCACAAATTATCTTGAAAATGCTGTGATTTATATTTTTGTGCCAAAATCAACACTTTGGCATTAATGCGCACATGATGAGGCATATATCCAATATAATTACGACAGAATTTTATTACCCATTGAAGTTGAAAACCATCTCTTTATTAGGAAGGGTAAATAACCTTCAGTTCCATAGCCTTTCCCATCTCTTTCTTGTCCATCAGTTGAATACATCATCCATTGAAAGGTGGGTTTGACTCAGGTTAGTTTAAGGAGAAATTGTGATTTTTATATACTAACGTCCCGCAAGTCAAATGAAGCACTCGATCATTTAATCTATCTCGGGTCAAATCCACTTTTTAAATCGGATAATATTCCCCCACCCGAGAGTGCAATCTTCTGCCCGCTTAGTTTTAGCCTGCTCATTCCGCACCATGCAAAAGGAAAAAAAGGCAATCTTTTGGCTCTGCCGTCAAAATTTAAAATATTATCTAAATTTCTAAAAATCATGAAAATTAGTATATGTAATTTTAAGTTTCATCATTTATATTATGTGGAATGTAAGTCTCTCGAATTGGGAAAAAAAAGTCATAGTGCGCAAACCGCAATATTTTTATTATGCAAAAAGCAAAAAGTAAAAATCAACCAATACAAGTAATATAGCATGTTACGACTATCCGCCTAATTGCAGCTCTAAGTATAAGAACGGTTTTGGAGAGCCACTTTATCTATTTTGTAAGAGATATGGCTGCGACGTGGTCAATATACCTTCGACGATTAGTCTTTCCTATCTTCTTTTAACAAGGATTAATGTTTCATCTCTTTCATGCCTAAAGGATGTGTATTCTGAAATGTGGTTTCTACGAAAAGGACTAGCGGTCCAAGTCAATCCCATATGAAACAGAGAAAGACGACAACAACAACCACATTAGGCAACAGAAAATATTATAATCAGAGACCAACACAACATATACTTGGGAAACACCCCAAAATCGGTCAAATTTGTCAAATTTGTCAAAAGGGTTGAATTGAAACAGGATTAATCATGTTATCTATAAATATACTGCGCAGCACGCAGAATTAACCACTTCATCCAAAAATTCAGTCTCTCTTCACAAAGCCTCTGGCAAGAGTTCAATTTCTTCTTCTTCATTTCTACATCTTTTGGTATCATCAATGCAGCCTCCTGCTAGTGGGAATCTGGTCACCATTCTAAGCATTGATGGTGGTGGGATTAGAGGAATTATTCCTGGTATAATATTGGGTTTCTTAGAGTCCGAGCTTCAGGTAGCTACACTCTGTTGCAATAATCTTTTGTCATGTCATTGATTTGAGCATATGCAATTTTTCATTTTTCTTTTGGGATAGCACCATGCATCTTTGACAAGAGACTCGGTCATCCTAAACATGTGCATCTCTGAATGCATCTGTTCTTACTAGCTAACTGTGTGCATTTAATTGTACGCATCATGGTTGAACTTTGAGTCGAATATATAAGCTTGCGGATGCTGCCTAACCCGTCAAGTCCAAGAAAATGTTTGCCAAGTTGGTTATGTTAGGATCAGGTTATTTACCCCCTGAAAGACTGAAACAAGCTTTCTGGCTATGGCATAATGCAGAAGCTGGATGGAGAGGACGCAAGAATAGCAGACTACTTTGATGTCATTGCTGGAACCAGCACTGGTGGCCTCATTGCCGCAATGCTGGCAGCGCCAGACAAGAAGAACCGCCCTCTATATGGCGGCAAGGACATCAAGGCCTTCTATTTGGAACACAGCCCTAAGATCTTCCCTCAGCTCAGGTCTTAATAATTCTCTAGCGAATATATACAATCTTATAGCTCCTAGGATCAGATTACTAATAAATTTAGAGCCCAATCTATCATTGTATTTGACCAACATATGACTCTCAGCTTCTTTCATGGATCAGATGTCCAAGCATAATTGCCAATGCTGTGAGGACAATCAAAGCCATGGTTGGACCACAATACAGCGGGAAGTATCTGCACAGACTTATAAGGAGAAATTGGGAGATACCAGATTGCACCAAACACTGACTAATGTGATCATTCCAACATTTGACATCAAGAAATTGCAGCCTACTATCTTCTCAGCTTCCAGGTTGGGTCAATATTAATACAAAAACTTTATAAACCCCAAAAAAGTAGCATTAGGTGAAAAACAATGAGTAGCTAGATGAGTTGCCCTATGGCTATTTTAGTTAATTATCTGACTGTGCTGTGTGAGTTTCAGGTGAAGAAGAATCCTAGCTTGGATGCTTTAGTCTCAGACATATGCATCGGAACTTCAGCTGCACCAACTTACCTTCCAGCCCACTATTTCAGAACCGAGAACCCTAACGGAGTAGTCAGACAATTCAATCTCATTGATGGTGGTATGGCGGCAAATAATCCGGTAGGCTCATTTGTATCAGAAAACTTTGGCACTATAAGGCACAGCATATCGTCAGGAAACATGTGTACAATATATGTAGAGAGCTTTATCAATTTCAAACTGGTTAAAGTAGAACCTAGCCAGTATTCTTGAACCTACCAATTTTTTAGGGAAACCTAAGACTTCCTTAAAATTAGCTTAACATTAAAATAGGGGCATACTCTCCAATAGTATCATTGTTCATGTACTGCATAAGTTATTACCAAAATTTGAATTGAAGTCATAAGAAAGGAGTCTCATAAAAAATAACAAAATTGTCCTCTTAAATTCTTGCCCATGTTCGCAAAAGCAGTTAGCCTCCCTAAACAGCGTGCTCGTTTTGATTCGCTAGATCTGCCCCCATCAATCTCCTGTGGTAAAAAAGAAGTGTTCCTAGTAAGAAATTATCATTATCAACCTTACCAATTGCCCAACTAACATTGAGGGCATCTCTGTCTGTAAGTTCGGAAAGCGTGAAAAAACAGCCAGCTACCGGAGCCCACTAGTTATCCCCATTCTCCTTGAGAAGTAAGACTCGGGTGAAGGAGGAAAAGAAATGAATCTATGCATAAAAAGCAGTATTAAGAGCAATGCAGACATCATAATTCATTTTGATTTTCCCAGAATTAGAACAGCTTGCCATGATAATTTGTACCGTTTTTCATATAATTCATTTATCGCAGGCTCTAGTGGCTGTAAGTGAGGTGACCAAAGAAATAAGCGATGCGAACTCAGACTTTGATGTTCCTGATATGAAGCCGACAGACTATGCTAGGTTCCTGGTCCTGTCGCTGGGCACAGGTTCATCAAAATCAGAGAAAAAGTACAGTGCCAAGAAAGCATCGAAATGGGGTGTGCTCGGCTGGCTCACAAATGGTGGTTCGACTCCGTTAGTTGATGTCTACACACAAGCAAGTGCAGACATGGTGGATATTCATCTCTCCACTGTATTCCAGTCTCTTAAATGCGAACATTACCTCCGCATTCAGGTGATACACTGTCTGACTATCATTAAAGAGCGATATTACACCAACACCAGTATACCAAATTGGAACATTATACTGACAAAAAAAAATCCCACCTTGAAAGAAAACTACGGACTTTTATTTTATTATAAAAGTACAACATCAGTAAGTGTAATCTGAAAAGGACATGGTCAAAAATGGTGCAGGATGATACATTGACGGGAGATGTGGCATCGGTTGACAAGGCCACAAGGGAGAACTTGGAGAATATTGTGAAGGTTGGAGAGGCATTGTTGAATAAACCAGTGTCAAAGGTCAACTTGGACACTGGGGTCTCCGAGCCTTTGAATCAGGGTACAAATGAAGTGGCTCTCAAAAGGTATTTGTTTAAATGGCTACCTAGTTTAATTTATTAATGAATTCCGAGTGAACAATCGATTTTTCCAACAAAAGACAATTACATATTCGTTGATCTCTTTTTCTGTTTCTTGTTACTTTCTGAACATAGGCTAGCGGAAACACTGTCCATGGAGAAGCAGCTCCGCCGAGGAAAATCGTCGGCTCCATGAACTAAATGATGACGGGATATATATGCTACAGATTTACATTCATTATGTACACAGCGGTACAATTTGTTGCGGGAGATTCAGATGCCCGACAATGTTATGTGTTCGTTCTTTTTGAAGTTATAGGGACTTACCCTTCAGTTTGCTCTTTCCGATATGCAAAGACATGTAGTTTCTTGACCAATCAAATAATAAAACTTTCAATGCATTTTTTTATCAATAGCGTGTATACCGCATAGTAACTCTCCTATTATAACAATATGGAGAAAAGAATCGGACTTCAGACCGTAATCCTACGTCGTAGTAGTTGGCAGTAAACGTATATCACAGATGGTCTCATCAGATGAAACTGGACCTGCTATATATGCTTGTCAAGATTATTCACTTGTGCGTATCCATTGATATCGTCCCTAGGGTTTTCCAAGTCCACATCTAGGCACTGCATGGATTCTTTCGGCCAATAGTCGACTAGATTTTGGGAGTCACTCTTCATTTGCCGCCACAACTCTCCCGTTGATAGTAAAACCCTCAACTTCAGTGAGAATCTAAGGATTGAAACTCAACAAAAGCATTGAACTGAAGGTGAGGACCAACATTCTGCTAAGTGTTAAGGTCAAATTGGGCTAATCAAGCGGAGAAGATGGTCGCCCCTCACTCCCCTATAAAGAAACAACCCACCAAAAATGGAGTCCGACAATTATTGATAGTGACCCTACAAAATAGTGTTTTCAAAAGTTGATAAAAACGTCACACTCTTAATATTGTGTGAAGATATATTGCTTAAAACTCAATTGACTAGATGAAATCAATCGTTTATCAAGAACTTGTGGAACTCCCGCGAAAAGACACTCACTTCATGTTTTGGCGAGAAGCAACCGGGGCATGTATCCATCTGGAACTTGACAATTGTTCTGACAAAAGAGAAATCATATGGGGCATTTTATTTTTATCTATCCAATGTGGTATTTTGATGGTTGTTGGCCTTAGTTTATTGTAGCAGCAAATCTCGTTTTATTCTACAAGAACCTTGAGTATCTGTTGTAGATTTAGTTCATTCAGACAGCAAACTTCAGCGTATGTTACCTGAAAATTAACAACAATGATCGCTCAATTAGGAAGTATGTTTGCCTCGTTTAAGACCTCATTTTGATCGCCACAATTGTATATTGTCTTTAGGCCAATCCTCTGAGCACAGATTCCATGATCCGAAAATTATACTTCGTGCGTAAGACGGGGGACCATCACACTCGTTAGGGACTAAATGAATGCTCAGCAAGACACCCTATTGTTATAAAAGAAACTAACTAAAAAAATTGTGTCCTTTTTATTTAAAAAAAAAAAAAAGGGGGAAAAAGCGGAAGTTCTCTCACCCAACTTGAATTTGCCTAAGCGATGATTTATTGATTCACATATAACCATATAAAAGATTTCACTAACTACACAACCGAGATGCATGGCGAGATCATCTTGACTAATCCACCTTCTTGTACGATCTTAAGGCAATTTCTATTAGGTCTATTTTAGGCGGTCATCGTTGGGTGCTGCCAACAATTAGGAGTCATAACAACTAGCAAGAGAAGAACAATACCTTATCTAAATGTGATTCCGGAAAAAAAAAAAAAAAAAAAAGGAGGGAAATCATAGAAAAGGCAATTGCTGACTCCGAATAATAAAAGAGTAAGATCAATCACTGTTCTTTCAGAAAATCACTATAAATTCTTTCAGACCAACCGGGTTCTTATTGATAGAGCAGGGATTTCCCTGCTTTCACTGAACACACTAAGTACCATACATAGATGACTGCACGACGTTCTATACGATGTAGGATCCATGTTATAACTTTATGCTATGCTTTGCTTGACAGAGTTTTGGATTGTTTGGCGTGACAATGGCGCCTCTCTTCCACAAGTATCTTTGCGAACCTAGTCCATTTATAAGAGGAGTACATTATCATTATACTAGATTTTCTACTTGTGAAATAAAATTGGCATGGTCAGAGAACCATATATGGCTCTAAGTTATGAAAAGGGAATTTCTACTGGTACCTTTTCAGAGCCTGTTCATTAGTCTCCAGCTTTGAAGGCTCCAAGTTGCCAGTCCCCAGGTTCACCTTTGTAACCGGCTTCTTCAACAATTCCTCGCTGACATTGACAGGTTTGTTCAGATTCTCCTTCATAGAAGTGTCAATTGTCGATATTGTCCATCTCAATGTGTCATCCTGCAAACCCTCAGTTATACTTCGCCAGCAGCTAGAACTATTTTTATCAAGGGATGGACATTTCTTCTATTCAATAGCCTAGATGTTCCACAGGAAACTCAGACAAAGAAGAGAAGAGCAAGAGCTACTTTTCCGTAATGTGAGATTTGGAGTTTAAGCCTACTATGAATCACCTGAATCCTGAGATAGTTACTTTCACAATTAAGTGCTTTGAAAACCATGGAAAGGTGAAAATCGACCATGTCGGCGGTTCCTAGCATGAACACATCCACTAAAGGAACCGAATTGGCTCCCATCAACCAATAAAAGACGCCCCATTTGGCCATAGACTTGGCCTCATAATTCTCCTCAACCTTCCCCGGTCCAGTTCCCACGGATATCCCCAGAAACTGGCCAGATTCAGATTGTGTGCAGATACTTGCCGTCATTTTTTTGCTCAAACACAAGCTTTGCCGATTGCGTAATGGAGGAAAACAAGCAGCTATTTACAGAAATGAAATGCAACGGAAAAATTGGACAGTTAGGAATGTTTAGTGAAGAGAGAAAGGAGGTACTAGATTGCGAATTTAAGGTTAAACTTTAAACAGATGATCTCCGACAGCAATGGCACCTTTTTTGCGGGAATATTTTGGGGCTGTTATCGAAATAAAAGGATTTGATGTCCTTGGCGGCGCGGTTTTTGTCCTTTGTTGCCGTCAGCATGGCAGTCAAAAGTCCGCTGGTGCTTGTTCCTGCTACGACATCGAAGTAATCGGCGATCCTTGCGTCCTCCGCTGTTTGTCGTTGGTAACCTCAAAACAAGCTTGAACTGCAGTGGACGACGATGAACAAGAGCTCTCCGAGGAAGATGATAAATAGTAAACACGGAAAAGGAAAGAAAATAAAATATAAAAGGAAAAAAGAAAAAAAATGAAAGAAAATAGATAAGTATGCAAAGCGACGTTGCTTCGACTAGCGTAGAGTTGTGCATGTTAGATCATCGGTTACACCACATAAGAGGCTGATTCAATGATTGGACCATTATGTTAGTGATTTTCAGTGGCAATTTACTGAAAAATTATATTAAAATTTTGCGTAAAGATTTAAGTCTAAATTGACCAAATTGGAAATTTTATGATCAAATTAACAATTGTACAATATGTTTGTGACTAATTAAGTAATTTTTTAAGAAGATTTGCGGGCTAGAAAAGTTTATTAGGGCCCGCTAAAAGTTTGGACCCTGATTCCAAAAAATATCCAACAATATAAATGAAGAATTTGTTGAAATAATAACAGTGCTAGTCTCTTAACTTTTGTCTGACGTTCAATGTTATCCGTAGCTTTCAATTTGTATGATTTCGTTCCTAAACTTTTGTTTAGTATGTAATATTGTTCTTGTACTTTCAATTAGCTTGAGAAGGCCTCTAAATTATTTGTAAGCGATCCAATGCCATCAATTCATTAAAGAAAAGCTCTCAAGGAAAACCGACTCATTACAGATTGAAGGTCCTCCATCTCGTGTGACCACAAATATGTGATAACTATTGTCTCATTGGTGGTAACGAGTAGACAGAAAGATTGTCATTGGCTCCATTTGTTTGGTTGGTGAAATATGTATCATTTGGAAAACATTTTCTGAAAAATGATCAGTTCTAATTGCTTGAAATTATTAATTCATGGAAAACATTTTTATTATTGATAATTATTTATGTATGAATATTTTTGTGGACAAGAAAATTATTTTTGTTCATTCATTTTTCTAAGCGATACAATTGATTGTTTTTAGGAAAATATTTTTCAAATAACTTTTTCTATAAAAAAAAAAAAAAAAAAAACTGAGCTTTAAATTCGTTAAATGGGTATGCGAGAAACTTGTCATAAAGTATTGGGATAATTCAATAGAATTGTGACAGTTTTTGTGATGTGAGTTTATCTAACCCTCTTTATTTATTACTTATTCAAACCTGGTGAAATTTAGAATGTAAATTTATCCAATAAATACATAGGATCCTAACCCTTCGAAGACCGTTTGACTATGACCCTACCGTAAACTGCTCATGAACATGGTATCCTCGTACGAATTTGGACTACACATTTTCTCTCATGACTTTTGTTTCACTAAAATCCTCTTGGAAGGGAGAAATTGTCTAGTCAATCTTAAATATATTATACATATGTCAATTTAATTATAAACTTTTTAATTTTGTCAATGTAAGCCTAAGTTTTTGCCCAAAATTCAAATGTTGTCATTTCAGTCAATTCTGAAAATTTTTGTCATGGCAGTGTGTCACATAGAATGTCAAATGATAATTGAAGCACTATGTCGGCAATTTTCAGCGAAAATTGACTAGAAAAACTACATTAAGATTTTGATCAAAGGTTTGAAACAAAATTGACAAATCGAAAAATTTATGACTAAATTGATATCCATATGATAAATTAAAGATTAATTAGGTAATTTTTTTCCTTTTTGAGACCTTAGCACGTTAAGCTGTAACACAAACTAAGCTATGGGAATCTGACTGTTTTAAGTTGAAAGTCCGCGTTTTGCTACTCTGCCAAAAACGATGACCGTGTTTGGTGAGTTGCTTTTCAAGAAATCAACTGTTTGTGTTTGGGTTGATGCCATGAAAAGCTCTAAATTGGTATACCTACAATAAATTTACCCAAAACTAATTTTTTGAATATAAAAAAGAAGTTGATGCTATATAATAATTGACGGGTGTATTAGTTTCGGGTTTTACCCTTAAACTGTCACAGGTGAACTAGTTTATGGCTTTTTGTGATATTAATCCAGTTTAACGGAAGCTAACATATGGCAAATTTATCACAAATGTATTAATTTGGGGTTTTTAGTAATCAATAAATTAATTTGCGATTAATTCGTCACATATATACCAATTTAGGATTTTCCGCAGTATTAACCCTTGTGTCTCAATGACCCTCTAGACCTTACCATTTTCGTCATTGCTTATGTCACTGTGATGGAGTGGCCGCCTCGTGGATGCAAAGAAGCTTATAAAATAAGGTGGATCCGAACACATACATGAACTGCGTGATTGCATCTAATAAAGACAGTTTTGTCTAAATCAGATTTTATAAAAAAATAAAAAAATTGCCGTGTATTATAATATTTACCAAGGCTTTAATTTGGTTAATATTTAAATAGAATTTGACCACGTGGGTGATTTGTTAGTAAATCAACTGGATTATCCATCAGTCAGACCTACATTTCTCTAGTCGAATGTTTAACTTGTTTATTAAAAAAAAAAGTTAAAGCTTCATGCATGTGCACGAATTCGTGCACATGCACGAAGCGTAATGGTCAGCGGTTGCTGACCATTATGCACGTAGCATTGATGGTCAGCAACCGCTGACCATCATGCCACGTTCGTGCATGAGCGGTTGCTCATGCACGATTGTCCATTGTGGACGATTAGCAACGGTTGCTGATCGTCCATTGATCAGCAACCGTTGCTGGTCATTTTTTAATATAAAAAGCAATTGAGAATGAGAGAAAAAGGTGCTGTTGAAAAACTGAGTAAAGTGTCATTGTGTTTTGGTTTTGTTCGAGAGAAACACAAGCGAGGAATCAGTGATGCTTTGCTGAAAAGAGAGTAAATTGTGTGCGTGTTCTTGTGTCTTTGAGACGCAAGAAAGAAGAACGTTATCGCGTTCGGGTCGTGACTATTATACATCAAGGATCGACGGTTTGTTTTCACGTGATTGCTAGCACGATCGAAGTGGAGAATATCCGAAGGTTCTCTCTTCCGTTCGGCGTTCGTTGTTGGTGTGTCGAACTAGAGGTCCGACGCTTGTGGGACTCGAATTGTAGAACATCCGAATCGACTCGTTTCAAAGCGCTTCGCGAGGTAATTCGTTTAACTCCCTTTTATGTTTAGATTTTGATTAAAACGCACGAACAACGCCTAAGGAGAATCATGTGTAAAATATATCTTTGTTTCGCTGCGTTTATTTCGTTGATTTTTCTTATACATGATTCATGAAACCCCAACAGTGGTATCAGAGCCAACCTTAGGCGTTTTCGTGCGTTTAATTGATTTGTAGTTCAAATATATTTTTGCATTCTAATGGCCAATTTATTTTGTTAAGAGAATCGGTTCTCTTACCTTTTAATGTGGTCTATAGAAGTTGATTAATTTATGTGATAAATTTAATCAACTAAGCAAAAATTAGAACTAAATCAATTTTGAATCAAAAATTCGTAACTTGTTATACTTGATGTTTATATTTTGCAAATGATATGCATAATTTTATGCATGCCTTCCAGAGCTTTAAATTTTGAATTTATAGCTCGTAAGGAAGGGTGGTGATCATGGAAAAATCCCTAATTGTTGTGATTGTTGTATGGATGAATGTATGATGATTACAGGTATTATTTTTGGGGATGTAATTATTAAATGGAGGCTGCGTCCTTCCTTTTATTTTAATTTAATTTTTCTTGATATGTAATTTTTAGTATAGTTTAGTATTTCAATTGTTGATGTAAATACTACAAAAGAGGAGGAGCCATTGGAGGAGCCATTAAACCGGTGAGCTCTCCGGGGCCCGGTCTTTGAAGAGTTCAAAGATTGAAGAAAAAGTGAAGAGCAGGTCCATATAATTAAAACATTAAAATGGCTAAATGGGTCTCTTTGGCTCGAGACCCATTGAACCATAATTCCATGATCACCACATAGGATAGATGTTTATGTGATATCTATTTATTTATTGTTTATGATATCGTGCATGTTAAACCGGTTAATGTGCAAAGTGAGACCGTTAATAACGACCCAAATCTCCTTACAAAGAACATTAAGTCGAAACGGTTTCGGACTCGTGGCCTTCCATTGTCGTGGTTTGATTCAATATTATAGTGGTTAACTAACCGGTTATGGATACATAGGGGTTAATTACCATTTATAATATTGGACCACTCCATTATGCATATGATGTGGGGTTGGAGCCAAATGATTTCTAATAACTGTTAGGTGAGGGAATCATTTGTGTTTTCAATACTTGCATGAGATGATGGGCTAGACTTAACTATGATCATGATGCCAATAACTGTTAGGTGAGGCTTTCATGGTCTAGAGGCCGAAGTTATGATTGAGACTCGCATATGATGGGTTGAACAAGCTGGTTCACTCACTAAGTTCATAGGACACCAATAACTGTTAGGTGAGGTGGACTTTGGACTAGTGGGACTCCAATCCCCACTAGTAATCTTTACCCAACAAAGATTACCGCTTCCCATCTTAAGGAGTATGGGATTCGAATATAAATTTAGTGGGAGGATCTATTTCATTTAAAGGCCAAAATGAAATAGTTACTTTGAAAGATACAACGTCTAACAATTTATTTTCTGCAAAGATATATTATTACTCTGAAAATGGTGACCACAAACCCACTCGCTTCTATACTTGACAAGAATTGTTTGTTTGGACCCAATTTCACATTTGGGTGAGGAATTTGAGAATTGTTCTCAATTCAGAAAAATTGGGTATGTGCTTGATGAAAAGATGCCAACCTCATTTCCGAGGGTGGGACCCAAGAGGAGCGTGTCACTTATGATAAGTGGCGTGATGATGACTTAAAAGTTAGGTCATATATGCTTGCTTCTATGAATAATGAATTACAGAAGAAGTATGAATCTATGGAAGATGCTGCGTCGATCATTTTGCACTTAAAGGAATACTTTGATGAGAATGGTCGAACCTCTAGATATGAGATATCTAAGGCATTGTACCGTATGAGGATGGCTGAAGGATCATCTATTAATGATCATGCTTTGAAAATGATCGGCACATTGAAGAATTGGCTAGGCTGAATCTCGTTATGGACAATGAGTTAGCTGTGGATTTGATCCTCCAATCTTTACCCGATTCCTTCTCTGGTTTTGTCCAAAACTTCCACATGCATAAAATGGAGAAAACTCTTGCTGAGTTACATAGCATGCTGGTAGTTTATGAGAAGGAAATGCATAATACAAGGCCAAATGTAGTGGCTATGGCTAAGGCTTCTTCTTCAAAGGGTAAGACCATTTTAAAGAAGAATAAATGGAAGAGGCCTGCCAAACCTGTTGTGCAACCAAAGCCCATGATTGATAAAGGGAAATGTCATTCTTGTGGTGTCAAAGGGCACTTTGGAGGAGGAAGCGTAAGAGGTACCTCGCGAGCTTGAAGGTCAAGCCTAAGAACCGACCTTATGAAGGTATGGTGTCTATGCTTATTAAAACTAATCTTATGGTTAGTGCTGAATCCAGCTCATGGGTTCTAGATTCGCTGCAACTTCACATATTTGTATGTCTTTGCAGAATCTGGAAATAAGCGGGATGCTAGGGCGAAATGAGATTGTCCTGGACGTTTGCCAATGGAGCAAGAGTTGCTGCATTAGCTATAGGGACTTTTCGTTTATGTTTGCCTTCTGGACATGTATTGGTTTTAAAGAACTGTTTGCATTATAAGAATGCTGTTAGGAACATCATCTCTATACCTCGTTTGGGTAAAGAGAATTATGAATTTTCTTTTGCTGATGATGTATGTTCTATTTATCATAATAGAATATGTGTTGGTTCTAGCTTATTAACCAACAATCTTTATACTATTACAATGTCCGGTAATGCGATTACCAATGTCAATAAGCAAAATAGAATTGATATAAATGCCATAACTAATAAACGCCCTAGAGACGGTCCAAATAAAAAGTATGTTTGGCATCTCCGATTAGGTCATATTGGAGAAGACAGAATTAACAAGTTGAGTAATGATGGATACATTGATCCTTCAAATTTTGAGTCATACTCAACTTGTGAGGCATGTCTTCTAGGAAAAATGACCAAAGCGCCTTTTGTGGGACAAAGTGCGACTCTTGACATATTAGGATTAATACATACGAGATGTATGTGGACCAATTAATGAATCTGCTAGAGGTGGTTATAATTACTTCATTACCTTCACTGATGATCAGTCACGGTATGGTTATTTATACCTCATGAAGTATAAATCTGAATCCTTTGAAAAGTTCAAGGAATTCAAGGTTGAAGTTGAGAAACAAACAGGAAAATGTATTAAGGCTCTTCGATCAGATCGAGGAGGTGAATACCTTAGTAATGAATTCCTGGACTTTCTTAAAGAGAATGGCATTTTATCACAATGGACACCTCCTGGAACTCAGAACATAATGGTGTATCGAACGAAGAAATCGTACTTTATTAGATATGGTACGATCTATGATGAGTTACACCGATTTGCCAATATCCCTTTGGGGATATGCCCTTGAGACAGCTATATATATACTGAATAGAGTGCCGTCCAAATCTGTTCCAACTACGCCCTATGAGATATGGCATAATAGGAAACCTAGTCTTAATCATATTAAGATTTGGGGTTGTCCAGCTTTTGTGAAAAAGCTGAAAGTGGAAAAATTGGAGGCAAGATCTGAACAAGGTCGCTTCATTGGATATCCAAAGGAAACTCTTGGATATTATTTCTATTTTCATTCAGACCAAAGAATTTTGGTATGCAAGCACGCTTCTTTTTTGGAGAATCAGTTCATCCAAGAAAGTGGCGCTTGGTGGAAAATAGTCTTACAAGAAGAAAATAATGAAGTATCAAACAACCGAGTTCAGATACCAATCTCTGATTTAGTGGGAACTTCTGATACACAACCTCTTAGGAGAAGTGCGAGAATGTCTCGCCGACCTTTCGTTATAGACACTCGGTTGATCATATTGAACCATTATTCATTGTGAATGATAGTGATCAACCCGGTGATCCTAAAACCTATGAGGAGGCGATGTTGGACATCGATTCTGGTAAATGGCTAGAAGCCATGAAATCCGAAATGGATTCAATGTATTCCAATGAGGTATGGACCTTTGACTCCGACCCGCCCGATGGTATTGTACCAATTGGCTGTAAATGGATCTTCAAGAGGAAGATGAATGTTGAAGGTCAAATTGGAATTTACAAAGCACGGCTGGTGGCGAAAGGATATCGTCAAAAGAAGGAATTGATTATGACGAAACTTTCTCACCTGTGGCCATGCTAAAATCCATTCGGATTATGTTGGCTATAGCTGCACACCTTGATTATGAAATATTCCAGATGGATGTCAAAACGGCTTTTCTAAATGGTTTTCTCGATGAGGACATCTATATGGAACAGCCACAGGGTTTTGAATCCAATATTGAAAAACATAAGGTGTGTAAGCTTAAGAGATCCATTTATGGACTCAAACAAGCCTCTAGAAGTTGGAACATCCGTTTTGATGAGGTAGTCAAATCATTTGGCTTCATCAAAAATCCGGATGAACCTTGTGTATATAAGAAGATCAGTGGGAGTGCAATTGCATTTCTGGTTTTGTATGTCGATGATATACTTTTGATTGGAAATGATGTACCAATGATATCATCGATAAAACTATTCTTGTCACAGAAATTCTCCATGAAAGATTTAGGAGAGGCAACCTACATTTTAGGTATCAAGATCTATAGAGATAGATCAAGACGATTGATTGGCCTCTCACAATCTACGTACATAGACAAAGTGTTAACACGGTTTAACATGCAATGTTCCAAGAGAGGATTATTGCCTTTTAGGCAAGGGATCCGTCTTTCTAAGGAGATGTGTCCCAACACTCCTGAAGAAAGAGAGCGGATGGCAAAGATACCATATGCATCCGTTATTGGAAGCATAATGTATGCTATGCTATGTACTAGACACGATATTGCGCATGCTGTAAGTATTACTAGCAGATATCCGATCGATCCAGGAGAAGAGCACCTTTGGATAGCAGTCAAGAATATTCTTAAGTACTTGCGAAGGACTAAAGATTTATTCTTGATATATGGAGAAGGAGAATTTAAAGTTGTAGCTTATACTGATTCCGATTTTCAATCGGATCCTAATGATTATAAGTCTACGTCTTGGTTTGTCTTTACATTCAATGGTGGTGCGTTAGTTGGAAAAGTTCCAAACAAAGCATAACGCCGATTCCACCACCGAGCGAGTATGTAGCTCACGCAAAAGCAAAGGAAGCCGCTTGGATGAAGAAATTTATTTTTGAACTTGGAGTCGTTCCTTCAATTGAGCAACCGATCACATTGTTCTCGTGACAACAATGGGGCGATAGCTCAAGCTAAGGAACCAAGGTCTCACTAGAAGTCCAAGCATATTGAGATACGCTCTCATCTCATCAAAGAAATTGTTGGGAGAGGTGATATCGCCTTGCAGAAAATTGCCTCAGCAGAAAACATGGCAGATCCCTTCACTAAGGCCTTACCTCAGTCTTCTTTTGAAAGACATATTGATAAAATGGGTTTGAGGTACCAGACAAGTTGGCTTTAGTGTAACTGGGAAATTGTTGGATGTATACCCTAAAGCTGCTATGTAATAGTTACATATTAGGGATTTCAGTTGTACTTTCATTATTATTATTTAATTAATGGCAACGACGTATTCATTCATTTGTCCAATTATTTTATATTGATGAATGATTCCATAAGATCAGTTGCAACTAGACCTATTCTTGAGACGTCAAGAATATATGTGACGGGTTCATAGTTAGATTGAATCTTTAAATTGTTCCCGGTCGATGGATTATTAAGTGGATATTAATAATCCTGTTGAGACCAGTGTGTTCTTAACTTCACCATTAAGTATTGGATACTTAAGGGAATGATGAGTCACATGTCATTGGGTATTATGATGCCTGAGTTAGAACACAGGTGTTTGTATTAGACAAATTCACTGAACGTGACGCATATGGAACGATTAGTGACATGGAAGCTTTTAGCGTGGTCAATGTCTAATTGTTCATGCTTTGGTCTTGTGTAAATAATCCTTAGACCTGAGGCACAGTGTTAACTTGTGTATCGAACAACTATGGTTCACGGGTGTACATAATGCCGGGTCGTCGATCCGTCTTTATACTTGATGGTCATAGTTTGTTCATATACGAAGTTACACGTGTGCGCAATATGGAATCTGTCTCCTTGTTATATGCAAGGTATGATAATGATGTCCTATGCAATCTAATTGTGACACTGCATTGAAATCCTCGGCCGAGGTTGTAACCGAGAATAAATTGTTTATGTCTCGAATAAAATGCATGTCAATTAGATTTGTGCATATGATCGAATTAATGACTTGACAAATATTCCATGGTCTTTGTTTGATCGGGACATAGTAAAACAGAGGGATTGAATTACGCTGTAGCCAAAGCTGACAGGTTCATTATGTTCTTAAAGCATTCACACTATCCGGGTAGCCATGACATATTGCTAGATGTCAATCGTGGCTTGTAGGACCTAAAAGATTAATCGGGACAATTAATTCTTTTGGAAGTACTAATGTGTTAGTACAAGTCTTACTACCAGCTTAGTGATGAACCTAGGGATGTCACACACCATAAACAACTAGGATGACATGGAACAAGAGAGAAATATTTTGCAAATGTGTTTGCAATTACTACAATCGAATTGAGTCGATTTGAAATTAAATTAAATGAGATTTAATTTAATTTGTATCATAGTCACGAGCCTACTTGCATATGATGCACTCGCATGCCCAAAGTCGATATATGTTAACATACCAAACAAGTTGGCTTTAGTGCAAGTGGGAGATTGTTAATAGTATTATGCCCTAAATCTAAATTAACTTGTTTATTAAAAAAAAAAAAAAAAAGTTAAAGCTTCATGCATGTGCACGAAGCGTAATGGTCAGCGGTTGCTGACCATTATGCACGTAGCATTGATGGTCAGCAACCGCTGACCATCATGCCACGTTCGTGCATGAGCAACCGCTCATGCACGATTGTCCATTGTGGACGATAAGCAACGGTTGCTGATCGTCCATTGATCAGCAACCGTTGCTGGTCATTTTTTAATATAAAAAGCAATTGAGAATGAGAGAAAAAGGTGCTGTTGAAAAACTGAATAAAGTGTCATTGTGTTTTGGTTTTGTTCGAGAGAAACACAAGCGAGGAATCAGTGATGCTTTGCTGAAAAAGAGAGTAAATTGTGTGCGTGTTCTTGTGTCTTTGAGACGCAAGAAAGAAGAACGTTATCACGTTCGGGTCGTGACTATTATACATCAAGGATACGACGGTTTGTTTCCACGTGATTGCTAGCACGATCGAAGTGGAGAATATCCGAAGGTTCTCTCTTCCGTTCGACGTTCGTTGTTGGTGTGTCTGAACTAGAGGTCCGACGCTTGTGGGACTCGAATTGTAGAACATCCGAATCGACTCGTTTCAAAGCGCGCTTCGCGAGGTAATTCGTTTAACTCCCTTTTATGTTTAGATTTTTGATTAAAACGCACGAACAACGCCTAAGGAGAATCATGTGTAAAATATATCTTTGTTTCGCTGCGTTTATTTCGTTGATTTTTCTTATACATGATTCATGAAACCCCAACAGAATGTCGAGCCCATGCCCATGGATTATGCAACTTCCATTCCCTCAATGCTGTGTATCGTCTTGGTTTTTAATTTGGAAGAACAATTGTATGAGTTAAGGATCAGAAACAAATCGAGAATAAAGAAGACGTTCGTACTTAGGAAAAACTAGCCTACAGGGAGACCATGTGAAAGCACACAAGTCAGATTAGAAACGACACATGGAACTTGATAAACTAGGCAGGGCGAGGGGCATGCAAAAATGAATTAGGGCAGAACCTAAATTTGATGACATGTTAAAAGTCCAACTCTAAAACTTAAACTTTATAGGTGAAGATACAAAAAAGGATATAAATTCCGTAAATAAAAATTCATATATAGAAATAAATCTTGAAAATGTCGTGATTAATATTTTTGTGCCAAAATAAACATTCTGACTTTAATGCATACATGAGCCATATATCCAAGGTGAAAGAATTTTATCACATTCAATTTTTCTTTATAAGGTTGGGTTGGGCAAACAACCTTTGGTTTGATGATCTCTACTGTCTCTTTCTTGTTCATCGACTAAAGGCTCCTACTATTCAAGGGCCGGTTTGACTCGGGTTACTCTAAGTAGAAATTGTGGTTCCCATATGCAAATTTATCTCAAATTGAACGAAGCACATGATCATTCAATCAATCTCGGGTCAAATCCACTGTTTTGATCCTTTTGGTGAGCAATTGTATCCTTGCTTAGTTTTAGCTGTTTGTTTGGCAATTAAGCAAAAGGAAAATGAACTTTTTCGCTTTCCTGCCACGGTTTAAAATGTGGCTTGAACTTCTGAAATTTATGAGAAAATATTTATAGTTCTATCTATCAATATTTATATACTATGAAACATTATGATTATCCCTTTCCTTCCTAAAGAGCGTGTATTCTGAAATGTGGTTTCAATGTCACGTTCAAGTCATTCTCATGTCTAGCACAAAGAGACAAATAAAACAAAACGAATTATATATTTTAATCAGAGATAAATCTGAAAACAATATAGCCTATACTTTGAAAACACTCCAAATTGGTCAAATTGTCAAAGGATTGGATTGAAACAGGATTAATCAGGTTCACAGAGCCACTTTCATCCAATACATAGAATTAACCACTTTTATCCAAGAACTTCAATCTCTCTTCATAGAGCCTCTCAAAAGAGTTAAATTTCTTCATCTTTTTCTTCATTTCTCCATCCTTTGGTATCATCAATGTAGGCTCCTGCTAAAGGGAAGTTGATCACCATTTTTAGCATTGATGATGGGGGGATTAGAGGAATTATTCCCGGGATAATTCTGGGATTCCTAGAGTCCGAGCTTCAGGTAGCTACACTTTGTAATAATTAAATTTTGTCATGTTAACGGTTTAATTGTTTGGAATTTCTCTTTCTCTCTCTCTTCTTTTTTTTTTTTTTTTTTTAATTTTGGGATAGCACCATGCATATTTGCCAAGGGATTAGGTCATCCTAAGCATGTCCATCTCTGAATGCATCGGTATATCTTAAGAATTTGTCTCTCTGTCTACAGAATTTTTCTGAATTCCCCTGGACTCCTAATGGCTAACTGTGTTCATTTAAATTGTAAGCATTAGCATTGAACTTTTGGTCGAATTATATGCCCAAGCTAGCCAGCAATGCCGCCTGGCTGGTCGCACCCGAGAAAAAGTTTACCAAGTTGGTTATGTTAGGATTTGGTCATTTGCCCCTTGAAAGACTGAAACAGGTGTTTTTGGTCTGCATAATTCAGAAGCTGGATGGGGAGGATGCAAGGACAGCAGACTACTTCGATGTCATGACCGGAACCAGCATGGGTGGCCTCATCGCCGCAATGCTGGCAGCGCCGGACAAGAAGAACCGCCCGACATCAAAGCCTTCTATTCGGATCGCAGCCCCAAGATCCTCCCTCAGCCTAGGTCTTATCATATCGCATCTCATGATCAGATTATTATTGAATTCAGAGACCAATCTATAATCGCACCTGACCGACACATGAATCTCAGCTTCTTTTCATGGATCAGATGTCCGAGCATAATTGCCGACTCTGTGAGGACGATCACAGCCATGGCTGGATCGAAATACAATGGGAAGTATTTGCATGGATGTGATAAGTATACTAGAAGTGCCAAGAGTTGTGTACGACGGTCACTTTGATGCCATTTTTTTTTTTCACTGTGCCATTTTTTTTTTCAAAAAACAATTACTTAGATGCCAACTTTGATCAAGGTTGCCAGAAATCTAACGTGGTCATATTTTGTCAATTTCTTAATCCTACATGACTTGTCAATGTGCCCAGTTAGCATATAACATGACATCGCATAAACAAATTGACAAATGAGTATGCCAAAAATTGTAAATATGGATCATTTGAGTGCCAATTATTAGTAAAAGTGATTATTTAAGTGCTAGTTATTAGTAAAAAATGATCATTTCAGTATCGGTTGTTGTTAAAATGTTATCATTTTAGTGCCAATCTCATTTAGAAAGTGATCATTATGCGACATCGTTTTGGACGTCCACATGGACTGGATTTTTTAATAAACACATCAAATCATACTAAAATTTTAATTATAAATGTCACGTAATCAATTTGACCGGAATATCTCACAGGAGGCACTTAAGTTGTTGTTTTTTCTTCAATTTGACATTTAAATTAGTTGGCAAAAACTTTGGCCCTAAAGTGAGCACTGTATACAACTTTTAGCATTTCTATTACACATATCTCATGCACATACTTATTAAGGAGAAAATGGGAGATACCATATTGCACCAAACACTGACTATTGTGATTATTACGACATTTGACATTAAGGAATTGCAGCCTACTATCTTCTCCAGCTTCCAGGTCGTGTGAATATTTATACAAAAACAGTGCAAAACCCCAAAAATGTAGCATTAGGTGAAAAACAAGAAAAGTAGCTAGAAGAGTTGCCCTATGACTGTTTTAATTGATTATCTGACCGTGTTGCGCGAGATTCATGTGAAGAAGAATCCTAGGTTGGATGCTTTAGTATCGGACGTATGCATTGGAACTTCGGCTGCACCAACTTATTTTCCAGCCCACTATTTTAGAACCAAGAACCCCGATGGATCAGTCAGGGAATTCAATCTCATCGACGGTGGTGTTGCGGCAAATAATCCGGTAGGTTCATTTGTGTCGGAAAACTTTTGCGCTATGAGGCACAGCATATTATCAGGCAACATGTGTACAATATATGTAGCGAGCTTTATCAATTCCGAGTTGGTTAAAGTAGAACCTAGTGAGTATTCTCGAACATACTTTCTTTTTTGGGTAAACCTAAGACATCCTTAAAATTAGCTAAAAATTACATTTCCAAAATAAGGGGCATATCCTATTTGAAAAATATAATTTCAAATCAATAGAGCAATCAAATTGAACTTTGTGGCATGATATCACTTTCTTTAAGGATTTATTTGCCTTACAATGTTGCTAATGGTCACCGCAAATATTCTTCAAGATACAAGAAAGTCTCAAATAAGAATATTGGATACAATTTTAATATATCTCCAAGGTCTTTCTAGATAATTGAAAAGATGTATATAGTTTTGAAAAGAAGACTTGAAATGATTTTTCTACTCGTTTATCCAAAAATTGACATGTACATTATATGTATCGATTTTAAAGAACATGGGCGACTCTTTGCGAAAGGTTATAAAGTGAACAAAATATTCTTTGGAAAGTTACAAAATGAACAAACGCAACACTTCGAGAAATGATGCAAATTGAACAAGTATAATTTTCTAAAGGTTGTCTTGAAAAGACACATATAAAAAATTTGGAATAATAAAATAATAAAAAATAATAATTTTTTAATAAATAAAATTCTGAATTTTCGTAATTTCCAAAAATACTTAATAAAAAAACAACGTTTGAACTAATAAAGGTTAATAAGATAACCGTATTAAAGAAAATAAAAATAAAGGGGTTAGTGCTAATTAAGCCGCGGACGTGCAAGCATGCAAAGTGCCAAGTGTGCCAAAATTATGCATCCGCACGCGGATATTGTAAAGTCTAGCTCACACCAAACATTTTCTTTAAACACACTAGTGAAGGCTCACACTTATTAACTAGCCCATATCCTCTCAATTTTCCTATATAAGACAAGGAAAAACACACTTTGTTGGTTTTATAAACAAACTTCAAACATATCCTCTTATAATATCATTGTTCACTTACTGCATAAGTTAGTTCGAATAAAAGTCATAAGACAAAGAAGCTCATAAAAAACAACAAGAATTGTCCTCTAAATCCTGGCCCATGTTAGCAAAAGCATCAGCACAGCAGTAAGCCTCCCCGAACATCGTGCTGATTTTAATTCGCAGGATCTGCCTTATCAATCTCCAGGAGCAAAAAGGAAGTGGTCCTATTAATAATTTATCATCATCAGCCTCACCAAGTTCCCAGATAGCATAAAAGGTATCTCTCTATGTAAGTTCAGAATGTTTGGAAAAACAGCCAGCTACTGGAGCCCACTAGTTATCCCCATTCTCCTTAAGTAGTAAGTACTCGGGCGAAGGAGGAAAAGAAATGAATCTGTGCATAACAAGCAGTATTAGAAGCAATGCAGACATCGTTATTCATTTTGATTTTCCCGGAATTAGAAGAGCTTGCCGTGATACTTTGTACCATTTGTCTTACCATGCATGCATCACAGGCTCTAATGGCTGTAAGTGAGGTGACCAAAGAAATAAGTGATGCGAACTTGGACTTTGATGTTCCTGATATGAAGCCAACAGACTATACTAGGTTACCGGTCCTGTCCATGGACACTGGTTCATCAAAATCGGAGAAAAAGTACAGTGCCGAGAAAGCATCGAATTGGGGTGTGCTTGGCTGGCTCACGAATGGTGGATCGACTCCATTAGTTGATGGCTACACACGAGCAAGTGCAGACATGGAGATATTCATCTCTCCACAGTATTCCAGTCTCTTAAATGCCAAAATTACCTTCGCATTCAGGTAATACAGTCTGATTTTCATTAAAGAGCGATATTGTACCAACACCAGTATACTAAAGTGGAATATACTGACAAAAAAAAAAAAAACCACCTTGAAAGAAAACTAGCGAACTTTTTTTTTTTTTCTTTTTCTAAATTATTATTATAAATGTACGGCATTCCATAAGCGTAATCTTAAAAGGACATGGTAAAAAAGGGTGCAGGGAGAGATGTGACTTCGGTTGACACGGCCACAAGGAGAACTTAGAAAATATTGTCAAGGTTGGAGAGGCACCGTTGAAGACACCGGTGTCAAGGGTGAACTTGGACAGTGGGGTCTTTGAGCCTCTAAATCAGGGTACAAATGAAGAGGCTCTCGAAAGGTAATTATTTAAATGGCTACCGAACTCACTTTATCAACGAATTTCAAGTGACACAATTGATCTTTCCATCGATAATCAATTGGATATTCATTGATCTCTTTTTCTGTTTCTCGTTACATACTGAACATAGGCTAGCGGAAACACGGTCCAAGGAAAAGCAGCTCTGCCGAGGAATATCGTCACCTTTGTGAACTGTGTGATGATGGGTGATATATGCTACAAATTTACGTTCGTTTTGTACACGGCATTTCAATTTGTTGCGGGAGATTCAAATGTACAACAATGTTATATATATATATTCATTCGTTTTGGAGTAACAGGTACTTACTCTACGATTTGATCTCCCCGATATGCAGAGATGAGTAGTTTCTTGAACAACCAAATAATAAGCCTTTCAATGGATCACATTTTCGATCAGTAGGATATATATCGCATGGTTATTCTCCTATTATAACAAAATGGAGAAAAGAATTGGACTTCAGACAGCAATGCTACGTCGTATATGGTCTCATCAAATGAAGCTGAACCTGCTGGACATGCTTGTCAAGATTATATGCTTGTCAACATTTAGGCACAGCATGGAATCTTTGGGCCAATAGTCCAATAAACCTGGGGCAGTCATTCTCCATTTGCAGTGACAAACTCTCCCGCTAATATTTGGGGTTTTTTTATAGTCAAAAGATTATTGCAAGATAAATTTATCATAAATTTACTAGTTCGAGGTAATTTAAAGGTATAAACCCCTATCCCCCAAAAAATAGAGATAAACCACCATGAATGGAGTCCGATAATTATTGATAGAACCCTATAAAACAGCGTGTTCAAATGTCGATACAAAACATGATTGCATTTTGTTTTCTTATCTCAATACAGGTCACGCTATTAATACTGTGTGAAGGTATATTGCTTAAAACTCATTTAACTAGATGAAATCATTCGCTTATCATAAACCAGTGGGACTCCCAAGAAAAGACGATCACTTCATGTTTTGACAGAAGAGAAATAATTTGGGGGATTCTTATTTTTATTTATCCCAATGTGGCCTTTTGATGGTTGTCTTGTTGGCCTTAGTTTATTGTCTTTTGAGGTCATTTTCTTTCAAAAGTTGCTCTGTGAATTGGTTGAGTTTGGAGCAGCAAATCCTGTTTTATCATACAAGAACCTTGAGTATTTGTAGATTTGGTTTATCCGGATTGCAAACTTCAGCGCATGTTATCTGAAAACTTTTAAAAACACTGATGGCTAAACTTGTAGGTTTGTTCGCCTCGTTTATGGCCTAGTTTTGATTGCCACAATTGTTTATTTTCTTGAGGCCAATCCTCTAAGCACAGACCCTGTGATCTGAAATGGTATCTTGAAACAAGCTCCGCGACAATGGTACTTAAAATTTGATGGTTTCAAGGAAAATAAGAAAAAAAAAAAAGGTGTTAAAGAATACTTTCCAAGGATATGTTATGCAGTTAAATGGGTTTCCACGTCCACGTGAGATGGGAGACCATCGCACTCATTAGAGATTAGTCGACTATTCAAGTGGTTCGAGACATCCTATGATTATAAACGTAAGTGAACTAGAATAATTGTGGTTTGTTAAATAAGGAAAACTCGAAAGTTCTCTACACATGTTTGGATTGTATAAGAGAAAGTTTTTTTTATACAAATATAAGCATATATGAGATTTCACCTAGTAAACAACCGAGATGCATTATGAAATCATCTCGACTAATCCACCTTCTTGTACAATCTTAAGAGCGCAGTCCATCCCGTCATTCGGAATTTTGTTCTTGGAGTATTTTCCAAGAAGACCTGAACTGAACCATAAGAAGACGAGTAAACTCCCTTACCATCTTATTTTGCTAGGAATTAGTGAAATTCCTTTCACCGAAGGTTGATCTTTGGTTTTTATTGAATCTGGTTCAGTGACGATTGGAATATGAACTGAATTTGTGTAACAAGGACGAAAAACGCAAAATAGCCGTCGTTGAAAAAAAATAGAGAGGCAAAAAGTAAAGTAAATGGTGAGTACTGGAAATTGATAAATTGAAGTTGAGAAAATACATAAGTTTGTGTTAATGATCGTGTCCCCTCTTACAACAATTCAACACGGCTTTATATAATGTGTTACAAAGTGTAACTGCTTATAAGTAGTTAATACTTTAAATGATGATTACAACCGCATCTCCTTAAGGCTCCACAATCGCACATCAACCTTATCCACAAACTATTACAACTCCTAGTTGCCGTTGGACTTAACTGTCAATCGGTATCTTCATCTTCTACTGGCATCTTCACTTTGTCTTCTTTCCTCAGTTTCTCTGTATTCAACACTTGGCCAAATTAATTGAGTGATAATCGTTGATCAATCGCCATCGTATATCGACAACTGTACATCATGGTCTTCGATATTCATCATAGTCATCAATAAGTTATTGATAACTTACTGACAATCTATTACTTATTGATGACTGAATCGTACCGAGCTCTATATCTATTCAAGTTGGTTTCATATTGATTAAAAAGACCTGATCGTTTTTGAGTTTCAACACATCTAATCCAACGCATTGTTGATACATAGGTTAAATTGTGTCGTATAACAACTTGGTTTTAGATAGTTTTGGAGCGGCAAAGAAAAGCATATTTTTCTAAATCCCATCTCCAGGTTTGGACTTACAAAGCCCAGCTTTACTTGTGGAATTTTGTTTAGGTCTATTGACGGCGTAAAAGAAATTGCGCTTGATCATCGTTGGATTATACAAACAATTAGGAGTCATAAACTAGCAAGGAGAGACGGATACCATTTCTGAATGTGATTCAGATAAGACAAACAAAAGAGAGAAATCAGGGAAAAAGCAATCGCACGTCCCTTGATAATAAAAGAGTAAGATCGATCACTGGTTCTTTCAGAAAATCACTTCAAACTCTCAGACCAACGAGGCTCTTATTCATAGAGCAGGGATTCCCCTTATTTCCCACACTGGGATTCCCCTTATTCATAGATCAATTAAGCTCTTATGCTTCATACTATGCTTTATTTGACAGAGTTTGGGAATGATTGGCGTGACGACGGCGCCTCTCTTCCACAAGCAGCTTCGCAAACCTAGAAAAGGTGCGACAATGAGAAACTTTGTCCATGGATAAGAGCGGTGCATTTTCATTATACCTGATTTTCTACTTGTGAAATGAAATTGGCATGGTCAGGGAACCGTATATATGGCTTTGAAATAAGGAAAGAGGAACTTCTACTGCTACCTTTTCAGAGCCTGTTCATTAGTCTCCATCTTTGAAGCCTCCAAGTTACCAGTCTCCAGGTTCACCTTGGAAACGGGCTTCTTCAGCAATTTTTCCCCGACTCCGACAAGATTGTTCAGATTCTCCTTTGTAGAAGTGTCAACTGTCGACACTGTCCCACTCAATGTGTCGTCCTGCAAATTCTCAGTTATACTTCACCAGCAGCTAGAACTATGATTATCTAGGGATGAACATTTCTTTTATGTAATAACCAAAATGGGTCTAAGTTCACTAAAAGTATCAAAAGTTGTGTATGGTGCTCACTTTAATGCGAAAAGTTTTTTTTGAATTATTTAAGTGCTACTTTTTAAATAAATAAATGATAATTTAAGTGCCAACTTCAATTCAAATTACTGGAAATCTGACGTTGTTATATTTTATTAATTTCTCAATCCTATGTGACTCGCTGGTGTGCTTAGTCAGCATATAACTCCTAATGATATTGTCCGAAAGTTGTAAATAGTGATCATTTAAGTGCCTAATTTTATTAAAGTGATCATTTGAGTGCCAAATTTTATTTAAAGTAATCGCTTCAATGCCAAGCATGCCACTTGGAAATGCCATGTGGATTGGATTTTTTAAAAATTTTGCCAAGTCATATTATAATTTTAACTATAAATACACATAATCAATTTGGTTAGACTTTCTTGTTGTTAGCACTAAAGAGATCATTTTTCCTCCGATTTAACGCTTAAGTGAGCCGATGAAAACTTTTGGCACTAAAGTAAGTACTATACACAACTTTTGATACTTTCAGTGTGCTTATCCCGCCAAAATGTTCCACATGAAACTCAGACAAAGAAGAGAAGAGCAAGAACTAATTTTTTATTATGATATCTGGAGTTTAAGCCAATCATGGATCACCTGAATCCTGAGATAGTTATTTTCCGAATTAAGGGCTTTGAAAACCACGGAAAGGTGAATATCAACCATGTCGGAGCTTCCTTGCATGAATGCATCTATTAAAGGAACTGAATTGGCTCCCATCAACCAACCAAAGACACCCCATTTGGCCACTGACTTGGCCTCATACTTCTCCTCGACCTTCGCTGATCCGGTTCCCACGGATATCACCAGAAACCGGCCAAATTCCGATGCATTTATGGAGTTGAAAGCAGGTGATTTCCTAGTGATCTCTCTTGTCACTTCGCTGATGGCAATCAGAGTCTAATTGGAAGGAAAACAGCAGACATGTCAAGAAGACAAATGTGTTGAGACGAAGTTAAAAAGCTCAGGTTTGAGGACATTCAGCGCACCGGATTATTAGCCGCCATACCACCATCGATGAGATTGTAGTCCCTCAGTGCACCTGTGGAGTCTGAGGTTTGAAAGAAGTGCGCGGGCAAGTAAGTCGGCGCCGCTGAGCTACCGATGCAGATATCAGAAAGTAGAGCATTGAGTCTTGTCTTCCTTTTCTCCTGAACACTCAAAAGCAGTGTCAATTGCTTTTCGATCTATGATAAAGGTTCACTTTTCACATAATTATTGCAGAAGAAAATGGAAGTAGACCTCAAAGCTGGAGAAGATAATAGGCTGAAGCTGCTTAATATCGAAGGTCGGAATAACAACATTGGTCAAAGTCTGATGTAGCCGAAGATTTCCAAGCTTTGCCCTCAGAAGGCTGTGGAGATACTTGCCGTCATATTTTGGCCCAAACACAAGCTTGGCCGATTGTGTAATGGAGGAAAACAAGCAGCTATTTCAGAAATGAAATGCAACAGAAAAATAGGACGGTTAGGAATGTTCACTGAAGAGAAAATGGAACTAGATTGCGGTTTTGAGGTTAAAAGAAAAAAAAGATGATCTCCGACAGCGCCTGCACCTTTTTTGTGGGAATATTTTGGGGCCATTGTCAAAATAAAAGGATTTGATGCCATTGGCGGCAAACAGGGGACGGTTTTTCTCGTTTGGCGCCGTCAGCATGGTCGTCAGAAGTGCGCCAGTGCTTGTTCCTGCTATGACGTCGAAGTAATCCGCAATCCTTGCATCCTCACCGTCCAATTTCTGCATCATAGAAAGAGAAAACGCTGACCAAAATGAAGAGGAAACTTCAATTTTGTCAAATAAGAGCCTGCGGTGCTGTGTCAGGAAGTGTAATAGAAACAATTTCCTTCTTATCTTTTTTCAATATGATCCTCAATTTGCCACTTTGGAAATTGCAATAAACCAATTACAAGTCCAAGTTTCATACAAAACATTCCTTATAAGTAATAAAAACTGTCATGCCATGTGCAATATGACCTGTAACTCAGATTCCAGGAAAGCTAGGATGACTCCTGGAACCACTCCCCTTATGCCGCCTCCGTCGATGCTGAGGATAGTAATAAGGTTACCGTAAGTAGGAGGTTTCAGGGTCAATTTTGCGTATTCCATTTCAGTGAAAAATATTCTGGGTTTGAAGAAAGAAGGCTAATCCTAGCAGCAACGTGCGAACGTTGCTTTCTTTTTCCAAGCCTTTGCTTGAGCCTTGGATTGGATCTCCTGTCAACTTTATATACACTGATGATGCGACAGTTATTAAGGTCCTAAAGAAAGTGTGGTCTTCCTGAAGCTTGAGAAACATTGTCATGGGACCAAACGATTATCCAATTGGGTTCATGCTTTTTGTTTTTCTTCCTCCTGCTGAATTTGTATGAAGCTGGAGAGCACAACTCATCATTTGAAGCTTGAAAAAAACATAAAACCATTTTCATTTGAGGAAGTAGTGCCCTGTGGGTTCGCCAAAAGCGAAAGTTACTGCTTTGGGAGAAGGATCTTCTTGAGGACTGTTCCTTTTTTTAGGCAGAAAATTAGGAGAATGTTAGGTAAGGAAAAATTAGGTGAAGTGTTCATCATAGCATGTGGTTTGCAAATCGTGCAGTTCTTTGATTATGAACGGTGCTCATGCCGCACTATTGAGCAGAGTGCTTTGTTTGCATCCCGGGTTTTCTTAAATATCATAATCACCGGCGCATGCTTTCAATCCACTCTGCAATTGGTGGTACCTCCAAGTCCAATACACATGAACCCGGCTTATTGCCGGTCCCTGCTGTCGATCCACTGCGCAAGTGGTGGTACCTCCAAGTCCAATGCGCATGTACCTTCATTATCGCCAGTCCATGCGTCCAATCCAAGCGGACTTTCCCGATCACCATTCAGGCTGAAGCTGACGCTCTTAGAGATGGCCTAGGAGTTGCCTTTGATTGCAGTATCCAGAACTTAGAAATTGAATATGACTTGAATCTGGTTTTGGACAATGCAGAACGTTACTGAGAGATCTGGACAGTACTGAGAGATCTGGACAGTGGAGCAATCAGCGCGTGCTGCGACACAGTATTAATCTGATCGCCAGAACCAAAAACGAGGTCCATTAGTATGTTCTTGGATACCCGCCTTTTGAAAGTACGGATGCAAAAGGTCCATTCAACTTCATCGAGGTTACATTCTTTACCTTCTGTTGTTGTTCAACAGGAAAACCCTTTTTTATTGATCAAGGTACAAAAGATCGGCACACAAAATTCGAAACAAAAGAAGCAGCAGGTTTTTATTGTGTCGCTGATACGAGGCACTCGTTCAGAAGTCCACTTACAATCCATCATATCATTTTGTAACTTGATTGGCAAAACGTTATTATACACCTAATGATACTAGCCCTGTAATGTAGCCTGTGGTTTTTCCATTACATGATGAACTTTACCGTTTGTGTCCCGGCGGCGATGGGATACCTCAGACGGTGGGTCCAAATCAGCAAGGGCGGGAGACGTATGCGCCAACAAATTACTTGGTATTTTCATTAAATTCAATATTAGCAAAGGTCAATGTATAATATTAGAATATTTTTCTGGTATAGTCGAAATATATATCTATTAGCTGGTGGCAAATCATTGGAATTTTTATTAAGTTCAACGAGTATTTAATTTGATCAACGTGACAACATAAATCGGTTAATGTTGATAAAAAAATCATTTTGCCACTGTTTTCTTCAAATATAAAGTAAATTTCTATATTAATTATCTAATTTTAGGGTGTTCAAATTAGTCTATGCCAATTTGTGACTGGTAACGTGTTGAAATGATTATTAATTTTAATAAGATAAAAATAATTATGCATGGAGATGATTAGCACCCGTAAATTGAAGTTCACGAAGAGTCAAATTTGTGAAGAAGATGTTTGCTACGACAACACTACTTGAAAAGGAAGTAATTTGCTTAATTAGTTCGAGGGAATAGAGATGGCAAGATGGTCCATTAACTCGTTTTCCACTCAATTTTGCTAGATTGCGTTCAAAATAAGGCACTTCCATTTTGTAAATGAGTAAAAAACAATGACTAGTTAAAAGCGGGAGTAAATAAATTTTAATCGGACCCATCTTTCTTGCTCCCTCACTCTCGCCCTTCACCCTCTCCGTCCCTCTTTCAATTTGGTGTCCATCGATACCCTGAAGGCTACGCCTAGACAAGCGCACAACATCCAATAATCAAAAAACGGTATGTTGTTCCGATACTTAACACTACACAACCTCTATTCTAAGCCCAAACGTAGACGTAGTCTCTTTGTATCTTCAATCACCACTTACCAGTTACCATACTCCACTTCTTCTCTTCCTCATCTGTCACATTTCAATGCCTGCAAACATGTTTTCTCTTCCCAAGACCGCCTTTCATGGCAATCAAATCGATCCCTGCATTATTGACGACCCCTCCGTCATACCACTTACCATAATCCACTTCTTCTCTTCCTCATCTGTCACATTTCAATGCCTGCAAACATGTTTTCCCTTCCCAAGACCGCCTTCCATGGCAATCAAATCGATCCTTGCATTATCGACGACCCCTCCGTCATATGATAGTAGTCTGCAATCCGCCTTCCATGGCAATCAAATCGATCCTTGCATTATCGACGACCCCTCCGTTCTCTCTCTCTCTCTCTCTCTCTCTCTCTCTCTCTCTCTCTCTCTCTCTCTCTCTCTCTCTCTCTCTCTCTCTCTCTCTCTCTCTCTCTCTCTCTCTCTCTCTCTCTCTCTCTCTCTCTCTCTCTCTCTCTCTCTCAAGAAAGTCTCCAGCCATTACCTCCGTTGTTGGAAATAAATTCCTAAAAATCGAACCGATACTCGAACGATTAAATACCGAAAGCGAAAGCCGAGACGTGCTCGGAAAACCTGTAACACGAAGTCGGGCACACCTTGATTGCTACAGATTAAGTACAGTCGCAGTTTCAGAGGAATCTGTTCCGTTCGAGAGGGAGTGTACTACTTCAAAAAGGGGGAAATATGGAGAAGCGTATTTCTCTCTAAAAAAAACCTTCAGGTAATGTTATCCCTTTTTTAAATTTATATATTACAGTTATTTCCACTTAGAAAATAATTTCCCTCTCCTCTTATGGGCCCTTCACATACGGGCTGGATTTTGGTCCAACAGATAACTTGGCCCATCAAATAAAAAACCAGTAAATGGCAAAAATATCTGGTGTGTGAAGTCGGTAAAATTGGGCTATAAATATGCTCTAGTGTTCAGATCTTTGATGTCAGACCAAGAAAAGCTCGTCCACTTTACAGTTATAACGTATAAACTAAATAAAAATTTCATTTCCTTGTCCCTTTGTTCCTTTTCCCAGTAAATTCCACGCCCACTCGCGCATCATCACCAAAATCTTGCGCGTTATTATCTCAGTCGGTTGGTATTGGCACGTTTGTCCCATCAACCCACTACTATAATCGCCCACCTCACCCTTGATACATATTCCTACTTTCGATGAAATAACTATGACCATTGAAGCATTAAAATGACTACTTTCTTGATGGTCCAAGATTTATAAATGTCATGGAAAAAGGATATGCTATCTACAACAAGATACTAGCAACTTGGCTGAGCAATTGCAAAATGATGCAAGGGCTCTATATGTCATCCAACAAGCAATCTCATAAAAATCGATGTGATCGAGAATCATTGGGGCAAAAACCACAAAAAAAGGCACGGGACATACTACAACACTTGGTCCAAGGCATAACAAAGATATGGAATTCAAAAATGCTGAAATGAAAGATTATGAGACTGCCCAACAACATTGTGGAGAATTGAAAGAGCTAGTAAATCATACAAGGGCCTATAGAGATTATATCAATGATTAAAGGGTATTAGTAAAATTACTTGTAACTGATGGTTTTATAAGTGATGGGCTTAAGGCCCGTCCGCCCATGTTGGGCCTAAAAGCCTGGCCCACAGGAATATGGCCCGTGGATGGAGGGACGTATAAAAGGGAGGAGAGAGAGGGAGAACGCACCTCTTGGAATCAATGTACGTACGTCTCCCTCTCTCCCTAACACTCTCCCTCCAAGAAAAAGAAGACAAGCGCAAATGGCGACACCGTCTTCCCTTCAAGGCGAATTGACATCATCGGATCATAATTTCTTCCTCAATCTTCAGCGTCGGTGTTTAATCTATGGCTAACAAGGTACGGTCGAATCCATGGTGTACTTTAGGATCGATGATACGTGATTTTCCCAGGTTTGTCTTTCGCATTCGTTTTAGAGGTTCGATTTAGTGTCGAATCCGGTTTTCGAGGATCCGTTATTCCCAACATTGGTATCAGAGCCCTAATTCACGTTTTTCCCGACTTGTTTGATGTTTTTTGATTGATTTTTCGCCAAAGTAATTCGGCCGTACGGATCGAGGCAAGAAATCCCGACACCCGCCGGCTGTTCGTCCATTTTTTCGAGTTTCTGTGATTCGAAATTGATTTCTGAAAGCATAGGGTGAAATGGCTCGTCGAGACGAGTCCGGCGACATGTCGTGCGCCGCCGGGCGACGCCGCACGCGCCCACACGCGTGACCAGAAGGCGCTGCGCGTGGGCGCAATGCGCCCGGAAACGCTGGCTCGCCCAGTGTGTGCGGCGCACGCGTCGGTTGGCGAACTGGCACGTGCGCGCCGCCGGCCAACGAACCGGCACGCGCCGGTCGATGGACCGATGCGTGCTGACGTCACCCAACGGTCGGTAACCACTGGGATGACGTCATCGATGATGTCAGCGCCGACGACGGTTGGCCAAGCGGTCACCGGCCGGCAACCCGACCCGACCTAAACCGCGGACGCTTGGCACGTGCGCGGCACGTGCCGGCTGACGTCTGCATGACGTCAACCAGCGCACGCGCACGGCACGTGCGGTCGGTTCGTTCGACCGGCCGACCGGTCCGACCAGCCCGACCGGTCCAACCGGTCCGACCCACCGACCGTTGACCGACGACCGTTGACCAGCCGTTGACCATTGACCGTTGACTCAAAAAAAAATTCGTTTCTTTTTCATTTATGCCTATGTGGGTTATATGTAATCCATTATTTATTCTGCATTTTTTGCATGAATTTTGGAAAATTATGTATTTTCCCTTATGTAAATTATGGATTATGAGTAATCCATTTTTAGTTCTACATTTGTTGCATGAACTATAATGTGTTATGCACGGATACCTGCAATCCCGAGAACGGACGAGGGAAATGCAAGACTTAAAAGGCTGATGTCAGATTTAGCTAATTATCGGTGGCATGACGGTGATTTAATATCACATGTGGTCATGATCAATCAGATGATACAGGAAATCATCTGGAATGGTTATCTTATGCCGGATTTTGAGAAGGTGCCGGCTTTGATGAACACTCTTCTACTTGAATGGCAAGCAGTGTTAGGTCGGCTATGGGAGGTCAACGTGGTCCCGGGTTATAGGATGCTAGTAGAAGCTTTTGTAAAAGAGTACTATAGGATTGAGTTAACCAAAACTTCAACCTTTAGATTGAGCGCCACATGGCGCAGAGCGAAGGCGCCTTGGAGGCGACATGAAAGCTCTCCAAAAGTTTTTCCATGGTTGGCAAATGTGCATTCAAATTTCTCAGATATTTTGGTGATAGATTAGAATGGACATTCCCTATTTATTTCTTAGATTAATTATGAGATGTTTTGTGGGTGTAAATATCTCTTTCCATGTTGATATTTTTCCCTGTATATATTGCTTAGTGTAATGTATAATTGTATTATGTGAAAGCATTGTTATTCTATTAGATGTTAGATATTATTTGCTTTCTGTTATTGTTAACTGATGTGGGTAGTTGATAGAAGTTTTTGTAACTTCATAGAATTAGTTTTTCATAAGACAATTATATTAATGATAGTTTTAAGTTAGGATTTTTGGAGGATGATTGGAAATATAGTGACCTTTTGATTCTGAAGCCTTACTTGAAATTATTCATTAATATGATGGGTCTGTGCAAATAGGGATGCATAAATGATAGGCATTAATTATTCATGCATGTATGTCTGATGTGTTCAGATCGATGTTTTCAGCAATTAAGAACGTAATTGCTGATATGAACGGCAACAATTGTGAAATATTGAATATGAAGATTCAATATGTGCTGGAAAAGCAAGAAGCACTAAAAGCTCTTAACCATATTATGGAAGATCTTGAGGACGCCGTGCGCCACCTTGAGCTAGTAGAGGACTGCCTATCAGTATTTGAGCCGAAAATAGACATTTGCAATGCTGGTTCTAGCTCAGAAAGAGCTTTGAGCTCTAAGCGCAAACATATTGATTCGTTCAATATGTGGAAATGCAAAGGATCAAGTCCTTATTGCAAGAAATCAAGAGTTAACCAACACAAGAGAGGAAAACGTCCTCAAGAGAAAAAAATGTCAAGGGTGAGGTGTTACAATTGTGACAAGAAATGTCACTATACTCGCAACTGTTGTGAGCCGAAAAAGGTCAACACTTCTTGTACATTTGATAACTTTGCTTATGTGTCAAGTTCTGAATTATTGGCTAAATCCAATCCTTTGTGGACTATAGATTCATGAGCGACAGACCATGTAAGGAAGGATAGAGGATCCTTCGTGGAATTCCGACGAGTACCAACTGGAACTAAGTGGATCTATGTGGGATATAACTCCAGAGATGAAGTTAAAGGGATTGGCACCTGCCAATTAAACATGCGTGGTGGACGCACATTGTTTCTACATGATGTTCTATATCCCCCAGAGATTCGTCGAAATTTAGTGTCTATTTTAGTGTTGGTCAAGCTTGGTTTAATATGAACTTCTATAATAGAGGTGTAGATTTGTATTTGGATACAAACTACTATGATTGTGGTCACTTTCTAGATAATTTTATTGTACTAAATGTTGACTGTGGTGATGTCAATATTTGTTATTCCCTTATTTCACGTCTTCTACTTCATATGATAATGATGTAATTATGTGGCATGCTAGACTTGGTCATATTGGCCAACGACATATGAATAGACTAGCCAAAGAGGGCTTGTTGGGTAACATTGAAAAATTCGATTTGCCCAGATATGAGCATTGCCTAGTAGGGAAAACGACAAGGAAACCATTTGGAAAAGGTAAAAGAGCTGAATTTCCTCTGCATTTAATCCATTCTGATGTATGTGGTTCAATGAATGTGAGAGGAAGGCAATGGACTGTTTATTTCATCACTTTTATAGATGATGATACTCGATTCGAATATGTCTATTTGATTTCTCATAAATCTGAAGCAATAAGTTGTTTCAAAAGGTTTATGAACTTGGTTGAAAATCAATTAGACAAGAAAATAAAAGCATTGAGATCTGATCGAGGTCGAGAATATTTATCTGATGAGTTCAGAAAATTATGTGATGAAAAAGGAATAGAAAAACAGTTGTCTATTCCATATACTCCTCGACAAAATGGTGTTGTGAAGAGAAGAAACAGAACCCTACTGGAAACGGTTAGGTCCATGATGGCGCATACTAACTTACCTATTACTTTTTGGAGTGATGCGTTGTTAACTTCTGCCTATATACTTAACCGGGTGTCTTCGAAATCAGTTATTTCCACTCCATATGAGTTATGAACAGGTAGAAAACCGGACTTAAGTTTTCTTAAGTCATGGGGTTGTGCTGCCTATACTCATGAATCCTCTCACAGGTTTGGGAAATTGGGTCCCAAAGGAAAGAATAGTATTTTAATGAGATACTCCGAACACTCGAAAGGGTATGTGTTTATCGGTGAGCAGGAAAGTGGGAGTATAACTGAATTTGAATCATTGGATATCACATTCTTAGTTGATGAATTTCCTAAGAAGGGCGAAATAGGGGAAGATTACTCCCTATTTGAAACATTGGATCAAGATAATGATATTAGTGGAGTTCGTCCAAGTAGGAGTGATATGAGAAGTGATGAATTGAATTCAACTCATTCTCAATTGCAACCACATGATGAGACGACATCATCATTATCTAATCCTAGTGAGAGCATAATGGGAAATGATGTGCTAAGTGTACAATCTCCCATACGGTGAACGAGTAGCCAAAGTATTCCCCTTCGACGTTTTGACATTGAAGAGGAAACTTTTTATGATTGCTCCACAAGATAAGGATGAGCCAAGAAATATTAATGATGCTCTGAATTGCCCTAGTAAGGAAAAATGGATTTATGCAATGAAAGAGGAAATAGAGTCAATGAAGTCAAACCAAGCCTGAGAACTGGTTGATCTTCCAAAAGGACACAAAGCTATTGGGAACAAGTGGGTTCTCAAAATAAAGCGAAAGGCTGATGGCTCGATTGAAAGGCATAAGGCTCATCTTGTGGCGAATGGGTATAATCAACGGGAATGAATTGATTATAAAGAAACATTTTCTCTTGTAGTGAGATTTACCTTGATTCGCATTATTCTGGCAATAGTGGTTAATATGGATTTTGAGTTACATCAGATGGATGTAAAGACTGCTTTCCTCAATGGAGAATTAGAGGAAGAAATATATATGGAACAACCTGCTAGTTTCATAGTGAAAGGCCAAGAAGAAAAGGTATGTCGACTTTGGAGGTCTATATATGGCCTTAAGCAGTCGTTAAGACAATGTTATATACGTTTTCATAATGCCATAATGGCATATGACTTTACAATGATAGACGAGGATCATTGTGTATATATCAAAAGATCCAATGATCAATTTGTGATTATATCATTATATGTTGATGATATACTAATTGCCGGAAGCAATATAGAGTTTGTTAATACTGTCAAGAGTTGGTTGTCTTTCAACTTTAAGATGAAGGATATGAGTGAGGTTGCATACTTTCTTGGAGTTAAAATTTCAAGATTACAAACCCATAAACACTCCTATTGCAAAAGGTGAAGGATTGAGCCATAGACTATGTCCAATGACTCCACAAGAGAAGGAACAAATGAAACATGTTCCTTATGCTAGTGCTGTTGGAAGCTTGATGTACGCTATGATGTGTACAAGACCTAACATATGTTTTTGCAGTTGGAATGGTGAGTATACACCAATCCAATCCAGGTCAAGCACATTGGAAAGCCGTTAAAAGAATACTGAGGTATCTAAAGGGGACTGCTGATTATATGCTGAGTTATTAAGGAAATGGTTTGCAACTCAAAGGCTATTCTGATGTTGATTGGGGAGGAGATTTAGATGAAAGAAAATCTACCTTTGGTTTGTTTTCTTACCGAATAATGGCACCATATGTTGGAGCAGTAAGAAACAAACATGTATAGCCTTGTCCACGATAGAAGTTGAGTTCATGGCATTATCAGCAGCAGTATAAGAAGGTGTTTGGCTTAAGAGATTTGTTGGATCATTTAGGTGTTATTGGAAGTGCTACAGATTAATTGTTGGTTAACAGTGATAGCCAAGTAGCAAAAGTGTACACCAAATATCCAAAATATCATGGCAAGACCAAACATATAGATACCAAGTATAATCTTGTCAAAGATTTGGTTGCACGAAAGGATGTGAATTTACAGTACATATCTACGCATAGAATGGTAGCAGATCCTATGACAAAGCCAATACCTAGAGATGTGTTCTATGGCCATATGGAATCTCTAGGATTGCGTAGAGGCTGATGTACTGAATATTATAATTTCCCTAAGTGTTCACAATTTGATGAATTTGTGTTTTCATCATTAATGCCTATGAATCTTTGTTTGATCTTTATACATCTTAATGCTTAGTGCATTACTTTAAGTTGAGAAAGTATGTCGGACAGATATAAGATTAGCCCACTCACACAGGTAATCGCCTCTATTTACTGTGTGATAAATAGAGATGAGACTGTTTTTAAGCTTATTATCTAAGTGATAATCGAGAGCTCAAGCTTGAAATACGTATGTCGCTTTAACTAGGTGTTAAAATGAGGACATAATACTTATTATGTCCGAAAGTAAAATACCCCACATATTTTACTTTATCTGTCTATGATGCCAGATGTGAGTTTTGATGAATTTTGTGAATGAGTAGATACGTGAAATCAAGTTAGACATTGGGTATGTCTGAACTGTCATCTGTACGGTATTGAAGGTGTAGACATACGCTTCATGGGAAATGAGTTAATACCGTAATACGTATTTCATACTACATATGCATGAGACGACCAATAAGAGTGGCAAAAGTTTGATCTCAACTTTTATGCCGTGTGAGGCTCTTGAGGAAAAGAGTTCCTCAATTTTTAGTCCCCTCATGACTCTTACTTATTCTCAAGATTTCTATTTAGTGTTTGCTATCTTAGGATGTTGCCAATGGTCATGACTTTGATTCGATCTAATGGGACATTTCTAGAAAAGCAAGCTGAACCAAAATTGAGAATTTGAAAGAAAGAGGAAAATCGATTTTAGAGAATCACATTGTAGTTTTTGTATTCACCGGTTAACCAATTATGATTGTCTTTGGGATGATCATAATTGTGAATACAATATAAATATTATTGTTTAAAAGAGATTAAGAGAGATATAAATGTGATCGATCGATCTAGGGTACTGCATACTAAATCTACTCAGGATGTGATGCCCATTATGAGCTGCTATATATTCCTAACAGATGTATGACAACGAGCTCTCAAAGTATGCTGATCGCATGGATTATTCACTGGTATGAATGTTGAAGATAGGTAAAGAGAATTCTGTTCGGCCCACCATGTGCGAGTGGGAGATGATGGTTTTATAAGAGATGGGCTTAAGGCCCGTCCGCCCATGTTGGGCCTAAAAGCCCAGCCCACAGGAATAGGGCCCGTGGATGGAGGGACGTATAAAAGGGAGGAGAGAGGGGGAGAACGCACCTCTTGGAATCAATGTACGTACGTCTCCTTCTCTTTCAAACGCTCTCCCTCTCTCCCTCCAAGAAAAAGAAGACAAGCGCAAATGGCGACACCATCTTCCCTTCAAGGCAAATTGACATCATCGGATCAGAATTTCTTCCTCGATCTTCAGCGTCAATGTTTAATCTGTGCCTAACAAGGTACGCTCGAAACCGTGGTATGCTTTAGGATCGGTGATACGTGATTTTCCCGGGTTTGTCTTCCGCATTTGTTTTAGGGGTTCGATTTAGTGTCGAATCCAGTTTTCGGGGATCCGTTATTCCCAACAGTAACACTTACCTTAAAATAAAAACCTATTTTCTAGGGGTGAGCATTGGTCTTAGTCCAACTTAAGAACTGGACCGGACTAGAGTGGCCAATTTTGGGAATTCTGTGGGAATTCTGTGGGAATTGATCGGATTTCCAATTCCCAATATTTGGAACAAACAATAATCAATTTGGTTCCTGGTTCCTGGTTCCTTTTACGGAACCGGACTGAATCGGTGTGCCTTATTTTATTTATCTAATTATTTTCACTTCTAGAACTAAAGTTGCATTGAGGGCTGAGGCAATATGCGTTGTAAATACTCAAATCTAAAGCCAAACTCCAAAATCAAGATCGAAACTTGAAATAAACTAAATAATTGTGATTTTTTCATGATCGGATAAGGAACTCATCGTAAGTTTTCACATTAAGTAGGAAATCCATTTATACTTCACAAAACGGTAAGTCTTAGATTATCAAATTCCAACATAAGAAATCTGATTGTCTACAAAAAGAATTAATATACTCTAATTAAGAATGAATTATAACTTTCTAAAAAAAAAGAAACTACGGTTCTTGGGTGGACAGAGTCGATTCCTGGTCACACAAACAAGGAACCCACCATGTTCGGTCCAATTCCCAATTTCAAAGTGAAAATCGAACCACTCTAAAACTAATCATCACTACTATTGTCACCTTAATAAAAGAATTTAAATATTCAAAAATATTATCAGTGAAGTTGGGCTAAAATGAAGCAAGGAAAAATATTAAAAATTGATTCATTCCCAAGCTTTCTAGAATAGTCTCCGGTAAACTCTTTCATCCTAATATGTTAGAAAACCTTCAACTTTAGCTTTTGTTCCAATTTACCTTTTGTCTCATAAAAACCTCTAACTTTAGGTCTAGTCCCATTTTATCCTAAACTTTTTTTGTCCTATAAAAAAAACCCCAGCTTTACCATCTAATCCCACTTTTACTCAAAAAAATTTGCAGTCTTATAAAAAAACCACAAATTTTTACTTGAGTTAAACATTGACTCTTCATCCAAAATTTCTCGTTGAAAACCCAGAAATAGAAAACTCCCAAGCACAAGTTGTTTGAGTGTCTCAAGTGGAAGCTTTCTAAGACATGCAACATTCCTAGGCATGAGAGATGGATGAGTGCAAAATCACTAAGGCCAATTTTGATATAGGGTTAATAGATAACAAATTTGGGGCTCAAGTAAAAGTTGGTGATATTTCATGAGATAAAAAAAATTGAAGTGAAATTGAAACTAGAACTAAAGCTGGGATTTTTTTTAGACAAAAAAAATTAGGGTAGAATTGGCGCTGAACCTAAAGTTGAGAGTTTTTTATGAGATAAAAAAAAAAGTTTATACTGTGCGGAGGTTCCCTGGGTACCAAAAAAAAAAAGTTTATAGTAAAATTGAGACTGAACCCATAATTGGAGGTTTTTTATGGGACAAAAAAAAGTTTATGGTAAAAGTGGAATATTATCTAAAGTTGGAGGTCTTTTATAAGATAAAATGTAGAATTAGGACAATAACTTAAGTTGAATGTTTTTTTATAGTATTACGCCCACTCTTTCTTTAGTAGTGGTACGTAAATGGCTGAAGTTATTTGGGCAGTAGACATTGCAAGGAGAAGGAAAACTCTTCAGCTTGCAGAGATACTGGGCAGCTATAGTCAGTGAAGTTGTGCTATAAATATGCTCTAGTGTCTAGGTCTTTGATGTACAAACCAACTAAGAAAATCCCATCGACTCTACACTCGTAACACAAATATTACTTAACAAAAATTTCCTTTCCTCGTCTTAGTCTTGTTCTTTTGTATAATAAAGCCCACAAACATACACTTGCACATTAATGTAAAAAATTAACAGTACCCACAAGCCTTGGTTGAATTGCCACGTCATTGTCGTCGACATCGAGTGGCAATTGAACTTCAAGCCTAGCATTGTCCACCCGATTGCGACCATGCAATGTGCGTCAGATACAATTGCCTCGTTTTTCAGCTCCTCCATATCAGATACATCCTTGTGTCTCATCAAGCTCAACTATGCATTCTTGGTTATTGGCATTAAGGATGATGTGATGAAACTGAGTGACAACTACTAATTTGCCATCTTTGAATGGTTGACCTCCAAGTGCTCCTTCGCACAGAGGCCGAGAAGCCCAAGGAGATCACAATGAGCCAGTGAGATGACACCTTCAAGCTTCAAATGGTTTTGCAAGCGTGGTCAATGAAGGCGCTCTTGATTGTTGGTGTGCTAATGCTAAGAACTAAATGATTATACCAGTTGCCCCGTTTCGCTCATTAAAATTAATAGAATTGGAGCCAAATTGGGTGGACACGGATTGGGTCCAAGTATGAATTGTTAAAATTGTATTTTATAAAATGGGTCAACATGGGTTAAATGGATCACTTTGGGTCGGATCCATTTCAACCACCTAAACCCAACTGATCCACCATTTTGATAGATTGACAAGGGAATAAGAATCCCAAAGGAAATGGAAAAAAAAAACATTCTATATGAACTATTTCAACCAAAAAAAAAAAAAAAGAATTCACTTATGTCATATTGTTCAAAGGATTGGCGTACATGATGGACTCATGTTGTATGGATACTTGAATTTTCATCAATAGGTCCAATAGGATAAAAAACTCAAGAATTAGGATTTTTGATCGCAATAAGGCTCCTTTCTTGGCTAGAAAGAGTCTTCTAGTTGTCTTTTATGTATCATTCCATTTCTTGTGTACTTAGATATCATTTTCTAAATAAGTCAAAAATTGACTTTTAGGTCAACTTTCTAGTCAAACCTAAAAAGTTAATTTTGGTCAACATCTCATAAAATTTGAAAAAATCATAAAAAGTCATCAATTATATCTTCGTAGGCATACTTAAACTTTCAATTCTCATTTTTTTTTTTATAAAAACAATCAATAGTTAAGCTTTCGGTCAAATTATTGACCATCAATTGAAGTATTCCACCTCCTTTGGTTTGATTCCTTTTTTAGACATTTGATTCAGAGACCATGGCAATTCAAAATTTTAAGACTAATTCCAATATTTCAAGCTTGAAATATTCGTTTAAGCACAATTTAGGAATATCGTTAGCCTTTCACATAAAATCAAGGATTACATTTCAACCCCATTAGGCCAAGCAAAATCAATTTGCACATAATTAGGAATAAACATAAAATGATACACCGAGAAGGATGGGATTGGGTCGGGTCTATGATGCCCAAAACATCACGCACAACACATGTCTTATCCAGTTATTACTCTTTAATTATTATGAGCATGCAGAAGCACGTTAAAGCATTCACAATATCCCATATAAAAACAATCACATTCATTTAATAAAATACATACGCGTCTTCTTCATTTTAACATTGTTATTGTAATGCATCATCCAAACAAAATACAAAAGTCTATTTGTACAAAATTCAAGCTATTTGCTACGGGTTGACAACTTCGCCCATTGTCTTGTCACAGTCCCATAAAGACTCCATAACTGTCCAACTAGTTCACCATCGATGTTCATGTACCAAGCAACAAATCAATGGGAAATCCACTCTAAAAGTCTTACATTGACCCATACAGTTGTAAAAAAAATACTTACTCTATACTACTGGTGATCCAAGCATAAAAACATCTTCATAAACATAATCAAAATGCATGGGAGCTCCAAAAAGTAGTAGTGGTGGGAGATCCATCCTACATATCTAAAAATTAAAAGAGTGGTTGAGGCTCGGTAAATGAAATCCTTGAATCTAAGGTAGGAGATCCACCTATCACTCAACCTAGTATCAATAGCAATTGTGAGTTCAAGGGAATGTAAATAAACATCTATGATGAGTGTAGAAGGAAAAGCACTATCTTTCCTATTATGACATGTCAATGCAACGAAAACAGTGCATTAGATCAATTATGCATGTGCTAGGGAATGGCATATTATAAATGACAAATTCCTCATAACATCTTATCGATTTACACATGAGTTCATATTAATTACTGGCCAAGACCATCTCAATTCACGAGACATTTTAACCAATGAGGTATCATTACCACTAACTTATGGGGATGGAATCATACAATACCCATTTGCAACACCTCTTAGCCCATCTATTATGGGTATCCTCTACATTAGCGATGATAAATACACTATTGTACATTTAGATAATGTTAGCTATTTTTCAACATTACACTATGGCTACACAAGTCATGTCATGCCATAATTACATGACTCATATCATAATAGGATTTCATGTCATTTCAACCTTATAGAGAACAATATATAATAGAATATCTAGCTAACTCTACAATCTCATGCACATACTCATACAAGGGAATTTGTTCAATCGCCAACAAGCCATGGCAGTAGTCTTATTCACATGGTATCAAAAACATATGCAATTAATTACAACACAATAAATGCCACATATTTTTCAGTATCTATAATTGCAAATAACAATACGTTAATCCCTTGGCATTTCCCATATACACCATAACAATCGATTAATTAGGTACATTTCAACATTTAAACCTTCTTATTCCTTTTTCCATGCCAACATAATTCAATTAAGAATTTTTACAAGTTCATTAATTCTTTATATGCATTTATCATAGATACTACTACTCTATAATTCAATTAAGCAACTCATACAAATTTTCATTTTTTTAAGCAACCTTTGATTAAGTTCACTTTCATCACAAAGATTAAGGATTATCTTCTATAATTCCAAATTATTAGAATTAGATCATTGCCTTAATAAAATTCTTCATTTTATAATTTTGTCCCTAACTTTCTATTTTCATTCAACTAAGCCATATTAATTAAGTTAAATACTACAGGCTATTCTTTTGTTATAGAAGACATATTTATATTTTATTTACAATATGAGCACACCACATATAACACAAAACTATCAAAACAACCCACTTTTAACCAATAAATACAATTTTCTTTCAATTTTGCATAGTTTGACACATCGCCCAAATTAAGCAATTAGCTCTAAAAGTATCTTAACCATTATCATTAAACAGTCGCCAAAACTTTCAGTTTTTGCAAAATTTGTCTTTCAATTTGGTGAAATTACAAATTGGCCCCTAAAACTTCTAACTCAATTTTTTGAATTTGTTTGATTTCCCTTCATTGATCTTACTTATTAGCCCACTTATTAATACTAAAAGTCATAAAATAACCCTGTTAACAGCCCGCTCTTACTCCTGCAACTTTCAAAATTTTCCCCAACCTTATAAGAAATTTACCAAGATAACCTTTTTATACCAAGTTTTACTAATTTGACATTTTTCCCATATAAGATATAACAAAACCTTTTAATAATCTGCCAAAGACATACTAGGCATGTGGAAAGCTTGTTAATACAAGCCCAACAATCATAATAGCTCAATGTACAATTATTGAGACTTAATCAAACATAAAGTAAAATCTAAACTAAGTGAACAAACAATCAATCAACCAAGCTCAAGAGTCTTAAGTAGATCATTCTAGCTTAGTTCCTAGAGTTTTCATTCACCTTGAGTAAAAGCTTCAACAAACGAAGCCTTTAATCATCTATAAATCAAAATAAATTCTAAAATTAACAAGTCCCACTCTTTGGAAAACAACAAAGCTAATTTGATAAAAAGAAAGGGAATTTTATGAATATACCTTATAAGACACTAAATTGAAAATGAGAGTCTGGACTTTGATTCTATTGAAAGAGAGTGAAATAGGAAAACAATTTGAACTTGAAGAGTGAAGAAAATGGAGTTACACGCCCGAGAGGAAGGGAAAAGGCATTGTCTTCCATGTTTATTCTATATTGAAGAGTTAAGTCACATTTATTAGCTTGGGTTAAAGATAATAATGCTAATTAACTAGAATTAATAGTGTATGTAAGATTACTAGTGTAAAAAATACTATGCCATGCATGAATTCAATTAAGGACATGTGGGAAAAAAACAATGTGAGAATTAAGACATTTTTTTAAGGTAAATTTGTGACAAATACCATGGTTTGGTTGAACAAATGAAGATTTCAGTTATTTTAAGTAGATTCTTTACATTGTGGTAGATAAATAGGGAAAATAGTATTTGTACGAAATTTTGGTAATTTAGAAAGTTATACTGAAATCACTAAAATTATTTTTTAAAAAAAGTGTAGGACAATGTGGACACATTAACTCCATAAAATTTTAATGTTTGAAAAATATTCGATATGTATTTTGGAGCATATCGGTCCAAGTTGACAATTAGTATACTAATTTTATTTTTTTCAATAATTCCCACTAACTTAATATCCTAAATAACATAATCTATGAAAAAAATTTCCAATGTCACAATGTGGACCAAGTTCGACCCAAATGGGACAATTTGGAGGCCTTAAGTCAATTTGCTTTGGGTCAAAGCCCCAGAATTAATCAACGCATGCAGCCCGTCCGTAAGACCCATATCAGCCACCTCTCTCCTACATTTACCAAAATGTGTGACTTAATTATCATTTTAATTCTTGAATTCTCCTGTTATTTTAGGCATGATAAAAACACGAGGACAATTCGATAATGACGGAACGGTACATCTACTTTGCTTCGAGTTGTCAACAATTTGGATTCTCATGTAAATTGGAGGCTGATGAAAGCGAGTGTAATGGAGCTCTTGCTACTTTTCTTGGAAGTCCTCAAGCGGATTCATGCCAATCACGTAGGCGCCTTCTACGCTTGTAGCCTTTTGGATTGTGGCTATGGTTTTTTTTTTTTTTTTAAATCATTGCAAGACAACAATTTTTTTGTGCTAGTAGGAATTATATGGCCTGTGCTAAGTCACTACTGTTTCTTGTATTTTTCTTATGCGTGGGATTTTGCTCTGCCGGAACTCGAGGACGAGCTTGCTGGCTGAAACGTTACACAGGCATTGCATTACTAACCAGATTTCTATTACTTTAGTTCTCCCATACTCCTAGTAAAGTAAAGAAGCTATAGTGTTGAAATCAAATGCTATTTTAGTTAGGGGTTTAGAGTTCTGACCTAAGGTTGGCTTAGTCACGTCATCGAACATGGATTTTAAAGTTTAAAATGTCTCGAATGATAAAAGTGCGTAAGAGATTTTTAAAAAGATGCCTCAAGTGCTGTTGAGCAAGGTTTTAAAACTAGGATCATAATTAGAATATATAGGCAGTAAAATAAAGTAAAGGAATAAGAGAAGTGATGGTTTTATATGAGATGGGCTTAAGGCCCATCCACCCAAGTTGGGCCCAAAAAGCCCGGCCCACGGGAATAGGGCCCGTGGATGGGGGAAGGTATAAAAGGGAGGAGAAAGAGAGAGAGATGACACCTGTTGGAAATCAGAATTAACGTACGTCTTCTCCTCTCCCGCGCTCTCTCTCTCCAAAAGACAAAAGAAGAAACAGTAAGGCATACGGCACTTTCTTCTTCCCTTCAAGGCGTCATCGGATCGAACAGGGCCAGATTTTCTTCCTCCTATCAGCGTCGGTGTCTAATCTGTGGCTTAAAAGGTACGCTCGAATCCGTGGTGTGCTTTAGGATTGGTGATACGTGTTGTTTTCCCGGGCTCGTCTTCCGCATTGATTTAGGGGTTCGATTCAGTGTCGAATCCGGTTTTCGGGGATCTGGTAATCCCAACATTGGTATCATAGCCCTAATTCACATTTTCTCAACCTGTTTGATGTTTTTTGATTGATTTTTCACGAAAGTAATTCGGCCGTACGGATCGGGGCGAGAAATCCCGACACCCGAGCGCTATTCGTCCTTTTTTCTAAGTTTTCGTAAGTCGAAATCAATTTCTGAAGAGACTGGGTGAAAGAGGTCGTCGAGACGAGTTCGGCGACATGTCGTGCGCCAACGGGCGACGCCGCGCGCGGCCGGAAAGCGGCTGCGCGTGGGCGTGGACGCGCGCCGGGTGCGGCCGGCTCGCCCAGCACGTGCGGTACACGCGTCGGTCGGCGAACCGGCACATGCGCGCCGCCAACGGCAAACCGGCACGCGTCGATCAGTGAACCGACGCGTGCTGGCGTCACGCGATGACGTCACCGTGACGTCACCCAACGGTCGGTAACCGCTGGGATGCGTCACCGATGACGTCATCACCGACGACGGTTGGCCGGGCGGTCATTGGCCAGCGACCCGACCCGCAGACGCTTGGCACGTGCGGTTGGTTCGTCCGACCGGGTCCGACCGATCCGACCACCGACGAACTGACCGTTGACCCTCTGACCATTGACCGTTGACCAAAAAAAAAAAGGGAAAAGAATGTGTTTCTTTTTCAATTAAGTCTATGTGGATTATATGTAATCCCTTATTTATTTTGCATTTGTTGCAGGAACAATGCCTCCCCTGAGGTTGCGCACACCTATTCGCGCAGTTACCGATGAACAAAAGGAAAGGCTGTCTAAGTTGATAGCTGAGCTAACTGATCATCGATGGCAGAGTGGTGACTTAATTGATCATGTCCTTGAAGTTAACGAGAAAATTCAAAAGGTCATATGGAATGATCGTCATATGCCACAGTCAGAGATTGTGCGATTTTTCATAAACACTCTTCCACCTGAATGGTAAGATGTGTTGAATCGCATATGGGATGTCAACGGAGCTGCTTCATATAAGAAAAATGTGATGGATTTTGTAAATGAATATTACTGTATTGTTACAAGGGAAAAGATCAAGAAATTGAACAAAAGATGATCATTCCCAGTTCGTGTGCTGATTTGGTGTTAGTTGTATTGGCTGATCTTAGTTAAGTGTGCTTTGTAGACATCTTATGTATTGTTTACTACCTAATTGTTGTTGATATAGCAACCTATATATTGGTTATATTAGTTGAAAGCCTTATTGTTTTATTGGATGTCAATTATCTGTTGCTTTCTGTTATTGCTGGTTGCTGTGGGTAGTTTTTTAGAAGTTTTGGTAGCTTCATAAAATTGATTTTGCATGAGACAATCATATTAATGATCGTTCTAAGTTAGGATTTTTGGAGGATGATTGGAAACGTAGTGATCTTTTGATTCTGAAGCCTTACTTGAAATTATTCATTAATATGATGGGTCTATGTAAAAAGGGATGCATAAATGATAGGCATTAATAATTCGTGCATATTTGTCGATGTGTTCGGATCAATGGCTTGACCACAAAGAGCATAGTTGCCGAGCTGAACAAAGGTGAAAAGCTCAATGGCGACAACTATGAAATTTGGCAAATGAAAATTCAGTATGTGTTGGAAGAGCAAGAAGCACTTGAGGCTCTTAACGACCATGGTAGAACACGAAGAAGGAAACACTTGCCAAAGCCACATAAGAGATAAGGAAGCTTTTGCTGCATGGAAAAGAAAGAACTCTCTTGCTCGCATTACGTTGTTGAGCAGCATGGACAATGACATCATGCGAGAGTTTAGGCGTTTTGACAATGCCAAAGAAATGTGGGAAGCATTGGCGGCAAGATTTGGTCATACTTCGGTGACCGGGACCGAGGCGACTCACTATCGGGTTTGACTCTTATAAGAAACCTCATGAGACCATGAAGCAACATCTTAGAAAGATGTCAAATATGATAAATGAGTTAAAAGATGCTGGCCATGTCTGACGGATGAGCGAGTAAGTGCAAGCGGTGATTCGTTCATTGCCTCAGAGTTGGGAGCATATGAAGGTGCACCTAACCCATAATGATAATATCAAAACTTTCGGGGATGCAATGCGTCATCTTGAGTTGGAAGAGGACCGCCTCTTGGCGGCTAAGCCGGATGCTGAATTCTATCATGCTAGTTCTAGCTCAAATGGAGCTTCGAGCTCCAAGCGCAAGCACCCTAATTGGTTTGATAAAGGGAAAGGCAAGGAAGAAGCAGGTCCTTCAGGGAAGAAACCCAAGTTTAACCAACATAAAAGAGGAAATCGTCCTCGCATGAAGAAGCTTGCAAGGGTGAAATGCTATAACTGTGACAAGAAGGGTCACTATGCTCGTGACTGCCGTGAGCCAAAGAAGGTATGCACCCCTTGTACTTTTCATAACTTTGCTTTTGTGTCGAGTTCTGTGTTCTTAACTGAGTCTAATCCTTTGTGGACTGTGGATTCAGGAGTGACGGACCATGTAGCGAAGGATAGAGGATCTTTCGTGGAATTCCGACGAGTACCTACTAGAACTAAGTAGATCTATGTGGGAAACAATTCCAGAGCTGAAGTGAAAAGAATTGGCACATGCCAACTGAATATGCGTGGTGGACGCACTTTGTTCCTACATGATGTGTTGTATGCTCCGGAGATTCGTCGGAATTTAGTGTCTGTTTTAGTGTTGGTTAAATTAGGTTTTAATATGAACTTCTATAATAGAGGTGTTGATTTGTTTTTAGATACAAAATACTATGGTTATGGTTATTTCCTGGATGGTTTCATTATATTAGATATTGATTATGTTAATGCAAATGTTTGTTATTCCCTTCTCACGTCTCCTAATACATATGATAATGATGTGAATGTGTGGCATGCTAGACTTGGTCATATTGGCCAACAGCGTATGAATAGATTAGTCCCAGAGGGCTTGTTGGGCAACATTGAAAAAGTCGATTTGCCTATATGTAAGTATTGCCTAGAAGGGAAAACGACACGGAAACCATTTGGAAAAGGTAAAAGAGCTGAATTTCCTCTACATTTAATCCATTATGATGTTTGTGGTCCAATGAATGTGAGAGGAAGGCATGGGGCTGTTTATTTCATCACATTTATTGATAATTATACTCGATTAAGATATGTCTATTTAATTTCTCATAAATCTGAAGCAATAAGTTATTTCAAAAGGTTTATGAACCTGATAGAAAATCAATTAGACAAGAAAATAAAAGCATTGAGATCCGATCGAGGTCGAGAATATTTATCTGATGAGTTCAGAAAATTGTGTGATGAAAAAGGAATAGAAAAACAGTTGTCTATTCCATATACTTCTCAACAAAATGGTGTTGCGAAGAGAAGATTCAGAACCCTACTGGAAATGGTTAAGTCCATGATGGCGCATGTTAACTTACCTATCACTTTTTGGAGTGATGCATTGTTAACTGCTGCCTATATACTTAACTGGGTGCCTTTCAAATCAGTTACTTCCACTCCATATGAGTTATGGACAGGTAGAAAATCGAACTTAAGTTTTCTTAAGCCATGGGGTTGTGCTGCCTATACACATGAGTCCTCTCACAAGTTTGGGAAATTGGGTCCCAGAGAAAATAAGAGTATTTTCATAAGATACTCCGAACACTCGAAAGGGTATGTGTTCATAGGTGAGTAGGAAAGTGAGAGTATAACTGAATTTGAATCACGAGATGTCACATTCTTAGAGAATGTGTTTTCTAAGAAGGGCGAAATAGGGGAAGATCACTCCCTATTTGAAACCTTGGATCAAGATAATGATATTAGTGGAGTTCATCCAAGTGGGAGCATAATGGGGAATGATGTGCAAAGTGTACAATCTCCCATACGGCGAACAAGTCGCCAAAGTATTCCCCATCGACGTTTTGACATTGAAGGGAAACTTTTATAGTTGCTCCACAAGATGAGAATGAGTCAAGAAATATCAATGAGGCTCTAAATTGTCTTAGTAAGGAAAAATGGATTCATGCAATGGAAGAGGAAATGGAGTCAATGAAATCAAACCAAGTTTGGGAACTGGTTGATCTTCCAAAAGGACGCAGAGTTATTGGGAACAAGTGGGTTCTCAAAATAAAGCTAAAGGCTGATGGCTCGATAGAAAGGCATAAGGCTCGCCTTGTGGCGAAAGGGTATAATCAACAGGAAGGAATTGATTATGAAGATACATTTTCTCCTGTAGTGAGATTTACCTCGATTCGCATTATTCTGGCAATAGTAGCTAGTATGGATCTTGAGTTACATCAGATGGATGTAAAGACTGCTTTTCTCAATGGAGAATTAAAGGAAGAAATATACATAGAACAACGTGCTGGTTTCATAGTGAAAGGCCAAGAAAAAAATATATGTCGACATTTGAAGTCAATATATGGCCTTAAGCAGTTATCAAGACAATGGTATATACGTTTTCATAATGCCATAATGGCGATATGAGACAGTATTTAAGCTTATTATCTAGGTGATAATCAAGAGCTTAAGCTTAAAATACATATATCGTCTTAACTAAGTGTTAAGATGAGGACATAATTCTTACGATGTCCGAAAGTAAAATACCCCACATATTTTACTTTATCTATCTATGATGCCATATGTGAGTTCTGATGAATTTTGTAAATGAGTAGATACGTGAACTCAAGTTAGACATTGGGTATGTCTGAACTATCATCTACACGGTATTGAAAGGTGTGACATACGCTCCATGGGAAATGAGTTAATACCGTAATACGTATTTCATACTACGTATGTATGAGACGACCAATAAGAGTGGCAAAAAGTTTGATCTCAACTTTTATGACGTGTGAGACTCTTGAGGAAAAGAGTTCCTTAATTTTTAGTTCCCTCATGACTATTACTTATTCTTAAGATTTCTATTTAGTGTTTGCTATCTTAGGGTGTTGCCAAGGGTCATGAGATGATTCGATCTAATGGGGCATTTCTAGAAAAGCAAACTGAACTGAAATTGAGAGTTTAAAGGAAAAAGGAAGATCGAATTTGGAGTATCACATTTTAGTTTTGTGTTCACTGGTCGACCAATTATGACTGTTTTTGTGATAATCATAATTGTGAATACAATATATATATACATACATAGATATATATATAATTATTTAAAAGAAATCAAGAGAGATATAAATGTGATCGATCGATCTAGGGTACTGCATACTAAATCTACTCGGAGTGTGACGCCCATTATGAGCTGCTATATATTCCTAACAGATGTATAGAAACGAGTTCTCAAAATATGCTGGTTGCACGGATTATTCACCGGTATGAATGTTGAAGAGAGGTAAAGAGAATCATGTTCTTACCACCACGCGTATGCAGTGGGAGATGATGGTTTTTATATGAGATGGGCTTAAGGCCCATTCGCCTAAGTTGGGCCCAAAAAGCCCGGTCCACGGGAATAGGGCCCGTGGATGGGAGAAGGTATAAAAGGGAGAAGAGAGAGAGAGAGAGATGACACCTGTTGAAAATCAGAATTAACGTACGTCTTCTCCTCACCCACGCGCTCTCTCTCTCCAAAAGACAAAAGAAGAAACAGTAAAGCATACGGCACTTTCTTCTTCCCTTCAAGGCGTCATCGGATTGAACAGGGCCAGATTTTCTTCCTCCTATTGGCGTCAGTGTCTAATCTGTGGCTTAAAAGGTACGCTCGAATCCGTGGTGTGCTTTAGAATCGGTGATACGTGTTGTTTTCACGGGTTTTGTCTTCCGCATTGATTTAGGGGTTCGATTCAGTGTCGAATCCCGATTTTGGGGATTCGGTAATCCCAACAAGAAGGATTATGGAACAGTACATATCGATGCATGGTAGATTACAACAATTTAATAACCGATGTAGTTGCAATAGATGGTAGAACAAAGAAGTCACGGTGGTGGATCGCACATTAAAGTACCAAATCACCCATTATTGCAAACTCATTTAGTATGGTATAGGGCTTATGATTTTGTTTCCTATTGGTATAGAGTGTTTTGGATGGATGTGATAATTTATGATTAGGAGATGCATAATTTAAAAAAAAAAAAAAAAGGAAAATGATAATTTTGTAGATTTGAATTATTGAGTTAACATACAAAGCGATTTTCGAAAATGGAAATATGTAAGTGGTTATCGGATAAAATACAATATGTTTACAAAAGGTTATTTTTATAATCAATGTAAGGTGGATATAATGGAAAGGGAATTCTCTAAAATTTTATGACATTCCAGATGAAAAATGACATTCAGATGAAAAATATTCTTCCGAGTCCTGTGATCAAGGCGCCCATCCACGACACTCTTTTGCCCCGACCGAAACCAAACACCCGGAACCGCCACCCGACCGAATCCACGATGTCTGAAGACTTTTTTAAAAAAGCAAAAAACAAAAAAAATTTGAATTTTATTACAATTAACAATATTCCTAATAATAAATAAATTGAAAACCAAATTATTCGCATCTTCACCGAGATAATCCCTCCTCTCTATCTCTCTCTCTCTCTCTCCCTCCTCCCGAGTCGCGAATTCTCCTCCCGCCACTCTTCTCTCCTTCTGCAAGAAAACGAAACTTGTCCGTCTTCGTCTCCAATCTCAAATACGCCACCGAAGTCCACCGCCGATCTCGATCCTCGCTTTCTCTCTCTCTCTCTAGAAATCCTCTCCGCCATGCTCCGCCTGTGCTTCTGCCGCACCCGGCGCTGCCTGCGCTTCCCCCGCCCCCGCTCCTCCTCCTCCTCCTCCTCCTCCGCCCCGCCCAAGGACCCGATCGACGAGCCCCTCGATCCCCGGCGCCTCCACAGCGCGCCCCCTCGCCGGCCCCCGCCCGCCCCCTCTCCCCCTTCTTCCCTCCCCCGCCGCCGCCCCTCCCCCGCCGTCCCGCCTCGCCCGCAACTCCGCGCTCGCCCTCTCCGCCACCCTCCTCGCCGCCCTCGCCGCCTCCGCCGCCGCCGGGGACCCCGATCCGTCCCGCGAGCGCAGCCCTAACCCGCTGTACTCGGCGGCCGAGGGCGCGGTCCTCCGATCGGGGGACTCCCTCAGGAGGATTTACCGCCACGTCACCCAGACCGGGGTCGCCGCCGCCGTCCTGTGGCAGTCCCTGAGGTCGGTGCTCTCCTCCGCGAACCACGAGGTCCGAGTGGGATTCGAGCTCCGGGTGGCCGCGCTGCTGGCCGACATTGCGGCCGCGAACGCCGGGAGGAGGGCTGCGATCGTCGGGGCTGGGGGCGGGAAGGTGGTGGATTGGTTGCTGGAGACGGTGGCGACCCCCGGCGTGGGGTTGGGGACGCAGGCTGAGGCTGCGAGGGCGCTCGCTTACTTGATTGCGGATTCGAATGTCTGTGAGGCTGTTCTGGGAAGGCCTCGAGCTGTGCCTAATCTGCTGAGGTTTATTTTTTTGCCATCCTCAGCGGTCCAAGAAGGTGAGTCGCCTTTGTTTGCAGTTGTGAGTATCAATGTTGATGTTATTTTGTGAAAGTCGCTAGACTGATTGAGGAATCAAGTTTCTATTTTGGACAAGGCTGTCTAATGGTAATGTGTAATAATTGAAGACAATGTGCGAATTTGTCAATTGATGCATGTTTATCTGAGGCTTTCTTGTAGAATTCAAATTTTGAACCCTGAATCATATTGCAATACCTATACAATTTTGTGGCATCGTTCAGATTATAGCATTGTAGATCAAATCAGGTTCTTTTTGCCTTCATTCTAGATTTTTGAGCCTTTTGTAGAAGTAAAATTTGGGGATCTAGGCAATCTCAGAGTATCCTTAGCCTGTTCTGCTTCTGCATACCTTTATATACTTTATATTTTCTCGAAATTGGCTAGAAGCAAGATCAGAGGGGCCCTTGAAGTTTTTGCTGAAGGACAACATTGAAGAACTTTTGCTAGTTGTCATTTGCAGGAAACATCTAGTTTGTTGCGGTTTAGTTAATCATTTTTAGATGAATATGTTAATAGGGCGACAGTTGCATTGATGCTTCCACATGCCTTTCTGATCTATAATGTATTATTGCAGCCATCAATCATTGCTTTGAAACCTACAATAATGGTTTCTATCGGTTTCTGTCTTTCATATGTTTTAGATCTTTTTGTCTTTGCAATCTGGCATTTTCTCTTGATCTTCTTGATGCCTTTAATTCATGCTTTGCCATTGATATATCGCATTTTCTGGGAGCAGCACACGAGACGTAGTTCATTCGATATTTCTGATTCTTTGAAAGGTAGGAGCATGCTAGTTGCTGCAGTAATGGACATTGTCACGTCTAACTGTGATGATTTGGATAAGAAATCAGTGAAGTCTACCTTGCCAAAAAATGCGGAAATGAGAGATATTGCTGCCGCCATTGAGGTTATTGAGGAAGGTGCACTGCATATGGATGAGACCAGTGGAAATGAAGATGATGACAATGGTGATAGCAGTATGAAAGGAATTGGGATCAAGATCCTAGAAGGTACTACAGTTTTAGGACTTGCTAGAACTAATGGACCAACAAATGTGGAGCATTTAGATGCTGGCCGTACTGAAGGAGTAGAGCTTGTACCCAAAAAAATGGCACTGCAACGTACTTTTGATAATTCAGTAGCACAAGGCAATTTGTTATCTGCTGTGGTCCCTGGACTTTGGGATGATCTGCATTGTGAACATGTTGCCGTACCTTTTGCTGCATGGGCTTTAGCAAATTGGGCATTGGCATCTGAGGAGAATAGATGCCATATACAAGAGCTGGATCAAGATGGGCATGCTGTCATGACTGCTTTGGGAGCTCCTGAGCGATCTGTCAGATGGCATGGGAGTCTGGTGGCTTGCTTGCTACTGGAGGATCGTAATTTGCCTCTAAATGATTCTGTTCCTGAGTGGAGTTCAAGCCTCCTTTCCACCATATCTCAGGCAAGCAAAAATGAAGACATTCCACTTGCTCTGGTGGCATTATCTGCATTTCTGGTTTCTGTTGAAAGAAGCTCAGAGGCGCAAAGAGTTGTCATGGAGAAAGGGCTCTACCTGTTAAGAGATATTGTTAAGAGGACAGCTAAGCACAAACAAGTACAAGAAGCACTGGCAAAGGCATTGGAGTTGCTTTCTACAGGGGACACTCATTTATCTCTTGAAGAGAGTCAACGATGGTCTGCGATATTGCTTCAGTGGGTATGTGGGAGAAGTTCCTCTGATATAGTACGATCATCAGCGACAAAGGTCCTCTCATGCATTCTTGAAGACTATGGACCATATTCTGTGCCGATTTCGCAAGGCTGGTTAGCTATCTTGCTATCAGAAATTCTGGGTTTCAGCAAAGCATCATCCGTCAAAGGAAATGCTCAACCCAAGAGCGACAAAGTGAAGGTATGGTGATGCTCTTCTTTTTTGTATTCCATTCTGAAGTTACATTGCATTTTTGAGTTTACTGAAATAGTTTGATCTTTCAGGATGATGTATGAGGACATACTTTAAAACCCAATAATTTAAATATATATATTCATACTTCGGTATGCATCTCAGTCATTACTCTGAGGATTTTGATAAATTTATTCATCAACTTCATTACTGTCTGCTCCATTAAACTGCAAAATAGCTGTTGCTGAAGGTGGTCAATTCAGCTGGTGGCTGTTTGTTCTTTTGTTGAGTAATAAATGCACTGAAGAGCAGCAAGGGCTACCACCCTTATAAAAAAATTGATCACAAGGGAAAGATTCAAAATCTCTAGATAAGTATTAAACGACTTCCACTACAGGGCAATGAGTGAGGGTGTTAATCTTCTTGAGCAAAATCCATTCTCTGGAATCTTCATTCTTCTAGCTCTTGGTTGAGATCATTCTTTGCCTACCTGGAATGTGGAGTAATTGTTACAAAACTCTATTATTTTGCAGAATCAAATTGATCAGTCGAATATGCTTTCTGCTGGACAAATTGCTAATCAGTTGGCAGGTGCTGTTGTTGGTTTAGCTGGAAATCAGTTGGAAACGGCTACCCAGTCTCTTGACACACTTCCATTAGCAGATCTCCTGTCTATTGAACCTTTTGTTGGACCATCTAAAGTCCTAAAGAAAGATGGTCGCCCCAGAATTAGTGCTGCAGATTCTGCATTGGCGACCCTCAAAGGGATTAAAGCACTTACTGAATTATGTGCAGAAGATGTCTCCTCTCAGGACAGAGTAACAGAATACGGTGTATTACATTTGTTAAGGCGCTTTCTTCTATGTGATGATTATGAGAAACTTGCCGCTTTTGAAGCATATGATGCATCAAGAGCCACAGAAGTTGCGCAAAGGATCTCAGATGCTCCTGCAGAGTCATCACTTCCAGAAAATAATGGATCTTCTAATGTTCGAGTGCCGCCGACTGGCCACATTCGGAAGCATGCAGCTCGTTTTTTGACCATCCTTTCACTTCTACCAAAAGTCCGGGAGTTCATTGTAAAAGATGATACTTGGTGTAGATGGCTTGAAGATTGTGCCAATGGGAAAATTCCAGGTTGCAATGACCCCAAATTACAGAGCTATGCTAGGGCAACACTATTGAATGTGCTTTGCAATGACCAGGTGGATAGAGACGATTCAAGTGCCTCTGGCAATGCAGGTGGAAGCAGCATATGTCCTCGTTACGATGATATGATATTTCTAATCAATCCTGAACTGCCTCACTGGAAGTGTTTGAAAAGGATAGGTAGAAATGCTGTTCCTGATAGTAACTCATCTGTGGCTGGTCCTAATTCTGAGAATTTTGAGGACTCACCTGGGAAAAGGTCTTCCAATGAGGAGATCTTGTCAAGATCGGGTGATGTATCTCACAACAGCTTAAACTCAGAGCTACCTCCATTAGATGTTGTTTTTGTTCATGGCTTGCGAGGAGGGCCTTACAAGACATGGCGCATAACAGATGACAAAACTTCAACAAAGTCAGGCTTGGTTGAGAGGATTGATCAGGAAGCAGGGAATGAAGGAACGTTCTGGCCAGCTGAATGGCTTTCTACTGATTTCCCTGAAGCACGTCTCTTTACTCTCAAATACAAGGTTTGTGCTAGATAGAAAAATAGTTAATGCTTTCCAGCTTTCCATTTTATAGGGGTACTTTTATTAAGCTTCATCATAGATCTTGCTCTCATTACTAAGAGTTTTGAAGGTCCCTATCAACTTGGAAAATTTCTGCAAGATATAACTTGAAATTTGAATATCATGTGCAGACTAATCTTACCCAGTGGTCTGGAGCTACCCTCCCTCTTCAGGTCTGTTCCCTAACTTACAGCATCTTCATTTTGGTAGGTCTTTTATTTTTCAGTCTCTGAGTGAGGAAGGAACTTTTCCTCATTCGCGAATTGTTCTTTTGTTTTCTTTTTAAATAAGCAAGAAAGGACGAAATAACAAATTTTTTATAAGGTATTAAAGGAAGATTTCTACAATTCTTTCCTTTTTTTTTTTAATGTTAAGTATACTAAGGTTAGTTTACACTATTCGTATTTTAATTGATGTGGCAGACTACAAGTGCAAACAAACGAGTGGGCCATTGATAATACCAGTCGACAATTACATTACTTAGTGTACCAATTTTCTAAACCAGTCTTAATATACCTGATGTATTGTTTCTTTCTATTGGTATATTGGTTCTGGCTGAATATTTAAAGAGGAGTTACAATCATATCCAATACTCAATAAGGAGAAGTCAGCAGTGTGTGGTTTTTCTGTATGCCAAAGCCACAGCACTAATTTTCTATTATGTGCTTTGAAAGAATGGATTGCAAGAGTGCGATGATATTATAAGCTATATTCCAATACCTCAGCTAATTTAATTATGTGTATTATCATATATTTTTCTTTGTCCACTAGGTAGTGTTTGTGAATTTCTTTCTAGCATCTGCAATGTGGCATAATTTATATTTTATTCTGAAGTGTATAATAAAATCAAAGAAAGTAATCTGCTATCAATGTAAAACTATTTTAATCCTGAATCACTCATGGAGTTTGGTGTTCGTCATCATTGTTCAGTTTTTAAATGCTCTTCTTGTTTCTGCATGCATAAATGCTATAAACTGGAGCTAATACAGCATCTGTCTGATTTTCTTGCTTTTATGACCAGGAAGTGAGCTCCATGCTTTTGCGGAAGCTTGTTGCTGCTGGTATAGGGGATCGTCCTGTTGTGTTCATAACTCATAGGTATGTTTTACTCCATTAGCCATTGGCTCTTTTTCCTCATTGACTTGGCATTTATATCTGTTTTTAGAACTCTAACGTGAAATCCCTTTTCTTCCTCCTGATCTTCCACTTGTTTGGGCTGTTTCAGTTTCTGATAGACATGCTTTGTAGTTTCAAATTTTTCATTGTGATGGGAAACTACCATTTTTAGATACTATCATTAAAAGAGTTTTGCACATATGCTGATCAGAAAATGAGGGGCTGGAGAGTTTGTACCTCTGGTATCTATCTGTTCAGATAGATTCAGACAGTGGCTCACTCATTTTCTATAGCAACCACCTCATAGGAGGATCTCTTCGCATAGCCCCATGCACTCAGTTGCATTCCACCACACATGCATCAAAGGGAAAACAAAAACAAGAGAGGGGAAAAACAGTATTTATATTCTTAAAATGTTGATTGATCATACATCATGAAATCTCTCATCTTTTGATTTTTTTTTTTTTTTTTTTGAATTTTTTTTGCAGCATGGGTGGCCTTGTTGTCAAGCAGATGCTTTATAAAGCAATGACAGAAAATCTTGACAGCCTGGTGAAGAATACTGTTGGAGTTGTATGTTTTGCTTTACATCAAACTATGCTTTTGAATCTCAGTTTATTTTGTTTAGCTTCTCTTTCATGTAACTTTGGCTTCCCATTTCACTGAATGTATTTTCTTGTGTCTCTTGATCAGGTGTTCTACAGCTGTCCACACTTTGGAAGCAAACTTGCGGACATGCCTTGGCGAATGGGTCTTGTGCTTCGTCCAGCCCCAACTGTTAGTATATGACGCTTTTAATATTTTCAAGTTGATTGTCTGTTCTTATACTTCTCGGTGCAGTCAGGTCTTTGTACTTTAATTGCCTAGTGGGCTTGTGGCTCCTAATAGCATCTTACTTTTGCTGCGACAGATAGGAGAGCTAAGAAGTGGGTCTCCAAGATTGATAGAGTTAAATGACTTCATCCGTCAGCGAAACAAGAAAGGACTGCTAGATGTGTTGAGTTTCTGTGAGGTCTGTTTTCTGAGTTTGCACATGTAAATGCTTCCTCACGTCTATTCATCTCTTGTATGGTAAGTTGTGCTATTTTGCAGACCAAGGTAACTCCAATTGTAGAAGGTTACGGAGGATGGGCTTTCCGGATGGAAATTGTGCCAATCGAGTCAGCATATCCTGGATTTGGTGAACTTGTTGTAAGTACTGCTTATTGACATTGACCTTAATGCAATTTATGGTGGTTAATAGAGTCTGAAAATATTGGGATTTCTGTGTTTGTGTTAGTGCATGCTCTGCATGGTTTACCTCTTATCAGCTCTGGATCATGTTTGCTTTGTTTGACAACATATGTTGCCCCAATAAATCTGTTCTCATATCTGTTCTCATGAAATCTGGTGGGAGTGTAAAAGTCAATTGTGCAATTCGATAATTATTAGTCTTGCAATGTTGTCACAGGTACTGGACTCAACAGATCATATAAATTCATGCAAACCGGTTAACCACACTGATCCTTCATACACAGAGACATTGGATTTTCTGCGCAAGCTGAAAGCCCAATACACACATAGATGATCAATAGTTAATGAATTTTGGGGGATCTGATGATTTCCGCTGCTTGGATGGAAGCTGATGGTGTACCCAGAAAGTGCAGTTGGCGCCTTTGTACATAACACCAAATTCTTTTGTTCGAGACAATGTTGATCAGCGCCTCCTTGTCTTGCACTTTACAGGACACAATTCCTTTGTCAAGTTCGTCAAAGTTGCTGTACCAAGATATTCTTAACCACCGGGGTTACACTGAAGGGCAACATTAAATGTCTTGATCCCTTTTGTACTCCTTCCATGTTGTACATGTGTTAGTATCAGTAAGTTCTGCTTCCTGTGATGAAAGCAATAGCTGTGGCATTTTCGTGAGAAGCCTCCACGCAGCATGTAATCTTTGTACATTAACATTGTAAGAAGTTAAGGAAAAGGAAAAATCTGATTCTGTTCATACCATGTGATACCGTTTCTGAACATGTGAATGGATTGCAAGGGCCGACAAGTGCAACAATCGAGAACCGTTACCTTGAGCGTAGTTATTCTGAGGTTCTGGTGGTTGTCCATGATGAACGCAAAAGGTTAACTATGATGTCTCAAATTATTGTTCATGAAAAAGAGGTTTTTCAATTAGAAATTATTTCGATTTGGCTCCGTCTGATCCGTCAAAGTCCACGATCTTGAAAAAAATCAGGTTCGTTTTATTTCATTTGACGATGGCATTTTCTGAAATTGGAAGTTGATGCAACATTGTAATTGAAAACTCTGTTCAGAAAGTCCATTAATTAATTCAAACGAAACGCTACAAAAGCAATCGGGCAAGTGCACAGTGTGAGGGCTATTTCATTATTACTGACAATCTATTTGTAAATATTTTGTTGTTGTTACCTTATTTCTTAAACAACATAATAGCTAAAATGAAGAGTTTTCTTCGAGTTGTGAACTTTACTTGTAAAAAGAAATTGAAGCTAAGAAAGCGAGAATGTCGCACCAATACATTATACATCAATCAAATGAAGTTGTGGTTTCTTTGTTTCGCAAAAAAACAAATATTATAAAAAAAATATAAATTTGATAATTTGTATTACTTAAATATATAAAAATATATATTTTCCCTTTCACAAAAATATTTACATGTAAATTAATGTCAATAATAAAATAAATTCATAAATTAATAATTTCAGGCAATGTTAAATATTAATTTTTAAAAAGAGTATTTTTTTTTTACTTAAGATAGAATAAAATAAATAATTCTTTAAAAATTTGATTTTTTTCGTAAAATAAAATCATAAAATTAAGGGAAAAATCCAAATTAAGGCTCGAAATATTTTCATTTTCTCAAATAACAGTTTGAAATTGCCTTTATTTCAAATAAAGGCATTTAAATGTCCATATTAGTTTTAAAGAATGGCCTGAAATATTTATGATCATTTCAAATATGAGTCTAACTTTGCCAGCGTTTGCCAGCCAACAAAACATTCTAGGGAATTAGAGGTATTTTTGTCCAAATACAATTTAACTTAAATTAAATTAGATCATAAATTAATTTTAAAAAAAACACACACACCACCCATTGATGGTGGAGCGGTGACAAAGGTTAGTAGGGTCGTTAATGCCTAGGGAGGGGTGGTGACCCTAGTTGACTAAAGGTGAGGGTTAACAAGTGAGAGAGGTCAATGGTGCTAGGCGAGGGCTGCTAGGCCCATGCAATGGCAGCAACCCCTCCCTAGGGTGAGGGTGGGCAACCCTCGCCCCACCCTCACCCAAATCTATTTGGGAGTGGGTTGTTGCCCTCTCTCGCTTATAATGAGGGCCAGCAGACCCTCACCTCTAGTCGGCTAGGGTTATCGGCCTTCCACTGTTGCTAGTGACACTACCGCTCCATTGGTGCACAAGTGGGAGGGAGCACCTTTTTGCCTTTTTCTTTTTAAAGAAAAATGAAAACAAATGAAATTACCCTTTACATATGGTGAGTTTAGTCCTTATATATATATATATATTGTAGGCTTTTATCTAAAATAAAGTTCGCTTCAAATATTTAGTTGAGAAAATGATAACACTTTGGATTTTTATTTGAAAAAATAAGGGTAATTGACATTTTTATTTGGAATTTTTCTTAAAATTAAAATCATTTATTGAATGAAATTCAATCATCAAAATACGTTATTCATTATAATTACTAAATGAAAGAAAAATCTCTATTTTCTTGAGAAAGGATTTTTCGAAAGCAAATCCGAATTTCCTCCAAACTTTTTGGCCGTTTGGGGGAAATGCCGGGCCGAGGCGCTGCAGTTTTCATCTCCCACCTTCCCCTCCACCGCCGACTCCTCAGCCCTCAGCCCGCCACAATGTCTCTGCGGCCTCCGCCGCCGCCGTACAGACCAGCTCCGCCGCCTCCCGTCTGGCGGTTCTCATTCTCCAGGTCGTGCTCCATCTCGCTTCTTAGCGAGCCGAGGCGAGCGACGCCCAAGCTCTCCCTCACTCCCCGCTGCTCCTCCTCCTCCCCCCCGCCGGGCGTCCCCACCAAGCCGCCGGTGGTGAAGAAGAGGAAGCGGTACCGGAAGCTCTACCCGGGGGAGACCGAGGGCATCACCGAGGAGATGAGGTTCGTCGCCATGAGGCTCCGCAACGTCGGCGGCAAGTACACGCACAAGGTCAAGAGGAGCGGCGGCAGCGGAAGCGATAGCGGCAGCGACGGCGAGGCCGGGGAGGTAGCGAGCGGAGAAGGAGAAGGAGAAGGAGAAGGAGAAGGAGGAGAAGGGGACGTGGGTGGTGGGTTGTCGTCGGATGGGGGCGAGGGTGGGGAGACTTGGGTCCCTAGCTTGGAAGGCTTCGTCAAGTACTTGGTCGATAGCAAGCTGGTTTTCGACACCATCGAGAGGATCGTCGACGAATCGAGTGATGTTGCTTGTGAGTATTTTTTCCCCTTTTCACGCGACAATGCCCCCTTCGTTTAATTGGCTTCTGTGTAGATAATTGCTCTGAGCTGCTTGACGTTGCTGATTGTGGTGGCTTAATAGGCATGTACTTTGTCAGAATTCGGAGTTATCTTGCCCACTCAACTTGAACCAAGTTCAAGTATTGCTTGAGAGATTTCTCCGATTATGCATTGGTTGGAGGTATATTTTGAAAATTCTCATAGGAAAGCCGTTTAGTTGTGGAAGCTCATGCAGCTTACGTGTGAGTTGCAATTATGTATAGTCCTTAATCTGTCGGGACTGTTGTGTCTTCTCATCATAGTTTATACAGCGCTTATCTAGATCTCTGACTGTAGCGAATCATGTCATAAAGCAACATGTGTATTTGCACAATGTATTAAAAACTGTATTCATCTTTATTCAAGCTGTTTCTTTTGATCATTGCTTGACACTGTGGTTTCCTGTACTTGCAGATGCTTACTTCAGGAAAACTGGAATGGAGCGTTCAGAAGGCCTTTCAAAAGACCTAGAATGGTTTTCCCAGCAGAATGTTGCAATCCCCAATCCTAGTGATGCAGGGATTTCGTATTCCAAGTATTTAGAGCAACTTGCAGAAAAGAGTGCCCCTTTGTTCCTGTCTCATTTTTACAACATATACTTCTCCCACATAGCAGGTGGTCAATTGATAGCGAACCAGGTAAGTTTTGGCCTAGCTACTCTGTGCGTGCTTTTAGCTTCCTGCATCTCTGACAAGACTGATATGGCAATGCTTATACATTACGTAGTATGAAACTCTAAATTTGTGATTTTTAATGCTCATAGAATGTTGATATTCCATGTTGTCCTAACAATGAATCATTCTTGGCATGCACATCCCCTCTTTCAATGTTTTTCGAATTTCCTAAATCATAATATTTGGCTTTATAGGTATATGAACATTAGTCCTGAATCAGTTAGGTTCTCTGGAATTAATTCAACTTTGAAAAATGAACCAGCAGAGCTGAGTTTTCAGTATCTCATGAAATTTTACAGAATGATTATTGTCAGTGGGAAATAGATGTGAAGTTGTCAGAGACCAGAAGTCGGCAAATTCTCCAGTCATTCATAAATTGAATTCAGATTGTTCAAGGTGGAAAGAATATGCCTTTCTAAGTTGTTAGATGAGTGTTTGCAAATGATTTCTGCTCACTGGACCCTTCTACATTTTTGGATACGGTCTTGTCTTTTTCTATGATGTTTGTAGCTGATGAAATTCTGGATGTAATACATGCTTGTTTGTCATATAAGTAATACTTAGCAAAATACTTAAGCTGGCTCATGATAAGCTGCCTCATGATGAGTCCTTTCCATTTGCACTCAAAAATGGTGGTGGGCAACAATAGAATGACATTATAAAGTTGAATTTTTTTGATGCATTGCAAATAATATAGTGCTAATAGATGAAAAACCAAACTGCAGTTCTTTAGAAAATCTATCTCCGGAGGGAAATGTTGGCTTCTGAGATATTTTGTTTAATTTTGTCCAAGATAAGAGTATGTAGAGTGAAAGTTCAGTAAAACATAGAAGTTATAGGATGGTGGCATATGGAGACCAGGAAGTCCTAGAAACTTCTAAACTTGCAATATCTTCAGTTAATTCTGCAAAATGACAGAAAATGACGAGAACTTCCACATGAAATGCAAGCAGGATGGATGAAGTGGTGAAGTGCATCTAATGTATTGTGCAATGAATTGGCTCATGTTTAAGGGAAATCCTAGGAGTAAGCGCACTCAAAGTGAAATCCTGTCTTTAAACTCTTAAAACTTTCAGTAATGCAATTAAGTCCCAAAAGTTGTAGATGTTCTGCAATCAAATATCTCTGTTAGGTCCATTACATTTAAGTAATGGAAAATAGTCTTGTTCATGTCATGTCCCTGAAAATGATGGAATCAGAAGGTGTCATATGTCTTTTATCCAAATTAGCAATTTTTACGGTGGCTCTCTAGTGAAGAAACTTGATGGAATGACTAATGATGTGCTTTTAGAAAGTACAAGGATCTTTTTCCAACCAAATAGAAGTAGATGGATGATTTAGAATTTCAAGCGAGAGTGCCTGTTTTACCAATGCCATTTTCCTTAATCTCTTTCATGGTTACTGTTTCACATACTGGCTCTTCTTTACATCATGTTAGTGCTTTTGTCCCTTTTATCCCCTGGATTTCCATTTTTTATATGCTTTTTTTCTCTCTGGTACTTTCTTAATGTAATAGTAGAGATTTAGCATCTTGTTTTCAGTAGACTTTCTTCTATGATATACCCATTTTGGTTTTTCAGATGCAAAGTATCCTGCATGTTGCGTTTGTTGAACAATTTGAGCTCCCGAAAACTGAAAATTTTACGCTGCTTAACCAAGAGACAACTTTCCTAAATAATATTGATGATGTCTTAGGTCTCTCAGAAGATACTTGAAGGAAGGCATTTGGAATTCTGCCAATGGGAAGGAGATATGCATGAATCACTGAAAGGTGTGCGAGAGAAGCTTAACATGCTTGGAGAGGTAAATGCCTAGATAGCCACATTCTCTTTTAATCAAACGCCAGTTGCCTCTCAATAATGTTTTGTATGTTTTTGCTGATACTGACACAGCACTGGTCTCGTGATGAGAAAAATAAATGCTTGAGAGAAGCAACAAAATCCTTTCGTTATATGGGGCACATTGTGAGGTTGATCATCTTGTAAAGAGAAACGCCATCCCAAATTTCGGCCTTTTGGTTGACCAAGAATTGTTACTGAGGTAAGAAGTCTTTGTTTTCGCTTTAATATTTTGATTCATTTCATAAGACAGTCATTAGCTGTTGCTCACTGTTTCGAAATCTGTTCTGGCCAAGAAAAATTCAATCTAGTTCAAAAGAGCATGGTCGTGTAGAGTCTTGCAACTTTCTTATCATGACACAACTGAGTAGCACATGCGTGTGCATCATTGGATTGAAAGAGTATACAATTCGAAATAAATGAGTGCTTTCCTTTCTTTCTGTTTGGCTAGCCTAATTTCTTCATGTCCCCATCAGATGTATTTCTCTGTTGCTGCCTTCTCCAGGAGCGGTTAGTTAGTTCCTCTGTAGATATCGTTTGTTGACCTCTCTTCACCAAATAGCATTTCACTTTCAAGGCTTTAAGTATGGGAGTTCTCTCTCATGTATGATTAACCAGAGGAACCTGTGACTAGATGCAATTTGCTGCAGAGCACGTGTAATGACAGATAATAGAATTTTTACCATTTATTCTTGAATTTTTTGTAATTGATTGTTTCAAAATTCCCACTATGATTCAAGCCCAAAAAGAGAGGAAAGAGATCCTTCAGAGTCGAGACGGGTTAATTGACCCAATCCCAACCTGTAAATTACATGAGCAATACTAGAGATATCAAGATTCATCTAGTAAATAGTATACTAGTTGATGTGATAATCTACAGATAGTTGTTTGAGCTAATAGACCCTAAATACCCAAAATGAATCTTTCGAGTTACTTACTAAGCAAATTTGGTAGATGAGTCTTAGTTCGTCGAGCTTTATCGAAAAGTTCTTTTTCAACTTTTTAGGATAGGAACTCATACAAAATATATGTTTCTTCAGGATACGACATGTCCAGATTTCCTACTATGATTCAAACCCAAGGAGAAGGCAAAGACATCCTCATATGTCGGCTCAAACAAGGTTGATGGTGTATGGGATTCGGATTGCTAGTCCCAGATCGGATGAAGGCTTCAATGCAGTAATTCAAAGATCAGGCTAGGATGGATGCGATGCCATTCAACTAAGTAAATGGCGGTGTCCATTGTTTGTTAGAGTCGCGAAATGCACGAGCATGATGGTTAGCGACATTGAGCTGATTTGTGAAGTGTAATCTGAGTTGTAAAACACCGAGTTGTAATTCATTTAAGAGTAGACTGAAATGTTCATGCTGGTTCTCTATCTCATTCTCGTCGTGGAATCTGCTCACAACAGTTGACCTGACCCGGCCAAAATACTTCCAGGTCGTGGTCGGGTTGATCGAGTTTTTGCTGGATGAAAAAAGGTTTCCCATATCTTTTTGTCATTATTATAGGTGTGAGCGGTATCAGATTTAGGTTTTTTTGGTATCAGATTTAGGTTTTTTCCACAGAATCTTAAATTTTAGCATTAAACGTCATCGTTTATTATTTTATTCTTCTTCTTCTATTTATCATGCTAAGAGTGAATGGCTTAAGGTTCTAGTGGCTAGAACTTGTTTATTAAAACCGGTTCTCTAATTTTTGGAATCAGACCTAGAACTTATCTTGTCACAAATTCTAAAGTTGTTCTAAGGTCTACATGAGTTGCAATTTTACTGTCAATTGAATTATTGTAGTAAATTATCACATATAATGACCATTATTTGCTATAATCTATTGATCATAACTCATATTTAGACATGTGAATATATGAAATATTAACAAAGTAAAAGTTTCAATTATGGAGATAGTTGGAAATGGAAATTTGGACTAATGGCTTTAGATTATACACTTATTATTGGAGGATATGAAAAGCCACAAAATTGGGAGAAGACAAAATGATAAAAATACAAATATTTGTTCCAAGTTCCATGTTTCAAATTCTTGGTTTCACCTGAGCCTAAAACTTACCCGTTATAATAGGTTTTTCAATTTTTGGAATTGAACCTAAATTGCATATCCTATAACTTGGAACATGATTGATTTCCACCGATTCGATTATTAAGGCGTGTTTGTTTAAATATGTTTTTGTTTCCCGAAACTCAAATTTTTATTTTTTTGTTCCGAGGAACAAAAAAAGAATAGAAACGCGTTTGTTTACACTTTTGTTCCCGGAACATATTTAAAACATAACCACCGGTCGTGGTGGCTTCGGGCGTGTTTGTTTAAATATGTTTCTGTTTCCCGAAACTCAAATTTTTATACTTTTGTTTCGAGGAACAAAAAAGAATAGAAATGCGTTTGTTTACACTTTTGTTCCCGTGAATAGATTGAAACATAACCACCGGTCGTGGTGGCTCCAGGCGTGTTTGTTTAAATATGTTTCTGTTTCCCGAAACTCAAATTTTTATTCTTTCATTCCGGGGAACAAAAAAAGAATAGAAACGCGTTTGTTTACACTTTTATTCCTGGGAACAGATTTGTAATATAACCACCGGCCGTGGTGGCTCCGATGGGTAGGTTTCAGTCCTTTGAGGAAAGGTCAGGAGTTCGAAGCCTTGTAACGCAAGTTGCAAGGAAGTTGGCGGGCTATTAGGTGATTGACGCATGGCGTCGGGGTGGTGGTTTCCTCGCTAGCAACACCTAGGAGTTTACATGGCGGCTGTCGGCCAAAGCGGTTCCTCCACCACAAAAAAAAAAGAAAAAAAAGATTTGAAACATAAACAATAAGTAGAAAAAACTTGTTTCTTGTTTCCGGGAATACTTTTGAGAAACACTTTTTTTTTCTCATTTTTCTTCATTTTTTTCTTTTTCTTTTTTCTTCTTCTTCTTCCTTTTGCCGATCATCGGCCTTGGCCATAGCTGGCGCCGGCGACCGGCCAGATGAGGGCTGGTGACCTCACCAGAGTGTCATTGGCCCCCAAAGAGGCCGACCGATGGCAAGGCTCATTAGCCCTAGCCTCGTTGTGGCTCGTCGTGGCCACGCAAGGCTCAACCTCGCCTAGGCTAGGGGCCTCGCCCAACCACCGGCGAGGCTCGACCTCACCGGGCCACCTCTAGGATGGCGTCACCTAGCGGTGGCCCGAAGAGGCCGAGCCTCACGCAGCCATGGCAAGGTTGGCCTCCCCTGCCGGCGCGAGGCCAGGCCTAGCTAGGCTAGGGCAAGGTCGACCTCGCATCACTTGGGCGAGGCCGAGCCTTGCTAGTGGCCTGGTAAGGCTCGCCTGGCTAGTGGTGATCTCGCCAAGGCCAAGCTGGCCTTCAACGAGCTCACCGGACGTCGTCGGACGTCATTGGCCGACGACCGGCCAAAAGAGAAAAAGAAAAAGAAATAAAGAAATAAAGAAAAAATATAATAAAAATATTTAAAAATTAAAAAGAAGCAAAAAAATTATACAAATTTATCAAATGTGTTTATGTTCTTTTTCTATTATAGGAACATAAATTTTGTGCAGTTACTAAACACGTTCTTCTGTTTAAAAATTGTTTCCTGGAACATAATTTTTTTTTTTTTTTTTTTAATTTCTATTCCTGGGAACAATTTTTGAACAGAAACGTTACCAAACGCGTCCTTAGATTCCAAATTCTATGCTAAAACCATGCTAATCTATACACCAAGCATAACCTTACCATTCGCCAAAAAAGCATCACCATAGGCTCTTCAAGGAACATCCATTGTGTCTTTTGATATGATATAAGCAACTCTATTAAAATGACACCATATATCCTACTAGCGGTTGTTAAAGGTTTAAAGGAATTTGAAATTGGAGCTTGTGAACTCTTATAAAGGTTTGTTAAAGTACCGAAGATAGTTTTGAAACTCAGGGTTATTTGTATGAACAAAAACTGTTTCCGAAAAATTATTTTCCAACATTTGAGTATTTGATGACGGAATTTTAGCCAATTTATGGAAAATGTGTTTTATGGACTAAAAATAACAAGCTTAAATTAGGAAAAAAACTATTTCTCCTTTTAGCAAGGAGTACTTTCCCTAACTCACCAAACAATTGCAAAATAAATATTTTGCTTGAAAATTAAAATGATTTCCATAAAATCTATTTTTCTTTATCATAAAATTTTCAATAAAACAAATGCATCTTTATAATGTCCTTTTAAAGTATTTTTTGGGAAATTATCAAAAAAATCCAAACCTATTGCATTTGGGCAAAATAACTAGCTCACACTGGGGAAAAATTACTTCTCCTTTTAGGAAGATGGAATAATTTCTATAAATCACCAAAAAAATAAAAAAATAAACAATTTCCTTGAAAATTAAAATGACTGTTATAAAAAATATTTTTCTTTATCATGAAATTTTCAATGAAACAAATGCACTCTTATTTTTTTTCTAGTATTTTTTTGGGATATTACAAAAAAAAAAAAAAATCTTAAACATATCGCACTTGGGGAAAATGACAAGCTCAAATTGTGGGAAAATTGCTTCTTCTTCTAGCAAGAAGGAATGTTTTCCTAAATCACCAAAAAATGAAAAATAAACATTTTACATTTTTTTTGAAAATTAAAATGATTTATATAAACTTTACCAAAAAAATTATTTATATAAAAATATTTTTCATTATCATGATGTTTTCAATGAAACAAACACACTCTTATAATGTGCCTTTTCCAATATTTTCTAGGAAACTATTAAAAAATCTTAAACATATTGCACCTTTGGTATTAATTCATTAATAAACATTTTTAATTTAACCAACCTAACTCAAAATGTTTTGATGATTTAGTCCTTCTGGCCAATTTTGACTAGAAGTTACTGAAGTCGATGCCAGTAATATAATGTAGAACGGCCGGTGCTAATATGGATAATTTTTATATATTTTTCTGAGTTTTTTGTAAATTTTATTTTTTTCTTCTTTTTTCTTTTCCTTTTTTATTCTTTTGAGCCCCCACCACTCATAGGTAAGGGCCAATCAATCCTTGCCAATCACTAGGTGAGGGCCATGAAGCCCTTGCCAAACTTCAAAAAAAAAAAAAAAAGGAAAAGAAAGAAAAAATAAAATAAAACTATAAAAATTCAATATTTTTTAGAAAAGCTATAAATATTATTCACATTAGCCTAGACCGCTCTATGTGACATTGCCAATATCATGGAACTTCCGGTCAAAATTGACCAAAATGACTAAATTGGCAAATCGTCAAAAGATTTAAAACTAAATTAGCTAAATTGATGTTTAAAATTGAATTTGCACAAATGCAATAGGTTTAAGATTTTTTTTTTATAAATAATTTTCCCCCATTTTTTAATATCACGTTGAGGTACTAATCTATTATAGGTGTTTGAAAGATAGAGCTTAGAGCATATAATATACTTTGATAATCATTTCAAATAAGCACGTGGGCCAAATTCCACAAGGTGAATTGAACTTATATTGTGTCCTCATTCACGATGACGTTTGTTCCTTAATCAGTATGCCGTTCCCATGCCTATGTTGTTTGCATCATGTGCTTGTTTTTGTCAACTAGCAAAAGTACACCATAATTACCAAAACTTGGCACGAGTTGACATTTAGGGCATGCATGGCAATGCTCCTATTCTTTTGTTTTTATGTTCTATTACTCTCTATAATAGAAAAGGAATAGAAATCCATTTTTAATTATTTTTTGGGAAAATTTCAAATAAGGACTTACAATGCCATCATTTTCTCAAAAGATGATATGAAGTGAAATTTGTCTCAAATAAGGACCCTAAGTGCATTCATTTTCTCAAAAGAGGACCTGGAGTAGAGTCTGTCTCAAATAAGGATCCAAAGTGATCATTTAGTTTAAATAATGATCTCATTTGCCGGTTGGTGAATAAATGCATCTCCAATGCATATTCTGGTAACTTGATCATGGATATTTTTGTCAATTTTTTAAAAAAGTTTTTAGTTGTCTTGTTCTTTATTATTATTATTATTATTATTATTATTATTATTATTATTATTATTTTATTATTATTATTATTTTGGGTCAATGGTGGCACTGTTCATTATCTTCTTCATCCCTTGTTCGTCTTCTTCTCAAGAACATTGGACTTGGGAAGGGCCAGTGAGCGCTGGCTATTGGTGAGGGTCGGCGAGGGTTGGACGCCCATCGTCGGTAGTAGGCGAGGGCCACCAAGCCCTCGTCGGTCGTGGGTGAGGGCTTGTAGGCCAACCCTCACCAAATCTGGCGAGGGTGGCCTCGGTTGTGGTTGGCGAGGGCTATCGAGCCTTCACTAGTTGCGAGTGAGGGCTTGCAAGTCCTCGTCGACCCTTATCAGTGGCTGGTGAGGTGGGTGAGCCCTCGCCTAGGGCCAGCGAGGGGTGACCTCGCTGATGGCTGTGAGGGGCGACCTCCCCCACCTCCACCCGCTGCTCCATCAACAACCTTGTCTTTTGCTAGGACTATGACTGGGATGCCTACGTCGCTTTCTTCATCCCTTCCTCCCACCACCACTCCTAGATTGACAACTTCTTTGGCTACCCCTTTTGCCCTTGAGGACCTTCACGTAAGGCCTCGATTTGGATCGCCCCCCTCCCCCATGGCTAGCGAGGGCTCGATGGCCCTTGCCCGTTGTCAACGATGAGCATGGAGCCCTCGCTCAACGCCCATAGCTAGCCCTTAACAACGGCCGGTGCTCGCTGGCCTTTCCCCAAGTCTGATGTTCTTGATCTAGGCAAGAAGAAATGAACATGGGACCAAGAAGACAATGAATGGGGTAACCAAAAATGAAAATATAAATAAATAAATGTACGAAAATACCATAATCAAGCCATCGGAATATACATTGAAGATGCATCTATTCACCGGCCGGCAAGTGAGGTCCTTCTTTGAGATTAAATAACTACTTTGGGTCATTCTTTGAGACAAACTTCACTTCAGATCCTCTTTTGAGAAAATGATGGCACTTTGGGTCCTTATTTGAAATTTTCGCTTATTTTTTCTATTCCCGGAGTAGAGAGTTGTCGGGTATAGGTTTGGAACAAAACTAGAAATAGAAAAAATAACTTCTTAATCTCGAGAATAATTTCTACAAATAAGTTATTTTTTTCTTTTCTTCTTCTTCTTCTTCTTTGCTGCTCGCCGATCATCATCGCCATCGCTCGATAGCCTGCCGCTACCACCAATTGGCAATGGCTAGAGGTGAAAAAAGAGAGGAAAAAGAGAAAATTTTAAAAAAAAATTCTACAAAAGTATTAAAACATTAAAAGAAATTCCATGGTACAAAAAAATTTGTGAGTCTTGGTCTCGGAATAGAAATTTTATGTAACTATCAAACGTGTTATTTTTTTTAGTATTCTCGGAATAGAAATGTTATGTAGCAAATCAAACACTTAAGTGCCACTTTTATTTTATTTATCATAATTATTCAAGAGCTAATCGACCCCAAAAAAAAAAAAAAGTGCCAACTTCGACGAGAGTAGCTAAAAATTTGACGTGGCATTATTTTAAGAATAAACGTGGTCTAGGTGACTTGCTAGAGTTGCTTACACAACAATGAATGTGCAAAATGACATTGTTTTGCCTCCAAAATTGATTTTTGATATCAAATTGACTAAATTAAATTAAAAAAAGGTAGTGATAAAGTAGCAAGGGCCTCCATGACCTCATTGCTACCATTGCTCCACTATCAGAAAGGATCGGCTCTTTCTAGGAATGGTGGGGATCGGTAGCCTAGTGATGACCTTCACCCCCTTGTCATCGGCTCTTTCTAGGCCATAGAAGCCCTTGTTATTTTGTTGCAATCCTTTTTTTTTTTTTTTTTTAAGTTTAGTTTTTTAAATTTAATTTAATTAATATTTATATTAAAAATTTTGGGGGTAAAAGCTAGTTACGTTAGCGCCACATGGATAATTTTTTTAAAATAATTGCCACCTCAATAAAAAAATGTTGCTAGAAAATACCACATCAGCATTTAAGCCAAAATTTCTCGTTGTTGGCACTTAAATATTCATTTCTTTTCCGATTTTGGTATTTAAGTATATCTTTTAGAAGTTTTAGCACTTAAGTGTCCACCTTGTTGAGTTTTGACACTCCGGCACACTTTGTTGGCAATATGTCCACCCAATGTACTAAAATGAACTCTATGAATACAATTTGGACAATACCTTGAGGAAAAATAAACAAAGAACATTAAAAAATAAGCATGTCAGAAAAAGCCCTAAATAAGTCTATTATTTATTCCGTCAATAATATATGGCACGAAAAGTATATGTAGCAGGATATCCCCTTCTTTTGTTTCTTAAAGTATGTTCGAGAAGTTAATCGTAATTGCCATAGAATTTAATAGGTGTGATCATGAATTTGCGTTTCACTTGTATTATAATTGGGGAAAAGTCTGCATTGAAATTGGAGTATGTAAATTAACTGGTTCCATACACAATATCATTTCTTATAGTTGCATTTTCTTATTTCTCTCTATCATCTAATGTTAGACTAAAAATGGGTAAAACCATATCAATTCACGAAATTTTTCAGTAGAGTAGTATCTCGTGCTGGTGTCGAGTTAGGATTTCTCTTGAAAAATTCGTGTCTTGCTCTTGTATGACTTCACAAATTGCAAACTCGTATGTGGAACATTTCTAAGTTGGAAAAAAGAGGATTCCCAATCCCATCAAACAGGAAAGACCCAGAGAGAGATAGAGAGAGAGGCGGCACATTGTGGGATAATGCCTAAACAAAAGAATGAATGCACATTTTGATAAAGTGCATGAACACGAGAATGAATCCCTACCCCGTAAGTTGCAGCTGCGTCTTGATGTCCACTCCACAGGTGGTGCCCTGCCAGAGAGAGACTTGCACATTGAAGATTCCTCCAAGATACCAAAGCCTTTTTTGGGTTTGGCAGGATCCAACTTTTTCCTATTTTTACGGCTATGATTTGACGGCTCTGGACAGCACGTCCCCACGCTTCTTGTCGAACGCATCACGGATATCGTTTTCCACCGCTCATCGTGTGATTTATTCTCGGCATCCACCGCCACAATTAAAAAGGGCTTTTCAATATTGCTTCTGACTTTGTGATCTCCGGTTCGATGGGGACGTGCACTAGAAACTTCCCCAGCTTTGAGGAGCCAACTATCCCCCGGCAGCCATCCCCCACAAAGTCAAAATTCAACGGCGGGCTCGTTCAATAGTTGAGCCCTTCCTTATTTTACGGATCTTTTTCTCTACACCGGAGGGGATCCATTAATAGAGGGCTATTGCGCATTACAACGCTTCTGTTCCTGGGGGAAGAAGTTTTTTTTTTTTTTTTTTTTTTTTTTTTTTTTTTTTTTTTTCAGAAATAGTTCTTTTCTATTTCTCGTTTAACAATTTCGAAGTAAAATAACCCGTTTGATAACAACACAAAATTTCTACTCCCGAAATAGAAAAATAATAGAAATGTGTTTGATAACGCAACAATTTCTTTTTTGTATTTATTCATTTTATATTTTTTCGACGGATCGCCGCCACCTCCGACGCGGCTGCGATCGCCGCCGCCGACCAGCAATCGTGTCGGGGGGCGGCGATCGGGCGGGCGTCGGGTGGCGGCGGGCGAACGGCAACCGGAGGCGGTTAAGCGATGGCAACGCGGCGATGCGCATGAACGCCAAGGGCCGTAGCAATGGGCGATCGCGGCGCGGCTCCAGGCGGTTGACGGTAGTCGCGGCAAGAAAATAAAATTAAAAAAGAAAATCAGCTTACTTCTAGAAATTGTTCCGGGAATAAGAAGCAACTTTTTTTTGCTTCTCAAAACTGTTCCCGGAAACAAAACGGAAACAAAAAATTGAGAAATTGTTCCGGGAACAAATGTTTTACCAAACAGGTTTCTATTCTTTTTTTGTTCCGGGGAACAAAAGAACAGAAATTGGGAGAAACAGAAATGTTGTCATACAGACCCTAGCTGGCCGTCATGACCATGGATTGGCCCATCTCGAAAAGATCGCTCAAGTGGTCGGGATGCACGATCGTGATACACAATGAGCCGGTGGGCAAGACGCTCAAGTTGAACATTCTGTTATAAGGTGTGAAGTCCTTATGGCAAGCCCTAAATTAGACAGCTACCCTGGCCACCTTGGCTCTCTTTTTTTAGATACCAATAATATTCCTTTTGTTCTAGCTGATGGCTTGATGTGATCCCTGGAATGTGCTCGTTGAGTGTCAAAGTCAACAAGGGAGTAACACATCACACAGGACATCAAAACAGAGCTTTCCGCGATCTCCGGGGGCTCTCGAAAGGTTATTGACTTTCCAAGAGTGCGCATTCAGTCAAAGCATCAACTTGCATTTCTTGAAAGATCTGTCCCCACATCTTCAATTGGACACCAACAAACGCTATTAGCTCCGCTAATTGGAATATTCCTATTTATATTGCCATTGCGTCAATATGGCTATCATGACTCGCTATGATTACACCAGGCTTCCTGCATCTTTCTTCAAGGTTTCTGGTGATGATCTTCAATTTGGAATTGAACACTCACGATCTGGGCAACAGATCACTGCAAATGCACGTGGAGGAACTCCATGGCCGCCAAGTAGAAAATAGTGACTAGTAATTCAGTGGGCCGTGTTCTGTCGGTTTGGAAAAACCCTTAACCATTCTTATGCTTGGTGAATTACAAATTTGGACGCCATACGCAATTGGTTTTTCTTATATTTGCACAAGGATGATGTCCGGATCTTATAAACAATAATCAGAAATGTGGTTAAGAATACTTCATTCGATTAGGAATGGACGAAAATAGAGGCCGAATCAAAATTACATTTCAACTTCAGAGTTTGAAATCAATAGCACAATGCTATACATCAATTCGCCACAAATCATGAGTAGATATCGTTCGCTGCTTAAGATTACACCAAAGCTTTTCTTTGAAGAAGAACGGCATATAAAGGACTATAACACTCTTAATTCAGCCGGTATATCTATATTTTAAATATACTTCCATTGAGTGGTCGAGCCATCATTAGCTCATGTTACAAAAATACCATTTCTCTCACTTTTCCCTTTGTCTCTCTTCCTCTTGACTACAAAGCTAGCTCCACCTACCACCACAGCTCCGTCATTGTAATGCTCGTCGAGCCACCGTCGGCCTTTGAGACGACCGCCGCCGTACCTGCTCATGTTGCAGAAGTAATGCCTCTCTCTCTCTCTCTCTCTCTCTCTCTCTCTCTCATAGATTGAGTTGGTGTCACGTCGGCGACGACATGGCAGCAAATGATAGTGGTGGTGCTGTGGTGATGGGTGAAGCTATTATAGTGCGGTTGTGGCCATTGGATACTTTTTGTACTGAGTTGTTCTCCTTTAAACAAGGGAAGTTCATTAAGATTTATCCCTCCAAAATTTAGAGGATCCCTACCCTTAAACATATCGCATGATGATACTTATAGATATAGCATTAGATTATCGCCATACGTATAAGCTTTTGAAGACTTCCCCTATGTCCTTATACATATGTTTGTGGGATAATTACTGAAAAAGTCCTAAACTTATAGTATATAAGTCAATTTAGTCATTAACCTTTCAATTTAACTAATTTAATTATAATATTTTTTGATAATTTACCAATGTAGTCATTTTGGTAAATTTTGGCCAAAAATTGTGGACATTGTCTTTGACCATCCTATGTGGCATGGTCGATATTAATGTGAATAATTTTTGCAAATTTTCAACAAAAAAAACTCTTTTTTTTTATATATTATTTTTTTTTTTCTTTTCTTATTTTTGCAAGCCCTCACCAACTATTGGCAAGGACTGCTCGCCTGCAACCGGTGAGGCCACCCTCATCCAATGGCCTGTGAGGCTTAAAAGAAGTAAATAAAAAAGAGAATAGAAAAAAGGATACAAAATCATAATAATTTGAAAATTTGTAAAAATTGTTCACATCAATGTTGGTCAGTATTTATATAAGCAATTTATGACCAAAATTTTCGGAAGAATTACATTAACAAATTATCAAGAGATTTATGATTAAATTGAGTAAATTAAAGGTTAGGACTAAATTGATATCTCAATAGTGGGTTAATGAATTTTTTGGTAATTTTGTCATATTTGTTGGAAAAAGAATATTCGTGGCCGCCTCAAGGAGGTCAAGCATGACTAATAAAAATGTTGGAGGAAAATCTTTCTATCATAATTACCATTGGAACCCTCGCAGCCCCTACACATTACCTAGAAGAATGTACCATGTGCTTCCTCTGGCAGCCACCCAATGTGAGGATACAATAAGTCAAAAGTTCAACTATTATGCATGCTTCCTTGAATATCTTCACGTTTCAGGAAAAGTCCTGAAGGGCTTATGGTTTTTGTGTGTGCGTCGGCTTCGTTTTCGGAGCAAATATGGATCTACATTTCAAACAGATTTCACGGATACATCAAAAATACAACACCAAACACTTGGTAAGAAACAATGAAGATTTAAGGTGTGTTTATTTGAGTAAAAGAATTTTTCATAAATTAGATTTCTAGTAATATTTTTCTCTAGGCAATGTTTACGTTTCTAACCTATCAATTGAAGGTAAGATTGGAGGAAATTTCCTCCAACTAGAGAAGGAAGAATATATAACTCTTTCAACATTTTGCTAGTTGGAGAAGGAAGAATATATAACTCTTTCAACATTTTGCATTAGCGTCGTTGAACTATCTAATTAGATATTATGGTAAGCAAAGTAGTTTCAACATCGATTTAATTATCCAATCCAAGAGGCAAGACCATCAAAGTCATAATGAAAATGAAGACTCTTGCCAGAAATATCTTGATAATTACAAATTTTTTAAGGTCACACTTTGGTCCATCTTTCATCAGTGGATTAGCTACATGGACATCTTCAACATTAATTGTTGAAATAGCGTCTTATCATGAAAATATGCGACTCTTGATTATGGAAAAAAGATAATTATTGACATGAAAAATTGTGATGGTTGATCACAAAAAGTGATGGTGGTAGGGATAATGTACCCATTACTAAGAGATGCATCGATTTGTTATCTATAAATAGCATCAAATCATATATTGTTCAACACAATTATTCAAAACAACTTTTTCTTTATAACTCTCTTTTCTTCTCTCTGCATACACAAAACTTTGATCACATATTCAAGGTGAACTAAATAATTACTAAACTCATTTCTCTACGGCTTTGGTATATATTTTGGAAGAATATTTGTTCTAAACCCGACAATAATAATAGTAGGGGCAAATAATTACTTAAGGACAATAATCATCACCACATATCAAAGATCTATAATCACTATTCTATCTTGGTCAGCAATCATTTTCCCCCAACATCAGTTTTCAGTTAAATTTGCATACGGGTGGTTCATCACTTCTAACCCATCAATTTAATGCAAGTTTAGAGAAAATTTTACTCCAATCAAGGACTGAGGAAACGGTAGTTTTTTATTTTTATTTTTAAGGACTTCATCCTAGAAGTCGGTTGTCCCGGCACGGCATATCCTTGTCTTTATCGAAGATTAAGACATGCTTTGCATGGGACATGCATATAAGAGAGAAAGATTCTGAAGAAACAAAGAAATATACCAAAATCAAACAGTTCATCCAAAAACTCACGAAGATAATCTCAGGAGACATAATGATGACTAAAATCACAGATTTTCCACCCCTTATTTCCATAAATAATTTTATTGGCAAAGCACTGAATATCCCAAACTGCATAAGCTCGATCTATATAAACCCTAGAAGACCCCAACTTCACAGCATCCTCACTCAGCCGCTCTATTATATTCTTTTCTTAGTCTCATTCTAAGAGCAAAATCGCTTTCCTATTGCCGTCTGATGGTTAAGTTTATCGTACCAATGGCAAATTCCAAGCTCGTATGCACTACTTTTTTCTTCTTTTTATGATTCTTTCTCATGAAGTTATCACTTCAAAGGGAAGGCTACTTAAACCAGAGAGTCAGAGATCGAGTGAGCGACTTATTAATGAAGATCATGAGAAGAGAAGCGCTTCCTTCAACTCCGTCAACCATCGTTCCGGGCCAGAAGCACTTCCGGAGGCAACAGATCCAGGTCACAGTCCAGGTGTCGGGCATGCTGCCACTCAAATTGAAACCAACAACTGAAAATGGTTCAAAGAGTGTTAGAGATGATTGATTATCTATTAGTAGAAAGTATGCATCATGTATCGTGTGTTGGTTTTTAGATGATATTGAAATGATCATCTATGTATGCATGTAAGTGGTTTTTATGTCTAGAATGTCTCGTTTGTTGCTATTTTATCTTAGGTGTGATATATGAAGACGTGTGTCATATAGGTCATTAATTTTATATCAAATATGCTTTGTTCAAGTCGATCATCCTGCAAAGATGATTAGTCAACTTGTTGCTTGTAACAGCGAAGCATCCCCGACATAATCTTACCATGGTCTATAATATCGAAAGGATCTTTATGCGCATCGACATATTCGTGATACTGTTCCTTCTTTACATTTTAGAGAATCTTTGTGGACTTTTCTCGTTATACTAAACCGTCTAGCTGAACAAATCTTTTCAGCGACATCGTAACATGCAAACGGATAGTGACGGCCTCCAATTTGAGGTCATCGGCCTCCGTCATCCTCCGCTCAAGGAGGTCAAAATGTGAGAGAGAGAGAGAGAGAGAGAGAGAGATTGTCCCTTGAGTACAATAATGTTCCGTTAGCCCATCAACAAGAATCAAGAATTTGTTTCCGTCAGAACGTTTTCCAGGAAAAAAAATTTCTGGATTTTCCATTGTTTGGCCAAGGAAAACCAACGGGTCAAAGAAAACAACTTCAGTCAATGATAAAAAGTCCTTTAAAATTGGGGAAAAAGACTTCCGCTTTCCGACCCTAGCTTGTTTTGCTGAACATTCCTCGTTGCAGCACACCTCCCCCTTCCTCTTCTTTGCCTCCTCGCTCATTTCTTCCTCCTCTCTGCCTTCTCGCTCATCTCTCTTCGCCTCCAGAACTCCTCCTCCTTTTTCTCTGTTGTCAACTTGTACTTCTCTTTTAGCCGCGACAGTGAGCGGAGTCGAGAGGCTAACATTGGGAATGCCTTTCTCATCTCGTTTCCACCCGGTTCCTCCAGTGATAAGCTCGGTTGGCTCCTCAATCCCGCCTCTGTCATGCTCAATTCCTGCATCCAAGGTCTCTCCCTTTGTCGCTCTAGATTACGGTTAAATGTGAATTTCAGAGCACTTCTTCAATCAGATGTTTAAAATTTGACCTTATCTTCTTCAAGCGTCTTTTTTGATTGGGACTGAAGAGTTCGGCTATGAGAGTACGATCGTTGAAGAAAGCTTATGCAAAATGTGTGCTTGATAGAATATATTATTTACAGGTGCAAATTTATATAGATAGAGACTAGGGTCTGCATATTGTTGTTGTTGTTTTTTTTTTTTTTTGGTGACCGAGGATCCGCTGGAGCATGCCCTTGTCGGCTTATGCCAATTCGAGGTCTCGTGGGCCTCCGCGATGGAAATCCAACAGTGACCATATCTTGAGGGGAGTTGGCCCAGCAACCCACCGTCAGGGCCCCCCACTTAAATTGCTAGCACCACGGGGTCTAGATATTGTTTAAGCTTATAATTTATTAAGAAAGGTTCTTCTCTTTTGGGAGATTATGATTCATATTGTGTTTGGTGGTGGTGTTCACCCAAATGATAAATCATTTGTAGTACTTCACCTGTGTTTTATTTATAACTGTGGATGAGGAAATAAACTATGTAACCAATGGACGCGCGGACCCCTGGAGTGCCTTAACTTTGGCCAAAGGGACACTTAAGTGCCATAACTTATGAAATGTACACTAAAGTGCCAAAATCGGAGTAAAATGGATCACTTGAGTGTCAATCCGGCGAAAATCCGACAAAAATGTCGACGTGACACTTTTCCGGCGAATCGAGCTCAAAATGACGCCGTTTTGCACGCTGATGTGGCCAAAACGGCGTTATTTTGGATAACATGGCAAAAAAATAAAATAAAATAATTAATTAAAATAAATTTATTTAAATATTTAAAAATAATAATTTTAAAATTAAATTTAGTTAAAATATTTTAAATTAATAATTTTGAAATTAAATTTAGTTGAAATATTAAAAAATTAATAATTAAAATTTAAAAATTTAAAAATTTAAAAAAAAAAAAAGAGGAAAGGGGGGGGAGGCGGTGAGGGATTAGCCCTCGGCCCGCCGCCGCCGCCCGCCGCCGTCGCCAGCCCTTCCCGGCGGGAGGGGCATGGCGGTTGAGGGCTAATCCCTCACCCGCCGCCTCCCCCTTTCCTTTTTTTTTTTTTTTAAGTTTTAATTATTATTTTTTAATATTTCAACTAAATTTATTTTTAAAATTATTATTTTTTAATATTTTAACTAAATTTAATTTTAAAATTATTATTTTTAAATATTTTAACTAAATTTAATTTTAAAATTATTATTTTTTGAATATTTTAACTAAATTTAATTTTAAAATTAATTTTTTAATTTTTTAAAAAAAAATTATGTTAGCCCAAAACGACGCCGTTTTGGCCACATCAGCGTGCAAAACAACATTGTTTTGGGCGCGCTTTGCTGGAAAAACGCCACGTTGGCGTTTTGGCCGGATTTTGGCCGGAGTGGCACTCAAGTGATCCGTTTTTCTTCAAATGTGGCACTTAAGTGTACCTTTCGTAAGTTATGGCACTTAAGTGTCCCTTTGGCCAAAGTTATGGCACTTGAAGCGTTCTTTTGTCGTAACCAATGTATGGCCCTTCTATTATTGCACTTGCATTTTTGTGTTTTATGATCAATATGCTCCAATATAGATGAATAATAACAAAATCCAAGTGGTGATAACAAGTGAGGCCACATACCAAGAGAGCTTATGTGAATCAAGATTATGATAGAGAGTTGTATATGAATCGTTTGTTATAGAGTGGCGACAGTAATTGTATAGACAAATATAGGCCGAATTCTTTTTTAGAACTTTGTAAGGCACTTAATGCAAGTAACTCGTTTTTGTTCCACAATAAATGTTTCTATTAGGGATTATCCTTTGATATTTTGCCATATTATTGGACATAATGCAAGGTTTAGAGTCATTGGAGGAATATTCCATAGGTCAACAAAAATTGTGCATGGATATTTCAAAATCGTCTTCCAGGCCATTTTGAAATTGTACAAAAATTTGGTGAAAGAAACCGAGCAGTTCCACTACTCCTGAGATAAGTAATAATCGAAGATTTTATCTATATTTTAAGGTATGAAATTTGGGGAAAAAATACCTTCATATATTGCTTGAGAAGTTTCATTAGTATTTGGTAGGCAATAGTATTGATTGTTTTAGTATTGTATCAAAGCAATAGATGGAACTCACAAGTGTGCATTAGTTCCTCTTGAAATTTAAGGAAGGTTTCGTGATCGAAAGGATGGAATAACACAAAATGCATTAGCTGCTACCACATTTGACTTGAGATTCTCTTATGTATTAGCTTATTGGGAGGGCACTACCCATAATTGACATATTTTAATTGATGCACTTTCAAATATGAATGGATTGAACATTCCTAGAGGTAAGAAAATGAAATTTGTACTCAATGTTTCAATTGAGCTTAGTATCTCGGTAATAAATTTATTTATAACTTCTAGGATATATATATATATATATATATATATATATATATATATATATATTATGCTATTTATAAAATCCAAAATAGCATCATTCTTCATATCACAGTGTTAGATACCATTGAAGGAGTTTAGTGATCGTCCACTAGAAAATGAGAAGGAACTGTTCAATCTACACCATCCATCTCCAAGGGCTACTGTCAAAGGAACATCTTGAGTTTTCAAGAAGCATTTTCGAGTTTTGGATTTTGACCCTTTTTGGTCATTTGGAACACAAGTCAATGTTGTCTTAACCTGTTGTATTGTTCACAATTTTAATATGGGATTTTATCCCAATGACACTATCATGTAAGAGATGGATAGACAAATGGAATCTTGAAGAGAAAATATGAGAATCCAACTTTCTCAAAATGAGTAAAAGGAGGAAAATAGGATATGGGCATAAAAAGGGATATAATTGCGCATGCAATGCATATTAGGTTTTAGAATAGTAGAAGAAGCCAATAGTTTTCCTTTTGTTTCTTTTGAGTGTTTCATTTAGAACAAGTGGTTTCCATTTCTTTAATGTTAACTATCTTGAAATATTTATTACGCATTGCTCTTTGTCATTTTTTTTTCTTATTATGCTGTTTAAAGTTGTTATGTAGTTATCATGATGGGTTAAAATAAGGAAAATGACAAGAAGGTCAAGCAATTTAGGTGGTCCAAGCCTATGGAGCATGTTCTACTTGAAATTATTACCGACAAAGCTAGTAAAGGAAACAATTCAAACACATTCAAGCCTTCTTTAATTGCTCGAGCTGTCAATACAATAAATGAGAGGTTTTATGTTGGTTGCAAGTCCAACTGCGTTAAGAATCAATTGAAGACAGTTGAAAGCAACTGGAAGACAATTCATATTATACGTGGTAAGAATGGATTCAATTGGGATGACAAGTTGAAGATGGCCATATCTGAGAAAATGGAATTTGATCAATATGTGATGGTAACTTCTTTCATCAATATTCATGGAAAAAATGTTCTTGCAATTGTTAGAGTTGGATTTGAAATTAGATTTGGTGTTTAACAGAGATGTAGAGTATTCTGGACTTTTCTTGATCGAACAATTATTTTTATTTTTGTTTTTGTTGGTGGAGGCAGAGGATTTGTAGGCCTAATGGCTTGCGAGGGCATTAGGGCCCTCATCTAGTGTTGATGAGGGTTGCGGGCCCTTGCTTGTGGCTAGTTTGCCAACCCTTAGTCCCAATATATATATAATAAAAATTCAAATGTCCACATTAGCGTCAGTTGCGCCACGTATGATAGCTAATATATAAGTTAGTGATTTCATCAAAATTGACAAAATAGATTAAATTTGTACAAATACAGAAAATTTAAGACTGAATCATCATAAATAAAATAGGTTTAGGATTTTTTTTGTACTTTTCCAAATGGCAGTTTGATGAACATGAAGCCACCATTGATGGACTTCACACTCAGGAGAAAATATTCAGTGATTTATTGCTGCCACATCGGATGCTAAAGTAGTATGTTTTTTTATTAATTCAAGTCCAATGGCAAATTGACTCATATCTGCTGTTGTGAAATAAAAGTGAAACAGAAAAAAAAAAAAATCTCATTTGTCCACCTATAGAAGATTCCCCTCCACCGTGCTCTTGGCTGCCTCTATCTACCTCCATCGTTGCTTGCGACCAGCTATGCCATCCCTTGCAATCAGCTCAAGGTCGGCCCCATCAACGGCTGAGCCACCCTCCATGGTCACGGTGGCTCGTAGTCCTTTTTCGTTCAAATCTAGACTGGATTCGTGCCTACAAATCTGGTCTCATCCATGGCAACAGGTGAGATCAAGATCTTGAAGACCATGGACAGAGCTCAAACATCAAGGAAAACAGTGAAAGAAGCCGTCTTCTTGCAATCGTCCCTAGCAGTCGGCTCGTGGTCGCCATAGCGACAAGTAAGGTCAAGATCTCAAAGGCATGGACCGAGCTCAAATTTCAAGATATGACATCCCTTACAGTCGGCTTGTGGTCGGCCATGGACGAACGATAGAGACAACGCATGAACGCTTGCAACCATAGATGAACGATGCCAACGACGGCAATAGACGAACGCGCCGAAGATTTCGGCCATGGACGAATAGATCTCGAGATATGGAGAACAGTGAGACAAATAAAATAAAGGAAGTTGGCCATGCAGCTTGGATGCAGTGATGGTCAACTTGGTTACGGTGTTGGTGACTCCGTTAGTGGTGACAGTGGGAAAGGAGCGGAGGTCTAGCGACTATGGACTGAGGAGGAAGATGAGAGAGGGCAAAGTGGTGAAGAATATACCACAAATAATGTTGATTTGGTGGTAACTAACCACAGAATATTTTCTCCATATAGAGGACTTGGAAGAGAAGCCAAAAGAAATGGGCATTAGAGTTTGAAGCCAATATGGAACTCATAACTTGTGCCAAGGTGGAACAAGAGCAAAAGACATTGAATTAAAACAAGCATTGCAAATGACGAGAGGATTTTTCATTTCAATTTCTAAAATACATTTTTACTCCAAAAATAGATTTAAAACATAAATCAATTTTTTTTTTTTTTTTTTAATTTTCTATTTTTGAATAGAAATGAAAAATAAAAACTCTTCTCATCGTTTGTCCTTGCTATTAGCTGGTCGCCCATTCGTTGCCATCGTCGTCTGCCATCCATTTGCCACTGCTCCTCGGATATCGCCGATCACTAGCTACCACCGCCGATGTCGATTGCCGATCACTAGCCGCCCATCCGTCATTGCCATTTGCCGCCACCACCTCCCCGGTTGTCGCTGCCAACCACTAGCCACCAATCACTAGCTGCTGTCAAGAGGAGAAATTTTATATCATTATCAAACAAATTTCTATTTTGGAAATCTAAATTTTATATTGTTATCAAACGCGTATTTTTACTTAGAAACTTATCCAAGAATAAAAATAGAAAGATCTATTTCTCTTTAGAAATCAATTTTTTGACTAGAGTGGTTATCATTCGCTTCACCTACTCTTTACTATCTACTACAAATTTAGAAAGTACATTTGTCCCAATTTAAGGAATTGGGGTGACGGTCTTTTGAAGATTCATAAGCAATTTTGCCCCAATTCGTTAATTTAGGACAAACATATGGCAAAACGACCAACATCGTTTACACACTCACTTTGTAACGACCTGAATTTCCGTACAATTGAAACCTCAAATGTGAATATAATTTATCCTCAAATAAATAAATACTTTATTCTGAATTGAACAAATAATTTGACCTCAAGTAATATACATTGAAACCTTACGTATAGAAACCCGTTTCCACTTTGGAAGCGTTAATTTAAAAGCTCCTGAACTATGGATTAGCAAACCACGCCAATCAACAAGTCATCACCATCGAAAGAACCATTGGAGCCCCTCAACGATGCAATTAACTCATAACTGATGTTCCAGTAACAAATCGATAGATCGAGTTATACTTAGTATATACTACTGACAATTCAAACACAAGCACATCATGGTGATCACAGCCAAAACATATGTGGATTGCAAACCGCAGTAGTAGAGGATGATCCACCTTACAAACCTAAAAAAAAAAAAAGGAGTGAGCCGAAATCTTGTAAATGAAGTTTCTAAGCCAAAGGTGGGAGATCACCTTAATACTCAACCTGGAGCAAAGCAAAGTGAGTTCAGAGTCATACAAGATAACCGTGTTTCATGTATACAAAAACAAGTGCTTGTTTTTTAACTAACACAATATGCCAATAAAGAAGCATTAACCTTAGTCCATAAGTTCATTCACTCAAGAGCAATAGGATGTCATATTATTTCAAGATGCACCGGCATCACCTAGTGTCTTACCCTTATACACATGGAATGTTTATTCTTTATTTGTGATCAATATTACATAGGATTATCCATTCATATGCAAACAAATGATATAATATTTATTGATGCATGATCACTTTAGCTAAAGTACAGTGCAAATACCAAAACTTCCAAAACGTATTTAAGTGTAAATTTTTTTTTTGAAAACTGGGACATTTAAATATCAAGTCCGGTGAAGGTAGCTAGAAATCTGATGTGGCATATTTTTAATATCATAAGTGGTTTGTGTGGCACACCTAAAAGTTGACTCAGGAATGAAGATGCAAAACGACGTTGTTTTGCCCCAAAAATCGAATTTTAATGTATATAAATTAAAATAAATTAAAAGAACCAATTTTCTTTTTTAAAGTAGGTGCAGCATTTAGCGAGGGCCTACATAGCTGTCGCCGTTGCCCCACCATCGCGAGCAAAGGTCGGCAACAATGGGGGGAGGGTTGGTTGGGGTCACCGGCCCCTAGGCAAAGGCTGGTGACCTAGGCCGACCACCGTCGAGGGCTTGCAAGCCTTCGCCCAAATCTAGGGTGAGGGTTGCAGCCCTCCCCCAGATCTAGTGAGGGTCATCGACCCTTGCCTAGTCAATGCCATAAGAACTAATTCACGAGTGATTATTTTAGTGCCATAAGAACTAGGGGTGTAAACGGTTCGGTTCGGTTTGGTTTTTTTGAAAACCGAACCGAACCGAACCGTTAGAAAATCTTCCGAACCGAAATTTCGGTTCGGTTCGGTCGGTTTTTCGGTTTTTTGGTTTTCGGTTTTTAGCCTTTGGTTTTCGGTTTTTGTTTTTTTTTTCCTATTAAACTTAGATTTCTCCACTTTTATTTCTCCATTTTTATTTGTTGGTTCAGTTCGGTTCGGTTAACCGATAAAACCGAACCGAAAATTTTCAGTTTTTAATGAAAACCGAACCAAAAAAAATTTTTTTTTCGGTTCGGTTCGGTTTTCGGTTCGGGAATACACCCCTAATAAGAACTAACTATTCCACTTGGTGACCTTAACATTGGAAATTTGAATAGAACTCAAATTTAAAAGCCAATTTCAAGAGGAGTGGTTAGTTCTAAAAATAGTCACTCATGACCTTAACATTGGAGTGACCTTAACATTGGAAATTTGAATAGAACTCAAATTTAAAAGCCAATTTCAAGAGGAGTGGTTAGTTCTAAAAATAGTCACTCATGACCTTAACATTGGAGTGACCTTAACGTTGAAATTTTGAGTTCTATTCAATGAAACAACTAACCACTCCACTTGGAGTGACCTTAACATTGGAAATTTGAGTTCTATTCAATTTTAAAAAAATCCAATCTCTATAAATCTATAAATATTGACTTTTAAAGCCAATTCCAATAATGTCAAATTTAATTCATGGTAGAGAGACCGCGTGATTATGTAATAGTCGTGTGAGAGCTAGAGAGATTGTGTGACCATCGTGTAATAGTTGTCCGAGAGCCTTGACCATCATGTAAGATCGCTTAACAGTGGCGACCGCCATGCGATGGGTGCTAGTGGAGCCACCGTCGGCGTTCACTTCTCTAAGTTTTCAAGGTAAAGCTCTTTACTTATCGAGACAACTAATCGTGTCTAAATTAGAAGACGTACAATTAAAAGGAGATATGTTGTAACCTGCCGTCAATCCCATCTTTTCAAGCTTGTTTGCATATTGGTTTGCTTCTCCGTCCATAAGCCTAATCTTCACCTGCTGCAATTTAGCTAACATGTCCCTCTTGCATTCATTCAAATTCTAGTTCAAGTTAGGGTGATGATCTCGATATTCCCATCGTTAAAAACGAAAGCATAAGGTTGCTAGTTTTTTTTTCGTAGAGTAGGGTGACCACTGGAGCTTGTAATTTGTTTACCAGACGCATGTCCGCTTTTGATTTTTCAGGGAAAAAGGGTTACCGAAATACTTTCGTATCAAAATTATGAAAATTTAAAATTATCTTAGCTTATAAAAACCATAAATTAAATTTGACATTGGAATTGGCTTTAAAAGTCAATATTTATAGTTTTATAGAAATTGGATATTTTTAGCATTGAATAGAACTCAAATTTCCAATATTAAGGTCACTCCAAGTGGAGTGGTTAGTTGTAGGGGCGTAAAAAATCGAATTGAAAATTGACCCGAATTGAAAATCGAACCGAATCGAACCAAAACCGAATTGATAAGTTTGATTTTTTTTTTTGATTTAGTTCTCATTCGGTTTGATTTTCATCAAAAATCGAAACTTTTCAACCGGTTGACTTTTTATCAATTTGATCAACCGAATCAAACCAATAAAATCTAAATTTTTTCTCTTTTTTTTTTAAAAAACCGTTTTTTATGTTTTTCTTTTTCTTTCTTTTTTTTCTTATTCTTCTTCATTGGCTATTTGCCGGCCATTGAATTGGCCGGCAACCGGCCAATGAAGAAGAAAAAGAAAAAGAAAGAAAACAAAAGGAATAAAAATAATTAAATTTTGATTTTTTTTAAATAAAAATAATTAAATTTTGATTTTTTTAAATAAAAATAATTAAATTTTGATTTTTTTTAAAATAAAAATTTATTTAAAGGGGTGTATGTAGAAAAAAAAATAAAAACAAAAACAAAAGTAAAAATTGAAAAATCGAACCTGAACCGAACCAAATTGAAGATTTTAATTCGTTTAAATTTCAGTTCGGATTGAATTTTGGTTCGATTCAATAAATTTCCTTATCAATTAAATTCGGTTCGGTTTTCCAAAAAAACCAAACCAAACCAAATCACTTACACCCCTAGTTAGTTATTTCAGTTAATAGAATTCAAATTTATAGTGTTAAAGTCATGAGTGAGTATTTTTAGCATTGAATAGAACTCAAATTTCTAATGTTAAGGTCACTCTAAGTGGAGTGGATATTTTGTTTGGTAATGGTTTGCTAGTTTGCTGCAACTATTACTGCAAACCATGGCGAAATTAGGGGGTGATGACAAATTCAAGAGTGACAATTTCAATATTATAAATTGTAAATAGTGATCGTTTAAGTGGTAAATTTTCTTAAAAGTGATTATTTAAGTGTCAATTGTGGTTAAAAAGTGATCACTCATGCTGCACAAATTTTAAAATAAGAACATACTAGTTTCAAATATGTTTCACTTGGCTTGTATTAGTCGTGGTGCATCTTGTTGCATTAGTTTGGTTGCTGGTGCATCTTATTCTTATATCAGCCCATACAAGTGTTGGTGCAACATAATATATTAGCACTGAAATTGCACTAAAACTACGTTGATGCACCTTGTTCTTGCACCGGTGCTTGTATGTGCTAGTGTAAGAAGATGCAGCATCCACAACTGCACCAAGGCGTGTCGATGCATTTTGTTATTGCACTAGCTAACATATACAACTAGTGCTTACAAATCCTATAGGGACCTTGGGCCCGCCACTATACATATATTGTGCGCTTTGGACACTGAATCCTTACGGTTTTATTCTTTTTGGGACAGTCCATACAACATCAAAAAAACATGTATATATAGTTAGAGGGACCCAAGCCTTATAAGCTAGCTCGGGACTCCCCCCTTAAGCAATGTGGGACAAGAGATATGCACTTAGTCTCACCCACGTATTGCCGAGGCAATTTTAGTCCATCTCTCTATACGGCCTCAGGTCTAGGTCATCACATTCTTCACCCCTTATGGCACACTGCCCTCGATGTGGCCCCACACATTGCGGGAGTCGACTCTGATACCGCTTGTAAGGACTTTGGGCCTGCCATTATATATATATTGTCTGCTTTGGACACTGAGTTCTCACAGTTTTGTTCTTCTCGGGACAGCTCATACAACCCCAAGAAAATGCATATATACAATTAGAGGGACTCAAGCCTTATAAGCTAGTCTAGGACTCCCCCTAAGTAATATGGGACATGAGACATGCACTTAACCTTGCCCACATACTGCCGAGGCGATCTTAGTCCATCCCTCTATACTACCCCAGGTCTAGGTCATCATAAATCCACTAGCACTCACAACTTCAACTTACAACAATATATCAATCCATTACTTCCAAAAATAACATCAACCTCATAACAATGTTGCACTAGTAGCGAAAAATTTATATAACATAAGAAGCCCATTCAGATCACCAATCGAAACCAAGATAAGAGAAAATAATAAAAACATTGTTTGCATTGACATTGATTGATTGTTTACCCAAAAAAAAAAAAAAAGCATGTCTCATTTCAATTCCAATCACTCAAGGTTCCCTTCCAACCTTATATGTCAAAGCCAACACAAAAACAATGGCAACAACCCCCATCAATGAAAATATCATGTCCAGCACCCCCTAATAATGTAAAAATTAAAATAATAAAATAATAAAATAATAATAAAATAATAATAATAATAATAATAATAATAATAATAATAATAATAATAATAATAATAATAATAATAATAATAATAATAATAATAATAATAATAATAATAATAATAATACACCATGTCCAGCACACTTCTATCAATTAATATGCACAAAGCTCCTATTCCTTTCCTTTTGAACTTTTGAATTGATTCATGATCTAGGTACTCTTTCAAACTGGATTTTTATCCCTTTGTTCTTAGTAACAGGTATTTTTTTAGCACGTGTCATGTGTTGAGACCTCTTCGTAGAATCACTATTGATCCATAATCAGTCGATTGAGATGAAACTAGCACTAGGTTCGTTGTTGATGGCTGTTTTTAAGTTGTACTCGCTATCTTCTTTTTTGGAGTACTATTCTTTGGATGCACCCTTAACTCTTGAGTAAGAGATAAGCACCTTCGAATTTCTATCTTGCTACAAGAACATAGTCACATTGTCAACTAAATAAATTGAAGTACTATAAATTAAATATGTGAGTCCTATAAATCTTACATTCAAAATAATCATTCCAATATGTTCATCTGTGTAAATCCCATAACCATATTACCTTGACCTTTTTTTTTTCCAAGAACCCCTCTTGTTTGGTGTGCAACCTGTGAGGAGCTACTGTGAAGTTCATCGTCTTCTCACCTAAGAAAAAAAAAAGCCCATAAAAAACAAACACAATGATGTACAACTTATTGGATATTTTTTTCTCATTTGTTTAATAGTCAATTTAGTTGTTGGTACTATCCTACCTATACCAATCCATGTCTCTACATTTGACCCTTCAGTAGACCTTATAGTAAGGCCCTATGTCCGCCCTTCAATAGACCCAACAATAAGCTCTTCAGTAGGCCCTATTCTTAGTCCTAAATTAGCCATGACAGCAAATTCGTGTTATTGATGTTGTTTTTTTAGCTCAAAACCTTTCTTATTGTGCTCTTCCTTATGGCAATAAGAGCATTATATTTTTACCCTAGTCCTACTCATCCTTTGACTTGATGTCTTTCCTTCATGCATTCTTCGTCTCATTTTTGGTTTTCTTATTTGCTTCTTTAGTAACAAAGTAGAAGGTCTTTACAATTTGTTGGCTGCTAAAATTTGCTACTTTTGATAGGCTAAATCATGAATTAGTATGAAATAAGATATGAACTTTTTTTGTACTAATCATCTAGATAATCCTCTAGATTTTGTTACTTCATCTGAATGGCAAAAATGGGATGGGCACAAGAAACTCCATTTAGTTGCTAGACTTGACATGAACACTTTCTACTATCTAAGTAGACAAGATCATAATTTTTAATGATCTCACATCAATTATCTCCATTACAAACTGGATGGCAGAATCTACTAGCAACAACATTTACATCCAATCTTTTTACAAACATAGGATCACATTCTCTAGTCCACTTTGTAGCCTCATCTTTATATTTATGCAGTCTAGTTATGACCATAACTCGAATATCATTAAGCATAATGATGATTGGTATGCACATGACATCTAAAATCTACTATTGAAAGTTTCACTAAAATTGTTGTCAATGATATTACATCTAAATTCTTCATTGAAAAAGGCCCAACACTAGTACTTAACTTATGTTTGAATAATGTATCAAAACATTCATTTGTCAGTTGCAACAATCCCTATTAAAATCAACCATGTTTGTACTCTTTGTCATTTAATATAATTGTTTTTGCAACTCATCTCTTGTGTAATTCTTTGCCCGATTTACGTATATGTGTCTCACGTATATTCTGTGTTCAACATATGGTATCAACTTAACCAATATTAGAACAAGTCCCTACAAAAATTTAAACAAACAAATACAAGTCAGAAAAAAAAAATGCAAGTAATTAATATTAAAATAGAATTAATTAACAATAGTATTACCTTCTATTGGTAGTTCATGAATGCACCTCCTCCCTCATCGGTTATTTCAAGGTTAGTCATTAAATTGTTGAGGAATCAAAACCAAGTTATTGGAAATATTTCATTATTGGCATATATTCTCACAGAAGCTAACAACTCCCCGTTATATAAACCCTTCAAAAAACATTCATCCAATCATATAACTCTTTTATAACCAACCAAAAAGCCATGTTTGCATGTATCAAAATAAACATAAAATCTATCAAACCTAGGCCCACAATCAAGCAGTTGCCTCTCTACAACCTCTACTATACCCTATGAGATGGGATTTGAAGCATGCATTTGCAAGCATAATCCCATATCCGCAAATATTATTTCTTGTACCGATCCATCAATATTTTCATTACTCTCATCACTCTCATCTTAGCTCTTTTACACTAATTCCTCAACACGTTAACCCCTAACTGCTCATTCACTAACAGCTGAAACTAAAGACTCTTCATCTCAAGCATTACTTTGATAGTATTAAAGAAATGCTTCGACAATTATACATTTGTTACCATTTTTATTGTCAAATATAATTGGACAAGTATGTTTCTCCTAGAATGCCCTAATCTAAAATGACCACTTCCTTCTTAGTGCACCATAGAGTTTATATGGACAATTGAGTTGTGAGCTCTTAACTCTCATAAATTCTTTCGCATTTCTAATAAATTCAACGCTACTTTATTCAACAATGGAGTTCTTGACAATAACTTCTTTTAATTATTTGGCATCATCAAATTTCATGCCTATAAACAATACAAGTTTATCAATAATTGGATCGTAGCAATGGTACTTAATTTTTTTCTATGCACAGATTTTTCATCATCATTGTCAAGCTCATTCTCGAACCAATGGTTCCATCGCCACAATTTTCTGCATCTTCACTTCCATTACCTCCAATTGGAGCTCTATTTTTATTTACTGACTCAAACTTATGCATTTCTCCTAAAGCTGCAAAAAAAAATTTCTAACAAATTCCCTTTGTTTTTGTCTTAATCGTGCAAGTTTGTCATCATCTTCGTCACTTGGTAAATTTACAGTTGCCTCATCTCTCAAATCACTAGATAAAGCAACTTCCGATTCTAATCCAATTAAGTCTTCATCACTCACATCTTTACCGAGATTTCAAGACATCTTCCTTGTTTGCTCGTCTCTGTCAATATGACTTGTCTCCCTCTCCTTCTCAATTGCTTACCATGTTGCCCTCCATCTAACATAGACTTATCCCAGATATGATTACTCACTTAAATATGATGTCCCACTTCTCCTCTTTCAGTGGTCTCTTCATCCTCATCATTTTCATCATCCTCATCATCCTCATCATCACTATAATACTCAACATAGACATTAGTTTTGTCACAATGAAGATAATGGTAATTGATATCCTTAATACGATTATCATTATCGTCACTAAAAAAAATCTCAAACCATTCTTTAATTCCATCCTAGGTGTTGACACCTAAATTTTGATGATCCGTTTAATCATTTATCGCATTAAAAAATTAGGGATTAATTTTAACCCATACAAAAAAATTAATTAATTAATTAATTACATAACATATAGTTTTATGTGTATTTATTTTTAATTTGCATTTTTATTGGACCCGTAACAAGTGGGTTCAAATTAGTGGTTCTGAGCTTTAACTTTGCAGGTCGGACTAAGCTTACGAAACGAGTAAATTGATCCAAAAATTAATGATAAAAATTATCTTATGAAAAATAGGAATTTGAAATTTTTCAGGATATAATGAATTTTTTGGATAGAACAGATGTAAAAAGCAAATATTGCGTTCGGCAAAACGAATATTACGTTTGAAAATCGATTTGGAGAAATTAAAACCTTAATCAGTGATCTATAAATAAGTTGTTCGCATAGGATTTTGAGAGGCCATACATTGATACATACGGCCACACGAGAGGTTTTTTTAGTCACGTCGTAGGAGGGTTTTTATTTATTTTGGGGCTTAATCCTTCGGTTTTCTAGGTCAAGAACTAAAAAAGAAGGAAATTCGTTCTTTGGGGAAGGAGAAAAGTGAGCAGAAGCTTTCTCCCTTCTGCTGAAAGTACAGCAGAGAGAGAGACAGGAGTGGACGTACATCAGGCCAGCAGGAAAACAAAAAAACAAAAGAAGCGTGCACTGTTCATCTTCCCCGTGGGCTCTTCTGCTGCGTGACGCCTCCCAGCTGCCTGATCTCCTCGCCGGTGCACCAGCAGCCAGGCCACCGCACCGCCGGCCACCCCCTGGGCGAGCACCATTTACGAGCTCGCACCGCCGGTCGTCGCCCCTGCTGTGGCCGCGACGACCCGCGACCTCCGATCTGCTTCTGCTTCGTCGTGCCTCCGCCTCCGATCTTCGTTGCCGACACTGCAGCAGCTGTCGTCGCATGTCCGCCTTGCCACACTAGCCACTACCCAGCGCCGACACCCGTCGCTGCTGCTTCGCCCGTCCGTTTTGCTTGCTGCGCCACTGCCGTTCGACCCCCTTCCCGCGACGCCAGCAGCTGCCGTCGCCTGTCCGCCTCGCCTCCGGCCGCCAGTTGCTGTGCCGTAGCCTTGCTTGCGACGCCGGTTTCCCCTGCCTGCAGCCAACTCCTCCGAGTGACGCCCGTAGCCAGCTTCTACCGAGCCGCTCTGCCCTTTGCCTGTTGGTCAGCCGCTGCTCCTCCCTCGCCGCGCTCTGCTGCCCCTCGCCGGAGCTCTGACCGACGGCGAACCACCACCGCGATCTCCGACCCACGGTGACCCACCGCCACGGCTGCCCATCCTCAGCCGCACCGAGCCTCCATCGGGGTTCACTTGAACCGGTCGGATTTTTGGAAAATTCCAATTTAGGTAGAGATTTACTTTATTTTTAGGTAGATTTATTTTATTTTATTTAGTTTTTGATATTTTGTCTCGTTGTTTGAAATATTTCTCGATGTCTACTTGAAATCTCTAATGTAGCATCTAATTTGCAATTGCACGAATTTTTTTAAGTTTTTAGATGGAATAATTAATTAAACGGAAATAAAATTGATATTTTGATCTTTAAGACTTAATATCAATTTATCGATTTTATCAGCGAGATGTTATCCCTTGGTTTGAACAAAATATGATATCTTTGATGATTCTGAATGTCTTGGTCTGTCTCGTCTTAATTGTTTTAATTATCTCTAAATATGTTTGAGCTAGATTAGGTTTGCATTAGAATGTACATATTTAGGTTAAACATTTTATTTATCATGAATTTTCGAAATTAAAAAAAAATATAAATTTAGGATGTTAGATTTTCGTTTCATTAGCTTAAATTGCATGTTTAATTTTTTGACATTATTTAAATTTTGAAATTAATAATAATAATAAAAACAACAACAACAACAAATCATCATGCATATGTCATATAGAATTATGGCATTCTTTGTACATCATTACACATTAAGATAAAATTCCATATTTCATTTTAAGTTTAGATTGATTTTTTTGATAGATTGCATCTTAGGTTAAAAATTGCTAAGTTAAGATAATATCTTAGTTTCAATTAGGATTTGGTTTAACCTAATTCCTAATACAAATTGAATAGAATCTTAATCTAGTTAGACAATTTTCACATTTTTCCTAATTTCGAATTTCATGAAAAAATACAAAAAATGAGTTGGGATAAATTAGTTTCAATCCCTATGATAGATTGCATTCTTTTTTAAGAAAAAAGAAAATAAAAAAATGGCATGTGCATGTCATATAGAGTTAGATTTATGAAATGCATGTCATTTAGTGATTGTTGTTAGGTCCATTTAATTAGCAATTGCATGTCATTAGAATTAGGTCATTTAGTTATATTGCATTGCATAAAGCATATTCTCATTAATTAAATGAAAACAAAAAGAAATTACATATTAATTAGAAATCATATCTGGGGTTGTTGATGTGAATTTTGATCTAACAACGTAAATGCTTTCGTTGTCACAAGGTAAGTCCCATAATTTATTCATTACTTTTCTTGGGTGTTAAATTGGTGGTTTGTGCATCCGCATGATCTTATATAGAAATATATTTAAAGTCAATCCAAGTTGCCTGCAAAAATATTTTTGAAAATAAAAAGAAATAGTACCGAAAGGACATTAGAAAATTCTAGTGAACCAATTCCCCGTATCCAAAGTCTCTGGTTTGTAGGAGTAAAATAATTCTCTTATTATTTTACTTAGGTGTCTAATTGATGACTCCTAAATAAAATTCATTTGTATGTTAAAAAAATTAAACTTAAGTCGCAAATTGATATGAGCTTGGGAGAGCCCGAGCTAAATTGACTTAGTAGTCCATTAGCCTAATTTTAGATGGTGCATCCGAAATTTAGGTTGTGACACTAGGAACACAATAATGCAATTTTTACACTTTGCATCATAAAAAATACACAAAATTCTTTTCGAAATAAATATATGATAGCTTCCCAACATTGATATAGATGATACCTTCATTTCCACCTATAAATTCCTAGTTCTCGGTATCAATAACAAACTCCCCATCATAGAAAACAATGACGCCTACATAATTCTTGTCCATGTAGATATTGCACCCAAGGAGGAAAAAAGTCATTAATTTTTAGGACCACATAGTAGAATCATCAATAGCTTCATATGAAGGTCCTCACAAGCATGTTTAATTGATTAAGGAATTCACTCAGCCCTTATCGTTTTATCGAAAAAAATAAAGGAAGCCGATTTATTCAATTTGATTCCCTCAAGCACCCAAATTTATTAAATAAAGTGAAGTCCCCACCACCCATTTTTCAATTTGATCCCATTTGGTTCTCACAAAAGTATTTCAACTAATTAAACAAAGTGAGGTCCCCCCACTATCTCATGATTTATACTCTAATACCAAAAAATCATGTTTCCCTCCAAGCCGAGCCCTCATTTCCCCTTCATACCCTATTTTTTTTAAATTTGGTCTTGCCAAAAGTAGTCCAACTAATTTAACAAAAAAGAGGTCCCCCACCATTTTCCTTCCGAGCTAAGCTCTCATTTTGCCCTCTGCGCCCTAATTCGTCCATTGCAGCCCTGAATTATCAACCCAATTGACCCATGGAGAGAATATGACAAACTTGAGTGAGTGAGAGTCAAGGACACGACCAGCAAATGACAGTGCAACTACAACGGCAATTGAGCGATGACTATAGAGTGACGATGGGTGAGCAACATTGAGCGATCGAGCAAGCTACGGTGGGCGTCGAGTGAGCAGCATACTTTGTATGTGGGAAGAACATATTGATACCTTAATTTCAATCCCCCTTCAGTGACATCTTTTTGCTTGGAGGAGTTATGCAGTGTTGTTTTTGAAAGGTAGTTTATGTATGATGGCAAAATGACATCGTTTTCTACAAAATGACATCGTTTCTTAAGGAGGCAGAAAACGACGTCATTCATACCATTCCACGTGGACTGCGTTTTAAAATTTTTGCCATGTCAACTTATTATTTATTAATATAAAAATCACGTAATTAAGTTGGCCAAAATATGTTGTCAATGGCATCAAAGTGATAGTTTTTTTTTCTCAAATTTGGCACTTAAGTGAGTTGGCGGAAATTTTTCACACCAAAGCGAACATCATAAGCAAGTTTTTATACTTCTAGTGTACTTATCCCAATATAATCATATAGTGTCATGCATACGACATTAATATCACATGATCTCCTATATATCAATCACGCACCCAACACTCATTCACAACATTAACACTTCATACATAATATCTCTTTGTATTTATCATTACCTCCCCGTTCTCATGATCACATACGTGAGTGATGATGATGACATGATTACATCTTTTCATTTCTTATGCAAGCAAATAATGACATTGTCAGAAAACTGGCCATGTGTACATCAATAACTCAAATAATCAACAATATGATATCGAAAACCCAAAAATCAACAATTTAACATCTACAACCCAAACAATAGACAATATAACATCAACAACCCAATAATCGATACTACTTAGCTAGTAAATTATTAATTTAGTCAAATCAAAAAAATATCACTTTTCGGTTTAATCTACTACCAAATCACATTGAAGTTGATTAGTTGCAACCTTAACTTATAGAAACTCATCAATTCAATTCAAATGAATGTGACGATTCGTCATGCAATCATTATAACCTTCTCACCGTTGCATTCATGTTTAGAATAAAATTAACAACCATCAAACAATCAAGTCAAGAGCACTAAGTAGATCAATTTAACTTAATTCTTAAAGTTTTCACTTATTATGAAAAGGACTTGAGCAAATCAAAGTTCTAAATACCTTCAAAGCAATAAAATCAAGATCATTATTTAACAACTCCTAGTCTTTTTAAACGACAAAACTAATTTGACAAGATGAAGAGGAAGACCAAAAATTCACTTTATGAAACTTGGAAGGATAAATTAGAAGTTTCAACAACATAACAGGGAATTCTTGCTTTTAATTAGAAGACTGGAATGTGAGAATCAAGAGAGAGAAGTTGAGGACTTGAAGCATTTGGGTATACAACAAAGGGGAATGTATTTAGAAACTTTCATGAGATACAAAAGTATAGAAACAATTAATCATGGGTCAAAAGTAAGTATGGCTTTGAATTAAAAGCTCCAAGTGTAAAAAGAGAAATGGTTCTTCAATTCAAAGAATACATGTGGGGCTTTAGGTGTAAAAAGAGGAGTGGTACCCTAACTCAAAGATTACGTGGTACCTTGCAAGTGGCCTAATAAAATAGACCATAAGAAGATATTTTGATCTAAATGAAAGATGGCCTCTTCTTGAACAAGTAAAAGAGCGAGTAATCAATAGTATTAATTGACTAAGGTTAAAATACATGATGTAATACCTTAGGCTAAGTTTAATGTCACCATTTAAGAGCGATGTCTTCCAAATCTTTCGCGAAACAAATTATGCCTTCAACATTCAAGGCAATAAGGAGTTTGGTACCAAGTTTCCCTTGCTACTTTAGTTATGAACAGGGGTGGCGCAGCACAACCTACAACACTTCGCACGCGCACTTCAGCCGCAACCACTCCCAAATGGGCCCGTTTAGCGCAAGTGCAAAATTCGTGATTTGCTAAGCCCACAGTCTTTACTCCATCTGGGCTTTGGGTGGTTGGGCCTAAAATTGAGGGAGGCCTTGCTTCTGTGGGGACGGAAACCAACCCTCCCCCTCTCCTCCCTTTCAGCACACGAATGACGCCACGAGCGCCGCTTGACTTCTTCGATCCACCGCTAATCCGTTTCAAAACCTAGAAAACTACAATCACCACATGGTGACAACATGGTCGTGTCATATTAAAACTACGCACTTACCGAAAAAAGAATTCCATTTTTCCTCGTACCATTAAGAAATTACTTGAGACCCATCAAACATGGGATCTATTCAAAAATAAAAATTAAAAAGGATGAATATCGCTAAGAACCTAAAATTAGATTCACTATAACACAAATAGTCTAAACTTTTTTTGTGTCACCAAATATTAAACTTATCTACTGTAACACGAATACCTTAAAAAATTTTCTTGTATTACCAAAAACTCTAAATTTATTTACTACCAACACAAATATCTCAAAATGTAAAGAAGAAATCAAATTACTTATATTTCAGTTTCATCCATAATATATTCATCACGTCGATATAAATTTAAGGTTTTTTTTTTTATGACTTTGAGGTATCTGTGCCATCATAAGTAAAATTAGCATTTTTAGTGATATTGGTGTTATAGTGGGTATGATTTGAGATTATTTGTGATATTAACAAAAAAGAAAGTCAACAGGCGGGTTAGGTAATCAGTATTTATTGTAAATGAAGTTAATATGCCATCATTAATTACTTAATCAAGCTAATCTAGGCTTACTGTATATCATCCCTCAAATCATCATTAATCAAAACATCCAATTACGCTCCCTCTATGCATCCATAAATGTCGATCCATTAATGCAACAACGGGCGTCCGAATTATACAGGTAAAATCAGGCTTTTGCTGCTGCTGCTGCTGCGGATCTTGCCCCAAAAAAACGCAAGCCAAAATTCCACAGCATTTTTCCGAAAACGAGGAAACACTCGGGCATGACGGGAGACATCATCTTGAAAAAATATAAAAGAAAAAAAAAATTGGGGTGAAAGTAGGGAAACATCAGAATATGGCAGAAAATGGGAAAATGGTGGGAATTGGAGGGACGAAAATAGGAAAGAATTTAAAAATGGAGGAGGAGAGGAGGAGGAGGGGGGCAAAATCTAATCTGGCGGCGGATCCTGAAGCGAAACGAACTCCATGCATATCCCTCGCCGATCGGACGGCCCACGTCTCCCTTCACTCGGGCGATCCAACGGCCCCAGCAACAACCGCGTTCGCCGAAGCCGAACCCCATCCCATCGTGTTTGTTGTATCTATCCCCACCCCATCGTCTTCGCTCTCTCCTCACTTCAAAGTGCTTACCCTAATATCACACCCTCTCTCTCTCTTTCTCTCTCGCTTTCTCTCTCTTCTTGCTTCTTGGGTCTCTCTCTCTATATCTGGGAAGCTCAGATTCAGGAGCTCCGACCTCGCGAGCGGCGCTTTGGCATCTACCCACGAGCCGGGTTGCGTTTCTTGTCTTTGTTTTTCGACATTCTTTGATTGGTTTATTCAAGGGAGGAGGAGGGGTAGCGGTGCTGGTGGGTAGATTCAAGATTTGAGGATGCAGTCGAGCGAGGATTCGAAGCAGGCGGAGCAGAGCGGTAACGGTGGCCAGCAGCGGCCGCCCCCCCCGAAGGGCGGCGGCAACGGTAACCCCCCGCCGCCGCAGCAGCAGCAGCCGGCGCTCCCGCAGCAGCAGCAGCCCTGGGTGGCGATGCAGTACCCGCCGTCGGCGGCGATGCTAATGCAGCACCCGCAGATGATGGCACCGCCGCCGCCGCCGCACCACCACCAGCATTACGCGGCGCCGCACTACATGGCGTACCACCAGTACGCGCCGCCGCACCAGCGCGTGCACCACCAGCCGCAGCAGCAGCAGCAGCAGCAGAACGGCGAGAACAGGACGGTCTGGGTCGGCGATTTGCACCACTGGATGGATGAGAGTTATCTCCATAACTGCTTCGCTTCCACTGGCGAGGTAACGGGAAGATGTTGTGGACTCATTTTTTGCTTCTTTCTCTGTTTGTGTTTGTAATGACTGAAGATTGTAACTTTCTTTTCCTTTCTTTCCTCTTTTGGCGTTGGAGAGGTTGTGTTTTCTGCGTGTGATAGTTTTATGTTCGTTTTTTGTTTCTATATGTTGCTGTATATTAGGAAGTTGGTCACTTCTGGTAAGATCTTAGGATTAGCTGAAAACTGGTGGATATTTCTTGACACATGTTTGGAAATGGGTGTGAAGTAGATCTCAAATAGGCAAGTTCTGTTCTGGCTCGCAGGCAAATGGCGACAATTCATTTTGCCTCTTACGGGAAGGTTTCGAAATTGCCCGAAGTGAGTAGAAAAAGTACATACGGAATGTGTCAGACAATCAGGATTTGTATAGTATTGGGGATTGGCTTTTGGGATGCAATGTAGCTTGTGAATATTTTAGGAAGGCCTAGCTAGTCGTCTTTGTTCTGTTTGAATGACGTTTGCCTGCTTTCGGCGTTGCTTTTCTGTACCCTAAAGCTGAGCTTGGATGTTTCTCGTTACTCATCTTGGAATCTCTTATATTGTCTTGTTAAATGTCCTTAAAATAGCCTGGAACTTGCTGATACTGTGCAATTCCTATATGGGTAAATGGTAAAGAGCATAAATAAGTTTGTAATTGTTGCGTGAAACATTTGCTTCTCTTAGCAAAAATCATATCAATACAAGTGCTTAGTTTCTCTGCTCAGAGAAGATGAACAACCATATGAACATAACTGAGGTTTCCTTGCAGTAGTTTCAGTTGCGAGCTGGCTGCAACAGACAGAAAATAACAAAGAAAAATGAGTACTCAAGAAATGATATTTCATGGAATTTGCAGTTGATGCTCTTTCATTTTCCCTTCGGCCTTTAGAAATGGGCATACTGGGTAAAGAAAATTTCTCTTGTTCCTCTCACATTTTTGTCGGACATTTGGTAAACGATCCCGTGCTTTAAACTGTTGGCTCGGAGGAGTTTAGTATAATTGCAAGCGAGTATGGTGTCTTCTCAGAAGTTTTGCATTGTTGTTGCTTTCAAATTACTGAAGTATTGTTATCTTACCAAATTCAGACAATAGATTATTTGATTATATTGTGTTTATGACATTCCCACTATTGCTCGTTAACATGGTCTTATATGTAATGCAGATTGCTTCTATCAAAGTTATTCGAAATAAGCAGACAGGTTTATCCGAAGGATATGGATTTGTTGAATTCTTTACACATGGCACAGCTGAGAAAGTTCTACAAAACTATTCGGGAATCATGATGCCTAATACTGAACAGCCTTTCCGTCTGAATTGGGCAACATTTAGCACGGGTGACAAGCGTTCAGAAAATGCTCCTGATCTGTCTATTTTTGTAGGGGACTTAGCTGCAGATGTTACTGATAACTTACTGCATGAGACTTTTGCTAATAAATACCCGTCAGTTAAAGCTGCCAAAGTTGTTTTTGATGTCAACACTGGCCGTTCAAAAGGCTATGGATTTGTGAGGTTTGGGGATGAAAGTGAAAGGTCACAGGCCATGTCTGAAATGAATGGTGTATATTGTTCTAGCAGGCCTATGCGAATTGGTGCTGCGACACCCAGAAAATCATCAGGATATCAATCACAATATTCTTCACAAGGTACTTTTTCTGTTTAAAATAAAAAAGAAGGTTTAGACGGGGTTGGGACGTAGCTTACCTGTTGTGGATCTTCACAAGGTACTTGACGTAATAATAGTGCATAAATTTCATATTTGATGGTAGTATTATGTACTTGTTTCCAATTTGAATGGTTTGCTGATGCTGAGAGTTATAATTGGGCACTTGGAGGTGCAAGGCCTAAATTACCCTTTGGCTGTCATTTATCATGTCAGACTTGTGATTCTTAAGGAGGTTTCTGAAGAACTTGTTTTTCTCTTCATCATTGACCTTGAATGAATCAATGAAAACCAAAAAGTGAACAATCAAATAGGTTGCATTTTTTTTTTTAATTATTGGTGTAAGATATCAATTAGATGCATTTTAGTCAAGAACTGATGGTATAATATATGAATACTTCTTATTTTGATACTTCTCAATAAACTTCACATTGATTTTGCCTGTGTGTTGCAATGTTTAGATCATCATATACATAATGCTGCTAGATGCTTATTCTGTTGCACAAAGCTTGTTTATAGTCAAATTGATGCAACTTTAAGATGTACCTACATATTCATACTGGACCATTGCTCTTTCTCGTGTATTACCAAAAATTCATCTTCCTATTGATTTTCGGTTTAATAGGTGGATATTCATCAAATGGTGCCTCATCCCAGAGCTTTCAGTCTGATGGGGACTCTGCAAACACAACAGTGAGAATACCTACTTCATGTTTGTTTAAACATTGGCAGCCTTACCTTTTCTTTTTATTTTTTGTGCTGTCTTTTACTTGTCTGGTTAATTTTCATTTCATCATAGATATTTGTTGGAGGCCTTGATCCTAGTGTTAATGATGAAGACCTCAGGCAACAATTTTCTCAGTATGGTGAGATAGTGTCTGTTAAAATACCATCTGGGAAAGGCTGTGGGTTTGTACAATTTGCCAACAGGTAAATTTTCCAACTGCTTTTAACCTCTTTGGCATTTTTATTATCTCATATGGCCTTTCTCTTGTATCAGTCTTTTCTGATGATTCTGCCTGTTTAATGATCTGACAGAAGTAATGCTGAGGAGGCATTGCAGAAACTGAACGGGACAGTGATTGGTAAGCAAACGGTGCGTCTTTCATGGGGTCGAAATCCAGCCAATAAGCAGGTCAGACCTCTTTCCTGTCTATTCGTCTTTTTTCCTACCCCCGTCTTTCTCATTCAATCGTCTGCTTCTATATCTATGCTGTGGTTGGAAATTTAGCGATCATCTTTAATGTTCTTGTAAAAAGCATATTTCTTCAAGAAGGTGCTAGAACTACTGGATTTTGGCAGGTTGTACTGCAAACTTAGTTCTCACTTGATATATTCTTTTTTGGATATTGAAATGACAACTATAATATAGTAGTTAGTCTTGCTTTTTTGCATTCCCTAGAATTTGACAGAAACAAGCTAAGACTAGATAAAACAATGAGAAACATTATATTTTGGCATTTCTTGAAAGAGATTGTTTCCTCCTAAACTATTTTTTAACACATTAGCCAATGAGAAGTCACAGACTTAATTGCAGAAAGCATTAGAAAGCATACCCAAGCAGGACTGTATACACTGGAAGATGAGTCCAAAATTTTCTTCCCTTTGCGAGGCTCTTGTCCACTCCTTTCTTTTGTTCATTTTTGCAGTTTAGGGCAGATTTTGGAAATCAATGGGGACCAGTCTACTATGGTGGGCAAGTTTATGATGGTTATGGATACGGTGTGCCACCACATTACGACCCGAGTATGTACGCCACAGCCACGGCATATGCGGCTTACCCAGTATACGGCAGTCACCAACAGCAAGTGAACTGAACGAGTGAGGACAAAGCAGAAAAAAGTTAGTTCTTAGCTCTTGAGATTCGTGATGCTGCAATTAGCCGATCTGTTCTGGTCCTGTAGAGATCTCATGAATCCGTCCACTTGTGGGGATGGAGCTGAATTTTGATGACTCTCGGTAGTTTTGTAGGGATTTATCTAAACGTGTCTTCTAATTTATGGGAACCTTAAACTTATTCATTGGAATGCGAAATCTTGCGCATGACGCGGGGCAGAGTGCCTCGTGGATTTGAAATAACACGGTGCTGCAAAATTCATGATGGGTGATGGCAGTCTCTGGGAAAAAAAAAGCAGTTGGTTAGATAGGTTGAGACAAATTGCTTGACATGCTATTTGGCTTTGATTTTGCTGCTGTAATTTTGTGAAGGATATATTCATGTTCCAACTCTAGTTTTTGTGTGCTAAATGCAGAATCTGCACATCTTAGATGCCTCTGATCATACGTTGATGTGCAAATTCTTTAGTTTGGAGTAAAGTAGAGCCCATAGATTTTATTCAGTCGTCGTGCCAAGACTTGTAGTTTGGCATCTTCAGCCGAATGTGAAAGGCCCTTTACCTGCGGTGGTGACGCCAGCTTCTTGATACAATAGCCGCTGTCCAGACTAGCCTTCACTGGCAAGAAACCTTGGATGGTGAAACCTCGAAAGTGACATGGGATGTGGGGTTCGAGTACGCCGATAGAGGTGCTTTGTCGGCAATTTTTAGTACCGACGGCGACGACTGCTGTACATCTAGTTGTTCAATTTGACTAGCTAAGCTTGCACAAATATGACGACTGGCGGTTTCTTTCTTAAGAGTCTCGGAAGTGGATTGAAGACTCATTTATTATTCCATGTGTAGTAGATTGGGTTTGCGTAATAAAGTCCAATAAAATGTGGGTTTTTAATGGGTCTAAAGCCTGATCAACTTGCAGTCCATTTTGAAGTGCGCTTGCTCTTCTCTTTCTAGCTTGTCACTCTCTCTCATCTCCACTGATCGCAACACTGCTGATCTCCATCCTTGATGAGCTCCTATTTTACCCCAACTGATCGGTGCCGCTGCTGCCTCCACTGCCTATGCCTAGCATCTTTGACACAACTTATATACGTGCGACCCTCCATCATAAGCAATGACCCCAGCAATAAGCTCGGCCAGAACAAGAAGAATTGAACTCCGATCATCAAGAAATGCGACGGTGACTCCAAGTGGAAGCATGATCTCCCTCCGGGACTGCGAACGCACCATCCTGCATGTCAATCTGTTCCACAAGGGTTATGTTCGGCGACAAGCACATGGGCGAGGTCCGAATGCCGCCCACGGATCTGGGGCTGGAGTGGTTAGATTTGTGAGCTACCGGGTGAAGAATCCGGAAGGGAAGCTCGATAGAGTCGGAGTGTATGAGAGGGGCAAGGTCCATGACACGGTGATCGGAACCGCACTCGGCGCGATCGTTGGTGGAAATCCGATCATCAACCCTCTTCCACACGGAAGATGGGGCCACTTCTTCTTTGAGCGAAGAAAAGGGATTTCGTGATGCATCACCACACCAGCTGAGAGCAGAGAATGGAGGATGGTCCGAACATGTAAAAATCAGCGCACTCTTCGCTTGTCTTTGGGTTCATAATAGGGGTTTCAGGTAGAGCAACTCATTTTCTAGTTTAATTTCTACTTATGATAATTTTTTTATATAAAAAATAAAATAAAATTGAAGAATAGTGAAAAATTGCGATGTTTCGAATTCTAGAACTTCATGAAAATTATTATATGATTTTACGTGTTAATATTTATTCACCAGATGTCGAACATTTCATTTTGAAATTCTGAAAAATTTACAGTAAAGAAAAAGGTCACAAACAGTGGGATGTGAAGTGTCGGCGCAGCGGTTTTTGTCGCAATCGACTATTATTAAATTATAGCACTAGGGATGGCGTGGGACCAAGTTCTTAATATCAACTCAGGCTTCAACCAAGTGAACTTGATATTGGATTGTATGCTCTTGTGGCGCACCGTACAACTTGCAAAGCAAGTTGTGCTAGTTTAAGGTCACCAGAAACTTATTGACCGCAACAGTCCATATCTAGGCGATTTGGTACCAAGTTTAAAATAAAAATATCCTCCCTTGTCTCTAATATAACTAAAGCGGCACCTGCCGCCGCATACTGTCATTATGATAGTGGCTTGCCTACGCATCCTCGAGGATTTCTTAAAACATGTCGTATAGTTTAAGGTTGCACGAAGTTTATTTACCTGCACAATGACTCATATCTAGACAAGTTGAAATCACGCACATATCCAAAATCCAACATCATTCGTTTTATACTACAATTGTGTTATTTATTACCTAGTCAATTCAAATTGGATGCTCAATCAAGATGGAAGAGATGTTGCAGCCGGCTACATGGAACGTGGAGAAAGTATTATCGTTCATCATCAATTAAATATTCAAAATCAGCAGTTTGACTATATCAAATAATTGACAAACTATGTATTAACTATAATAATATCATGCTTGCCTGTTAAAAAGACCTGGGAATTAGTTAGAAAATTCAAAATTCCCTAATTTTTGTTTGTTTTCTTATTCATTAATTAAATAAAGGGCTTGTAGGTTCGATGACAATAGATATTACGGTCTATTACTTATAAAATTATTTTAAAAAAATAGATATGTTAACAAGAAAGAAAGAGAGGTAATAGAATAAATGAAAGTTAAAAAGAAGTGAATTTACATCTTTTAAGAATTCAAATTCAACATAAAGCATTAAAAAAAGTTGACATCTTTAAATCCTTAATCATGTCATGATCTGTTCAATTAACAGTACAATCTAGTTAAGATTAGATGCCGTGGGCATGACTCCACGAGTTAATTCTTAGACGGCTCGATCTTCTCGCATTGCCAGTAAGGTCAGGAGCACGATTTTGGACTGGCCTAGCGAGCAACTCTCTTTTCAAGCACGAGCCAGCTCGCATTGGCCGGTAGGCTCAGCCATTTTGCAGAAACCCCCACTAATAAATTAGGTCACCCGCCCTAAAAAGTGTACAGATTAATATAAAATATAGTGACTGAGCAAGTGTACCAAGAGGATTTTCTGCATATTTTACTAAGAAGATGGGTGTTTAATTAAATTAATCATTGTGATGAATTAATTAATTAATTAAAGAGTGGGTTTTCAGTCACATTTTCAACGTCGCTGATTGGCTCCCGAAGGAAACGGACGTCAGTATGCAATTATGCCCACCATCGTCGTCCCCAAAAGTAAGACACTTCATGGTTGGAGAAGCAAGCAACACAACATCCTCTGTCCTCTCTGTCTGTTGCTTTAGGACCGTCCAACTTCTTTCCTCCCATTTTTGCCAATCTCTCTCTCTCTCTCTCTCTCTCTCAACATGATGAATTTTCTAAATAATTCATGTTTGCCTAAGAGTGATTAGTTCTCGATTCGATTCCTGGTTCCTAGATTTTATGATTGAGAATTGGACTGACTAATCCTAGAACCAGGAATCAAACCAACCGATCAATCTAGTCCGATCTAGTGGAACTAGTAATTTGCAGTTGAAGCAGAAAAGGCACATTGAAGCGATCTAAATGACGAAGCCAAAGAGGAGGAAAGTGCAGTTGAATGTGAGCCCCACGGCTTTCCGTATGGCCCAAGCAACCCATTCAGCACTTCGAACCTGTGACAACTTCCTCTCTTGTCCCACATCGCCTAGGGAGGGAGGTCTTGGTTAGCTTACAAGGATTGGCTGGGATGGCGATTCGTCCGTGCCAGGGCGGGTGACCCAAAGTGGACAATATTATATAGTGGGACCCGGAATGTTACAAGTGGTATCAGAGTTGACTCCCGACCGCGTGTGGGACCACGGCTTGAATGCTGTTCTGATGCCCATGGGGCCATAGCATCCGCCCGTGGGGCCACAGCGAGGACGCTCTTCTGTTAAGAGGTGGAGAGTGTGACAGCCTCTTCTCTTGTCCCACATCGCCTAGGGAGGGAGATCTTGGTTAGCTTATAAGGATTGGGTTTCTCTAATCTGTGTAACGCGTTTTAAAGCCGTGAGATAAAAGACCGTGGTTGGGATGGCGGTTCGTCCGTACTAGGGCGGGTGACCTAAAGCGGATAATATTACACGGTGGAGCTCGGCATGTTACAGAACCACTGCAATCAATCAATCGATTCGTTTGTTATCTTCATTTTTCAGTTTTGATCTTTTTCTCTTTTTGTTTATGGAGGGGAAGTTGAAGGGGAGGGGAAGAAGGGAGAGGGACCTAAATGATGTGGTTCTTGAAGCTGACATTCTCTCTCCTTCTTGGTTTGGTACTCAATGTAGGGGACACCGATGAGGTAAACGCGATCTAGCTTCCCAAGAGACCATAGAAGATCTACAAGATGATCCCTGAGGCGAGAGGTTTAACGGGAAATGGAAGAAATTGGGAGGAAGGGTTTGTTTCTTAAGAAATTTAAAAATATTACACACTTATCCACCTACCCTCACATATATAATCAACCGGTCCGATTGATCCAGTTCCTACCTTGAAATTGGGAATCGGACTGATTGACCACCAATTCTAAAAATGGGAACCAGGAACTAAACTGCCCATTTTGGGAACCACTCAGAACTGACCTATCCGGTCAGGTCCTGACTTTGAGAAGGTGAAAGTATATTTTAATCTTGTTCTTGAACCAAATCTCTATTTTACTATTAGTTGCTGTAAAAAAAAAATGGGAAAAATAAATTAACTAAAATACTTATAAAAAAATAGATATCAAAGTGATATTAAAATAGTAGAAATGTGTTAGAATTTGATAAATGTAGCCATGTTAATAAAACTAAACATGATATTTTGAGAAAAAGAAGAATATGCGAGGAAAAGGCATCGACAGCGAAAAGGTAAAATGATATAAATTTGGGTATTCATTAATGTACATTTTAAGGGTTAATTAATGTGAAAATAATTAATTAATAAATCAATGTAAAAGATGATCGAATAATAAAATTAGAGAAAATTTGACATAAAGGCCCAAAGTGCTCTTATTTTCTTAAATAAGGGTCTTAAGTAGATCTCGTGTCAAATAAATATCTAAATTAGTCGTGGTTGTTTTAAATAAGGGCTAGATGTAACTATGGTTGTTTCAAATAAGGGTCTGACCTTGTTGGTTGCCAGTCGGCTAAATATTCCGATCAATCGAATGGTGTTTTTGTCCAATTATAATTATAATTATAATTTATATTTTATTCTTTTTTGTTGTTTTTTTATTTTCGAAGTAAGCAAAGGCTGGCGAGGGCTTGGCCACCCTCATCTGCCACTAGTAAGCGCTGGCTAACCCTCATCGGCCGAGGAAGAGATAGCCGTCGCTGAAGCAGAGGGAGGCCTTGCTACAGAGGGCGTGCTTGGCCATTGCCGAGGACAAGTATCGAGCCTGAGACTCAGGAGACACCATTCTTGATCACTAATCACGCCTCAGCCCTCGATTGGGGTTGCATTTAAGCTTTTTGCTTGCTTAGGAAGGACTATGACTATGTCATTGTCTTGTGCAGAGGGGCCACCATATGTAAAGGCTCGAGCTTTGGGGCGTGATGTTAATGGGGAAGATTGAAGAGAGGGAATCGAGGAGGGGACTAACCAAGGGTGCTTGCGCTGATGTAAGTGGAAGTCAATTAAGGAAGCGAATCATGGTCGATCTTGCTTCCTCTTTTTTTGTCTTCTCTTCTCTTCCCCTTCTGCGGCAAGGGCAACCTCCCCCAGAGTGAGGGTCGCCTCGCCGGCCACCGGCAAGAGTGGCCCTCACCAGATAGGTAAGGGCGATCTGGTAAGTGCAACTCTTGCCTAGCCCTCTCATGGCATCGTTAGTAGTTGACTGGCCACTGACAAAGAAGAAAGAAAAACCAGAAAAAAAATAAAAAATAAAAAGAAAAGGGAAAAAAGAAAAAAAAAGAAAAAAAAATTAACTGGATTTCAACTATTGAAAACGGGAACCAGATCGCTTTTCATAGAAATCACCTAAATTGACTGGATTCATCTAACATGATCCCCAAATTTAACTAAAGACCAATGCACACCCCTATCTCTGGCCGGAACAACATAGAATGTTCAAAGGGCTAACTCGGAAGCTGCGTGCTAACTCTATAATTTGGAGAAGTTTCAAGTAATTTTCCCTTTTGTTCAATTTTTTATTTTCCATTTCCTGGAGGAGGTGGCTCTTCGGTTCCTGAAACGTCGCCAATGAAAGAAAAGTGAAAAAAAGTAAAAAAATGCAACTAGAGAGAGAAGCTGCCTGCTAACTCTATAATTTGGAGAAGTTTCAAGTAATTTATCCTTTCGTTCAATTTTTTATTTTCCATTTCCTGGTGGAGGTGGCTCTTCGGTTCCTGAAACGTCGCCAATGAAAGAAATGTGTGAGAGAGAGAGAGATCCATGCACCTAAGCGCGGGCCCCCACTGAAATCATATTTGCGGTCTTGAAAGAATAATTAGGGGGCGCTGAAGATGCATCGGAATCAACGGCTGAGATTTAATACGTGCGATTCGCCATCCGTAGAATGCAAGGACGTGGTGCCTTCAATGGCGTAGCAACGTGACCACCCCTTCACCTGTTGGGCACGTAGGAACATCTCATCATTGTTGGCCTCCCTCGAAAGCACCACGCCAGGTTGGTGGGATCCATAATTTATTTGCCGGCCGGCGCCATCCACCAATCCCTCCCGATTGTCACGAGACTTGAAATATCACAAACTATCCACTATTCTCGTCGGCGGTTGATTTGAAATGCACTGGACAGTTAGGATAAACTCACTCTCTCTTTTGGTGATTTTGTGCTTGTTCGAGTATAGTTCAAGCCTTCCTAGAAGTCCTCGAGGCATTGACTGTTCGGGGGAGGGCTTAAAAGTGGGTATTAAAGATTATTCTCTAGAATTGTGCAAATTTAACTATGGATTGAGTAATCGTCCCACCCGATGTTATGGCTGAATATGTTATCTAGAGGGGGTAAGTAGGGGATAATTAAAACTCAATACATTTTCGCAAAATTATCAAGATCAAGTTTGATGTATGCGGGAATAGTTTAACATATGCAAGAGTAAGTAAATGATATTAAGTGTAGTTACTTGTATAAGAAAAATATGAAAATAAGTAAAGAGAGAATGTGATGCGCTAGAACGTCATGCGTGACATGAGAATTTTTCATCAATTATTTATTTTATTTTTCTTTTAGGCATGCAAAAGCATAATAAAATAATTACATCATATTAGAATGGAAGTTTTGACTAGTATAAATAATTACATATCCATCTTTATTATATCTTCATTAACCCAAGTATTAATACAGGCACCAAAATAAACAAGATACATTGCATTAACCTTGGGAAGAAGGTTGGGTCATTTGTAGATACTACGTGCATACTCCTACACCAAAAACTTGTCTATACAAAAGCCAAGTCATTAAGTACAAATCAACAACCTTGCTCATGAACACATTGCCATTACCCTTTGAAGTCAAGTGGACCATCGAAGACCCTTAGTGGTCCAATCAACTTCTCGTTGATATTAAAGTACCAAGCAACAAATCGATGAGGGACCCACTCCAACCCCACATCGACCAATAAATTGGACTTACATTCAGTATAAACTAGTGTTGAATTGGGTATGAGTACATTTAGATATTCAACTATCGAAATACACAAGAACTCTGAAGAGCAGTGGGTGATCCATCCTACAAATTTGAAAATGAAGGAATGAGCCAAATCTCAATACGATACCAACATAACAACATGGGTTCAAGATAGGTACAATTTAATCATGTATGACAAATAAAGATGTAAATGCACCATTTTTTCTATCATGATATGCCAATAGGAACCACTAAGCAATGTCATATTTGATGTTTCACCCAAATGCAATTAGAGGTCATATCACTTTATGATACGTAGATATCACATGGTAGCTTACTAATATACACAGGTGAGTTTCTAACTCCTATTCGTCACTAGTTGGGACCCATCTTGACTCACAAGACATTTTAACTAATGAGGCATTATCTCTAGCTAACTCATAAGGACAAAAATCATAAGTACCTCTTCGTCACACCATACAGCTTATTCATGATGGGCATCCTCTGTATCGATATGAATAAATATGCCATTGTACAACCACATGATAATAGTCAATTCAGACTACGCAAACCAACTCATATCATGTGTAAATTATAAGACTTTCGTGTCCCTTGAACCTTGTAGAGACTTGTCTCTTAGACGACAAAAACATTTGTCTCTTCCCAGAATCTTTCACATATATTCATCCAAAGGAATTTGCTCTCTTGGAATCGGGCATGGAAAATTTCTTCATCTCATAATATCACTCACACAAAAATCTCTTCATACAGTAAATACCATGTATGTATAGACAATCAAAAGTGCAACTAAAAGTGCATGGAAATTTAAACGTTTTTCACATACACCATAATAACCCAAACAATTCATGTGCTTCGAAATGTATACCATCATTCCCTTCTCATCATGCTGTATATGTTTAATAAAAGGCTCGAATTAGACCATCGGCAACATAGAGTTTGGCACATAGACATCGATGACGTTGAAATGGACACTTTAGTTCGAAATTAACAACCTTGAACCAGATAACTTGGTCAGAAATCGACAATGTGAAATGGACAACTTTGATATTGGGCACATAGAAATCGATAACTAGGAATTGGTACTTAGAAAATTGATGACTTTAAAATCAATACTTAGATTGATAACTTTGGAAAATTGGCCAGTTGGCTAACAATTAGTAGATTGATCACCAAATCAATTTACTTAGAAGGTTGATTGGATGATTCAAAATCAGCAAAAAGGTTAAATTTGTTCATCTAGTCAAAGAACTAACAGTTGATCAAGATTGGTGACTTATCATAAATCAATGACTTTCAAAAAATTGGAATTTGATCAAAAATTGATTAAATGATCATAATCAATTTAAATGATTAATGAGGCAACTTTTTTCCAAAATCACTTGAATATTATTTTCAAGTCCAAATTCCACGTTTTTACACTTTTCTCATCTAATATACGACCAAGCCTTTTGGGGAGCCGATTAACACTTTCTACACCAGAAAATACTTATCAACTTTAAGTCAATTAACCACAACACATCAGCATGCTATTATGAAAGCTTGATCAAACTCAAGATTAGCATTCAAACGAAATTAACAAACTTCAACCGACTAATTCAAGAGTACTAAGTAGAACCATCTACTTAATCCCTAGAGGTTTCACTTACCTCGAAAAAGGCTTGAACAAGTCAAAGCTTTACTAACGTCCAAGTAAAAGTAACAAGAATGCGGATTAACAATCCTTAGTCTCTAAAATAAGTTACCATTTTGGTAAAAAGTAGTGAAGTCAAATAATTCACTTGTAAAAATCATATAATAGGGGATTGAAAGGCTTTAGCAATCACATATGTAGGACCTTCACCTTTACCTAGAAAAGATTTTTTTTTTCTTTGCAAGAACAAGTTGGAATTCCTTTTTAAAGCTTTGAGTATTTGTAGTGGTTTGCTCAATCAAGACGGGGATGTATGCGGAAACTATACTAGAGTTACAAAGGAATAAGAATGACTAACCAAGGTAAATATAAACTTGAGGTTGAACATACTAAGCAGAGGACGAAAGGAGAGATGTTCAAACTAAAATGTGACACATAGCTTAATTATACTGTTCCAATATGCATTTTCAAAACATTTCAGTCTCCTTTAACAATCACTATGACGATATGCATTTCATTGCCACTTTATAAAAATCAACCTAATTGCAAATGCTTTCTAATTCAATCCTAATGAGATCGCTTTCATAAAACCACTTAAATGGAATATATTTCGAATCTTCCGTGCACTACATTGTAGTAATCCAACTTAGATTCTACACATGACATTTATTATCTTTATTTGCTACACATTGTTAGTTGATGTAGGAATTTCCATATGTCACATAGAAGATGTTGCATGCAGATATGGTTTGGGTTTGATCAAAGTCTACGCCCGCTTTCCTAGAGTTACCAATAGGCTATAATCTATGAGTAATTTTTTTAGTGCTTAAAATGTATCCTACGTTGCTTCTACACGAAACTAGTAGATCACACTACCAATTCTCAAGCACTACTACAACACACATACACTTCTCAAAGGAGATGACAATCAATAACAAATACTCTCACTAAACTTCTCGCTCATCTTACAATAAGAGTACAACTAAACTTTGTCTTTTCGTAATATGTAGTTCTAGACATGTGATTTGTGTCTTCTTCGACATGTATAGATCTTCTTATATAATCTTTTCTATCCAAACTAGCTGTTGAATAATTTTTAAAATGATCAATTTAGCTGATGAAGATCAACAACACATCTGCTAGAGATTTAATTGTCAATACCATCAAATCTTCTGGGCAATAGTGTAATTTCCATGAATAGAGGAAATTATCATTTTTCACCAAAATGATTGACGACCGATTAAATTCCCCTTGTTTATCTCTTCCAGATTTCCAAGCTAGTGGCTTGTTGTCAATATTCTTGAGACTTAGATTGATAATCAAACGAATATCTGGATCCTCAAATTAGAATGTGTAATCACGTCACATGCACATTCACATAAGGTGATATAGAAGAGAGCTGCTCATATTAATGATCAATGAGTCTATCCAAGCTTTCAATTGGTAGTTGACTTGCGTACAACTTTCCATTTGATCTTCCTAAGTACATTAGGGATCGAGGCTTCTCAAAACTAGTCCCCTTATGGAGCCTCCGCGTCTCAATGAACCATTCTTTCTTCTCCAGACTTTTCAACCTCTATTATGGCCGTTTCGGTCTTCACAAGTCTTTTCACTTTGTTCTTAGGATAGCATCAATTGTGATAGAGCTTCCTTATATCAAATTATATTCGAAACGAAACATCTGCATCTGTAAAGTAATAATGAGCAATATATCGTCTTGTCAACTTCATGATACCATATGAGGTTTTCTCAACACCCAAAACATATTTGGCGAAATACCGGTTCAAAATAATAATAAAAAGAACATATCATGTAGGTCTCTAGAACTACCTTAGAAATTTGATCCCATGAGTTCAACAAGTTTCGAGATATCCTTTACATTGTTTTATTTCTTTTATTAAATCAAACATTACATTTTCTTGTCAATATCTAACTCATTTAAAAAATTAAATCGATGACATAATACACATTTATGTAAATAGTAACATAGCTCCATAAAATATAGTATCACAAAAGTATAGCAGCACTTTACATTTAAAATAAAAATAGATATATACTTTTGATCGATAATGATATATCTTCACGAGTTAATATCTAAACAATTCTTTTTCAAAAATTAAAAGGCATTAAGATTACAACTATTAAAGATATTCTTCCATCTAATTACCATAAAAATATATGCATTGGGAGAAGGATAATGATGGAGTGAAAACTATTGTAGCAAACCTACTTTAGTGCCAAAACTTATCAATCGATTATTTAAGTGCCATAACTTTTGAAAAATGATCGCTTAAGTGACTTCAATGATTTAGTTTATTGAAACCAACATGGCATTATTTTAATGCCGATAGCTTGTCAAAGTTACTTGGATGGATGGTTTCAAAAAGTTTAAAAACTAGATTGATATTTGGTAAAGTTTTGACACGAAACACTCTAAACTATGTGGTGGATAAACTGTGCACCAACCAATGTTATTGAATGCATCAATTTTTCACAAAGAATTGAGAGTTAAATTCGTTTTCAAATGTGCCACGGCATTGCAATTTATTTTCACAAGCCTCAGAACACCACTGTTCGATCTCAAAATAGAGCAAGATTATAGAAGTCAAAAGGAAGATAAAAACAAAAGGTGAAGCACAAGCTTCTCTTTTTTTGGAGGCAAGCAAATAGATTTTGTGACTTAAAATGAAATCATTTGGAGGGTTGGTTCTATGGTTTTGAGCCTGACTCTAACAAAGTAGTAAAAATGGTGGCAAAGCTAAAATATTTGCTTTGTGATGTTTGCTTATAGTTGATGACATTGTTTTTTCTCCCTCAAATTGAACTTCGTATCGCACTCAATATCTTAAGTTTACAATGGATCAATTAGTGGCTAAAATTTATTAAAGACCACCCAAATGCCAAAATTTTTTAAAATTGTCAATTTAAATGACTTCAACAAGTTCTTAATAGTGTCATGTCAGATTTTCTAGTAAATTAAGTCGTCGGAGCCACTTAAATGATTGGTTTATGAAAGTTATGACACTTAAATGATTGTTTTAAAAGTTTAGATATTAAAGAGAATTCCATAAAATAATTTAGGCACCAACAATATCCTTTTCCCTAATTTATTTCTGGAACCTTGCATATAATGTACATGGTATGGGTACCTTTTGGATATATTATCGTAATTATACCATGTATTACTGATTCTAAACTTTTTGAATTAGAAATCCACTGTATAACCTCTATCAACCACATTCAAATCAAGTTTGTTCACAAATTTAATAAGCTCTAGGGAAGAAGTCACAAAAAACTCTAAACTATACCCATTGTAAAACATTTACCCGAACTTTTTTTATGCCATTGAAAACCTCAAACTATGCCAATTGAGACGCATTCACCCTAAAATTTTTCTCATGACATAAAAAAAACCGAAATTTTTATTGATGTAACATATTTACCCTCCATCAATGTTTTGTCGAATAATTTTTTAGCCAAAAAGTGGTTTTTATTTCACATGAGTGATATGAATGTCATGTCAACATTGTTTACTTTTTCAACGTCCATGTAAGCTAAATGTTAATGATACTCATTAATGGAATCTTGATGGAAGGTAAATGTGTAAGGTACAAGTTTGTGATTTTTAGTGTCATAAAAAAATTATAATAAATGTATTACGGTAGATATAATTTAGGGTTTTTGGTAGTTTTTGCCTTAATTTCTATTGAATAATATGCATGTTGTTGATGACCGCTTTCTAATTCACTAAATCCATGTTGCAGTTTCAAAACTTACTAGCTCACCCATTAAATATTGCAGGGCACAAAATGCAAGAAAAAAAATGTGATGTCCCGAAATTAAATATTCTTCATTATATAACATTATGTCAATAAGCAAAAGTTTTCATTAAATTCCATTACGTCAGTTCTAACTCCACAGCCTTCAGCGGACTTGCCATTGGGTGGCGATCACCACTGGCAAGGTGAGCCTCTGGGCGGTGAGGGCCATGCGCTCGCCAACAAATATGGGCGACGATCGGTCCCTCGCCCGAATCTGCAACGCCTCTGCCGATTTGGCAAAGGTCTGGCCAACGACACGAGCCATCAAGATTTGCGCATGCACTTCACCCCTTGTGCAACTCCTTTTCCTCACAGCCACGCCTCGGGATAATTAGTCATCATCTAATTCACAACTTTTTCATATTTTTTTAGTTCTTTACTCCACATCTAAGTAATTAACAAATATTAAAGGGTAAAAGTCACTGAAAATTCCAAATTACAACTACTTAACACATGTCAAAAACGCAAATTTATATAAGTGTAACATATTTACTCCAAAATTACGTGGAGTATTTGATAAATTTATAGAACTTATTTTTCTAAAAAAATAATTTCTGTCAAAAAAATTTCTTCATTTTTCATTCTTCCTTCCTCCTTCATTTTCATCACCATTGTCCTTGCCGCCACTATCACCATCATCCTCACCATCACAAATGAAGGAAGAAAATGAAAGAGGAAGTTAATATAAAACTAAGAAAGAGAACAAGCAAAAACATAATGAGTTGACATATTTTAACGTCAACAAGGTTTATTTTATGTCATCCATATAAGTAGCCATAGAAGATTTTCCGTTGGTTAATAGAATATTTATAACGATAAATGGACCGTTACAAATTAAATTTAAGACTTTTTATCATTTTTTTATAGTAAATATGTCACACAATTACAAATTGAGAATTTACCGAGATAAATATCTCATAATAAAAATAATTTAAGATATGTTGTGAACTCACGTAAATTTAAAAATTGGCGTCGATCGTGGATTAGATATTTCTTGATTTGGCTACTTCACCCCCTTCATATCTGACCCTGAGCGTGCCAGGTGTACTGGCCAATGATGGAACCACGATTCCGATAGATAAAATAATCCGGAAGCCATAGCCGGGAGGCTAAGATTTTTGATAGGATGGCAGTTGAATCATTCGAATGATGATGGGACGTGACTTTTGCCCTTTCATCAACGCACTTACCAATTTTGATAAAAATATAGAATAAAAGAACGCTCGCCGCTCGTAATGCTTTGTAAAAGATTGATTGTTCGTTAAGGCTCGTACTGAGTTCTGGAATGATGAAGCATGTTGGGAAACTTTAATAAAAGAAACATTACAGGAGGGACCACAAATGTAAGCCCTTTCGTCCTTATAGTAATCCTCTTGATTGATCCGTCCGCTTTTGTAATTGCATTATTCTGCCACATCCTTCGATCGCTTTCCAAACTTGATAGATCATTGCCATTATATATAATTTCCTCATTTCTTTTTGGGATCCGAAATATGCTTAGCTCCTTTGTTTGAGTTGCAAGGACTTGGCCCAAACATCAGAGTCCCATGTTCGGATTGAGAGGACCTAATTGACGTGTTGGGTCCGGGGTTTAGTGTCGTCGAGACCTGAGTCTAGGACCGCATCCCTACTATGAGAATCAAGGACATAGTGGGAGCACTGAGGACCTTGCACCCAAGACATAAGGATCCCTAGTCAAGGCAATACAAGACTTAGGCTAGGGTTGTGAGGTCTCGGGTCTGTATGTGACATTCGGAATTTTTCATATTTGATAATAATATTTATGATGTTTTTCATGATGTAATCGGCCAAAGTCTGAAGTATTAAAATTAAATCGAAAATTTAGATGTGTATGTAACAAGACAAAGATAGATTTATTGATATATTAGTTAAAGATGTGGATGGATAAACTTCAAATTTCATATTTGAGAATTTGCGAGTTTAAATTTATTATATTGAAACTTTCCTAGCATTCAACATTTTTCACCAATAGTTTTAGTGGGTTCAAAATACTTAAAAGATTTATCAGTATTTAACATGGACATTGATTTCCTTATTTTCACCCCAATTTATTACATATTTCAATAACTTAACAAAATATTTACTTCACATAAATGAACCATTTGTTATCCTTTAACTCGATCCACCTCTCTCCATGCTCAATCAATTATATCAAAACCCCATATCCTTAGTGACGTTAAACCTAATCTAGTTTTGAGGTCATGCTACATTATCTATGTTAATAAAATAGTCGTTTGTATTACATGTTGAGTGGTAAGGTGATATCCTTTTTAAGACTTGGAGATTTCATTTACCGGGCTTCGACTTACTGTTTTATCATTTATATATGTAGGTTGGATTGTTCCGCTCCCATTGCTTTTTGGAGCTCTTATGCATTTCGATTGTGTACCTGGATCAAGAGTAGTGTATACGAAGTGTATTTATAGTGTATGAATTTACATGTGGTTTCCAAAATGGACACCCATTGATTTGTTGCTTAGTATATGAATATCGAAGGTGAGTTGGTTGGACCATTGAAAAGTTTTGATGGTGATAGAGATGAGTTGATGGACAAGATTATTGACTCATAGCGAGGAGTTGGACTTGTGTACATGTAGATTTTTTGGCGTCAAAGTAAAGTATTGGAGATAGGTCACCCATATCCCCTTCACAAAGCTCATGTATTTTGCGTGTGATGTTATATTTGGGATTGTAATACTAATGTTTATATAAAGAGGCATGTGTACATTAATCAAACTCGTGCAATTTATTTGTATGGTGTGTTGTAAATACTTTGTTGTGCTTCCACATGTAAAAAAAAAAAAAAATGTCACACGTGACATTGTAGGACGTCACACCGTAAATCGGGCACCGAAGTCTAGAAATCGTAGATTGGTTTGCGATGATGGAGGTCTAGTTTGGATTTTGAAAAATGATTTTTAGATTTTGAAGGATAAAGTTTGTTTTTTCTAGATGTAAGCATAAATTTTCCTATGACTGCCATTTTATTTCTCATCAAATCATTTTTCTAAAGTATCCTAATCATGCCCCCAACTTGCCTGAGCTAAATAGCTTATAATGATTCCAACACGAAAAAGAGTTAATATCACAAAAAATTCTAGATTAATACATTTGTGATAAGTTTATCTCAATCTAATTTTTCATCCATCAAAAATCCTTGGGGTGATCGGTTCCCGGTTCGGTTCGGTTCCAAGGTGGAATTGGGAACCGGACCGGGAGAATCGGTTCCCAATTTTGGGAATCGTGGACCGGACCGTTGGGCTTAGGACCGAGAACCGGACCGGACCATCGGTTCTGGTTCGGTCCGATCTGGTCCAAAAGAATTGGCACTTTCTTTTTTCACTAAAAAATTACCATTCACTAAAGAATAATTATGCTCTGGACCGATCAATCAAATTCGGTTTCCGAGCAATCTAATAAAACTACTCACACATGTTTCTACGTGCAAAATATTCAAACTTCACTTGTGTGAATATCAATCATAGTTTATGTGTTTCATGCTTAATTTTAAGCATAAAACCCATGAACAACATGATTAAAAGTTGTGTTTGGCTTAGGTTTTATAGACAATCTCTCTTATATACTTTGAATGTTTAGTCGATATGAGACTTTTTATGGCTTGAAGTGCCTTGTCGTTTGCAAGTGAGGGGAGCAAGAGAGAGTGTGAGCATGAGGAGAGTTTTTTCTAAAAATAAAGAGTAACAACAAGAGTTTTGGACCACCCAGCGCTGCGGCGTAGTTGGCTCAAGCACTTGTTCCTCTCGCAAAAGGTCCAGTGTTCGAATCCCAGCTACGTCATGCTAATTTACCTGGGGTGCAAGGTGGTGGTGACTCTACTCCCTTCCAGGGTTTACTTCGCCGTGAAGCGGCGCATGGGGTTCACTGGGTCACCAAAAAAAAAAAAAAACATGGTGATCTCTTGGCCACATAAGAGGTTGTTACCTAAATTGCAATTCCGATTGCAATAAGTTTCATATATAATATTCATATATTATATGTGTTTATATATTATATGAATATAAATTATATATAAAAAAATTTGGTCCGGTCCAGTTCCGGTTCCAAGATTAGGAAGCGGAACCGGATTGCTGATTGTGGGAACCGCCAAAACCGGTCCGGTCTCACAGTTCCGGTCCCGTCCCGTTTCGGTTCAGTTGCACACCCCTAAAAATCCTAAAACGCGTGACACTCATGATTGAATTTTCCTTTTATTAGTTTCATTTAAAATTTAGATAATTGGCAATGTATTAATTTGTAATTTTACTCTTCCTTTGTCATAAGTGTATTAATTTATAGTTTTTTTGTAGTATTAATATATTTTAACGATAATTGGAAATGTACTAATTTCTAAGGAATGTATCAATTTCGATTGTTGCGTAATATTAACCAACAAGATTTCAAGGGGGTCAGATCTCAGGAGCTTTATCATGGACTGCAGTGCAGGCCATGAGTACTCCCGGGGAGAATATCTTGGGGCTTTCCTCGGGTAATTTAAATTAAAAAAGGGAAGGAAGGCAAGCGAGATGAAGTTAAAGTACAGTGGCTAGGTGCTTCGTTCGGTAACAGCTGGCCCCTTTGAATCCGCAAATGCGCCACACGTCTCCCACCCCCAAATGATGCCCCCTCATCTCGCCCCCTCCCTCTCCCTCTCACTCTCTCTCCTCCCCGTCCCCCCGCCTCCTCGCCCTCCGCCACCGCCCTCTCCGCCTCCCCGCCGCCGACTCTCCCTCAGAATCGCCGTCACCGCCGACTCTCTCCTCCTCCTCCTCTTCCGGCTCGACGCCCGAGGTCGTCGTCACCAGAGAGCGCGGCAAAAACTCCAAGCTCGTCAACGCTCTGGTCTCTCTCTCTCTCTCTCGTCGTTTTCGGTCTGCATTGCGGTTCGTTTCCAGTTTGTTTTCGGCTTGTTGTGTGGCGCCTCGGTTCTGCACAGTGATATGTGTTCGCTCCTGGTTCTTTCGCTTCGTATCGTTAGCGCTTCCGATTTCGGATGAGCTTCTTAGTTGTTCGGGTTTTGTGCGGAGTGTCCGGAGTGTCGGTCTCTCGGTGTTTGGTTTTGAATCGAGTGCGGATGTTCCGATTTAGGTGCCGGATAGAGATGACGATGCGAGCGGCGGTTCGGGGTTCAAACGGCTCTGTTTGCTTTGTGAGCCTGTGGTGGCGGCGGCGGCATTGGCTTGTTTTTTTATCGTCGGAACCTTTGCATTCTCAAAGGTTGTCTGGTAGTTAGGTGGTGAATTTAGCGAAGTGTGTGAAATTTCACGTGCCGGATGCGTGTTCATTGCTGATATTTTGCGTTCTTTTATGTTCAACTAACTTATGCGTTGCTGATTTTTGTTTTTTTCTTTCGAAAGTAGCAGTGCTCATGGGTTGTGTTCAGTAATTTTTTTTAACTGAGTTCATTTTTACTACCACACCACTAATGTGACTGATCACATGGACATCAAAGTTGTTGGCATGGCCAAGGAATAGGGGGGTTGTTTTTGAGGCATGGTAAGGATAGGGCTCATAATTGGGTAGCATTTTGTTGATTTTTATGGTTCACAAAATTCTGAAAAATTGTATTCAGTATTTTTTTTTTTTTTTTTTTTTTTTAACTGAGTTCACTTTTACTACCACACCACTAATGTGACTGATCACATGGACATGAAAGTTGTTGGCATGGCCAAGGAATAGGGGGGTTGTTTTTGAGGCATGGTAAGGATAGGGCTCATAATTGGGTAGCATTTTGTCGATTTTTATGGTTCACAAAATTCTGAAAAAAAAAAAAAATTATAAATAACTTGCTACATGGGATGGCAACTCTTGTTTATGGTCCCAAAAGAACAATAAATTTGATTGGGAGTTGTCCGGAATGATGCACATCACAGTAAATTCAGCTAATAGCTATTTGTAATCTTCCATTGGCATATCTAGTTCCTGCTATTGGTTTGCTGTCTTAATCGTTTGAGCAAGGATACATCTGACCATTGGATGCTTAGGGTAGTTTTTATAACTTTTCCACTAGATAAGAATGCTATAATTACCACTCTGGAAAGATTTTTTTTTTTTTCACTCTGTATAAAACTTGTTTGCATATGAAAACACAGGGATGTGTAATTCGCATGCTGCTATTTTGGAATATATGACTTAAATCAGTTGCTGTAGTTTTTCAATTTGTGTTCTTCTTACCCATGCCTCCATTTTGGCCCGAGTGCATTGTACTCTGTTTTTTTGGTTCCTTTCTGCTTATATTTTTTGGTGGTGCCCTGGGAGGAGGAAGAGCAAGAAAGGCATGGGGCGATAGGATAGTTTTATTTTTTAAGTATTACAACATTTCCAATTTTTGATGCTATTTTTGAAATGTTGAACAGCATAAGCATGGCATCAGCTGTCTGGAGCTTCCTCTTATTGAGCATACAAAGGGGCCTGATCTCGATAAGCTTCCTTCAATTTTGGCTGGTTAGTATCAGATTCCTATTTAATGATGTCATGAAACTTTTTTCAATGTAATACCATGAAGAACAGTTCTTTTTTTTTTTTTGGGTCTAAGAACAGTTCTTACAGAAGACTTCTGGCCGACCATAGGCATGTTCCATGAAAGCTTGCTTTTTGGCCTTGTATATGAGGAGTTCTGCCGAGTGCTTTTCTGTTATTATTTAACTGACTCTCTCTCTATCCGCATGCCTTGTGTCATGCACGAATATGGGGTTTGTCTTCAAGTGAAATTTCCTTTTGCCAAGACAATTATGTTACCTTTGTTTTGTGCCTCTTAGGTGCTATCAGCCTATCCTTGCTATTTTCGTGCTAAAGATAACAGTGACAACCTATCTAGACATTGAATCCTTAGTGACCTTACCTTCATTATGAAACAGCGGAAGCTATGCCTTGGTTTCTGGTTACTATAATTTCTCCAAATGAAAAAAATGACTGCTTTTTATTGAGATCTTTCTTTCTTTTTTACTAGATTTCCGACCATGGGTGTCTGTTTGTGCATACTTTCTATCCAAGTTTTAACATGCAAACTTACTTTACTGATTCACATCTTCCTTGTTTCTCGATGGCAGTAGATGATGCCTTTGATTGGATTGTGATTACTTCCCCTGAAGCTGGTTCAGTCTTTCTGGAAGCGTGGAAGTAAGGGTAGTTATCTTTTATTTAAATTGATTGGCTGTAGAAAATAGATATCTTTCGCTGATATTGAAGTAGATGGTTAACATGTTTTCTCCTATTGCTTCCTTTTGTGAAGAAAGCATAAGGGTAAAAGTAGATAGAGCATTTATCTCTTACATGAATTTGAATTACGCCCATTCTTCATGATATCGTTTTCTCCTGCGCTGATTAATAATCATCACCTCTCAATGTTTTGTGCCATCCTTTCCTCTATTATAGGTTTATTAATTTTTCCAGAGTTATTCTGAATAGTTAAACTAGGAGAATTGAAACTATCACGTTTTTTTTTTCCCTCTCAATTTTAGGTGCATTGCTTGTCTGTCTAAGCAGGACAACGATTGTGCATGTTTTTTGTTTTAAATTGGTCCAAAGAGATCTTGTGAGAAGATCTTTCAGTTTAAGCTTATCTAGTGTGTAGCGCTTCTTATGTATACTGATTTAGATGAAACCTGGTGCTAGGGCTGCTGGAACACCCAATGTAAAAGTGGGTGTGGTTGGAACTGGTACAGCTAGCATCTTTGATAAAGTAATGCAGCGCGACGGAACACTAAATGTTGCTTTTACACCATCGAAAGGTATTTGGGCACAATCAGTTTACATGAGTACAAACTAAAGTTAATTGTCTATAGCCAATGCATTGACTTATATCGTCAGATAAGTCTGTATTTTTCTGTATGAAGGCTTGCATAGTCATGTGGTGCTCTTTTCTTTTCTGAATTGTTGTAAAAGCTAGGATTAATAGTTGCAGATAATTACCTGCTTGTTGGTTGGCGTTCTTTGCAATTTTTTGAGCTTATTAGCATGTCTTTTCCCCCCTAATTTCTTATTTGGGAGCTTTACACTGCAGCAACCGGTAAAGTCTTGGCTTCAGAGCTTCCGAGAATTGGCAATAAAAAATGCAGAGTCTTGTATCCTGCATCTGCAAAAGCTAGCACTGAAATTGGTATTTGACATTTCCTCTTCTTGGCTTCTTTCTTAAAGGACATCCGTAGCACCACTTTTAATTGAATGACATTGCTAAGTGCTCTCTCTGTTTCTTGTGCTGAAAGGCTGAAGACATGTTCAGCATATTTATCCTATGATTGCTTGTAAAAGGACTAGACTTATATCGGTCAATTCCACATGATTAATGAGCTTGCTAACCTAGCAGATGATGTTCTAAAAAATTGATGGCTAAGTGAGAAGTCATTAACTCCCTCAGATGATGCTCTTCAGTAATAAAAAACTTTGTGGAATTGCGGGTACTAACCAAGGGCCTTTATGGTCTCCATTGTCCTCAGGGGTTGTGCTGCTTTGTTCTGATTTAAATTTTGGGTATCCTATGTCACAACTTCCAACTGATGAATGTGTGACTTTTTTACAATATTCCTTCATCTCTTCCTACCTGGGCATTCATGTATCTAACAAGTTTAGTTAAGGCATTGAATCATTTTATCTGCATATTTGTTTCAGAAGAAGGCTTGTCAAATCGTGGATTTGAGGTTACAAGGTTAAACACATATTCCACGGTAAGGTATATCTGTGGTTCCTTTCAGTTTACTGTGCTTACAAGATTTTCTTTATTCTTTTGCTTGTTTAATCAAATGCCATTTTGTCAACATTTTTCATCCAGTAGTTATAGAAATTATTGTGTATACTGGTCGTATCCTCTCTAACTTTGCACCATGGGTTCCCAAACCACATTCCCAGTGAACCCTGCAGAATATGTGTTGTCTTATTACATGGAACAATTATACTGGCACTGGGGATCTTTCATGGTAATACCCTGTATAGTTAGGAATCGTACAATAAACTTCCATGGAGGGTGCATGGAAGGCATATCGTTTAAGTGAGTTGTCTAAAGAATAATAGCCCACTGATAATGACTTTTGCTCGAAATTAATTGCTAATAAATATCAGTTGATTGTCTGATCCTGATTGTTCTCACCTTTTCTGCTGTGCATATTAGTGTATTGAACAACCAGATTTGGTGATCAGTGATAGTTGATTCATGAAATACTATATCCAAGCAAATACGAAAGTACCAGAATTCTTTTACCTACTGACATCTTGTAATTCCTTCCAGATACCTGTTAGTCATGTTGATGAGATCATTTTGAAGGAGGCACTTTCTGCACCTGTTGTTGCAGTGGCTTCACCCTCTGCAGTGCGGTCAGTTTGCATCTGCTTTCTTTAGTAATTACAAATAATTTGGTTGAGCTGCTGGACATGATTATCACGATAACTGGGGATTGCTATTCAAGGTCCTTTGGCAGCTGATTTAATGGTTTAACTTTGCTATGGTTCTATTACAACAGGAGTTATGGGATGAACTCTGGTGTTTTTACACTCTAGATTCATTTATAATATATTGAACAGCTCGATCACATACTTGTCATTGTTACGACCTCATCCTAGCATGAAAAAAGAATTTGAACTGACTAGTAGGGACCTGTTTAGTAACTATTCTGTTCTCGAGAATAATTTTTGCTCAAAGATAGTTTTTTCTTATTCTATTCCCCGTACGAGTTTCTGAGCATTTATAGACGTTTGATACCTGTACAAATTTTCTATTCCTAGACTAAAGAAAAGAACAGAAATGCATTTAGTACGACTATCAAAAATTTTTTTGTCATATAATTTCTTTTATTTTTTTAATAATTTTGAGATTTTTTTTTCCTCTCTTCTTTTCCTCCTTTAGCCAGTTGTTGAGTAGATGAGAGCTGACGACCTCACCGGCCTCAGGGGAGCCTTGCCGGGGGCCAGTGAGGTCGAGCCTTGCCTTGGCTGGGCGAGGTCACCGGCCATCGCCGAGGCCAGCGACCGGCTAGAGGAGGAAGAGGAGGAAGAAGAAGAAGAAAAGAAAAAGTTGAAAAGAAAAGAGAGGAAAAGAAAAGAAATTGGCTTGATTCTAGAATTGTTTCTGGGAACAAAAAAGTAATTTTTTTACTTCTTGATTCTCTTCCAAATCTATTTCCGGGAACAAATTTGTTCTCGGAAATAGAAAAATTAGCTGACATTGTTACCAAATGGATTTTTTTTTTTTTTTTTTTTTTTTTGGGAACAAAAGAACAGAAATAGGTGAGAATTAGCTAGTTACCAAACAAGCCCTAGGTGGTTTTCTTCTATTGACTAATTACCCACGATTGTTGCTGCAGTGCATGGCTCAACCTTATTCAAGAGCCAGAGTCGTGGAATAATTCACTTGCATGTATTGGGGAGACAACTGCTTCGGCTGCCAAAAGGTTGGGCCTGAAGAAGGTCTTCTACCCTAAACATCCTGGCCTGGAAGGGTAACTAATTGATTTTTCCTGCCAGCATTTAAATTGTTTTCTCCTTCTGGTAACTGATTCTTCTTGTCAGGGCAAGCTTTATTGCTTCAGGAATGTAAGGCCAGGATGTTTCTCTAGTGGTTGCTTTTCTTCCATTGGTTGTTTGCTTCTGTTTATATCTGTTTTGAGACTGGCAAACATTTTAGTTAGATGCAAGTTGGTTGCCAGGCACCATCATATAGTATTTTCAACCAGTAATCTATTGAGCCCACAGATGCAGTTCACAATTACCATTAAATGGGCAATGTGTGCTTGAAGTTAGTTACTGAACAGAATTCTCTTGGATGGTATCCATCTAATGATGCTTGTGTTAACCTTTTCTTACATTGTCCTTCGACCCAATAAAAATCATTTTCCCATTGGTAACTGAGATTCAGCTATACCGCAGTTAAGGTCTTCTTAGGTAAAGTAAATCTAAAGTATTGTATCTGTTTGTATAAACAAAAAACTGGCTAAAGGTTTAGAGAGCACATGGTTTGTGATTTACTAATTGCATTTCAACAGGTCAGGCAATGAAAACTCTCTTTAGAAAGTCACACCTATGCTGGGGCGTGTGATGCGATACTTGATACTAATCGATAGCCTTACTAGTTTCTGGGGGGTTGACATTAAGGTCAATTCCCCAAATTTGCAATTTAGATAGTGTATGTATTGATGCATTCAACTCCTCGACATTATCATTGGATACAATTGAAGTATATGTGCAGAGAATTGTACTCTAGCTGAGCCCAAATTGATGAGATATGACTCTAAATCGTAATCCATGATAACCGAAATATTGGTCCTCTTATTACAAGTAGGCACTTTTATTTCTCTATCACCATTATCTCTTTTGCATTAAAGGAACAACATAATGATATTCTTGATCCATTTGTAGTCCTTGGCATCATTTCTTTGTCATCCAAAGAGATTGGAGATCTTAATGGCTGGATTTCTTTTCTTGAACTTGCTTAGATATTGCTGTTTTCTTTTCTAACTTCTACTGAGTATCAGGATCCTCCTTTTTCTTTTTTTTGTCAAGATGAGTTCCAAACCCAGCTATCATATCCTTCTTCCTTCCTACAATTTTCTTAACATCTGCACTCTTTGGTAGGTGGGTGGCTAGCATTCTTGAAGCCCTGAGAGAGAATGATCAGTTGTAGGTGGTCTCAATCATTCAGGTGGTTTACTTTTGGGATCATTTGTTTTTTCCATTTTCATAACCAAGAGAAAACTGGGGGGATCTCTCAATTGCGTACTTTATTTCAGGATCTGAAAAAGAAGCTGCAGTAAATGTGGCTTTCGCTACTTAGGAGAAGGTGGCTTCTGTGCCATGCAGTTCCAAAATCAGCAACAAATATGTTAAAAACGGAAAAGCACTTATGGTTTCTTGCCTTGGGAGCTGTTGGCCAAATCGACGGTTTGGTGGCGGGATTTCCCAGGTTAGGATGAGGAGATGAGTTAATTTTTTCTATTGAAGCTCATCTCTAGCTGTATATCCAACTTCTTGTACTGACTATTAATTCATTGATTCAACATCAAGTTTTTGGAAGTGAGCCATCTGATCTTACCCTGAAAGCTTCTCTTATTACCAGGTAAAACTTCTACAAGAAACCACTATTCCTTTCTGGCCGCGTTTTAGCAATTTGGAAAATTAAGTTGTAGAGGTACCTTGAGAGGATTGAGGCAGTTGACAGGTCATAGGGTCCGTTTGGTTCGACTTTTGGGGAATGCATTTGTCAAAATGCAAATACTTGGGTGAAGGAGGTTTTCCAAAATACAAATATCGTTTGGTAAAATTTGTATTGAAATATAACGCCAAAATTTGGTAAAATTTGTATTTGTAAATTACTTTTATTAAATTAAAAAAATAAAAATAAAAATTCTATTTTTCTTTTTTGAAATCCGCCATCGGGACCGCAGATCCGGCGGCCGGATGGCCGGATCTAGTCGCGCTTGGGTCGCGCGAGCTTAAGCGACCGTCGCCTGGGGTTGCGCGACCTAGGCAACCAGGCGACGACCGCGCGTGACCCAGGCGACCGGTGCCTGGGTCGCGCAACCTCAGGCGGCCGTCGCCTAGGGTCGCCCAACCCCGGCGACCGTCACCTGGGGTCGCGCGACCTTAGGCGATCGCTTGGGTCGTGCGATCCAGCGACGATGCCCGGGTCGCGAGATTCGGGCGTTGCCTGAGGTCGGGCGACCCTAGGTGACGGTCGCCGGGGTCGGGCGACCCTCAGGCGGCGGTCGCCGGCGCGCGCCATCCCTTTGCCGGTGGTCGTCGACCTCCGATCAACAGCTTGGAGAGGTTGGAGAAGATGAACAGTAACCGAGCTACTTGCATTCCTAGGATGCAACTTGCCAATGCACCTCAAAAGCTCCATTGGGCTAAAGGCCTTTAGACTCCTTTGGAGATGTAATTGCATCTTGCCAAAGTTGCGCAAAATATGAACCAAACGCATTTGCATTTGGTCAAAAGATTTTAGAAATTCAAATGAAAGATTTAATCGAACCAAAATGTTTGGCCCATAGATAGTCACCCGCAATGGATAGTAATCATAATTGGCATCTTGGCTAGTCTCCGAAGGACGGGCCTGCCACTTGCGGTGTATTGCTGGGCTTCCCACTTGCATCCTGCTCGGGTCAGGGTGAAGGGCTTGCCCGCTGAGCATGGTACCCAGGCAAATCTGCAAATCTACAAAATCTTAAACCAGACATTCTCCACTCGGTGATTTAAAGTTTGTCAATGCTGGACGCGCCTTCATTATAAAAGAGGGGAAAAGAAAAGCCACCTTATTCCCAGTTGAAATCGAGCTATAATACTTTCTTAGCTGTTGTGCGAGAGGTGGCTAATGAGTGCGTCATGAATGAGTTGGGTCAAATTTACTCATTTAACTCACGTTGACTTATATATTTTCTATATAATTTAGATGACTCATGCCTAATTGAGATTAATCCAAACCGATACACTTAACTTTTTTTTTTAAAACTTATGCCATATTTACCAATTAAGTAACAATGACACCCGGTGAGACATAACACGTCGAAAAAAATAAGGATCGAAAAAAATAAAGATCGATACGTTGGAATGCGTTATATATTAAATATATTTTATATAAATATATATTTATATATATATATATATATATATAAAATAAATTATCATTTTTATGATTATTATAATCAAATTAATTTGATTCATATTTACAAATAAATAAATAATGAAAAAAGTCTACAATAAATTTACAATAAATATATTAATTCATCATTTATTAATATTATTTATTATTTCAATTTGATAAATTTAATTCCATTTCAATAATCAACAAAATTTGGAGAAAAACCAAGTAATTCACATTCTAGTCTCACATGTCAAATGTGTCGGAAGAGAAGGAAAAAAATTGGAAGTCGAGTTGTGTATTATGAGAAGTGAGAGTCGGAAGAGAAGAGAGAATTAAGTTTTTATTGTTATCCTATTTAGGGGGGTGTGCAACCGGACCGAGTATATCTTGGTTCTTGGACCGGCCCACTCGAAAAATAGGGTCGGGAATCGGTTCCCTTTGAAACTAGTTTGTGAACTGGTTCTCAAAATTCGGAACCGGTTTAAATCGGTTTGGGAATAGGTTTCGAGTGATTACCCATCCGGAAACCGATTCATAGACCGGTTTTGTTTTTTCTCCGATTTCTATTCTTATTCCCGCAATCACACGGCGTTTCTCTTAGCTCTCTCAAACACGCACGACACTCCTCCTTTGTCATTCCTCTTCCTCACTTGCTTCCCTCCCTCACCGGCACCCTCTCGCTAAAAGATGAAATAGAGTATGCCTTGGCATATTTTTTTTTGTTTTACGCCCTCTCTCGCATCGTCCAATGGACGGATGATGTTCGTCACCGTCAAATTCTTGTATATCATATGGATTGACTCGCCTAATTTCTCTTTTGTAGGAGGAATTATGCTTGCATAAATGAGTAGCTTCATGTAGTAATTGTAGGAATAAAACTAATATTAGACTCATGTTTGTTGCTAATCCATTGTCTTATGATTTTATTTATTATAATTAGCTTTGAGAATCCTTAATTTTTCGTTTAGTCAAAAAGTTAATGTATTTATTTATTATAAATGCTTAATGTTTCAATACAAATTAGAAGAATTACGTTATTTTCTCGCGTATTAATATAAAATTCGAAATCGTATAGGATATTGGGAGATTGCAAAATAGATTCCAATGGAAATAGGGTTGACTCTAAAACCGGATAGGGTGGGTTGGGTATAGGATCTAATACAAACAAGGTTAGGTACAGGGTTAAAAAAAGAGAAACTGATTATAACAAGGATAGGTACAAGGTCTAGGTCTAGACCCTACTCACCCCAGACCTGATCACCCATAATCCTATTTATTATTTTTATTATTACTTTTTTTTTTTTTTTTTTTTTTTTTTTTTTTTTCACATATATACGCTTTGACCCCTCAAATTTTTCAAATTGCCCTCACGTGTTGGAATCATGTAACGGAAATTTGCATGTTAGAATTTCGACTCGAGTATTGGAGAGTATCGGGGAAGTTGATCGGGTGTCAAATTTTTCGATACGTGTTGACCGATTGATAGAGAGCGTTCAAGAATATCGGAGAGTGTTGGACATGTCTGACATGTATCAAAGTGTAAGTGGCGGTGCTTCATAGCTTATTAGAGCAACCGTATCTTACTAAACCCTAGCTCCAATCTCTCCTCCTTATTTCAGCCTCTCTTGCCTGACGACACAGCCCGAGGTCTCTCCAGTGCTTGACGTCCTTTCTAGGAATCGCTGCACCAGCTCTGCATTCTGCTGCGATGCTGCCAAACTCCTGCTCCTCCCCCCTCCCCCTCCCCCTTTTCGTCGCCATCTTCGTCGGTGCAGTCCTCCCTCTCTAGATCTTTGAGTTCCGTTACTGCCAAAATGATGCTGCACATGCTCCTCCATACCAACCTCCACTCTGGCGTCATGTACGCCAACCGTACCTCTAGCACAGCATATTGGCTGCGTCGTGAGGTCGCCAAGCGTGAGTGCCTCGCCGCCAGTTCTTCCTCATCTGCAAGGGGCAGGAGTAGTTCCGAGTCACTTGCATCATCCGCACGAAGCTCTACCTGGTCTCACAAGTTGATTGGCTCGACGTCTAGCGATGGAAGTGATATTCTGGGGAGACTGACAGCGACTAGCAAGGAGGAGGAGTGAAAAGGGAATGAGAAATCAGCGAAGAGTGAGAGAGGAGTCGTCTGAGTTCTAATGGGTTCGAAATAGGTTCTAAACTGAACTATCCAGATACATTTATTTTAGGCTTTAGATTTTAAATAAATTTGAGGTGATTTATATAAGACCCATTTCAAAAAAGTTAAAGTCATATATTGATTTAAGGCCCATTTTGAAAGGTCTATATTGCGCCTAATCCTAGTTGAAAGATCTCAAAATTAATTAATAATTTCGTACTCTTTCAAAGCCCCTTTCATCACAACGAGAACAAGAATGGGACAAGCACAGGGATGCGATTATTATAGACCACCTAGCACATCCCGTTGATAACTCCTCAAAGCTTTACCAAGCTCAAGCCTGGTTTTCACTACAAAAACAGACGCTCTCAACAACATCCGCTGCAGGCAGTGTATGTTATTACGAATAAAGCAAGGTGAGATCTGCAGACGTGGTATATAGTGCCAATCCATGCAAAGCTTCAAAAGGGTTTTCGAGAAACTCTACCCTTCATCACTGCGTTGTCCAATGACATCTTTCTATTCCAATTACCAATCCCTTTGTCCACATAACAAGCGATTCTTGCGTTGACAGTAGCACCATCAAGCGATTCGGAAGAGGACTTGCACGACCATAACAAAAGGAGGACAAATCAGTCTCCTTGTCTAACACCTTCTCTTGCCAGTAAACCTGACCAAGGGCATGATACTATTGATTTTAACTCGTGATGGAACGTAGAAATTACTCCGGTGTGCTAGCAAGAACTTTTGCGATGCAACTTTCTAATGGCGCAAGACAATATCAGTCCGTACTCGATCATCTTGCATGCATTTATAAACCTCAAGGATTTGTCAAGAATCAAGAGTTTATGATGTCTATGCGGGAAGGCAAAGTGGCGATAGAATGGGTATTTACTACCTTGTTCCAGCTGAAAACTGGATCAAAGTCTTCTCACACTTCAATACCCCACCCATTTCGCCAAAATGTCTCTCGAGACTATTTTTCACCGAAAAACATTCTTCAGCTTTTCGTCAAAGGAGTCAGGTTTTGTGGTGACTCTGGATAACAAACATACAAGCAAATAAGGAAATGAACAACTTTTCTTTGAACCAGATTACGCAAATACAAACCGTGCCAGAATTTAATTGATGACAAGGCTCGGAAAGTACAGCAATACCAAACATAAACAAACTCTGTTGGAATTCAATTAACGACAAAGCCGAAAAACGCCAAAATAAACATACATACTAGAATTTAAGTGACAATGCGAATCTACCAAATAAAAGTACAGTATAGGAAAGTAAAGATAACTACCTCCAAGCAGTTTTCAGTGGTTATATCCATATTCCTTCATCTTCGAAAGCCTTGAGCCCACGCCTTCTCATGATGCCATGACGTTATCCTCAACTAGTTATTATGTTGAAAACATGTGCTTGTTATTGCACATTCCTAATTATTTTGCTTTTTCGGTAATTTCAAACTTGTAACCGCAACTTGATAATCTTAATGAACTCAACTTCCTCTTGGTACCCTAACAGTTTGCCAAGCCCGTTAATCAATAAATTTTTTGAACATTGTTAGCAATATGTTATCATATATTGACAATTGATCAACCATGATTATTGATATATGCCAATATCGATGTCGATTTTTTGGATCGTCGATAATGGGTCACATGCTCAATAATATCTTATGCTTTAATCTCATGTCCACCCATATCGACGACTGGGTCACTTTTTGGTGAAAACACTACCGTGTCTTCTTGCTCCAGGCTATGATTGTTTGTTTACTTGCAATGAAAAGTCCAATTCTGCTCCTAGGCCTTTTCATTTTCTAAGTCAAAGCAGAAAAAAAGAAAAACAAAGAAAAGGATGTTCCAAACATCGTAATTGCTACTTGCAAGTAGAAGCAAGACGCATTCAGCTGAAAAACCTGATATGGAGCAAGGCGTGGTTCAAAAGATGTTAAATTAAATAGTTTAAGTTGACTAAATTGCTCATGCAGCGGGGATAGCTCAGTTGGGAGAGCGTCAGACTGAAGATCTGAAGGTCGCGTGTTCGATCCACGCTCACCGCATTTTTAATTAAAAAATAAATCCGCATTTTGTCCTTTCTTTTTTCATGTCTTGGTTTTGTGTATTAATTTGGTCACAACTTTTCTATTAATCCTATGAATCTCACTTTTATACCTCTGAGATAGTTTGGTTCTCACTTTTGGTGGAAGCGAATGATTCCATCATGGTGGGAATCACCCACTACGGTTCCATAAAATGGGATCCAAAAACCGTCCATTGGTCTATGGACTCACCTAGGAGTTAGACCGAAATGTGGAACTTCTTCTCATGTACCACTTTACCGGCTCCTAATTTTTGAGTGGGTCCATAAAACCAGTTTACTTGAAATTGTCTCACATATAGCTCTACAATCACTTGCATAGACAATAGCCATAGTTCAAAAGAGTACTCAGGCCATCTATTTTCTCAACTCTCCAAACAAATTTCAAAAAACCCAAGGAGAAATGAGAACTTTGCCTACTTGTTTTTTTGGCAAAACAATCAAAATTGACTTTGAAACTAGAAAATCAGCAGATGACAAGAACACACAGTGTCTTCGTACTAATCCTATGAATCTCACTTATCCTTTTCTTTCTCATGTTTTGGTTTTGTATATTAATTTGGTCAAGACTTTTCTATTAATCCTATGAATCTCACTTTTATACCTCCGAGATAGTTTGGCTCTCACTCTTGGTAGAAGCGATTGGTTCTACTAGGGTCAAGATCGCGTGCTACGATTCTATAAAATAGGATTCAAAAACCGCCCACTGATATGTGGACCCACTTAATCGACTGGAATGCGAAACTTCCTCTCATGTACAGCTTTACTTGCTCCTAATTTCCGAGGGGGTCCATAGAACAGGTTTACTTGAAATTGTGGAACTTCCTCTCATGTATAGCTATACAGTCATCTATTTTCTCGACTCTCCAAACAAATTTCAAAACCCTAGGAGAAAAGAGAATGTTGCGTACTTGCTATTTGGCAAAACAAGAAAATCATAACTGGCTTCAAAACTAGCAAATCAACATATAACAAGAACATAGTTTTTCTCTCGTCTTGTCGAGTTTTCTCTCGTATTGTCGAGTTCCTTCTGTCGTTTCTTTCTTCGTCTTCTTCCTCTCCCCTCTGATTTCTTCGACCGATTTTCTGGTTTATGTGAATGGCAATCCTTCCCTCTTTTGTCTTCCTTCTCTCCTTCACAGATCTGGATCAGTAACCCCTCGTCACCTTACTCTGTCCATTTTTTCTCTCAATTCCCGCTCTTCTTCCCTCCCTTAACCTTCCTCCTTTTCTCCATCTGCATGTCGATATTTCTGATGACTTCGACATTTTCCCGTTAAGCCGTCCATTTCTTTCGACCATGGCTACTGACGATGATCCTGATGCATCACGGATTGCAGCAATTTGTCAAAAACTGGGCCGCTTATCTACAGAAAAAGAAATCGAAGAATTGCGAGTTGAACCCTCACCTGGTGCACTCGAGGAATGCAAGCTACTGCTGGTTGGTAAAGTTCACTCAAACCCTTCCTTTAATTTCCAAGCTTTTCAGTCAGTCTTGAAGCGTGCATGGCGGTTGGATCAAGCTGAAATCATTCAGAGAGAAGCTGGAATTTATTTAGCCAAATTCAAAACCCAAGCCGAAAAACAGAGAATTCTTGATACCGGACCTTGGCAATTTTCGGGACATCTCATCAACTTCAAACCATGGATAGCCAATACCCTCTACATCAAGCGACTTTACCACACGTGCATTTCCGGGTCCAGGTGATTGGGTTACCTTTGGAATGTTGCACTGCTGAGATGATCCGCAAGGCTGTGAGCACGGTCGGCACTGTATTGCAAGTAAAATCTGAGTTCGCTACTGGTTCCACTCTGAAAGCCTGTCGAGCTCGTGTTGAGTTAGATTTATCTGCACCATTACAAGTAGGTCGACTTATAAAACTCACTAATCGAACATTGTGGCTGGATTTTCGGTACGAAAGATTACCTCATTACTGCTATTCTTGCGGACGACTAGGGCACTATACCGATTCTTGTCCATCCATCCCTTTTGAGGAGAAAATGATCACGGAAGCTGACTCTACCCCTTACGGCCCCTGGTTAAAAGCCGAAGTTCAGAAGTTTAGTCCTTATTGGCAGTGTTATTATGGCCAATCAAAGTTGGATGAGGACAGAGAAGAAACTGTACCCGAAACTCCTCCACCTGAGATCCGCACTCTTCCTCTTCTTCTACCACCAATCCCTGTACCAACTCCTCAGTCACAAGTCATTGCCCCCATCTCTACACAGACACTAACTGATACATCTACCATACCTATATCAGAACCACATACCTTAACAACAGCTTTAATCCCAGCTACAGCAAAGATGAAAGGAGTTCAATTGCCAACTTCACCCAATCAGGTAAGAAAAGGCCTCAGTACACGACCAGTCAGTAAGATAAGTCCCGCGAAGAAACCAAAGCGCTATAATCCCTATGACTTACCAGGAGGATATCCGGGGGCTTATGATGATTCCCTATTGTTGGATGCGCCAATTCTGGAGGCGTCAGAAGTAACTCTCCGGGCGACGGTGACTGGCCCTAAACAGTCACCAAATCAAAGATGAAGATCATAGGCTGGAACTGTCAGGGTTTGGGCAATCCCCTGACAGTCCTATCCTTAAAAGCCCTCTTGGCTAAGGAAAAGCCTGACCTGTGTTTTTTGATGGAGACGAAGAATGTCGATGCTCTTCTCCTCCGGTTGAAACGGTCCTCTGGTTTTTTGCATCACAGACTAGTCACCCCTGTTGGTTCCTCTGGTGGCTTAGCTCTTTTTTGGAATGCAGGGTTCTCTCTGTCTGACTTTTCCTCCTCTCCGCATCTCTTGGACTTTACCTGCCTTGACATCTCAGAGTCCAGATCCATGCGGATCTCTTGTATTCATGCTCCTGCAGTTTATCATGATCGTCAGCTTTTTTGGCAAACTGTGCGTCATATTAGTAATCTTAATGCCTTACCTTGGTTATGCTTCGGAGACTTTAATGAGATTTTGCACCGATGGGAAAAAGTTGGATCTCGACCAGCGGACTCTTATCGGCTATCTTCTTTCAGAGAAGTCCTCAATGATTGTAGGTTGATGGATCTTCCCTCCCATGGCTGTGCCTATACATGGTCCAATAACAGAGAGGCTGAAGCTTTGGTGAAGGAGCGCTTGGATCGCGCTGTTTGTACTGCAGAATGGCGTATCTCTTACCCCAGAGCTCAAGTGATAGCTCTACCTGCAGTTGGTTCCGATCATAGTCCACTGGTTATTCATACAAATCCCCCCTTGGCTCGTAAAAAGAGATGCTTTACCTTTGAAGCTTTCTGGAACCAAGAACCTGGCTGTCAATCTGTGATAGAGTCTTCCTGGAACTCAGCCTCGCGACGGGACTCCCCTCTATCGGTCAAGCTTCGAGCAGTAGCCATCGCTTTATCAAATTGGAGTCGCCAGGTTTTCTCGCATAACAGACAAAAGGCACTGGAATTAGAACACGAGCTGACCATTTTATCTAACCAGTCTCCTACTTCTCTAAACCTATCACAGCAGCAGAGAATCAAAACAGAACTTCATCAAGCATGGCAGAGGGAAGAGCAATATTGGGCAATGCGTTCTAGAATCAACTGGCTTCAGTGGGGCGACCGAAACACTAAATTTTTCCATGCTACCACTCTGCAACGACGCCAACGTAATCAAATCACTATCTTAAGAGACGAAAATCAGCAATGGGTTAGGGATCCGGACCAAATAAAACAAATGATTTCTGCCTACTACTATCAGCTTTACTCTACTTCAGGGCCTAGACATTATGCGCAGATATTAGAGCAGTGTCCTCAGCTAGTGGATGCAGATATGAACGCAGACCTCCTCGCTCAACCCACTCTTGAAGAAGTTCGCGTTGCCACTTTCCAACTCGGTGCGTCAAAGGCACCAGGAACAGATGGTTTGAATGGCTTGTTTTATAGAGCGCATTGGGAGATCATCAAAGCGGATGTTCACAGAGCTGTCCAGCAATTTTTTCAGCATGGATTATTACCCCCCTCTCTCAACAGCACTGCTATTACTCTAATTCCCAAATCCCATAACCCAGAAAGCTTGGACCAGTATCGACCAATCAGTTTATGCAACTTTGGCTATAAAATTTTTGCTAAAGTGCTTGCTAACCGATTGAAACCATTATTGCCTAAACTGATTACTGAGGAGCAGAGCGCCTTTGTTGCTGGTAGACAAATTCAGGATAATGTCCTAGTTGTACAGGAGATCATTCATCAACTCAGAACAAGGAAACGGAAAAGGCATTTTCAGGCTATTCTCAAGGTCGATATGCAGAAAGCCTATGACTGCGTAGAGTGGGACTTTCTTCGCGACTACTTACTCCGCTTGGGATTTCACTTTCATTGGGTCCATCTAATCATGCAGTGCGTCTCAACGCCATCTTTCTCTATTAAAATGAATGGCGAATTGTTACCATCTTTCCACCCAACTCGTGGCCTAAGGCAAGGAGATCCATTGTCGCCCTACCTGTTTATCATCATTGCTAATCTATTATCCCTTCAACTGAGGAACGCTGTGCTTATGGGCTCTATCACAGGTATCCAGCTGAACCCAAGATGTCCTACTCTATCGCATTTGTTTTTTGCCGACGATGCTGTGTTCTTTCTGAATGGTACCTTACTGGAGTGTCAGAATCTGTCTAACATTCTAAATCAATACTGCTTGGCATCAGGACAAAAAATTAATCGTAACAAATCAGGAATTTTCTTTAGTTCCTCTTGCCCTATTGCACTTCAGGAAAATTTAGCTGCTGAATTACGGGTGCCAGTTTTACATCATTGTGGGAAGTATCTTGGGATACCTACTGAATGGGGAAGATCAAAAAAAGATATGTTTTCATGGCTGCTGACTAGAGTTCAATCGAAACTAGAAGGTTGGAAGGAGCAAATGATATCTAAGGGAGGGAAAGAGGTTTTATTAAAGGCAGTTATCCAATCTATCCCTCAGTATGCAATGTCTGTATTTAAAATACCTATCTCTTTATGCAAAGTTATTGAAAAAAGAATGGCCAAATTCTGGTGGAACAACGATACAAGCAGATCTGGTGTACATTGGCGCAGCTGGGGAAACCTACAGAACCGAAAGAATCAGGGAGGATTGGGTTTCAGGAATTTAGTCACTTTTAATCATGCCATGCTCGGTAAGCAAGCATGGCGCCTTCTAACTCAGCCATTATCTTTGTGGAGCAAGCTTTTCAAGGGCCTTTATTTCCCTCTTTCTACATTTTCACAAGCTAACAAAGGCTCTCGCCCGTCATGGGGCTGGCAGAGCTTACTTTGTGGAAGGGATTCAATTGAAAAACATGTCAGCTGGTCAGTAGGAAATGGACAGAGCATCAACATAAGACAAGACAGATGGCTTCCCATGGGTATTCTATCCGGACCTAAAGCTCCCGAAGAACCTACACTAGTAGCTGATCTTATTGACCCTGCTACCAGTTCATGGAGAGTTGAATTATTATCCAGGTTTTTCGACATGCCAATCATTCAACAGATCACAAGCATCCAACTCAGACCAAATTACACCACAGATGCACTTATCTGGACAGCTACCAAACATGGCACATTTACAGTTAAGTCTGCATACCATGCAATTATGCAATCACAAGCACACACCTCAGAATCAACAGCATCATCCTCATATCAAACTCCTACCTGGTTATGGCGTTCTATATGGCAAATGCCTGCTGCTCCTAAAATCCGCGCCTTCCTTTGGTCTATCTGCAACAACGCATTGGCTACGAGAGAGAATCTGCACAGAAGACACATATTAGAAAGTCCCTGTTGTTCTTTATGTGGAAATAGGCTCCCCGAATCTTTAGAGCACTTATTTTTACTTTGCTCATGGACTCAGGCAGTTTGGACGCATCCTCGCATTCGTGTTTCGATTGATCCCACTCACACCCATCGTCTGGTTTCATGGATCACCTCTACGATCGAAACAGAGCCTCGACTACCTCGGCTGGCCCTTCTCTCTCATCTCCTGTGGCAGATCTGGAGGGCTCGGAATGCCTTCGTCTTCCGCGGATCTACTCCCAATCCAGATCAGGTAGTAGACCAAGCTCTGACTGGCGCCCAAGCAGATCGGGTATCTTCCCCCTCTAACCTGCATCAGAACAGATCTATCACCAACAGATCCCACCTATGGCGTCCCCCAGATCCTGGGATTTTGAAAGCTAACATCGATGGCTCTTATCATCAAGGTAGCAACACCGGAACAATAGCCTGTATTTGCAGAGACCACCAAGGCCGACTTACCGATGGGTTTTCGGTAGGAGTTGCGGCAACCTCGGCTCTTCAGGTGGAGATCCAAGCTTTATCTCTCTCGCTCCGCCATCTTCTGCACCAAGGCCTCCAGACAGCAAGGATCGAGGTCGAATCTGACAATCTATCCATGGTCGAAACCTTGATTTCGCATTCCACGCCTCCATGGCAGGATCGCCCCCTCTTCGCTGAAGCTGCGTTCCTCCTAACCCTATTCCCCAACCTAACTCTAGGGTTCTGCCGAAGACAAGCGAACTCTGTCGCTGACTGGGCTTGTAAGGCCCATAATCTTAACTCTCTCTCTTGTAATTGGGCCCATCATCCCCCCCCTGCCCTCTTAAACTTGCTTTGCGCGGACGCTCTTGCCGCGGGCTGTACGTGCTATCCTTCTTAATGCGATGAGGGTTTATGATAAAAAAAAAAAAAAAAAAACATATAACAAGAACACATACAGCAAGAGAGGGCCGGAGGTGAGGCCACGATTGTGATGCCATGAATCCCTGGCTGGAGATGAGAGCTCAACTGAAAGGCAACTAAGAGCAGGGTGAGGCAAGAGAGTTGAGACCAAGGCTTAGCTTAGGGTTTTGATTATGAAAACATAAAAATTAATATGTGTGAGAGTGTGTGTGTACTAGTCCTAAATGGTCTAGATGGGCGGTTCTTCTTGGAAATATGCTTTGATATCATAAGAGATATCGATTCTAATTACAAGTTAATCGATTCAGTTAATCGATAATTAATTATGTTAACCCATGATTGACTTGGTAAAATGGGCAAATGTAATCATGTATATTTTTTCCTATCTTACACTTTTCTTTCTAGCATTATAAATAGAGCAGTTTACATGTACAAAAATACATAGCAATATAGAATACGAGTTAATGCACATATACAATAATACATAGTAATACATTATACAATTCCTCCCAAATGCTCTTCATTTTCTGTCATAGTATCAAAGCCTTCCATCTTGGCCTAGCTTCCGCAATCTTTGGATTGCCTCAAATTATTTTCTAACTAGTTGTTGCAATCCCAATCCTAGAATACAAGCCAGCCACTAAGTAGGAATTCAAAACCTTTTTCCGATATCATGGCAAAAAACACCAATGACACCAAGCCTTCAATGGAGGAAACTCCAACTCCCCTCAACCGGTTAATGATCCCACTCATCACCAAGCTTCAAATGAAGTTGATCAAATTGAAGAACAATGTTCGTCAACCCAGCAATTTGCACTTATTCTAGTTCAAGTCCCTAGCTCAATCCCATGGCCCCATGTCAATTAGTATCCAGTTCAAGGCCAATGGGCTGTTAGGCCAAGTTACACATGGGCCTAGCATGGCCCATTTGGAGAGGAGAATGGTTTGGGCCCTGGAACTTGACTTGATGAAGGTAAGCCACATTCACTTACATAGGAGACTGGTCCGAATGGTGGATCAAGTTGGACAACACCAAGTCATAGACTTGGATCCATCTCGCTAGGTTAAGGGACGAATCCCCACCTAGTCATCCAACTAGAATACCTACCTTGTGCATTTCCAATGAGCGATGGCCACCTTGAGCCGAAGCTCGGCGACCCACTCCACAAGTTTCCAACCGATGGACCAAAGCTGCAAATTATCAACCCATAGCTCATAAAATCAGACAACTACAATGCTTGGGCTTGAGACTTCTAGTGAGCCCTTGTCACCAAAGACAAGGATGACTTCCTTAATGAAGCTATTCCTTACCGAATTGACGAGTGTCTCCAGTGGCATTGGCAGAATTGCAACCAATTGATTCACACTTGGATCAGAAGTTGCCTCTTTGGACATTGCGGTCGGACTCCCATCGACCAAGGACTTGAAGACGATCTAGGATAACATCCACAAGATGTACATGCGACTTGATTGCACTAAGCTATTCACAATCACTCAGACCCTCTCGGAATTGAAGCAAGGGAACTTCTTGGTTATCGCTTACTTCAATTGACTCTTGGCTCTGTGGAATGTGCTCAAGGCAGCCCAAGAATAGCTCGAGGGACTTGAGGCGACACTTTGTCAGTACTGAGCAATGAAGGAAAGGGAGAAAGCAACTCAATTCTTATTGATACTTAATGAGACATACTCAACTTTTCGATCACAAATCTTGGTGACATAGTCGATGCTAACACTCAGCTAGATCTTCCAACTAGCCATCCAAGAGGAAAGCCAACAACTAGTCACGATCAAACTCGCAAGGACAGTTGAACGCATTGCCCTCCTCATTGGGTTCTAGCCTAGCTGAGCTACTACATGGCATCCATGGAGTGCTTAGAGGTGTCATGGGCTTCGGGAGTATCGGGTGAGCTATGGCTGTGAAGAATGAAGGAGAAAAAAAACCGTAAAGAGCTTCAAAAGGACGGCCACAATCAAATGAGATCATCTAACGATCGTAATTCGCCCATATATTTGCCCAAATCCAATGGTAGCTATCAAAGGAGATCGACAGCTATCATTCATCTTTTCACCTGCCCGAATCCAACGGCTATTATCAAGCTATGATGGCACCAGTGTATAGGCCACCTAATAGCCCACGAGGTGCCACATCATCATATAAATCAAGTGGGAAAAATTCACAAAATTGGGTAAATATTGTGAATATTGCAAACGACCACATCATATCATTGATTCATGTTGGAAACTACATGAAAAATCGGGTGATAAGGACAAAAAAGAAATCGGGTGAAAAATTGGGCACACCAATCAATTACCCAAGATCAGTATCAGAATACTATGAAAGCTCTGGGTCAATTAACAACAAATTCCAAGATTGCAAGCTTTTCATGTAATTTTATTTGCAAGTCAAACTCAATATCAGTTGATGCATAGATAATTGATTCAAGTAGTAGTAACCACATAATTGAACAGTTATTATCTAATATCAGAAGAATCCACACTTATATTCAAGACGTCTTCCAAATGGAAACGGCACTCATGTCACCAAAATTGGCACTGTCTATCTTAATTCTAATAATATCCTAAAAAATGTCCTGTACATTTCTGATTTTGAGTTCAATCTCTTATTCGTCTCAGAAGCTTACAAAAATAATTCTTGTTGTGACATATTTTGTTCCAACAATTGCTTGGTTTAGGACTTTTTGACTGTCAAACTAATGAGCTTGGGTAGTATTGCACAACGGCTATATTTTTGGACAAATTTCCCTTGATTTATTGGATAAAAATATTTCTTGTAATGTCATTATTAGTAATAAAAATCTATTTCTAATCAATACTTGGGTCATAGTACACGTTTCCCTTATTTCAAATGTCCAATTTGCCCTTTAGCGAAACAATTTTGGACACACTTTCCAATTAGCACATCTCTAGCCACCAATGCCTTCTCCTTATTTCATATTGATATTTGGGGCCCTTATCACACTCCAAATCATGATGACTCTTGTTTTTTCCTCACCATGATGATTATACTCACACCACTTGAGTTTTTCTTATAAAATCCAAGGGCCAACCTTTTTTCCAATTTGTCAAAATTCCCCCCTCTCATCAAAATCAATTCAACAAATTTATCCAAAAAATTCGTACAAATAATGGATACGAGTTTTTTAGTGTGGAATGTGCCTCTTTCCTATCCTCTCAAGAAATACTCCACGAGAGTTCTTGCACTTACACTTCCCAACAAAATGGAGTTTTTTTTTGGTAGGTAACAAAATGGAGTTGTTGAATGGAAACATCAACATCTTTTAGAATTAGTCTGAGCTCTTAAATCTCAACCTTCGATTCTTGAAATTTTTTGGGAGATTGTGTGGTGACTATAGCCTATTTGATTAATCACACACCGACTCGGATTCTCAACAAGTGAAGTGAATTCCTTTTGAGTTGCTTTATTAAAAGTATTCAAGGACTAATCATCTTAGAGTATTTGGCTATTTATGTTATGTAACAATTGTTGGCCCTTGGGATAAAATGGACCCCCATGCCATTCTGTGTGTTTTTGTGGTATACCCTCCTCTACAAAAAGATTATAGAGTTATGAAGATTTTTACATGGCATTTCTTTGTGAGTAGAGACATTATCTTTCAGGAAGACACTTTTCCATTTTGAGAGACAAAATCTTCATCTTCTATTTCGGCATCTGATCATCATCATTTTTTGGTTAGAAGAGGACTTATCTATAGAACCTCAATATGTACTCATTATACCTAAGTAGCCTATACCAATCACAACAGACTCATTACACTAGCCAATTGAATCACCTACTCTCTCACATGAGGAGGATCATACATTTAACTCTTCAGTGACTTCCTCAACACAAATTCATCATGATTCATCCCCTGCAATCCCTGAAGAGACAAGAGTTGAGGAACCTCGAAGTTTTGATCGTCACATCCAATCCCTCACATGGACAAAAGACTACATATGCCCTACATAGGATTTTCCAGGTACATAATATCTTGTATCTTCATATGTTTTATTTAGTCGACTGTCACTAAAGCATGTGTTGTATTAGTTGAATTTTCGAATAATAGGGACCCTAGATGGCAACATACTATGGAGGTTGAACTAAAGACTCTCACTAAAAACCATACTTGAGATATTGTTCCACTACCCCTACATCGTAAGCCCAATGGCTATAAATGGGTTTACAAGATTACATTCAAGATAAATGGTTCCATTGAAAGATACAAGGCTCGCTTAGTTGCAAAGGGATTCACACAACGGGAAGGTTTTGATTATCATGAGACCATTTCTCTCGTGGCTAAGGAAATTATTGTTCGCTTTTCTTTGTCTATTGCTACCATTTGCAATTGACCATTACATCAAATGGATGCCCACAATGCCTTCTAACATGGGGACCTGGATGAAGAAATCTATATGGAACTTTCATAGGGTTTACAAAAACATGAGGAGTCTTGTGTATTTTGTTTCCTTAAATCCCTCTATGGGCTTAAATAGGCTTCTAGATAATGGTATGCCAAGTTCACTACTACATGAACCAATGTAGGATTCTAGCATTCTAAGCATGATCACGCATTGTTCACATGGATTGAAGGTACTTCATCACTTTATTTATTAATACATGTTGATGATGTTCTTGTCATGGGTAATTTTGTTTTTCACATCAAGGACTTGGGGCATACCAAATATTTTTCTTGGCATTGAAATAGCTCGATTAGATAAGGGGATTTGCCTCAACCAATGAAAAATCACTTTGGAGATAGTTTTAGAAGCATGATTGTCAAGTTGTAAATCGGCCGTTATACTAGTAGAATAGAATGTGAAGCTGACAAAACACAAATATGATATGAGTTCATCTTCATCTATCATAGATCCATTGCTTAAAGACCCATCGGGATATCAACGACTTGTTGAGAAATTAATTTATCTCACCATGACAAAACATGATATATGTTATGTAGTACTAATACTCGGTCAATTCATGCACAACCCAAAGTAATCTCATATGAATGCATTGAAGGTTGTAAAGTACTTGAAGGGATGCCCAAGACTTGGTATTTTTCTATCTCATGATTGCAACATGAAAATGATAGCCTACTATGATATTAATTATGCTATTTGTCCAATGACAAGAAGGTCCACTAATAGTTTTTGTATGAAGTTAATAAATTCACTTGTTTTGTGGAAAATAAAGAAGTAGTCAATTGTATAACTATCGTCAATAGAATTGTAATATTGAGCCATGGCAAAGACTATTTATGAAATAGTTTAGATATGGGGACTATTCTCAGACCTTAGAGTACAAATCAATGGACCTAGTGAATTATTTTGTGACAATAACACATCACTCAAATTAGTGGCAAACCTAGTCTTTCTTGAAAGGATCAAGCATATAGAGATTGGTTGTCATTTCATTCAAGACAAGATTCGAGAACGGATCATCATAGCATGGGGAATTGGAACTATAGAGCAAGCTGTGGACATCTTTATCAAACCATCATGCAAAAGACAACATATATACCTACTAAGCAAGCTATGTGTCCTTGACATATACATGCCACAAACTTGAGAGGGAATGTTGGAAATATGCTTTAATATCATAGGAGATACTGATTCTGATTGTGAGTTAATTGATTCAGTTAACTTGTGATTGGCTTGGTAAAATGGGCAAATGTAATGGTGTATATTTTTTTCCTATCATACACTTTTCTTTCTAACATTATAAATAGAGAATGTACATGTACAATTAATACATAACAATACAAAATATAATTCCCCCCAAATACTCTTCATTTTCTATAACCACACGTAGATCTGGGAATCAAACTCATTCCCATTGGAATTGCCTAGAAATGACTAGTTCGGCCTAGTTCGTCCCAATTCTTTTGCATACCCCTAACTCTTTGCACATTTGATGCTACAAAGAAAGCATGGTTATAAGTGAGAGCAATTTGCAATTGAAATCCCTAATTCAAGATGCCCATTTAGTTTTGCAATAAACATTTGGTTTCATGGTCAAGAGGAGGACCTTTGTCTTGGCAAAAAAGGAAACGGAACCTATAGAACTAGATATTTTGATGTTCATATTATTCAAATTTGAATGAACCGCTTTCAAATTATTATGATGGGATTGCTTTTGCATAGAATTAAAAGCATAGGTTCAGTTAGTGTGTATGCTAAGGACACTAGAAGTGTCAAAAGTTTTATGCAACACTCAAATGTCAAAAGTCTTTTGTCGACTCATTTAAGTACCAAATTGAAAAAAGAAAAATGATAATCGGGTGCCTTTGGCGAGAAGTTCTGGGCTTTTCAGTTAAAATTTAATATAAGTTGGTATTTCTTTTTTAAAAAAACCGATCCAAAACGACGTTGCACTTCCAAGCAGAAAAAATGCCATCGTTGGACGCTCACTGTTACCATCACTCGCTCGCCACTGAAGGATACCACTACCCGCCATCCATCACCGCCCCTTCATAGAGAAAAAAACTCGCAACCACCGCCAAACCACACACAGCCATCATCGTCCCATGCACGGCCACCATCAATCACCATGTCACATTGGCCATTTCCTCGAAGGCATCACCCAACCGAGCATGAGCAAAGACATAGGCGGCCACTATTAACCAATCGCCAATATCTCAAGTCGGCCATAGATCAAAGCCGCTTGTTGTTCACCAACCTTGCTGGTCACTGGCAAAGCCGCGGTTAGTTCGTCCTGATTCTGCTTTGTTTTCCAACAAAGAAGGCTTGAAGAGTTTGGAGTTCACTCGAAGCTCGTTCATTGGCATCATCCACCAATGACAACTTTCCTCACTGCTTTCAAGCCACCAAAGCCACTACCAACTGTTGCCATTCGTCATCCTAGAGCAACAGAGGAGCAGCTATGTTTTATGTTGTCTCTTGCCCGAGAAGCTTGAAGTACTTCAACTTGTTCGATACTCCTTCATTGGCTTCGAATCATCAGTGATGATGCCACGAGGACCCGTTTACCGATTGAATAATTGACAGTCACAAAACATCGCCCGTCTTCATCGATTCTCATTACAGTCGCCATTGCTCCATTTCGATCTACTTCTCGGTTGGGAAAGCTCGAAGTGGCCCGCACTCGTTCAAGCAACTCATTCAATTTGTTTAGAGCCTCCCCAACATCCATTTGGGAGATTGAGCTGTTAGTTCTAGGGCAAACCAATTAGGGTTTCGATTTTAGGTTGAATTGGTCGTTAGGGTTTCAAATTGGGGAATTTTTTTCAATTTGCAATTTAGGGTTGATATTTTAGGGCAAACAATGTAGACAACGTCATTTAGGGGCATATGTTGACTAGGCATCCTAGTGAGCTATGTCAATATGAGAAATTAATAAAATATGATCACGTCAAAATTTTCAGCGATTGAAATCAGAGTAGGTAATTGAGTAATTATTATTTTTAAAAAATTAGCACTTAAGAAATCTAAAAAGCATTGATATTAAAGTGAGTGCTGTATAGGATTTTTTTGGGTATTTTTTAGTGCCATTTTGCCCGCTATTTTGAGTTGTAAATTAATTCTTTGGACTTTTTATCAATATGAGGAGATCGTAACACGGTATATAATACTCGTGATTCAGGCAATCCAATCTTCCGTGCGTAAGGCGGAAGCCCCAAAAAATGGTTTTCCAAAAATGGGTGATTAAAAGATCGAATCACTATGCATATCTTGGTAGTTGTTACTTTTGGTGGTTTTGATTTTTGGCTCCTCTTCCTGTTCTATTGATTAGAAGCATCCAGTAGTGCCACGCCGGTTTCGAATTCGATTCAAAGTGAAAATAAAAATAAAAAATAGGACCTTATCACCCCTCCCTTTTCTTTCCACCCATTTCTAGGGGCCTCGTCCTCACCCTATTAATATGCCAATAAAGGACTACACCTATAGTTGATCGCGTCAATTCAATATCTTCCAAAAAACATATTCGAATAGAAGGAAACACCAATATTAAAAAAACGAAAAATGTTTTTTCTTGATTAAGATGGGAATCAGTCTTTTTCGCGACATCGCGTATAACAGGAATCGAACAAAATTCTTCCACTACCCTATTTCTATCTAGCTATAGTCCACTCGAAAAGGCGATCTTGTGCTATACTCCAGTGATCTCTTTCCTACCGAGGCACGCAAACTCCCATCGTGTCCCAGATCACATTCCGTTGGTAAGCTAATCACAATTGGACATCATATTAAAAATTATTTTTCTTATTAAACTAATAACGTTTTGAAGACATGGATTTTTAACTCTGTGCGCACGAATGCACTGTTTCCTGCTCACGGTTTCATATGTTTGTTGGCTTTGAACGAGAAAAGACAAACATGAGACAGACAAGAACTGGCAAAGCCAACTAGATAACCCAACTTGTAGGGTTTGACTTTGACCAGACAGGCACCAAAGAAAGAGCCAAAATTTAAACGACTTCCTCCGGTCCCGACTCACGTCCATCGTCGATTCATCTGAATCCTAGATGAGATCCATATCACCTGACGGTGCGCCTAGTAATTTTTTTGGCTCTCGGGGCAGGGGAGATCCTACAGCACCACCAACCCGACCGGCCAATGGGTTGGAAGGAAACCGTGCTAGTTGCTACCCATTTCCGATTTATTCATTTATTTTCAGAAACCCTAATGTATCACGAAAAATAATAGTCTGAAAATACCAAGGAGGAGGAATTAGTATAAAACCATTAAATTGTTGGAACACGGGGAAAACATGGACTCTCCACCCTCACATGCTCAATGTGAAAAGAGTCCAAGATTCAAAATTATAAGACTTAGTTAGAGATTGCAGTTAATGATGATTGAAAACTTGAGCTCCAAACATTGTTTATTTCGCCATGCCCCCTCCCCTACACACGAAGCTTCACGTCAGTCAGTGTCCATCCGGCATCACGATCGAAATCCAAACCGACGGCCACGATGCAACGATGAGCTGGCATCCGCCGTTGACTATTCGGCTTGGGCAACAAATGAAGACTTTCGTGCACTGCGGTCTGACCAGCTGTGGTGGCACTCGATGTCCGTATCTATGGCCGATCTTCTCCGCTAAATTAAACAAACAATTTCAAAGATCCTAGACCCAAAAGCAAAAGAGAAGAAAAATATTTGGAAAATGAAAGATTAGGGTTCGCAAGAATAGTAAGTACGACAAAGATAAGTTTAATAGAGTAAGGAGGAGTTGCCTTAGCTGGCATTGGCAGTGCCTGGTCACTTCAAGGATAGTATGCCAAGATGATGATAAGGTCGTCTGCTAGCAAGTTGCTCATAGCCATATGCCTCTCATTTCCTTAGATTCCTACTCTAGCCCCATTCCGAAAGAAAAAAGTCGAGGTGTCTGATCTCGTCTCGACTACCATCAAATCATAAATGAACTTGATTTGAGCTTTCTAGCTTAGACATTTATTTCCCGCATTCTTATAAATGCAAGATATATGTAATCAAAGGATTTATATGTCAACTTTTATAACTATACGATGTTATTTGGAAAAAAAAAAAATAGAAACTTAAATAGGTTTGTGCAAGCTATGAGTATTCATGAGCTTGAACTATCAACATAACTTGAGAAGCTATTGAAGCACTCTGCACTCTAAGTTCAAACTCAAATCAAGTGATTTGAGGTTGAGTAATTATGGATGAGCTCAAATAACTTAGACTGTGGTTTCAATGTAATCGATGTGACTAACTCTTGATAGGGTCGTCCCGCAAATGGAGGGAAGAAACTTCGAATACCAATTGTATTTTGATGCAAATGAATTTGTAGGTAATGTCGATGTAACATGAGGCTTCATTTTTTGTTTGGGACATGCTAGAGGAAGAAATTTACGAGTGCCAGAAATTTAATACTTAGTTTGTTTCACAAGAGATAAATAATTTGGAAAACAATTTTTCTTAAAGATGATCACATATATCGCTTAAGATAGTAAGTTAATGAATAATATTTTTATTATGGGCAACAATTTATATTTAAATATTTTTGTAGACAATGAAAATATTTTTCATTTGTTCATTTTTGTAAACAATACAAATGATTATTTTAGAAAAATATTTTTCAAATTATTTATTTTTATAAAATGAAGCACTTTATGGGTTCGTTTGTTTTATAAAAAAACTCAAGGTTCCAGAAAATGATTAATTATATTGCTTAGAAAAAGTAGTTAATGAAAATATTTTCATAATTGATAATAATTTATGCTTAATTATTTTTAGGAGTGATGAAAATATAGTTTCAATTTTTCAAGTTTTTCTATTCTCGTCAAGAATTTCAAAATCTGTCCCTGTTTTGTCCATCCAAACTTTCATTCTCTCCGTTTTTCCCCTCCCAGACAAGTGCCGGTCGATGGGGAATTCGACTATAATTTAAGGCAAAAACCAAAAACCAAACCAAAACCAAAACCAAAACTCACGTTCAAGCGGAGATTCTTCCAGGCTGGGAGCGGGGCCCATCCTACGTGGAATTGGATTGAAACGAGGACGTCCATGTTGAAGAAGTTGTAATAGACTGGGGGGGTTACATTTAGGTGTTCTCGAAACATTGCATTCAATTTGTATATATTTATGTCAAATCATCGGGTTGTCAAATCTCAAATATTATTCTCAAAAAGAGATAATTAGTAAAGATATAGCGAAAGATGGCGAACAAAAAGATAAAAGATATAAAATATTTATGTGGCAGACATCAACAGTCGAATCATAATTTTCTAGCACAATCTTATTATAATTATTTCATCTTTCACCAATCACCGAAGTCAACAATGGATGGATGGATCCACTTGTGAAGTTTTGTTGATTTTCCAAGACATTTATTTGTCATATTTAATGAGAAAATGATTGAATTCCAAAATACCGCTTCCTTACAATATTTCCTTATTTGATTCCTTAACAAATGTGGGTGGATTGAAGTGTTGCCTAATCCCACACATTACAAAAACAAGAATTTGGTGTATTAAATCGACAGGCTGAACTGTCATGAGCTTAACTAAGCCATACTTTATGATCTAAAAGCATCGTCCAAGCTCATCCAAAAGAGATCCTTGAGACCAATGTGGGTCGAGCATGTTGGGGGCGCCATCCTATGATCGGATCTATTTATAACATGCTGCTAAAAAAGGAAAAAAAAAAAAAAAAAACTTGGCCATGCCAAATGAAATCCCAAAAGAAAGAACCAAAGGAGGAGAAAAGCAAGAAGAGGAGGAGGTTTCTTTTGCGGTCGTTTTCGGGGACGGTTGGCCTGAGCCGTTTGATTGGGAACGATGGCAGGGGGACGGTCCGGATTTGGACCGCCTCCAGCTGTAAGACTGACTGCGGAAAGCGAGTCAAAAAGGAAGGGACGGGGGGAGGCGGCGGGTCCCCACCCTCGCCGTTTGAATTCGTGTTTCGGGTTTTGTCGTTGTCCTAAGGTTGCGTGCAAGTTGTGTGGCGTGGTGCAGGACAGCTTTGCCCTGGTGCCTTCTTTGCCTTCTTGTTTGTTGCCAACATGTCTTATTTTAAACCCCTTCCACATAAGCATGTGCCCACACCTAGAATGATTGCACACCACCCCTTTCCCCTTTTCTGTAAAAGAATGTCCTTTTTCCTTAAAATGCGTCCTAAAAATAATAATTTACATCATTCAATAAATAAATAAATAAATAAATAAAAAATTTTATCGTTCACCAAAATATTTGAATTAAAATTATTGTTGATGACAGAAAAAATTTTCATTAACGATTATTTCTAACGATATAAGCATTTATTTTTAGAAAAATGGTTTTCAGATTATTCACTTTTCGCGAAATAAATTAAATCATTAACACAATTATAAGTAAATTACAAAATGATTTGGAAGCTAAAAAAGCCGGAAGATTAGGCATTTGACTCAAAAGGAACCGGACTTAATGTGATAATAAAAGTACTTGAGATAGGCCATTTTTTTTTCTTTCATTCGTAAATTTTTGAATTCATGGATTATAAATTTGGACATTACATATGTATGGACTTGATTAAGAATGTAAATGTGGGTAACCTACATGTACTTAATTTGAGGTGATGGAGGAAATTTTAACCATCATATTTGTCTGGTTTGTTTTCTTCAAAATTTAAACGTTAGTCGGAAAACTATTTCCCCATTGATTAGTTCAAACCATTTAATGAATGAAAAGATGGCTATGTATACACTTTTCAACTTGCTTTCTTAAAATGTAAACTTTTGGATTAAAAAAGAAATACTTACCTACCCGATTTCAAAGGTTAACTCCACTCATCAATTAACAACAATATTTCATGATCATACCACTTTGCCCTATTAACCGTCGTACACGCAATTATGGAACATCATACCCTTAAAAATCTTTTTTTTTTTTTTTAGATTCATTTTATGTAGTGGATATTATTAACAACTATATCAAAGGTGGTTGATAATTATATTTAGGTTATATTTGTTTTCCGAAAAATGAATGTTTTGAAAATATATATTTTTTAAAATGAACACTTTTTTTGTCACTTGAAATAATTAGTTAATGAAAGAAAATTTCATTTTTGACAACAATTTATATTTATATATTTTTATAGAGGGTGAATTTTTTTATTTTTATTTTTTTATAAGCGATGCAAGTGATAGTTTTTTAGGCATCTATTTTCTAAATCATTCATTTTTCATAAAACAAATAGAGAGTTTAAGGAGACAATGCTCGAATGCATTGATTACACATAATACGCGAAACACATTGCACTAAAAAAATGACAAACTTTCTTTATCTGAATTTTTAACAAATACTCATATAGAAGTATTTTATTCATTTATTATAGGGAAAAAGCCATGAAAAAATTGTAAATTATGTTCACTGAGACACATTTACCTTAAACTTTTTTCTGTGGCACTAAAAATTCTAAACTTTTACTTGAATGATACATTTATTCTCTATGAACATTATGTCAATAATCATTGTTAAAAATCTGTCCAGATTGACGTCGGGGGGCAAATGGTGTTGAATGGTGTCCATATAATTTGAATGAAATAAAAATGACATTTTTGTTGAAAAATCATCTAACGAAATTTTAACGGAAAATAAATGTGTCACATAGATACAAATAGTCATAAATTTTTTTTAAGATAAATGTCACGGTAAGTATAATTTAGAAATTTGATGATATCACAATAAAAAGTTGAAGTAAATATATGATACGGTAAATATAATTCGAAATATACAAAACCCATATCTTAATTGATGATGGGAAACCCTAATTGGCGGTTCGCAAGCAGCATCGCATCGATAGCTGCGTTGTCAAGCTGTCTCCCAGAAAGTAAGTCACGATCCAAATAATTAATCTCAATTAAAATCCATCTCGTTCTTAGCTACCATCCCTCCCTCCACCCACTTTACACGACCCAGTTTCCTGGAAACAGCTCTCCCCCGCGGGCGCCGTTCGCTTTCCATTCCCCTTCTTTTCTCTTTCTCAATCTCTCTCTCTTTCGTGCATATATAAGCGCAAGCCTCATTTCAAGAACCACAAGAAGAAGTAGTAGAAGAAGCTTTCTCCGACATGGATATGACGTATAGGCGGTCGTCTCCAACGTGTTCCTCCTCCTCCTCCGACTCGTCCTCCTCCGATTCGTCCTCCCGCAGGAACCCGGCCTCCTCCGCCCGCAAAACCGACCGGGTCAAGGGCCCGTGGAGCGCCGAGGAGGACCGCGTCCTTACCGGGTTCGTGGAGCGGTACGGGCCCCGGAACTGGTCCCTCATCAGCCGCCACATCGAGGGCCGCTCCGGGAAGTCCTGCAGGCTCCGGTGGTGCAACCAGCTCAGCCCCGCCGTCAAGCACCGCCCCTTCTCCGCCGCCGAGGACGACGCCATCCTCGCCGCGCACGCCGTGTACGGCAACCGGTGGGCCACCATCGCCCGGCTGCTCCCCGGCAGGACTGACAACGCCGTCAAGAACCACTGGAACTCCACTCTCAAGAGAAGGGCCTCCGCCCAGCAGAAGGATGGCGGGGCAAATCACGGGAACGATCATCGTAACGAGCATATGTCGATGAGCGGTTGTCGTGTGGACATCGAGGAGGAGGACGGGCCATTCACTGCATTGACTCTTGCTCCGCCGGGGGCGGCGGCGGCGATGGCGGAGGGGCGACGGGAGGATAAAGGGGTGCCGGAGGAGGGGTTTTGGGAGGTGATGAGAGGGGTGATTGCGAGGGAGGTTAGAGATTATGTGAACTCCACGATGACGGCTGAGACGAGCTGGAGATGATGATGATGGGAGGAGATGATATTTGTAGGTGCTTTGTCTGGGCTTAAAAAAATTTTGGTTGATGTTAAATGTTAATAATGTTCAATGCAGTTATATATTGGCAAATGTTAAATTTCGGGATAAATGATGGATTCGGTCCTGAATGGATTTCAACCTTAAAATTTTTACATAATTCTAAATTTTTGCGGGCAGTTTTAAGATAATCTTACTCATCAATTTTCAGTTGAAATCGCTGACATATTGGTTTAGTTAACCGTCTGCCATCAAATTCCATCTCTACTCAATGCAGATCATCCTTGGGGTGCTATGGCAGTTTTGGTTTCGAGTTAGAATAAATGCTGTTCCGAAAAATAGAAGCTGCCATTTCATGTAGTCTGAGGAAGGCAGTGAAATTAGGAAAGAGAAATGATATGAAATTTTCAAATACAGATTCGATACATTTTTTGCAAACTCATCCCAGATTGTCGTTCATAAGAACTGAACTTCTACGCTGGGGAGCAATTTTAGACAAAATGACTTTGTTTTGTTTTATTTAAAAAAATTTCAGAAATTTTGTCTTTTTTTGTCTTTCCATGTTATTTTTCATTTTCTTCCGGGTGGACTTCCAGCTTCTCTAATTGTCTTGGGCATGTAAAATAGTTGTCTCAAATCGTGACAGTTGACGGGACAGATGATCGTCGTCCATATTAGTAAAGCTAAAACTCAAAATCACGTCTAACAATCAATTTCTCTAAAAATGGGGTTATTTCATCTCCAACCTGAATTGAATGTGTTCGTCCCGTGGGAGGTGCTTCTGCTGCTGAGGTTGGAGGAGTGGGCCTGCAATTACATTTTGCATATGAGCTGAATGTGCTTGTGGTATAATATTTCCGGCTCAGACGAACCGGATCCGGGCCGACCGAGTCGGCTTGCTCTCGCTCTCGATGGTCAAAAGCTCGATGGCCATGGAGGAGGAGTTGCCAAGCAAGTAGGCCGAGATTTGGAGGCTCAAGCTCGTCGAGATTTAGATGGTCACAAACTTGACGAGCATGGAGGACGAGTATTTAGCTATTTGAGAGGCAGCCTAGCGGCAATGGCAGCGGCGGCATGACTGCGTTTTGTGGTAGAGGTTGTGATCGAGAGTGGGCGAGTCATGCTCCACCTTCATTTCTGTAGAAAATTTGTGTTCCTATTTAGATGACAAAAAAAAAATTCAGAAATTAAGAAAAATGGTGCAATTTTGTCTAAAATTGTCCACGTCTTATCAATAGCCATGCGACGTTGAAAGGCCGATGGTGAAAGGATAGGCAACCTTAGCAACTTTCTTTATTAAGATGATTACATTGAAATTCTTGTCAAATTTTTTAATTACATTGAAATAATTAGAAAGTTTAGGATCGAATTGGAATTCATATAATAAATTTAGATCCAGATTGGTAAATTGTTCAAAGTTTGAGGTCCTGCCTGAATGCTGTGGAAGATGTTGAGCAGAAAATTCCGAGAGATGGTCTGAGACTCCCTACGTAGCACCGACACGGACACGTGACACGCGACATAACACGACACGATACGTCCGACATCGCGTTATGTATTAAATATATTTTTATATATAAATACATAAATAAGAATAAGAATAATAATAATAATAATAATAATAATAATAATAATAGCATATAATTAATTTACACGAAAAATATTAAATAATATCATTCATTATTTTAATTTGTTACAATAATACACAAAACTTAGAGGAAAAAAACATTGTTTAAAGAAAAATGCTGAAATGATATTTTTAAATTTATTTATTTATTATATATAGCATTTTTTATTACTTCTTTCATAGTAAAGACTTAAAAAAAACAATTCTAAAAAAACAAAACTGAAAAAAAAAAAATTGACCCGTGTGTATATTTATAGCAATTTTATTACTTCTTTTATTACTTCTTTTGTGTATATTTATATTTTGACCCCTCAAGTATTAGAAATTTTTAAAATTGATCCCGTGCGTGTCGAAATCGCGTGTCAGAATTCTAGACTCGCGTGTCGGAGAGAGTTGACCACGTGTCGGATTTTTCGACACTTGTTGACTGCGTGTCGGAGCGTGTCGGACACGACACGAAAGTTTTCAAAGAGTGTCCGTGCTACATAGGAGACTCCTACTAGAGGTGGCAAATGGGCCAGGTAGATCCCGGGCACGACCCGTTTTCATCCAAATTCTCAAACTCGATGTTTTAATTTACATGCTTCTTTATCCGCATAATAGGTCTGTTATTGCCACATCCGTGAAGAATAAAATTTTAAAAAAAATTCAGCATTGCTGGAATTATTTTTCCTATTAGTTGAGATAATGCTACTACAAATAATGTTGCTATTGATCTCCGCAAGCACAAATGAATCCTACTCTGGAAGGTCAAATTTCCATGTTCTTCATGTGTCGTATGAGCTTACATGTGAAGGATGGATTGTCCAGGACCCAAGAGAATCAGAATGTTTTTTTTTTTTTTTTTTTTTAATTATAAAATCATTTGTTGAAACTTTTTATGACAACCATTTGCATAGTCTCCAGCATTATCCACATTTCAATATCTTCTGTGAATTAGTAAATTGTTTAACGTATGTGCAGGTGATAAGGAATTTTCAAACCTATCGTGCATGCTATGAAGGAGAGTTTAGGAAATGTTTCGCAGAAATTCCGCCTTGGTACTTGTTGGCTGCTGTAATGGATCCTAGAACCCAATTAGACTTGGTAAATTTTGTGGTTGGAACATACTAGTATTCGTCTTTTTATATTTTTACCTTGGGAATAGGTGTAATGACCTGGCTACTCGGAGATCAGTAAAACATGCTCTAAGCTCAATGAATCAATTGAGTCGAATCTTTTGATTGATGTAGGTGATTCTAATCAAGAGTAGTTTGCACAAAGTTGGCGGCATTCAATCGAATGACCTCTGGTTACTTAGCTGGAAAAAGCCCCAACGCTCCAATCAACCATTTCTAATATGGGGTTAAAGAGTATTCAGTTTGAGAGATAGTTCTTTCAGAATAGTTATTGTAGCTCCACCAACATGGGAGTGGATTCAAATCTGTTGTTCCTTATAAAGATTCAAAAGTCTAGATAACTTGCAAAAGAAATAGTATTTAGAGTCTGTTCGTATTACTGCGCCTAAAATGTAGTTGCATAGCAACTTGACTCTTTCGACCGAAAAAGAAGAAGAAGAAGGAAAAAGCAATGTGACTGCTGTAAAGCGCCGAGACTTTAATGCCTAGTGAAATATGTTCTAAAACAGCAACATTTTAAAACTGGATGGATGGTATTTGAAATTTTTGGTAAGCATTGAGGTGCTACAACTGCAAGATGCTTGTCAAACGGCTTATAGAAACTATGGTACCCTTTCAATGCGTGTGCATGATGGGATTGCTTTTTGAATGATAATAGGATTTTCGATAAATAATAAGTGGTACCAAGGCATAAAGGACACGCCACAAGCCAAAGATAAAGAATTGGGACAGATGAAATTCATCACCAAAGCTTAAAGGAATATCACCAATCAAGGATAAAGGACTTTGGATAGATGAAATTCATTACCAAGGCATAAAAGCAAGCCACTAGTCAAGGATAAAAGACTTCAGAATAAGAAAAGTTCATCACTAAGGCCTAAAGGGAACCTCCCAGATAAGGATAAATCATTTCTTGATTCACCACCAAGAAACACGGATAGATAATCTAAATATGGTCGCTCACTTGAGGAAATCTCATGTATTCATTAAATTCAAGTCTTGTTTGTCACATAAATGAAATTACACTTCTATATATAAAGTAATTTTGCTAAACAAAAAAAATGATTCTTGGAATCCTAGATACCAAAATAATTCTTGGTGTTTTCCATAATTAAAACTCTTAAAACTAACATCATGATAAAGACTCATAAAACTAAGAATTAGGGTGCTTGGTAATTAAGACTAAATGCATTTAACTAAGATTAGATGCATTGTGGCTTGACTTGTCCAAATTCGTCCATGGCTCTGGGAAGTCAAATAGTCGTTTGGAAGATTGACAAATAGCCATGGAAGTCGATGAAAACAACCTCTAATAATTAGGTAGTCGAGTAGCAGCTTCAAAGTCAATAATAAACTTGTAAGTTGATATTTTGATAATCGATCGATAACCATGAATTTGACAATTAGTCTTTCAAGTTGACAACTAGCACGCATAACTGACATCTTCAAACTTGAATTATCAAATCATATTGTGGCTGAAATTAGCCTTTACTTGCAGGAACAAGGATTGAGTTGGATCAATCGACGAGAACCAAGTTGAGCTTGACTATTCATCGATAAAACTGGAGGCTCTCGCATCAACCTCCCTTGATTGATTGAGACTTGGCCTCATTTTCAAAATAAGGAGAAAAGTCTCCCCCATTGAAAGTTGCCGAGATGCCATATTCTCCTAGGAGATCAACCCGTATGCATTGTCGTCAATTCTCTGTGCCTTCATCACTTTAGCTTTCTCTTCAGCTTCATAGTTGACTTGTGAGTTGGATGGAATGAGAATCAAGTTGATAGGTGTGAGAGGGTTGGTTCATTATGCAATTTTAAAAGGTGAATGACTAGTGATGAAACTTGGCGATCAATTATAAGCAAATTCTGCATTGACAAGCTTTAAGTCCCAATCTTTCAAAGTCTTACTCAACAAAACTTGAAAGAGAGTAACGAGGGTGCGGTTTGTTACCTCAGTTTGACCATTTATATGTGGATGACAAGTTACATTAGATAGGAGTTTAGGGCCAAGCATTCTCTATAGAGTCTTCCAAAGGTAACTCAAGAATTTTGAATATTTATCCATCATAATGGTCTTAGGAATCCTATATAGATGAATATTCCCTTTGAAATATAGCTTGGGCATGTGAGAGGCATCATCCATCTTATGACACATAATGAAATATGCCATATTTGAAAATCTATCAACAACCACTAGAAGACACCTTCCTTCCTTTGAGTTCTTTGGAGTGCTACAATAAAATTTATACACACATCTTCCTAGGATTGTGTTGAAACTCAAAGTGGAATATAAATCCCTCGATATAAATGACTTTTTGCCTTTTGGCACGTTGAACATCTATAAATGATTGCATGTACATCTATACTCATGTTCAGCCAAAAAAATTGCGTTTGAAGGATTTCAAGAGTTTTGTTAATTCCAAAGTGGCTTGCCAATCCTTCACCATGAGCTTTTTGAACTAATAGCTCTCTAAAGGAACTCTTTGATGTACAAAGTTTGTTTCCTTTAAAGAGAAATTCTCCATCGAATAACCAACATGAACTCCATGTTTGCAGTTGTTGATGATGGGTGAGAATCTAAATCTTTAGCTATAATTTTTTCATCATAAATCGATTTCGGAATAAGCTAATTCTTGATTGCTTCCACTTTGGACTGATAGACAGGGATCTCATCGTTGGAAACTACATAACCCAAGAATATGATGCTCGTTGAAAGGAACCAACATTTCTCCAATTTTGCATAGAGTTTATGCTTTTTCAAGACTTCAAAGACCTATCTTAAATGAGATACCTGCTCCTCCTCGTTCCTACTATAAATTAGAATGTTGTTGATATTAATAATAACAAATCAACCATTAAAGGAACGAAGGACCTCATTCACGAGTCTCATAAAGATGCTGAGGGCATTCAACAAACCAAATTAATTGACTAGCCATTTATAAACATTTAGTCTTGAAATCCATTTTCCATTCATCTCCTCTCATATGGATCTAATGGTAACCACTCTTATTGATTTTGGAGAATACTATCGATCCATGCAACTCATCGAACATGTTGTCAAGTCTAAGTATAGGGTACCTATATATATATATTTGGGTTGAAATGAGTTACCTATACTTGATTGTGATTTTTTTTAATGGCTTAGTTGTCAACACACATTTTGAAGGAACCATCTTTCTTCGGCATGAGTAAGGCTGGAGCCAAATAAGGACTCACGTTTTCCCGTACATATCCTGTAGCAACTCGTCGTTGCACTACCTTAGTTTCCTTTGCATTGCATTAATAAGCACCTTTGTTGGGTAAAAAAGTACTAGGAATCAAATCGATTCAATGCTTAATTCCTCTTATGGGAAGCAATCCAGGTGGCAAATCCATTGGGAAAGCATCTTCAAACTCATCCACCAAGGGTTGCAATTTTAGGTATAGGGAACTCTCTGTTTAATTTTCTTTTATTTCCACCATAAGCAAAGCAAAAACATTTTTTCATTTGCAAATGACTCTCTCTCAACCCAAATTTCATTTAAGAACAAATTTTCCTTACTAGTGGATGATGTTGAGAAAAAAAAAAAAAGCGACCTTTATCAATCTTGGCACGGTTTATTTCCACGCGGCAAGTTATGGGCAAATCCAACAAAGAACAGCCTAGATCATGCTGGGCCAATTGGACCCCTTACCAAAATTTTGGCCCAAATTATAATACTAATAAGAATCGTGAAGACTATAAGAGAGATTATAAGCAATTTGTTTCTTCTTAATAAGGTCCGGCATTCTCTACAAAGACAATTTGAACGATGTATTCTAGCGTGCACATGGATTGTCTAAGTATCACCTTCTCGACCCAAACCAAGAGGATCGGATGTTTTTATTGTTGTAAAATGATTTATTGAAACTCTATTTATGATGTAACAAGAGCATACTCTCCTCTATTATCCTTTGGAAAATCACAAAAAAAAAGTCCTAAACTTATTGTACAAATGCTAACTTTGTCCTAAACATTTTAATTTGGCCAGTTGGGTCTAAACCTTTTGACAATTTGCCAATATAGAGTTCTTTCGATCAAATTTTGCCAGCAAATGACTAATGTGGATGTCGGTCGTTGGCACAACCACTATTGACGTGGACGATTTTTTGAAATTACTTTTGAATTTTTCTTGTCTCTTTTTTCTTCTTCTTCATGGCCATTGTCTGGCCACATGCAAGGGCTGACGAGGGTCGGCCTTCCCATCCTAGGGCTAGGCTTTACCTCACGGACATCGTCAAGGCTTAGCGATTGGTGGAGGTAGAATATAAAAAGAAAGTGAAGAATAAAATACAAAAAAATAAAATCAAAAAAATAAAAAGTAAAAAAATTATCCACTTCAATGTCAACCGTACACGTAGGACAATTGATGTCCACATAAGTGATTGCCAGCAAAAATTGGGCAGAATGATTGTATTGGCAAATCACCAAAATGTTTATAATTCAATTGACCAAATTAAATGGTTTAGAATTTTTGGATAATTATCCCTTTATCTATTGATGGTAGTGGCATTTCAGTACCTTTCTTAAATTAGTAAAATATTTAAGAAATACGACGATGAGAAAATTTTCAAACCTACTGTGCATATTATGAATGAAAGATTACGAAATATTTTGTAGAAATTCGCCCTTTGTATTTGTTGCGTGTGGTAATGGATCCTATAACCCAACCACATTTTATAACTTTTCTGTTTGAAGAATAATAGGAGAATTTAATATTTTTTATTTGTTATTCAAAAATTCAGGGGACAAGTGTTGAGACTTGACTACTTATAAATCCATGAAATTTCTTACAAATCGCATGAACTAGTTTAGTCAAGTCATTTGGTTTGTGCAAATGACTTTAATTCAGAATAATTTGCACATAATTGGTGGTATTCAAACTAGTGACCTTCAGTTCCTTAGCTGCAAATCTCCAGATGCCTAACAAGCTGATCCAACCTTAAGGTTGGAGAGATAGTTCTTTAAGAATAGTCATTGTAACTCCACCAACACGCACTTGGATTTGAAATTTCATTAATTGATCAAGAACATCTCTTATTTGCCAATAGTATCTTATCTATCTTTCAAAGTTAGAAAAAAGAAGGAATTGCTCAATTTTATTTTCCTGAAGCCCCATAGGAAGATTTAAAAAGTCTAAATAACTTGCTTTACCTCAAGTTCAATGACCAGTAAAAGGAAAATCACTTAGAGTTGGTTTGGTGTAATTGCACCTTAATTGTGGTTCTATCGTGACGTGACTACACAAAGTGTCGAGACCTTTACATTTGGTGAACCACGCTCTAAAATTGCAGCACATGAAAAATGGTTAGGATGGTTTGTTAAAATCTTCTTAACTATTGAGGTGATAGAGCTACAAGATACCTGCCAAACATCTTATAAAAATATGATTCCCATTTTAACTTTTAGGGTTGATGTCACGAAAAACCCTAAACTAACATATATATGACAAATTTATTCTGAATTAATTTTATGACTACAAAAAATCCCAAACTGATACATATGTAATAAATTTATCCTTTGTTGATTTTCGTTAAACTTACGGTCAAATTATTAAATTGAATTATACATGACAGTTAACAAGTATATTGATTTAGAGCATTATCCTTTGTTTGTCATAGGTATACCAATTTGTAATTTTTCTAATATTAATTTAATTTAACGAAAAATAACAAAAAGTAATTTGTCACAAATGTACCAACTTGAGATTTTTGATAATCAAATATTAATTCTTACTATTACAGAAAAACCATACCTAAAAAATTCCCACTACAAATCATAAATTCTAGATGGAGCAAGTCATTTGTCTTCTGCAATGTTCATCTCTCTTTTTTTTTTTTTTTTTTTGTCAAAAGGTAGAGTTTATTTATATCATAGGCGGAAAACCATGAAGGCCCACTACCGGGGCATCAAGCACAAAAAAGAGCCCAAAGGCCTGAGGGAGGGGAGGCTCGCCAATTCGGGGAAGAGTCTTCTTTCATTGGTGGCGTGTGACCCAGTCCGCCACTGAGTTGGCTGAGCATGGATAGTGGGCCAAGTCCACTCGTGGCATCTACTGAAGCAGTAAGTGACACTCCTTCAACGCCCCACGTGCATTTGACTCAGCTTGTTGTTCGTGCTTTAAGTTGCCGACCAATAGTGTTAGTCTCTACCACGTCTCTAGTCAAGTGCTTTCTCATTCAGAAATTTTAGGGCTTCGAGAACCCCTAGGGTTTCAACCTGTAAACTCGATTTCACCCATACCGTCTTCGTAAATCCGTCTAAGAGTGCTGGAGGAGTCCCAGATGACACAGGCCACTGCTCCCTCCGTCGATTCTTCCCCCAGCAACCTGTCGACGTTTAGCTTGAGGTAGCCGGTCTTCGGAGCTTGCCAGGTAGGTGGGTTCTTCGGTTCTTCAGTTTTTTCGGCTGGTTCTTCTCCACATCCCCACTTTTGGTAGCTATTTTGCTGAGATCTTGCTAGATCTATTACTTTGCAGACCTTTGGTTTTGTTCCTCGAAAAATAAAATTGTTGCGCTCTTTCCATACCTACCACAGGAGGTTGCCGATTGTTTCTAGAGAGAGGAGGTGTGGCTTCTTGCTTGTAAATTTGACCAGCCAGTCATCTATTCGTTTAATTTCTTGTGCATCAATTTGCAGGTTAGTTTCTTGGTGATTCCATACTCCAACAACCCATGGACAAAGGAGGAGGGTGTGTTCGATCGTTTCCACCTTGGCTTTACAAAGATCACACAGCGAATCAAGTAAGATTTTTCTTTTCCACAGATTTTCCTTGGTTGGTAGAGCGTTCTGACAAGCATGCCATACAAATAACTTCACTTTTGGGTTGTCTCTTAGCAAGTTATAACCATTATTGACTGTAAATGACCCATGTTTTGTTCTCGTCCATAATAATTCATCATTGAAAAAAGGGCCGTTTATTGGTATTGCAAGGATTTCCTGCGTAGTTTGCTCATCAAAGAGATTTCTTAGCAGCGGTTCATTCCACCCGTGAGTCCCTGATAGGATTAGCTCTAAAACTTTCTATGGATCATTTCTATTTGCTGGCCCTCCTATTAAGCCTCTTTTCAGCCATTTGTCTGTTCTGATATTAACAGATTCTCCATTTCCTATCGACCATCTGATTGAATCCGCAAGAGCCTCTCTTCCAATAAGCAAACTTTTCCATCCCCATGAAGGATTACAACCAGTATCAGCATGCCAGAGATTTGAACAATTGAAATACAGCCCTTTCAATAGTTTACTCCATAACGCATTTGGATTTTTAACCATCCTCCAAGCTTGCTTTCCTAATAAGGCTTTATTAACAGTAATCAAATCTCTGAAACCCATTCCTCTCTATCTTTCCTCATCTTCAAGATTTCCCATCGTTTCCAATGCAAACCAACCTTTGAATCACTATTTTTCCACCATAAATTTGCTATTTTTTTTTCTCTATAGCCTTACATATTGACACTGGGATTTTAAAAACGGACATGGCATATTGTGGTACCGCTTGCACCACTAATTTCAGGAGAATTTCTTTACCAGCTTTTGATATGAGTTGCTCTTTCCAGCCCTCCAATTTCATGTTGATCCGATTCAAAATCCACCCAAACACTTGCCTCTTTGATGCTCCCCAATTAGATGGAAGTCCCAAGTACTTTCCTGATTGTTCTAGCTCTAGTATCCTTAGTTCTCTCTTCATATTGTCCTTTAATAAAGATGGACAGTATTTACTAAAGAAGATCCCTGATTTGTTTAAGTTAATAGTTTGTCCTGAAGCATAACAATATTGGTTAATGACAGCCGCAACGTTTTGGCATTCCTAGAGAGAGTTGTCTAAGAAATAAACTAAGTCATTTGCAAATAACAAATGAGTTAAAGTAGGGCAAAATCTATTCAACTTGATTCCCTTGATGTTTCCTTCTTGTAGCACATTTCCCATCAAAGTTGATAAACTGTTTGCTACCAAAATAAATAGATAGGGTGAGAGAGGATCTCCTTGTCGAATGCCTATGGTGGGAGCAAAAGTAGGAAGATGTTCCCCATTAAGCTTAATATTAAACGTGACTGTGGTAACACATTGCATTATCCAATGAACCCATTGAGCGCAGAAACCCATTTTCAGCGAGCAACCTTCTAGATATCCCATTCAATCATGTCATAAGCTTTCTTCATGTCAAGTTTTAGCATCGCTTGGAAGTGATTCTTCATTTTCCTCTTTCTCAATTGATGCAGCACCTCTTGTACGATGTAAATATTGTCTTGAATCTGTCTTCCACTAATGAAGGCACTTTGCTCTTCTGAAATCAACATAGGCAGCTATCTTTTCAGTCTGTTTGCCAAGATTTTTGCAATAATCTTATAGGCAAAATTGCATAAGCTGATAGGGCAATATTTATCAAGTTTCTCCGGATGGGGAACCTTTGGGATTAAAGTAATATGCTTTATGTTAAGGGCTGAATCCAAAACCCCGGATAGAAAAAAACCTCGAACTTCCTTTAAGATATCGGGGCTGATTATGTCCCAGTGATGTTGATAAAAAAAAAAGTCCGTTTAAACCATTTGGACTAGGGGCTTTCTGAGCTCTTAGTTGGAAAACAGCAGCACAAATTTCTTCCATAGTTACTTCCGCCACTAAACAGTCATTTATATCATTTCCAATTAACGTAGGATGTTGATCTAGGACAGGGATGTAGTTGCAAGGGCCTATCGAGGTGTATAGCTCTTTGAAAAAAGACATGGTGAGTGCTGAAGTTGCTGTTTACCTCTGACCCACTAATTTTCTGCATTTTTCAGCATATTAATTTTGTTTTTTTTTTTGTATCCATTGGATCATTGTTGCATGGAAATACTTTGTATTTTTGTCTTCCCAACGAAGCCAATTGATCCGTGATTTCAAACCCCAAAACATTTCCTCTTTGTGCCATAAAGTTTCCAACTCTTCTTTTATACTCTTGATTTTGCTAGTGGCTTGATAACTGCGGTGGCTGTTTGTGATGGATTGGAGCTCATTCTTTAAGGCTATAATGTGGGTATTTTTATTGGGAAATTTCTTTTTGCTCCATGTTTTTAATGCTTGGCTGGTAGAAAGTAATTTGTCTCCCAAGCCCCCTTGGATGCAAGGTTGAGATTGCCATGCATGTTTGACTATCTCTCTACATTCGCCATCTTCAACCCAAAAGGCTTCGAAATTAAACTATTTTTGTTTCTTGACAAATTCAGCACTACTTACCACAAGGAGTGGACTATGATCGGACCCCATAGCTGGTAGGGCAAAAGCTTCAGCCTCCTGGAAACATAACCCGCCAATCCATCGAGCGGAATACTCTATCCAGTTTCTCCTAAACCAGATTAGCCCCTTCTTTGTTATTGGACCAGGTAAATGCACACCATTTACAATCAATTTCCATTAACAAACAGTCATGGATGCAATTTTGAAATGCCTGTATTCTAGAACTTTCTGCCATCCTTCTTCCCATTTTCTCCCAATAATAAAGTATTTCATTGAAATCTCCCATGCACACCCATGGGAGTGTATTGGAAGATGCAATTTGTCTCAGTTTCTCCCAAAGCTGTAGTCTCTTCCCATATATGTTTGGAGCATATATACAACTTAGCCACATTTTTATGTTACTCTCATAATCAAAACATGTCAAATTTATCATTTCTTGAGAATTGAACTCCACTTCCACCTCCATTTCCTCATTCCATAACACTGTCATCCCCCCCGCAATGCCTTGTAGTTCCTCCACAAAACTATTTTGAAAATTCAGTTTTCTTTTAAGATGATCTTCCACTGATTTTTTGTTTTTTGTTTCCATAAGCAAGATTAAATTAGGCCTTTCCTGAACCACCATGGCTCTCAAATTTTGAACTATTAGTGGTGTGCCCAACCCCTGACAGTTCTAGCAAATCGCTCTCATTTGTGAACTGGTGGCTTATTTGAGCTAGCCAACAAAAGCCCTTCCCCTGGTTTCTTCTGAAAGACTGATAGGAGTATCCCGTAGATTTGCTTCATCCAAACTGGTCAAATCAATAGCTGAAGTGTGATAAGGAGTATATCTCTTTAACTTCTTTGCTGGTGAACTTTCCACAATCCTACTTTCCTTCTTTAAACCCGTTTTTTTTTTTTTTTTTGTCCAAGAAGAGGAGATTACAGCTTGCTGGACTTGCTGTGTTGGTTCATCTGCATTCATGATGCCTTTTCCTTTCTCCTGTTGTTGTTCCATTTGGATGTCAGGTAAGTTTACATCCATTTGTGCCCTGCTTAGAGATGGTGTTTGTTCTGAATTTTTGTCTTCAGTTTGCTCTCTTGTGAATATAACAATTTGAGTATCATGAGAGGATATAACGCTGTCCTCCTATGGTTCCACCTCTTCTTTAGCCACCTTTTCATCGTAAAATAACTCCCAAAAAGGGCTATTTCCTTCCACCTATGTTTTTAGCCAATTGCCAAACTTGTTGTTCTTTCTATCTTCAATTTTTGCCACATCATACGGAATTTCTTCTCAATTGGTTGTAAAGTGCCCAACCCTTCCACATGAATAGTAGAATCTAGGTAGCCTCTTGTACTTAAAGTCCAACCAAACCTTCTCCTCTCCTAGATTAAATAAGATACCTGGTTTTAAAGGTTTTTCCAGGTCCAATTCAACTCTAGCTCTCCCCACTTTCTAAAACGCCACACCTTTTTTCTCCACTTTTACTTCCTTTACCCCTCCTAGTTGTTGGGCAACGAGAGACACAATCTCTTCACTACACCATTCGATTGGAAGACCATGCACTTGAACCCAAAATTCACAACTTGTAACATTGCGCAGGTTTATTTGGCTCCCACGGTTTAAGTATTAGTAAATTAATCGCAAAGGACCATGGGCTATTGATTAATATTTTGTTTTTGTCCCTTTAAGACTCAATAATATTTTGTTTTTGTCCCTTTAAGACTCAAAGGTAAAGGATAAGATATCAGATTCGCATTGCGCAAAATTCAGGGAATCAACCTTCCAAGCCCGTGTCATAGTAGAAATAAAAGCCTAGTAATTTATATTTCCTCCCGAATACAGCTTCCCAAACACCGTGCGTTTGCATTCATCTAGTGTCTCTGCTGAAATGACTATTTCCGAGGTGGGGCATCCACCTCTGTTTTTAGATTCCCAAGCCTCTTACACAATAAGGCTAGGCGACAGTCTTTTTCCCCAGATTGCATCCATTTAAAGTTCCTAATAAGCAGCAGTGAAGAAACACCAAGAGAGCCAGAGATCATATCCAGACCTTACCCATTTTTTGCCTTCCTTCCGTTGCAGAAATACCCTCGAATGAAGTCAGTCTACTATATTTTGTGGGAGAAAGCCCCATTTAATAGAGACTCCATAACAGCCCCAAAAGAGAACTTACAGAGAGTGGGCATGGACACATCAGGATCTTCAGCAATCCCAAGGAGCTAGCTATCCTGCCGCCCCATTTGATTAAAACCTCCAAGACATCATTATCTTTAGCGGAACAATGAAAAGACGAAGGGAAGCTGACCGATTCCTCACCGTAAGCTAGCGATGAGACAAAATCAGCGAGCCAAGGAAAAGATGAGATGAAATTGACCGAAGAAAGCATACATGGTTTTGGGTATTAGGGTTTTTCAGACAAGCCCTGTGGAATTAGGGTTTAGGGGCAACTACCATAGGAGGTAGGGAGAGCTCTCGACCGAACATTGTTGTTCCAACTTGAGTGTATTAAGTGTTCATCTCTTTGAACATTATTTTCTAAAGCATTAATTATCCATGACGCATGCGACATGAATCCCACATAAATTCCAATAACCAATTTCATGCACTTTTTTACATTAAACTGAAGCATATAAAAAATTTGCCTAGTTACAAGAATATTAGGACTTTGAATTTGATTTGTTAAGATTAATTGACATTACACGTAAAAGAAGACAGTAATTAGAAAAAAGAGGGATTATTTTTGTTAGCTGAATGATCTAATAGGGAGAATGACTTTTTAAAAAAATAAAATAAAATGAAATGAAAGACTCTACTTCATGTAACAGATTTTTTTTTCTATGATCGATAGTAAATAAACATTGCGTACAAATATCTATAAATTAATTATTAGAGGTTTCGTTTCCTCAAGTCAACTTTTATTTATTTCAATATAAAATATATTACGTGCGACAAAAACAACACTAAAATAAATAAAAAAATTAAGTGAGCTTAGCATTAGTTGTATTTATTATAAAGCCATAACAAGTTATGAAAATAGGTAAAAAGATGCAAATGACAAGAATTAAATTTTATTAATAGAATAGAGTTGCTCGCGGTGGATATATTCTCAAAGAAACTATGTATGAAATGGGAGATTGGGAGGACGCATGTGTCACAAGTCAGCAATTCCTTGGCCACAGAACAACCTGTGCAGCACTTGGCAAGCGAAATTCACTAGGCTAGCCTTCGTTCAATAGTTGGTCCAAAGGACATTATGGCAAATAACTTCCTTATACAAGGTCATACCACACCCAGCTTAACTTAGATGTCTAGTCCATCAAGCAAGACAGCAGATTAGTTTACACTTGACAACTAGTTTCAGCCTACTATGACCTCATCAGGAGAGCGGTATCAGCTTTTGACCGACAAATTTATGCATGGGAGACCAATCCCACCTTTAGAGCTCCAAGGTAATCTTTTTATCCTAGAACTCCTAGTATTAACTGTCATAACGTCACTCTCACGGATCAATTGTATTTATCTCATTTGCATCCTTACACTTTATTAGATAACCTCAAGCGTCACTTTCAAGGCTTCATGAGTACGGGATAATCACAAATTGTGACCCATGCCATTCACTCTATTTTCTCCTCCTCTTTTCTTAATTTGCATTTTACAAAAATTTCATTGCACATGCCTCATTCATGCCTTGGCAAAATTTCAAATAAGGGCCTAGAGTGCATTCTTTTGATCAAATAAGGGCCTCAAATAAACATTATTTCAAATAAGGGCCTGAAGTACTTTTGTTTTCTTAAATAATAGCTTAAAATAGACATTGTTTCAAATAAGACCCGAAGTGCTACATTAGTCTTAAAGAAGGGTCTAACCTCATTATCTGATCAAAGTCATTTCCATCATTTACCTTCTTAATTTCTTTCTTTTTTTCCTTTTTCTATTTTTTCCATAAAAAAATTCAGAAAATAAAAAAATAAATTATAAAAAAACGTATAATTAAAAAAAAAAAGATGTCGAGACCAATTTTTTCAGGGTTTGAACCACCTAAGGTTTAGCTAATGGATTGTTAAGCCTAGACTTAACTCGGTACCAATTCGCGACTTTCGGTTCAAGTTCTTAACATGTAATTTTTTAATTAGGAGTCGCCACTAATCTATTTTTGGTGGGTCGATTAGAAACCTAAGTAAAGTAATGGGAGATTTACTTTACTCCTACGAACCAGAGATTTGGGTACGGGGACTTGGTTACGCTAGATTTCTCTAACGCACTTTCGGTACCATTTCTTTTATTTTGAAAAAATGTTTGGCAAGCAGTTTGAATTAATTTTAGGCTATTTCCCTAACATGTGAAGCGATCATGCGGGTGCGCAAACCACCAATTTAACACCCAAGTAAAGCAATAAATAAATTGCAGGACTTACCTCGTAGCAACGAAAGTATCTGCCTTGTTAGTTTAGAATTCACATCAGCAATCCTAAATATGATTTCTAATTAACACGCAATTTCCTTTTTTTCACTTATTTAATGAAAATCATGCAATATGCAATGCATGCCACTAATTTAACATGAAATGATATGACATGGCAACATGACTTAGCTATATGACCTAAACAATATGACATAACTAAGCATGTAGTCTATCCTAAGCATGAGATGGATTTATTCTAAATAATTTTTTTTATGAGATTCGAAATTAAAGAAATGAAACATTTAAATATGCAATCTAAATTAATCTAATGACTGACAATTTCTAATTAAATGGACCTAAAAAAAATCACTAAATGATGTGCATTGTATGAACCTAATTCTATATGACGTGCACATGGGTTTTATTCTAAATAAGCATGCAATTTATTCTAATATGCAATGACGTGCAAAGAATGCCCTAATTCTAATTTTTTTTTCTTTTTTATTATGAAATTCGAAATTAAACTGTCAAATAATTAAATATGCAATTCAAAATTAAAAAAAATAAAAACTAACATCCTAAATAACTGCATTTTTTGGATTTTTCATTTTTTCAAAAATTTGAAATAAATAAATTTCCTATTCTAAACATGCAAGATAACCCTAAAATGATGAATATTCTAAAACGAACCTAATCTAACTCAGATTTTTTTGGATTTTTCCTCTCTTTTATGGGAGCAATCAAAATAAGACATCAAGATCAGCACGACAACAAATCATAAGCAAGATATCATCCATGTCCGTTTTGGAAATAAATTGACGAATCTCATCTCGCGCATAAGATCGGATTTGACCAATTTCAAATAAAATCGCGAATCGTATCTCGAGCGTAAGATCGGATTGGCAATTTTTCCGTGCGATTGCGAGTCATATTTCGAGCGTGAAATCGGACTATCAATCGTATGCACGTTGTGAAATTATGAAAATTTCCTAATTCATGAGAGATCAAGAGATCTCTTGGATATGACAATATCGATCAAACATTCAAAGAAATATTGCGATATTACGAATTAGGCAGCGACATATATGAAAATAAGATTATTCGAGAGTCTTACCTAATTCATGATGTCATGCGAGTGACGCTTCCAAATTCGGACGGATGATGGTGGCATCAACGATGGCTTATTGCTCCACGGTCTCGATGGAAACGGGTTAGAACGTCAACGGCGGTGGGCTCCGAGGCTCCTGAACTCGCTAGGATGCCGAGGAGCAATGGTGGTCGAAGACGAAGAACTAGGCTAGTGTGGAAAATGTGCAGAAAATAATAAAATTACAGGGACAAGGCACACAACATGACAGGTGCCAATGAAGGGGTGGACGCGGTGTTGTCCCTGGACGTGTGAGCAAAAACCAGCGGGGAGTGAAGAATTTCCTCTCTGTACATTGCCGCCTCCCTCTCTCTAGCCTTGTCTGTTTTGACTTGTGGCTTTCAAGAATTTTTGCTTCCGTTGCATTTGACCGTGAGTGGATGATTGACTGAATTGTCTAACTACTCTGACGAACGACGCCACTGGATCACCATCTTCAATCTTCGAGGGCATTGCAATATTTATTTCTTCTGGCTCGCACCCACGATCTCTCTTTATTTCTTCTCCTGTCACTCACGAATCATTCCTGCAACAACCAAGACAACGTGGAGTAATTTTTTGCCACAGAGCAACAGGATCACGGGACAAAGATCAACGGGACAGCAATTCGTCACGGTGTTTGGCCAAGGGACAGTGTCGCTCGATGCACTCGTTTATGAATCCAGTATCTTCTTAGAGTGGTGGCGAGCAAGCAAATTGGACGATCACATGGCTGAGGTAGGTCAAGCACCGAAGAAGAAGACCATCCTTCGTGCTTTCTCTCTCTCGTCTCGATTCTCACATGTGTTTGCCTTCTAAGATTCTGAATTGCCGCCCCTCACCGTGGAGAACCGTGGAGAACGTGAGTTCTCCTCTTTTTTTGTGGCCGTATGTATTGATTGTATGGCCTCCCAAAACCCTATGCGTTTTAATCTATTTATAGGCCATGGATTAGGGTTTTAATCGATATCCACGAAGATTTTTTTGAACGCAATATTCCTTCACCAATTTTATTCAAGATTGCGATAGAATTTTTCTCTAAATCCAAATCTTGTAAAGATAAATCGCAATATCTTCTTGTCACATATGCCCTATCCCAAAAAAAGATTCATATCTCGGAAAAATTTTAAAATATTATATTCCCACGAGATAATTTTTAATTATTAAAAAAACATGGGCTAGGCCAACCTCCTCCCGCTTCATGGGCCGATCCATCTAATTCGAACTCATCCGCCACCGGTCCAATAAAATGCAAAAGATGCAAATAACAAAATAAATGCAATCTAAATCTATATGCTATGCAATTAATAAAATTAACCCCTAATTCCCTATGCAATAAACAAATAAACTAAATCGCCAAAATTTAGGTGTCAACAATAGACTATAGGGCTAGGCCAACCCTCCTGCCTGTGGCTGCCACCCCATCACCAGTGCATTGGCAAGAGTTTTATGACCCTTTGCTAGAATTGAGAGAGGGCCGAGACCCTATTTGAGATTGATATTGTCACTTTAGGCATTTATTTGGAAAAAAGTAATGAATATCAAAAAATTAAAGGACGCAAATGCCCTTAATAAGTTAGTGAGGTCATGATCTTCTTTGAGACTGATATGGCAACTTCGGACTTTTATTTAAAACAAGGTTAACTTCAGGCTCTTATATGAGAATATGATAGCATTTTAGATCTTTATTTTGAAATAAAGTTTACTCCAAGCCCTTATTTGAAAAATTGACGGTATTTCAAGCATTTATTTGAAAATTTCTCAAATTCCTCAGTCCTTCACTCTTCCTTTTATACTTCTCTCCCATTATAGATTTACCTTATTAAACTTTTAAGTGGTGTGCCTTACTATTAATCTCTTAAAGTAACCACTGGGGTTATCTAGTGGCCACCCTTTCCACCCTTTCCACATGGGAAGGGGGAAGTAGGGGATTTGAATCCCTACCTTATCATGAGGGTTGGAGTGGAGACAATTAGTTTCAAGTATGGGTTTGGACTCTCACGTCTTGCAAACAAACATGGCAAAAGTCTGAGAGTAAGTTGAAAGTTAGAGTAGGATTAGCGAAAAAAAAAAAAAAACCTCTTAAAGTTGCTCTCATGATTCTTTCTTTTAAATAGTTAAATTAAATCCTACTTTATTATTATTATTTTGTTCTCATGAATTTTTAAACTTTTTTAATTAAATCCTAATTGAAAAAAAAATGATTATTTTGTGTATGAATTTACTAAATCATGAGAGGACAATGTCATTTTCTTTTTTTTTTTAATTATTATTGGTACTAGGAAAAACGTACGCACATTGTGTGTATGAAAAAAACTGATATTTAAAAGACTTTCCAAAATTTCCTTATTATGAAATCTTTAAATTTTTAATGATTAAAATATTTGAATTATTGATTTTGGGATGAAATTGTTGACTCAATATGAAGAAACTGAAAACACATTTATGGAAAGAAAAATATATGAAAATTTGAACTTATTTCGGTAAGGATATTTAACAGATAGAAGATATTCAAGTTTTAAAACTGAAATACGTGAGAGCTAATGTGTAGTTATAAATTTACAGATCTATTTACTGATATAAGATAGTATAGCATAACTAATCGAGAATATTCTAAGGATGAAAAAAGAATTGCGATCCCGTAAAATGTAGGAAGTATTCTTTGTTTTATAAACTAATAAAATAAATGTCACATCTCAAATAGGAAGACTTCTTTGTTATACACACTTCAATTTTCAATTATTTCATCCAACACAGTTTTATGATGAGATCATTAAGGTACAATATAGCTTCTACTGTGTTGTTTAGATTTGCTCCGTTAAATCTATTAAATTCAACGGAATTATGAGGGAATCAAGGTGATTTTTATATCCTAAAAGCCACATTTCACTTTAATTATTTCAGTTCATGATACGACTTAACTTTTTAATGAAATTATTATGTTATGTTTAGACATTGTTTTCATTAATAATGAAATTAATTAATTATTATTTTACAATATTTTTCTTATGTTTCAGCTTATATAAAGGAATAATGAAATTTATTCATAATAAGATCATATTCCGTGGCGAACCACGGGTCACACAATAGTAATAGAGGAAACGACATAACACCCTCAGCCAATACAATTATTTTCAGTCATGACCTCTCCCGGATGAGTCGCTCTTTAATCAATTTCTGTAGTCGCACAAACTAGTTAGATATCACGGCAAACGGAACCAGCCTGATTCTTCATCCCAATCACTGCCAACGCGGAAGCGGCGTCGCAAAGAACTTCATCAAGCTGTCGGAGCAGTCCTTGTCGTTAGAGGAAACAAAGTAGTAGAGCCTCCATGGGTCTAGCACGACCTCGAACCCTTCTCCGGTGCCTTTCGGCGCAACAGCGAGAAGCTTCGCACCCCTGAAGTCGCATTTGAGGTAGCTATACAGGTTGGGCAGCAAGTACACACATCGTGGGGTGCATTGAATTTGAACCCTAGCCAAGGAAAAAAAGTAGTTAAGTATTGGTGATTAAGTTTGATGGTTCATAATGGTATCAACATCGATTCTTAAAAGAAGGAAACTTGAAAGGGTTCTTGATTTCATCCGCAATCTGCATACAATATCACCCTTCCTCCTAGATCCTGTGTTTATATCACATTATCTCTCATTTAAAGTAATTTTGATAATCACACTCACTGTCATGTTGTGAGCCTCATCTAATGCACATGGCTGAGTTGATTACGTATATATCGATGAGATTCTATTATAGTAAAAAAAATCAGATATCCTATGTCATCTGAGAGAACTAAATCCATGTCTCTCTCCAACTAGATAATCGGCATAAATTAGAATCATTAGTGATTGCTTGTCACGTCTTTTTCTGAATGATGAACAACTTTGAGGTATAACTTTCTCAATTTCGGGCATTCCTCTATGCAAACTTCAGCAGCATCAGACGAAGAGAAACTTTTTAGGCTAAACTAGAAGTTGGTTGGTCGTACTCACCAAGTTTGTCGTTGATATAGAAGGGACTATTCTTAAGAGCCCGGTCCGTGTAGTTGTGGCCGAAACGCCAGTTCTCAGATCCACCAACAATGATAGTCTTGGCCTCGGTCACTGCCATGGTCGCGGCTATCACCAGCAACACAATTCCTGCATACCTCAGTTCTGCCATTTCGCTAATTCTCAAAAGATCTCTCTAGCGAACTGAAAACCAATGAATATAAATTGTTTTGGCAGTTAAAGTGATTTCCAAGGTTCATCAATGGGGGTTTATACACCCAATTTCTGACAAGAATGGTCGGAGTTGAATTTTCTCAACTTGGTGGGCAACAGGAAAAAAGATTGGATTTAAAAATGAAGAGAAGACATTTTTTCCAAGATTTTGAATTCGTAAATTCATACAAAATGCTTCTAGATTACTGCTTTTGGTTCCAGAAATTCTTTTCTCATTTGCCACTAACCTTAGAGACATCCCACTCCTCATTTTGCAGTCATTGTGTTGAAGACTAAACGGACGCTAAGGAAAATGGGTAGCACTGGAATTTGGTGGTTTGACTGAGTCCATTCATCTTCGTTTTGGCACTTATCCACTTGGGGAAGAGAGTGAGGGAAAGTTAATGCTTGTGAAGCCTTTTAAGTCTATTGAGAAGATATTTCCTAAGAGATTTGAAGATTGACAAAACTTATCTATAATAAAGTCTTTGTTTCTGATGATAATTATTTTTTAGGTGGAAAATCTGATAAGATATGATTAGATGATATCAATTAGAACTAGAGTCGTGGCTTAAATATTTCTTTCCTGAGATGTTTTGTCAAACGGCTAAGAAGGAGACAATATTCTTATGCAACGGCTAGTAGCGATTGATTGGATTACCTATATTAATAAGTTGTTCCAAAAGGAAAGCCTTCAAATTACCTATCGGAGATTCAACCATTTCTAGAACAATCTTCTTGAGACGTTTCATACTTTTAAGTTTAGGCACTCGACTTATATAAATCCGAACTGCTATATGGGCAGCAGAATCTATAGGAAGCTTCATCTTTGACGATCTTGACGCTATCAAATCTTTTTGACGAGATCCAGGCCAACAGTGGATTAGATGGATTATCCTTCCAAAATATGTTTGACAGTCAACTTGGACTAGAAGGAGTATAAAAGGAGGTTGAAGTTAAGAGAACGATCACTTTCAAGAGAATTAAAGCTTGCAATTCCAAAATCTAGGAGTGTTTTGTGATCAAATCTATTTGTCTCTATGAGCATATTTGTGAAATCATTTAGAGGTCGAAAGTGTGTGAGGAGTGATACACATAAGCTTGAGATTAGATAGCTCAGATCTACCTCTGATTGATTATTTTTAGTAAATTCAGCCAATAGGCTATAGCACAAGAGAATAGACGTAGGCTTGCAAAAGCCAAATTACTATAATCTTTTGTGTGCAATTCTCTATCCTTAACTCTCTTTAATTTTTTTGTGATAGAATTACACATAGGTAAGATTTGATCAACTCTTTTCATCACAAGTGGTGCTTTGTAGCAATTTTTCTAAAAATACTTTATTTTCGCACAATCACCTATTCACCCTTCTCTAGGTGATAATTTTAGTCATAACAAAGTCCACCTCAACGAAGGGAATGTAGTTGGTGTGTGACATTTTTTGAGCTCCTCTTCAAATGGAACTTTTCATGGTCGACCTTTTATACTGTACTTGTTCTTGTCGAGAAAGTTAAGTCTTCATTAGTTGATTTGAATCCTCCACTAAAGAGGAGTGACATTTCCCGTAGATTGGATTTTTATTACATTATCAGAGAGTTATTTCAACAAGAGATGATGCCTCTTATTAAGGTAATTCTTGGATTTTTACTTTTACACTAAGTGAAGAACTTTGACAAAAATGGGTTTTATTCTTCAACTTTTACGAAGAGTAAAATGCCATGTCAACTTTACTTTTAACTATATGCATTGATTGATAAGTGAAATCTCTTAGAAATAAAAATAAAACATGAAGTCATTATTTGACATTGAGGACCTCTTTGTTTGGACTTATAGAAAAGCAAAAAGTGCTATGTCGTCTAAATTTGACATATTATTCAACTTCCAAAAAATAATGATATTTTTTTTTTGTTTATTTACCTCTCAATATTTGTGTGAGACAAGTTTTATTGATCTTATGGTACACATAGAATTTTGGATTTGGTTTTTGCAACTCGGGGCAAATAAAATTCCAAAACGCGGCCCGTGATTCCATAGTCTGGAAAGCCCTGGGCTGGGTTTCAGCCTACGATGAGATCTGTGCCTCCATTTCCTCAAGCCGGTTGTCTGGCAAACCGCCTTGTCCTGTCAATTGATCCTTGCACTCCTTAACCAGTGAAGGCTATACCTATCATGAAGTAAACACAAAAATTAAGCTGTCTGTGAGTTTGTCTACATCCATCCGATGTTCATCCAAATTCTTTTAATGGCTAGTATGCAAGTCCGAAAATGGCACAAACTGAAAACCGGTTATTTCACATTTTTTTAGCATACAATTGCAAATGAAAGATAAATTTTGGCAGCTTTACCTCATCTTTCAGGGGCTTGCGCTTAATTTAGATTGATGAGTTGCTTTTTTCTCTTGTTCTTTTGGAGAAACATATAGGAGAATCGTGAAGTTTTTATTTATACAACATTATCTAGCTAAAGTACAATTATCTTGACCGAAGCAGAAGTGGACTTTGGGCTTTAAACCAGTTGATACAATAAGAGAGACGATGAATTTTGCAGCAATGGCACGAAGAATCGTGCATTTCGATTGTGGATGAAATGGATGATTCATCAGCACATAGTTAGAGACGCCTCAAGCAACGTGAGAGATGTAGCAGCATTCCTTGCAATAGTAAATGGAGTGCATGGGATTTCTTCTCATCTTGCGGACATCACAGTTATACTCACCCGAATCATCTTCCTCCACTGAGTTGGTTAAGGTTAGGCGATGGTGGTGATTCTTGTGTTTAACTGTTTCAGGAAGAGAGAATGGAGCATAATGGATGTAACGGAACCAAGGAACGACCTGTACATACACTGGGGAGTTGCCACTTGGTACTGGGTCCCAATTTTTTTGTCTCCCACGTTGCATGTCATGAGAAAGTCACAGAACTTTATGGGATCAAAACTAGAAAACTAGAAACACTTAAAAACTAGGACTATTAAACGCTATTAAAATCAAAAAAATATTTCCAATACTTCTACTCATCCCCAAGGGCTTGATGCAAGTTTCGATGCATGGAAAATGATAAAATCTTCATAAAAAAGTTAAAAATAAAAAATAAAAAAAATGAGGCTCTTCACTTGTTGATGAGGTTTATCAACACTAGGCTTATTGATGAGAGTGTCGTTAAGCTTGAATGCATGCTAATCTTTTTGGTTGAACGAGATGGTCTTGAATATAGGTTGCATCAGTGCACTAAAACATTTAAATTAATGAGTTAGAGTCAATTAAGATATATTAACTAATTGACCTCACATCACTTTTCCAATGATGGACTTCTCTAACATAAACTCACTCATGCATGCCATTTTGCTGTTCTGTGGGGATTCATGCCATGAGGAGTGACATCGAGCTCTGAGGAAGGCCAAGATGCGATCGTTTCTCCCTCGTCCGAACTGCGCTGCATCCATTTGTCATTGTGTAGGCAAGTGGAGTTCTGCCTCTCTATATTACTCAAAGATCTAGTCTTGCATGTTGATTGTGGCTATCTTATATGTGCTGGTTGCTTGAAATTTGGTTGTTTGTCTTTGGTTTAGACGGATTTTTCTGGGCAAGGTCGTTCGGTTTTGCCGTGCATGTGAGAGTTGGTGAGCCGAAATGTGTATGTGTGTAATTTTGGTGAGGCCTGTGAGTCTGTGTGGTGACTGGTGAAGGCCGTAAGACCATGAAGTGACCGGTGAGACCAAAAGATGGGCACACGGGCCATGAGGCCCGAGAGTGCATGAGTGGGAGGCCCAAAAGGCAGCGCAAGTGGGCTGTGAGGCTTGATGTGTTGAGAGTAGGCCGTGAGGCCCGATAGAAGCGCGAACGGGCTGCAAGGCCCAAGAGCATGTGAGTGGGCCGCAAGGCCCAAGAGGTATGCAAGTGGATCACGAGGCCTAGTGGCGTGCAAGTGGGCCACGAGACCCAAGTGTGGCGTGTGTGGGCCACAAGGCCCAATTGGGTTGCAGGTGGTCCATGAGGCCCGAGTGCGGCGTAGATGAGAGATGAGGCCCGAGTGTGGTGTTAGTAGGTTGTGGTTTCAAGAGTGTTTTTGTGGACTGTGAAGGTCGAGACTTGTCATAGGGGCATGAGGCTAGTGAAGTATCTTGTGAAGTCATGAGGGCCGCTAAGTAGATTATATAAAGTTTGGACTGTCTATTATATTCTGGATTGATTTTGCGTGTTTCAGCTAGGTCAGGTTAGTTCGAATTGTCCCTAGGCAATTTGATCTTGCTTAGGGAGTGTTTGAATTGGACTAGTCGTGCCAGAGGGTCCTATGTGATTCAGCTATGGCCTGATATGATCTGTCTTGATTGAGCCATGTGGTACAATTCACGTATCCCTGGTGGATTGTTGATCCATGAGTTGACTGAGTTGTGTTATTTGCATAATTGAAGATAAGATGGTTGTTACCTACGTTGCATGCCTAAGATACTATTGAATACCATCGGAGAGCATACCAACGATGCTCCGAGGAGCTTGTCTAGAAATTCAGGATACTCGGGGAGAGCGTACCCTAGAAGCCTACGGAGAGCGTGCCCTAGATGCCCTGTGGAGTTGGAGAGAAATTCAAGATGCCTAGGGAGAGCGTACCCTAGATGCATCAGGAGTTCGATTGGGTTGGGATGCTGTGGTCAGTGGACCACAAAGCCTGTGTAGGCCGAAGAGTGTACCGATGTATACTGCAGCGAAATGGAGAGAATACCGGATTCTGTAGACAGGATAGTAATTCCTTCTTGCAAGGTCCGGAAAGCGTCCTTAAGTACAAGTGTAAAGATAAATGTTGCGTGACACGTGTGTTTTGAGTGACTGCTTGTAGTTTGATGGTCATTCAAGGTGTCATGCGTCTAGAGTACGAAAACTAAGTAGTGTGTGGCTTTAGTACGTCATTTCATGGTTGCTCTAGTTGCATGTCAGGGATCGATATCATCGGTTGCTTGATAGGTGATTCGTTTAGTATAGAGACGTGAATATTTCATTCCTGAGCTTATTGCTCACTCTTATGGCTATTTACATTTTTCTTTTTTCAGATATTTACTACTCCTCTGCCTGCAATCCCCATAACTTGCTACGGCGCCCCCATTAAGTTCGAGAGGCGTTTCTTTGATTTCACTGATCCTTCCTTCAACACCACCCTATGGATGGACATGGGTATGGAGAGAGTGGCTTCATACTTCGTGGTGGTGTACTTCGACATTGGTGGGGGACTGTTGGGACCCATCCCATATCCGGTGAGCTTGGGAGGTGACGATAATGGTGACGAGGACGGGGTGAGCATGGTGGAGTAGGCAGGCTGGCCTAGGAGATGGGAGCTAGGACGAGCAGGTTTTTGGAAGGCACAACTTGCCACTTTTTGAGATATGGTTGTGCGGTTTGGGTGACAGTGTTTTAAAGTAGCCGAGGGGCGGCGCATTGTAGATAAACCGGACCGGGAGTAGAACCCTTTTGTTAGCCTCCCATATGTCTACCTTTGATGTATCACCTTGTTTATGTATAAGATAATCAGTTTAAAATGGTTTTCATGTTTTCTTCGCGTGTGTTTCTCCTATGATTGTTGGGTTGTTTTTATAAGTTTGCTTCTGCATGTGGTACAAGAGGAAAGAAAATTAAACGTTAGTTGAACCTACAAGGTGGCGTACTGGGACGTCACAACCTCTGACTATGACCTAGGACGTGACATGGCAGGACTTAGAAAGTACAACTGGTATAAACGAAACAAACATTAATAAACCCTGCCAAAATTTAATCAACAGCAAAGCTTCACAATGCGATGACACTATGTTGGAATTTAATTGATAATATGAGTTTAAAGCTACAATTAAATAAAGTGCGACGCAAGGAAGGAAGATAATGATTTGTGCGGAGGGCTTTCTAGTAGACGACTAATGGTAATTATAAATGTTTGTGTAATTACTATCTCTCGATGGTTATGGTGGTTGTCTGCTTCATTATCAGTTCCCGTTGATTGTCTCAATATTCTTCCTTTCTTTAGCATTTCCTTGCCCATGATCCTTAGCTTTTCTCCCTCAGTGGTTATCTTCCGGAAAAAGTGTCAACTACGTACACGATTCTGTTCTGATAGTGATCGACAACTGCTCATCGATGACTGTCGTGCGATTGCACTAATAATCGGTTTTGTCTTTTATATCCTTTTATATGATATTCAAATGGCAACTGTTCTCTCCAAACATACGTATCCATTGTTTTGTCTTTTATATCCTTTTATATGATATTCAAATGGCAACTGTTCTCTCCAAACATACGTATCCATTTCTTCCCATTTTCATTTGTTTTGTCTTGAAACCAAGCCTCCATGTCCCCTCGTTAATTTCTCCTGCCCTCAAGGACCTTCAGACAGCATTTCACTATTCTTATCACTGCCAACATTCATATCGATAGTCTATGGTATCTCATTCTTTGTTTATTTGATAAGTGGGTGTAAATCACTGACATCTGTCACCATCAGTTGATCATATATCATCTTCTATGGTCATTGACAAAATTCAACTCATGTGTTAAAGTTCACATGCTTCCTATGTGACTATTCACGTTTATGTGCCAAACATATGCTTGTTAATGACCCGATCATATTTAGGTGTAAACACATAGGCATTGCATTTACGATTATGACATAAAAGGATATCCTCAAAGAGAAAAGAAAGTGATCCATAGTATGTGGAGGAACTAAAATTGGATGGAAGGAAGAGCATTTCTTATCGAGGATGAAGTCGTGCGTGAAGCATCGGGACACATAGCAGTAGATGATCAGATGAGAGCAACTGTTCCTGATTTCCATTGCACCGGATCAGATGCTGAGAGGGTGGAGATCGTACTGCAACATCACCAGAGGCAACTCCACGTACCAGCGATGAGATCATTAGGTTTTGTTATCTTCTATCTAGGTTTGTTGCATTAAAATCTATAAAATTGTGAGGAAATGAAGGTTATTTTTTTCCTTTATTATATGTTATATCCAAAAAAGTTATTTTCTTATTTAACTATTTCGAAGAATGATCTTAAATTTCTACCTGAAGTGATTATTTTATATCTAGACATTGTAATCATTAAAAATAGAATAAATGAACTAGTATTTTACAATTATTTTTTGTGTCACATTATATGAAAGAATAACAAAATTTAGTCAAAGCAAAACTTTTCCATGTCGAACCGCAATTAATGCATGAGTAATAAAAGAATCAATGCGTGGCGAATTACAACCACTTTTGGATCAGTCGTTCTTTATTGAAATACTATAATTGCATAAATATAATCAAATATCATTAGCAAACAGAACTAGCCGCCTTCTTCGATCACTGCCGACGAGGAAGCAGCATGGCGAAGAACTTCATCCAGCCATCCGAGTAGTCCTTGTCGTTAGAGGAAGCAAAGTAGTAAAGCCTCCATTGGTTCAGCACGGCCTCGAACCCTTCTCCAACGCCATTTGGTGCACCAGCGAGAAGCTTCGCACTCCTGAAGTCGCACTTGAGGTAGCTATAGAGGTTTGGCAGCAAGTACACGTTGTGGGGTGCATCAAACTTGAATACTAGCCAAGAAAATAAAATTAGTTAAGCATAGGTTATTCAGTTTTCTGGTTTAGAGTGGCATCGACATCGATTCTTGAAGAAAGGAACCTTGAAAGGATTCTTGATTTCCTTCCCAATTCACAAACGATGTCACCTTCCCTCCTAGATCTTTTGTTTATATTATATTATCTCTTATTCAAAGTAAGCTTGAGGATCACACTCACCATCACGTTGTGTAGTCTTAGCCGGCGTACATGGCTGTTTTGATTATGCACATGTTCAGTATAGTACTGCTTTTGACCCCCAAATGGATGGACAATCGGAGAGGACCATACATACATTGGAGGATATGCTTCAAGCTTGTGTCATTGACTTCAAGGGTAATTGGGATGAAAAGTCACGCCTGGTGGAGTTTGCATATAACAACAGTTTTCAACAAAGCTTAGGCAAGGCTCCATTTGAAGCATTATATGATAGGAGGTGCAGGACTCCTATTTGTTGGGATGAGGTCGGAAATGGAGATTAATAGGACCAGAATTGGTTTAGGTGACAATTGACGCGGTAAAGACAATTCGGGATCGGCTTAGAACTGCTCAAAGCCGATATAAGAGTTATGCCAACAAGCGTCATAGGCCTTTGGAATTCAATATAGGTGACCACGTGTTCTTAAAGGTATTGCCCATCAAGAGCATATCAAGGTTCAGAAGGAAAGGAAAAATGAGTCCACAGTTTGTAGGGCCTTTCGAGATTCTAGAAAGGATAAGGGAGTTGGCGGATCGAGTAGCCGTACCACCGAAGTTGTCCAATGTGCACGAATTTTTTCATGTGTCCATGTTAAGAAAATATGAACCTGATCATGCACATGTGCTAGATTTTGAAGTGCTTGAAATAGATGAGAAAGTGAAGTACATGGAGAAGCTTGTGCAATTTTTGGACCGTAAGGAACAAGTGTTGAGGAACAAAACGATATCACTGGTCAATGTATTGTGGAGATACCACGACCTGGAAGAAGCAATGCGGGAGAGTGAGGAAGAGATGAAACTCAAGTACCCGCAACTTTTCCTATGATTAGATAAGCTTTTAGAATTTCGAGGAAGAAATTTTATAAGGAGAGGAGAGTTGTGACATCCCAAAATTTCAGTCTTAGAATTTCGTTTAAGCTATTGCTTGTCGACATAAGAGGAATTAGGATAGGTGAATTGTCCGATGAGCTTTGCGTGTGGGCTAGGCGTGTGAAGGCCTAATGGACCTAATTTTTGGGCTAAGCATGGACTAAAGAAAGGACGGTGGACCGTGAATAAGGCCCATTGGCTAGACGTGGGCGGAAGGCCCATTTGAGGTGGAAAAGTGCCGAGATTTTGGTCAATGTAAGTCTTGCACAAATTTGAATGATTTTGAATGTTCGATGGTGTTTTCTTGTAACTCAATCGGTGATGTTGTGATGTGTGGAATTAATGGTGGACATAAGATCCTTGGAAATTAGAAATTGCGACTTGAAGATGTCTGCAATTCCATTAATTTTTTGGTCATGTTATTATGGAGGATTTTGGAATAAAGTTGCTTGATTTGTGCCTAGTATTAGAGGTGGTTGAATTCTTTGGGCTAGGAGAAGGATTAGTTTTGTTCTGTTTAGATTAAGTTTTGTTTATGGCATGTAAACCAAGGGGAAAATGACAAAGTCTAGGGATTTCTTGCAGTTGGTTTTGGTTTCCCATGCAAGTTTTAGTTCTCCCCCTTCTCACCAGCCAAAAATTTAGCCCTTAAATCTTATGATGGCCCTAAAATCCCCCAACCAATCTCCTCATTTGCATGGCTACAGTAAGGGAAAAATTCCTAAGAAAAACCATCATTTTCCTCCCCAACTGCTTCCTTTATTTTCCCTTCTTTTTTGTTCTTCTTCCTTCTTCCCCTCACTCTCTTGATGCCTCTCTCTCTCTCTCTCTCTCTCATTTTCTTCTTGTTTCCTTGTTGTTCTTTGAAGGACCAGCCACCAGAGGAGTAGCCAGCCTTCAAGAGAGCTTGAGAAAGTAGTTTTTGAGTCCTAAACTAGGTAAGGGAATAAGCTAGGTATTTAACTTCGACATCCTCTTGACGCTTAAGAGTGGATTAGTTCGATCTAGTGGATTTTTGGGTTATAGGAGCTAGATCCTTGGATGAATTTAGCTTGCATATATGTTGTGATGTGTGGGAAGTCTTGCATGTAAGTTTCTCAAAGGTTTTGGTTGTTAAGCTTGCATGAGATGTGTTTGTAGGGGCTTAGGTTGGATTCTTCTCAAGATCTGTTTTATTAGACCCCCTGTGTTTGTTGTTTTCATGGGTTAGAATGTGCTATGAATTTAATGTTGCTTTCTTCTTTAAAAATTTTCTAAACATTCCTTTATGACATATATTTTAGTCAAGATTTTCTGGATTTAAAGGAATAATTTTTCAGCTTTGTTGCACGCAAGTCAGAATCTCGTCTTATGCTGGAATCCGTGACCTTTTGGTGTTCAACAAATTTTTATCAACTCTTGAGGTTCGATTTTCAAAATATTTTGTTTACAAAAGTTGTTTAGTACATCTTGACATCTAACATAGTCAAATTTAAGAGAAAATGACCGAGGTTTGCATTTTGAACTAAGCTGGTTTTGAAAAGGTGATTTCAGGGCATGGGAACAGTTTTGATGACTATTTGATCGATTTATTTCTCCTATTCTAGAAAGAACTGGATTAAAGTTTATGTATGAAAAATGTTTACTTAAACGTTCTTTACAATATATTTAAATTTGAGAATTTTCTGAACTTTTTTGGTTATATTTCTGAATTTAATCCTAGAGCCGAGTGTGTGGACTCGATTTCTACCGGTGAGGGCCAGTTGTGGTCTTGTTGTTGTTCTTGGTGTATTGCTTGCTAGAAAATGCATATTTTATGATTTTGGATGATTTTGGCATGCTGAGAACCTATGCTTGATGGCTGTGCACAAGTGGTGCTCATCCTGTGTGTGAAATGAAGTGGAATAGGCTTGGAGGTGGTGAATGGCAATTTTGCTTAGTGCACGCTATTGCATTGCTATCTTGGCACATTGATCATGCTGTGTGGTGATATATGTGTGTGTGGGTGGTGTTAAAAGTGTACCCTAATGGAATATTGTGGTGTGGTAAAATGTGTGAATGAATTTGTAACATCTTGACATTCGACCCCGTCTCGAATATATGAAATAGTTTTTTCGTCGACGTGCTTATGGTTAATTTATTCGAAACTGATCACTCTAGAGTTAATTAATCTATTAGGTGAGGCCGTTAAGAGATATAAACGTTACAAACTAAAAATCAATCACTCAACCATAATAATCAGTAAGGGTTAATACGACACCGTTATAATTGAATTGCGATCAGATATAAGTTGATTCGATGGAAATACGTAATTGAATTGCGGGCGATTTTGCATGATTGTGAAATTCGCGTCGAATGGCAATAAACCGATTTTCGATCAACATTATACTTGGGACACGTAATTGAAATCTTGCGATTTTTACGACAACTAAGAGTCGTCTACAAGTCGGAGATGCACAAACGTGAATAGAAAATTATTGGCCACGAGTCATGTGACATCCTGATTTTTAGGTTCTGTTTTCGATTGGATAGGTCGGGCTTTTCATCGATGTGCCTATAGTTATTTTATCTGAGTTGGTTACTCACGAGATTACTAGCCTATCAAGTGAAGCCGTTAAGGGATTTTACCGCAATAGACTTGAGAATTCGACCGGGAATCGACTACTCGACCGCACTAATCTGCAAGGGTCATTGCGACATTTGTTAAAATTGATAAGAGATCAGAGATAGGTCGATTCGACTGAGATATGTGATCAAAGTGTGGGTGGTTCCACCAAATATCAAAATTCTCGTCGATCGGCACTAGACCGATTTTTTTATCGCTTTGGGTACCCTATGTCCGTAATTGAAACCTTGTGATTTTCATGACAACCGAGAGTCGCCAATGTGTCGAAGATGTACAATGAGGCTCGAAAATAATCAACCACGGGTCAATTGCGCTAAATATTCCTAAAAGTTACTCGGTATGTTAGGTCACGCTAAAATCGCGTCAGATTGAAATTAACCGCGAATTTGAACTTGATTTCAGAAATTTGAAGTTTTGTTATGTCGTGATTCATTTTAGAACCATCGACTCATCCTCCGAAGATTTTTCTTCAAATCGAGATTTTTGGCGTAAATACAAAATAAGCCCGTTTTCGATCGGAAAATTTAGGAGACCGTTTTTTATTATGTTTTTGGGATGTAAGTTGGTTCTATTGGTAAGGAAAAATGTTAATTTGGTCAAGGACCCCTTGGTGGAATTTATGGGAACCGAATTGAATTCAATTGAAGGAGGTTTTGTTCAATTTGGGAGAATTTGTGCCCAAATTTGTATGCCATGGCGACATGGTCACCGCCACTTTTGGACCACTTCATTGGCTTGCATAGGAAGTTTGTGGGCTACCATGAGGCTGTGAAAGATAGCCAATGCCTAGTGGGGCTTCTTCAAGGGACAAGAGGATAGAATGGAGGCTTGAAAGACCCTCCAAGCCTTTGTTGTCCCCTTTCTTCTTCAGATGAGATTGCTTTCCCAATTTTCAGACCTTAGAGAGCTTAGAAGTTGCAAAGAGAAATCAGAGAGTGACCGGTAGCCTCCCCCTAGCTCATCGCACGCCCTCTCGAGCCATCGGATCGTCGCATGTTAGCCGCTCGCCCGCCCGAAGCTACTCGACCCCGTCCGCCCAACCTTGCGCCTCCTTGCTGTCCCCAGCAACCCCTGGCCGCCGTCAAAGTCCAATAGGAACCCCATCGTTGCCGTTCCGTCGCCATCCACGTTCGCCGTTCACTGCTGCAGCCTCCTCCTCCCGTCCCTTGTTGTTTTGGCCTCAATTGTCACCCGCAGCAGCCCCATCCAGCAACAAGCAAAGACCAAAGGCCTAGCCCAGCCGTGAGCTTCGAGGGCCATTTTGGACTAATTTCGGACCTTGTAGGGTGTCGCCACTTTATAGATTGTTGCCCGTCTTCGCATTGCCGTTGTCGTGGATTAATCATATTTCAAAACTGGTGAGTTTACTCACTAAACTATGCTTAAGGGTTGATTTGTTTAGGCTAAGTATGGTTTAGGTGGTTAGTTAGAATGGATTAGTGATTTAATTACTCGTTATTGCATGTTAGGTGGTTAGATCGTCTTAATCAACAACTAGATAGGTTGTAGTATTTATCTAGAGAGGTTTGGAATTTTTTCGGGCCTGTTTTGGTATTTAATTAGGCGTTTCCAGCCTAAGTGTCTATTTTCGGCATTTAATGGTATTTATTTAATTAATTTTGGTATTTATTTAATTATTTATTATTTTTAGAAAATTATACCGGGATAGCTGGTGACCGAAATTTCGTGTTGATTGCAATAGTATGCTTGGTTTATTTAATTGAATGTTAAATTGTGTTATTTAAATGATAATTGTAATTTAAGGAATTTATCTCAAAATTGAGTAATTTAAGTATTTAATCGGGAAACATTGAACGTCGGTTTATAATGCCAAAAATATCTTTATGGACTATATTAAATGGTGGGATTTTTGAAAATGAAAATATTGTATTTTGGCTTAGGCCCCGTGTACCCATACACGATTATTTTTATCGGGTAATATAAAAACGGTGAATTGTCAGTTAGTGAGAATAATATATTATATCAGCCTGTAGATATCTATTATCTTCGGTGAGCATTATAGATATCTATAAGCTTCGGTGAGCATTATAGATATTTATTAGCTTCGGTAAGCTATATTATCTAGCAGCTTCGGTGAGCATTATAAATATCTATCAGCTTCGGCAAGCATCTATTATATGTCAGTTTCGGTGAGCAATATAGATATATAGTAGCTTCGGTGAGCATTATTATATATCTATTAGCTTTGGTGAGTTATACCATCTATTTTCAGCTTGGGTGAGTAGTGTTCGAATCAATCGAATTTTATAGATGATATTGATAGTATGGAATCGAGTGGGTCGATTGATCGTTGATTTGATTTGAATTGAAGTGAAGTGATTGGTTGAGAATATGAATTGTACTGACTTGCAGGAATGAACTAAGGCAAAGGTTAGGTCCTCTGTCTTATGTGTGCATAAGTAGTCTTTACGCATATTTCCTTTCTAGTCAGAGTTTAGGGATGGAGTTGCTGAGACATTGTCTCTCCCTATCGTGGGCTCAACATTTTCAGGTTCTTAGACGACAAATCCTCCTAAACATTTTGGCTGTCCCATGAGGGTTACTAAGCAGGTTTCTAGTTATCCCGATCCCGGAAGTCATTGGGTCTATGAACTTGTAGTGACTACGATCTGGGTCGAAGAGAATCCACCTCATAGGATACCTCATCGATTCAAAGCGTAGTTCCGCAACGGACCCAATGGTTTCAGGGTTGGTCCCCTTAGGAATTTTGATGTTCCCGCTATGGTAATTGATGTTGCTTTGGACAAGAATCCAACTAACCCTCCTAATGGCGTGGTGGAGAACCTGACGTCCCATCCGAATCCTATGGAGACTGAAGAATCGGTGAACAAGTCTAACTAGCTAGTCATAGGACAGCTCATTATGAGGATCGACTTTTTGTAGACTTGTAAATATAGACTAGTATTGTATATGACCTAGTCTACTGTGTATAAAAGCGTGTTGTGGTTCTCAAAATTTTGGCTCTGTTTTTCTATCTCATCTTTTCGTTGTTTAAGGATTTATTTATACGCTTCCACATACGCATTAAAATGAATGGGTCGGTAACGTGTCTTGGGACGTCGCAATGTAATTGACCACCGAGGGATGGGCACGCACTTAGAGGATCGGGGCGTGACATCCCCGCTCGGAGTGGTATCAGAGCTGGTTGATAGTTGAAGTGATAAGGTGCGATAAATTTATGGGATAGTTAATAAGAATGACCTTTTATTTCATATTGGTGCATGTCACTAATAGCTGTTTGGTAAATTATTTGTTGGATCGCTTAGCTTCTAATTCTGTGTGGAATTGGAAAGTATGTTTCTTTAAAAATTTTGTAAAATGAGCGATCAGGAGCAGAGGACTCCTAAAAAGAGAACCTTTGGACCAGTTACTCAGGGTAGAACGCTGACAAGGATCGGTGCTCGAGGTGGTCGAGGTAGAGCACCGACTCAAGCTTGCGCAAGCGTAAGAGTACCGCCGTAGGCTAGTACTGAGAGTGTAGCTGCATCGAGCGATCCTAGGTTTGACGAGATCGTTCAAGCACTAATAACCCTTGGGGACTTAAGACTGAGCCACCGCTGTTGCAGTTGTCACTACTGTCGCCAGTGCCGTAACTGCTGTTATTGCAGCACCTGCTGAGGCCCAACCTGGAGTTATGATCGGGAAGCAAGCTATCGCATATAGATCAAGTTTTGGTTCCAACAGAGATGACAACCAACTAGGGAAGAGACCGAAGTTAGACGAAAGGTATTCCATCCCTCTCAACCAGAAGAGTGGGATTGGAAAGTCGACGCCCAACTCGATCGACGTGTGTCGTGTCTGTAGGAAAAGACATGGATATGCCCCGTGTTGTAAAAAGGAAAGGATTTGTTACAGGTGTCGCCAGCACGGCCACCTAGTTAAGGACTGCCCGTACAGGTTGATGAGACAACAACTGCTACTGCCACCGCCACTGATAGAACATAATAGAGTGAATGCGCCACAGGACGTTCAGTGGGGTATTTGGATCAGGCCCCCGGTACAAGAAATAGTGCATGCTGTCACCCAACGGGAGGTAGAAAACTCACTAGACGTGTGCTGAGTTTGTAGGAAAAGATATGGTTTGGCTCCATGTTATATTAGGACGAGAGCTTTTTTAAATGTGGCTAGCATGACCACCAGTATAAGGATTGCCCACGCAAGTCCAAGGAAGCACGGGCACTGCTACCACAAACAAGAAGCCATTAGGATGGTGAAAGGAACAGGAATGAACCGAATGTGCACCAATCAAAGGAAGAATGTTTTGGGGTAACTTTAATCGTGTAGCACAGTGGAGTTTTGGTTAAGTTTGTAGAACTTCAGTTTGTTATAATAAAGCTGTAAAAAGAATAATCACTGGCTAGATTTATACTTAACTAGTTTGCTTATGTATAACTATGACGTTATTAATGAAAAGGTTTGGCTCGAGGAGCTTTTTGTTGTAATGAATTGTGGTCGTAATATAATACAGTTTAATCTGTTAGCATGTGAAAGTTTCGAGTTATTGGGAGTCGAGGAGGATCCTCAATCCCTTTTGTTTCGCCACTTAAGGCAATTGGTTTTTGGATGTAGGTTGCCAAATCTATTTGGCAATTGTAGCATATGCGACAATTGAGGAACCGAATATGAAAAACATAACTGTGGTACAGAAGTTTTCTGAGTTGTATCCTGAAGAATTGCTAGGTCTGCTGTTAGAAAGAGAGATAGAGTTTGTGATCGAGTTAGCAACCGAGACAAAGTCAATCTCTAAGGCTCCTCACTAGATGTCGTTGTTTGAGTTGAAAGAACTGAAGGTGCAAATGTAAGAAGTTGGATTAGGGATTCATATGTCCCAATGCATCACCTTAGGAAGCACCAGTTCTATTTGTGAAGAAGAAAGATGGTTCATTGCGACTATGCATTGACTATTGCCAACTCAGTCAGGTGATGATCAAGAATAAGTATCAACTCCCGAGGATTGATGACTTGTTTGACCAGTTACAAGGAGCGTCGATATTTTCAAAGATTGACTCGAGGATAGGATATCATCAACTGAGGATAAAAAATGAGGATATACCAGAGTCAGTGTTTCGTACTCGATACAACCATTATGGGTTTACAATAATGTTGTTTGGTTTGATGAACGCTCTAGCTACTTTTATAGATCTGATGAACTGAGTGTTTAAAGAAGATTTGGATCAGTTTGTGATTGTGTTCACCGACGATATTTTGGAGTATTTGAGAAGTTCTGAGGAGCACGAGAGGCATTTGAGAATGGTACTTCAGACCTTGAGGATTCTTGGATTGTATGCCAAGTTCAGTAAGTGCGAGTTTTGGTTAACTCGTGTAGCGTTTCTAGGTCACGTGATTTCAAGCAAAAGAATCTCCGTGGAACCGTCCAAGATCGAAGCAGATATCAGTGGGCCAAGATCAATGACAGTGTCAGAGATCAGAAGCTTTGTGGGTTTGGCAGGGTACTACAGAAGGTTCGTGGAAGGATTGTTAGCTTTAGCATCACCATTGACTTGACTACTAAAGAAGGAAGAGAAGTTCGTGTGGGCAGACAAGTGTGAGCATAGTTTCCTAGAGCTTAAGCAGAAGTTGAATACCACACTTGTGTTGACCATTCTATCTAGTCCTGGAGGATACAAGATTTATAGTGTTGCGTCATTTAGAGGATTGGGTTACATGTTGATGCAACATGGTAGGGTTGTTGCATACGTGTCCCGTCAGTTGAGACCTCGTGTGTTAAATTACCTAACGCATAACTTAGAACTCACAACAATCATTTTTCACTCTGAAGATTTGGAAACATTATTTGTGCAGAGAAAGATTCCAAATCTTCACTGACTATCAAAGTCTCAAGTATCTATTCTCTCAGAATGAGTTGACTATGAGATAGCGTCACTGGATGGAACTTCTAAAGGACTATGATTGAGATATTTTGTATCGTCCTAGAAAGGCGAATAAAGTCACAAACACTTTGAAGTCTAAAGTCTTCTGTTGCGCATATGCTAGTTAAGGAATGGATTGTACTCGAGATTCAGTTTTCAAATTTAAGGTAAGCCACATTTCATATCTTATGGCCACCCTCAAAATTGAGCCGGATGTTCAAATTCAAATTAAGACACTTCAATTGATAGGCCCAGATGTTCAAAAAATTCTGCAAGAAGATACCGCTAAGAGAAATGCTAATTTTTAAATTTCTAAGGATGGAACACTAAGATTTCGAAGATGATTGTGTGTACCTGACAATGTAGAGCTTAAAGAAGAGATCTTATCAGAAGCTCATTGTAGCAGTTATAGCATTTATCCTGGTAGTACGAAGATATATCAGAATATGCGTTGACACTATTAGTGGTCTAGTATGAAGGCAGACATCGCCAAGCATGTCGCCAAGTGTCTGACGTGTCCGCAAGTGAAGGCACAACATTGTAAGCCGGGAGGACTTCTACAACCTCTCAAGATTCTCGAGTGGAAATGGAAGTACATCATAATGGACTTTGTGACAGGCTTACCGAGCAGTCAGAGGGGTAATAATTCCATTTAGGTTAGTGGTTGACAGATTGATGAAGTTGGCTCACTTCATCGTCGTATGAAAGGACCATGGTTTGGATAGACATGCGGAATTGTACGTGCGTCGGATAGTTCGTTTGCATGGAGTGCCGGTGACAATTACATCTGATAGAGACCTGAGATTCGCGGCTACCAGCAGAGCATTCAGATAGCTCCTTTTGAAGTGTTGTATGGCAAAGCGTGCGAGACGTCAGTTTGTTGGGATGAGGTTGGAGAACAAAAGATTACAGATCTAGAGTTGGTTCAACAGTCAATGGATGTAGTCGCAGTTATTAGGAACATATTAAAGATCGCTCAGAGCTGCCAGAAAAGTTACGCTAATAAGCGTCGAAGGCCATTGGAATTCCAAGTTGGTGATCACACCTTTCTGAAGTGTCACCAATAAAGGGTACTTCATGCTTTGAGAATAAGGGAGAACTGAGTCTGAGGTATGTATGTCCCTTTGAGATTCTGGAAAGAATCGGGATCTTAGTGTATCGTCTTGCATTGCCACTGAGATTGGTGCAAGTGCATGATGTCTTTCACGTGTCGATGTTAAGAATGTATGAGCCTAACCTGACCCACATGCTAAATCATGAAGAATTAGATGTGGATGATAAAGAGTCGTACGTGGAAAGTCCGGTTCAGATCGTGGATCAGAAAGATTAGATTCTTCGTACCAAAACGATCCCATTGGTTAAAGTGGTCTAACAACACCACAGCACAGAAAGAGCAACATGGGAAAGTGAAGATTCGATGAGATGACTATACCCCCACCGTTCTGGTTTTAAGATTTGTAAATGTTTAAATTTTAATGATGAAATTTTTATAAGAGGGGAAGAGTTGTGACATCCTGATTTTTAGGTTTTGTTTTCAATTAGATAAATCGAGCTTTTTATCGACGCGCCTATAGTTCTTTTCTTTAAGTTGGCCACTCACGAGATAACTAGCCCATCAGGTGAAGCCATTAAGGGATTTTACCGCAATAGACTTGAGAATTCAACTAGGAATCGACTGCTCGACCGTGCTAGTCTGTAAGGGTCATTACGGGATTGCCAAAACCGATAAGAGATCAGAGATAGGTCAATTTGACTGAGATATGTGATCAAATTGTGGGTAGTTGCACTTGATTTCAAAATTCGTTGATCGGCACTAAATTGATTTTAAATGTCGTTTTGGGCACTTTGTGCCCATAATTGAAACTTAGAGATTTTCACGATAATAGAGAGACACCAATGTGTCAAAGATGTATAATGTGGCTCGAAAATAATTAACCATGGGTCAAATGCGCTAAAAATTCCTAAAAGCTACCTGGTAGGTTAGGTCACGCTAAAATCGCGTCAAATTGAAATTAACCACGAATTTGAACCCGATTTTAGAAATTGAAAGTTCTGTTATGTCACGATTCATTTTAGAAACGTCAACTCATTCTCCGAAGATTTTTATGCAAATCGAGATTTTTGGTGAAAATACAAAATAGGGCCGTTTTCGATCGGAAAATTCAGGGGACCATTTTTTATCGCATTTTTTGGATGCAAGTTGGTTCTATTAGCAAGGAAAAATGTCAATTTGGTCGATGACCCCTTGGTGGAATTTATGGGGATCGAATTGAATTCAATTGAAGGAGATTTGGTTCAATTTGGGAGAATTTGTGCCCAAATTCGTATGCCATGGCCACCACCACTTTTGGACCACTTCATTGGCTTGCATAGGAAGTTTGTGGGCTGCCATGAGGCTGTGGAGACAGCCAATGCCTGGTGGGGACTCTTCAAGGGACAAGAGGATAGAATGGAGGCTTGAGGGACCTTCCAAGCCTTTGTTGTCCCCTTTCTTTTTCAGCTGAGGTTGCATTCTCAATTTTCAAATCTCAGAGAGATTAGAAGTTATAGAGAGAATCATAGAGTGACCAGTAGCCTCCCCTAGCCCGTCACACGCCCTCTTAAGCCGCTGGACCGTCACACGTCAACCGCTCGCTCGCTCGAAGTTGCTTAACCTCGTCCACCCAACCTCGCGCCTCCTCGCTATCCCCAACGACCCCTGGCCATCGTCGAAGTCCAGTCGAAGCCTCGCCATTGCTGTTCTGTCGCCGTTCACCGCTACAGCCTCCTCCGGCCATCTCTTGCTATTTTGGCCTCAACTGTCGCCTGCAGCAACCCCGTCCAACAGCAAGCAGATACCAAAGGCCCATCCCAGCCGTGAGCTTTGAGGCCCATTTCAGACTGATTTTGGACCTCGAGAGTGTCGCCGCTTTGGAGATTGTCGCCCATCTCCACGTTGCTATCATTGTGGACTCATCGGATTTCAAAATTGGTGAGTTTACTTACTAAACTATGCTTAGGGAGTTAATTATGCTTAAATGTTTTTTAGTTTAGGCTAAGTATGGTTTAGGTGATTAGTTAGAACGGATTAACGATTTAATTACTCGTTATTGCATGTTAGGTGATTAGATTGGCTTAATTAGCAACTAGATAGGTTGTAGTATTTATCTAGATAGGTTCGGAATTTTTCTGGGCGTGTTTCGGTATTTAATTAGGCGTTTCCGGCCTAAGTATCTATTTTCGGCATTTAATGGTATTTATTTAATTAATTTTGGTATTTAATTATTTATTACTTTTTGAAAATAATACCGGGATAACTGGTGACCAAAATTTCATGTTGATTTTAATGGTATGCTTCGTTTATTTAATTGAATGCTAAATTATGTTATTTGAGTGATAATTGTAATTTTGGAAATTTATCTCAAAATTGAGTAATTTAATTATTTAATCGGGAAACACCGAACGTTGGTTTATAACGCCAAAAATATCTTTGTAAACTATATTTAAATGATTGAATTTTTTAAAAGGAAAATATTGCATTTTGGCTTAGACCGACCGTGTGCCCACACACAATTATTTTTATCGGGTATTATAAAAATGGTGAATTGTCAGTTAGTGAGAACAATATACTATATTAATCTGTGGGTCTTGATATATTAGCTTCGGCAAGCAGTATACTATAGTAGCTTCAGTGAGCATTATAGATATCTATTAGTTTCGGTGGGCTATATTATCTAGCAGCTTCGGTGAGCATTATAGATATCTATCAGCTTCGGTGAGCATTTATTATATGTCAGCTTTCGTAAACAATATAGATATAGAGCAGCTTCGGTGAGCATTATTATATATTTATTAGCTTGGGTGAGCAGTGTTCAAATTGATCGAATTTTATGGATGGTATTGATGGTATGGAATCGAGTGGATCAATTGATCATTGATTTGATTTGAATTGAATTGATTGGTTGAGAATATGAACTGTACTGACTTATAGGGAGAATTTGAGGCAAAGGTAAATCATCTATCTTATGTGTGCATAGGTAGCCTTTAGGCGTATTTCCTTCCTAGTCGAAGTTTGGAGGGTGGACTTGCTGAGACAGTATCTCACCCCGTCATGGGCTCAACATTTTCAGGTTCTTAGATGGTGAATTCTCTTGAACATTTTGGCCGTCCCATAAGGGTTATTGAGCAAGTTTCTAGCTATCCCAATCCTAGAAGTCATTGGGTCTATGAACTTATAGTGACCATGGTCGGGTCGAAGAGAATCCATCTCATAAGATACCTCATCGATTCAGAGCATGGTTCCGCTACGGACCCAATGGTTTCAGGGTGGGTCCCCTTAGGACTTTTGATGTCCCCGCTGTGGTAATTGATGCTGCTCTAGACGAGGAGCCAGCTAACCTTCTCGATGGCATGATGGAGAACCCGACGTCCCACTCGGATACTGAAGAATTGGCGAACGAGTCTAACTATCCAATCATAGGACAGCTCGTTTTGAGGATTGACTTTTTGTAGACTTGTAAATATAGACTAGTATTGTATATGACCTAGTCAACTCTGTATAAAAGTGTGTTGTCATTCTCAAAATTTTGGCCTTGCTTTTCTATCCCATCTTTGTGTTGTATGGGGATTTATTTATGCATTTCTGCGTGCGCATTAAAATGAGTGGGTCGGCAACGCGTCTTGGGACGTTGCAATTTGATCAACCACCGACGGATGGGCACACGCTTAGAGGATCGAGACATGACAAGTCAAATGTGCTAAAATCCCTAGAGCTACTTGATAGGTTAGGTGGTACTAAAATCGCGTTCGGTTAATTATATCCATGAAATTGAATTTGGTTTTAGGAATCGGACGTTCGAGCATGTCACAATTTATTTATGGGATGTCATCTCATCTTTCGAAGAAATTTCATCGAATTCAGAATTTGCGGAAAAATCGGTTTTCAACAAAAAGAAAATAAGAGTGGAAATTTAGATTAGAGGAAAAAAGGGGGAAATGGCTGCCCAAAAAGGATTCATTTGTGAGAAATAGAACTAAATCTGGTAATTGGATGACCTCTTGACTTATTTGGATGAAGACTTTCGGGGCATTTCAATGAGTGCATAGATATTTCTTTTGGTTTCTAATTGGTTGAGGCTTTGACTTCTTTGTTCTCCCTTCTCTCTCTCACTCCTTCTCTATCTTCCCTTGTGTGAGCCCTCTTTGCCTCAGCCGACCACTCTTTCTTTATCTTCTTCTTTTGCCTGCTCCATCATTTCCCCCACAGCACCATCACACCCTTTCCATTCCCCTTCACCCCAACAGCAACTTATGCCAGCACTCCCATTCACCAGCCAACACCATCGACTCACACCCACCACCACACCACCCACCTTCAGCCAACTCTATTGAATAGCCTTGTCACTCCTCACGCCAACTTCATCTGCACCAATCTTCACCACCACCACATCTCTACCCGCTAACAACTTCCCCTCTTCACACCACAACTCCACCCGCGCCTACACCCTCTACCGAGCCAGTGACTTCATCCTCCACCACCAGCTTTTCTTCATTTGCTGCAAGTCCATCCTCCGCATCATCCCATCTTCTCCATTCTGCCACACGTCCGCCCTTACATCTCCACGCCAGCAGCTCCTTCTCCCTTGCTACTGGTCCACCACCGTTAACTCACCCCAACACCAGCTCAACCACAGCACATCATCCCCACTCCCACAGCTCCATCCGCCTCATCCCACCATCACCCGCCAACATCATAGCCCCGCTTGCTGCACCCACACCCGCCAACTTCACCATCCTTCACGTCCATTCCCCATTCACGCTAGCAACAGCACGCCTCCACCATCCACCGAAACTTCACAGCCTTAGCCTCACCAACGACACCACACAGCAGCCCGTCTAACGTCCCAACTCCAGCGAAGCCTAGCTCACCTTCCACATCTAGCAATCGCACCACCAGCAGCCAAGTCCCTCTTGGCTGAGCTCTTGTAGGGCCATCAGGGCCATCGTTTGAGCTCCGTTGGAGACACGGTTGTCTCGGGTTCTCACCACTGTCGCGTTGCCGTCGCCGTGAGCCCGCTACCGTCTTAATCTGGTGAGTTAACTCCATAATTCTTGATTAGGTCGTTAATTGCGCTTGGGAGGTTAGATTAGTGTTAATTATCTTAGTTAGATTAGTTTTAATTAGCTTGGTTAGATTAGTGTTAAATGGATTAGCTTAATTTCATATTCGGTTTATTGGACACTCGCCGTTTGCTATTTTTGTGGGGAAAAATGTGCTACGATTTTAAGATTGCTTCCTTCCTGAAAAATGTTATATACATCTTCAGATATGACATATATTTTATTTAAGATTTTAGAGATTTAAAAGATTAAGATTTCAGCTTTGTTACCTATAAAACAGAATCTTGGTTTATGTTGGAACCAGTGACCTTTTGGTGTTTAAAGGATTTTTATCAACTCTTAGGATTTGATTTTAAAAGAGTTTCTTCATAAAATTTGTTCATCGCATCTTTTAGTTTAACATACTCAAATTTCAGATCAAACGGATAAGTTTTGGATCTTGAACCAAACTGATTTTGGAAAACGTAATTTCTGGACACAAACACAGTTTTGGTAACGGTTTGGGCGTTTTATTTCTCTTATTCTAGAAATATTTGGGTCAATGTGTCTTCATGAAAAATGTTCTTTTAAGTGTCCTTTATAACATATTCAAATTTGAGAATTTTTTGAACTTATTTGAGTATTTTTTTTGGAATTAAACTTAGAGACGTGTGAGTGGACCTTTTTCTCCCAGTTAGGGCCAATTGTGATTTTGTAGTTGTTCTTGGTATCTTGCTTGCAGGGAAATGAATACGTTGTGATTTGGTTGATATTTGGCTTGCTGAGAACTCATGCATGGTATTATGAGAATTAGGGGTGAGCATGGTCCGGGTTGGTCCGGGCCACCCCCTAACCCTAGGACCAACCCGTACAGTGTCGGTCCTCAATTTTTAGGACCGAGGACCGACCCTATTGAGCTTGGGACCAAGGACCGGACCGACCCAATGGGTTTGGTCCGGTTCAGTGGTCAACCCGGACCGATCGATAAATTTTTTTGTCTTATTTTTTATACTCCCTAAAAAAGCAAACCTACAAATTCAAATTACACATCCATCGATAATGCGGCATTGTGCAACTAAACTATAAGTACCAATACATATTTAGCAAATTTAAGATGACATAATAATATGAATTTCGTACCTGCTAACTGCTCATTGAGATATGTGACAAGATGGAAAGTTTTTGTAACCATCTATCTTTAATATTCATAACACCATATGCAAAAGTGTTTTCCTACATTTGATCATGTAGAATCCACTCAACCAAAAAATGAGTTTCACACCACTTGACTGGCAAATCACCGTAGTAACTGCAGTACTACTCTATTATTCAAAAACTTCTACCATTTGACACAAATTGAAAAGTAAAGTACAGCTAAAATTCATTACTAATACAATTAAATCATAAAAAATTCAAAATACTTAATATAAACCATGAATATATAACTTCACATCTTGTTAATTCACTTGAATTTCTAAACACTTGAAAACAAAACAAACGACACATAATTAATACTCAACAAAATTTTTAAATTGAAATTACTATTAGTACTATTGATAGAACATCTCAATATAATATAATATAACAGACATTTTACTTAGGTTTGAATATATAAAAGAATTATAAATAATATAATACAATATACAGGGTTGGTCCAGGGTTGGACCGACCCAAAACTCTTAGGACCGAGGACCAACCCGCACAGTGTTGGTCCTGGAATTTCAGGACCAAGGACCGACCCAGTCCCCTTGGGAACCGGACCAGGACCGGCAGGGTTGGGCCGGTCCAAGGTCGGTCCAGGGTCGACCCTAGACCGCTGCTCACCCCTAATGAGAATGGTTGTTTTATGTTGACTATTTATTTTTATTGCAAAAGATGGCCTTAGGGACAATTAATTAGAAAAACAATGAGGTGTCAGGTTTGGACACCAAAAATTATTTGCTCAATAAAACAACGAGGTTTTAAACTAGGTGCCTGCAAAGTTTGATGGATTAATTTTGAGTACGTGAGCACCTATGGATTTCTTTCCAAAAGTTTTAAAGAAAGAAAAAGGGGATTACCCAAGTTTAGTTCCAAAAAGGGTAGTTGGGAAAGAAAGTAGAAAATAAATAAGGTGTCGGGTTTCGATGCTGAATTTTATGTGCTCAATAAAACGAGGAGGTTTTATAGTAGAAGCATGCAAAGTTTGACGGTTTGATTTTGAATACATGACCGCATACGAATTTATTTTGGAGTGTTTTGAACAAAAAAAAAAAGGGGGTTGCAATGTTTATTATTTGAAAATGGATTTTGGTGTTCTTGGCTAATGAGGAAGATAACAATGGACTTGAGTGATGGTACGCTCGTATGATCACCTAATACCCTAATGTGTATGAATATGCGGGGCAATGAACCCGTCCTAATGCGTATGAATATGTAGGACGATGCCTGATTAAGTTCGGATGCCCCATGTCAACGAATGTTGGTCGCTGTGGAGGCCGGGCCGATGCTTCTGTGTGGAATGCTGTCCTGATGCGTATGAACACGCGGGATGATGTCATGCCCGACGGAGTGAGACGACACCCGATTATACCGGATGACCGCCGACTTTCGAGTTGGCCATGACTAATGGGTCGTAATAACTAGAACACGCCTGAATGGTTGTGATAGTTGCGCTTGATTATGAGACAGAATTGTGAGGCACGATATGTGACGTGTCATAATGGTTTGGCCTTATAATCAAGATTCATGTGATTGAAATGATGTGTTCCGGTTATTAAATTATGCTTGTTGTACTGATAATAACATATGTGATGAGCTAATGTGCAGGTATGCGCCGAGGCAAGATGAGTTCTGTATGTTGCATGTTTAGGACTGCCTTCGGGGCGAATTGGGGCTTAGGGTTTTGACTCGCTAAGATTTTATCTCACCCATTCGTGGGCTAACCTTTTTTAGGGCCGTAGCGTGGAGATCTGTTAAGTGCGGATATGATGGGCATGAGATGCAACACCTTTTGGCTGGCCCTGCCGTTAGTGAAGTTTAAGGTGACCCTGATCCCTAAGGATTTTGAGAGGATCGGTTGGAAGTTGCTAGCGTAAGGACTTGTAAATCATTAAACTTCCTAGGGACAATAGTGGTTAAATAAATAAGTTGTTTTTGGCAACTTTTGTGGCATGTTATACTATCCCTATGTTTGTTTGTTAGCCGGGTGTTTATTTAATTCGCTTCCGCATGTGCTTCATTGAAAGATAAAAAATAAAAATAAAAGAATGGGTCGGCAACGCGTCCTGGGACATCGCATTTTTAGTCGAGTGCCGAGGGATGTGCGCATGCCTGGGGTTCAGGGTGTGGCAGAAACAAATTAAGAGATATTCCATCGGCCAACGTCCCGATGATGCCCCCGAGGAGTGGGGATGCCCCAAGTTGTGTGGTTTGGGATGTCTTGGTTGAAGTCACAAAGCTAGCAACCCTTCGACATTGGGATGCCTCGGAGGGAGATGCCCAGGGCTAGCGTCCCTTGGAAGTTTGACTAGCGACTCGAAAGTGACTCGAACGAATCTAGCCAGTGTCTTAGGTTTAATCCATTTTGAGGCTAGATATCAAATGTTCACACATTGAAATTAATTAACAAGGCATGTGAGTATGTGTGAAGGTGTACTTGTGTGTCATGAGATGCATGAATGATATTGTGTGTGCCATGTGACGAATGAATGGAGTTCGTATGCGCGTTGCGGTGCAGTCTTCTTGCATTTTACCCACTTTAGCTTGTTTATTTCGCATGATATGATTGGTACCATATGCTGCCCTATTTAAATATAATCCATGTTTATGATGATTCACTATGTTGTGCTATGTTCACTAATGAGCAAAGCTAGGATCTCGTTGTTTGATGCCATGCTTTATCCTTTACTGGGCATTGTTGCTCACCCCTAATTTTTCCTCTCAGATCATTAGCTATGGATGTGATACCCTTGGCGACTTATGGCACACCTGTGTGAGTAGATGGCGTGTATAGGAACTTTGAGGATCGAGATTTTAGCCTTGTTTTGACTCATTATATTTGTACTGTTTGGATAGATGATGGACGCCCTAATCCTTTCCCTATGCAATTTGTGTCCGTGTATCTTAACATGAATGAGAGGTTGTTTGGCCCCATCCATTGGTGATGCTTTGGGCATGGAGTAGGAGGCGCGCGTGGTATGGAGGGAGGTAGTGGATGAGGAAAACTACCGGGTAGAGGAGTTAAGCACCTTTTTGGCCTCTCCCAGGTATTTTGTTCGGGTCATCTTGATGAGTTCCTTGCCATGTTGTAATTGCCAAGATGTTGTTTTTCTCTTGTAATCCCTACTTATGATGAATGAAATGGAAGCATGTTATTATGAAATTTGTTCTTAAGTGAAATTTCTTTATATGAAAAGTGCATACTCGTCTGCTTTCGCAATAGAAATTAAAAATTATAATTGAGGGTCTAGAGTGACGGTGTGGGATGTCGCACTTTTACTTTTTCAGGTGTGTAAGTATGGCTAACCAACCACCCGAATGTTTTGGTCTACCCAAAACCTAGAGGTGTCAGTTTCCAATGGACGTAGAAGAGGATACTACATATCGTACATGCACTACTACTATAAGGTCAAGGAGGGGCTGGATGATTTGGTCCCTCACTGTTATGTAGCTTGGTATGAATGGTTCGATGGAGATCTCGTCGGCTCCCTTCGTGGGTTTGACGAGCCAACCGGATCGTTCACTAAGATGAGGAACGAGTCCTTCACACTGGTTTGTAGCAGAGTGGTTCCCAATTTTGGATATTACAGCCCATAACAGAGCTAGGGATGGCCCCGCCTTTTGCCAACTTATGTATAAAACTAACGTGGCTAGAAAAATAGCATGTACTCTGCTATTGTAATATAAGTAGCGTGTTTGAATGATGTACATCCAATGTCTTCTAGTTGTTTGTTGTCTAGGAATTTTATGAACACGTTTTCCGCATGTGCTTATTAATAAGATAAAAGAATTGAGATATGGGAGGTCACAATAACAACCCCGAAGAGAGGATGTTAAACTGTGGATACACGTTATTCTTTTCCAGAATGCAACGGAAATTTCACACTTAGAGTATGAACCCAATTACCATGAAACACAATTCGTGCACACATCACCATCTCAAGCCAACCGGCTCTTGTTGATTTTTCTTCTTTCTCACTCTCCAGTTTTAGGGTTGTGATCTCCCACTTGCTTGACTTTTTCAAGTCTTGACAGGACAATGAAAGCATCCTGTCACATTAATACTCTCTATCAATGATGCACCCAAAGTTGGTGGGCAATAACTCCCGGGGAAACATATTATCATACATGAGAAATTGCCGAGGAAACCTACCACATTGACTTGGCATTTACTTGAAACTTTACAGGCGAGTTGAGAAAATCCTCAAAATCAAGTCCGGGCTCCCAAAGTCCTTTCACTTAGCAATGGTCAGATCTAAACACCGTAGAGTTCGTTCCAATTCTTCTTCTATATTTGGGTTGGTTGGTGCTGTTTCAATTTTCAAATCTATATTCCAAAATCAACAGTTTCTTGCTTGGGTGTGTTGGCCGATCTGGATCGTCCATAACACCACCTTAGCTATGGGTCATCCATAACCGACCTGAATCAACAGATTTAATTTTGCGTGATAAATTAGAGTTAATTAGGGAGCATGATAGACGTTATGTCATCCAATATGAGTCACCTCGAAACATATTTCATGCATATAATCACTAGCTCAAACCAATCTGCTCTTGTTGATTTTTCTTCTCATTCTCCTGTTTTGGGTTGTGATCTCCCCCACTGCATCCGTTTACTCTTGCTTTGCTTGACTTCTCAGGTCTTGGCATCGTAATGAAAGCAGCCACCATTGATATTCTCTATCGATGCAGTCAAAGTTGGCGGGCAGTAACAAATCGTGACGAGACATATGGTCGAACATGAGAAACTGTCGAGAAGCCGACCAAATTTCTGAAACTTTACAGATGGCCCCCAATAAATTTCTGAAAATCAATTTCGTACTCCCAAAGTCCTTTTACTTATCAACGATCAGATCTTGGACCATATCTATGGCTTGGCTTTGATGTTGACTTCACAACTTAAACTTGACCAAAAGAAAAATGGAAAAAGAAAAAATAAACTCATCTTACCTCTCCTTATATACCCCCGAACCCATCAAATTAATTCATCGAAACAACAAAAAGTTATGAAGAGAGTTGAAGGAGGAACCATGGTCATCCATGAGCTTCTCTCGAAAGTTGTGGTGCTTGGGACCGTCATATTGGGTCCATACCACAATCACACAGCAGAAGCTGATGTTTCAATGACCAAGCCCGGATGCCAAAGTTTCTGCGGAAACCTCTCGATTCCATACCCATTCGGATCAAGCAATAGTGATCCCAAATGCCGCATCAATCATCCCTCATTTAGAGTTGATTGTGATTACTCTATCAACCCTCCTGTAGCTTACATCGCAAACAGAAGTTCTAACATCGAAATACTCCACATTTCTGTCGAAGACCATGAGCTGCGTGTTAATGTTTCCACCGGTCGAGATTGCTATAACTCTTCCGGCAAAGATCGGTCTTCGAGCCGTTATCCACGGCTCAGATTAGCTGAATTCCCCATATCCAGCACCAAGAACAAGTTCACCGCAGTCGGTTGCGACACGACGGCTATTTTCCGAGACCGCCATGGGAATTTCTCTTTCGGTTGTATGTCTTTGTGCAACAACCAGTCAGATGTCAGCAGCGGGTCGTGTTCCGGCATCGGTTGCTGCCAGACGAGCATCCCTAGGAACACCTTTGGCTACAACATCTCCATTAAGAGCATTTTTAATCATTCCAGTGTCTTGGAATTCAATCCTTGCAGCTATGCCTTCGTCGCCGAAACTAACTTCTACAACTTCTCGGTTGGCGATCTTTCACAGCTTAAATTTAACCAGTCCGCTCTAGTTCTCGATTGGGCAATAGGAAATCAAACATGCAAGGATGCCAAGAAGGACATCACGAGCTACATGTGCACCAAGAACACCATTTGCACCGACGCCGAAAACGGATCTGGGTACAAGTGCACTTGTCAAGATGGTTACCAAGGCAATCCTTACCTCGAGAATGGTTGTCATGGTACGTTGATAATATGGGTATTCTTTACGTTGTCCTTGGTATTGGTATCATTTGAGAAGATTAGATACATTTGATGTGTGTTTAATTTTTACAGATATTGATGAATGTGCGGACCTAGAGAACAACCCCTGTGAGGGAAAGTGCCATAATATTGAGGGCAGCTACAAGTGTTCATGCCCAAAGGGTTATCATGGTGATGGCATGAAGGGCAGTAGAGATGGAGAAGGATGTATTGCAAATCCATCACATTTGATGAAGATTTTGGTTGGTAAGTTCTTCCATTTTATTTGGACTTTCTAACTCAAAGATACATTACCCTAGCTGATTTTGAGAATATATATTTTAATTTGTCTGGGGTTGAGAATATATAATTTACATCACAATCGAGCTCTCTGAAGATTCGAAAGTAGATTAATTTCACTCTTGTCAATGGCTAAACTCTTGGAGCATCTTTTGGCTTGGTGACCTTGGCCTTTGAATAATTGTGAATACATCTTCCTTCCATTGAGATCAAGTTGCGAATGTTGATATTGGTACCATATGACTAGTAGTTGCGTGATCTCCATTGTCACTTAAAGCGGAGAGTCGCTAAGTTGTGGGATTGAATTAGTCACGATATTGACATGAAAAACCACAAAAGTCACAAATTTGCCGTTTCTATATATATGTATGACGAATTGGAGCATGTCAGTGATTTGGTCAACAGGCTTCCTGTATCATATTGTATTTTAATTATGAGCGGTGCTAACATAAAAGTACTGTATAAACATAGGCTTTAAATGACGTGGATTTGGTTGCATAGAACCTAGAAAACTTTAAGAAGGTATACTGTAGGACCATGGGAAAAGTTAAATATTTTTGTAGTTAGTTTGAGTTTATACTTTTATGAATTATTTCATGTCTCATTAAACCTGTCAAACTGATGACATGGTTTGTAGACGGGCAATTGTGCTTTTCTTCCTTTTTTGTAAATTAGCTTCACCAAATCCATTGTCCTAATTCAGACTCAAATTGTCCCAAAACTACTAAGTTTTTCAAGAAAACCTCACAATGTAATTCTACAGAAAGTTTCAAAGTGTGGCTGCTTTTACATGGTGCAATGACTTGCTGTGCAATTAATCATGTGATTTAATGTTCTGAAAAAGCCGGTGTTATATGTAGGTGTTGCCGTGGGCATAATAGTGCTGCTTTTCAGCCTAGGCTTTCTATATTTTGGACACAAGAAAAGGAAGCTCATCAGACTCAAAGAGCAATACTTCAAGCAAAACGGTGGCTTGCTTTTGCAACAACAATTACCTGAACGTGATAGAACCACAAAATATGCAAAACTATTTAGTGCTGAGGAGCTAGAGAAGGCCACTGACAATTATCATGAGAGCAAAATAGTCGGCCGCGGAGGATATGGTATTATTTACAAGGGGTCATTGCCAAATAATATGGTAGTTGCAATTAAAAAATCCAAGCTTGTGGATCATAGCCAAATTGAACAATTCATCAATGAAGTCATTGTGCTTTCTCAAATTAGTAATCGTAACGTGGTCAAGCTTTTGGGATGTTGTTTAGAAACAGAGGTGCCTTTATTGGTGTATGAGTTTGTCAACAATGGAACCCTCTTTGACCACATCCACAACCCAAACAAATCATTGAAGCTGTCTTGGGAGATCCGATTGAAAATCGCTTCGGAAACTGCTGGAGTCCTCTCATATTTGCACTCTACAGCTTCTACTCCCATTATTCATCGAGATGTCAAGTCAGCAAACATCCTTTTGGATGCTAACTACACCGCAAAAGTCTCCGACTTTGGAGCTTCAAGATTAGTCCCACTTGATCAAACACAATTGTCTACCATGGTTCAGGGAACATTGGGATACTTAGACCCTGAGTACTTTCACACAAGCCAATTGACAGAAAAGAGTGATGTTTATAGCTTTGGGGTTGTTCTAGTTGAGCTATTGACAGGGAAGAAGGCACTTTCTTTTGACCGACCGGAAGAAGAGCGAAGCTTGGCAACGTATTTTCTTTCAGCATTGAAGAATGACAAATTGTTTCACATTGTTGAGGAAATTCTTGCAAATGGAGAAAATAATGAACAGGTAAGGGAAGTTGCCAATCTTGCGAAGAGATGCTTGGAAATAAAAGGCGAGGAGAGGCCAACCATGAAGGAAGTGGCAATGGAATTGGAGGGACTTAGAGCAATGGCTAAGCATCCATGGGTTAGAGGCATCCAGGAGAATCCAGAAGAGACGGTTCGTTTATTGGGAGAGAAGACCGATGTGTACATGGATAGTATTGCAAGCACGAACACTGGGTACACAGATAGCATGAAAAACCATGCCATGCCACTAGTTAGTAGTGGGAGATGACAATAATAAGGATATCGATACATGCCTGGGTATATTCTGATGAATGTTATGATTGCTATAGGGATTTATCGACTGCACTAGTTAGTTGGTTCTTTCACGTTAAAACTAGTTCAACAAATGGTATCTATGCGTGAAAGAGAACTCTTGAAAAGTCTAGCCTTATGATAAAGTCGGTGTAGTAATTCAATAAGCGTTTATGTGAATACAGGATAATTTAGCTTTAGAAAGCTTTGGATCCAACTCGGTGAGAGGATGTAAATATGGTTTCCCACTTCTACCGTTTCTAGGCGGTGCTTTTGAAATTTGGGAGTTCCATTATTGTCTTTAAGTGTACCGAAGTATAATTATATGGAAGTGCAGATTTCTGTTTGCTTGACGTTGTAGTTTGTCCACCTCAGATGAATCGGTTTTTCCCGGGCAATTCCATGGTCTTGCCTTACATTAATACAATAAAACTTTCGTGTATCAATTATACATATGAGATATGTTCAATTCCATACACCATCGTCCGAATTGAATTTCACGTTTGACTTTTGCTTGTGTGTTACTCGTCCATACATTCACTGGGGTACGGTCATATTTGCCTTATTGAGTTACAATTATGAACATCATCCGTATCCATTTGTAGTCAAGTTTTTATGTAGTTAATTGTCCATGTTAATAATCAAGCAATCAAGAAATTTCATCCGATTAGTGAGGGAGGAAAATGAAGTCCAATAGAAGTTCGTATTTCACCGGTGTAGGACTCACTTACCTAGGGCGGATCTTTTCACCAAAAAAAACAAACTAAGAATTAGAGTTGAGATCCTCCTAAGCTAAAATACACCGCAAGTGTCAAAACTTGACATGCTTATATACTAAAGTGCCAAAAGATCCAAAAGGTATATTTAGGTGTTACTTTTTTTTATAAAATTGGGACACTTAAGTTCCAACTCCGGCGAGAGTAGCCAAAAATCTAACATGACTTATTTTAAGAATAAATGTTATTTACGTGGTTTGCCGAAGTTGTCTACTTATGACGCGTTTGGTAACATTTCTGTTTAAAAATTGCTCCAGGGAACAGAAATAGAAAAAAGTGTTTCTGTTCCGGGAAATAATTTTTTAATAAAAAAATGTGTTCGGTAAACTCGTTCCGGGAATAAAAAAATGAACATAAACAAGTTTGGTAAATTAGTGTTCTCTTTTTGTTTCTTTTAATTTTTTAATTTTTTTAATTTTTTTAATTTTTTTAATTTTTTTGTTTTTTTTTTCTTTTTTCTATTTTTCTTCTTTTGGCCGGTCATCGACCTCGGCCATGGCCGGCCCGGCCAACGAGGGCCGGCGGCCTCGCCTTGGCGGGCGAGCTCGGGCTCGCCCAAATCCGATGAGCCCGAGCTCGCCTACCCTTGCCCCACGCCGGCGAGGCTCACCGGTGGCTAGGCGAGCTCGGGCTCACCAGATCTAGGTGAGCCCGAGCTTGCCCAATCAAGGCGAGGCCTAGCCTCGCTAGGGGCCGGCAACACTCGGCCTCATCGGGGGCCGGCGATGCTCCAGCAAGGTCGCCAGCCCTCGACGGCCAGTAGCCGGCCATGGCTAAGGCCAGCTACCGGTAAAAGAAAAAGAGAGGAGAGAGAAAATTTGTTCTTAAAAATTGTTCCAGAAACAAGAAACACGTTTTTCTTGTTTATTGTTTCTGTTCCAAATGTGTTCTTGGGAACAAAAAAAATAGATTTGAAACAAAAATGAAAACAAACACGTTTTTGTTTTTTTTTGTTCCTTGGAACAAAAAAAAAAAAGAAGATAAATTTTGTGCAAAACGACGTCGCTTAGGCTGCGTTTGTTTTCATTTCTTTTTTTTTAAACAATTTTTTTTGTTTTTTTGTTCTTGGGAACAAAAAAGGAACAAAAACGTGTTTGTTTTCATATTTGTTCCAAAATTATTTTTTTGTTCCCAGAAACACATCTGGAACAGAAACAAAAAAAAAAAAAAAAGTTGTTTCTTATTTTTGGAACAGAAATAAGAAACAAAAAAAAGTTGTTTCTTGTTTATGGAACAAAATTTAGGAACACTTTCCACTTTCTTCTCTCTTTTTTCGTCTTCTTTTCTTCTTCTTTTTTCTTTCTTTTTTCTTTGGCTGGTCGCCGGCCTCGGCTAGGGCCAACGACCGGCCGTCAAGGGCTGGCAACCTCGCTGGAGCATCGCGGCCCCGCGAGGCCGAGCGTCGCCGGCCCCGGGCGAAGCTCAACCTCGCCTTGGCTGGGCGAGCTCGAGCTTGCTCGGCCAAGGCAAGGCCGACCCTCACCCAACTACGGCGAGGCTCGGCCTCACCATGGCTGGGCGAGGCCGCCGGCCCTCGTCGGCTGGTGGCCGGCCATGGCCGAGGCCGGCGACTAGCCAAAAGAAGAAAAAATGAAAATAAATAAGAAAAATAAGAAAGAAAATAGAAAAAATAAAATAAAAATATTTAAAAATAAAAGAAATAAAAAAATTATACAAATTTATCAAACGTGTTTCTGTTAATTTTTTATTCCTGGAACAAGGTTACCAAACGCATTTTTTTGTTCAAAAATTGTTCCCTAGAACAGAAACACTTTTTTCTATTTCTGTTTCCTGGAATAATTTTTAAACAGAAATGTTACCAAACGCGCCTTAGTAATCAATGTGCAAAACAACGTCGCTTTGCCCAAAAAATTGATTTTTAATAATATTAATTAAATTAAATTAAAAAACTAAATTGTTAAAAAAAAGGGAGGGAGGCACCTTCCACAGCCCTAGTAATTGATGCCACCCCACCATCACTAGAAAAGGTCGACGACGCCCAACCTCGCCTTAAGTAGAGGCAGCCCTTAGCTTGATTGGGCAAGGGTCGACGACCATCATCAAGTCTATAGGAGGGCCTTGAGCCCTCATAAGTGATAGGCCAAGGTCACCGGCCACTAGTTGAGGCTCAAAACCCTGGCCGACCCTTGCCCCACCGTTGCTGGCTCTTTCCGATGATTGTGGGGAGATGGCAACAACAAGGGCCTTAAGGCACTCTTTGATTTGTTGCCCTCCTCCTTTTTTAATTTGATTTAATTAATATTTATATTAAAAATCAATTTTTGTGGGCAAAACAATATTGTTTTTGGGACAAGTTAGCCACATTAGCACCACGTGGGTAATTGCTTTTAAAATAATTGCCACCTTGGCAAAAAAGTCGCCAAAAAATTCCCCATTAGCATTTTGGTTATAATTTATCACTGTTGACACTTAAGATGGTGCATGGGAACATTTATGTTTCTCTAGGCCCTGTTTGGCAACACTCCAAACAGTGACTGCTTCTGATTTTTTGTTCCCAGAATTAGTTTGGGACGAGAATCGCGTTTGGTAAAAATTTTGTTCCCATAATCAATTTTGGAGTAGATTTGAGAATAAAAAAAAAGTTGATTCTACGTCCGAGAATCAAAAAAAGAATCAACACAATAAAACTCTGCTTCTTTCCTTCCACCATCACGCGACCGTCGCCGCCGCCACCCGCCGCCGTCCACCGCCGCTCACCACTGCCGGTTCCGGCCGCCAGTCCGGCGAGCTCGCCAGAGGCTCGCCCAGCCACTGGCGAGCCTCGCCGGGGCTGGGCGAGGCCCGCCTGGCCACCGGCCGAGCTTGCCTAGCCTGACCGATGGCCAGGCGGGCCTCGCCGGCTTGCCGGCGACGCTCGCCCGGCCCCGGCGAGGCCGAGGCTCGCCGGGGCTAGGGCGAGGCCCACCTAGCCACCGGCCGGGCTCGCCCAGCCCCGGCGAGGCCCGCCTGTCCACCGGTGACGCTCGGCCTCGCCAAATCTGCGGCGAGGCCGAGCCTCGTGGGCCGGGGTGAGGCCGCGGCGACGCTCCGCCGACGAGGGCCGGCCTCGCCAAGGGCCGCGACACTCGGTGAGGTCGGCCCTCGTCCGGCCGGTCGCCGGTCCGCGCGACCGGCCATAAGAAGAAAAGAAAAATATGAGAAAAAGGAAAAAATGAAAAAAGAAAAGGAAAAAAGGTAAAAAAAAAAAAAAGTATAAAAAATAATTTAAAAATAAAAAAAATAATTTGAAACATAATCAATGGACACGTTATCAAACGCAATTCTATTCCAGAATAAAAAATTTTAGACAGTTACCAAACACGTTCTTTTACTCAGAATCAGTTCCCGGGAACAGAATAAAAAATAGTCATTTCTTGTCAGAATCAGTTCCCGGGAACATAATCGTTGCCAAACGAGTCCCTATTCTCTTTGTTTTTGCGCTCTGGAGCAAAAAAGCAACAGAAAAATGTTTGGTAATGCAAAATAATTTTTTTATTCCTTGAAATAGAAAAATAGCTGAGGAATAGATTTGGAATAGAAACAAAAATTTAAAAAAAAAACTTCTTGTTCTCAAAAATAATTTCTAGAAATAAATCAATTTTTCTTTCTTTTTTTTTTTCTTTTCTTCTTCTTGTTTGTTGCTCGCTATTGCCGACCGCCCACCGCCGGCGGTAGTGATTAGAGACGGTGAGTGGCAAGCAAGAAGAAGGAAAAAAGAAAAGAAAAATCTTAAAAAATTAAAAGAAATTCTACGTTACAAAAAAAAATTGTGAATTATACCAAACAAACTTCTTTTCTTTTTTCTATGGGATAAGTGCTGCAAAAGTCCTAAAACTTGTCATGAAAATACAATTGAGTCCTAAAACTTGCAAAAAGTGCAATTAAGTCCTAAAACTTGTCAAGAGGTTTCAATTGAGTCCTAAAATCAACACTGTCAAATTTCCTAATTGAATTTTTTTTTACTATTCGCCACGTAGGAGAGAGAAACGATTAAAAAAAGCCATGTCCGTGCCACGTCAGCTTTTTCTTTTAGGAAATTTGATGGCATCGATTTTAGGACTCAATTGAAATATTTTGACAAATTTTAGGACTCAATTGTATTTTTGTGACAAATTTTATAACTTCTGCAGCACTTATCCATTTTTCTATTGCAAGACTATAAATAGAGTACAATGATAAAAAAAAGGTTTGATTTTTTTTTCGAGGCAAGCAAAGAAAGTTTTGAATGGATTGGTTTTATAGCTTTAATGTTACGTTGGAATGATAGGATAAGTAGCAAATTGATTAGAATGAAATTTTATAACCCCATCGCAGTGTTGCCTTATTCTCACTATTATGTAGGGCTGAGTATGGTCCAGGTTGGGCCAATCTGTCTCCTAACCCAAGGACCAACCCGCGTAGTGCTAGTCCTCAATTTTTGGACTGAGGACCAGACCCACCCAGTGGATTCGGTCCAGTTCCAAGGACAACCTGGGACCAACTGATAATTTTTTTATTTCATTTTTAATACTTCTTGAAAAAACGATTGAGAAAGGGACCGACCTAATAGGTTCGGTCTGGTTCCAGGGTCAATCTAAGACCAATTAATAATTTTTTATTTCATTTTTTGTTCTCCTTGAAATAGCAACCGAGAACCGGACCAACCAAATGGGTTCGATGATGTGACATCCTGAAAATTCAATCTTGTCTCAACTAAATGAAATGGGCTTTTCATTGACGCATCTATGGTCCTTTTTCTCTGAGTTAATCACTCATGGAATAACTAATCTATCAGGTGAAGCTGTTAAGGGATATAAACACGACAAACTTAAGGATTCTATTAGAAATCAATTGCTCAACTATGCTAATTGGCAAGGGTCAATATGGCACCATTATAATCAATTAGAAACCGGAGATAAGTTAATTTGACCGAAGCACATAATTAAATTATGAATGATTCTACCTGATTGCAAAATTCATGTCAAACGGCACTAAACTGATTTTTCTGTCAATTTTGTACCCAGTGCCCGTAATTGAAATCTTGAGATTTTTACGACAACTGAGAGTCACCGATAAGTCAAAGATGCAGAAATGTGGATCGAGAATTATCGATCACAGGTTAAATGCGATAAAATCCCTAAAAGCTACCCGGTATATTAGGTTACATTAAAATCGCGTTCGATCGAAATTAACCACGAAATTGAACTCAGTTTCAAAAATCGAAAGTTCGAGCATGTCACGATTTATTTTTAGGACATCGTCTCATCCTTTGAAGAATTTTCGGTGAGCTCAAAATTTTTGGCGAAAAATTAAAATTTGGCAAATGAAATTCAAGAAATTCATAGGGCCAATTTTATGTGGATTTTTTGCCTTCAAAAGGGATGGGTTGGTGATGGAAATGGTGGAGGTTGGTTTAGGCTGCTACCATGGCATTTTGGGCTACCAATTTGACTTGAGTTAGTGAGGAATTGGATGGAAATTCGTAGGTCTGCTGGGCTATTGCTTTTTGGCCTTCAATTTGGCTTGTTTAAGAAGTTTGGGAGGGAAAATTTGGCTGCTAGATAAGGCTGAAGACTTGTGGGGCTTGCACTTGAGTGCATAGATATTTAGGTTGGACTTCTTGGCATCCATTAGCCACAAGGTGGACTTTCAAGGCCATTATCCCCCCTTGTCCCCCTCTCCATCTCCTTGGTTGACTAGAACCCCCCCCTTTGCTACTACCTCTTTCTTCTTCCACTTCCATTGTTATGCTGCAACTTACCTCACCGGAGTAGCCACCAGCCTTGTAAGCCATCGAACTGAGCCCAGCCTCATGCAGCTGCTCGACCCCACGCCTCCAGTCCCGCCGATCCTTGATGCTACCACCCGCGCGTCCATCGTGTCCCGCTCTAGCCTGATGCCAGCCTCTGCTCGACCGTCGACCATCTCCGCCCGTCCCAACTCCAACCATCCCTGCTCACCTAGCTACCACCGTCACGTACACAAGCCATCATCACCATTAGCTAGCCGTGTCCAGCCCCCTCGGCCCCCTCGACCAACTCCAAGTCAGAATCGAAGTTCTAGCTTGAGCTGTGAGCTTGTTATGTCACGCTCCGATCCTCGAGCACACTCACATCCCACTACGGTCGATCAAATGCGACGTTCCCAGGACACATCGCTGACTCATTCATTTTAAATGCACATGCGGAAGCATATCATAAACCCCTGACAACAAACAACATGAGATAGGAAAGTAGGGCAACATTTCTCAGAAGTCACACTTTTACAAACAACACGTTTAGTTACAAAATGAGTCAAGTCAAAAGTCTACAAGAAGGGTTAGCTCTCAAAAAGAAGCTGTCCTACGTCATATTAGTCGAACACAAACACCGATCCTTCAGACTCCACCTCCACAAACTCTAGGACTTCGGTCCTCCACAACCACCAACTATGGACCTGAAAAGATAAGCCCGCAATGGGGTGAGACAATGTCTCAGCAAGTCCACCCCCTAAACCCGTATTAGAAAGAAAATAAGCCATCAGGGCGTTCTAGCTACACGGCCACACAATTAGAACAAAAGACTTACCTTGCTTCAATTCCTTCATGCACGTCACCACAGTTCATATTACATTGCATATAATTAATGCACACAACAATTGAAACGCTTCACTCATTTCAGTCAATCACAGAGGTCTCAACCCAATCAATCATAGGGGTCCTAATTATAAGGCCAAACGGTTATAACACGTCTCATACCATGCCACACAGTTTCGTCCCATAATTAGACGCATCAACTCAATCAATCATGCGTTCCAATTGTTAATTAAGCCCTTCAAGGGTACAACCTACTCGTCAGTTCAGTGTCTTTGTAATTGAGCCCTTCAAGGGCATCACCTACTCTCCAGTTTGGTGTCTTCTGACTCAGCCAGGCTCCGTCTCACCACCGTTGAGCACGGCGACGTCTCTTAATAGACGGCTTTCTTGAAGAAGCATAAGTTCAGAATCTACTGCAACCCAAATCTCACTCAATGGGTATCCCATATAATGTAATGTCCATCTGACTCAATTGGGGACAGGTTCTCTTAATCAATCACACGTCAATTCAAACTCAGCCTGAGACACCTTGCATTTCACTCAATGTCATTCATTAAAGTAGTGATCCCGACCTCTTTTCTTCATATTAAAATCATCCAAGAAATTAGCAACGTGTGTGTATACCCGTCAAATTTGAATCAAAAAGACCAATGCCACTCTTTTTCAAACCCCACTATTTGTATAATACTCAAATTCCATTTTCAAACCCCAACACTCGGAATTTTCTAAATAAAATCCATAATTTTCACAATCAAGATTCAATTTGCGACATCCATCAATCAATTACATAATCTGGTAGCACCACAGCGAAAAGCACAGAATTTCTAACAATTAGCTCTCCTGGAACAATTTCCGGAAAATAATAATTAATTAAATATATTCCGAAAATTAAAACAAATAATATTATATTATAATAATTTAATTTAATAAAATAATATTTATAAATTCATAATAATTTTATTTAATAAATTAATATTTATAAATTCGAAATAATTACTTAAATCTAAAATAATTAATTAAGAATTAACCAAGATTACTCTAATTTAATCCTCTACTTAGCCTTAATCAATTATACACTAAACTAATTGCACCCCTTAATCTAATTCACACTTAACTACACTAATCTAACCACCTAATCACACTTAGCTTAATTTAAGCATCCATTAAGCATTATTAACCTTCTAAGCAAGGTTTAGAGGATAAACTCATCGGAATTGCACGCTAGTGAGTTCACGGTGACCATGGCATGAAGGCAAGCGATAAACTTGCCCACGGCGACACCAACGGAGGTCTAAAATTATTCTACAGTGGTCAATTTAGCTCTAAATCTTTCAATTGTGCTACTTTATTCCTAAATATTTTGACAATTATCAATTTAATTCTAAATCTTTCAATTATATCAATTTTTTTTTTTTGTTAAGAAAGCAACGTTATATTAATACTTTAAGAGTTGTTAAACAAAAAACCTGACAAAGGGGCATCCAAACATAACAAATCCGAGGTTGGGGGGACGGATTACCCAAGAAGAGGCTAGTGTCATGGGCCGATTGATCTAGCATTCCCTTGCCCGTGCGGCCTTAGGATTTTCTCCCAAGTCAGCCTTTCACACACTCAACTCACAAGGATCTTAGAGAGAGAAAACTCTTCGCTTGTGAATGAGATGATAGAATGAGGGGAGAGGAGACCTCTATCTATACAAAGACAAGGCAAACCGTATCCGTAGATCTCTCCTCGATCTAACGGTAGAGATTACATCTCTCCAACTACCAACTACCCGCATTTATTACATACGAATACAATTAAAGTATCGCCCACCCCCAGGAGTATTCTAGAAGACTCAAGAAAACCCTAGGTCTTGGGGATACAAGTTGAGGGTCACTTGATCCATAGACATGGCATGGCTGTTCCGTATGAACCTCTTGGATCGTCATTCTTTCGGGCCATGACATTCTCTCCCACCTAATCAGGCAACACCCTCGTCGCGTCTTCAGCATGAAAGACTTCAATCTCCTTCTTGAACTACCAAAGACTTTCCATGGACTCCCAACTTGCTTCACTCTCCAGAAGACCCTTCCATCGGATCAAATATTCTTGCTTCGGCACACAATACTACTTCCGTATGACTAGATTTGCCATGGTGCTCTCGACTTCTCGGTCATACAAGGTCTTTGCCCCTAGTGGTGCCCGTTGAGACTCCCCTTGATCCGGATTTTCCTCATCAACTTGGAAAGGCTTAAGCATACTCACATGGAAAATCGGGTGTACTTTAAGCTTTGGTAGTAACTCCAGCTTGTATGCGACCTTTCCGACCCGTTGCAGCACCTAAAATAGCCCATCGTAGTGACGGATCAACCCCTTGTGCACGTCTTTGTATCGAAGAACCATGTGCAGCTTGGCCAACACTTGGTCCTCAACTTGGAACTCCACATGCCGTCACTTTTTGTTGGCCCATTACTTCATGCGATTAGAGGCTTTGTGTAGACATGCCCTCGCCAAATTGGCCTGATCTTGCCAATCATTAGTGAACTTGTAAGCGGGCGAACTACTCCTCCAGTAACGCAAATTGTAAAAGAACTAGGCTACATCGATCAATTTCACCCAATTCACTTGCGTCATGCTCACATAGTGTCGGAGGTAAATCTCCAAAAGTGCATTAACATGCTCCGTCTAACCGTTGGTTTGGGGATGCAAACTCGTCAACATATTCAGCTCCAACCCTAGTAGCTTGAACAACTCGAACCATAAACGCCCTGTGAAACAAGGATCATGATTGCTCACGATTCGTTTATGGCACTCCCTAATACTTAACCATGTACTTCATGAATAGCTTGGCCACCTCCTCGGCCGGACAATCTTTCGTCACAGGCACGAAAGTCGAGTACTTGGAGAACTTGTCCACCACGACCATGAGAGTCCGACACCCTTCGAACTTTGGCAGGTTAACTATGAAGTCCATGGAAACACTTTCCCATGGACGAGTTGGAACGGGGAGCGGTTCTAACAAGCTCGGCGACGAATGTTGCTCCAGCTTGTCTTGTTGGCACACTAGACAAGTATTCACATAAGCTTCCACGTTGTCCCGCATTTGCGACCAGTAGTACCGATTTTCGACGAGGGCTAAAGTGCGGTGGATTCCTAGATGACCCGTCCATTTCGAGTCATGGCACTCGCGCAAGATCTTCTTCTTCAATTTCCCATGGAAGGGCACGTACAAACGCCTTCCCTTAATGTAGAGGAGCTCGTCCTCACACCAAAATTGTCAAGTCTTGCCTTCCTTTGCATACCCGATGAGGGCTTGACCTCTTAGATCATGCTTCAACCCCTCCTTTATGCGGTGGACCTAAGGACAGCTCAATTAACTCACTGAGCTACTCATCAGCTCCATCTTCCGACTCAGCACATTTGCCACGAAGTTGGCCTTCCCCGGCTTGTACTCTAATGCGTAGTCGAACTCTATTAAGAAATCTTGCCATCAAGCTTGCTTCAGACTCAGCTTCTTCTAAGTCTGGAAATAGCTCGTGGCCACATTGTCCGTCCTCACGACGAACTTTGATCCCAGGAGATAGTGCCTCCACGTCTAAAGGCAGTGGACCACCACAATCATCTCCTTCTCCTAAACGGTATAATGATGCTCGGTATCGTTCAACTTGCGAGACTTGTATGCCACTGGATGTCCTTCCTACATAAGGACGCCACCAATAGTAAAATCCGACGCATCAGTCTCTACCTCGTAAGATTTGGTGTGGTAGGGCAACACCAACACCGGCTCTTCCGTCATGGTTTTCTTCAATCGATCAAACGCCCTTTGGCATCTATTTGTCCACTCCCACAGCTTCTCCTTCTTCAGTAGGTCCTTGAGTGGCACAGTGATGCTCGAGTAGCTCCGAATGAATCGCCAGTAGTAGTTGGTGAGGCCGAGGAATGACCTCAACTTTGTCACCTTCATTGGCAACTCCCATTCAACGATCAATTGAATATTTGCATTGTCCATCTGCACTCATCCACCCCCGATGATGTGCCCCAAGAACGGAACTTCCTCTCGGGCAAATGCACACTTCTCGCGCTTAACATACAACTCGTTCTCATGCAAGACTTGGAAGACCTACCTTAAGTGTGTGACATGCTCCTCAAGCATCCGATTATAGACTACAATATCATATAAGTAAACCACTACAAACCAATCTAGGAACGGGTGAAGTACCTTGTTCATTAGCATGTAGAATGTAGCCGAAGCGTTGATCAGGCCGAACAGTATGACTAGGAACTCATAGGATCCATACCGCGTCACACAAGCTGTCTTTGGCTCATCCCCTTTGACGATCTGAACTTGGTAGTAGCCTGACCAGAGATCTAGCTTGGTAAACCATTGAACTCCACCAAGTTGATCGAAGAGATCCACGATGAGCAGGATCGGGTACTTGTTCTTCACGGTCAGCTTGTTCAGCGCCCAATAGTCAATGCACATCCGAAGTGACCTATCGTGCTTCTTTTGGAATAGGATTGATGCACCAAACGAAGCCTTGGACGGCTGAATGTAACCCGCATTGAGCAGCTCCTTGAGTTGCCTCCTCAACTCTTCCAATTCAAGGAGCGCCATGCGATATGGCGCCATGGCAGGCAGTCGAGCTTCAAGCACCAGCTCGATCAGATGATCCACCTCTCTCTTGGGTGGCAACTTCTTCGGTAACTCCGAAGGCATCACATCCTTGAATGAGTCAAGGACTTAAGCTAACTCTATCTGGACTTCCTTCCCTTCGCCCTTGTCGTCCTCGATTTTCAAGGCGGCAAGGATCGTCACCACACCCTTCCTTGCCCCTTTGGTGAGTTGCATAGCCGAGATCATCCATCAATCACAATCTGACTCACGATGGATCAGGTTCATGCATTGACAACGCTTGTCCAACACGCATATACACTTCGCAAAAGACAATATAATAGTATGGATCTTATCTAGGAATTTAATCCCAATGACAAAGTCGTAGTCGTCAAGGAGAATTACCTCTAGAGTTTCATTGCTTCGTCATTGCCCCAGTTAAAGCTCCACGTCCCTCGCGACACCGATTGCAGGGACTTCCTTGGAGTTTACCGTCTTGAGCCACCCGACTTCCTTCTTAACCAGTAGGTTAAGTCTCTTCGTGACTTGCTCCGATATAAAGAGGTCGGATGCTCCCGTGTCCACGAGCGCACTCATTGTGGACTCTTCGATCCTTAAATCCGCAAACATTAGTCCTTTAGGCTCCTTCGCCTTCTTGGACTTGATCGAGCTAAGGAGGCGCAACAAACCCAACCATGATTCCTCCCTGGGCTCATCTTATTTGCATAGGGCGGCCAACTAGGCCTTGTTCGGGCAATCCCGCACCATGTGCGGACCATCGCAAAAGAAGCATTTGTATGAGTGTACCTTCCTTTGTCCTCCTCCGCTTGACTCTGCATGAGCCTTGTGAGGGTTAGCCAGTGGTCTACCTCCGGTCAAGCGACTGTATCTCCCCCAATCTCCCCCACCAGTGGCTTTGTCCCTCGAACGAGAGTCCGATCGGATGTGGAAGGTGCCTTGTACTCCACGAGCGACTCGGCAACGGTCATGGCCGTCGTGAGATCTCTCACGTTGAACCGTTTTAGCTCCTATTTCGTTCATGGCTTGAGACCACTCATGAACTGGTGATATGCTTCAACCTCGTTCATCGAAAGGATTTAGAGTAGCAACTCTGAAAACCGCTTGATGTAGTCGCGTACACCACCCTTTTACTCGAGATTCTTTAGTTCGTCACAAACTTCCTCCTCCGTATAAGCGGGAAAGTAGTTCCGTCGAAACTCCTCAACAAATCTACCCCAGGTCATGATAGGATCCCCACACCTATCATTTGACTGACAACACCACCACAGCAATGCACTATCAGCCAAATACATAGATGCAATGTTTACCCGTGTTTGGTCGTCATTGATCCTCATGGCTTGGAAGTACTGCTCCATGTACCATAGGAAATTGTCCACGTCTTTGGCCACCCACAAGCCCCGGAATTCCTTCGGCTTTGGCATGTCCACTCGTGGACCTTGCACGGTGATCACCCCGTTCACACGTGCAGCTTCCGATTCAGCAAGCTTGCTCTTCAGCTCCGCTATCTCCGCTCGCATGGCTGCCATTGTGGCCTCCAAGGGTTCATATTGTTGCGCGAGTTCTTCCCGTAGGGTCCCCAGCAACTCGTGTCGGAGCTCTCCCATGCCGGTCTTAAGCTCTTGCACTTCAGCAACGAGCTCCTCCCTTTTAACATCTACTCCGTCCACGGTCTGGCTCAGGTCATCAACCGATCCTTGGACATCGGTGACGAACAACTCTAGCTTCGTTAAGTGATGCACAAGATCCTCCATTGGATCCCTTGAACTCGAACCACCACGGGTCTTCTTCCCCTTGGCAGCGCCCTTCTCGGCGTTCCTCCCACGATCAACACCATCACCACCCATGGCGAGCGCCTCATCAGATCATGGATCAGCCATTGTGCTTATGCTTGGAACAAACTTTGCTCCGATACCACTTGTCACAAGTCGATCGATCTAGCATTCCCTTGCCCGTGAGACCTTAGAATTTTCTCCCATGTCATCCTTTCACACACTCAACTCACAAGGATCTTAGAGAGAGAAAACCCTATAGAGAGAAGCTCTGGATTGTATTTCACTTGTGAATGAGATGATACAATAATGGGGGAGGAGACCCCTATTTATACAAAGACAAGACAAACCATATCCGTACATCTCTCCTCGATCTAACGGTGGAGATTACATCTCCCTAACTACCAACTACCCGCATTTATTACATACGAATACAATTACCGTATTGCCCGCCCCCAGGAGTATTTTAGAAGACTCGAGAAAACCCTAAGTCTTGGGGATACAAGCCAAGGGTCGCTTGATCCATAGACATGTCGCAACCGTTCAATAGGAACCTCTTGGATCGTTGTTCTTTCGGGCCGTGACACTAGAGTATTCCTCCGTTGGGATTTAACAACCCAACCGACTACTAAATTTGCGGACCAATCGCAATGGGCCAAGGTAGTGTTTCCATAATGGGCCAACAGAATTCTGGCCTCCTTTGTTAAAGACAGCATCTCCCATCCCACGTGCTTATCTTGCAGAACGACACCCACCATCTCCGAACAATCAGATTCAATCTCCATCTTACTCTCTCTCTCTCTCTTTGACCGAAAAAATTTCAAAGTTTCGATCAAGGTCAAGTACTCCGTCTGGATCGCTGATGAAACTGGGAGAATCTTTGCAAAACCGTCAATAAGGGTTCTCAACGCATCTCCAAGAACTCCCGAGATGGCCCCTACCGTGGCTCCTTCCATAAACGCTCCATCGATGTTGATTTTAAAGGTAAGAGGCTTCGATAGGATCCAATTTTGAGTCAACGAGTCGTTCCCATGTAAAGTTTCAAACTTTGTTTGTTCCACTTGCTGAAATTGCTTAGTAATGCTTTTGCGGAGTCAATTAGGATTCTTGAATTTGGGGTAACCTTCAAAATACAAATTCATTCCTTACTTTCCAAATGAACCACGGGAGGGTTGCAATTTCTTCAAAAGTCAGTGAATTTCTTAGCTATTCAATTTTGTCTTGGAGCCAAACCTCAGTTCGGGAAATGTTTTGACGCGAAATTTGGATTTTTACTTCAAGATCAGACCAACTTCAGTTCATCCATGGACAAAGCAAGAATAGATGTTCCATTGATTTTGCTTCTTGATCACAGATTGGGCATGCTGGCCAAGGTAAGATTTTCCGCCACTATAGATTTTCTATTGTGGGTAGAGCATTTTGACATATACTTCAGAGAAAATTCCTAATTTTGGGAGGGGGTCTTCATGTTCCAAATATGGTACCATAGTTTGCGGGATGGCTAAAATGACGACATTGCTTGCATGTTGTGTTGTGGGTTTTCTGACTCTACTAAGATTATAGGCACTTTTTCACTATGTAGGCACCTGATTTAGTAGCCATCCACATCAATCTATCTTGTGTAGCACAAGAATTAAGCGGCATTACTAGGACTTCACTTATTATTTGTTCAACAAAAAATTCTTTTGAGTGTCCCACCTTTTTTCCTCCTCTACGATTAAATCAGCAACTTTAGTTAGGTCATTGAAGTTTGCCGGACCCCCTATTGTTCCTCTTTTTAACCATCCATCTTCCTGGATGTTGATGCTTTTTCCTATACCCACTAACCATATGAATGATTTTGAAATATTTTCTCTTCCCATCTACAAGGATGGCTCTGCCATCCCCAAGAGGGGCGAAAGCCCCTTCTTGCTTGCCAAAAGGATCTTGTAGAAAAGTAAATTCCTTTGAGGATTTGATAGCATAAAGATGACTGATTCTAAGAAAGCCTCCATGCTTGCATCCAAAGCATTGCTTTATTAAAAACCAGTAAATCCTCAAAGCACATTCCCCCTTTGTCTTTTCTAGTTTTGAGCACATCCCATCTCTTCCAATGAAGACCACTTCTAGATTCACTATTTTTCCACCAAAATGCAACAATTATTTTCTCTATAGACTGACATATTGACACTGGGAGTTTAAAAATTGACATTGCATATTGAGGAATAGCTTGTATCACAGCTTTGATCAATGTTTCCTTCCCTGCCTTTGAGATTAGATTTTCTTTCCAACCCTTTGATTTCATGTTCACTCTTGCTAATATCCATGCAAATATTTGTTTCTTGGAGGCACCCCAATCAGAAGGAATCCCAAGATATTTTCCAGTTTTTTCAACTTCAAGAATTCGCAGTTCGGCTTTTTTCATTAAAGCTGAGAGTGCGTTAACCATTTGTATAAATAGATAATGAGATATGGGGTCTCCTTGTTGAATACCTCTCGATGGTTGAAAGAAGGCCAGTGGCTCACTGTTAAACTTTACACTAAAGGAGACTGAGGTAACACATTCCATAATTCTGTTTAACCACCATTTGTTGAAATCCATCTTTAACAAGCATGCCTCTACAAAGTCCCATTCCACCCTGTTGTACGCCTTTTTCATATCCAATTTTAAAACGGCCTGGAATTTCCTCTTTCTTTTTCTTATTCTCAATTGATGTAGAACCTTTTGCACTATCAAAATATTATCTTGGATTTGCCAGTCCCCTACAAAAGCACTTTGTTCACCTGCAATAAGTTCTGGTAACCATGGTTTCAATTTATTTGCCAAGACTTTAAATATAATTTTGTAAGCAAAATTGCAAAGACTGATGGGTCTGTATTGATTCAATCTCTCCGGATTCTGAACTTTCAAAATCAAAGTTATGTGAGTTTTATTCAGTTCTGGGTTTAGATGTCCACAGCTAAAAATAGACTTAACTTCAGCAAAAAGTCCCTATTTGATATTCTCCCAGTGATGTTGATAAAACTGGCCATTTAATCCATCAGGCCCCGACGCCTTCAAGGAACCCATTTGAAACACAACATTGTGGACTTCTTCCATTGTGATATCAGCTGACAATTGTTGGTTCATTTCAGCCGTAATGACAGTTGGACATTGTTGCAACACGGTTAAAATTCCAAGGACCCATTGATGTGTAGAGGTCTTTGAAGAAGTCAACTGTCATTTCTTTCAAACTCTGTGTCACGCACCCATAAATCCTTGGCATTTTTAAGCATTGAAAGTTTATTCCTCTGTCTCCTTTGTATAGTTGTGGCATGGAAAAATATTGTATTTTTGTCCCCCCATTTCAGCCAATTAATTTTAGACCTAAGTCGCCAATACATTTCCTCTTGACGCCATAATTTTTCTATCTTTCTAGTAAGATTCTTCTTTTTGTGTAAATCAGCAGACAACTCTTGATCATTAATCATTTCCTGAAGCTTCTCTTTCAATATCTTGATCTTCTTATGACTATTCTGAAAAGTATTCCTACTCCACTTTGATAGCTCAAGAGAGACATTTCTTATTCTTTGTGCTAGATTAGCCTCTTGCAAGCTAGATAGATTCCAAGTACGCTTAATAATACTTTGACACTCTTCATGGTCTAGCCAAAATGCTTCTAATTTAAAAGTTTTTTTTCTCCTCACCTTTTCAGCTGATAATGATGACGAAAGGAGGCTGTGATCCGAACCTATAGCTGGTAGTGCAAAGACCTCAGCTTCAGGAAATATACTCGCCAATTAATATTACAAGCTGCCCTATCCAGTCTCTTCTTCACAAATTCTTGCCCTTCCTAATTGTTTTTCCATGTAAATGCACAACCCTTACTTTCCAAAATCCATCAAACCACAAGCATTGAGGAATTCTCGAAATGCATTCATTCGATAGTGCTCAGCCATCCTCTTTCCCACCTTTTCTTAATGGTCCAACGTCTCATTAAAGTCCCCTATACATACCCATGGTAAGGAATTCGTAGCACTCAAGTCTTGAATTTTTCCCCATAATCTCTATATGTCCTAGAAAATGATTGATGCATAAGTCGAAGGTTCTAATACCCTCTACCATTGGCTCTCTATCTAGACAATCCACGTATGTTGGAACTATCAGTGACAACTTATCCCGTCTGAATGATGAACAATTTTTCATTAAACTTTTGAAACCATGGGCATTCCGCTATGCAAACTCCAAAAGCATCAAAAGAAGCAAAACTTCCTAGGCTAAAACTAAAAGTTAGTCGGTTACACTCAACAAGTTTGTCGTTGATGTGGAAGGGACTGTTTTTAAGAGTTCAGTTTGTGTAGTTGTTGTCGAAATGCCAGTTCTCAGATCCACCAACAACAATAGTTCTAGCCTCAGTCATCGCCATGGTTGTGGCTATCACCATCAATACAATTCCTGCATACCTCAGTCCTGCCATTTCGCTAGTATATTCTCGAAAGATCTCAGCAGTTGAAGTGAGTTCCTAGGTTCATCAGTGAGGGGTTTATATAACCAATTTCTAGCTAGAATAGTTGGAGCGCTATTTTTTCAACTTGGTTGGCAAAAGACAAAAAAAAAATATATATATATTGGATTTAAGAATGAAGAGAAGACGTTTTGTCCAGGATTTTGAATGAATAAATTCATATAACATGCTTCTAGATTGCTGCTTTTAGTTCCTAAAATTATTTTCTCATTTGCCACTTAGAGCCATCCCACACCTCATTTGCAATCATTTTGTTGAAGACTGTCAACTAAGGAAAATTGGTAGCATTTGAATTTAGTGGTTTGAATGAGTCCGTGTGGCTTCTTCGTTTGAGTCACTTCAGGCGAAGCTTTTTATGGTCAACCTTGGCTACTATTTCTTCTTAGTCAAAATATTCAAGTCTTCCTTGGCTGGTTTGAATCCTCCACTAAAGAGGAGTGACGTTTCTCATGGTTAAATTTTGACTGCATCCTCGAAGAGTTATTTCAACTAGCTGCTGATGATTGGATAATGTTCCTTGTTAAGATAATTTTTGGATTTCTATTTTCTACACTAATTAAAACATTTTGACAAAAATGAGTTTTACTCTTCAACTTTTAGGATGAGTAAAATGCCAAGTCAACTTTATTTTTGAGTATTTGTATCAATTGATAACAGCTATCTCTTTGAAATAAAATAAATCATGAAGTCATTAGTCGACATTGAGGACGTCTTTGTTTGGACTGATAGAAAAGCAAAAAGTGCTCTCATATTATTCAACTTTCAGAAAATAAAAAATAAAAACAATTATATGTGAATTTATCTGTCAATATTTTTGTGAGATAAGTTTTGTTGATCATATTGTACACATAAAATCTTGGACTTGACTATTGCAACTTGGGGCAAATAATGAGTGATTACACTTAGTGTATGATAGGTCTTACTTTCTCACTCAATCGCTTTTTCAGTATTTCTCTCAAGATCACAGATTGTAGTCCAAGAAAGACAAGTATGTAGGATCGAAATTCTCTCGGACTTTGGAATGCTTGATTATGGACTTTGTCTCTTTCATTCTCCTCAGTGCATTGGTCTCCTTTTATACTCTTTCACTCTTAATGTCACGCCCCGAACCTCGAGCACGCGCACATCCCTCGGTGGTCGAAAGAATTTTGCAACGTTCCCAGGTCGTGTCGCCAACCCTTGTCATTTTATTGCACATGCGGAAGTAAATTAACTAATCCCCTGACAACAACATACTTGAGATAAAAAAGCAGGACAACCAGTTTCAAGTCAAATACACTTTCATTAACACCACAAGCTTATACAGACGGTCTATCTTATGAAGAACTACTGAGTTACCTATGCTCCTGACGCTTCTACTTCAAGCTCCAAGTTCTTCACACTAGGGACCTGAAAATGGTTATATAATAACCAGTGAAATATAAATCTCAGCGAGTTCTTCCCCTATTCCCCCGATTAGAACACTAACTCAACTCGGGCTATCTCTTCAGAATCACCCCCAAACAACCAACAATCAACAGTCGGTTCACATGCAATCTTACCCGACATATGCCATACCCTACACGTTATATATCAACACAATACACGCAATGCACATGGCCATTAGATGATGCAATTCATCAATCACATGCGAGTCGCATCACAAGCGATCTCACCTAGCCATTGCCACACTCTACACATTATCGATCATGCGTGTGTGCCATAAATAATGTGATTTACTCATGCATATAATTAATGCATATAACAATTTTAGACATCAATGCATCAATTCAAATCGAGTCATCGATCAATGGACTTAGTCGATTCCATGTCAAACAGACCATTCCCTGGTCATTCAAGCTAGTACTATTCAGTCTTGACTGATAGAACCAATCACCGAGCCACGTGCATTCTCCAAGACAATATTCCTTATCACCGAACCACATGCATTCTCCAAGGCAACATACTTCGTCACCGAGCCACGTGTATTCTCCGAGGCAACGTGTCTAATCATCAAGCACCGTGCATTCTCCAAGGCAACATACTAATCATCAAGCCACGTGCATTCTCCGAGGTGACATACCAAATCACCAAGCCACGTGCATTCTCCGAGATGATGTACTATTCTCCGAGCCACGTGCCTTTCATGATGATTCATCCATTTCTAAAGTAATTGCTCACAACCTAAATTCGTACTCAATTTACCCAAATAATTAATTTAGGAATAAAATCCTAAAATTACAATTACACAAATCATCACTCAATTCATGCAAATGCCCATGCATTTACACATACGTTCACTTCATAAAATCAACACACGTGAAATTAGACCACTTTTCGCATTCTGGATGAACAGTGTACGTGAACAGTGCGCATGAACAATACTCTGAATAGTACCGCGTGAACAGTGCACATTAACAGTAATTTGTGAATAGTGTCGCGTGAACAGTAAATTTTCATAATTAAATAAATAATAAATTAAACTCAGAAATTAAAAAAAACATTAATTAAAACAAAAAACAATTAATTAAGCAAAACAAACTTAATTAAGCACATAAGCATCATTAAGCAAATAAAGCGAGATTAAGCTAAACTAATCTAATCCGTCCATCTAACCACTTATCTTAGAGCTAATACAACTTAATTAAATCTCCTAAGCTAGAATTAACCTTAACTAAACCAACCCTAAGCAAGTTTAGGCACTAATCGAAAGATTAAGAACTAAACTCACTCATTAAGCGGGCCGGAGACACTGACACGGCGGCAATGATAGAGGCGACGCTTTGGGACTTCTACCATGATGATCCAAGGCGGTCCTAAGCTCAACACAGCAACCATAGCTCGGACTCCCTCTGAAAACACTGAAAAATAGCCCTACCAGAGGAGAAAACAAGTTGAACGGCTTGGCCGAAGCTTTGGCAAGGAGGGTGGCTGGCAACCGGTGACACCCAGGGGTCTTGGGAGTCTTGCTAGAGGTTGGGATGAGCAAAGGAATGGCTGGAATGGAAGAAATGGGCTGCAAAGTCGAAACAGGCGAAGCAACGCGAAACCAGGCGATCTGGCGACTGCTATCTTCGCGCTGCCGTAAGGGACTACTGAAGCATCGTTCCGGCGAGCGACAGGGCTCATTGGAACGTTCTGGTATCTTCTTCGCGATGGTTGGTGGAGCGTGAGCTAATTCATCCAGGAATGCAACTTTTAACTTGGACCTTTGACAAAAAGTCAGCTGGAGCAGAACTGTTCCAGGTGGTTGGACTGTTGCTGGCTTATGGCCGGCTGGCGGGTCAAACGACGGCTCCGACTGACAAACGGTTGGATCCTGGTGGACGGTCTGGATGTCCTAAAGACAACGATGGGTGGCACTTGAGCTGATTCATCTGGGAAGCCAACAATCAAGTCGGATCTTTGGGGGAAGGTCTACTAGAACAGAAACTGGAGGAAACAAGGAGAGAGAGAGCTCTGTCAAGGGAGAGTCGAATGAGGGGAGAGAGAGAGTGAAGTGAGGGATGTCAAGGCCTCATCAATGCTTGCCCAACTCCCCATGCAAGTTCCCTCACCTTCTCTCTCTTCCTTTGCCCATATCCACTTGCTTTTAGGGGTAATTTGGTCATTTCACTTTGCACAATTCCCATTATGCCCTTGGACTGAAATTGGTGGATGGGCCTAAGAAATTGGGCTTTGCCATGAATAGGAGTGGGCTTGGGAATTAGTTGGGCTTGAATGGGCTTAAGATTGGACCATGGGCTTTGAAAAATGAATAGTTGGTTTGGCCCAATGGACTCATTTGATTGCCTTAGGCCCACCATGGTGGCTGTCCCACCTTGGGCCTAAGGCCCACACTGGCTTGGCCCAACCCACGTCCTCATGGGCTCTCTTTCTCGGTCCGAAAATCCATTTTCCAATTGTTTTGCTTAATTGGCGCTGTCAACTGTCGCTGTAGCTTCATCCAAAGTTCGTTCCTGACATTCCTGATAATTTGAAGTCCAATTTTTAGTTCTCATGCCATGTCAATTTTGCCCTAATGTCATTTTGGGTACAACTCAGACTGACGGTTGGCTCCGAGGATTCATGCGTAACCGACTCGTGCCAAATCACGTTCAAGACATCTCGACACATGGACGTCCTTGACTACATGAAATTACGGATGATAGAGTCTTATTTCAAAGTACACGATTACTGAGGATCAACCTAGGGTCGTTCACGGGTTCGATAATAGTAAACAGAATCACCCGTCGTTCCATTATGTTCTGTCCGCGAATCAACTTTTAGTCGTCCTTAGAATCGGCCTGCCTATCTACAGGATCTTCCTCACGTAGGTCTCACAATCAAGTCGTTTTCCCAAGTCAAGTTCTTTAGTTGTACGAGTTTTGTCCTCAATAGCCTTTCCCTTCAAGGTTAGTATCTCAGGAGTGATCAGTTCCAAGTGAGATCAACCAACAATGCATTGACGAAATTCACATTCATTCATCCCTCAGAGGGCTTGAATTTCAAGATGTCACACTCAATCTAGCCATTGGACAAACTTAATATGATCATCTTCCAATCTATTCATTAGACAGATTTGTATCAAGAAAATTGAGTAGTCGTTGAGTGATAAAATTTGAATCTACACTTGATTTTGGTTGCCCATACAACCAAAATTTTGGTTTCCAAAATACAGGTCTCCACTTATAGAAGTAACTTGTTTCAAGATTAATTTGTCAATCAATTAAGATGTTTTCCATTACAAAGTTGGCTTGCAAAACAATCTTCAAGATTGAGTCAATCTATTCTTTCTAAATGTGAAATTCTAGCTAGATCATTGGGTGTTATATACGTTATGAACTTGTGTCTGAATGGGACCATAAGTAGTTCTCTTAGTCTGAAAAATTTCATTATCAATATAAAGTTTGAATCCATTGCACTTGAAGTAGATTTCATAATCTAGACTTGAGCTAGAACAAGATCAAAATTGTTATAAACTTCTCTTCCAAGAGCAATTCCCTAAATCAAAAATACTTCATGACATCTATTAGACTAACGAGACATACATGAATAATTTTGTCAACTTCAAAATTTATTAGGAAATTTTCTCAACAACATGTGCATCTCAACATCTCGATGGTCTCATACTCCTTGACTAGTGAAGGTAACACCTACCAGTAACTAAAAGAGATTTTTTTTTCCATGGTCAAAGAAACATTTCATTCATTTCCATCAATATACAATAGAGAAACACAGTTCAATTGCAAACCAAGACAAATCCTAGACAAATCCAAAACAAAACAAGCTCTAGATAAGAAGACAAATTTTCTTAATAAGGTTAGAGGTCACATGCTTAAAGAGTAAATCATGGACTTCTTCAAATCAAAATTGGCAACTGATCACCAAATTTGTCTTTAGTAATGAGCACACACTAAGGTCTCCATATGTTGCTCCAACTTTACTTTATCAGCAATATGCGCCTAAGTTCAGCATCCCCAACACCATTGTTCAAATTAACAAGGTTGAACAAGCATATATTTGACAGAGTGAAACCTTCACAAAACTCCTCAAATCTTCTTTCATACTAGACTTATTCGACAATGAATTGCCAAAATCATATGTGCAAAAAAATCCCAAATTTAGACTAGATCGGGATAAAACCTCCCAAAACGAGAGAGAGAGAGAGAGAGAGAGAGAGAGAGAGAGAGAGAGAGAGAGAGAGAGAGAGAGAGAGAGAGAGAGAGAGAGAGAGAGAGAGAGAGAGAGAGAGAGAGAGAAACTCCTAAATCTAGACTAGATGAGAAAAGAAAAGCTCCTCAAAACAGAAGGAAAGCAAGAAAAAGAAAACAGAGAATCAAATTAGCAAAAGAAAAACGGGAAAAAAAAAAAAGGGGAGGGAGAGATCTAGCTGAAAACTCATCTTCATGGAGCTTGAAGAAGAAAGTTGTGTGAAAATGGAAGGGAGAGGAGAGAATCCTACGAAGGAAAGAGAAACGTTGACATATAAAGAAGTAAAAGTTTATCTATTATACAACTATGATGTGGCTAACTCTTTGGCAGAGAGGTTAGGTAGAGGTAAGACTGGATATCGGTATAAGAAAAGGATGCGATTGTCCTCGATGTTTCTTCAAAATCTGCTGCATTATTATTCGTGAAGCACTAGATTGTTGATCCCAGGATAGGTGTCATCTCTGTGAGAAATGAGAGATTCAAGGATTAGTCTTTTCTCGAGTAATTCAATGAGCTTAGTATTTAAGTGGGGCACAATTGACGTTGGCCACATAATCACAGTCCTGGCAGAGATAAACAATGTTCATGGGGTTCTACTACTTCAGGCAGAAGCTGCAGAAGAAATCATCATAAGTCTTCAATCGAGCCGGACACTTTGGTAAAGGTGAGTTGACGATGGTGAATGTCATTGGACTCAACAGTTTTAGGTATGGTAAACTTGGGAGCGTACCAGTGAATATGGACCATATAAACACATTCGGGAACTGGGCAAACAAAGGTAGGAATCCTTTCAAATTGAAAGCCACAGACATTGCCTTTATGATTATGCCTGGAAGGGATATCCTCAAAGAGAGAATGAAGGTAGTTATCAGGAATTGGAAGGACTTAAATCGGACGCAAGGAAGCACATTTGTTATCGAGCATGAAGTCGCACGTGAAGCATCGATACACGTGGCAGTTAACAATCAGGTGAGAGCAGCACGATTGTTCCTAATTTTCCATCCCACCAGACCAGAGAGCGAGAGAGTGGAGATAGTATTGCAATATCACCAGAGGCAACTCCTCGTACTGACCATGAGATCATTAAGTTTTTGTGATGACCCATATCTAGGCAGTACGGAGGGACGGACTAAGATTGCCTCAGCAGTATGCGGGCAAGGCTAAGGGCATGTCTCCTATCCCACATCGCTTAGGGTGGGAGTCCTGAGTTAGCTTATAAAGCTTTGGTCCCTCTAACTGTACATACACATTTTCTTGGGATAGTATAAGTTACCCTGAAAAGAACAAAATCGTGAAGACTTAGTGTCCAAAGCGGACAAAATGTGTACCGTGGAGACCAAGGTCCTTATAAGTGGTATCAGAGCCGACTCCCAGGACAATACGAAGAGACGGACTAAGATCATCTCGAAAGTACATGGGCGAGGCTAGTTTTTGTTATGTTGCATTTAGGTTTGCTGCATTAAATCTATAAAATTATGAGGGAATTAAGGTGATATCTCTCCTCTATTATATGTTATATCCAAAAAAGTTATGTACTTAAATTTAATTATTTTGATGAATGATATGATTTAAATTTCCCATTGAAATTATTATTTTATATCTAGACATTGTAATCATTAAAAGTAGAATAAATAAACTAGTATTTTAAAATTATTTTTTGCGTCACATTATATGATAGAATAACAAAATTTAGTCAGAGTAAAACTTCATTCCATGGCGAACCGCAATCAATACATGAGTAATAGATAAATCATCGTAATAGCTCACGATACATTTATTCTTCAAGTACGACCTCTCCAGGACTAGCCGTTCTTTATTGAAATTCTACAATTGCATAAACACAATCAAATATCACTAGCAAATATAACCAGCCGCATTCTTCGATCACTGCCAACGCGGAAGGGGCATGGCGAAGAACTTCATCAAGCCATCCGAGCAGTCCTTGTCGTTAGAGGAAGTAAAGTAGTAGAGCCTCCATTGGTTCAGCACAACCTCAAACCCTTCTCCAGCGCCATTTGGTGCACCAGCGAGAAGCTTCGCACCCCTGAAGTCGCACTTGAGGTAGCTATACAGGTTGGGCAGCAAGTACACGTTGTGGGGTGCATCAAACTTGAACACTAGCCAAGAAAACAAAATTAGTTAAAGCATAGGTTATTCACTTTTCGGATCATAGTGGTATCGACATCAATTCTTGAAGAAAGGAATCTCGAAAGGATTCTTGATTTCGTACCCAATCCACAAACGATGTCACCTTCCCTCCTAGATCCTGTGTTTATATTATATTATCTCTCACTTAAAAGTAACCTTGAGGATCACACTCACCGTCACGCTGTGTAGCCTTAATCGACGCCCATGGCTAAGTTGATTATGCACTTGTTCATGAGATTTGATTCGAGTCGAAGGTTCTAATATCCTATACCATTGGCTCTCTAACTAGATAATCGGCATATATTGGAACCACTAGTGACTACTTGTCACGTCTTTCCCTGAACGATGATCAATTTTTTCAGTAAAACTTTCTCAACCATGGGCATTCCTCTGTGCAAACTTTAGCAGCATCAGAGGAAGTAAAACTTCCTAGGCTAAAACTAAAAGTTAGTTGGTTGCACTCACCAAGTTTGTCGTTGATGTAGAAGGGACTGTTCTTAAGAGCCCAGTCGGTGTAGTTGTATCCGAAACGCCAGTTCTCAGATCCACCAACAACAATAGTCCTGGCCTCGGTCATTGCCATGGATGCGGCGATCACCAGCAACACAATTCCTGGGTACCTCAGTCCTGCCATTTCGCTAATGTATTCTCAAAAGATCTCCCCTGTGAACTTAAAAACAATGAAGTCAAATTGTTTTGGCAGTTGAAGTGAGTTCCAAGGTTCATCAGTGGTGGTATATATATCCATTTTCTGGCAAAAATAGTTGTTGGTGCTCTACTTTCTCACTTGGTTGGCGAAAGAGGAAAAAAAAAAGGATTGGACTTAATAATGAAAAGAAGACGTTTTGTCCAAGATTTGAATCAGTAAATTCTTACAACGTGCTTCTAGATTACTGCTTTTGGTTCCTGAAATTCTTTTCTCATTTGCCACTTAGAGCCATCCCACACCTCATTTTGCAGTCATTTTGTTGAAGACTGAACTGCCGCTCAAGAAAATGGGTAGCATTTGAATTTGGTGGTTTGACTGAGTCCATGCGTCTTCTATGTTTTGGCATTTACCTACTTGGAGAAGAAAGGGAGGGAAAAGTAATTATTGCGAAGCCGTTGAAGTCCATTCCAATTAAGGAAATGGGGGTTGGTATGCACGTCTATTGAGTCCCTCTTCAGATGGAGCATTTTATTGCCAACCTTGGACATGACATTTTTTCTTAGTCAAAAAATTCAAGTCTTCCTTGGCTGGTTTGAATCCTCCACTAAGGAGGAGTGACATTCTTAAATAGTTATTTCAATAAGCTACCGATAATCGGATGATATTCCTTGTTAAGGTAATTTATGGATTTCTACTTAATGCACTAACTGAAACACTTTTATCAAAATGGGTTTTACTCTTCAACTTTTAGGAAGAGTAAAATGCCAAGTCAACTTTATATTTAACTATATGTATCGATTGATAAGGGAAATCCGTTAGTAATAAAAATAAAACAAGAAGTAATTATTGGACATTGAGGACCCATTTGTATGGAGTGATAGACGAGCAAAAAGCGCTCTCCCGTCCAAATTCGACATATTATTCAACTTTCAGAAGATAATAAAGATTTATGTGTATTTACCTCTCAATATTTGCTTGAGACAAGTTTTGTTAATCGTATTTTCGGCCCACGATGAGATCTCTGCCTCCGTTTCTTCAAGCTAGTTGTCTGACAAACCGCCTCGTGCTGTCAGTTGATCCTCATACTCCCTAACCAGTGAAGGCTATACCTATCATGAAGTAAACACAAAGATCAAACTGAGTTTGTCTACATCCATCCTGTGTCTCATCCAGATTCATTCAATGGCTAGTATGCAAGTCCAAAAAATGGCGCAAACTGATTACCGGTTGTTTCACATTTTCTCTGAGTGTACATTTAGAGATGAAAGATGAACTTTGGTAGCTTTACCCCACCTTTGAGGCGCCTCCGCTCAGTTTAGATTGGCGAGTTGCCTTTTTCTCTAGCGCTTTGACTTGACAGTCTTAGGAACGGTAAACGGGGGAGCGTAGCAATGAATATGGACCGCATAAACACATCCGGGAATTAGCCACACAAAAGCAGGAATCCCTTTCAGATTGAAAGCCACAGACATCGCATTTACGATTATGGCAGGAAAGGATATCCTCAAAGAGAAAAGGAAGGTGGTCGTCAGGATGTGGAAGGACTAAAAACGAACGTAGGCAAGCACATTTGTTATCGAGGATGAGATCGCATGCGAAGCATTGGTGCTCGTAGCAGTTGACGATCGGGTATAGACAGAGAGCAGCATAACTGTTCCTGATTTTCCGTCGCACCGGATCGGAATCACCAGAGGCAACTCCGCGCACCGGCAATGAAGATCATAAAGATAAAATATTATTCTTGTTATGTTGTTCATCTATAAAATTATGATGGAATTAATGTGTTTTCTTCTTTATTATATGTTCTACCCAAACAAGTTATACGCTTCAATTTAATTAATTCGATCAATGATATGACTTAAATTTCTACTACGATTATTATTTTTATCTTGACCTTGACGTTGTACTCATTAAAAATAGAAAAAATTGTTAGTATTTAAACTAAATTCATAAATGTTGTTGATTCAATGGACGAGTTATGGGTTCCATAAACAAGCTATTGACTTTAATGGTTGTTGATCAATTGTTTGGTTGTCGATGCACAAATTTATTGTCGATATCTGTTCAAATTCTAAGATTGCTGCACAAGTTGAAGAAAATGGTGAAAATACAACACAAGTGCCAAAACTTAATACAAACAAACTCTTAAATGCCAAAACTTCCATAAGATACATTTAATGTCACTTTTTTAAAAATTGGACACTTAAGTACCAACTCTGCCGAGACTAACCATAAATCTAACATGACTTCTTCTTTTTTAATAATAAACTAGAATGATCTAATCCAAAATGACTCAAATTAAAAACCCTAAAAAGGTCAAAATCCCCACAATCCCCAACTTAAAACCCCTAAATCTATCCACCACGACCACCAACCACCACTAGCAACCATTGTGGTGGTGGTGTGTTGCCGCAAGGTGCCGGTGCTTGCACCAACACCTGGACCTTAGCGATGATAGCGATCGATCAGCGACTGTGAGTGGATGGTGAGTGACAACTGAGCCTCGATGAGAATGGCAACCAAGCATGAAGAATTGAGCATGAGAAAGACAATGAGTGTGAGATGGACGGCGAGTGTGAGATAGTGCTTGATTCAATATAATAAACGATGTTGTTTATTAACTGTGCCAAAACAACATTGTTTAGCATTCGCCCTGCCCGCATAGACAGCATAACGTTGTTCATCCTATCTACATGGATAATTTTTTAAAAAATAATTGTCATGTCAATAAAAAAAAATTTCACGAGATAATGCCCAGTTAGTAGTTTGGCTGTAAATACTCGCTCTTGGCACTTAAGTGTTCTTTTATTCTCTGATTTTGATACTTAAGCGTACATTTTGGAATTTTTGGAATTAAAATGTCCATATGTGCCAAGTTTTGGTACTTAGGGTGTCCAAAACTCTGAAGAGAAGTCTTTATTATAGTGAAAAAATAAATAAATAATAAATAAATAATTTTTTGCAAAAAGCTGTTTATTTTTTATTCTATTTCGTTTTTTTGTTCAAAAATTGTTCCCGAAAACAGAAACATCTTCATGTGAATTTTTTAGTACAAGTTTTGTAAATTCCCAAAAAACTTTATTATAGTGTTTTTTATCTCTTTTGGAATGTTGTATATATTTATGAGTCATTTAAGAGTAAGAGAGTAAGAATCACATAACAAGTCAGTAAATCAATTAATCTTGTAACCATTTTTGATAAGGTAAAGTATATTAAAAAAAAAAAAATCTATCCATCTCCTTCTCTTTCTTGAGTTGTGTGAGTTGTGAGTGTTTTATCTTCAAATTATTTCATCATAAATGAGCTAGTATATTACAGTTATTTCCTATGTCATATTATATAAGAGAATTGTTGCAGAAAGCAAGCAATGGACAATAAATATACAGAACAAGAAAATAAATCAAACATCAGATTTACATGATTTAGTCATAGACACCTACATTCATGTGTTGAACAGCGACGAATTCATTATAGATCAAGTGATACAATAAAGATTATACACTCGAATCACTCAAACACGCTAAGTGTTTCCCAAGTCCCAATTACATTTAAAAACTCACACAATGTTTAGTCTCATATTCATTGGTAAATAATCTTTCAATCTCAAAAAAATTCACAAATCTTACCACAAGATTTGTCGACTACAAAAACCAACTTGGTGAATGCAATTCACGAGTTTCCTTTACACGTCTTCGACCACTGAGCACTCGTACACAAACGGTGCTTCAAGAAGACACTACATCCAAAATCCCACAATCTCTCTCTCTCACACACACACACACATGCCACATGCATTAGAGAGGAAATAGAATCCAACTAGGATTTGGTCAACCCAAGTCCAATTTTTGGACTTTCTTGTTTCATCCTAGCCGACTTCATGAAGGAATATATTTGCATATATATAAACATCCAATCCAAGTTTGGAACTTTATTCAGGCCAAACCCCCAATGCGGATTCGGACTTTGAGGAGTTGATTTTTGGATCTTCTTTGTTCGATTCAAATGTCCATAAACTATCCAATTTGGAATATTCATGTTTTTGCATTGAAATCAAACTCGAGATATAATTTAACAATCTCTACTTTGATTCAACATTTGAACCAAGTCACAATCTCTTTGCAAAAATTTAAAATGTACTGCTACTCTCCCATAACCCCTAATGAGCTCAACCGCCATAGATTTTATCCAAGTCCAAATGCACATATAACTTTGTCATAACCAAGAACTTTCCAATGCAATACCAACTCCAAATGCAAAACCATTTTTGCTGTTATCTGAGAATAAATACGTACCTAGTTAATTTCAATAGTTACAGCAATCATTAGCTTTATAAGCTTCACCCCGCTACAAACATCATTTGTGTCAATTATCACATAAGTCTTCATACCCGCTACCTCAGGAGTTTCTAGTTGTAACTCCACCTCAAGTTGAACACCATTCAGATCCGTATAAACATTGCCATAAACACTCCTAGCTAGAAATATTGGAGACTCGTCAAATGTAACTTCTCTATTGATAATAAGTGAATTTAATTCCAAGCACCACAATAGATAACCCCTCTCATTGTGCATAGCCTAAGAACATGCACTTTATTACCCTTCCATCGAGCTTACCATCACTAACTCAAATATAACATTGGCAACCAAATATTCTAAAAATAGAATAATCAACAACGTTACCTAACCACACTTCTTTTGGAGCCCAACATCAAATTGCATCAATGGAGATCTATTTATCAAGTAGCTCACTGTACTAAGTGCATCCACCAGGAATTTCCTAGCCATACTAGCACTAGAGAGCATTTTATAAGCCGTCTCGAGTAACGTTTTACTCATCAAGTCCACAACATGTTGTGGTTTATTGGCATAAGTGCAGTGTTTCACTATACCTTTCTTCATGCAGAATTCATTTAACAACTTTGAGCAAAACTTCATACTACCATTAGTCCGCACCTGCTTAATCGTTTTACTATTCTCATTTTTTATCAAAGTTCTCAAGTACATAATCCTAACAATAACTTCAAATTTATGCACATGCACAAACAGCCACACCTTTATTGAGTAGTTATCAACAAATGTTAACATATATTTTACACTCTTCCCTAAAGGAAACCACGACAACCTGTGCACATTCTAGTGAATTAACTCTGTGATTTCCATGATTTCTTTAATGGTTGTACTAAACTGCACTTTTCGCCATTGATCTAAATCATAGCACTTGTATACATTCAATTTCTTAGCATTATAACTACATAGCATATTTCTTTCATTTAAAAACTTTAGGCTTCTATTGCCAATGTGCCCCAAATGCATATGCCAAAATTCAAACTCTTGAACAGATGCATTCGACTTCTCCGCAATAAAATTTGTCACTGTCTCATCTTAAAGTTCATATAGGCCACTATACTTGATTCATTTCATTATCACTAATGCATCTCAAACAATTTTTAGAATTTCACATTTTGAAATATATTGATACCTAGCTGAATTCAGGGCACTCAAGGAAATTAAGTTCTTCTTCAACTCTGGAATGTGCATCGCTATAGTTAATGTCCTCATGATACCATCATACATTCTGATTTTAACATTGCCAAAACCAACAACATCATATCCAGCATTGCTTCCCAACTATACTTTCTATTATCCATGCATTGATAAGTAGTAAACCAGTTTTTACTTGGTGTAGCATTAAAAGAACAACCATAATTCATAATCATCCATCAAATGATGAATGATTAGTGACAAACAAGATATAATCAACATATCAACTACAACTACAACATCATTTGCAGGATCAATTATAATTTCTTATCCTTCTCATTCTCCAGCTTAAGGTAATACTTTCTAAGATGCCCCATTTTATCATAGCTCCAATAGACAACATCACCAATCCTAGACTAACTATGCCTGTTCATATTAGTATTACTAGTGCTAACACATGTTCTAGATCTTCTTATGTTTTCACTTACCAAAGCAGCAAAGACAAGTTCATCAAATTCTCTTTTTATAGATTTCCTCACTTAGAATCAAATTTTGAACTCCATCAAATGTTAAGTTTGTTGACTTAGAGAAATTACTAACAATAGTAATAATAGTACTTCAACTATCAGGCAATGACAATAATAAAATCAAAGCACGTACCTCATCTTCAAAGTCAATCTCAACTGAACTCAATTGACTAACAATTACATTGAATTCATTGATATGATTTGCAATTGACCCTTTTTGCTCATCTTCAAATTAAATAGACATCACATCAAATAGACTTTGTTAATCATAAAGGGCTTCTCGTGCATATTTGATAGGACTTTCATCAAATCAGCAGTGGTTTTCTCCTTCATGTTGTGGAAAGCAAGTGATCAAACAATAGATAGACAAAATAAGAAAATAAATTGGACACTAGATTTATGTGATTCAGTTGTAGAGATCTACGTCCACGGAGAGAGCAGCGACAAATTCACTATAGATCAAGTGATATAATAGAGATTACACACTCGAGTCACTCAAACATGCTCAATGTTTCCCATGCCCTAATTACATCCAAAAACTCGTGTAGTGTTTAACTCTGAATTCATCGCTAAATAATCTCTCAATCTCACGAAAAAATTCACAAATCTTACTACAAGATTCCACGGCTACAAATACTAACTTGATGAATGTAATTCACGATTTTCCTGTACATGTCTTCGACCACCAAGCACTCATACACAAACGGTGCTTCAAGAAGACGCTACATCCAAAATCCCACATAATGTATATGTATATATGTATAGTATATGCATAGTATGTATGTATGTATGTATAATACATACATACATATACACACATCTATATATACATATACGCCACCTATATTAGAGAGGAAATAGAACTAGAATTCGGTCAACCCAAGTCCAATTTTTGGACTTTTCTGTTTCATCCTGGCCGACTTCATGAAGGAATATATATCAAGCAAAATCCAAGTCCAAGTCAATGTTGGACTTTCCTATTTCAATGGCCAAACTCCTCAATGTGGATTTGAACTCTAAGGAGTTGATTTTGGATCTTCTTTGCTCGATTCAGATGTCCGTAAAATATCCAATTCGGAATATTCAAGTTTTCGCATTGAGCTCAAACTCGAGATATATTCTAACAAGAATAACAAAATTTAGTCGCAGTAAAAATTTCATTCCGCGGCAAATCATGGGTAAATACATAAGCAGTAGAAGAAACAATAAAGTAGCCTCTCCGCATATATTTATTTCAACCATGACCTCTTATTCAAATTATATAATTGCGTAAACATTATCAAATATCACTAGCAAACGGAACCAGCCTGATTCTTCGTCCCAATCACTGCCAACGCGGAAGCGGCATGGCGAAGAACTTCATCAAGCCATCGGAGCAGTCCTTGTCGTTAGAGGAAGCAAAGTAGTAGAGCCTCCATTGGTTGAGCACCACCTCGAACCCTTCTCCGGCGCCTTTTGGTGCACCGGCAAGAAGCTTCGCACCCCTGAAGTCGCACTTGATGTAGCTATATAGGTTGGGCAGCAAGTACACGTTGTGGGGTGCATCAAACTTGAACACTACCCAAGAAAATAAAATTAGTTAAGCATAGGCAATTTTGTTTGATTGTTCATAATGATATTGGCATCGATTCTTGAAGAAAGCAACCTTAAAAGGGTGCTTGATTTGGTCCGCAATCCGCATCACTAGACGTATTCGAGCTTTCAACAATCAATTCCACTCTAAAAAAACAAATGTAACCTTCCCTCCTAAATCCTATGCCTATTATATTATCTCTCACTCAAAGTAACCTTGGTAGTCACCCTCCCAATCACGTTGTGGATATGTGAAGGAGGTGGTGACATGTATATTCATCATATTTTATGTAAAATAAAAATTCAAATATCCTACATCATCTAAAAGAAGAAAATTAATATGGCTCTCTAACTAGATAATTGGTATATACTAGAACCATTAGTGACTACTTGTCAAGGCTTTATTTGAATAAGGATAGCAAGAGTGCCATAACTTTCATACAATGCTCATTTGAGTGTCATAACTTTTTTTTTTTGCTTATTTAAGTGTTACATCTAAGTTAAATTCGATCATTTGAATGACACCCCCCGGCAAATCATCAAATGTGGATTTTTTGTAATTTAAAAAAAAAAATGATTTTCTTGTTATTTTTTAAATTTTAAATTTTTAATTTTTATATTTTCTTCTTCTTTTTTATGTGAGACAGCCGTAAAGGCCTCACCCTTAGCCAGTAGGGCCACGAAGGCCTTAGGCTAGGACATTGCTAGCTATTAGCAAGGGGATGAAGCCGTGATGGACTAGCATAGGGCCATCGCACCCACACAAGTTGCCAGCCAGGACATGGTGGCTTCGCCAACCACAAGTGAGGGCGCAAAGGCCCTCACTAGATCTAGGCAAGATTGCCTTTCCAATGGCCAGTGAGGCCGTGAATGCCCATCACGACCTCAACAACCACAAGCGGGGGTATGAGGCAGATTTCCAACAAGCAACTTATTGATGACACTTAAGTAATTGATTTTTAAATTTATGGCACTTAAGCGAGTGAAAAAAATTTGAAAAATTATCCATTTTGATGCTGGCAATACCAAGTAGAACTACCGGGTCTACACCAGATTTTTCGATGATGGTACTTAAGTGATTGATTTTTCAAATTTACAACACTTTGAGAAAAAAAAATAGTTTTGGCACTCAAGTGAGTTCCATATAAAAGTTATGATCCTCAAGTGAGCATCATACAAGTGAGTATCATACAAAAATTATAGCACTCCTGATATACTTGTCCCTGTCTTTTCCTGAATGATGACCAATTTTAGGTAAAACTTTCTCAATTATGCAAACTTCAGCAACATCGGAGGAAGTAAAACTCCATAGCCTATAACTAAAAGTTCGTTGGTTGCACTCACCAAGTTTGTCGTTGATGTAGAAGGGACTGTTCTTAAGAGTCCAGTCCGTGTAGTTGTAGCCGAAACGCCAGTTCTCAGATCCACCAACAACAATAGTTCTGGCCTCGGTCATCGCCACAGTCGTGGCTATCACCAGCAACACAATTCCTGCATACCTCAATCCTGACATTTCGCTAATATATTCTCAAATGATCTGTCTGGTGAACTGAAAAGCAATGAAGTTAAATTGTTTTGGCAGTTGAAGTGAGTTCCGTGGTTCATCAATGGGGGTTTATATACCCAATTTCTGGCAAGAACAGTCGGAGCTGAATTTTCTCAACTTGGTTGGCCACAGAAGAAATGATTGGATTCAAGAATGTAGAGAAGATTTTTTTTTTTTCCAAGATTTTGAATCAGTAAATTCAGAAAAAAAAAAAAAAATCCTTCTAGATTACGGCTTTTGGGTCCTGAAATTCTGTTCTCATTAGCCACTTACGTCTGATCCATCCCACCCTCATTCTGCTGACATTTCGTTGAAGAATGAACTGGCTCTAAGGAAAATGGGCAGCAATTGAATTTGGTGGTCTGACTGAATCCATTGGTCTTCTTCGTTTTGGCACTGATCCGCTTGAAGAAGGAAAAAAGAGGGGGAGGTAATGATTGTGAAGCCACTGAAGTCCATCTCCACGAGGGAAATTTGGGTAGCTGTAGACGTTTTCTTGTGTCCCTCTACAGATGGAGCATCATATGGTCAACCCGCCGCACTCTGCTTTTCTCCTGGTCGGAAAAATTTAAGTCTTCCTTGGCTAGCTTGAATCCTCTGAAGAGGAGTGACATTTCCCATGGTTGGATTTTTATTACATTCTCGGAAATTATTTCAACGAGCTGCTGACGATCAGATGATGCCACTTGTCAAGGTGACTCGGGAATTTATAATTTCTGCACTGAGTGAAGAGCTTTTCTATACAGACTTTGTTGATCGTAATTCCCTAGTCCGCATAGCCTAGGCTGGGTTTTCGGGCCTGATTCTATTTCATAATTCAGGCGGGACTGGGCTTATTCAGGTTTTTTTGCGGGTCATTCAAAATGGCCCGACCTAATCTGAACTGAAGTTTGCTTACATATTGAAATATTTCGGGCATTTTGTGTTGAATAAAAGTCGAATTTGTGTGAGTAAACAATAAAAGGTAAAGTCTTCCCAAACAAAAAATAATAATTTTGATGGTACTCATTCTCAATCCACCACCACAAATGAGGATGACAATTCTTCCTTTGTATAAATCAACAAGATGAACATCTTACATCTTTTTTGAAAAAATAAACTGAATTTCAATAGCACGTCCTTAAGTTCGCGAGCGGTAAGCACGTGCCTATTAGCTCCATAGAAGCTGTTCGACTACATATTTGTTTTTAAACTGTCTATGAGTTTGTGTCGTCCAGAATCATCCAATGCCTAGTATGCAAGTCCAGAAAATGGTATAAACTGAACATCGGTTTCTCATATTTTCTATCGTACATTTGGAGATGAAAGATGAATTTTGGCAGCTTTAACCTCATCTTTCGGGGCCTATGCTCTATTTAGATTAACGGGTCGCCTTTCTCTTGTACTTTCGGAGAAACATATAGGAGCGTCGTGAAGCTTTTATTCATGCAACATTATCATACTAAAGAGTACTAGATAGCGGGGATGAACATTGGGCTTTGGACAAGATTTGCAGCAATGGCATGAAGAATTACGTCCCTGAAAATTGTGGATGAAGATGGTTGATTCATGAGTTCATACCTCAGAAATACCGCAAGTAACGTGAGCAATGCAGCAGCATTGCAATAGTAAACGGTTACTGGGCAGGTTTCGTCTAGTCTCACAAGCATCACTGTAGTACTTACCTGAATCATCTTCCACCACTTAGTTAAGGTTAGACAATGGTAGTGATTCTTGTGCTTAACTTTCCATGCACAAGTTCTTCGCCTCCGGCTTCAATAGTAATCACTGGAGGTATGATTTATTGTTGAACTATGAGGATTTACTATCTTAAATGCTAAATCTGTATTCGTTTAACCTGTTTAGGTTGTCTTTGTACAATAATAGTATAGAGGAAACAGAACCTAGGTGCACACTGCCAACAAATAACTCCATAGTTACTGGAGAAGAAATTTTCGATGTGTGATCATCATTGACGAAAATACGAGATCCATCAATTGACTACTAAATATTTTGCTAGAAAGATTTGTTCTTGTGGAATGAGCGTGTACTTAACATGTTAGTGCTCTATTGATCCTCCTTGGTTTTTTGAATTTTGCTTTGTTTTGTAGTATTCTGGATTTTGCTCTATTTTGATTTGCTTTACTATGAAGTCTATGTACTTATCATGTATTATTTTGAGCAATAAATATAATTTTCTTTTGATAAAAAAAAATATTTGATTGTGTCAAAAGTCAAAGGTTCGTATCTTCAAATCATGTCCATATTTGTTGCAAGTATCACGAATTTAAATATTATAAGAAAACATTATATCACCCAGCTTATAATATGACATATAGTTACGCTCGTTGGAAGATAGAGCTCTAAAGTTGCATTGACTTCTACTAACCCCTAAAATCATATCCAATGTAGGTACTTAGGTCATGAAGACATTATTACATAAAACAAAATAAAGAAAATGAAGAGAACTCTCTTCAATCCACAAACACAACTCGCTTCCAATAACAAAGGAACTTCATTTCGGAGGAACGTTTTTATTTACTCCAACTCCTAGGTTCCTCCAGATAAGTAGCTCTTTATTCAACCCCTATAAAAGCACAAAGCACGATCAGTTTCATCACCCAGTTCTAATTCCATGATCAATCGCGGTCGATCACTGCCAACGCGGCAGCGGCATGGCGAAAAACTTCATCAAGCCGTTGGAACAGTCTTTGTCGTTTGAAGAAGCAAAGTAGTAGAGCCTGTATTGGTTCAGCACGACTTCGAAGCCGTTTCCAGCACCGTTTGACGGGCCAGCGAGCAACGTTGCACCCTTGAAGTCACACTTGAGGTAACTATAGAGGTTGGGCAGCAAGTACACGTTGTGGGGCGGACCATACTTGAACACTAACAAAGAATTATTCGGGACTTTAGTGCTGTGAACTTTAACTCAATCAAATCAAAACAATCATATCCAATATAACTCTATCGAGTTCAAACAAATGAACCGATCATATATCTTGTGACAACAAAAATAACAAGCATCTCCCACGAGCCAATTATGGGATCTAGCTAGTGCCAGTGCGGTCGCTTGTTTGAAACATGACAGGCTTGCTCTAATGATATATGCCTACATGATGAGGAATCCAAAGTAGAAGTTGGCTCGTTGCACACTCACCAAGCTTGTCATTGATGAAGAAGGGACTGTTCTTGAGAGCCCAATCCGTGTAGTTATAGCCGTAGCGCCAAATTTGAGATCCACCCACGACTATAGTCCTGGCCTCGGCAATTGCCATGGCTGTGGCCATCACTAGCAACACGAGTCCTGAAAACTTCAGTCCTGCCATTTTGTAACTGTTTATTCTTAAGATTGGTCTCTCCCTCTAGTGCGCTCAAAGACGGTAATAGGATTGGATTGGTTTGGCAATTGAATCTGTGTGTTCCAAATACAATGTTGATGGGAGGTTTATATACACAATTTTTCGCCACGAAGTCAGCCAAATCGTCTCAACTTGTCTAGCAAAAAGTTCGAATGGATTGAATTGAAGAATGAAGAGCACCCGTTTTTCCAAGATTTTGAATATGTTAAGTCAAACAAATCTTTTTTGTTGAATCACGTGCTTCTAGATTACAGCGTTGAGTTCCTCCAAAAGGAAAATTATCCAAAAAGTCATAAATCTATTATACAACGACTAATTTAATCCTAAACTTTTCGATTATGTCAATTTAGTCATTAACCTTTTGATGATTTGCCCATTTAGTCCTAAATATTTTAAAATTTACCAATTTAGTCATTTTGGCTAACGTTAGTCGGAAATCACAACGTCGACGTGACGGTCTAGTCAATATCAGCTAACTTATTTGGGACGATCGACATTGACATAGATGATTTTTGTAAATTTTTAAATATTTTTCCTTTTTTTCTATTTTTGTTTTTTGTTTTTTTTTCCCCTTTTTTCCCTCTGCCATCCATCACCGAGCCTTGTTGATTGCTGGCAAAGGCCATAGGCCTCCCCTCGTTGGCCTTAGGCAAGGGACACCAGTGCCTAGGCTGGTGAGGGCCACCCTCACTAAGTCTAGAGGGGGCTGCCCTCACCAATCTTAGGCAAGGGTCACCCTTGCCGGCCTCGAGTGAGGGTTACCCTACCAAATTCGGGAGGGTGTCGAGGCTATTGCCAAGGGCCAATAAATGGAAAAGGAGTCAAATATAAAGAAAAAGAAAAGACAAAAGAAGACAAAAATTTAGAAAAACTTAAAAAATTATAAAAATATAAAAATTCAACATTAGTGATTTCTAAACAAAATTGATTGAAATGACTAATTTTTTTTTTTTTTTTGATTGAAATGACTAAATTGAGTCATCAAAAGATTTAAGATTAAATAGACATATTTTCAAAATGTTTATAATTAAATTTGCACAATTAAATTATTTAGCATTGAATACACCGCCTTATAATACATTTGAATTTTTTGGATAATTTTTCCCGACATTCATTTACCTTGAAAACATCGCATTCTTGAGGCTGTTGTCATCTTTATGGAGTTTTTGCATGGTTATTGAATTGAAGATTGACTATAATGAGGAGAACAGGCAGAATTTGATGGGTTGACTGAGGAGATTAGGTATTCCTCAATTTGGTAGTTATCCACTTCTTGCAGAGGAGGAAAGAGGGCAAGGCAATGATTATGAAGCCATTCATGAAGTCCTTCTAGATGACATATATGCAACTTGGGTTGGTGAGGACGGTTTTTGTGTCTTCAATTGGAGCTCTTCCTACGGTCCAGCTACGGCATGCCCCTTTATTCTTGTTAGGCCGTAGGATATATGGATTATTTTCGGTCATTTAAAATTATGTTAAGAAGAATAAAGAAAATTTTTGAATTTTCATTGCATTAACTAAAGTAGATAAAACTTTCTATGATAAGTGCACTAAAAATTCTAAAACTTATTATAAAACCGTATGTAAGTCCTAAAACTTACAAATAGTGCAATCAAGACCTATAACTTATCAAATTGATACAATCAAGTCATTCCGTTAATTTCATCTAATTATTGCTAAATGAAAATGTTGACATGAATTTTTCTATTATTTTCTCTCTCCTATGTGGCACTGATGTGGCTAAAATACAAAGAATAAGGCTAGTTATCATTTTGGTCCAAATATAATATTTTTTTAATATAATTATTATTTAAATTAGACTATAAAATAGAATAATTTTTTTATATAAAAGAAAGTAAGAGGGCAAAATGACGATGGTGGAGAATGGTCAGCTAGTGGTCGGTGAGGGTCGCTAACCCCAACCAGTGGCCGATGACCCTCTTTGACTACAGGCAAGTCCTACAACCCTCATTCAAATGTGGCCAAGGGCTACCATCAAGCTAAAGTGGATAAAACATATTTTATACTAGCACTGTCAATTGCACTAGAGTAATGCCTTATTTGACATAACTAACATATTCATGTTCCTTGCCATCAATGATGTTGTCAAAAGGAAAAATTGTTCAATCAATCTTAAACCTATTGCACAAAAATCAATCATGTCCTAAACTTTTCAATTTTACTAATTTAGTCCTAAATCTTTATGCAAAATTGCAATGTAATCCTTCCAACCAATATTCGTCAAAGATACCAATTTGGTAGTATGCCACGTGGGCCAGTTGATGATGACTAGACCGCTACCACGTCAACAATTTCCAACGAATATTAATCAAAATGACTATTGAAATTTTAAGCAGAAGTTTAGAATTAAATTGGCAAAATTGAAAAGTTTAGAATTGAATTTACATCTACACTTTATAACTGATTAGGTAACTTTTCCCTAGTTAAAAACTTTAAAAAAGTTTTTGGGATAAGGACACCACATGTGTCATGACTTTCATACGATGTTCACTTGAGTGCCTTAATTATTTTTTTCAATCACTTCAATGTCATAATTGCTTAAAAATGTTAACTTGAGTGCCATAACTTTCAATAGATTGGGGTGGGAATGATGGCTATTTTGTTTCTTTGTTTTTCTAATTTTCTATTCCAAAGAACAAGTTTAGAATAGAAATTTCTTTGATAACACAATTTCATTTTTCTATTTCCAAGACAATCTTTTAGCTCAGAAATAGGTTTGGAATAGAAATGAATAGTAAAAATTTTGGAACAAAAATAAAAATGAAAACTCTTCTCATTGCTCACCCTCACCACCTGCTACCACAACCACTTAGGAGGGAAATATTTAAGAAGACCTATCAAACAAATTTCTATTCCAAAATCAGAAATTGTTTCATCATCAAACATGTATCTTTGCTTAAACACTCATCCAGGAAATATAAATTGAAAAATCTATTTCTAACGAGAGATTATTCCCGAAAGCAAAACAGTTATCATTGGCACAATGCCAAATTTATTTTAAAATTTCACCCAAGTGCCGGAAGTCTGACATAACATAAAACTTGTGTTGAATAATTTTAAAACTTATAGCACTCAAGTGATCGATTGAAAAATTATAAAGCACTCAAATGATCAAAAAAAAGAAGTTATATGATGAGTGTTGCATATAAGTATGACACTCACGTAATCAAACAAATGTTATGCCACTAAAGTACATGTCGTTTGAAAGTTATAATACTTATAGTAACCTTATCCTAGAGATTTTCTTTCCAAACATAAGGACACTAAAGTGTCAAAAGTTTTGCAAAGCACTCATTTTAGAGCCAAAAATTTTTACTTTTAGGGTATGCTGAAACAGAAATTGATTTCTCAATTTCTATACCTAAAAATTTTAAATCAAAACAAAAAAATGAAATCAAACTACAAATGGATTTATGTTTAAGTCCTTCCAATGACAAATTTTTCATAGCCTTAAAAAATCAAACAAAAAAATGACTACTTAAGTCCTTCCAACGACAAATTTTAGCCAAAAATATGACGTAGATTTTATAATTAAATGTTTAATCTAACATGGCATTTTATATTGAAAACAAGTCCAACATGGACTTCTGAGGTGGTTGGCCTGCACCTTAACGTTGTCGCTCAAAGCCCATCTCAACATAAGGACACTAAAAATGTTGAAAGTTTTGTAAAGTACTCACTTTAGTGCTAAAAAATTTTGGTAGGTCACTTAGGGCGTGCATGGTTGCATTTTTAAATTTTGTTCATGAACAGATTTTCTGTTTTTTTGTTCCCGAGAACAAAAAAAAGAACAAAAATACGTTTGTTTGTGTTTTTGTTCACAATCTATTTTTTTATTCCGGGAACAAAATTAGAACGGAAATAAGAAACAAAAAAAAATTGTTTTTTTGTTCCAGAAACACTTTTGAAGAACAAATTTTCTCTCTCTCGTTTTTTTCTTCTCCTTTTTTTTTCTTCTTTTTTTCTTCTTTTTTCTTTGGCTAGTGACCTCGCCGGAGGGTCGTCGCCCCGGCGAGGCCGAGCGTCGCCGGCCCTGGTGAGGCTCGGCGAGCTCGGCCCTCGCTAGATCGGGCAAGCTCGGCCTCGCCGGATCTGGGGGCGAGACCACCGGCCAAAAGAAAAAATAAAAAATAAAGAAAAAAAGGAAAAATAAAATAAAAATATTAAAAATTAAAAGAAAAAAAAAAAGAATACAAATTTACCAAACGTATTTCTATTCATTTTTTATTGTCGGAACAAGTTTACCAAACGTGTATTCGATCAAAAATTGTTCCGAGACAGAAATAGTTTTTTGATTCTGTTCCCCTTAACAATTTTTGAACAGAAACATAAAAAACGCACCCTTAAGTGCCAAATCAAAGAAAAACGACTACTTTAGTCCCTTTAGCAACAAATTTTGGCCAAAAATATCACATGGATTTTATAATTAAATGTTCAATCTAACTTGGCATTTTATACTGAAAAAGAGTCCAACGTGGACTTCTAAGGTGGTTGGCCTGCGCCTAAATGGTGTCGCCCAAAGCCCATCTCAAAATAGGCAAATTTGTGAAGCTTCATTCAATGTTGCGTTTTGTTCTTATTCATAGATAAATCGAGACAACGATAGGCAAAGAGGAGTGACAAGCATCCTAAATAGTATCAACACCCATACGTGACACGCAACATGCAGTGACAAGCACCGGACAATACAATGCGCCGACTCATTGTTTCTCAAAAAATAAAAATTACAACACGTTGGGACACGTATATTAGAATATATTTTTATATATACATGATATATTATCATTATTATAAATTAATTGAATTCAAATTCATGAATAAATAAATAAATAAATAAGAGCCTAAAATGAATTTACATAAAAATATTAATCCATCATTTATTACTATTTTTCAATATTTCAATTTAACAAATTCAAATTCTTTCAAATTATCCATAAAACTTGAAGAAGAAAAATAACTAAACCGCATTCAAGATTTGCATGTTAGAGCATGTTGGAAGAGAAAAGAAAAAAATAAACTTAGAAGATGAATTTTATGTCATAGACAATGAGAATCGAAAGAAAATAAAAGGTTAGATTTTTCTTCTTTATCTATTTATTATTTTTATTATTTTTATTTTCTTACATACTTACATTTTTCTTTTTTTTTGGTAAAGGTAAGATATGAATAAATTTTGCAGAAAATATACGGGGGGGGGGGATACCAGGCACCAACAAAACAGACACTCAAAGAGACTGAAGTCAAGAAGAGTATAGGGTGCCTTGGATCCAACCCCTGGATCCAATGAACAACAACAAGAACAACACCGAAAAGGAAACCCTAACAGACAAAGGCTAAACTAAGACCGACCAACCCTCCATCAATCAAAGATAGAAGGACTCAAGTCCCAGCTCCGCTGCAGCCTTCTGTTCTTTTGGGTATCCATGACATGCTTGAGGGTCATCGCTTTGTCTTTAATAGCCTTGCCAAGATGCATCTTCATCGCCGGGATAAAAAGAGTCTGATTCCGGAAGATGATGTTGTTGCGTTCTTTCCATATGATATAGCAAAGAGCACCAAAACTAAACCGAGCCAAAATGTGGTAGAAGTCCCGATCCGAAAAACGAGAGGAGGCCCAATCAAGGTTCTCACGCCACGATTTGTTGCGCAGAAGACATTGAACTTTGCTGCCCGGAAGGAGGCGAGATTACTGGAATTCGGCACGCAAAGAAGAGATGATCAACCAAGTCGGGTCGCTTGAGCAAAACGGACGGTAGCTGCTGGAATCGAAGCAAATGAGAGGAGAGAATCTCGAGTTGGCAACCTATTACGAGAAATAAGCCACAAGTGGGTTTGGTATCTCGGTGGCATAGATGAACTCCACACAAATGAGGACCCCGACACCATATTTCCTTTGGGTCTGAAAAGGTCCCATGCATACGTTGTCGAGAATCGCCCCGAAGGATGCCGTATCCATTGGAGACGGTCTTCTTGCTGGTTGAACTCAGGCAAGGGATCCCACCAATTAGCCATTATATTAATAACATACCACCCAAGAGGCGTGGAGAAAGCGTCAGCAACCGAGGCGGTGCGGGAAATACCGGACCGATAGATCTCTTGGTTAGAAAATAGAAGGTTGAGCGGACCATTAGGGTGCCACGGGTCAAACCAGAATGATACAGCTCTACCATTACCTATCTTCCATCTAAAATGCTGTTGATAAATACCTCTAAGGCAAAGAAGCTTTTTCCAAGCCCAAGAACAATAAGTGGGAATATGTGTAATCCAGAAATTCTTCCGATTTAAAAAGGTAGAATGAATCCACTTACACCAAAGAGATTCCTTATCCGAGAAGAGCTTCCAAATATGCTTGAGCATGAGGGCCAAGTTATTCTCTCTCAAAGTCCGAATTCCAAGCCCTCCCTCTTCTCTCGGGAGGCATACATCACTCCAAGCTACTTTGGCCCCACCCGGTCCCATCATCGGTCCTTTCCATAGAAATTGCCGAAGGATCCTGTCAATTCGGTCAAGAACAGCACATGGCAGAAAAAATACACTCACCCAGAAGACTTGAATGGAATAGAGCACGGATTTGATGAGCTGAAGTCTACCAGCAAAAGACAAGAATCTATGAGTCCAAGATTGGACACGAGCCGTTATCGCATTAACCAATGTAACACAATCCGTCTTCCCTAATCTTTTGGATATAACAGGAACACCAAGATAACGGAAGGGAAGGGAACCAACCTGGAATCCGAGCATACTTAAGATGTCATTCCGAAGACCAGATGATCCACCTGAGAGAAATATTTCGCTTTTGTTCAGATTCGGAACCAATCCACTCCAGTTGGAGAAGGATTCAATTCCGTCTTTCAACAGTTCAACCGAAGCCAAGGTGGCTTCAGAAAATAAGAGGACATCATCAGCAAAGAATAGGTGGGACAGCTTAGTCGACTTGCACCTCCAGAAGAAGCCAAACTCGGGCCGGCTTGTTCGCCTATCCAATAATCCAAGTAAATACCTCCATCACAAGCGTGAATATATAGGGAGACATCGGATCGCCTTGTCAGATACCTCTCCCGCTAGCAAAGAATCCGTGAAGCTCCCCATTTAAGCATATAGAGAACTTAAGGGATCTAATACAAGTCATAATACGATCAACAAAAATCTGAGGGAACCCGAAAGCTTGAAGACAGACTTCTATGAATTCCCAGCTTACCGTATCGTAGGCCTTTGTAAAATCGACCTTAATTACGCATTTGGCTCGGTAAGGATCATGATGAAATCCACTAAAAAGCTCCGAGCAAGCAAGATGTTATCACTAATATGTCTCCCCTTAACAAATGCATTTTGGGGCAAGCTAACAATGGAGGGTAACACACGAGCCAAGCGGTTAGCAATGAGCTTGGTTATACATTTATATATGGTATTGCAACATGCAATTGGTCTGAAGTCATGGACAGTCGAGGCATTAGGGATCTTGGGCACAAGGGCAATAATGGTGGTATTTATTTGCTTTAACAGCTCACCCGTTACAAAGAAATCCTTAACTGCCATGATAACCGAAGCACCAACAATATCCCGGGAGTGCTTGAAGAATTCCACATTAAAACCGTCGGGCCCAGGGGCTTTTCCCGTTGCAAGAGAGAACAGAGTATTCCTGATTTCATCATCCGAAATAGGAGAGGATAGAAAACGAACTTGCTCCTCTACCAGCAAGTGATTGAGCACCGCTTGGATCTCCTCCTTTACAAGGCATCCGGAGGTAGGCGAGGCAGCAAGAAGATTCTGGAAATGATCAACAAACACCTTTTGAACTTCCAAAGGATCCGAGGTAGTGGTATCTCCACTGGTCACCGATATAATTCTGTTCTGGAGATGATGCTTATTCACCATTTGGTGGAAGAATCTAGTGTTGAGGTCTCCATCTTTTAACCAACGCACTCTAGATTTTTGTCGGTAGAAAGATTCCTCCTGGAGACGAAGCTCTGTAAATGCTTGAAGCTGTTGCTTTTCTGTATCAGCAAGAGAAGAGCTGAACGGATCCGCTTGCATAGCATCCTGAGTAGCTTGAAGGGCCCGTCTAGCCTCTGCAGTTCTCATTGAGAGATCAGAAAACGATTCCTTGTTGATCTGCTTTAGCTTGAACTTAAGGAGGCGAAGCTTTGCACATAGGGTAAACATTGGCGAACCGTGGAACGGAGAATCTCATACTTCCGTAACCATTCTAGAGAACTCCAGGTGGGACATCCAAAAATTAAAGAACTTGAATGGCTTGGAAGACCTAGGGGTCGGCATAACCTTAATAACCATAGGCGTATGATCCGAAATACTTGGCAGTAAGAAAGCGGCTTCCGAAAAGGAGAAAACCGAGTTCCAGCAATCATTTACTAGCACCCTATCTATTTTCCTCTGTTTTCTATTGCTTCCCGACGAGGTAGACCATGTGTATCTAAACCCCGTGAAACGCAGATCATCCAGACCAGCTTGAACTAGACAATCACGGAATTCATCAAAAGACGGGATCCATGCATTAGTGCCTCCAACTCTATCCGAAGGGTCTCGAATGGCGTTAAAATCTCCAGCCACAATCCAAGGCACAGATGAGAGAGTACCACTTGTTTGAATAAGATCTTCCCATAACGGTCGTCTAGAAATAAACCGATGTTCAGCATAGACAACCGACAAAAACAGAACTTTGCCCGAAACCAACCAAAGCAACCTACCGTGGATGGCTTGCACCGACACAGCATTAACCAAAAAATCGACATCCCTGGGGTTCCACCCCACCCAAATTCTCCCCTTATGGGAATGGCTATAGTTATTAACCCAACTCCATCCCGGTAATAATGTTGAAGCCACCGAACTAGAAGCAGCAGAGGAAATCTTAGTCTCAATAATTCCAACACAGCAAAGATTATTGGACCTGACAAAATTTCTAATTTTGGCTTGTTTAACGGGGTCACTGAGGCCCCTGATATTCCACACACCAAAATTCATATTCAAAAAACAGAGAGAAAGGCTATATTACCGACGTCGAAAAGGCCTCCTTCTATTCGACCCCTTCGGAGCACTAGAGGGAGTAGCCAATGCAGTAGCCTTAGGAGCATTCTTCTGATTAGAAGGGACCTTAGTTCCAAGATGAGGATCATCGGGGTAAACCGCAGGAACTGGATCCCCACCACTGCTACTGCTACTTACCGCACATGCATCATCCTCCGATTCTTCCTCCGAAGATAGAGCTGCTGCAGCATCATTTTGATTAGAGACTACTAGAGCCATTGAGTCGGTTTCAATCTTCAGAAGCATTTTGAGAAGATGGATCTTCTATTACCTTAGCCTTTAAGGCCGAGATTGGTGGTGCTACTTCGCCCTTCTCCTTCTGCCCTGTATTCTGGTTTTTCTTCCTGTTTGTGACCTGTTTCCAGCCATCCTCCTGGGCGTAAGAGATAAGAGGATCTGCATTAGCGTAGACGGCTTTACAAAGATCGCAGCCGAGGTTGCTTCAGCTCCTCTTTGCTAAGATTATGTCCAAAAGCACAAAGATTTGGCACACGCATTGGGTCTCCATTCATAGAGAACCGAAACCGAGAAAGATTTGTCATCCACCCATACTTCTACTTCCTCGCATCTCTCCAATTTTGCCGATATCTCAACGCAGACTCTAGCAAAGGATAGGCGTTTCATTTTCTCAGTTAAGGGATCCACGTATAGGGGCTTCCCTACTGCACTCGCTATTTCGCTGATCCCCGGAGCCAACCAGTAGGCAAACGGAATGTTCTTAAGCCGAATCCAGACCGGAACTGACGATTGGAGGTCCTTCTTCAACTCCATGGTGTGGTGCCATTGCTTAAGCACAAGAGGGACTCTAGCCACTTTGTTACATGGCCTCCGTCCAGAATTTTCTTCCCGAATTCAGCATCCGGAACAATGAAGAAATAGAACCCATCATCATTGGCCAAGACTTCCGCCAAATGCGATCCCCACGCCCGTTTTAAGGCCATCTCGTGATCTTAAATGGTACATTCTTCCCCACATAATAACCAACCAGACAGCAATTCCATTTCGGGTCTCCAGCGAATTTCGCATTATCAGAAAGCCGAACAACCGATTTCCTCCCAACCGAGATAGGCGGGGCAAAGTCTAACTCATAACCTTCAGCAGCGGGCTTGAGTAGCTTTGGATCTATCACGATTCAAGACATTGGGACGTCTCCCATCTCGGCCTCGAGAGGCATATCTCCCTCGGCTGCGACTACGGGCATTGGAAGCCTGAGACTTGCCCTTTTCTCGACCCAAAGGGTCCTTACTCGTCGAAGCCATATTACCACTACGAAAACCCAGAAACCGCACCAGAACCCTAATCCGATCAACAAGAACCAGCTATACGGGCCATGGCGGGAGCTGAGCTTCAAAAGAAATCTTAGAGGGAGGGAGGCGAAGCTTACCCCCAAAGGACACGGCCAATGGATGGCTGGATCGATCCGCTCCCTTCCAAAACAGAGACGGCCCCAATTCCGCACCAGAACCCTAGCAACGAACCAAGGGATCTCACGATTCATTTATTGAAAAATTTTAAAATTGACTTTGTGTGTGTCAAAATCACTCATCAGAATTCCCGACTAACGTGTCAGAAGAGTTGATCAGGTGTCAGATTTCTTGACACATGTTGATCGAGAGTCAGAGAATGTTGTGTCAACACGTTCAACACAACACAAAAGTTTTCGAAGAGTGTCAATGCTTCGTAACAGGCAATGATAGGACAATGACGCGGAGAATCGAAGTTCGAGTCCGAAAGTAATATTTGATCGAGGTTCGGCCTGCTCGAAGCTCTCGATCGCCGCATAGGAGACAGCACTCTGATGTCATGCAAGAATCGCTTGAAGGCGGCGATGACGAGTGGCTGCCGATTTTCTCACGCAACTACTTATATAATTTTTAAAGCTCTGCGTTCTTTACTCTCTAAAATCATTACACTACCCTCCTTGAGAAAACCCAATGCTCCCCCATCTCAATGACGCCCATCAAATGAACTACAGAAAAGTTTGTTAATTTTCCGCAATGATTACGTAGCTACAGTCCAGAATTTATACAATACCGCGTTCTTCGGGATTCACAGAATATATGGCAGAAAGCTTTGTACATTCCTATTTTTTTTTTTTTTAATTCCTCTCTCTTACTAGTTTTAGCAGAGGTCGCGATCAGATGCCTTTCTTTCTAACCTTTTTGATTTTAATGGCAAGGGCTAAGAAGACGGTTTCTGCTAACGAACTGGACAACACATAATCACCCACATTTTCCAAAAGAGTACCACTCGGGGAAGCCTGCCAATCACAAGTTCAGGAAATAAAAGAGAACAACTAACATTCCTGCCTCCTAAGCAACATTCACCAACTACTTATATAAAAAGAAAAGGCACCATTTACCTACCAAAAATAAAATATACACATTGAAAGGAGCTTGAGCTGAGCAGCAATCCCCCACCAGTAGCCCTTCATTCGGATTTCCAACCTCTGAGAACAACTCTCGACATTAATATTTGCTTACTTTATTTAACCGGAAGGTTTTAGCTTCTGACAAGGCAACTCTCATGTGATCTAAGTTGGAGAACAAGGTGTCTTCGAAGAAACGGTGAACGCTGATCCCATCCATTAGGCACAAGCTCTTGCTAAATGGGAGCACAGCGCACAAACCGTAGCAGCCTATATCAAGGCATTTTAAGCCCTCAGAAACTATGGTACCTCTCAAGTTGCGTACGATCTGTGGAGATACCGAGAACTCAAGCCATTGGTATACACCTTGGGCCTTGTCAGATTGGTTTTCCAAGTCTCAATGTCTGAGCACTCAAATGCATTTTAATCTGTCCGTGGGACATGTTTCTGCTTGCCTAGAGGGTCTAAGGCAACAACCAGGCCCACTGAAAAGCACCCAGACAACCCTCCCGGAATTCAGCAAATGTATGATGAGTAGAACCCCATCCATATGCTGCAATCAATCTAATCATTGCAGCGACAGCTTGGTAGCAACTCTTCAATTGTCCTCTTTGCCTCGGTAAGAGGGTTTACATGAGAGACTTCCACTGCCCACATGTGCTGAATGGAGTCCAACTCCATCTCCATTTCCAGTAAGTGCTGTTTCTCCAACTGCCGAGCAGCATTTAAATCCATGGCAGTTCCAACTATGTTCTGCCATAATAAAAGAGAATGCATAAAGTTCAGCAAAATGTCAACGTGAGGAAGTTAAGTGATACCAGAGTTCTACAGAGAAACTGAGTAATTTCAATAAGTGGGAAAAAACATAAATAATCATAGAGAAATTAGGATTCTGAGCATGTTCACTAGGCTACGAATAAGTTACGGTAAGAAATCACAAAATTTCCTACACGAACTTATTGAACAGATCCTGCACGAATGCTAACTTACCCAATCTGTGGCAAAGCTAGCATTGAAGAGAATATATTTCAGAATGTCCTCCTCGAAGTTGCTGAGAACATTATGTGAACCAACTGAGATCATAAGATCTTGACGAGAAGAATCCAGCATGGACCCACAATTTCTCACGGTAATTTTGACATGTTTCTTCAGAAATCTGTCAACATAATATGCACTTGTTCTGGAGGCATTTTTTTCTTTTCCAACCCATTTTAGTGTCCAGTTAGCACTCTCTAGAGCTGTCTGTGGGAGCTTTTCATTCAATCTCAACAAGGTTGATGCCCGATCAGCATTGGCCCAGCAAAAACATAAAGAGGAGCCATCTTCTGTGCAAATAAGAAAACACGAGACATGGAAAAGTGAAGATGAAGGGCGAGACAACTAATTAGTAATCCTCTAGAGAGAAGGCAAAGTTACCAACTACAAAACCAGCAATGGGAATGTTAACAAGAGAGGACTGGTGAGAGAACCCTGACTGTAAACAATCCATTTCTATACTTGTCTTCTCCAGTATCAGAATGTGGACGGCAATAACCTTCATCATATCAAACTGCAATGAGTAGGAGCTTCCAAACAATAAAGTGAACAACAATAAAAAGGAGGGGGGCAGAATAACAATTCTCTCAAGATCTATTTTACCTATTCACAAGAATATACCTTGCAACGGAGTTGCATCATGGTGCATCCGGGATCTTGTGTCAATTCAGAGATAAAACCTGAAGAAGCACCATTGAAGGCAACCCTTCTGTCGGACACAGACTGCATGGAAGTATCCTTAGTCCCACACTGCTCATTGATCATCCTCAAGGAATTTGTCTTGATGAATGATATTGGTGTCAACAAGAATCCTTCCTGCCCACTAAAGAATAAAAAACAAAAAAATTGACCCATGTTGGAGTACACTTAAAACCACGGATGAAATATATAAACTTCAGCTCATATATAATTCAGGAAAAACCACATTCAACCAGTCACCCAGCCAGAGGAAAACAGTATAATGGGGTGTGTAGAAACTACAAACCGACATATGTGCTGGAAATAGATTCCACTTAGCCAGAGTAAAAATGTTCCAACTGCATATTTTTGGGGAATACCTCACAAATTTGCAGAGTGGGTTAGGCTTGAGTAGGTAAAGGGGTGGAACTTCAGAAAAATTGACAACTTAAGACATAATGTACTTCCAATTAACTACACAAAATGATCATGTAGCAATATCCGCTTTTGAATTGCACAGCTTCCTCACATCACTCTCTCCATTCAGCTATAAGACAGATTCTAACCACATTTACTCCTCTTCTTCACTTTTGCACTCATACAAATCATCATTACTAAATCAATCCTCCCAGAATAACTGCCAAGGAGAGCACTTGCAAGTTACCAAATAGTTCACTAATTGGTTGCTAAAAGATGGTTACCACCCTCCTTGTACCTTGGAACCCTTAGGAATGAATTATCTTAGACATCACCATATAAAATACATGTGGAATTCCAAAAGATGATTCTAATCAAGGACATTTGAACACATACTAGTGCAAATGATACCAATATTTAGTATTGCAAAGTATAACAATAATGTTCACAAGATTCAAGAGAGCATACAGTGGTACATTCAATCACTGGTCATTGAACTGCATGTAATAAAGCTTGGAAAACTGAATTTGCACTTTGTAGGAAAAGGTACCCGAGCTTCAGGATTCTACAGAATGTTGCATTTACACCAGGTCCAAAACCAATTGGATAAGCATGGTTTCTCAGAGAGCCAAATATCTGCACCTGCTATTAGAAGGAATCAAATAAGAGAACATGTTCAATACATCTTAAATCCCAAAAAGACGTTACAGGAATAGTACAGTGCCATTGTCCGTCAAAACATGAACGCGGATACTATTTGTATCTCCAATAAAATCTCTGGACTGTTGATTGCTTGTAAGAAGGTTTTCGTGGCTTGGATACAGATTGCAGGAAATACTTTCAAATCTCTGAATGGCAATGACATCTCCACTAATACTGACAAGATCCCCATCTGGAAAAAGATGACCACGACTAGGAAATTTACTGGAAAGGGAAGAAATCATGTTTCCGCTACATGAAGACACAGTGTTATCCTCAGTATTAACAGTTGGACTTGTCAAGCTATGTTCCATTTCCAGAAGATCCATCCGAAAGGGACCTGCTGCCTTGGTAGATACATCAAGACAAATATCAGGGAAAGTTTCCAAAGAACAGCCAGAGAATGCCTTTGTGAAATTTCCAGTTTCTTCTCCCAAAAGAACTTGATCAGTGCACAATGGAGAATCATGGGGCAAATTGTGAAGGAGAGTATCTCTAGAAGAGAATGAAAGGCTCCACAACTTCGTTTCAGAGGGAAAATGAATTTTCATACCCCTAGCAGAGTCCTCAAGATGACAGAGCTTTTCTTCTTTACCGTGTTTTACAATATAATAACTGCCAATATCCAACATCTGTCATAAATGAGATCAACATTACTCATTCTTATCCAAACAACATCCTGGTGGAAAAACAAATGTAGAGCGAAATTTTACTGGAAATTGATACCTGATATTTGGAGACATCAGAGGGCTTGAACTCCAGCCATACCTTGTGAGGGCTTACTTTATGGGAAATGCCATTCCTGTGATTGTCTTTAATGCGGCCCAAGGATCCTGACCTAGCGGGAAAGCCAGATTTTAGCCCTCTAACAGCAACCTGGCATGGTACTTTATGATAATTCAAATCATGGAACCTTCTATTGTCATTGCCTGCATGAAAATGTGAACACGGTTTATCATCTGTCCCAACATCACGAACTCTATCTGTTAGCCTAAACAAGAAAGCACTTACTCAGTGTAATGTCAGTTTTATGTCTCTTTGAGGAACCATCAGCCCATTTATTGGAATTACGACCCACAGCTTCCTCCAGCTGGTCCATCAAGGCATATGGTAGACATTCCACTCCATCTTTATCGGCAAGAAACAAGTACCATGGTAAGATTACGGCCTCAACGAAAATAGATTCCGATATCACAGGTCTAGTTGATAACTGTGAAAATAGAGAAAACTACTCAGACACAACTACTTATATTAGCAATCAAACCACATAAGCAATAGTGCGCACCTTTGCAACAGAGGAAACTTGTGCACTATACGCAATATATGATAACTGCCACTGCCAAGTTCCTCACGCTCATCCTCAAAGGTCTCGTGAAAATCTATGCAGTTTGCATCCTTCAAACGAAAACAAATGGAGATGTCCAATCCCATCTCCCTCACCAAGGGCATGTAATTAAAAATACTTCTACAGGAAAAGGATTCTTGATAAAATGGTCTAAGTTGACCAGTCCGCTGAGATACGCCCATCATAATAACACTATAGTCATGTACCTGGACATATGAGAGAATTAAGTTACTCCAGATCCTAAACATATCAAGTCCAAGTAGAGCTTTTTCTTACTAACTTCAACAAGCTCATGTACATATGAAAGGATAAAATTCTGACATCATTTTAACATATGACCTCGTATATGCTGTTGGAATTCCAAGTCGATGGAAGGTCAGGAATGACAACATCAAGACTTCTGGTGGCATCAACCAACTGCAACCTTCCAGTAAATGGCGAAACCTTATAGGAGAAAAGGGAAAGGACAATGCTAATTAGATCTAGGAAAGCCAATCTTTACCATGCACGCAAATAACCGGAAGCAAAGATGACTGAAAATTAGAATAGACATAACAGCAAAGCCTATCCTCTCCAAATAAGTGTGACTTTTTAATCTTCTTATGCCAAGACCTGCTCGATGTATCACGTCATATAACTTCATATTTGCTATCTGCACCAGCATTTCATCCATGTCTTCTTTGTTCCCTTATTTTACCTTTTAACCAGCATCCCTAACATCTAGTAGATGAGACCAAGAGTCAAGAATCTCAATACTCTTCCTTTAAATAAAATGTCAGATTATTGTTACCAAAGACAGAGGAAAGGCCAAGTTATAATTATCTACTTGTATTATCATGTTTGCTCATTTGAGTGATGTATTTTACACAACAAAACCTCATGTTACTGATTGATAAGGTGCTAAGCCAGTGGAAGGGATCATGAAGAATTATATGTTAGTTCTCCATTGGCTGAAACTCAATGGCTCCCTCCAACGTTATGACATGCAGTTGTCACACTCATGTTGATTTTTCATACATAAGAAAATCACCCATGTACCATAAGGTGAAAGTTGGTACAAAAACTTCAATTGAGACTGTAAATATTCAGACTGTTGGATAAAGGCAGATCTTCCCGTAAACAGAGGAAGCATAAGATCAAAGAGGAACCTTGAGATTTCCAAGTAAAGTGACACCAATATTGTCGCTTGGAATGATCCTCTTAATTAACTGACTATAGGATCCTCTGACACCATAAAGGTTGCTGCTTTTCTTGTCGTCATCTGATACTTTACAAGCTTTTTCTGATTCCACCAATAATCCTTCCCATATGGATTCACAATGACGAACCAACAAGGAGAAGGGTACTATCTGAGTTAGTGAAGAAAATGTTTTAAGTATTTTCCCTCGTCAAATTGCAATTCTTGTTGGAACGTAGGCAGATAAATGAGAGAAAAGAATGATTCTTCGAAACATAACAGAGAAGCTAAACCCTTGACCTACCAATTTCAGCTTCCTGCAGCCCAGTTCACAACCAAAGCCACATAAATCATGCCTACACATCTCCATGAAAACTCCATGCTGCCACCAAGTGAATTTTGATAGTAAATCATGGGGAACAAAGAAAGAAAGTAAAATATGAATATCTGGCAAAATATATACCGTATTGCTTCATCCAACAGCAGTTAACTTACCCGTTTTTGAAATGCCCAGGAAGGTAAATGTGAACTAGCATACATCTGCAATAGTCCTTCCTTCTGCGATCACCTTTCAACCATTAGTTAGCCAAAGAGAAAGCCATATGATCTGACAGGGAAAGAGAATTCAAGAGATTATATGTGAAAATAAGTCCATTAAAATGACAGAAATCGTTTGGCAAAAAGTTACATTTTTCGATCCGAGAATCTCCTTCTCCAAAAAGATCCCAGAAAACTTTTTGCGGAAACATGAAATTGTTAGGAGAACCCTGGGAAAATCCAAACAGAAGTTAGACCAATAAGAATGAAAGAATGAGTATAACCAAAAAAACTATATCAATTATAAGAACACGAAATGTCCCTACCATAATCTGGCAGGGTATGACAAAGTTGAAATGAATTTTCCCAACATGCTCTGCATATCTGAGAAATTATAGCAGCTGCAAAAGGTAAATTAGACAATCATTGTTCACTGGAGGGAACTTTTATGGAGGCCAGATATCCCCAAGTAAAGGAATTGGTCTTCAGTCAACAACACATTACCCTTGTCAACAAAACCCTTTAAAGCAGTATTTACCGTACATCATGCCAGCATAAAGATGCACTCCCGAATTTCTCACTACTGAGTAAGCATAGAAAAACAGAGTAATGCAAGGAACAATAAAAGAATTTTCATGTTCCACAGAATTATGCAAGACGGTATGAACTTTGCATTTGTGAGCAGAATACTCACTTTTATTAAATATGATGCCAGAAACTAAGAGCAAAAAGGATTTGTTAATACTTGCAGACATTATTCATAAGGTAATTCAACTGTAAAATTGATTCGTTCCTATAAGCAAAGCATAGGGAGTTGAGCAAGATTAGTATCTTGTTTATTTATTCAACAATAAATATACCCATTAGCAAAATATAAACAAATAAATAACTAATAGTAACAATACCTCGTTTCAAAAGGGGACGAGGACTCTACCAAAATACTAGTCCTAAAGCAGCCTCCAAGTATCAGCATTTCTGCCCAAGAATATTTTCCATTCAGAATATGAGCATTTTTCACAGATACCTGCAAGAACAAGCGAGGAAATATTAAGGTGATCGAAGCTAATAGTAAAACCACACCCCTTGCCCATTTCATTTTTTTTTTCTCAATTTCCTTTCAACAAAGTTCAATATTGTGTATGTTAAGGAAGACGAAGTACGCACGACAGCGCCAACTCTGAGACTGTGGGGCGGATGAAACTGCTGATCAGTTAGCAGAAGCCAAACTTTTTTATCCAGCTCAACAACCATTCCTTGCATGTAGATCCCAGTCACAAGGCCACTATAAATACTGCAGTCCCTAGTCTTCTCATTACTAGTCCTCTCATGCGCTGACATTTTTGAAGACGTTTCGAGCAGATGCAAAAGGGATTTCTCCGTCGTCACAAACATCACCTGAGACTCATCCTTCCCTATGTAGACCAACTTCTTTCTCAACCCTGATAACACTACAACATCACCTATTAGTTTAGTAATTGCAGGATGCCAAAACGAAGCAGGCCCACAGAAATACACGAACTCGGGCACAGAGTAAACGTGACTTCCAGAACTTCCGTTTGAATTCTCCATTAAAACCTTAGTTACATCTCTGGAGAGACATAATTTACATCCACAAATCATGAGTCGTGCTAGGAAACCGCGCAGATTCCTTGCGCTGCCAGAGTCAAAGTTAGTCCCAGAGGAACAGGGAACGACAGAAACGGGACTGACAGACTCCACCATGCCACGAACACAATAACGCGCTTTGGAACAGTCTTCGGAGGAGGAACCTGAACCCAACGCAAGCGCGCTCGAGCTCGAACAAGGCCGAAGCCCACCCCGGGACTGGGCGAAGCTCCATCTAATAATCTCCAAAAACCCCCCACCGTGCTTGAACGGAATGAAATTGAAAGCGACCACACGGATTCTCTTCCCCAAAAGGCGAGCGCTGAATTCGACCACGTCGCAGCAGATTCTGGAAGCGCCGTCGGAGAACTGGAAGCAAGTGCCGTTGCTCGAGCACTTGAGAGCTGCCGAGGGATGGCCGTCGCCATCGTCGTCGCCGCCGCCGTCGCGGACAGGAACCGTCACGGTCCCTACGAGCATCGCGGCGTGGTCCAGAGGAGTGAGAACTCTAGGGCTAGAGTCGGGATCGCTCGACTCCTCGCGGCGGCTCGACTCCGGAGGCGGAGGAGAGAACCGACGGCGGCGGCGGGAGGCCGACCGGAGAGATGACGTGGCGGAGAAGGGGCGGGACTGGCGGAGCAGCTCGGAGATGGACAGCACCGTCGCGTCGGAGCCCTCCATCGCCGTCGCCTCGGGCGGACGAAGCTCGATCGACGTTGTGACTGGGAAGTCCGGGATGGAGGAGGGAAAGGGAGGGATGCCGTGGCGGGAAAACCATGGGCTTTTTTATGTGGTAAGCGGATATTGGGCCTGGGCTTTTTTTGGGCCGGACCGTGACTAAAGGATGGACTAAATGCCAACCCAAGTCCAAGCCCATTACGGGACATAGGAGAAGTTTCAAAAATCCCTTTTGTAGTAGAGGGCATTTTCTCAAATTCCTCCCAAATTGAGCTTCCTTCCAGAAAAAGAAACCTTTTGAAGTTGGAAACCTTGTCAACACAGCCCTTGAGTCCAACGGCGGGCGAAAAGATCCGTCAGACATCATTTGAATAAGGGATAAGTACTACAAAAGTCCTAAAATTTTTACGAAAATATAATTGACTCTTAAAACATATCAAAAGTACAATTTAATTCTAAAACTTGTTAAAATATTTCAATTGAATCCTAAAATCGACGCCGTAAAAAATCCTTACAGAAAAAGTTGACATGACGCAGACATAGCTTTTTTTTAATTGTTTCTCTCCTATGTGGCAAATAGTTAAAAAAAAATTTCCGTTAGGAAATTTGACGGCGTAAATTTTAAGACTCGATTGAAACATTTTGACAAGTTTTATAACTTAATTGCATTTTTTGCAAATTTTATGACTCGATTGTATTTTCGTGATAAGTTTTAGGACTTCTGCAGCACTTACCCTTTAGAAAAAACAATCATATACATTTATATAGATGCCACTCTAGTATTATCCTGTCCATTTCCCATCCATTATCTAGCTATTTCTCTGGCATGAATATGTCACGACCAATGATTGTCTATCGTTGGGCTCTAGAGCTCAACTTACTTGTAGACTAATTCATCTAATTTGGTTTTTATTTTGCACGCCCAATAGTCTCCCGGAGGACATAGGTCTAATAGAGGTTCCTCCGGATGCTAAAAATAAAAAATCACAGGCATTCATTGGGAAAAAATTTGCCAGGTCATGGTCCATAGTCTTTGATTATTAAAGGATCCATGTGTAATCCACATGAGTCGAGCAAAAGACGTATTGAAAAGAAAAACACAGGAAAGCTCATATGACCGACTGATCCTACATATGGACTCAAAATTGATCCTTCTGGATGTATATTTTAAATGTTTCCGATTAATTCAGAACAATAGAAGTACTCAAACGCAAGTGGTTTGGAGAAATCATCAGTAGCTTAAGCCAAAAGCACAACAGAGAAATACAGTCTATGATTTACAGGGAATTTACAACTTGACCATCAGAGAGAGTTGCACAGATAAAAAAACTACCACCCAAAAATCGCAACACCGGTATAACAATGGAATGAGGTACTTTTGCTCATTCTGATTGCCCATCTTTTCGTGCGTACTTCTTTACCTTCGATGGCCTCCCAAATGTAGCTCGAAGGTGATGTTCTGCGAGCAACAACAGATTCAACAAAACCTTGTCTCTTCATGTGTGACCAATCATCAATCGTCAGCATAATCTACTCAGCTCCACCAGAAGAGGACTTCCTGAATCTAGAAGCCACACTTTCAGTGCCAGTGCGAGTCTTCAAGTTTCCGCCGTCAGACATGTAGAAATAGTTGTAATTTATCCTCGTCACTAGATCAGCCAAATGAGGAAAGTTTCCCACATTAAGCTTGAAAGATAGGACCTGCATATCAGAAACGTAAATCATGTCAATTTCGCTTGACTGCACCATATCATGCAATACACATAGATTGGGTAGCTAGTATGCACATGGCAATATGACTGTGCTTGTATTTTCTTAACATAAATCCACATCACATGCAGAAATTTCACTTCAGGCAAATTAAGCTGAGATTGAATTGGTAATCGCAGAATGAGAAGACAGGGCCATACCCTAAGAAGGAAAGCGATACAATCATCAAACTGTTTCTCAATCCTTTCCACTTCCATCTCACATCTGGCCTTGATAGTAGGAATTGCTCCTCCACTACTAAGTGTCTGTTGTACGGAATAGAAGTCTAAAGCTAAATTGAGAATGCTGTTGATCCGGCTGGCAATCAGAGCCCACTACATGCAAAAGCACGCAGTAAATACTCTACAATCAGAATTCAGGGGAAAAGTTTCCTTCAATTGAATGACCACAAACATCATATGAAATCAGATGTCTACCCACCAACTTATCTGGAACCACAAAACATTGCCGCTGAATTGACAGTAAGTAGGCCTCATGCACTTCCATGACCTCATCCAGTGATCGAGCAGTGGCCATACCCTCACAAAGTTCGCGCCATGCACTGTGATAGACCTGAAAGTAAATTATGCATCAGATATCTCTACGTACTCTAGGTAGAAGGTAAAGCTTCAAATATGGAATGATTAATCTGAACATGACTACTGCCACTGTGACGTCATTTTTCCTTAACACACTCCGATAGAATGCTCTGCTAAAAGTAGCATAATTAGAAACATGGAGTTCGGAAATTAGGAGCTTATGGTTTATACTATTTCCAGAATATCTAAACAGCTCTTTCTCCATCCATTATTATGCTCTATTACTTGATCCATCCCTTTCTTAACATTTTCGACCGCATCATCTACATTGTATAAAAACTAAGGAACTAAATTTTTCCCTTTGGGACTAACCTGATCATACCTCAACTAGGACGCAACTACAGATGATCCGATCACATATTGAATAAATTAGATGATTCGATCACATTGAATTGAACAAATTAGAGAAACCTGAATATGATGCAGAAAATAATTTAACTTGAAAATGGACACTACTAGATAAGGTTGCAGAATAAATTGGTTGATCCATCATGGTCTTACACCAAAACAAATTGACAAAAACTATCGACAAAGCCATGATATGGTGACAAAACAACACTCACAAAGTATGCCGTAGAACAAACTTTCCACTTGTCATAAACCCTACTTTATAGCCTGACATTACTTTAACTTGTTATCCACTAGTCAATTGGCAGGAAAAAAAAACATGGGTCACATCAATGAGCTTATAACGTCATTGTATCATGTCTCCTCATCCACTATTATTTATTTATTAATTAATGCTACTGTCAATCTCCCACTGCTGATGTCGATTCATTCACCAGCAAATCAATAACAGCAAGACTTCCAGTGCATCATATCCTACGGCAGTTTCAATCTAAATAGATGAAGATAGCCATCATGCTTCATGCAAATTCCCTAAGTTATCGGCACAACTACAATCCACACGACAACATGTCAACCATCATTTAAAGAAGAGGCACATCCAACAATGCAACTACCAACATGAAAATCTAGTGCAGGGGAATGGTGGTAAATCATTTTCTCATCCATAATGTTAAATGTCCAACATTTATGTTACTTAACCTACCTCTTGAAGAATCAAAATATTTGCAAATTCTTGTTATGATATAAACTCAATGTTTCATAATATAGATAATTTTAAGTTCCTTCACTTTAGAACCATCAAATTCAGAGAGGATATAACTGACAACAAAGACAAGCTTTGTCCACAGGGATTCAAGCTATCTTCAATAACACCACGAGGCTTGTCTCAAGATCTGGAATGGACAATGAAGAAAATAGATTGCATAGATGAGACTGACACTAAAGAGATCAGCAATATTAATGAAGACAATATAACAGATTGTTTGTCATCTTAGCCTTTTATAACTTAGGAACACATTTCTGAGCACTCTCTCTACCTCTGACATTCTTGCAAATGTTCTTCTTTGTCGTAGTATGCTACTAAAAAGTATGATAAAATGAGGGTTCAAAAGTACTCCAGCATCATGATTTTAAATTGAGGATACTCTGTCCACAGAGAGGTATGTAAGCATGAAAACCAAACCAAACTTTCTCAACATGGCAACCAACATGAAAACAGAAAATGACAAAAGTTCACAGCTTGTCTGTAGGTTTCGTTTGAATGGTATATCCTCATGTGCACGCTTACGGCACTTTGTGAGTTTGGGTTATGTTGATGGAGAGAAACCCAATGTTCTTTTTTCAGTAATGAAAAGAAAACGGTTTAAGTTTTACTGGATAGAGGTCATGCCTGCAGATTAATAAAATAGTACAAGGTTTTAAACTGTTTAATTAATTAATGATGAAGTGGGTATACAAACAACGAAACTTCAGGCAAACATCTTCTACGAACTAAAATATTACTATAAGATATCCAAAAGTTGCTGAAAGCATGGTCCTCGACGTGAAATTTAGGAGTGGCAAGCAGAAGAGCAAATAGCATGCCAAAGTAGAATAAGCTAGTAACCATGCCCAGAGACATTAATTACAAGATGCTGCAACTACTCCTCAAGAACATATGCAAGTACAGCAACAAAAAGGGAAGAGTCCTACTCTGTCCATCACATATTGGTGAAAGGCATCTACAAAATGGAGAAGCTTTTGCTCGACCAACCAGTGATGCTTGCAGCTGTATGTTGCAATTCCTTTACCCTGGAATGTAGGAAATAAAGTTTACAATACTCATAATGCCAATGTTAGAAGAACTCTTGTGGGTATTCTCTGGCCTTAACTCACAACCACATTCCCTAGAATCCATGAGATTAAGAACGAATACCTTCCACATCCACCTCCGAGCTTTATCCAGAACAAACTTTGCACGCTTAACCTTTAATAAGAACCCCATAACCTGTGGACAAAGTCAAAAAACCATGAGAGAAAGGAAGAATGGGTTTAGCAAAGAAAATGTATATGAAAGTATTACCTGGTTATATTTCTTAATAGCTTCTGCGTTTGCAATAAGTTCAAGTGGCCAAGAAACCTGTCACAATTACGCAGGCTTATCAAGAAAAATAGAGTAAGACCAATACATTCTGAATTGTCTTTTAGCGTTGTAATAACCTTATATGAAAACTTCAGAGAATCCAGACCGTCAATTCCAAGGCTCTGTACCGATCCTTTACGAGGGGTGGAGGTGAAGGCAGTCGTGGTATTTTGCTCATCATTATTAGAGCCTTGACTTCTAGAGATAGATACAATTAATGAATCGGGAGAAGTCAGTAAATTTCCATCAGCAGAATTCCTAATGGACTCCTGTAGTCAATGCATATGGTCAATTAGGAAAGTGATTATGTTGATCGAGCAATCCTTGCAGCAGCATGGTACCATCCACCATGCACACTAGCCTAAAACATGTGGTGTACCCCTTTCATGTGGTGGTATTCAACAACCAGCAACTCTAAAAATATATTCATATTCAAAACAAGTAACATCCAACAAATTGAATATGTTAAAAACTTAAATTCTATCGTGCAATAGTACAGTCAATACAAAAGTGTGTGGTAATGTCATCTTAGCATTCCTAGGCCAGGCCATACACTTAGAACCTGTTTGACAACTCCAATAAGAACTGAAAATGATTATTCAGCACTAAATTAAATTCAAGACGAATGTGTGCAGTGATGTCATCTTAGCATTCTTAGGCCAGGCCATACACTTAGAGCCTGTTTATAACTCCAATAAGAACCAAAAATGAATATATTCAGCACTAAATTAAATTAAGCACATTTGATAGCCATAACCAATTTTGACTTAAAAGATTTAATTAGGTCAAAAAATCACTTATTTCGCTAAGCAAGGATGGGATTACTTAATTCATTCAATAGAAAAGGCATCAAAATTGGAAATAAAACCTTCCCTATTACATTGCTAAAAGCCTAAAACCTGCCAATAATTTTCACAGCTCAATATTTGGGAAGAAAAAAAAAAGTATCATACAATACTTAATAGTCATCAATAAAAGCCCAAAACCTGCCAATAACATTCATAGCTCAAAATCTGGCAAGATAAAAGAAGTACCATCCAATACATAATATTCATCAATAATCAAAGATGTTATATTCATTTTACAGCACTTAAAATGGTCAACACTTGAAATTCAGCGCTTAGATTTTTGGCATTTAATCTTCAGTTTTACCAAGCAGCTGTTTAGTCCTTCATTTGGTTGTTCTTTTACTATTACGACAAATCAAAGAAAATGAAACTTAAAAAGAGCAGACAATGGAACATCATATAATGAATTCATATAAGATCTTCCTAAAAAGTTACAATAAGGACAAAATCAGAAGCTAAATGATAACCAGATTATGCAAACACAAACATTTACTTGGAAAATAATAAGCTCTACAGGGGCAGTGCTACTCAAAGTTCCCGGTTGCATCAACTCACGAACTTCATTCAAAAAAACTCTTGGCTCATGATGATAGCAGAAACTTGATGTAGATTATTAAAACTCTTGGCTCATGATGATAGCAGAAACTTGATGTAGATTATTTCCTAGGGAAAAAAAATTGGAGAGAAGAAGACTTAAAAGCACAAAATCAATCAAATCTGGTTGAATCCAAATAAAAAACTTGCAAGGATGAAAATAACCTGATCAGAATCGACTAAATTGAAAGTTGACATAACCTCACTAAAAACTTGTACGTAATTTTCAAGGAAACCAACTCCACCTGTAATAATGTGTTCAATTCAAAATCATCATCACAGTTCTCCCCCCTATCCAGCTTATTGAATATCACCGTCAAAAAGTGCTGCAATAGATCACCTGAATTATTGCTTCAACTCATGAGCCATGAAATTGATATCAAGCACTTACTCTTGAAAAATAACATGGAAGTGCAAAATGCTGGAATCACCTGAACCTAACAAGAATATGGCACGCAACACTGCTAGTTCATCCATCAATCTCCAGTCATGCATTAACTTTGATAATATTTGCTTGCCTATATAATCCACCTATGACACAGAAGCAAGATAACAGCACTTTAAATGTATATTTCTGAAAAAGGACATGAAAGTAATGGACTTGTGCAGCTGTGCCATTACCTGCCTCTCTATGTAAACTACAAGGCATTCCTGCACAATGGCTAGAGGAAGGGGAGCACTTCTTGGTTCAACATGTTGAATCCAACCAAGCGTTCTTGATGGAAGGGTACTATTTCTCTGAAATGGCAAGAGTCCTGACACATGGATGTCGTCCTGTTTCAGTATTATCGATTAAGATTATTGCTACGAATTACATTAAGTCGAAGCAAAAATAGTCCAGAGAAGCATCAAAATGGAATACCTGAAAGGAAGGAAGAAGAGTAGGAAAAGGAAACAACCCTTCTAATAGCTTTGCGTCATTTTGCACATGTTGATATTCAAACTGGCCAAAACTAAATTTTAATGCAAAATCAGTTCCTTGAGTTTGTCCACTCGCTTCACCAAAAATAGCCTTCCACATGACCTCATCATTCAGTGGAGGAAGATGATAGCATTTAGATAAGTTCAGCCATTTCCAGGCATCCACACTCTTAGCTAGTCTTTTGTGGCAAACAGTAAGAACTGGATTCTCAGGACAAAAGGACCCTACAGAAAGTTCATCATCAATTGCTCTTGAACCTATATTATAGTGCTCTGAATTAAGAACATCACTTGCTGCCCCAGTATCACAAGAAATCTCTTTCCTTTGAGAAATCGTATTCATCAAAAGCTTGAACCATGTCTTCTCTGAGAGGTAAGAAGAAGGTAAAGCTTCCTCTCCTTTCCCCAGTTTTATTTGCTGAAAGTATCTCGACAATTCATCAACATGGCCAATAAGACCAGCCAGTGACACAGAAAAGGTTTCTGATAGAGTCAATCCGGCCATGCTGTGCCTACAATAAATCTTTTTTAAGCCGTTAAGATTGACAGAACATTCCAAAGCATCAGCTTCATAATTACTTCTCCGAAGCAAAGCATCAGAGGAGATTGTTGGGACGTGCTGCATTAGCTGGAATGACTTGCCAGCAGAAACAATTGATTTAGAAATGTCCTTAATAAACATAGGACACACTTGCCTATCTCTCTCACTCCACTCCCTAGCTTTCAAAGAGCCAGGATTCAGTTCCCTTTCTGTTGTTTCCTTCCTATCACCCGTTAAAGGTACACGATCCTCGGAGTTATTGACAACAGATTGCCGAGCATCTAACTTGCGATCCTGTGCTAGTCTCAAAAGATAACTCCTGTCCCAAAAGTCAGCATCCTCAACCGTGACATCCTTGCTAGCATAAAAGAACATCTGTCAGAGAGGAAAAAGGAAACATTATAAGCAAGAAAACCGATTAGAAAGGGCCAAAAAGAAAACCCCAAATATTCACAAATAACACGAACTAAGGCTTTGTTTGGAAGATGGCCAGAGGGGGGGAAATAAGAGGTGGGGGTAGAAAATGGGGATTTGATTTCTCTCACAAAAATTCCCAATTTGGTCACAACGTTTTACCTCGGCACTCATTTTCCTCCCCCTCCCATCTTCCAACCAAAGCTTAAAGAAGAACTTCAGCATCTTCATAACAAAATCAAGGAAGATTACTGGAAAAATGTTGTGCAAATACCATCCCACCAGCATGGTCATAATAAGCTCTTGATTTGACAAACTATAAATTCAGCACGATTAACAGAGAGTTAACCCAAAGCTTCATCAGAGTTGTAGAGTGATACTGCATGAGGTATCTATTCTGTAATAACAAATTCACTTTATAAAGTGAGCAGAGACAGCAGCAACAGGAAATATGAATCTCAATTACCTCCTCAAAAGGATCATCCAATAATCCTTCATAAAGCCAGGAATCCAGACCCTCTATGTATGGCAACACACTTCCGACAAATAAATAAAGTAGCATCTGGTAAGCTTCCTCCTGTAATTAGCATTTCTTTTTACTTCTGTAAGTGCTTCTAGCAGAGAAACTACAAAAAGAAAAACTGAAAAGATCAAAGAGAGCGAATCTAAATAAAAGAACAGCACCTCACCACCTTGTACCAGACAAGCTTCATCAAGCCTTTTATAAAGTGAGTCAAGGATATAAGCCGCCACCTCAGAAGCTGTAACAGAAGACACAGGCTCAAAGTACGCCAGAGGAATTGTCCCATGAACTACTTCCAAAAGATACTCAGCACCTGAGCAAAGACTGGTATACGAACAGACATGATCAGAAATACTATAATATATACCTACAAGAACAGGTTTTGAGAATAAAACCTAGAATGAGCTCCTTATGAAAGAAGTTCAAGAAAATGTATCAGGAACTGAAGGCAAACATCTTCCATTAGATAGGTGCAGGAAGCAGGAGAGCATGACAAAAACAATTACTTACCAAAATAATTACATAATCCCTAAAATTAATGGTGACTATGCTGTAATATATGTATACCATCAGACCTGGATAAAGAACTTGCTAGTCCCAACAGGGTTGGTGTCATTCCACCACTCAAATTGCTCATCTGAATTTCCTCCTTCAAAGCAATCTGCCGCAATCTCTATAGCAAGAAATAAATCCAAGATCACTCTCGGTTTTTCAACTAGTTACTAGCCAATAATTTCACGCGTGTTTGGTCCAAAGTACTTACTGTAATCCATGAGGAAACAGAACATACAAATGCCCTCAAGGTAGGGGGAGGTGATCTTGAACATGTTTTTACCCTATCAACTATAAGATCAACCAGCTTTAAGCAAGTAGCAGCATAGCTAAACTGGCTGAGAATGGCATGAAGACTTGTCCGAGAAAGATGGGTGACATATATCCCAGTTGTGGCACAGAAACACTTCTTGCCTTGGTCCCAATAGAATAAAGAACTAGATAAACCTTGCAAGATCTGCAAGACACCTCTTACCTAGAGGAAACAAAGTCAGAAGGAAGTCTATTATGAGTATGAAAACATTACACGTATGAGTATTGACAAGGGGACATACCAGGTCAACTTCATTTGTCCTCAAGCTTGAACTTAGAGTAGCGAAATGCAAACCATCAGAGAAACCACCATATATCTTATCAACCAAACTCGTAGACACTTTAATGTCTGCCTCATCTGCTAAGTGAAAAGGCAAAATCATTGACCTTGTGAGGCTACAGTAAGAATTAATACCTACAGACTTCAAAACCGTAAAGCACCAGAAACAAGAGAGGTTGTTCAACCCTAGCACAGGTTGCTCATCCATGCTGCATCATAAGCGGCTGATCCAGCACAGGTTGACATAATTCGTAATGTCTACTTCGCTCAAATAGTAGCGTCAAGCTCATCATTGCTCCTGGCCTTATAGAGCCCTTTGACTCTAGTGGAAGTGTTTCATGAGAGCTTCCATTGGTCCATCCACTAAATCTAATAATTAAGGTCCACTCCTTTCTAGCAAGCTCACATTCCAGGACAATGCACCAATTCACTATATATCTTCCCTTGTCACGATTGAGAATATGCTTTGGATAGACCCCAGAACCAGAATTAACAGTTCAAAGAGTGTTCCGCCTCGAGAGAGGAAAACCCATGAACAAAACTGGCCGAATACAAAAACTAAGTACAGAAAGAGACGGCATTATCATCACGCAAGACTCTCCCTTACCGAAAATTCGAATGACATTCGCGCAATGACACCTCCAAAACTGTAAATCCTCAAGTCCCGAGAAAGAAAAAAAATAACAAACCCCAAAGGGCAAACTCAAACTTCACAAATTCAGTCGGTGACAAAACGGAGCAATTAGCAAGCAAGTAAAAACCACTCACCGACCCGCGACTGCAAAACCTGACCAACGCCCAGGTGCTAGAAGTGAATTCGCCCGAAAATTAACCAAAAAAAAAACAAGAAAGAAGAAGAAGAAGAAGAAGAAGCAAACAAGCAGAGGAGGAAGAAGATTGAGATGACTCTACCGTAGCGAAGAGGCTTCTCCATTTCGAAAGATTCCCAACACACGGCGCACCCCAAACAGCCGATCCGATTCCCACCCAACACGAGCGATCGAAAGCAGCGTCGAAGCGGGATTTTGAACTGTGGAAGAAGAAGAAGAAGCGAACGGACTAAAAGCCCCCCCGTTCACCTCCCCGAGGGCTCTCACTCCATCTCCAGAGAGATCACGCCGAACCCAGGAAGACGAGCTTCCTGCAGAATGCAGATCGATCGATTTCGCTCGCGTGTGCAGAGTCCGAACCCGTTCGTCGAAATGGAGGGAGCCCAATGCATTTTTGAAACAGAAGAGCCCGTATTTGTGCCTCTTGGGGAAACATAAATAAACAAGAAATTAGTTTATTTTTAGGGATAATTACCCAAATAGTTCCTTAGTATCAATATAATCCCTCAACTTTAATACATTTATAATCTGGTCTTTAGACTACATGAAGTTTTTCTAATAATTCAAGTTTAGGAAGAATGGTTTAGGGACTATATTGAATATATACTATATTAAATTAAAAATTTCAGAAATCATATTACATGGACTAAAGTTTGTAAACTGTTCACGTCATTTTTCCTAATTTTCAGGGAAAAAAATGCATTTTTTTTTCTTTTTCAACCTGAAATTAGATCTTCTACCATTGAAAAAAGAAAATTTCAAGCAATCTAGAACGTTCTCTTTTTTCTTTTTCTTTTAACTTGCTGCCCGGGCCCTTAATATGAGCTCCTTATATATGGCAAATGCGTTCACCATGATCATCATTTTTTATAAAATATGACCCGTATGGTAAAAACGCTAGTTTGAAATTAATCATATTTTTTTCCAGTAGTGTTTCCACTAAAATTAAAGGGTGAAAGCCACAAAAAATCTGAATTTTTACTAACTGTGACACATTTATTTTAAATTTTTTTATGGCATTGAAAACACTAAACTTATTCACCACCCACCTGGGTGGCGCTGCTGGCGACGAGCTTCTCCCCCTAACACAAGGGGAGGAGTTCGATTCCCGGGCATTGCAGGGTGACTTACCCAGTGGCACGTGTGTGGTGGTTAGCACGTGTTGCCCCCAGAGTTTACCCTCCGTTATCCCAGGCTTTTGGGGCTGACCATGTTGGTACGGTGTGCGGGTTTCCTGGGTCACCAAAAAAAAAAAAAAAACACTAAACTTATTCTTATGTGACACATTTATGTCAAACTTTTATGCTGCAATACACATTTACCTCAAACCTTTTTTGTAATATTAAAAATTCCAAACTTTTTCGTTGATACCAGATTTTTGAGGAAAATGTGTTACTTTTATACAATTTTGGGAAAAAGAATTTGGTAAATGTGTCACACAAGTGATATCACATAAAAAAATTTGGGTAAATATACCACCACGTCTGGTAAAGTTTGTAGTTTTTTGTGGTTTTTTCTCAAAAAAAAAAAAAATGAAAATGATTTCTTGTTAAAGAAATCAGAAAAATAGAGGAGGCGCAACGTAAGTTTTTCATTCCAATTTAGTCAACAACATAAATAGGGGTAGGAATAGAATTATTAAGTCATAAACATAGGAACTTCATTAGGAGTACCAAACATTTGAAGATATGAGGTACCACACCAACTAAGCATCGAGTCGACTTATAGAATAGTTAGTTCTTGCAACCAATCATTGTAACAACTACCATACCCTATTTTTAGGAAGATTACCAATTCAAGCCTATAACTTTGTACATAATTCAGTTATAAACTTTATAATTCTATTAATATACTCTGAAATATTTGCTTGAAATTTCAATTTATTCCTTTCAACCTATTATCATCAAAAGTCACTAACTTGAAGTTTCAAGTAAAGTTTTCCATGTCAGCAACAATGACTAGATAAAACGTTTGGAATTTTGATTGCAATTGGCTGTAATGATTACACTGGAATTTTGAGTTAAGATTTTGAGACTACATTGACAAAGTTAAAAATTTAGAACTAAATTGATATCCATAAAATAATTTGAGTACTAATTTGATAATTATCACAATCTTCTTTCACTCCGGTCAAAATTCAGTTAAAACTTTGATCGCTAAAGCAATACTTGACATATAGGAAAAATGCGAGCAATGACAATTTGATTTGAAAATTAAAAAATTCCTAAAAAGAGAAAGGAGGAAAAATTTAAAATAGTAGGTCGTTTCCTTTCATTTTCTTCGCCTGTGGAGCTTCCAAACATAGTATAAGGGTAAGGAAAAACTTAAGTATCCATTTTATATGCACTTTTCTTAACACGACCCATATCCATCAGTGGTGACGAAGGAGGGTCGTGCAGAATAAATAAACAAAAGGATTAGAAGAATAAATGGAAAAAGGAGATTCATTTCAAGTAATATTTAGCTCATAAGAAGAAAAGCAGCATAATTTGACTTGAACGAATTCACTTGCTAAGAAATTATTAGCACATTTTTTTCTATATTCATATGTCGAATGTCCTGTTCTCTCTCTCTTTCAACAAAATTTGTAGCGCCTTCAGCACTCAGAATTACGGATCAGAATCACCATGCTCATCCGTAATTCTTTCCGCTTTAGTTGCTCCTTCATGATGGATGAAAGACAAGATTCTTGATCCTTTTGTCACTTTGACTTCCAAACAGAGATATATCCTCCTTCAAATGAGGCAAAAGAAACACATCCCAATCAATTTCGAGCTATACTCCAGTCCAAGGACTTGAAGTCCCGTGTCGACAGTGCTTTCTTTGTCGTGTCGACAGTGCTTTCTTTGTCGGGCGAGTAGCCTCATCCACAGATCTTTTCTTTACAGACCAAACTGGATAAGAAAGATTTGTCTTGCTAGTGCCATTGTAGCTTTTTTTTTTAATTAATCACTGAACCAGATTAGTCACCCAAAGAACGGATGAGAATGAAGCCACGGCACAAGATGAATAGGGTGACTTTATGTAGGACGCAAGTAGAAAAGGTCATGGTGCAGATTTAACTGCATTATCTGATGCTCCAGGGATTATCTGCATAACGGACACGTTAGAGTAACATCAGATGTCTTATGTCGACAGGAAATAAAATTCCCAGTCACTAGAGCAAGACTTGTGGTAGATGATGACAAGAAAAGCACCTCAAAAAAGAACTCCCCATCTGCATACCAAGGGGTCATTTGTCATCTTCGTGCCTGAAGTCATAGAGAAAAGATCAAATTTATGTCTTACAGTGTACTCAGCACTTCGTGATTTACCCTGGAAATGTTTGTTAGAGATAGAACAAGAACATCACATTTTCCTAGGCTACACAATTTAATAGAAGATGCTTCGACCTGCGAAAGAAGTCACAACTTACAACTCGTTTGAGTTTGCAAAGTGGTCTAAAGCCTGAACCATTTTGATCATGAGAGTTTCTCAAGAAAGGGTGCCGTAGCAGCTCCTCAGCTGAGGGTCTCTGCGCAGGATTTCTTTGGAAGCAACGCTCTAGGAAATCCCTTCCTTCTGATGACAGCTTTTCTGGTATGGGAGGGCTTCGATACAAAACTTTGAACATCGCTTGTGGCTGATTCATAGAAGAATGTCGGACTATCAAAATAAAAGCATTATTCTGAACACTACCATGTGTGAATACAGTATCCTAGTAAGAAGCAGCAACCAAGTGGAGATACGAGAAGCCGTTTTTGGTGAAAAATATCTGATCTAAACACTTCAAGTATAGAAAACTATCTATGTGATATATCAAGATATAGTTGACTGGAAGAGAGATCCCTCAAGATAAACTATCGAAAAAAACGAAAGGATGGGTTTTTGTGCTCATAAAATCTCAGCAAATTGACTGTGCAGGTGCCCAATAAGTATTGGTGCAAAAGGCCAATGGTTGATGCCAAAACTGGAACTTACCCAAGGAATCAAAAAATTGGCTGAAATAAAGTAAAACCTAGAAGCCGAAAATTGTGAAACTTTCAAAATGAAATTGAATGACGCAAGTAGTTGTCACACTAACCCCTTCTAGTTCACCCCAAGGAGGCACTCCGTTCAGCATTTCAATGATGGTACAACCAACGCCCCATATATCAACAGCAAAAGCAGTCTCAGGACTTGTCTTCTCCTTTGTCATAGATCCCAGCAGGATCTGCATGATAATTTGAAATATTACGTCAAAGCTTGCACTTGCATGGAACATGAGTTTAAAATAGTTTCAGGTATGCTACCTCTGGAGCCATCCAATAAGGACTACCCTTCAGAGAGAGAATGGAAACCTGTCCAGACAGCTGTATACAAGCTTGAGTTAGCATACAAGCAACTAAAAAGTCGATGCAGTAAACTTCCATGATGCTACCATGGAATGCAAATGTGGTGCCCCTCATCCACGACAACACTTATTTCTAGTCTGGTTATGTTTTTTATTCCCCTGAATTTTGCTGAATCCAACCCCCCGGCTTGCCCACCTTTCCTATTTTTAGCTAAATACCAAGTTTTCTACATGTCAAATAAACTTCCCCAAAACTTGTAATTTCCTAATTATGCTTTCTATGGGAGCAAAATGAGTTGAGCATTACAATATTTTTATATTAATATTATATTTCATGCTAATTATGCATTAGTTACCTTTACAAATTTGGTAAGCAATTTTCGTGCATTTATACAATAAAGATATTGGTATGAATGAAAATTTTGGTTTTTATCTGGTTGTTCAGTGCATATACTTATGTGTTAGATAATCATGAATATTTCGATTGGCTTTCAAAATTGTGCTTGATGTGTGAGCATCACATGTCTATTTGCGGAAAAAAAAAATTATCACCCATCACGTGTGGCAAAAACCCATTTTTATTAGATCTAACTGGGAGTTTAATGACCACTTCCGCTAGGGAAACCCGGTTAATCTTCTTGTCCTTGATTGAAACCCGAATTAATTCTTTTGATGCACGTACATTTTGAATCAAACTGCTACAAACAATTCCATGGTTATCAAATGCCAATGTATAGATTATTTGAACACATAGCTAATAAAAAATAATTGCCTCACAATGAAGTTTTTGAGATTTTCTGAGTATCTGATTAGTCACCAGAAGATATGACAATCCTCACTCTCCAGAACTAGATAATTAATGGGACCACATAGTCCATGCTCCTAGAAGTGGCCTTGTAAAAACAAAAAGACAAGTTTTTGACTTTATGCTTTAACGAGTCATGAACATGGATTTAACCAACAATTTGTTCCTAGCAATGAGCTGTTCAACACTTTCTTAGTACCTGACTAGATGCTATTGAGCATGGTAGCCTTCAATCTCAAGCACACCGAATAATTTATAGGAGAGCACAGTCCATACTCCAAGGGTTGGCCTTGACGTAAAAATAAAGTAAAAGAAATCAAATTTTAAAGTTTTCTTCTTTTATTTTACCATAGTGTAGGGTAATAAATAGAACTTTCCTTATCACTACAACTGAATTAGACATGATATAGTTTTCCTGTTATGTGAAGAATGTAAATGACATGATACTAAATTAAATCAATGACAATGCCTTAAATTGCTGAAGAGGTTGCATTCCAGTTCTTATCGAGGACTTATGGACCCATTGACCAGCAAACAGAGGGTAACTACTACAAAGGAATTTCAGAGGATTTCATACTCTCTGACCAAAAGAAGTGTCCAACTTTAATGGGGTGGAATAAGAATGATTGAGAATCTACAGCTGGTTTTCTCAAAGGACAACTTCAAGTTAACAAGTACATGTATATGATCTGAATGGTTTTCTTCAAGTGCTTATAATATTTCAAGAATGAACAATGACTATGTAAGGCCATTTAAAAAACAGAAAAAAGATGTGCAAAAGGTAAAACAAGGATAATTTTTTGTAAGAAACTGGCATGTAGAAACATGAAAAGTTGTTGGAACATGCAAATGCACATGAAGACAGGTTCTACAATAAACTTAAGTTGCAGAGGCAAACCAAGCTTACATGTTTTGCCATCCCAAAATCAGCAAGCTTGACTACACCAGTGACATCAACGAGTAAATTTGCCCCTTTTATATCCCTATTCGCAAAAGAATCACATAAATGAGTACAGTTCCAAGCACAATTCAAGTTGGAAATGTACTGAGCAAAAGAAGTAGTGAACCTTTAAAACTATACTTCAGGCAAGAATAATAAAGCACAAAGCGTTTTTGTAATAAAACAGGGAACATTCCTTTTCAGTCAAAAAGTTTTGCCCCAATAATGGTATTTATAGTCTGCATTGCTATCTGAAACTTGTTAACAGTTTTATGCAAAAGAGAGTCGCACATGTGTATCCCATGTAAATTGTTGCTCACCTGTGAATTGTTCGGTTGCTGTGCAAATAAGAAAGCCCAGATAAAATGTGACGAGTGAAACAGCGAACAACTGATTCAGTCATAGTTCCACAATGTTCATGGATATATTTGTTAATTGATCCCGGATAGACATACTCCATATATATGTATAAGTGATCATCAACCTGCAGATAGAATGAGCTCCCTTCATTATAAAGTTTCACAAAGGCACTACAATCCAATCTAAATGAGATTGGAGAAACTAGAAAGCACTTACAATTTCACTACCATAATATTGCACGATATTCGGATGCTGGAATTGTCTAAGAACTCTGATTTCCTGCAACCGTGAGATAACGATGAGGACAAGAGCACAGCTAATTGTCAGATTGATGATTCATATTAATGCTCATACAAGGCATAACTGTTATAAGGTGACACTTAAGATGAAGTTATCAGCAGTAACCTGCTCCAGCTGCTTCACAGATTCAGCAGATTTAGGGTCGTCCATTATTAGGTCAACTTCTTTCATTGCACATAAAGCTCCCGTTTCTCTGATAAAGAGACAGGTCAATCACGTCACAGACCATAAAGAATTTATAAATTCTCTAAAGCATGGGCTTACCTGTTGGTTGCAACATAAACACTCCCATATGTACCGCGTCCAATAAGTTTCCCTTTCTGCCACTGACCAGTCACGGATGCCACATTTTGCCTTTCTGTGGCATGGCTGATATTTGACGTTGAAGGGGGAAGAGGTAATGGATGGGCATTATAAGTCTCCGAAAGAGATTTGTGTTGATACCATGATGCAGTACCACTTGGACTTTTCGGAGTTCTTGAAGTCGGGCTTTGAAGTGGAGAAAGATGACCCAAAGACTTCGGCAAAGTTGGAGTTTGAGCTTTGAAAGTAGACCAGCTATCTGGAACCGTCGATTTGTACCCAGTAGCCGGATTATGCGGGCTAAGATAAGGACTTGACAGACTACTGGCTGGAGCGCTCCTGGCTGGGATATTGATCCGCAAGTTGTGATCGTCCAAACTCAAGTCTCGCATGAAACCCCTTTTGCAGTCTGTTGAAGGTTTAGCCGATTTTGGGGAGACCTGACTACTGTTCCTCCTGAGAGTATCATAACCATAATAGTTTGATCAATAAAAGTCACTTGCTTGCTCTTTGCATATAAGAAACTAGAAACAAATGTAGAGTGGTATGTCTGACAAAGGCAGACAATTTTCTTTTCTGACACGATAGTTTAGTTTAGTCTATACATAATAAGTTGCTATCCAAACACAGGAGAAACACTCACTTTTTATTTCAAAAAAAAAAAAAGGAAGCAACAAATGAATCCCTTAGAAAGGAGAGATTCTACAGATATATGTTACACTAATTTAAGCATTCTTTATCATCATAGATGGCGTCGAACTGGCTAGCTTACATCAGTTAGACTTAGAACAATAACGATCTCCATTGATTTTCTGACCGAATCTTGACAAAGAACAACAATCAGCTGCCATTAACAGTTCAAAACGCAGGTGAAACATATCAAGCTTTCAGTATTAGTGCACATGCCAATGACCATAGCGTCATCATTAAACCAATGCTCTTCAACAACCATTTCAAGGCAAATTCAGGCAACCCAAGACTCGTATTATCGTGGCCAAGCTCGTCAGATATAAAGCAGCCCTACCTCCATACCTCGGCCGATCCATTTCTATCCGGCGCAATCCTCAAACAAGCCATCTCGGGCAACGGCAACGGCAACGGCAACGGTTGAGGCACCGCCGTCGACCAAAAGCGTTCGGACCGCCCCGGCGACCGCACCACCGGCGTTGACTCGGGCGACACCGGCGTCGACCGAGAGAAGCCGCCCACGTGGGCCAGCGTCGACCGAGAGAAACCGCCCTCGTGGGACAACCCGACCTCGTCGTCCGTCGCGTACCGGAGCTTCCTCTGCCTCGTAAGCCGCCTCTGCATGACCGACGGCCCCCCGCCGTCGCCGTCGCCGCCGGGACTCGCCGGACAGCCGGACCGGGACGCATTGCAGGTGGACGAACAAGCGGGACGGTTCATCTGGGAAGCACCCGTTCTGGTTCCGAAAGGCAGTACGGACAAAAACACAGAAGAGCAATCGACAGAAGCTGCGCGCGCGCGAGAGAGCGAGCAAGCAAAGCAAAGCAAAGCAAGAACTCACGCGGCCATGGGAATCACCTCACGGGTGTCGTCTCCCTCGTCTTCCTCGTCCTCCCGTTTACTTTTCAAGAAGAGAATCGCGGGATTGCTTGCGTGGTCAACAAAACAAGCAGAGAAGCTGCTGCTGAGGTGGAAGAGGAAGAGGAAGAGGAAGAGGAGGGGGCAATTTCTCCGTGTTCGCTTTCGACACCTAACATCGAACGCTTGTCTTTGAACTGATGATTCGAATGGATCAACAAAGAAAGCGAAGGAGTCGCCATTGTCAACACGAGGACAAGAGCTTCGGTCGGACTAAATTTTCTTCATCAATTCGGGAGTCGAATGTCAAAGTTTTGACTGAATCCGTCGTTGTGGCGGTCAACCCCGGAATGCACGTGAGCGCCACCTGCTACCCCATCGTCGAAGCTAGCAACTTCACCCCAGAAAAAAGGAACATAACAAATAGAAATTCATTTGCCATATATTATTTACATTTCGTTAGTGTCCATATTCTTTTTTTTTTTTTTTTTTATGGATTTCGTTAGTCCGCTAGCATTTTATTTGACTCGTTCCAATTATCTTCTAATCGAAACTTTATAAAGAATCTTTAAGATGGATATTATCTCAAATAAAACCATAAAGTTTATCAATTTGCATATGCAATTCACATATTTATTCCAATGCAATGGGCAATTTTGTTTGACATTATTTGGTTTACCCAAATTGAAGAAGCTTCAAATGGGACTTCACAATTTTTGCATCTCGTCAGGGGAGATGACCGCCGTATGAACGCTCTCTCACCTTTTGCCGACTCACGAACTCTTTTCTCCTTCTCCGCTGGAGAAGAACGACTTTGAGGCTGCGAGGAGAGCACGATCTCCGAGCTTCCTTGAGAGCGCCTAGGCATTGTTGATGGCCTCATGATGGGTGATCTCTAACGTTTCATTCATTTCCCGAAAAATATAATATTTAAAAAAAATACTATCTAATAAGTCATTTTTCAAAGAAACGATAATATTTTTCAATATTTGACTGAAACTTAAAAATAAAGTAATAAATATTTTCCGTTGCTTGATAAGAAAAATATTTTACTCCATGCGCTCATTTCAATAAATTTTTAATTATTTTATTTTAAAATTGATTTTCAATTATATTATATTTATTTATTTTTAAAAATAATTTTTAATTATATTATATTATATTTTATTTTAAAACAATTTTTAAATTGATTTCTTTTTCTTCTTCTTCCTTATCCGCTTTACAACGATGGTAACGGCTGGCGACTGGCAAGCATGCTAGCTTAAGCCCTACCTTGCTCACTACTGTAGCAACCTCGCTTGACAGCCTCAAGCAAGCTTGGGCAAGGTGAGGCTCAAGCTCACCTGTGGCTGATAGCCGCCCACCACGGTGGTTGACGACCAACCAAAGAATAATAGAAAAAGAAAAAGAAAAGAAAAATATTAAAATAATTGAAAATTCAATTTTTTAAAATAAGATAATAAAAATAATAGGAAAATGTGTTTAGTTAAATAAAATAAAAAGTGCTTGGTTTAGAAGTGAAAGAAAGAGGATAGAAAATGTTTTTTGTATTTTAAAAAGCGAAAAACATTCACCCCACTTTTGAAAGTGTTTTTCTCCGTTGATGGAAAGCGTTTTCCCCAATCATTTTTTTTTCTATGAAATGAACATTTAAAAATCTAAAAAATGTGCCCACCGATGGATAGTTGAGTTGGTTCGACTTTAGGTACTTCATCGCAGAGGTCTCAAGGTCGAAACTCCGCAACTACTAACATTTCTTAGTGGGGGGCCATGGTGGTGGGGTCATGTGCTAATCTCTCTCGAGGTATAGGGGCTTAGCCCTTCGATGCCATCCGGGCACAAGGGGCCCGTGGTGGAGTCATCGGTTATCAAAAAATAAAATCCGAATTTTTTTTTCTTAAAAGTTATTTTTCACGAAATAAAGATACCCTAAGAGTCTTGTGGATGGTTTGAGTTTGAGTGACATTGACCACAATAGCTTCGATTTGGGAATGAAAGAAATTGGCGACTTTGAGCACAAACCCTAGCTTTGATTTGAGTTTCTTCAACGTGGGTCAAATCAGAAAATTTGGACAAAATTGCCCCTAATATGCTATTGGAATAAGCACATGAGTCAAACATGCAAGCCAACCAGGGAATGCTTTGCCAGCTAGTAAGCTCAAGACCTTTTTTGAGATTAGGTTGGCCACTTCAAGATTTTATTTGAGATGAGATCCATTGTCAAATTTTGATAAAAATGTAGGTCTCATTAGGACCTATGTTGATTATGTAAATATAAGCATTATGTTACGCTAAGCTTATTTCTCTAAAATAACCTTATTTCTCTTTTATGTTCTTTAGAATGAAAGTAGATTTTTTTTCTTTTTGTACTTCATGTTACTAATCAAAATCTATTCCATGTCCACCAATTTATTATAGGGAATAGAAAAATTAACTTATGTACACAGATGGATTTTTATTCTTTTTTTGGTTCTAGGAGCAAAAAAATATAAAAATAAAGAAATAGAAATATTATCAAATATACCCTTACTTGATATTTTTCCCCAATTCAAATGACATGCAAATCACTGTTTGATTTTTAATTTGGGTAAATCTCGAATGGAAGAAAAGCCAAAGCTCAATTTTTTTTTTAAACTCGAGGAGACCCGCAATCAAATGTCGTCCTAATTAGATCGGTCCACCTCAAAAGTACTGAACTCAGGTTATCTGAAAAATCGATTGGCCCAAAACTATTGGGAAGGCAAAATTGGAAAATTAGCGAACTCGAAAAAACTACTCAAATCTTAAAACAACTTCATTTGAATTCAACTAGATCCCCTCCTCCGACCCCAAAAGTGAAGATCACTGGCAATTAATCATCAAAATGGGAAGTACACCAAGAAGTGGAAGATAATTGCACGTGAAGTCACACCACAGGAAGAATTATCAAAAAAGTCATAAATATTTTTTTTTGTCAATAAATTTTTTTATAATTATGCCAACTAATTGCATGCAAAGTCACGCCCACAGGGAGAATTACTAAAAAGTCATAATTTTTTTTGTTAATTCAATCATAAACATTTTATAATTTGACAATTTAGTTTTAAATCTTTTACAAAAACTTTTTGTAATTATGCTAATTCAGTCTATTTGACCAATTGTGGCCAACCGATGCTGATGGGACACTATATGGCTAACGTTAACATGGATAATTTTAAATAGTATTTTCATTTTCCTTTTATTTTTGTTTTTCTTCTTATGTTTCCTCTTCTTCCTCCTTTTCCTTTTTACCCCCATAGTGGTTGGCGAAGGTAGCAGCCCTTGCCAGCTTGCCTAGATTTGAGGGCCATGGGTGAGGCTAGCCTCACCATGGCCTTGCCACGAGCGAAGGTGGCCTCGCTCATGCCTAGCAAAGCCATGGTCACCTTCACCTATGGTCGGGAAGGCCATGATAAGGGCTTCTTGGCCTTTGCCTAGTGGCTAGTTTTGCAGTCCTTGCCTAGTGACTAGTGAGGCTTGCTAACCACTGTGTAGGGAAAAAAAGGAAAATGGGAAAGAAGAGGAAAAATAAAATAAAAATGAAAGAAAATTCAAAAAATTCAACAAATTTTTAAAAATATTATTAAAAATCATTAGAGGTGTTAAAATGGGTCACTTGTTTATAACAAAAGATAGTTAAATGGGTTTTACACTTAAAGGTTTAAGATAAGTGAGTCTTAAGTGGGTTTTAAATGGGTTTGGTTGAAAACTCATCTTTAACAAAAACATTATAATCCCTCCATTCTCTTTTTAACTTTATAAAAATTGAAATTATAATTTTTTTTTATTTTCTCTTTTTATTTTTCTTCCTTTTTTTTTTTTTTCTTTTCTTTCTCCTTCCTCCTTCCGGTCGTCGACATGGCGATCGCCAGCGAGCCTCGAGCTCGCCGGATCGGGGCGAGGCGGAGGCCTCGGCGACGCCCGGCGAGACTCGAGCCCGCCGACATCGGCGAGGCTCGAGCCTCGCCGATCCGGGTGAGTGGGGTGTCGGGTGAGGCTCGAGCCTCGCCGATTTGGCGAGGCGGAGGCCTCGCCGGCGTCGGCGAGCTCGAGGCTCGCTGTGGCCGGTCGTCGGCCGACGTCGTGGCCGGCGGTCGGCCAAAGAAGAAGGAGAAGGAGAAGAAAAAAGAGAAAAAGAAAAAGAAAATTATTTTTTAAAAAATAATTAAATTTCGATTTTTTAAAATAATTATTTTAAAATTTATAAAAATTTTCCATTAAATTTATATTGTATAAAAATATTTTAGCAATACAATTAAAAAAAATAATATATATAAAAGCTTGGAAGTATTTTAATAATATAATCTTTAAAAAAAACATAGGAATAAGTTTTTCTAAATTTGTTAAATATGAAAGTATTTTATTAATATGAGTTAGGTCGGGTCGGGTATGGGTTGGGTATGGGTTGGGTCGGGTTTGGGTCGAAAAATTTACATTAAGCATAAATGGGTCATAAATGGGTTAATGGGTTAATTTGGATCGGACCATTAATGACCCGACCCAAACCCGACCCAACCCACCCGTTTAACGGCTCTAAAAATCATTCATGTCAAGATTAGCTAGATGGCTAGTGTCCATGTTATCTCCAACGTATTAGAATTGGTTGGATGGATTGAATTGACATAATTGCAAAAAATTTAGTATTAAATTGACAAAATATGTCTAATGATTAAATTGTCGTGATTGCATTAGGTTTATAAATTTTTTTTAGTAATCTTTCCCCACCCATCATTGTGTCTCTAGACTTCTCGGCCATCACACGCTGAGCAAGAGCGGAAACCCTAGCCCCAAAGTCTGAGGCCGTGACAGCCACATGATCCAAGAATTTAGTACAACCAAAAGAAAAATTGTAGGGACTTAACTGAACATTTTGCAATAGTTTATACACTAGCGGTGCCCTTTTGTTTCTTTTTTTGAATAATGCAATTCTTCACGCTTATAATGCCCTGGCCACACATAATTCATGGTATTTAACAAAGAAAAGAAGACGCACGCCACCTGAAAAAGAACAATGACGATGTAGTCTTATTAAAAATCTTTGATGGACCGTCTCGTGCCTTACAAGCAATTGAATCATTCAACGCACAGGCTGCACATGTTTGGTGTTTTCATTGACTTCAATTGAACCTGACAATATCACTTAGTAAGATCTCTTCAATTGTCAGGTTCAATTGTAAGCTTTAGTAAGATCTCCCCGTATCTCAAGTATTTCTCAAATAGGAAATCTGTTTTCTATCACATATTTTAGCATTGATTCCTCTAAACTACTTGATTTTTTCCACCGATAAAAGTTTTCCTTAATTGGGATTTATTTGTTTCGCGAAAAATGAATAATTTGAAAAATATTTTCCTAAAAATGATAACTTATATCTCTTATAAAAATGAATGAATAGGAAATATTTTCATCATCTACAAAAATATTTGAACATAAATTATTGACGATAATTAAAATATTTTCTATTAACTAATTATTTTAAACAGTATAAGCAATTAATTTTAGAAAAATATTTTTTAAATCATTCATTCCTTATGAAATGAATGGTCTTAAATAATAAACATTCAAACAACTTACAATCTTTTACGCATGAGTCTCACTTATTTCGAGAAGGACAGTCACAAATCCCGTCCATCCAATCCCGTCACCGCCGGCTGCCGCCCTACCTTTTTAAGGATAAGAGTCATTCCAATCACCGCTAAAGGTTGACTTCGTGAATTAAATTAACATGAAAAGGAAAATTCCTGGGCTAAATTGGCGGGCCAGACGAGGGGAGAAGGTTCTCTTTTCGAGCGATCCTCATGCATGACGTGGAAATCATCATGCATGACGTGGAAAAAGAATGGACATGAAGACAGCTGGATAAGCATTCTAAAGAAGAGAATTTGAACGCGTGACCGTGAAGCCAAAGAAAATATAGCGTCCCCATCAGAACACTCTCGGGAACCAAAGTGAGACAGGGATTCGAAAGCTTAGAGCCTAGAGGAGATTTCCTCGGGAGAGGAGAGGAAATGAGGAGGCTATTTCGTGCCATCTTCAGATGCACCCGAAAAGTCTTCCGAAGGTGGTTGGAATAGTTGTAATTACTGCTTTCTAAGGGCCCCAATATTAATGGGCTAGTTTCGAAAATATGATGGATTCTGAAATTTGGCAAGAGGGATCCATTTGGGTCGGAGTATCTAACGATGATTTTGTAAAATCAAGCCATCGTGGTATAGCTTAAACCACATCAAAGAGGTCTTGAACAGTTATCGTGATTTAGACTCTAAATATAGTTACCAACACCCGAGGTTTGATCAAGTCTCATGAACTTTTAATCAAATCTTTTTCTGACAACTAGTCCTCTTGACGACTCCTAGTTTCGTGTTGTACTTTCGAAATTGAGAGGTCACACGCTTTTTGAACAGCACCAAAAGCAGGTAGTTAGACTCGAAGGTACACTGAGCCTACCGATTTAATGATCAAACGAGTATGAAAAGAGAGGTCTTGATGAATGAAGCTCCTCCATGAAGTTCAAAATATTGTTCGAACCATTTTAATGGTAGGTCAAGCTTTAGTCACAGTTTCGTTCGATCAATTGACTTTTTGAATGTGGGAGAAATGAGATAATCAGCCAAAAAAGTCATAAAGTTATTACACTTGTGTCAATTTGATCATAAATATTTTAATTTAACCAACTTAATCCTAAACCTTCTAATATTTATCAATGTATTCCTTTCGACCAATTTTGACCACTAATTACTTATGTGGATGTTAATAGTGCTGCCTAAGATGGTCGTCGTTGACAAACACAGTTTTTATAAAAAAATTAATATTTTAAAAAATATATTTTTATTTTTATTTTCTTTCTTTTCCTTACCAAGTCATGCAAGGGTGGGTTGGCACCTCGCCAAGCTTAGAAGGAAAAAAAAAGGAAAAGAAAAAGAGAGGAGAACTAAATATAAGAAATTTTGAAAATTTTTATAAAAATATAAAATTTGTTTACCTCATCATTGGTTATGCCACGTAAAATAATTGACATTCATGACAATGATTTCTATCCAAAATTTGTCGACATAACTAAATTGGTAGTTTGTCAAAAAGTTTGAGATTAAATTGGGAAATTGAAAGATATAATATTAAATTGGAATAAGTGCAATAAGTGCAAAACTCTTTTGGTAATTTTCCCAATAAGATTTGTAACCTCTTCACTAAATGTATTCTCTCAATTAGAATCGCCCATCTTTTACCAATCCCGAAGTCCTAAAGCTCTTATTTATACATCCAAAGGAAAGCTAGTTATCAATTGTCACGCAAACTGCTGGATTCATTGGACAACTTTTGGATTCCTGGTTTGAGCCCACAACTAGCGTTCAACAAACTAGGTTAGGCTACCGACCAAAAAAAAAAAAACTAGGTTAGGTTGCGCCGCAAGTGAGGAAATGGTTGTCGCTGACGGGGGTGGTGGATTGAGACAACGAGTGGAGAGAGATTTCAATTGGGGTCTCAAGGGTTCTTTAGTAATTTGAGATTAAAGCTCTAATTTCTTGGAGTGATGACTTAGTTTTCTTATTGAGACAATTTAGGTGGGATATGCGATTTACAGCATGCTTGGTAACCTAGGTGAGCGCTAGCATATGGTAAAAACTTGGTGGGAGCATAAAAGTATGGTAGCTTGAAAGCCGGACCAACCAAACTCAATATTTTGGGGTCGGGCTTATTTATTTTATTTCGATCAGTTGGGCCTTTCGGCCTGATCTCAGGTTGATAATGACTCTAGCTGTCTCGAAATAATTTCAAAAAATGCAGGAGCATATTGAGAATATACATTATTTATTCTCTAGAATACCTTAATAAAGTCATAAATAAGTTAAGACATAATTCAATTCAAATGACCAAGAAGTAATGTGCAAAAAAATGACAAAATCATATGTAAAAAAAGTTGATTTTTGATGCCAAAAATGGCGCAAAATGCCTTTGACAATTGGAATCATGGCGTTGAGTACTAGATAGGCTTTCGAATTGTGCTTACGCAGCTTATAACTCTACCATGATCAAAAGTTATGTTCTGTTATAGTTGCGGTACTTGGGGATGCATTTTGTAGATTTGAAAATTGCTGTATGTTAATTACCTTATAATTAGATATTTATATTGGAAATATAATAAATACCCATTATTCATAATTTTTCTTAATACAAATTCAACCATTAGCTTGAATTGGATCGGGTTAGTCTCTTACAAGTCTTTTTCGTATGATCGGGCCGACCTTGGAAATTCCACGCACGATCTTTCTAGGCTGGGGCAAGAAATGCCTTGAGGCTCAACCCATGCTCAATCTGGTAAAAATGATCATATCTAAGGTTCGTTTGCACACTTAATGAGGGGATAAGTCCGAAAAGATGCCCCATAACTTTGGGCTAATGAGACGGAATAATGTTATCTGGTCAGGATAAAGTAAGGCCTAATTCCTTTAAAAAAAAAAAAATCCTCAACTTTCATTTAAATTATAAATCTATCATCATTGTCCCAGTCACTATTAGTTGTCCAACATGGCATGTCATCATAATCAACTCAAATGAAAAGAAAAACAAAAACTAAGAGAGACAAATAGAAAGATAAGAAAAGGTCAAAAGAAAAAGGAAGAAGAAGAAAGAAAAAAAACTTGGAGGGAAAAAGAGGCAGCCATGGTTGCTCAAGCTCTAGGCTCCTGGCAAGCATGGTCGCTGGAGTTTCGAGCTACAAAGGTCACAGCAACCATGGCTGCTGGAGTTCTGAGCCACGAAGCTCACGGACGCCATGGCCGCTCAAACTCCGGGCACAACGGCCATGGCCGCTCAGCATGATGACTGAGCAGAGAGCGTGAGCAAACAAAAATCAGGTTTCGTTTACTATCTGGAGGAACGAGCTTTGTTTTTGTTGTGATTTGAGTTGGTGTGTTTCGAAATCTGATTTGCAGAATGCTCAAGAGGGTATCCCATCATATGGAGTTCAAATTCGATCCATGTTTGTGATATCTGGATTTTCGCTCGAGCCTTGAATGCTTAACAGTCCACGCTACGTCGACAAGCTCGTCATCAGACTATACCGTCAGCGTCCCCAATGGCGCCACCTAGCACTATATTGCCTCACCCCACACGCTATCGTTCGGCACCACCTTGCCACGATCCCAAGCCCACGCATGCCTCCCTTGAAATGCCACGAACGGGGTTAATGTGGCAGTCAAATGTGACATGCCCAGAAGCTGAAAAAAGAAGTAAATGAAAGCCACGTCTGCATCTCTCTGTCAAAATCCTAGGTCGCCACAAATTGAAGGATTGACCAAAGCAAATTTCAAAGACGGTGGGAGATTAAAAATATTCAGCCACATATTAATTTGCAACGTGTCATGAAGATGGGAGAATTTCTCCCTCAAAAACACGAACCCTCGGAGCTGTCTTCTCCTCCTGCTGCCACAAAATTGAAGGATGCTGACCAAGAATTTCAAAAGCGGTGGAGTAAAAAGATAAAAAGGCTGTCTCACCAAATTTTCATTTTACCGGACAGCCTCACCATCGTCATCTTCATTCATCTTCTCCTTTCCATTCCCTCACCAGAACGTCCGCCATTCTACAGCCATGACTCGACGCCATCCACTCGCGCCATTCCGCTGCTCCACCACCAGCCTTCATCACCGAGAATTTGCTGCTCCACCACCAGCCTTCATCACCGAGAATTTGAAGCAAGTAGCTGTTGGAGTTTCATGAATCATGTATAAGAAAAATTAACGAAATAAACGCAGCGGAAACAAAGATATATTTTATACATGATTCTCCTAAGGCGTTGTTCGTGCGTTTTAATCAAAAATCTAAAACCAAAAGGGAGTTAAACGAAATACCTCTCGAAGCGCGCTTTGAAACGAGTCGGTTCGGATGTTCTACAGTTCGAGTCCCACAAGCATCGGACCTCTAGTTCAGACACACCAACAACAAATGTCGAACGGAAGAGAGAACTTTCAGATATCCACCACTTCGATCGTGCTAGCAATCACGTGGAAAGAATCCGTCGTATTCTTGATGTATAATAGTCACGGCCCGAACGAGATAATGCTCTTCTTTCTTGCGTCTCAAAGACACAAGAACACGCACACACTTTTGCTTTCTATTTTAGCAAAGCATATTTTCTCTAAAAATACAAACGCACGCCCACAGAAAATCTCTCTACGTTGCAACCTTTTGCAGCCTAACTTTTTCATATTTATACACGAATCAGCAACGGTTGCCGATCGTGGGATCAACAACCGTTGCTGATCCTCATTCTCATGCACGATCGAGCACCATCGTGCATGAATGGAACGGTCAAGTAGCCGTCTACTATTTGATACCATGTGGATTCTATTATTGCTCGACAAGACATATTCCTTCGGATTTTCGTATTATTTTTACTATGCACATTGGTAGTGTTGCCCAAGACCTTATTCGGGTTCCATCGCTTGCTTCGAAACGTCGCCAACTTGCGGTGCGGTGGACGCCTATCCATCTATACAAGACCTCCTTCTTTATCCCCTTTCCTTTCCGTTTGCAATGAGAAACTAGTCATGTTGACTTGGAGATTCATACTACACGTGACTTGAAATTGTCTTTCGGTTTATAAGTATCGTTAGTTCAAATGTTGCGGATTTTGGTGCCATTAATTTTGGGGCTTTATTTACATCTAGCGTTACATTATACTACAACTTTGGATTTTGGTATTGGAAGTGTTTTATTTTGCATTAGCAATTAAAAATAAATAAATAATTTAAATTGAATTACTAAATTGCTACACCACGGTATGAATTTGATGGATGCTGTTGATCCTCATGATGATGACGCCTTGGGTGTCAAAATGCATGGAGGGTTGTAACATGGTGCCCTCCGGATGCTTGGGGGATATAATAAGGATCTCCCTTGAGGGTCTCGCGATGCCAGGTGGGGTGCGAAATACTTGGAGGGGTGTAACACAATGCCCTTTGGATGCCTGGGGAATGATAAGTGCCCCGGAGGTCCTCGTAATGCCAGTTGGGATGCGAGATGCTTGGAGGGGTGTAACATGGTTTTCTCCGGAAGATGGTGGTGGTTGAATCTAGACTAATTGAAGTTCCCAAATTTCCATTTTCTTCTTAGTATAACATTTTCATGAATTTCTTTTAGAGCCGATGCAAGTTGAATTATTTCGATTTCGTGTATTTTATTTTTGGGATTCTGTCGAATAGGTAGTGGTAGATTCGTGTAATATAGTCTAGTAGACTTTTGCTTATGAGTGGTCGCACTCACCCTTAGTGGATTATCATTTTTCCAGACTCGTAGGTATGCCTCTACAACCCGTGTCCTCCATGATGCTCTATGATGTCCCAATCGATCTCACACGAAACCAGATGGAGTAGGTCGACCCCGACTTCCCAAAGGTCACATTTATTCGGATCACCGTGATCTTTGACTGTCCATTCTGGCCTCCCATTGGGCCTCGTGCTGATTGGGTTTGTCGCCCTTTATGCTTAGATCGGTGGGCGTACGGTGGGGCCTCTCCCACTTCTAGACAATGATGACGATGGTGACAATGGGGTCGAATAGGAGGAGGACCTTGAGGGACGAGGGTGGCATTTTTTGTGAGAGCAGGACTTGTTACGTTGGTGGCTGTGTAAATAGGCAATAGGATGGTTGAGGCAGTATTCTGGATATAGCCAGGAAAAGGAACCTTTTGACCCTAATGTACCAATCTAGGTTGTCTAAAATATATAAATAAATAAAAGTGCATGATTCTATATTTCTATGTGCATCGATTTAGATTATAATGCATTGAGTTGTTGTTACACGTTTTAGCATGCAATTTTTTTTTTTTAAAAAAAAATTTGAGCATAATGGTAGTCATGATGTGCTAAAGCGTCACAGCTCTACCATGACGCTCAATTATTTATTTATTTATTATTATTTTTGCATGTGGAAACATGTAACGACAACTCTATGCATTATAATTTAAATTGACTCACATAGAAATATAGAACCAGGCACTTTTGTTTATTTATATATTGTAGACGATGTAAGTTGGTACATCAAGGTCAAAAGGTTCCTTCTCCAGACTACCAAAATACCGCCTCGACTATCATATTGTCTATTTACATGACCGCCAACATAACAAGTCTTAGTCTCGCCAAAAATGCCACCTTCGTCCCCCAGGTCCTCCTCCTATTCGGCCCCGCTGTTGCCATCGTCATCATTGTTTGGAAGTGGGAGAGGCCCCACCGTATGCCCACCGATTTAGGCATAGAGGGCAACAAACCCAATCAGCATGGGGCCCGATGGGAGGCCAGCATCAATAGTCAAGATCGCGGTGATCCATATGAATGTGACCTCTAGGAAGTCGGGGTCGACTTGCTCCATCTGGTTCCACGTGAGGTCGGTTGGGACACCATAGAGCATCATGGAGGACGCGGGTTGTAGAGGCATACCTACGGGTTTGGAAAAATGATAATTCACTAAGGGTGAGTATGACCACTTAGCAAGCATAAGTCTACTAGACTATACTATGCGAATCTACCACTACCCGTTCGATGGAATCTAAAAAGTAAAATACACGAAATCTAAATAATTCAACTTGCATTGGCTCTAAAAGAAATTCATGAAAACGGTATACCACGAAGCAAATGGAAATTTGGGAACTTCAATTAGTCTAGATTCAATTGCCACCATCTTCTAGAGGAAACCATGTTACACCCCTCCAGCATCTTGCACCCCAATTAGCATTGCAAGGACCTCCGAGGCCCTTATCATATTCCCTAGTTATCCAAAGGGTGTCATGTTACACCTCTCTAGGCATCTCGCACCCCACTTGGTATTGCGAGGACCTCCTGGGGATCCTTATTATATCCCCCAAGCATCCAGAGGGCACCGTGTTACACCCCTCTAGGGATCCTGACACCCGGGGCATTGTCGTTATGGGGATCAACGGCATTCACCACATTTATATCATGGCATAGTTCAATTTAAAATATTTTTCATATTTCCAATACAAAAATGAAACATTTCACGTTTCAAAATCCAGGATAATATGAAACCAAGTATAAGCAAAGTCCCAAAATTTGTAATATCAAAATCGGCAACATTCGAATAGTCATCTCTTCACCCCCAAAAATGATAAACTGAAGGACAAATCAAAAGTTAGTGTTAAGAGTGTCTTATTCATAGTGCTCCCTTGAAGGATATGAAAGATTATTTCATCAACACCACCAAACAAAATTCCTTTAAATCATCTACTACCCACCAACCTCACAAATCCCACGATGATTTCCAAAATCGAAGCACCCAAAGAAAAGAACCAAAAAAAGAACATGTAACTGGCCCACTGAAAAGCCATGACCACAAGAACCCCAAAACACTGAAATCAAGTCAAGCAGAAGACCAACAAACCGGCATAGGGAATATCGGCATAGTCCTAACACGAACATATTAACTAATCCGTTGCGGCAACGGATGGTGTTCAAAAAATGAGGATTCCGATAGCATCACCACCGGAATTGCTGGTCTTTAACCATGACCCACCCGATCATCTAGTTACGGTCTCATTCCCAATTTCATGTTTTACAAGCCAAAATGTATTCAAAATTCATAATTTAGTACCTCAACCGTACTTTCAATATCCATAGTAATCCTAGACGCAAGAAGTTTGGCTAGGCAAAATTTCCAAATTCACCAATGAGCACGATTTGCACAATTCTCTTCATCCTTCTCAATCCCTGTAATTGATTCATTTCATATTGCACCAGTAACTTCATCAATATTCATGGCCTGATCCTCTAGACCAGGATATGAAAAATCCAACGGAATACACCTCGTCGAGCAATGATGAAATTCACAAAGTATAGAATAGTAGACTATTTGTCTTGTGTTCTTGTCGATGACGGTTGGATTGGCAAGACGGCGTGAGCGGATGGTAGCATGGGGTGTGTTACTTTGCAATCTTTTTGGGCGTGATGAAGAGTCCGAGGTGAAGATGACGAAGTCGTTGGAAATGGTGTTGGTTTCAGCTTATTTTACCTTCTTCCACCTCCTCATGCATGACGTTTCTGTCAACATTGGCAATTAAGGGAAACTTCTACCGGGGAAAAAACGTGGCTTTTTGGTGGTCGTTGGTGATCAAATTACCACTTGATAGCTCAAGGAGTTTGCTGGGTGTTGGTGAGCAACTTTCATTTACCTCTTTGATAGCTCAATGGACGTGTTCAACTTGAAATGGCACCACTAAGCTCGTGGCCTTACAAGAAAAAGCTGGCTATGGGTTTGGGGATGTGGTGAGGTGGTGATGCGGTGTTACAGTGGCATGGACCGTTAAATATTCGAGGCTCGAGCGAAAATTCGGATATCATAAATCTCCCCCACTTAATGAATTTTGTCCTCGAAATTGAACACTCTTTACGTCTCATTGAAAACATGGGATGTTTTTGCCTCAGTTCTTTCTTGCTTTCCCATGTGGCCTCTTCCACATCGTGGTCTCGCCACAAGACCTTGACTAGTGGGATTACCTTCGTTCGGAGGATTTGCTCTTTCCGATCAAGTATCCGCATCGGTTCCTCCATGCATTTCATTTTTTCATCCACTTCGATAACCTCATGATCTAGTATCATGATCTGGATGATACTTCCTCAACATCAACACGTGAAAGACATTATGTAGATTTGTCAACCTAAGAGGCAATACTAGTTGATAAGCCAAATCCCCAATCTTTCAAGGATTTCAAAGGGTCCAATAACTCTCGTGCTTAACTTGTTGATTGGGTTTGTCGCCCTCTACACTTGGATCGATGGGCGTACGGTGGGGCGTCTCCCACTTCCAGACAGTGATGACGATGGCGACAGTGGGGTCGAATAGGAGGAGGACCTGGGGGATGAGGGTGACATTTTTGGTGAGACCATGACCTGTTATATTGGCGGCTGTGTAAATAGGCAATAGGATGGTTGGGGCAGTATTTTGGATATAGCTAGGAGAAGGAACCTTTTGACCCTAATGTACTGACCTAGGTCGTTTACAATATATAAATAAATAAAAGTGTCTAGTTCTATATTTCTATGTGCGTTGATTTAGATTATAATGCATTGAGTTGTTGTTACACGTTTCCGCATGCCAAAAAAAAAATTAAAAGAAAAAAATTGAGCGTCACGGTAGTTGTGATGTGTTGGGAGCGTCACTATGTTAGCTAGTATCTTTCAAGCATGTGAATTGGATTTAGGGATTAACTTGTAATACAATGAAAGGATGGCATCGCTCTCGCTTGCTTATCTGCTACCCATTTTAACCGTCAAGAGAATTGCCAGTAGCTGCTCTCACTTTTGGTGACTTCACTCTTACAAATTTAGGCTTGATGGATAGGTCTCACCTTTGAAGTCTACTTGTAATTCTAAGCTAGGATCTTCCCATTCTCAAGCAGCCTACTCAAAGCATCCATCAAGCTTGTGAGCTTTTGGGTAAATGGTGCCATATGGCCACAGCCGCTATCACCCTTCTTTCTTCCCCCTAGCTTGTCCCCATCTCCATTTGCTTGCGTGCTTCACGCAGTCATCATGTGCTTGCGGCTACCATGGCCATGGCTGGTCAAGTTTTGTGCTCACTGGGACTAGGAGCTTGGAACTTGAGTAGCCATAGGTTCTAGGAGCTTAAAGCTTGAGCATCCATGGTTGCCCTTCTCTCTCCCACTCCTCTCTAATACTTTTTTTTTTTGCTTTATCTCTTTTTTTTTTTTTTTTATCTCTCTCTTAGTTTTCATTTTTCTCATCATAAATTTTGTCTGATGTAGCAATGGAAGTGGACAACAAAGATAGATTTGAAACTTAAATGAAAATTGGATATTTATTTTGACATAAAAAAAATTTGAGATAGATTTGAGATTAAATTTAAAATTGGGGCATTGCTTGTAAAAAAGATTTTACCATTTCCGGATTCACGGGTTACTATTCATATTCTCTCTCAACTGGGCGATTTCTTCTCTGTAGCTTAGTTTCTGGTTCTTGATCTACTGCGATCCATCCGACCATCCTTTGGACACGATTTTTGGAGGGAAGACTCGTCTCTACCCTCCTCAAATCCTGTTCGAAGCGATTCATCCGGTTTGGCCCCAATCATCGGATCTCATTGTTCATGGTTAAGGTTCTGGTGCGACTCTGTTCCGCTTTTGGTGTCTGAGTTGGTTCGAACTCCTCAGCCGGCCATTAATAGCGATTCTTGGAGGTAAGCCTTCGCCTCTTCCCTCCTTAAGATCCCCCGAAACTTTGCTCCTGCTATGGCATGTATATTGAGCTTTCATTGAGCTGTGCTCCAGTGCTTGTGCGAGTGCTCTGTTTCGATCAGCATTGAAGCTATGGCCTCGTCTAGTAATCCAATGGGGTGGGGGAAAGATAGAATGCAGGCTACCACTGGGCGTAGTCGTAGCCGTGCTAGATATGCCTCTCGAGGCCGTGAAGGAGGGCGTTTGAATGACTTGAACAGGGATCGGTCCAAAGCCCCTCAGACCCGTTCATGGGTAAATGTTGCTAGTTTGTCTGCTAAGGGCTATGAATTAGGCTTTGCACCCCCTGTATCTAAGGCTGTTGTGCGGTTATCGGATAATGCAAGGTATGCACGGGATCCCAAATGGAACAATTGTCTGGTCGGCTACTTTGTGGGAAAAAAATGTGCCGTTTAAAATCACTGAAACAGCCTTGAAACAAGCTTGGGGCTCTCATCTTTCAAAAGTCTTAGCAAATGATGATGGATTTTACTTCTTTATCATCCCGGACAACGAATTTAGGAGGAAAATTCCGGATGAAGGCCACCTAATAGTGGCTAGAGTCCCTCTAGTTCTGAAGCAGTGGCACAAGGATATGGAATTGAAGAAAGATCTCCAATCGTCGGTCCCGGTCTGGATACGCTTGAAAAATATTCCATTTGCATATTGGTCGGCCCCAGGCATTAGTGAGATTGCTAGTGCAGTGGGGAGGCCTCTTTATGTTGATCCTTTGATCGAAAAAATGAAGCGCCTATCATTTGCCAGAGTTTGTGTAGAGATCTCGGCAAAGCTGGAAATGTGCGAGGAAGTTGAAGTATGGGTGGATGAGAAGGTTTTCTCTATTCAGGTCCTTTATGAATGGAGACCAAATTCGTGTATGAAATGTTGTGCATTTGGCCATAACTGCTTGGATAAGGTGAGCCCCAAGCAAACCCTTGTAACCGCGGAACCCTCTACTGTTGCTGCAGGGCCTGTTATACCTCCTGTGAATGAGAATTCGGATGATCAACTTAATGGTTGGAAACAAGTAACGAATAAGAAGAAGAAACATCAACCGGGACAAAAGGTGGACTCCACTCCTCCAATCTCGGCTCTGAAAGCTAAGTTATCTACTGATCTTCCCCTATCCTCCTCGGCAAAGGATGATCAGAATGAGCAAAACAGGTTGGATGCGGCAAATGCAGCTCCGTCAATGGCCCTAGTGGTGCCGAATTCTGTAGATGCCACGACAATAATTCCATCTTTTGAGGAAGATTCGGAGGAGGAAGTGAATGCGGTTAGTAGTAGCAGTGATGAGGAAGAAGACCTGAATCCTGCTGAGCCGAGTCAAGACTCTGACTTGAATGCTTCCTCTAGCTAGCAAAATGTCCCTAAATCTGCAGTGGCTACTCCCTCAAATGTTGGCCAAAAAGGAACCGCAATGGGCACGCCTTCTAACGCCTCTCGCAAAAGGACGAATAGGAGGAAGCCACCCAGACGTCGGTAACGTTCTTGTCTGTTTGCTATTTTTTTATTTCTATGTTTATCGGTATATGGAATATTAGGGGCCTAGGGAACCCCATTAAACAAGCGGAAATCAGGAATTTTGTTAGGACTAACAATCTCTGTTGTGTGGGAATTGTTGAGACGAAGATCTCCCATGCTGCTTTTAACTCTGTTACTTCGGTTCTTCTTCCGGGTTGGAGTTGGTCTAACAACTATAATCACTCTCATAAGAGGAGAATTTAGGTGGGTTGGAACCCTCGAGAGGTTACTTTTTTGGTTAATGCCTCCTCGGTTCAAGCTATTCATGGTATCCTTATTTCTTTCGGTTATCTATGCGGAGCACAGCTTTGTGTTGAGACGGCTATTATGGGAGGATCTTGTCCATACTGGTGGCCTTCTTTCTTCTTCACCGTGGATCATTGCTGGTGACTTCAATGCTATTCGGGATCCCTCGAATGGGATCGGTAGTTCTAATGCTTGGATCCCCACTTTTGATGAGTTTAGAGATTGCCTTGTTCAGGCTGGTTTGGATGATCTTCGGTACACTGGTTATAGGTATACTTAGGCTACTTCTTCAGGGTCCAACCGAAAGCAAAGGAAAATTGATAGGGTATTGGTTAATGCCCAATGGAATGCTGAATTCTCCTTCTCGGAAGCCTCTTTTTTAGCTCCGGGCATTTCGGACCACACTCCGATGGTTGTTAAAATTATGCCTGTCCCTAAGTCTTCTAAGCCGTTTAAGTTCTTTAACTACAGGATGACTCATTCGGATTTTACCAAGCTGGTTTCGGAAGTGTGGGCCTCTTCTTTCTATGGATCGCCAACGTTTATTCTTTGTGCTAAGCTCCGCCTCCTCAAAAGCATACTTAAGCAGCTTAATAAGGAATCATTTTCGAAGTTACCTTTGAGAACTGCGGAGGCTAGACGAGCTCTTCAAGTTACTCAAGATGCTATTCAAGCCGATCCTATGAATCCTTTCCTTGTTGAGACGGAAAAGCAACAGATTCAAGCCTTTTCAGTTTTAAGGCTCCAAGAGGAATCGTTTTATAGACAAAAGTCTAGAGTTTGTGGGTTGAAAGACGATGACCTAAATACTAAATTTTTTCACCAAGTCGTGAACAGGAGGCACCTCCAAAATAGAATCATCTCCTTAACCAATGGGGATGTCACCACCTCGGACTCGGCGGAAGTTCAAAAGATGTTCGTCGATCACTTTCATGATCTTTTGGCTGCTTCCCCTTCTTCGTCTTGTCCAGTGAAGGAGGAGATTCAGGCTGTTCTTAATCATTCCTTGGATGCGGAACATGTTTGTTTTCTATCTAGGCCTATTACGGATATGGAAATCAAGGAAACTCTTTTCTCTCTTGCGGTAGGAAAAGCCCCTGGTCCTAATGGATTTAATGTTGAATTTTTCAAGCATTCTTGGGATATTGTTGGTGCTTCGGTAATATCGGCAGTTAGAGATTTCTTTGAAACGGGCGAGCTATTGAAACAAATTAATGCTACCATTCTTACTTTAGTGCCCAAAATCCCTAATGCTTCAACTGTCCATGACTTTCGGCCAATTGCTTGTTGCAACACTATATATAAATGCATCACTAAGCTCATTGCAAACCGGATGACTCATGTGCTGCCTAGCATCATTAGTTTGCCCCAAAATGCTTTCGTCAAGGGGAGGCACATTAGTGATAATATTTTGCTAGCCCAAGAACTTTTCAGTAGCTTCCACCATGATCCCTATCGGGCCAAATGTGCTATTAAAGTGGACTTTCGGAAAGCATATGACACGGTGAGATGGGACTTCATTGAAGTTTGCATGCAGGCTTTCGGTTTCCCTCAAAGTTTTATTGATCGAATTATGGCTTGCATAAGATCCCCTAAATTTTCCATATCCTTGAATGGTGACCTTCATGGATTTTTCGCAAGTGGGAGAGGTATTCGTCAAGGAGATCCAATGTCGCCTTATATATTTGCCTTAGTAATGAAAGTTTTTACCGGTTTGCTGGATATCTAAACCAGCCACCCCTCGTTTCAATTCTTTTAGCAGTGTAAATCTTCTAGGCTTTCCCATTTTTTTTTTGCCGATGATGTGCTCTTATTCTTGGAAGCAAGCATTGCCTCTGTGGATCTTTTGAAGGCCGGGATTGACTCCTTTTCTAATTGGAGAGGTTTGGCGCCGAACATGAGCAAGAGTGAGGTATATCTATCCGGTGGATCACCTACTTTGCGCAATGACATCTTGAACAAGCTAGGCTTCCAGGTTGGTACCCTTCCCTTTCGGTATCTTGGAATCCCTATTATTTCCTCGAGATTAGCAAAGGCGTATTGTGTGGCTTTGGTAAATGCAATTACAGCTCAAGTCCAATCTTGGACGCACATATTTTTGTCGTTTGCCGGTAGAATCTAGCTTATAAAATCGGTTCTCCACTCTATTCAAGTATATTAGGCGAGTGTATTCTTTTTGCCGTGTGCTGTGCTAGATCGTATTGAAAGAATTTTTCGCCAATTTCTTTGGAAATGACCAATAATGGGTCCTGGGGGGGCCAAAGTCTCCTGGAGTGATGTATGTTTGCCGAGGAAGGAAGGTGGGCTTGGAATTCGGTCGTTAAAGGAGAACAACATGGCCTCGATGCTTAAACACATTTGGATTCTCTTCTCAGATAAAGAATCACTTTGGTGCAAGTGGATTCACTCCACTTTTTTAAACCACAAGAACTTTTGGGTGGTCCCTATTCCGACTCATTATTCTTGGGCTTGGAAAAAGCTCCTCTGTCTTCAGGACTTGTATCAACAACATTTTAGATGGAAAATTGGCAATGGTCGAACTACTTCGTTCTGGTTTGATCTGTGGCACATCAATGGTTTGCTTTATAAGGTATTTTCCAACTAGGATATATATCGTTCGGGCATATCTCGGGTTGCTTCCGTAGCTGACGCCTTCTCATCTCCGATGGGCTGGTATGTTATTAACATCTTGGCTGGTTGGTGGGATCCCCTTCCTATCTTCAACAGTGAAGACCGAATCCAAGTGGATTCATCATCCCTCGGGCCGCTTCTCTACAGCCTCTGCTTGGGATCTTTTGAGACCTAGAGGCAACGTTGTTCTCTGGTCTTCTTTCGTTTGGAGTTCTACTATGCTGCCTAGATACCAGACACATTTGTGGCTTATCACCCGCAATAGGTTGCCGACCTAGGTTCTGCTTGCTTCGGTTGGTAGGCTCTCTTTAGTTACTTGTCTCTTCTGTTCGTGCAGGCCGGATTCAATAGATCATTTATTTTTTGCTTGTCATGTCCTTGGCAATCTTGCCGCCTATTAGGTGGCTAAATTTAATATATCTTGGCGCAACAAATCGTGGCTTGAGAACTTGGACTAGGCAGCTAGACGCTTCTCGGACAAAAACTTCTATGATGTGTTGGCCCGGTTTAGTTATGGAGCTCTTTGTTATATTATTTGGAAGGAGCGTAACAATATCATCTTCCGAAATTAGACTCTTTTCATCCCGGCGATGAAGATGCATCTCTAGAAGGCCGTTAAGGATAAATCGTCGACCCTGAAGAATGTTGTGGATAATCCTAAGAATGAAGGCTGCAACGGAGCTGGGGCTTGAGTCCGTCTATCTTTCATTGATGGAGGGTTTTTAGTTTTGGCTTGGTCTTTTGTTTCTTAGGTTTGTTTGTCTTTTGGTCCTTGACACCCTTACACTCTCCCGCAACTTAGGTCCTTTTGAGTGTTCGTTTTGTTGGTGCCAGGCTTTTCTTGTTTTTTGTGCAAAATCTTATCAATACAAATCTTACCTTTACCAAAAATAAATAAATAAATAAAATTGGGGATTTTTTTTTAATGAAATTAAGCTAATATACTAATGAAAAATTTAGAAAAAAAAAGGAGAAAGAAGGAAAGAAAACATAATCAAATTGAGAGAGAGAGAGAGAGAGAGAGAGAGAGGAGGAGGAGGAGGAGAGAGCAATGGCCACAATGAGAGGGTTGTAAACTCTAGGCTACAATGAACATATCATGGTGATGCATAGGTGTACCTATGCCTTTTCTAATGTAAAGTCCCAACGTGCCAAGTGTCTGTGCTCCTTAATTTACAACATGATGAAGGCATTAAATGCAATTTGGAAAATATCTAAGTTTTGAAGGCCTTGTCATCCTATACTTATCAAATTTGATCACGATCAACTATCTTATTTGGCTCGAGATTCATGCCTAAGACATGATCGGAGGAAGCAGACACAACCTGGCTTAACTGGTGAAACCAACTTCGGACTTCTATTTTACCATGTAAATGGCTCAAAGTTGAGGATGTTACAATTACCTATTCCAATGCATCATTGGATTGATATTTCTATGGATTTTGTGTTAGTATTGCCTAGGTCTAAGCATGGTAGAGATTTTATTTATGTGGTTATTGATCGGTTTTCAAAGATGGCTCAATTTATAACTTGTCATGAAATCGATGATGCATCCCATATTGCTGATTTGTTTTTTAGGGAGGTTGTACATTTGCATGGCATACCTAGATCGATTGTTTTAGATTGAGACTTTAAATTTCTTAGCTACTTTTGGAAATATTGTGGAAAAAACTAGGAACATAGTTATTTTCAACTACTTGTTATCCACGGACCAATGGTCAAACCGACGTAGTTAATAGAACTTTAGGGGTATTGTTGCGTGCTATCATTAAAAATAACGTAAAATATTGGGAAGATTGTATACTACTTGTTGAGTTTGCATATAATAGGAGCATGCATTTTGCTATTGAATTTACACAATTTGAGATTGTCTATGGTTTTAATTTGTTAACTCTATTAGATTTAACCCATTTACCTGTTGATGAGCGTGTGGATTTAGATAGAGCAAAGAAAGTCGAATTTGTCAAGGCGTAGCATGAGAAGATGTGCGTGAATATTGAGCGAGAGACTAAGCAATATGCAAGGCAATCCAACAAAGGGCATAAGGAAGTGGTGTTTGAACCCGGCAATTGGGTTTGGGTTCATATGTGTAAGGAGCGATTTCTTGAGCAGCGACATTCTAAGTTATTACCATGAGGGGACGGACCATTCATGGTGTTGGAAAGAGTTGACAAAAACACCTACAAGCTTGATCTTCCATGTGAGTATGACATTAGTTCTACATTTAATGTTTCTAACTTGACTTTTTTCAATGCAAGTGATAATTTGAGGGCAAATCCTTTGCACGGGGGAGAAAATGTTGTGGACATCGAGTCATATTGAGGAGGAAGTGCTAATGATCCGTTGTCTATTCCAACTGGTTCAATCACACGAGTATGGGCTAAGCAATTCAGGCAAACTATTGGCATCGTGGTTCGTGATCTTTGGCATGGAGATGACGTTGGATCGAATCTTGAAGAATCTTGAAAATCTTGGCGTGATCTTTGGCGTGGAGATGACCTTGGATCGAATCTTGAAGAATTTTGAAAATCTTGGCGCAATTTGATTATTTGGTCACCAAATATTTGACAAAGTCAATAAAATTATCTTCTTGTTTATGCATATTCTAGAATAGGAAGCATTAGATCTCTTAAATTGTAATCAAACTAAATTAGGGTTTTAGGGGCTGGTTTGGCCGAACTCTAGGGCTGGTTTTAGGGTTTGTGCGGTAGCTAGAAGGCTTATATTAAGAATTGACCGAATTTCATTGGAGGAGAGATATTTTATTTTGAGGGAATAAAAATTGAGAGGTTCTCTTCTATTGTTCTTTTGAGGACTTCCCTTGTGACGGTCGATTCAACTTATTGAGCGAGATAGCGAATTCTTTTACTCATGGCGTCTATAATGTTGGTTGGTTGACACGGATTTGTTAACATGTCACGTTCACACCAAGGTTGTCAATCACAGGTTCGATTGGAGGTTGAGGTTTGCAATTCGCACCATCTAGGCCTTCATAGAATGATCTTTCCATAATGATTCACATCAACATCCTTCTTGGATTATTAGTATCTCGATCATCATATGTGACTCCAAGAAGATTTGTGAATCCACTCAGACCCGCTCATTCTCCTTGTGTACTTTGATCTTGATCATCCACAATCTTGGTTCTTTGCAAAATTTGAACCTGCTGCTTCTAACCCAAAGCACCACTAGTGTTAGATTGGGGGAAAAAAGGGACTGGCATTGATCCTGAAGCGACCTGGCCTTATGGCGCCATAGTTGTTTGGTTTGGTGAATCGAAACTTGAAGCAAGTTTGTTAGCCAAACTTGTGAACAAAGGAGTAAGAATCCCATATAAATGATTGGCCATGTGATTAGTCAAATCACTCTATTGCTCTTTGAACAACCTTCTCATGGTAGCCACCACTGTCGAATTAGGGCCATATTCCTCCTTGGATCTTCGGTAAAACTTCGAATGATATCGCTAGAATCACACCTATGATGACATTATCAACCAAATTTGTTTCCTGGCCGGAACTTTTAGGACGAACAATCCTCTCACCCACAAACTGCGAAGATTGATTATCCTAGCTAGTGATGGTGCCCTTCTCCTGATTCATGGTTTTTACCATAAACAACTCCTAGAAATGGAATACAAAACGTCCCATCGAGTGTGTCAAAAAGATGTTTGCCAAGAAAGTGTTCCCTTGCTGATATCTTTCACTAAAGCGGCGAGTCTTTGGTGTTTTTTTGGTGGGACAAGGTTATGTGTAGTTTTGGAAAAGAAGTGAAAAGTTATATGCTATTTGAAATAAATTAAAGGATAAACAACAGATAAACGTGCAATAATAAACGTGTGATAAACAAAAAAGACAGCCAGAAGACAATTGTTCTTGTGTTTGTGGATTTGGCAAAATGTTCTTATAGCTTTGTTCTTCCGGCTATTTATAGGCTAATTTGTGAATAATCACTCATTGGTAATTATTAGCTTTTCGAATTTAAATTGCTTCTATAGTATAACATTCGCAATTTTCAACTTATGAGAAATGGTTATGAAGTCTAGTGTGCCAGTGGTAAGGATCAGGCACGGATCATTCCAAGAATCAGCCATAGATCAGTCGGCCTAACCGGAAGGGTAACTAAGGGATTAACCATGTTCAATCAAAGAATTGGTCGTGGGTTGATCAAGGAATCAACCATGGATTAGTCTAATGACCATGCAAATGGACTTGAGTCATTTGGTCAATGGACAATTACTCGACCATAAAGGTTGATCGAGGGATGGTCATGTATCACCATGGATTGATGGATGATCATGAATCAATTCCAACAGTCATGTTTCGGTCGTGAGTGATTTCGCTTAGTTATGCACCAACCATGGACCACCATGATTTGACTTGATACGATCGTATGTCGATTATGGATTGACCAATCTCGAATGGCCACATGACAATTAGGAGTTGGCCTTGACCAAGCCTAGGGTTGGTCTAGGAGTCGGTTCACTCAGCTAGAGCTAGTCCAAGGGCCGACCATTAAGCCTATGTCTTGGGCCATCGACCTAATCGAAAAGGCAAATTTTGCCTACAATAACCACATCGAGGGTGGCTTTGCAACAAACTTCGAATGTGTTGGGATAGTTGATAGGGGATGTACAAAAAAAGCCCTTGCCTGGTTCTAGTTACACTTCTAATGGTTATTTTTCCATGTTTGCCATTTCTTTGGAAATGGACAAAAGAGAATATTCTAGAACACCTTAGGTTATTAATGAAGGAAGATGACTTATCACCTTAGGTGCACATTTCTAGATTTGGTAATGATTACCAACGATTCACCTTGGAGATTAAGTAAAGAAATCTTGACAAATGTACCAATAAGAATGAGATACCATAGGTAATTATTACTATCCTATGGTCTAGGTGCCACCTTATCCTTTTAAAGTGCCACCTATTAATGATGACTTATTCTTCAATAAAGAATCAAGTAATTATGTGGTTAGTAAAAAAAAGACAAACAAGTCTCCAAATTATTACATTAGGCCATTAGATTTCCACCTCATAAATCAAAGTGTGCCACCTTGCAAATTAGACTTGCCACCTCAATTCTATAGCCATGCCACTTCAAGAAAGATGATTGGGCCATTTGGATAAGTAATAATGAGGATGGTGCCTATAAATAAGAAGAGCCTCTCACTCATTTCCTCATCTTAAGGCCTCTTCTCCTCCTTGCCCTTTACACACTCACTTCCTCCTCGTTTGGCCTCACACATGCCTACCCTCTTCAAGCCGCTCTCTCTAGGATTCTTGAGATTTATTGAAGGAAGAAAGATCCCTATTTCTCCTCTAGGATGGTAGACTCCATTGTTGAGTCTAATTAGGTGCTCACTCATTCAAGCCGTGGGTAGGATGTAAGATCTTTTGTATAGTTTTGCTCATGTTTGTGCATGAATGTGTGCTTGAGTTGCTCATGCTTGGAATGATGCCAAAGTTCACTTGGGTTGAGTTCAACGCAAGGCAAGGTTGCCAAGCCATAAAGCCTTGGATTGGCATTAAAGCCTACCAATTCCAAGTCTTGTTTGATGTAGGGACCACCCAAGGTCGTAGGGTCTTGAATCGATAGTAAGGCATGCCAGTTTTAAGTCTTGATTGGTATGGGGCACCCATGCCCACAAGGTCTTGATAAGGAACTAAAGTGTGTTGGTTTTATGTCTTGATTGGTCCGAGGACATTGTGTTTGGCATTTGAAGCAAGTCATGAATCAAAGATCATTCATGGCATGAAGTATATTCATGCGGGGTTAAAGCTAAGGTATGTTGAGCTTAGATTCTTTATGAAGTGAAGTGTAACCAAGCCTTGAGGTCTTGGATCGGTATTGATGCATGCCGTTCCAAGCCTTGTTTGGTATAGGGATCGACACTAAGTGTTCGGTTAGATCAATGATCGTTCCTAACATGTTTTATAGTGCAATACTAGGATTCATGACACACACATATGAATAAGCTTACCTTCGGGCCATATATGAGTCGGCTAAGGAGAAAAGATAATAACCAACTTGTGTAAGGCCCTTGTGTGTGCACTTAAAGAAAAAAAGCATTCATCGTCAAATAGCGCTGGCGGTGATACCTCATTCATTGAATATGATGTCCTCATTGAGCCAAGATGCTTGGGATTTGAACTCAAAGGCCTTGGGAAACTAGCCTCGAGAAGCCTTGGTTGAGCTAAGATGCCCTAGTTGAATCAAGAAGCCCAGCAAAAAATTGAAATCTCCAGTCGAGTCGGGAGAGCTTAGTCAAGCTAGAACAACAATAAAAGAATCAGTTTATGAGTGCCGGTTGTGCATAATCATGATATGTTGATGTGTTCATTGTTAAGTCGATGTAGTTTTGCATGGACATAATGTATTTAGTCAAGGCATAGTAAGTAATTTGCTACTAATATGCCATTGACATTGTTTGCGAGTGTTGTACTTGCTAGGCTTCGATGATGAGATACTTTCTTGATAGAGAACTATAAATTTTACTTGTTAAGTTCTCAAAACCCACTCCCTCATCTTTCAATCTTGTAGGCATGGAGTTTTGGAAGCTGCAGTCATATTAGAGGAGATAGGAATTTCCCTAGCCTATGTGGAAACTTATACGTAGAAAAGGGATTTGTAAATATACCATTGTAATATAAAGTAATGTGTTATGTGTTATGTATGTCCTAGTCTTCCAGCCGTTGTTTGTCTGAGGATTTTGTTTGTTCGCTCACGCTTCTGCATGTATTTATTAACAAGATAAAAAGAATTAAGACGGTGACGAGCTTGGATATCGCAAAAATAACTTTTTGCTAAAAACCCTAGAGATGAAGTTGGGGTCATTAATTTTTGGTATTAGAGCAAGATTTATTACCAAGAATCATAAGGCGTGCTAGGAGTCGCGTGATAGTTAGTTAGGAAAAACGTTCCATGCATGTGATTGCTTCATGGTTTCTCTAGCGATAGATCGATATAAGGATATCTTTTTGATATAGAACCCTTATCCAACAACTAGTGGATTAGCACAAATTCCTTGCTTTATATATATATATATATATATATATATATATATATATATATATATATATATATATATGATTGACCTAGAAGGAAAGTTGACGATCATAATATGGGTGGTAGAATCAAAGGGAGTCTCCATTCTCGAGAAGTCTTGAAACAATCAGATTTTCCAGTAACGTTAAGGCCCAACAGGTTGATTGGATGAACGATCATTTGAGGCTATGTCCAATGGTCAACTTAGACAATGAGGAGTTTAAAAGGACGTCGTGAAGCTGGAGAGACCAAGAGAGTTTTCCTAAGTCTTTGATTCCAAAGTTTAGAGAAATCCTTGTATTTGCAAGTTCGTCTTTGAGCTCAAAGCTATAATTTTTTAGAGGTTGTTAGAGTGTGAAATAAAAAGAATCAATCACATTTACTTGAGTTGGGAGTACTTAGTTCTTGTAACCTTTGACAAATTCATCTAGTGGAATCAAGTCAATTAACTATTAGCGTCGGAGAGTCGACGTAGGCTTGTTAAAGCCGAATCACTATAAAGTTGTTTTGTGCATTTTTCTATCCCTAAAACTCTCAATTGTTTTTTGTGATAGATTATTGCACATTGGTAAGATCTGAGCATTGCACACCTTATCCCCAAATATTGTCCAATTGCAATATTAGTTTCAATTTTCTTTAAATTATGCATATTCACCTATTCACCCCACCTCTAGGTGAAAGTTCTAGTTCTAACGAAATGAGTGTTGCACAAAAGTTATGACTCTTGTAGTGTTGTTTTTTCTACAATATGTAGATTTGGAATGTTGATTCAGGTGAGGATCTATAGGATCAATGCAAGTTACATTTTGCCCCGTCAAATTACAAAAGTCATGAGTTCTAAATAACCATAAAGTAAATTTGGCCACTTTGACATAAATTTTTGAGGTTAAATCTAATTATCGACACTTTAAATAACCATCAAGTAAAGCTTGATTTTTAGCTTAATTAAGCATAAATTTCTAGCTTTAAGAGAAATGGCACAATATGTTTTCTAGTAGCTTAATAGATCAATCACATTTTCTTATTTGCTAATTTTCCATGTTTAGCTTGTTTATCGTTGGTTAGGTTTTTTTTTCCCTTAAATCCCGTTTGTTTCAAAAAATATTCTGTAGAAACATTTTTCGGCATTTGGTTCACTTAAAAAATAAGTCAAAAAAATATTTCTTAATTATCCAAAAACATATATTTAAATTCAAGAAAAATAGGAGATCGGTTTCCAAAATATAATTAGGTATTAATGAGGCATAGAAACCCCAACACTAGTTCTAGGGTCCCTAGCTTTCTTGATTAGATCCTCAGTACTTGAGCTTGGGTCCATCGAGGTTAGACAAGTGGCCCCAGTGCCCATCCTCATGACCTTGGTACCTAGGCCGAGGCCGTGGTAAAGTCCTAATGCTCGAGTCCACTAAGGTCGAGTGAGGGATCTTAATACTCGAGCTCAAATCCCCAACATTCAAGCTGGGTCCACAAAGGCCATGTTTGGATCCATTAAGATCGTGCGTGGGTCTATCGAGGTAGGGCTCGAGAACCTAATGCCCCTACTCAAGTCCATCGAGGTCAAACCCAAGACCCAGGTATCGTGCCCCAAACCCCAACACTAGGGTCGAGCTTCGTCTTGATGTGACCTCTAGTGCCCAAATCTAGTTCTTTGTTGGCCATGCACATGTTATTAGCGCCTGAATAATGTCTATTTAAGAAAATTAAATTATATTTTTCCTATCAAATGATGAAAATTATTTTTCAGTTTATTTTCGCGTTTCAACCAAACACTGAAAAATATTAGCATTTTCTTGAAAAATGACTTCCTAGAAAAAAATTTCTAGAAATGTTTCTGCTAAAAACAAAGCGAAACCTAATTATTTTTTAAGATCCATTTGTTTTGTGAATTTTTTTAATAAAAAATAATTGGTTATATCACTCAAAAAAATAGTTAATGAATTTTTTTTTTTTATATCGATGATAATTTATGTCTAAACAATTTCACATATAAAATTATTTTCATCTATTTATTTTTATAAACAATAAAACTGATTTTTTTTTTCAAAAACCGATTTTTAAAAAAAATATTTTTTGAATCATATGTTTTTCGTGAACCAAACACACTTTTACTATGATATTTCCTCCACAAATTGTTAAGATTTGGAACCCAAATTGGATTGAGTGTGAATTAAAATCAAGTTGAATTGGGTATGTATTGATCAAGCCGTCTAATGCGTCCCTAGCAACCCTCCCAGTCTCCGACCGTCTACAAGCTCAACTTCAACTGCCGTCTTCTTCAAACGAACTCCATTTTTGACAGACCTCTGATGACGGCGTACCGTCTCAGAACCTTCATGCGCAACACCGCGCCGTTCCCGCTCCGCCGCCTCGCCCCTCCCTCCCCTCCGCCGCCGCCGCCGCCCTCCGCCGCGGGCCCCGGGCCGCGGGAAGGCGAGCCGGGCGCCGGGAGCGCCGTGTACCGGCACGCCCTCCGGTTCCAGAGGCCGACCACCATCCGATGGCAAGAGCACCTGGCGAACTCCGCGAGCTTCATCGGGTCGGTCCTTTTCCCGCCGCGGCGGGTCTCGACGAGCGATGGCCGGTTCGGCGTCTCCACGGTGCTCCGCGTCCACAAGCCTCGCGATTCGGGGCGCGGGTTTAGGTGAGAAGGTCGTGGTTGTTTGATTCGGTGTTGATCCAGATCATTGCGTTGCCGAGGTTTTGCGTAGAATCCTAGGATAGGTCGTTGATTGGTCGTAATTTATCTTACCTTCGATCATTCCTCTGCGTGTCCGGTTTTCACCCTCTTATTACTAGTGAATTACAAAGCGTTGTCACCGAAGAGCTTGAAGTTTGTGTGCGGTTTGTAAACAGGATATCGCTGAAGATGTGGGACGAGATGGCTGAGATATCGTGGAAGCATTTGAGGCCAGAGGATTTCGTGTATGTTTCGGGTCAATTAGGGAGCTACGAGAAGGCTTCGGAGGGTGGACAAATGAGAACTTATTATGAGGTAGCCATTCAAAGTATCATGACATTCTGTGACCAATTTGTTGGTTGATGATCGATGCTTTTGGATTATCACGTTAATAATGTGAAGCTAGATATCAGAACATGGAGGGACAAAGAAAGAGGGTTCTTTCAAGTTCTTACTTCGCGATTGGAATAATGGTTTGATTCTAATGGTTTAGCTTAAGTATTTCCGCGATTTAAGGGACAATAGATAGACACATGCATGATTCCTGGCATTTCTCTATCATTTCACATGCTCGTTCTTATTTATGATGTCATCATTGAAAACCTTTGTAGTCTTTTGCTTTTGCACAGACACATTAGGTAGCAGCAGGAGGTTGTTTTGAGAGAGCATTTTGACTAATAAAACTGTCCTTTTTGTCTGCTTTCTATAGGTAATTGTGAAAGAGTGGAACTGTGTTACTCAAACTTGTAGAGACCAATGTTTACCCACATCTGCAGAATCTAAATCAGGTTAAGTAATGTCTCTCTACTTTTTGTTTGATACTTTCTTTTACGGTGGATCAAAGGTCAAGTTCTGGTTTTTGAGGGATTATTAATTTGGCCAGGACAAAAAGGTGAGTAGAATGTTCTGCAGGGATTTAGCTTTTGTTGGTATGGTGTAAGCAAAATATCCTGATTTTTGGGCTTCAATAACGAGTGTATGGACCTGACTTGCTTGATTACTGAGGAAACTGGGTACTGAATATCTTATATATGAAACTTTTATCTGCACCAAATATCAGTTCTGCAATTGACAATGGGCACTTTTCCTGTCTTGGGGGATTGTTACTAATTTCTGCTATTGGAGTTGTTTGTTCACAGATTTCTCAGTTTCTTACCCTCTGGATTGGAACTGGGTCTGGGAAATAGAAATTCTAACTTGATTTAGCTGGGGCCTTAGCAACTTTTTAATCCTCTGGTTTGGATTTGGGTCTGGGAAATAGTAGTTGCTCGTTTTAGCTTGGGCTTATAACATTATCATGCTGGCCTACTCAATAAACCACATCATAAAGTGTCTGACCAAACAGTTTATACTGTCAGAATTGAGAGTTCTTTGTTATTGTCAGTTGACATTGTACTTCTCTATTCATTTGTGCACTGACCTATCTTCGATTATGAATGTAGGATCTTTATCTGAGAAGCGCAAAGATCGCCTGCAGTTGTGGCAGATCTTTTTTGCCAATCCATATGAATGGTGGGATAACAGGACTAGCAAGGTTAACCCAAGGCAACCTGATTTTAAGCACAAGGATACAGGTGAAACACTGTGGCTGTGCTCAGACGATCCTCCGTGGATTCAAAGACAACTGGAATTGCTCGATTCAGAATGGGAGGAAAAGGCCTCCTAGGGAATCAATTTCCTCGCCATATCTCTCCATGGGTGTATGATGAATAGGAATTATTTTGTTGGCCAAGCCAAAGTGTTAACAGGGACTTGAGTGGTTTTCCACCATTCAACTGAGTGGGTAATGTCTCCTAGAAATTCTCCTGTGGCCCTGAAGCAAGGCCTGTCCTTGGAAGCAATGTTATAGGAGCGGCAAATTGCCATTACCTTATGGAAGGAGGTACATCTATACATTTGACATTACTTCTTATAAAGTCATTATTAGCATATCCGTTGCCCTTGAAGAGACTTCCAGTTACTCATTTCCAGTTTTATACGTATACTTTATGTTCATATAAACTTGTTATAGCGATATATTAATCATTCTGAAAGTTCTGTTTTGACATAGCGTATAACTTTTGCAGGTCATAAGTATTTCTCCCGAAAGTTGAATGATGATTCAGCGTCTCCTTATTTCTTGTGGATATAATTGGACTGGACTGGTCAGATGATATTTTCTGAAAGATGTATCTGGAAGCACTGAAGGTGTCTAATATGGAGCTCATGATGGTGGTCATGGAAGAAGCGAAGAAACTCAATTATGAGTGGTGATAACCTCTGCATTTCTCTGATTCCCCAAATTTTGTCTTTACTAATCTTCAATAGATAGTTTCCTCTGTTGATTAATTCTTCTGTAGTGCTTGTGATGTCTATGCAATTTACTATCTCGACAGAGGAAAACTCGTATTAAATTTTGCTAGTCATACATGAAATTTGGTCATCAAGTGCCTAGAGTATGCAAGAATTTCGTCCTTTTCATGTTGAATGTTGAGTTATTGTTAAATGAAAAAGGAGTACCATACTGGTAGACGGAGTGTACCATAAGAAAGATTTGGAAAAAGAAGAAACTAAGAAAGGGACAGGGGAAGATGAGACTAAAAGCCAGCATCTAGGGATGAGCATCGGTTTAGGGTCGACCCGACTTGACCCTGGACTGGCCCAACCCTATTCGGTCCTGGTCCGATTCCTAGGAAGATTAGGTCGGTCCTTGGTCCTAGGATTCTTGAATCAGCATTGTGCGAGTTGGTTCTCGATCCTAGGAGTTCAGGTTCGGTCCAATCCGAATCAACCCTGACTATATATATTTATATAATTTTTTTATAGAGAAAATCCTAAAATAAACAACGTCAATAATATTAGACAACTTCTTAGTGATGAGTTTAAGTAATTTTACATTATTATTTAATAACTTAGATTTTTAATGTTTTTATATCGTCAATAGCCATAATTTACAAATGAAGAAAATGTTTTTGTTAGAAGTCCTCACAGCATCCAAAATGTGTAAGCAACTCCTCACGGCATTCTCCTTTAGTACTCGTTCTTTTCTGTCTTATTTGTCCTCTTAACTTCTTCGCTCGCCACTCGCATCGCTCGCTTTAGGTCATTTGTGCCGCTTGTTGTTCGATGTTCGCGTGGCTTGTTACTCCCCACACGACGCTTGATGCTCACTTTGCTCAACACTCACCCCACTCAACACTTGCCACTTGCCTCTTTTAACTGACCTCACTTGTTACTAAATCTATTGAATCGGTCTAGTTCTTGATTATCTTTTAAGGGAGTACTAAAAATGAAATAAAAAATTATTGGATGGTCTCGGGTCGACCCTAGAGTTGGACCGAACCCATTGGGTCAATTCGCTCCTCGATCGTTTTTTTTCAAAGACTAAAAAAAATGAAATAAAAAAATTATTAGTTGGTCCCGGATTGATTCTAGAATTAGACCAAAATCACTGGGTTGGTCTGGTCATTGGTTCCAAGCTCAATATAGTCGGTTTTTAGTCCCAAAAATTAAGGATTGGCACTATGTGAGTTGGTCCTAAATTAGGGGGTGAACCGGCCCAACTTGGACCATGCTCACCCCTACCAGCATCAACCAATTCAATCAACGGCTTTAGTCTCCATTAGATGCCTGTATCAACCAATTTATCCATCTAGGAAAATTTCAAAATGGCAACCACGATGATTCTCTGTCATTATGAGATTCGTGAAGCTGGCTAAATGGAGTGGAAGTTTCAGGTGGATCCTAGCTGTCGCATGTAACCGCGGGTGGCCTCCCTGCGATACACCATTCGGTCATCTCTAGACGGACTCAAGTTATTGAAATCATTTTTCATTCCAATTTGAAGCAACTCTTCCAAAATATTATCCTTTATGCTAAACTTGTGATTCCTATTAGCTAGACATTGCCCTGGGGAGGGAATCCAAAGCAATGTCATCTAAGGGTTCCGACAGATCACTTTGGTCTCTCGTTTGGAGACTGTTGTATGGTATTACGCATGCATGACTCGGCAATACCCCGAAGCCGGAAAGATTTGGTTGGAAGCATATTCCCAGGTCTGGAACGGGAGTACAAGGCAGTGTTAAGGAGGCTATCATCAATCTTTAGCACCTCTTCTAAAACGGTTTTGAATTAGATACATAATTGAGAAAATTATCTAAAACCTCCAAAATTTATTGTATTTTTGTCAATTCAATTTTAAACCTATTAATTTTATAAATTGAGTTGGAAACCTTTTCGTGTTTGAGCTAATCCAACCAATTTTGGCCGGAAATCTTTAATGGCATGTACACAATTTTTATTAATATCTTAATTTTTTAATTTTTTAATTTTAATTTATCTTTTTCCTCTTTCCTTCTACTTTGTTACCCAATTCGGGGACCAATGAGGGTGACTTTACCCGGTTGTTTCCTTTAGCTAGTTGCCAGCCATCACCCAAGCCCATGACTTGTTGGAGGAAGAAGAAGAGAGAAATAAAAAAAAAATTGAAAAAATGTTAAAATATTAAAATATTATTAAAAATTGTTCATATCAATGTCAATCGTGTCATATAATGTGCGTTTGGAAATGCTTTTAGGGAAAATATTTGGAGAAATGCAAAGGCCATTGAGTTAAAGGTTTTTTCAAAATGCAAAGTGTGTTTGTGTTTGTATTGTAAAGTTATTGTATTTTTAGTAAAATGGTGTTTTGAAGAATTATATTTGCAAAAGGCTTTTGTTATTCATTAAAAAAAAAAGTTGGCCGGCTAAGAACAAGTAGTCACTGGTGAGGAGTAGGCGATTCAGCGAAGGGCAGGTAGTCTGATGCAAGCCGTTTGGCAGAGGTAGGTAGTCCGGCGAGGGTTACACAACCCTCTGACGAGCATCGCGGTGACTAAATCTGGTTGATGTGACCCTCACCAAAAGGTTGGCTAGATCTGGTTGCTGCGACCCTCGCCGAAGGGTTGCAGGACCTAGATCGCGCGGCCTCGCTAAAGGTCGCAGCGTGTTGGGCAATCCTCCGGCGAGGGTTGCGACGACCCAAATCTGGGTCCGCCGGAGGTTGTAGGACCTCGCGGCAACCAGTGCAACCTAGATCTAGTCGTCGGAGGTCGCGCAACCCCCGGTGACCAAATTTGGTTGTCGATCGCCGCGAGGTCGCGTGACCTCCGGCAACCCAGATCTGGGTCGCACCTAAGGTCGCACGACCTAGAGCTGGGTCACGGCAACGTGACTTGTGGGCGGTTGTCGGGACTCGCGGGTGATCGCCATGACTCGCCGGTGACGGTCGCGCGACCTCGCCAACCTCAGCCGTGACCTCATCGGCCTCTCAAGCTCGTCTCTGATCAGCCACACCGCTGGAGAATAATACAATGAATAGTAGACGTGAGGCTTCCTTCCGAAAATGCTAAAAGCCCAAGGCAGCCTAGGACTTGCCTTGGGCTTTCAACCTTACAAATGCCATCTTTGCCTTAATGGGACTTCCAAAGTAGTTTGCGAACACCTTCATTTTGGCCCAAAGGCCTTTAGCCCCCCAAAGATACTTGGCAAAGTAGTTCCCAAACGCAGCCATAGGATGACTGGCATCCATATCATTGATTTGTAGCCAAAATTAAGCTTTATGCAACAATTAATGCAAAATTGCTTATAGGTTAAGTTCATCTATTCCGACAGATTTTTTTCTTATGAGATTTGATGATGGTTTCCTGCTCCAATGTGGTCTCATAAATATGGATGGAAAGCCTTAGGTCTCTAGTCTCAAACGAGTCAGGTTTCATGGAATATGAAGTCTTCCAAAGGAAATTATGCCCCGATTACTTAGCAAAAACCGAGAAGAGTCTTTTAGTCTTTACATGTACGTATTGTCAGAACCATTTACTTTGTTTCTGGAGTCATTTGAGTCAAGAGTCAATGTTGGTATGTATGCTTTTTTTTTACATGATCTTTATCTTGGAAAATGACAGGTTGGTGTCTGTAATTGAAAGGTTGTTCCAAGTTGTGTCTATATAAACCCCTCTAACGTTTTCCTAAGGGTAAGTTTGTGTTTTAATGATTGTTTTAATTAGTTTCTTGACTTAAAAGTTTAACTTGACTCTGTATCACTTTTGTGGATTCCACTCAATGGTAACCTAATGCGGATTCTTTAAATGATTATCATCCGCCCTATTCCACGCCCTATATTGGGATTCCTTATGTGATGAGCTTTCATTTTTATTTTTTTCTCTTTCATGCTACCTTTTAAATTTTTGAGTTAATACCATGAAAATCCCAAATTGATGTACCTTTGACAAATTTATATCAAATTAATTTTTTAATCATCAAAACCATCAAAATGGTATACCTATGACAAATTTACATTTCATTAGTTTCCATTAAATTTTATTATCAAGTTGTTGAGTTAGATGATATATGGCAGTTTACAAGTGTATTAACTTAGGGTTTTAACCTCTATTTGTTCTAGTTTGTGGGTTTTTGTGATAGCACACTTTAATAGAAACTAAAAAAGGTAAATTTGTCTTGAGATTTTGGTTAGTCAAAAAATTAATTTGAAATAAATTAATCACAGGTTTATCGATCTAGGATTTTTTCAATAAAAAAAAATTAGTTTTTAGTAAATTTGTCATATGTATATTCATTTAAGATTTTTGTGATATTAACCCTAAATTTTTTACCACTCTAGTGTTAGCATAGTAAGATATGGGTAGAAATGAAGAGGAGGGACCCCTCCTTAAAGTAGCGTGGTCAGCGGTCTCCTTGCCCCATGAAATGGATCAAAATAAAATAAGCCAAATTGGATTGTTGTGCGGGTTGTATCTCATGCAGCGATGCGGCATCCTTGCAGTTCAACAGAAGCAGATTGTAGGAACCTGAAATGAGCAAAAAAGAAAAAAAAGAATAAGAATTGAAAAAATATTTAAATTTTATTAAAAATTATTCACGTTAATGTCAATTATGCCACGTAAGATAGTTATCATCCACGTCATTGATTTCTGATCAAAATTGATCAAATTGACTCAATTGACAAATGTTAAAAAGATTTAGAACTCAATTAACAAACTTAAAAGTGTAGAACTAATTTGGCAAAAGTGTAATAGGTTTAGGACATTTTGGACTCAAGCTTTGGCACATCTTATGTTTTACTTGATATCGAATTAGATACATAACTAGCGTGTATGGTGGAAACTCACTCCAAAACCTATCTACCCTATGCTAGTTCTGCAAAATGAGATGGATGGCTAAAAGCGGTTCACAATAACGAAGAGCCAAACGTGCAAATGGTGATATGGATTAAATCTAGATTCTAAATGAGTATGATGAAGGATCATCTCGAGAAAATTAAGCTTTATGCAACAATTAATGCAATATTGCTTAGAGGTTAGGTTCATCTATTCCAACAGAATTTCATGGTCACTTTCTTATGAGATTTGATGATGGTTTCGTACTCCAATGTGGTCTCATAAGATATGGATAGAAAGCCCTAGGTCTCTAATTTCAAACGAGACAAGTTTCATGGAATATGGAGTCTTACAGAGGAAATTATGCCCCCATTACTCAGCAAAATCCGAGGAGAGTCTTTTAGTCTTTTAGTCATCACCATTTTACTTTCTTTCTAGAGTCATTTGAGTCAAGAGTCAATGTTGGTATATATGCTTTGTTTATCTGATCTTTATCTTGGAATAAGAGGCTGGTGTCTTAGTATTTGCCTGTATTTGAAGAGCTGTTCCAAGTTGTGTCCATATAAACGCCTTTAAGGTTTTATTGGGGGTAAGTTTGTGTTTTAATGAATGTTTTTGTTACTTTCTTGACTTAAAAATTTAACTTATCTCCTTGTCATTTTGGTGGATTCCACTTAGATATAACCTAATGCGGATTCTTTACGTGATGATCATCCGCCCTATTCCATGCCCTATGTTGGGATTTCTTATGTGATGAGCTTTCATTTTTTTTTTCCTGCTTTTGTGCTACTTTTTAAAATTTTGAATTAATACCATAAAAAAATCCCAAATTATATATCTTTGACAAATTTATCCTAAACTAATTTTTTACCACAAAAAAATCCAAAATTAATACAATTATGACAAATTTACCATCCGTTAGTTTTTATTAAATTTTACCATCAAATTGCCAAGTTGGAGGACATGTGATAGTTTATGAGTGTATCAATTTGGGATTTAACCTATGTTTGTTATGGTTTGTAATTTTTCATGGAATTAATCCAATTTAATGGAAACTAACATAGGTAAATTTGTCACACCTATGCAAGTTTAGAGTTTTTAATAGTCAAAAAATTAGTTTAGGATAAATTTGTTACATATATAATAGTTTATCACTCTGGTGTTAGCATATCGATGTATGGGGAGAAATGAAGAGGGGGACCCCATCCTGAAGTAGCAAGCTCAGTGGTCTCCTCACCCCATGAAATGGATCAGAATTAAGTAAAGCCAGATTGGAATGCTGAGTGATGAATTACGTGTGCAGGTTATATCTCATGCAGCGATGCAACTCACCTGCAGTTCAGCAGAAACAAAAATGTAGGAACATGGAATGAGCAAGTATAGAAGTAGAATGTAGCATTGCCGCGCAGGCGGCTTCAGGGTTTGAATCTCGAAGCCTTATCGGCACTTCTATTCTGTGCTTCAGAAAGGTTTCGATCGGCGGTATATTCACATAGGTGCACCACTTTTGTCCCGCTCCTAATTACAGAAACTTTTTAGCCGCCCTTGACCTTTGTTCTCGGGCCTTTCTGTATCACTTGTTTCAGCTTCGTCACTGTTCAAGATTTGCCTTCGTGTGTCATCAGGCCTGCGGATTTTGTTAGTTCAGGATGTCGTTGGATGTTTACTTGCGTTTTGAGTTAATGAACTCATGTTAGGGAGGGGGATGAGAAGGAAAAAATGGCTCTGCAATTCAAACAGATTGTGCAACAATTTGACCAATTCCGTACTTTAAGTATGGTTCGGGTCATAAAAAAAAATGTACATATCATTTTTTTTTGAAGAAAAAAAAATTGTTTCACTTTTTCTTTCAAAAATAAGTAAAAATTACATTTTGGCAAAAATTTATGCATGGGCAGGTTAAAATTACAAAACTGCCCTCTGGGGCGTGATCTTCTGCTTGTAGGCCCAAAACTTATTTGAGGCTGTAAAACCTCGGAAATTACATATTTTTCTAAAAATCCTTTTTTTTTTCTTTTTCTGGAATATCCCATCGAAAGTGACTTTTTCTAATTATTACGGGACTAGTCAATTAAAGTTTGAGGTAATGCTCACTTGTACGGATCACCTTGCTAAACTTGTTCCAACCCTGCTCAAAGCAGAGGACAAATTTGACTAGTTTTGGCATCTTCCTTTTCAATGCATACGATCGCTCTCTACAATATTCTGAATTATGCCTGTTGTGCCACTAATAAGATAAAAAAAATGTCGCCAAAATCCAAACATGTACAAGTATAACAAAAGTACCCTTCATCTACAACCAAAATAAAAAATAAAAAAAATAGTAACACTTTAGCATCAAATCCCAAACTTTTTTCTTGTGTCATTGATATCCCGAACTCATACTAGGGACAAATGTTATTTTTGTTAGAATTCATTGGAATTTCTTTTAGAGTCTAAAGTATAGGGTTTTCGTTGGGAGATTGATGATATCTTATTTAATGTTTTCTTATTCTTTTTTCCTTAATAAAAAAAGTCATTTGTATTATCATAACTCAAGTTGAGTGATTCTAAAATAGCTTAAAAGAAAATCATTATTTGATCACATTGGTATAAGTTTGGTGGTAATGATAACATATAAAAAAAATGATGTATTGGTACTACAGTTGACATAGTTTAGTAGTTTCGTTATTAAAAAAAAAAGGTTTACAATATTGTCATCATGGTGGGCATATTTTAAAGTTTTCACTGACGCAAAAAGAGTTTGGAGTACTAGTACCACAGCCTACATAGCTTAAGGTTTTATTATAGTATTTTCGCTAAATTATACTTATCCTTGTCTTTTTCTTTTGTGAGTTACAATAATAACTATTTCTTAGTTATTTTTAATAATCAAACGTGAAACCCTACATATGCAAGAAACGTGGACATATATTATTAATAATTTTCCATCATATCTAAGGTTCCGTTTAGTTTGCGAAAAATAAAAGATTTAGAAAATATTCCTGAAAATACATGTTTGTATTGCCTACAAAAATTACTATATGAATTTTTTTTTTTATCATCTACGATATTTAATATCATATAAAAATTATTATTGATAATAAAAATATTTTTTTATAAATTAATTATTTCAAACGATTATTTTTAGAAAGATATTTTTTTGAATCTTCCGAGTCTACAAAGCAAACGGAGCTCGAAATTTCGTATGAGGGGCTTTATTCAATTGGGCTACGGCGTGCCGTGTACTTAACTTATCAAAAGAAAAGGAGAAAAAGATCCTCCGAAGCGCCACCAATAATTTCTCCATGCGTGCGGAAACAGCCGAACGCTGTCCCCACCAACGCGAACGTGCGAGCACTCTACCACCACCCGACTCCAATGTCGAGAAACCTCCAAAAGCAGGAATCTCCACATGGTTGCTGACGTCAGGCCCATTACGTCATTCGTGGTGGTCCAGGACACGTGGTCAACCCTGCACGTCAACGTCAAGGGTCTTTGCTTTAAAACTCCCACTCAACCGCGTAAGAACGAATGGCTGCAAATTGCAAGCCTGCACTCGTGTTCTCAAAGTCTTCCCCCACGTCAACCACCAATTGCCAAGGTAAGGATAACCGGCCCCCTAACCCCGTCTCCCGGCGTCCACGGCGACTCCAAAACATGGCTTGGTGACCTTGTCCTTTACTCTCCTCGTCGATCTTTTCATCCAACCATGCCAACATGAAATGGGCAAAACGATGTTGGAGTGTTGGATTTTACTTACCAAGTGCCGTCGATTTTTTGAGATTAGGATAGGTTGAATTGGGTGAAAGAGTTTGGAATTTCTTTTCGTTTATTGACGGGGGATCATAGCCTAGATAGGAACATGAATTAGGCTTAAAGAGTGATACGGAGTTAAAAAGCTCAAATCAAACTCAAAAAGTGAGAGTTTGGTAAGATTAAGAAGAATGAACGGAAACTTTGATAATACAAATAAATCTTGAGTGTGCATGTCCTTCTTTACACTTCATAAGTTTCTTTTTCCACATCAATGAGCCTCTAGGTTTTTACTTCTACACTCGTAAACTTGTTCATTAAGTTCTAGACGTGTTCTCAAAGTTTTGACTGTACTCTCGAAGTTTTGCCAACTGTTTTTACCATGTGTATGCCAACTACTTTTGCCATGTGTATTTCAACTACTTTTAACATCAATCTTCGTTCGCCTGTTTGGTACCGGCCGTCCATACGAAACATGTTAAATTTTGGTGTCAACAGTGGCCAATACCAATCTCACACGTGTCAATCCTCTCATTGGCCAAACCTATGCCAATCAATAATTTGCATGCAATTATTTATAGAGTCGATATCTTGCTTAATAAGGTAAATGCCTCGCAAAATTAATGTCTCTTTTGTGAGATTTTATAGGATCATTACTAATTATTTTCAAATTTTAGTTTGTCAAATGAATATATGATTTATTATTTAAATATCCTAATACTCCTCCTTACACTTGGCCTAGTCTCTTGCCTAGTACTAAGTGTGAAGATTTAATTGGGGAGGCAAATGGAGCATGGAATGATTGGAACTCAAGAACTTTAACTTTGATATTATGTAAGATTTTATAGGATCATTGCCAACTATTCTCAAAACTTAAACTGTCATATGAAGGCATGATTTATTATTTAAATATTTGAGCATCTCTCAAAATGACCAATACCTATTATGGCTGTTTCTAGGTGCGAACAAAATTCTAAAAAAATTAGTAAATTTAAAGTATGAGAGAGAAATGGATGATAGGAAGATTGACAAGCCACCTTCAAAAAGATTAGTTGAGTTGACTATATTCCTTTCGTATATGTTTAGATGTAGTCAAGCTATTTCAAAGTAATTTCCGTGCTCAGCAAAAGTGAGCCCTCTTCTCCCGTCAAGTTCATGATGTCATCTTTTAGGCAGAACCGCTAACCACTATATGTTACTTACAGAAAATGACCCTTAAACAGGTGGCCCCATTTTCCCACATCACGCTGCTAGATTGATGTAAAGCTTTTTCCTTTTGGAAAAGAAGAGGGAGAAAACTTAGAAAATGGGGGGAAATAATGTGACTAACTTTACAACTCGGAAGAAATTACGTTCGATACATACAAATGAAAGTACCTCTCTTCATTTGAATTTTAAAAACACCCGCCTATCGTTAACTTATTTCATCTCTTGTTGCAATGCAGTTGATGAAGGTTCTCCTTCGCCTCCTAAACCTTTAAGTGTAGGTCACCAGCCTCTAAGTTGCCCCTAAATTGCCATTTCAGTGCTTTCGAGCTTCTTCACCACTCTGAACATCCTTGATCCTCTAGCTTCCTATTGCCAACAAGTATAGACCATTGGCAAGAACTCAGGGTTGGTAGTCTAGAAATTGAAGAATTTGAAAGAACTTTTCCTTCTCCTATATGTGGTGTCCAGTCGCTTCAAGCACGGGAAAGATGGAAAATGAGTCGTTTTCTTTGGTCAGAACTAATTTAATCCATCAACAATCTTTCATGTTTCATTCTATTTAATAATGTGCATACTTAACGTGGGAAGATGGAGCTATCAATTGTGCGACATGTGGTGCAAACTTCAACACATCATCCTACATAATTTTCAAAATTTGATGTGGCAAAACCTAAGAGAGAGGTATATTTGCTTATGTGGAATTTTCTGAAAGCTCCACAAGTCTCCAGATTAGCTCACAAATCGACGGATGCTTTCGATTTTACAAAGTCATATAAATATATAGAAAGATGCTACTAGTTTCACTTACGATATGTGGTTCTTATATTCTTTAGTTGTGAGACTGAGCAAAAGGCGACTCCCCATTTTGGATTCACACATGTAGAACACATCTACATGTATATGTACATATGTACATGTACATGTTGGCAATCTTGAACTAAGGTCAACGGAAATATGTACCTCACCTAACAACGCGGGATCTAATAAACTGATCCTACCTTCTATTTTTGACCTTTGTTTAGTTGGCCGGGGCGAATGGTTACGGTGTCGTCATCGCCGATGCTAATAATCTAAAAAACTGATGGAAGAAACAAGGAAATCACGCCGGCTTAAAAAAAACAACGCCGGTCCCACGTGCGCCCACCAAGGGGCAAGCATTTAATAAATTAAGAAATAAATAAACATACAAGATTAGATACTTCAATAAACTAGCCAATGAGCAATCGTCCATGGCTGCCAAAATTAGCGGCACCAGCAACGAAGGTCTCCAGAGTCCAGTCTGAACTCAACACCCAGTCAACGTCTCTCTCTCTCTCTCTGGCGGAGCTACAGTAACGCGGCCTTGACGCAAGCAACCGCCGGAACATGGCGGTGACGGACTTCTTCGCCGGCGAGATCGCGACGGAGCTCCTGAAGCAGCTCATACAGACAACCCGCAAGTCCTGCCTCAGCAAGGAGAGGGCCCAACAGCTCATCCGCATCATCGAGGACCTCCAACCGATCGTCCGCGAGATGCAGTACTCGGGTGTCGAGCTCTCTGGCCACCGACAAGCCCAGCTTGACCACTTCTCAAGGACCCTCGTGGATGGCCTCGAGCTCTCCAGGAAGGTCCTTGTCACCAACCGCTGGAACGTCTACAAGAACCTCCAGTTGACAAGGAAGATGGAGAAGCTTGACAAGAAGATCAATCATTTCATTCAGGTCCCGATGCAGGCCCACACCCTAGCCGACGTGCACCACATGCGGGCGGAGACGGGGGAGCGACTGGAACGGATCGAGGGGTCGACGCGGCGGCTGGAGCAGAGCCTGTCGGAGATGAGGATCGGCGGTGGCGGGTTGGTGGAGGAGGCGCTGCGGCGGAGGGAGGAGACCGAGGCGGAGTCTGACGTCTTCGGCAGCGGCATGCTGAGTTTTGGGCCGTCGGTGGAGGTGGGGAGAAGGAAAGTGAGGGAGATGATTAAGGACAGTAAGGATATGGGGGTGATTGGGATATGCGGGATTGGTGGGTCTGGGAAGACCACTTTGGCTAAGGAAGTTGCTAAGGATGATGCTATCAGAAGTAAGCTCCTTTTCATGGGTTTTCTGCTGCTGCCTTTTATTTTAGCAGTAATTTTTCTTTTGTTTCTCATTTCTCTGGGTTCTATTTTTGATTCATGCTCTTTCTGGTCGAATTTGCTCTCATTGCACTACTGCAGTTTTGGACAGGAGGCTTTTGTGAACCTTTTATTGCATTAAGTGCTCTAAATTTAGCATGTTAGTAAGTGATAGGTCATGATAGCTTGACCTCAGTATCTTTGGATAGCTCTGAGATGTGGCTTTAAAACAGTTGTCTAACAAATCTGTATTTTGTATAAAATATATATCCAAATAATTTGTGAGCTCCTTTCTTTCCATTATGTTTTAGGTGGATCTTCACTTGTTTCAGAATGAAAAGTTCGTATGTTTAGATTCAAAGCTACCGACTGACCATTTTTATGCTTCTTCCAGATGATTTCAACGACAGGGTCCTGTTCCAAACAGTATCTCAGTCCCCTAATATAGATGTATTGAAGAAACAGATTAAGGCATTCATAATGGGGAATGAAGGGGTCAGTCCATTCGATGGGGTTCCTCAGTGGAATATGCAATGGAGACCAGAAGGCATACATAATTTGGGGGCCACAAGACGAAGGACCCTGATCGTGCTGGATGATGTGTGGTCTTTCTCGGATCTTGAGCCGTTGGTTGCCATTTCCAGGACACCCGGTTGCATGACCCTTGTGGTCTCGAGATTCAAATTCCCAGAAGTAATTACAGATACTTATGAAGTAGAATTGCTGAGGGAACAAGAAGCCATGACCCTGTTCTGCCACTCGGCCTTTGGTCAAAAATCCATCCCTTCTGGTGCTGATAAAGATTTGGTCAAGCAGGTAGTTTAGAAAACACTCTCTCTCTCTGGTGTACCGTTATACTTGTGTAAAAGCAAGTAACTTAGTTTGAAGTTTCATTTTAATCTGCTGGCTTAGTCCTTTAATTTTATATGTCATGAAAACGTTGTGGATAGGTGGTCAACGAATGTAAAGGGCTTCCTTTGGCTCTCAAAGTGATTGGAGCTTCATTAAGGGACCAATTACCGATGTTCTGGGTGAGTGCCCGAAATAGATTGGCAAGGGGAGAGCCGATATCTGACTCTCATGGAAGCAAACTGTTGGATAGGATGGCGATCAGTGTCGATCACTTGAAGAAAAAGGTCAAAGAATGCTTCTTGGATTTGGGATCGTTCCCAGAGGACACAAAGATTCCTCTGGATGTTCTTATCAACATGTGGGTCGAAATACATGACATCGATGAAGAAGAAGGTTTTGCGATTGTTGTTGAGCTCTCCAACAAAAATCTAATTACTTTGGTTAAGGATGTCCGGTATGTTCATATTCCGCAGGTCTTTTGCCATGGCTCTTAGATTTGGAAGAACTAATCAAAATGAATCCTTCTAACTTCATGAGATCTGTGGCAGAGCTGGAGAAATATACAGCAGTTATTTCGAGGTGTCGGTGACCCAACATGATGTGCTAAGGGACCTCGCCCTTCATCTCAACAAACAGGAGGAAGTCAACAAGCGCAAGCGACTGCTTATGCCTAGAAGAGAAAATGAGTTTCCTAAAGAGTGGGAAAGGAATTCAGGCATACCATTCGATGCTCAAATTGTTTCAGTTCACACAGGTATTGACTGAAATTTTGTGAGTCTTGTACACTGAACTCTCTCTTCCAATTTGTTTTCACTAATTTCTGTTGTGCAAAGCTAGGTAAAATGGATGAAATGGACTGGCCAAGAATGGAATTCCCCAAGGCTGAAGTGCTTATCCTCAACTTCTCTTCCGACAGTTACTTCTTACCTCCTTTTATTGAGAACATGCCGAAGCTCCGTGCTCTGATTGTCATAAATCACAGCACTTCCAATGCTGTCCTCCGAAACTTTTCGGTTTTCTCTAGTTTGACCAAGTTGCGAAGCCTCTGGCTTGAAAGAGTTTGTGTCCCCCACTTATCTGAAAGCACAACACCCATCAATGACATGAGGAAGGTATTTCTAGTCCTGTGCAAGATCAATGACAGCCTAGATCCATCAATCGTCAACCTCCCCCAGATTTTTCCACGCCTATCGGAGCTCACTATTGACCATTGCGATGACTTATTAGAGCTTCCTTCAAGCATTTGCCTGGCCCAATCCCTCAAGAGCCTGAGCATCACGAACTGCCACAGCCTCCAAAGTCTACCAGCCGATTTGCACAATCTGTCATCTCTAGAGATACTGAGAATGTATGCTTGCCCGAATCTTAGGACGCTTCCTCCGGGAATCTGTCAACTTGGTTGCTTGAAGTATCTTGACATCTCTCAATGTGTTAATTTGATTGACCTTCCTAAAGAAATTGGAAACCTGGAGAAACTTGAGAAGATCGATATGAGGGAATGTGCGCAAATAAGGGGGGTGCCGAAGTCTGCCTCATTGATGAAGACTCTTAAAACCGTGGTCTGTGATGAGGAGGTGTCTTGGGGGTGGAAAGATGCTGTGAAGCCGAGAGAGGATGTTCTAGTTCAAGTCGCAGACAAGTGCTTCTCTCTGGACTGGCTCGACGATTGACCGCATCTATTATGAAAGCTTGCCACATCACTCAGCATTCAATGTTAAACAACAAGTTCTAGTCAAGCTATTCTCGCATCTGTAACTTTCATATCTTTTACATTTTAATTTGGTCCTCCATGTCTCAAAAACTTATTAAGTTTTGCGTTCTGTTCAATGTTATTTTGCTCTGTATATCCGTGTGGTGGACACCGATAAGTTCTCCGAAGACCATCTTGCATTTTTTGTTTCTGGCCCCGTTTCTCAATCTTGACTTTCGTTAAACTGATCGGATTGTTATGTGTGCAATGCTGCCTGTAATGAATTTCGTTTATTAAATGATTTGATGCTTAGGCAGAACATTTATGGCATTTATGAGAGTTCGAAGTCCAGTTGTTAACTATTATTTCTATCTAACTCTCTATGCTGAGCACAGAAGTTCCTAGTCATTTGTGCTGTCAAATTCATGCTTTGGTTTAAATCCCTCCCTGCCCCCCCCGGCTCGCTCTCTCTCTCATCTCCAAAGGCAGAACATCAATGAACTTAAAATGCTAAAAGGGAGTCGAAAGTTCTAGCATGGGGGAAGGAAGAGTGGCAATTTGGGCGACTATGAGCTGCTATTGTGCTGTGAAGAATTGATATTATTGTTAAACTAATTTGAAAATTTATATCAATATTATGAGGAAGTTGATTAAAGATCAAGATCTGGGTACTTTTGATTATATCATTGTCCAATTCAGTATTCTCAAACTATTCTCATAACTCGATTTTTTCTTAAGCGTGATCTCGTGTCACGTCAAAGTCATCAATGTAGTGATGTTTTTGTTTTGTTTTGTTTTGTTTTTTTTTTCGTTTTCTCATGATCGTCTTTATAAAGTGTTTTTGAAGCTTAGGATCGGACAAAACTTCGTACCTCGTGAGTAATCTTAGATGGGTCCGAAGAATCTGAAGTCGGCAAGCTTTATAAGCAATATTATGAGCATGATGGAAGTGTGACTTGGCAAAAGCTAGGAACCAATCTTCATATATCTCAACAAGAGTTCGAAATTCAGCATTTCGAATTTGGAGTATTAGGCGACATTTTGGTACCACAGTGTCTTCAATCATGAACTTCGAGAGGGCCCCCACAGATTATTAGTGAATTTTTTTCAATGGGGCTTTAGATGGAGACATCGACTGATTACTGGGCTGATTTCTTGGACATTGCTCGGTGCCTTGTTATGTCACTTTCTTTTTGCTTGGAGTTTAGTGCCCGACCACATTTTTCTAGTCTTCTGATCACATTGTCTTGATCTTTGATTAAACATACTTTTCGATGGGACCTCGCTTTTTGATCTCCTCATCACGTGTATCGGTCGGTCTTGGCATATTCCTTTGGGGGGTGTTTGGTGGAATGCAGAGTTTACTCATGCGAGGACGAAATAGATAAGGATAGTGGTACACTTCGTCCTTCGCACTACGTTTCATGTTCGTCCTCTCAAAATTTTGTTTTGCTTTTGATTTGATCCCTAACACTCATGCCTATACGGCTTTAAAGCGCATCATTCTAATTTGAGGTCGCTTGGCACTTGTTTACCGTAGCAATAGCTCAAGTCCAGGCGATGTAGGATCAAAAACATGTCTGAAACCCAAAATTCCCACGCTGGCTCTTATACCACAAAGGCTCGCCCCAATTGTGCCTCCCGTCTGCATGATATTATTCGACCAGGTTATGGTTTATTTGCTTTGCCATGGCCTTAAAAGGAGACGTGTTAGTTTTAGGTTGTGCACGACTTATCTCTCATCACAATAATCCACATCTAGGTGATTTATGATTGATGGATATCTAAACCCAACAATCTAGTTGAACAAATTTACGGTAGTTGCTATTGAAGGAGTGAATTATGACAGAAACTTGGGTTCAAAGGGAGGTTGGGTTGAATGCTATTGTTGCTATCATCACCATTTTTGGGTTTGTTGCCTAGGCCGAGTCCACTTAAATGAGTGTAACTTATTCACCTCGTTCCCCCTTGAGAGTAGCAGCGTGCTCCATGTCACGACGAGCCTGTTGGTACACGATGTGTATATTACCTTGCATCTATTGATAATGCATAAATTAGTGATTTTTGATTATTTTTTCATCTTAAAATCTCATGGGAGTTTTCTTCAACAAGAATTCAATATTATGACATCTAACCCCCGACATAAATCTAGACAAACCGTCAAGGGATGGTTCAGAGTTAACAAAACAAGGAATCCAATACCTCAAAGATCAATAAAATGTAAGTTCAAAAAATAAGACAATGATCAAAATAATAATTCCAAACTTTCAATGAGTAGTTCAAAGTATGAGATAGCCAATTTCTAAATCTCAATCATGTGGAAACCAATGCTAATGTTTTAGTAATCGAAGTTGACAGCCACAAGCTAAGAAATGGGAAATACCAAAGTCATCTCTGAATTTTGGCTTAATGTGCAACTTCGTTCTTGGATATTTAATTTGTTTATTATGGTCCCTAAACTATTTCCAAAAGTTCAATATAGTTTGTCAGTTTACTCAAATGACAAATTAGACTTTATTTGATGACATGGATTACTATATATTGATTTAGATTTTTATAACAATGAGTCAACATATCCATCTTTTCTTTCATTTACTTTAGAAAAGCAAAAAAAAAGAAGGTGTTAACATGTCCATCATTATTTGATGGCATGGATTACTAAATCACGATTGATATGAACATCTTACTTGGATAATCCACGTGTACCTTCTTTTGTTGTCCGCTTTTCAAATTTAACGAATTGGTAGTCATATCAATAAATTCCACTAACTTGAATTAACAAAAGGAATACATTAAATATTTTGATATATTCTAGGGACTAGGTTGAACATCCACCACTAATTCAGGGACGATATTGAATGTAATGTTACGTGCGGGGACAACATTATATATTAGATCAAAATTCATGAATCATTTAAATCATTTTTCCCTTAAGAAATTAGACTTCTTATTACCTTACGAACCCAAAGTTTTTGTAAGCCCATGTAAGCACTTGGCCAAGACATAGGCCCATAAATGATAACGCCACTCCAAAGCATCCTATAACTCCCCAATGACGAGTCGATAGTTCACATGATTCAATCCTACCATAAGAGATTGGATTCACATAGAAGACTATGACTCCTGCGCGCATGTTCAATAGGTGTCGCCCCTTCGAGAAAATCAGCTCAATTTCCAAGCTCATGTTTCGATCGTCAACAGTAGGGGTGACGGTTATAGGTTTCATACAGATTCCCCCTGTAACCTGGAACCTACCATTGGGTACAGGTTTCTCATTTTTTCGAACTTGGAACTTACCCGTTGAAATCTTGAATCTTGAATCTATCCTGTCACAGGTTCCAGGGTCGGTTCTAGGATTCAACGGATTTTGTTTTTTTTATTTTTTTGGTTTCATTTTTAGTTAAACAAAACGAAAATAAACGTAACAATAATAAACAAGCTTGTCGTTCATCAAAGAGAATGCAAAATGAGCAAAACTAAACAGCACTAGCGTTGTTGACATGGGGGACTCTTTTCCATGGTGGCTCGTCGACAAGCGGGCTGCTCGTGGTCGAAGTCTAAACAGTAGCGGCGTCATCACGCAGTTGAGCCCAACTGGCAATAGGAAGACATCACCCAACTTATCCAGACAAACTAATATTGACACCATGCATTGTCCTTTCTTTCCACCTAGTTTACATTTTATCCTCACGCAAGCTCTCAAATTAAACTACGATGTAAGCTTCTTAAAATCTCAAAGTCTGAAAGTATACGCATGAAGATTTTGATTTCATCCTGCACTTCCTTCTAGGCTATTTTTTGCACAAAGAAAAAATCAATGAGGAGCTTCTTTCATAGCACTAAGAATATTGCATACATAAGTAACACTATGCCATCATGCTGCATCAACTCATTGGGTAAATTAATAAAACAACCTTTGTAGATGCTCTACAAAGGTTTTCCTTATTAAGTCTAAGGTTGAAGCAATAAATTGATAATAACAATGTTTCACACCGTCCAATAAGTAGATACCTTCAATAGCCATAAGATATTCCTTTGTCAGAGTTCATCATAGATTGTCAATCTGTACAAAGAAGATAACAAGCAGGGCTAAGAATAACATTCAAAAGCACTCCATATGAGAATAAGGACTCAATTCTAAGATATAATGAACTTCAAAATTGAAAGTCTCTATCACACTCTAACAAGCGAAAGAAACCAAGTCAAAGTCCATGAGAATTTCAAAGACTAATTGTTAGGGAGATCTCTTATGATGTTTTGAAGATGACAAAATAAATCAAAGGTTACTTATGTGTTTAATGGTTGAGTAACAGACTATGCAAATAATAGAATGTGTAAATGATATTATCAAGGTTTATATTTGGAAGAACCAGAAGACAGATTCTATGCTGAAGTTGAATTGTGTCCAAACCTTAAAGCTAAATATGTTTTTTTTTTTTTTTTGGTAACCCAAGGAACCCTGTAAGCTGACAGTCAGCGAGCAAATCTTGGGGGAGCGACTACATGACCCACCACCGTAGTAATCCATGTAAGAATTTAAGGATAAATATGTTCATAATCAGAATATGTTTAAATTTACGTTTAGATTGTAAAGTCTATTTCAGATGGAAGACACTCAGACGTTACTTCAGACAGAACACTCTCAAACTTTACATACAGAACGAGACACAAGTCCAGAACGTGACAAAGTCCAGAACGAGACACGAGTTCAGAATGTAGCAGATTCAGAACGAAACATGTTTAGAATGAAACAATTTGATTGAACATAACACAAGTTCCAACATATAACAGCTAGTGATCTAGTTTGGATTCTACACTACATCAAGATTGATTTGATTGACTCAATCTAATTGATTGATAATTGGATATTGAAGACAAAACTTTCTAAATAAAGAAACTCTACTTATGGAAACCAAGATTCTGTTTGTATGGGCGATCGGAATCAACTTGGGACTCTACTTTTGTCACTCAACGGCTACTAAATCTTCTAGATATAGATCTGTTGATTCTCTAGATACTGTCCAATGGCTAGTTTGGAAGTGGAAGAGTATTTAAGAAGACCAAAGATCGAAGAGCAAATAAGAGACGGAGCATAGAATTTATAATTCCAAAGTTTGAGCGAACTTCAATCATACACTTGTCTTTGGTGAGCTTAAACATTTATGATCATGAGAGAAATACTAAAAGAGTGACTTAGTGAGATAGTGTGATCTACCACTAAGTGTTCACACTCAAAGTTGTAATCTTTTGTTGATTACATAGTGGAATTCAGCCAGAAGGCTATTAGCATGGGAGAGTGGACATAGGCTTGATCTAAGCCGAACCACTATAAATTTCATATGCAACATTCTCTTTCCTTAACTCTTCATATTTAAGTCTATTGCATACTTACAAGTTATTTTAGAAGTTTGTTCCATCGTATAACAGATTCTGAACATCTACCAAAAGTTTGGTGGCTCATTTAGTCAGACTCTGATCCTTATTCAGACTTTCTTAGATTGGTTAATTGTAGACGTTTTGTTAATAGAGGTGGCTCTTATCTTTATCACGCCTTTGATGGGATTTGAATAGGTGACATATTTCCTCCAGTTTAAAGGTTTGAAATCCTTTGTCACTCCAATTAGATACACCAATCCTAAAAAGGATTACGAAAGCCCAATTTATCACTACTCATAAGTGAATTTCATGTCTCAAATTGATTTTTCTAATAATACATATTACTTCCTTTTTTCGCCTTTAAATATGAGCTCTTATTATGAAAAGTCATCTTATTGGATTATGCTAAAATAGCAAGACCTACTTGGACCCATAAAAAAAACACGAATTGCTATTTATTTTTTTACTGTGATTGATTATGCCTCCCACATTGTTCCCGCAGTAATTGTGGCTCATTTTTTCTCTCAACATAAAATGTTCTTAATGCTCATTGCGAGAAAAGTGAAAACTGATCGAAGAAGAAATCCTGAAGAGTGCAAGCCTAAAGATGCATAAAATTTTGAAACTCTTATGGTCCTGACAACTATAAAAATAGAGTTAATTTACATATTTTAGACAACAAATAATGTAATATCCAGGAGAAAATATTTGAATTTTCTTTTGATTATTCGAGTTTTTCTTATTTATGCAGAATAATGAGATAAGGAAAAGAATGACAAAATCAGGAATTCAAATCAGAAAGCATTGGAAGATGGATATCTAATCAGGGAATCCCTGATTTTGTTCCCTAATTTTATATACAAGTGTTGGAAGATAGATATCAAATAAAAAATTCTCTGATTTACCCCCTAGTTTTATGCGAAAAATAAGCAATTGCTTGTAAATAAGGGTCCTGGATGTATCCTATAAATAGGAGAATATTGAGAGCCTCAGGGGATAGCTAGTTTTTTAAAGATCGTTTTTCATTGTTCTGAGAGTTTTTCAAGTATTTTGAAGAGAAGACTTGACATAATTCTTATTCTTTGATTTAAGATGCTAGGTTTGATTTATATTTTTGTTTCTTCTTTTACTATGTTCTGATTTTCTTTTGTTAGGGCTATAATGTAACTTAACCATGATGATGTGAGTTTAGTGATTTTTATGTGTGTAAGTGATTTCATTCATGTGAGTTGTATATTGTTGTACTTAATGCTTTTAAGTGACTGATCACTGCTTGAAGGATTTGATGTGCATATTTGAGACTAAGAAGTGATAATATGTAATTTTTCCTTATGATATATAACCATGAATTAAACGTAGATAAAAATATACCGCATTATTTGTGTAGCTTTCAGTGATAAAGTAATCCAAAAGACTCATTGTAAACCACCGCCCGCGGTGGCCGCGATGGTTAAGGCTTGGTACCCTATTTGCAGGGGGAAGGGTTCGAGACTCCGTGTCCGCGTTGCTTCAATGCAAAACGCGCGATTTACCTGTGGCTGGGTCTGTGGTGGTGGCCCAGTCCACCCCAGGGTTTACTCTGATATAGCTAGAATAAGTACCTAGAGGGGGGGTGAATAAGTATATAAACGATTTTTCTCAATAATTGCACAATACTAGACAATTAAAAGATTTGAGACAAACAATAATCAAAGTAAGACTGAGAGAAGAGAAAATTGAACACGCGGTTTATAGTGGTTTGGCTTATTTCAAGCCTACGTCCACTCTTCTGCACTGACAGCCTATTGGCTGGATTCCACTATGAACAAAGAGATGTTACAGCGTTGTTCTTCCTTGATTTCTTGGTGTAGATAATCTACCACACTCGCTCAAGGTATCACTAAGTATAAACACTCTTTGTGTATTACAACTTCGCTCAAAATGTATCGACTAATAATCAAGATGCTTCAGACTCTGGAATTTTTCTATCTATCGTTCTCTAAAGCAACTAGAACGTCTTCCTTTTATATTCCTTTATACCATCATACCCGTTGGCACTTACCGAAGGAATTCCTCCAATCTACCCGTTGGACGGAATCAATCAAGAAGATCATTCGAGCTATTAAAGGAACGACGATAGCCCATCAATCTGTTCGCCCATACAATCGGGATCTTGGTTTCCAAGAATAGAACCTTCCAAGAATATTTCGTCGACCATCGGATCTTCAAACGATCTTGATTACGAATAAAAGAATCCGTTATAATTATCCAGCCAAGAGATCTTTTCTAGAGGATATGACTAAATCCTCAACCAAATACTTCGGTTCTAGATTGCCTTCGTCACTGGATTAGAAGAACTGTCAATGAGAATAGTCTTGAGTCTTGAGTCTTGAGTCTTGAGTCTTGAGTCTGGTGATCTGAAAACCTTCAGACTCTAAGATCTGCATTTATCCAGACTAGACTGATAGAGATGTTTTGTCAGCTTCAAAATATTCTGGAAAGATTTCTCCAACAATCTCCCCCTTTTTGATGGTGACAAAACTTTCTTATAGATTTGAACAACTTTGACCTGCAAAATATTACTCAAGCAATATAGCTATCTCATAAAGATTAATAAAACAACAAGACTCTGCATCCACAGAAAATTGGTTAGTCTTTCATGAGTAATACCATACAACAACACTTTGATATAAATGCAAACGGTCAAGCATCAATCAAAATCCACACTCAAGTCAGTCAAGTTCAAGTTCACACCCAAGTTCACTCAAGTCATGATAAAAATAAATAAAAACGTATTCAAAAAAAAATTTAGAGTTCAAATTGCAATTCTCCCCCTTTTTGTCATCATTAAAAAGGTGAGAAAATAGTCAAGTCTTCTTGGGAATGCGCACAATCTGGAAATCTCCCATTGACTGTACGATCCCTTCCAGCCTCTTCAAGTCTTCCCGTAGATGAGCTACCTCTTCTCCTTTGGCATTGGCTTGAATTTGAAGAGCGAGGTCTTTCAATTGATTCGCCAGGGTAACAGAAGATGCTTGTCCAGCATTCTTTATGACTTGAAGTTCACAGTCCAGAACATAGATTTGACCCTTCATTTCCAGAAGAACATCAAGAATACGACGAAAATCTGATGTATTGTCCGTCTGTGTGCTCGCATTTGCTTTCTCGGATGGAGTGAAGTCAGACGATTGAACTTCTGTGTAATCTTGCAGATTTGATGTTGATGTATCATGTCCTTCGTTAGGCATTTGAGAAGCCTGAAAATCTTCTAGATTTGTTGGTGAGCGACTTACACCTTCATTGATGACAGCATGTGGTGTAGTTCTTCCTTGCTCGCCATCTCCCCCTGTCTCTAGGACCTCAAATGAGGAAGAGTGATGGTCATGCTCTTCAGCATCTGCAGACTTTTCTTTTTCTGCTTCTTCTTCTTCTTCAGCTTCTTTCTCTTTCTCTTTCTGTTGCTGCTTCTCTGCTTCACCGTTCTTTGCTTGCTCCTCTTCTTCTCTCTGTTCTTTTTCCTCTACTTCTTTTTCTTTTGTCTGTCGTTCTGTTGATTCAGGTACAGAACGTCTAGTTCTTATTAATGCAGAGATAGTGAGATCTTCCTCTTATTCTTCTTCCTCCAAGATAAGAGTTCTTTTCTTTTTGGATGGAGTGCTTATGGGCTCCTTCCCTTTTCTCTTAGATGAAGAAGATACTGGAGTCTTCACTTTGAACTTCTCCATTGCCTTATCAAGCTCTTTCAGACGCATTTTTGTCAGCATTTTCAGACCTACCACCATTTTGTCGCATGGTCGAACATAAAGAGTGTGTGGAGGTTCAATGTTCAAGTGTCTGAAGATCTTGGTCACAAGACCTGGGTAAGGCAATTGGCCCTTGTCCTTCGCCATTGCTCTGTACATGTGAAAGAGAATGGTGTGAGGAAGAGAGAACTTCTTCCCTGTATTGATCGCGTACAACAATTTGGCCTCGGAGTTAGACACGTTCGTCTTGGATGTAGACTTTGGCCTGATACAGTTGATCACAATTTTGTGAAGCAATATGTTGATAGCACGCATTCTTTTGTAGGTAATTCTTCCCTCTCGTAGACTGTCTTTGACAAGCTCCAGTGTGGCACGAGCAATCGAAACTTTGATTGGTTGATAACGTCCTCGTTCAACTCCAATTATGTCAGCCAACATGTCCACATCTATGACATGGTCTTGGTCTCGAACACTGGAAGATATTCTATTCGCATCTAAAAAGCTAAGATTCGAATAGAAGTATGATGTTAATTGCGCATAACCATCTGTGGTATCGGAGCAAAATTGCTCAAGTTGAAGCATATTGAACTTCTCCCTTCAGTTCACATTAATGGCATCCAAGAAATCGAAATCAACACTTCTAGGGTTTATCACCCCTCGTTTCAACAGTCTGAAGAACAGATTCTCCTATTCCTTCGATTTAAACAAATCCATCATTTTTCCCTTCACCTTCGCAGCAACACCCATTCTAGGTTCAAATTCACTGAACATTTTATCATCATCATTCCCGTTAGTGGGATTCAATCCTCCTACATGAGGGTCACTTGGAATGTTCGCAAGTGCTTCCTCAGCCTTTCCTTTGGGAGCAATTCCCAAATTCTCCATTTTTCGCAGAAAGATATACTCATTCCTATAATTTTTATCTTTAAGGAAATCATCTATATAGTTCAGCGGAGTACCGGTGCTTTTCAACGCACGATAGAGCTTGTAAATATAAGAGGGTTTTTGGACTCTTACAGGTTCTGCGTCCTCAATTATTTCTTCCTCCGGTTGTTGACTCGCATCCTGTGGGGTAGATGGTGAAGAGTGACTTGGAGGAGAGTGAATCGGGCTATGTTGCTGACTCGGTAATTCTTCCTCTTCGGTAAGATCAAAATGGGTAGGCCCCTCTCTCATTCTCTGTGGTCCCCTGTTCGCGATTCTTGAAGACTTTCTCGAAGAAGACATCCTTCTTCGTCGTTGAAAGATTCCTTTACTCGCTTTCCCAAGAGAAGATGACAACTTTCTCGAAGATGAGCACGAAGTAGAGACAGGATTGGGAGGAGAATGCCTTTTTAGGGTTTTGAAGTTTAAGCGAGGAAAACTATATATATATAACTCAGTTTAAAAAAGGAAAAACCAATCGGCACAAAGGAAAGTGAACAGACACCTTGTTTTAAAATCAATAATTGCCAAATAGAGGTTAATCATTTTTTTTTTTTTTTTTTTTTTTTGAAAAGACAAGATTCCGTTTTTCTTGGAAATTATAAATTAACTGAACTAAAAATCGTACCTTTTCGAGTTCGAATATAATAACAACTTACAGTCTATAGCCATGAATGTCTGAGTCTGAGGGTTGGAGAGTCTCTAGACTTTAATTTCATCAAGCTTCAAAATGTTGAGTCTGGATCGGATAAAATCGAATTGATTTTTCTCCAAAGGCTTTGTGAATATATCTGCTAGTTGACTCTTTGAATCAACAAATTGAATCGAGATTTCTCCGTTTTGAACATGATCTCTGATGAAATGATGTCGAATCTCTATATGCTTTGCTCTTGAATGAAGGATTGGATTTTTAGTGAGATTGATTGCGTTGGTATTGTCACATCTTATCTTTGTGCATGAGTCTTCAATTCCAAAGTCTCGTAGCTGTTGTTTTATCCATAGAATTTGCGAACAGCAACTTCCAAGAGCTACATACTCAGCTTCTGTTGTTGAGAGAGCCACAGTGCTTTGTTTCCTTGAAAACCAAGACACTTGTCCCTTTTTCCAAGCAACTGGCAAGTTCCGAAGTGCTCTTTCTATCGACTCTGCAACCGGCCAGATCTGCGTCTGAGTATCCCAGAAGATTAAAGTCTCCCTTCTTAGGATACCAAAGACCAATGCTTGAAGATGAAGCAACGTATTTGATAATACGTTTTGCAGCACTGAGATGGGATTCTTTAGGATCTGATTGAAACCTAGCACAGATGCAAACACTCAACAAAATGTCGGGTCTAAAAGCGGTAAGATAAAGAAGTGATCCGATGATGCTCTGTACAGCTTTTGATCAACTTTCTTCACTTCTTCATCTTTGTCTATCTTCAAAGAACATGACATTGGTATGTCGGTCTTTTTGCACTTTTCCAGTCCAAACCTTTTGACAAGATCATTAGCATATTTTTCTTGATAAATAAAAGTTCCTTCCTTCAATTGTTTTATTTGAAGACCAAGAAAGAACGTTAACTCTCCCATCATACTCATTTCAAACTCATCGCATAGACTTTGAAAATTTCTTGCACAGACTTTTATTAGAGGATCCAAAGATAATATCGTCCACATATATTTGAACAAGTAAAAAGCTTTTGTTTTCCTTTTTGATAAATAAGGTAGTATCTACTTTACCTTTGACAAAACCACTATGTATTAAAAACTTACTTAGTGTCGTACCAAGCTCGAGGTGCTTGCTTTAAACCATACAAGGCCTTTTTCGGTCAAAACCGAGTCGGCTTCTTTGGGTCTTCAAACCACGGAGGTTGTTCCACGTAAACTTCCTCATGGATAAATCCATTTAGGAAGGCACTTTTGATGTCCATTTGGAATAACCTGAAATTTTTATAACGAAGGCAAACGCAAGTAATAGACGAATAGCTTCTAACCTTGCTATTGGAGCGTAAGTCTCATCATAGTCTATTCCTTCTTCTTGCGTATATCCCTTGGCCACGAGTCTTGCTATGTTTCGTATGACTTTTCCTTTCTCATTCATCTTGTTCCTGAACACCCATTTAGCTCCAATAACAGTTTTGCCTTTTGGTTTAGATGTCAATTCCCAGACATCATTATTGTTGAACTGTCGAGCTCTTCTTGCATAGCTTCAATCCAGCTTTCATCGAGATAAAGCTTCGTCTATGCTTTTTAGTTCAATTTCAGAAATGAGAGCCACAAGACACTAGACTCTTCACGCCTTTTGGATATGGTACGAATTCCTTCATTAATTTCGCCGATAATGAGATCTTTAGGATGATTTGGACTTATGCTTCCGATTCTTGGTTGATTTGTCTCGGTTGATGATCTCTTTCTTTATTTGAATCTTCACGATCAGCTTGATGCTAGTCTTCCGAGTCTAAGAAGCTTCTTGAGTTGTAAGCTTTGGAGGGTGCTGGAGTGCGAGTTCGAACTCTTCATGATGAGTCTGATGGATTCATCTTGCGTAGAGTCTTGAAATTTGACATTCATTGACTCCTCCTGATCGACTCTTCTTGTTGTATACTCGTAGGCTTTGCTTGATGTAGAATATCCAAGGAAGATGCCTTCATCTGATCTTTCTTCAAACTTACCAACTCGATCTTTAGCATTTTTCAATATAAAGCATTTGCAACCAAACACATGAAAGTATGAAACAATAGGCTTCTTACCTTTGAATAACTCGTAAGGGGTTTTCTCTAGAATAGGTCTTAAGAAGACTCTATTGATGATATAGCACGCTTATTTGTTGAAACAGCTTTTCACTCAAAATCGTGAAGAAATCTTACTTTCAATTAAAAGAGTTCTAGCCATTTCTTGAAGAGATCTATTCTTTCTTTCCACTACTCCATTTTGCTCTGGAGTATATGGCGAAGAGAACACATGATTAAATCCAGATTTATCACAAAATTTTGTAAAATCTTGATTTTCAAATTCACTTCCATGATCTGTTCTTATACTTGAGATAACACACCCTTTTTTTCATTTTGAACCTTTTTAGCAAATTTTTCAAAATACGAGAAGGTTTCGGACTTACTTGCAAGGAAATATACCCAAGTAAAGCGGGAGTAATCGTCCACAATTACTAGGCAATATTTCTTACCTCCAATGCTCGAGTTCGGTTGGTTCGAAGAGATCCATATGCAGCAAGTTTGTAGTACTTGATTAGTAGAGACATGATTTATTGGCTTAAATGAATTTCTTACCTGCTTTCCTAGAATACATGGAGTGCATGGATCGGACTTTTGGTATGGTAATTTGGGTAGACCTCAAACAAGCTGCTTTGATGAGATTTTGGCTAATTGCTTCATGTTGACATGACCAAGCTTTCTGTGCCATAAGCTTGCTTCGTTTTGAATTGAGATTAGGCATTGCGATTCATTTGGTTTCACATCCAAGAGATAGATGTTTCCATGCCTTCGACCCATGAAAGAGCGAGTAGAGTCTTTACTAGTTCCGAACATATTCCTTCTTGAAAGAAGATCTTAAAACCAGTATCACACAATTGATCGATGCGAGAAGATTGTAATTGAGTCCTTCCACTAAGGAAACATTACTTATTGTGAGATTTCCAATTTTCACTGTTCCAAATCCCACAATACTTCCTTTTCTTGCTTCCTCCAAATGAAACTTTTCCGCCATTTACTTGGACAAGCTTTATGAAGCAATTTGAGTCTCAGTCATGTGTCTTGAGCATCCTTTGTCAAGATACCATTTTACCTTTTTCTTGACGGAGAGACCGCACTTAAAAGAGAGTCTCAAGCTTTCTTTGGTACCCAAATTTTCTTGGGTCCATTGGTGTTAGTAAGATAAACAGTATTAGCCCATGTTTTCTTAACAGGTTTCCAAACCATAGGACACTCTTTTTCAAAGTGATCCGGACTATTGCACTTTGAACACCTGAGGGCATTTCGACCTACAGACTTTACAAAAACTTTCTTAAAATGATTTTTGTAAGCCTCTCTCGAGGATCTTTGCTCGATTCTTTCTTTTACTTTAGGAAAATCAATCAAGGGGATAGTTTCTGCTGTCATACCTAGACCAGACTTATTGAAGTAAGGTCTTTGAGCCGAAAGAATTTTTTCAAGTTTTTCGGACCCTATTGAAAATTTCTTTGAAATATTTGATAGGTCAGTTTTTAAAAGAGCATTTTCTTTCAAAAGACTATTTTCATTTTCTTTAAGAGTGGAAACATTCAAGTCTAAACTTTTAACTCTTTCTTCTAAAACGTTTTCCTTTTGTTTTAGAGCTGAGTTTTCCTTTTTAAGTTCGGAAATTCTTTTGAGAGAAGTCTTAAGACTAAGACACAGTTCATCAATGTATTTAGAGATTTTGACAGGAATTTTGAAATCACTTACCTCAAATTCACTGTCTGAGTCTGATCCAGAATCTGAGTCTGAGTCTGATTGTGCCATCAGACATATATTGGCATACTCATTATCACTTTCTTCACACTCTGTATCACTCCGGTGTTTCGGCTTTGAGAGCTTTTCGAAACTTTTCAGCTTTTCCTCTCTTCTTCTTCGAAGAGGACAGTTGGGTCGATGTGTCCCTTTTTCTTACATTCAAAGCAAACTACATCTTTGTTTGGTTCCTCATCATCAACAGAGACTTGGTCTTTTGTCTTTGGAAACTTTGTTTCTTTGAGTTGAACCTTCTTCCTTTTCTATTCAGTTTTTGAATCTTCTTATCATGAGAGCAAGCTCCTCATCGTCCATATCATCTTGAGAATCTGTATCATCGAATCATCATTTGATTTTAATGCAATGGATTTCTTACCTCTTGGATCTTCGTCTTCATTGATTCGTTCAACTTCATAAGATCGAAGAGTTCCAATCGGCTCGTCGACGAGATAGTGGCATGATTCTTTGCGTCTCCCTTATTGAAGTCTTTATGTGATTCCAATCCTTGGAGAGTCCACGCAGATAGCTTGTTTACCTTCATGGGATCAGAAATTTTTGTCCTTGATTCTCAAGACCATTGACAATATCTGTAAAACGGCTAAACATGTCAGTTATAGATTCTCCTGGTTTCATCTTGAAGGCTTCATATTGACCGAGGAGAATGTTAATTCTGGTTTCCTTCACTCGATCTGTTCCTTCATAGGTGATATGTAATCTGTCCCAAACTTCTTTTGCTATAACATAAGAAGATATTCTGTTATATTCAGTTGGTGACAAAGTACAATATAAAGAATAAATTGCTTTTGCATCGAGTGCTTGTCTCTTGAATATCTCTTCCTGAGTCATTCCATTTGGTCTCAACAGTTTCTTTCCCTCTTTCGTAGACCGATGCAGGTTTGTAGGAGTAATTCATTTTTCTACAACATCCCATTCCAGAGGATCCTTTGATCGTAGGAATGCTTTCATCTTGTTTTTCCAGATGTTGTAATCCTTCCCATCAAAGTAGGGTGGTCTGGTATTGCTTTGCCCTTCCACTAGCCCTGGTGCTAGCATACTAGCCATGGATCTTTTACTCTAAAGTAAAACACTTCAAATAAAGTGAGTACACAGGCTCTGATACCAATTGATATAGCTAGAATAAGTACCTAGAGGGGGGTGAATGTGTATATGAACGATTTTTCTCAATAATTGCACAATACTAGACAATTAAAAGATTTGAGACAAACAATAATCAAAGTAAGACTGAGAGAAGAGAAAATTGAACACGCGGTTTATAGTGGTTCGGCTTATTTCAAGCCTACGTCCACTCTTCTGCACTAACAGCCTATTGGCTGGATTCCACTATGAACAAAGAGATGTTACAGCGTTGTTCTTCCTTGATTTCTTGGTGTAGATAATCTACCACACTCGCTCAAGGTATCACTAAGTATAGACACTCTTTGTGTATTACAACTTCGCTCAAAATGTATCGACTAATAATCAAGGTGCTTCAGACTCTGGAATTTTTCTATCTATCGTTCTCTAAAGCAACTAGAACGTCTTCCTTTTATATTCCTTTATAGCATCATACCCGTTGGCACTTACCAAAGGAATTCCTCCAATCTACCCATTGGACGGAATCAATCAAGAAGATCATTCGAGCTATTAAAGGAACTTGACGATAACCCATCAATCATGTTCGCCCATACAATCAGGATCTTAGTTTCCAAGAATAGAACCTTCCAAGAATATTTCGTCGACCATCGGATCTTCAAACAATCTTGATTACGAATAAAAGAATCTGTTATAATTATCCAGCCAAGAGATCTTTTCCAGAGGATATGACTAAATCCTCAACCAAATACTTTGGTTCTGCATTGCCTTCGTCACTGGATTAGAAGAACTGTCAATGAGAATAGTCTTGAGTCTTGAGTCTTGAGTCTGGTGATCTGAAAACCTTCAGACTCTAAGGTCTGCATTTATCCAGACTAGACTGATAGAGATGTTTTGTCAGCTTCAAAATATTCTGGAAAGATTTCTCCAACATACTCTCTGTCGCGAAGCGGCGCACGGAAGTTCCCTGGGTCACAAAAAAAAAAAAAAAAGACTCATTATAAGCCGGGAATATCCATAGATTTTAATGCGCTTATATTTATTTTAATTCACATAGAGTAGATTAATAGACTAAGTAGGTTTGCTATACTTAAAGCTAGGATAGTAAATAAATTAAGAAATTCCACTATCACATGTTTGATATTGTTTTTGTACGCGTAACAATATGAAATCCATATATAGTGGTTCTGGTAAAATCAAATGCTCTAACATATTTATCTGGTTGATTTATTGCATTTAGTCTCCAAATTTTGCTTTTAAGATTTTTAGTTTTAATTTATTCTCAATTATATTTTGATTTGTTAGATAAATTTTAGAATTAATCTATTTTTAGTATTTAATTAGTTTAATAATCATCAATCTCTATGGGATGATACTCTTTCTCATCATTATATTACTTGTTTAACACGTTTACATGCATTTGGAATTTTACAAATAAACTTTTGGCGCCGTTGCCAGTGATCATTTGTTTAATACTAATTAATGTTAATACCATATAATTTTAAGTTTAATCTAGTTTTCGTTTGATTATTTTTTTTCCAAGGTGTACATTAGTTTATGACACGTAGCCAACAGGGAAACTTGCTAAGCTTGATCCAAAAATCGAACGCACATTCAAAAGGTGGCTAGGAGAACAGAAAAATCATGCTAAGAAGATAGCAGATGGTGAGAATGAAGATCCACATTGACTCTTGAGAGATTATGCTACGCTAACAATTCAAGACACCACATCAAGTGTCAGAAGACCTACAATTCAAGCAAACAACTTTGAGATCAAGCCGTCACTCATTCAAATGATTTAACAATTAGTGCAATTCAGTAGGTTACCAAGCGATGATCCAAACACTTATATTGATGCTTTTTCTTGGAATCTGTGACACCATTATTTTAATGGAGTTACAAATAATGCTATTATATTGAGATTATTTACATTCTCTCTTAGAGACAAAGCTAAGAGTTGGCTCTCTTCTCTTCCTACAAGATCGATCACTATATGGAATGATATGACTAAGAAATTTCTTGCTAAGTTCTT